>OZ024933.1:70088125-71522027 GCA_964017235.1 Sabellastarte sp. h YS-2021
AGCTTTTATTATTGCCCATCGTGACAAACCATTCAAAACCTTTCCACTGTTAACAGTAGATGTATGCATACAGATGTTTTGACTGCTCACTGGCCGAGGAAATCAAACAGGAAAGCCAACGGAAATTTAGTTTGCATATTTTATTTTAAAATATTGCTTGAAAATCCCAGTTGATTAAATCAAATGAATAATTTATCTGAGGTGCTCGATAATTAAGTCTCTACAAATGGCCGAGTCGCAGCACTAGTCTTTTGGAACCCTTTGACTACTTCTAAAGCAGTCATAAGTTATGAACTATAAAACTCCAACCTATAAACATGTGTGTGTTGTAAATTGGGTAAAGTAGGTAAATTTGTACCAGTGACTTCTCTTTGTTCAAAATCATTCAAGGAGCACAAACATACGAACCAAGACCCTTATTAACCATAGTATGTTGCAAGTTTTCATTTGAAATCCTTTTATACGCAGATTATTGGTCAGAGAGCTAGGAGTGCCAAACAATATGTTGGAAATCACAAAAATATTTTGCTGATGTCAGATTTGGCTTGTGGTATCTCATACAAAGTTAAATGATGTCACTATACTGAAAACCCCTCTTCTCACCCTCAATATTGTCCCAGAGGCTTGGAGTTTGAAAATAATATAGGATTTCATGGCTTTGGTGAATTTTCTGCTTATTGCTATCCATTTGTCTTGTCTGACGGGGGTGGGGGGGGTGCGATTAATAGGGAGGGGGCGTTTGTACAGATAAATATGGTATGTGAAATTTTTCACAGTACTGATATTGTATTGCGTAATTATAGTAAGTAGAGTTTCTCCTTTACTACATGACTCAAAGCACTTTTTGACCAATCCTGAGTGCACAAGGACCGATCAAGCACTGTACTGACCGACATTCCCCTGACTGTAATATAGAGTCTCAGGGTCAACCATTTATCAACATCCCTTGGTTCTTCAGCCTGTTACTTGAGATAGACCCCAATGATGAGGATCACCATTTTAAGTGATCATCCAAGCCAATATGTATCTGTCTGTACCAGGGATTGAACCTAGGTTCTCTGTGTTCCTACGTGAGTGTATTATCCATCTGGCCACATTGGATATTTGTTGTTGAAACTGCCCACTCTTTGAATTATGAGAAATTTTTATTGAAGTCAGTGCTTTTGTGACAACTGTATGTCAGTTGCCTTATCTGAAACTGCAATTCAGTGAATTAAGCGTCCCGCAAGGGACGCTTGTTTGTGTATGGGAGAGCTTCAGGCTCCGGCGGCTCCGCCGGCTCCGCATTTTGTTTTCCTTATAACTCTGTAACCGTTAGGCGGATTCTTTTCAAATTTGGCAGGTTTAGGCAGTAGCCTTGGGGAATTTTTTTGAATATGCTGCAGTGACATTTCAACCAATCAGAGAGGTTACATGACCAAAAATGTCTTTTTTCGATCGGGAAGCTTGTCCGGATGATAACTTGAAAGGAATTTTATCAATTCACCTGAAACTTGGCAAATACATTCATTCTATTAAAATCTGGAAATCATTAGATTTTGGCATTGATTGGTCAAGAATTGGCCGAGTAATTAATGATTAATTAATCATTACGAATTTTCCAAATAAGGAAAACACAAAAATGCTTATATCTCGAAAACCGTGCTAGATAGAGCGATTTCGACAAAATTTTTGACCCACAGGGTATCTCTGCGGAGTACTTTTCCCAATTTTCAAAAAATTTTTGTCTCGCCCAAAATGGCGGCCATTTTGAATTTTCGAAATTTTCGCAAAAATTGCAAAACACAAAAATGCTTATATCTGGAAAACCGTGCTAGATAGAGCGATTTCGACGAAATTTTTGACCCACAGGGTATCTCTGCAGAGTAGTTATCCCAATTTTGAAAAAAAATTTTCTCTCGCCAAAAATGGCGGCCATTTTGAATTTTCGAAATTTTCGCAAAAATTGCAAAACACAAAAATGCTTATATCTCGAAAACCGTGCTAGATAGAGCGATTTCGACGAAATTTTTGACACGCAGGGTATCTCTGGAGAGTAGTTATCCCAATTTTGAAAAAATTTTTGTCTCGCCAAAAATGGCGGCCATTTTGAATTTTCGAATTTTTCGCAAAAATTGCAAAACATAAAAATGCTTATATCTCGAAAACCCTGCAAGATAGAGCGATTTCGACAAAATTTTTGACCCACAGGGTATATCTGCAGAGTAGCCATGCCAATTTTCCAAAAAATTTTGTCTCGCCAAAAATGGCGGCCATTTTGAATTTTCGAATTTTTCGCAAAAATTGCAAAACACAAAAATGCTTATATCTCGAAAACCGTGCTAGATAGAGCGATTTCGACGAAATTTTTGACACGCAGGGTATCTCTGGAGAGTAGTTATCCCAATTTTGAAAAAATTTTTGTCTCGCCAAAAATGGCGGCCATTTTGAATTTTCGAATTTTTCGCAAAAATTGCAAAACATAAAAATGCTTATATCTCGAAAACCCTGCAAGATAGAGCGATTTCGACAAAATTTTTGACCCACAGGGTATATCTGCAGAGTAGCCATGCCAATTTTCCAAAAAATTTTGTCTCGCCAAAAATGGCGGCCATTTTGAATTTTCGAATTTTTCGCAAAAATTGCAAAACATAAAAATGCTTATATCTCGAAAATCCTGCTAGATAGAGCGATTTCGACGAAATTTTTGACCCACAGGGTATCTCTGCAGAGTAGCCATGCCAATTTTCAAACAAAAAATTTCTCGCAAAAAATGGCGGCCATTTTGAATTTTCGAATTTTTCGCAAAATTGCAAAACACAAAAATGCTTATATCTCGAAAACCGTGCTAGATAGAGCGATTTCGACGAAATTTTTGACCCACAGGGTATCTCTGCAGAGTAGCCATGCCAATTTTCAAAAAAAATTTTATCTTGCCAAAAATGGCGGCCATTTTGAATTTTCGAATTTTTGCGCAAAAATTGCAAAACACAAAAATGCTAATATTTCGAAAAACGTGCTACATAGAGCGATTTCGATGAAATTTTTTATCTTCAGGGTATCTCTGCAGAGCAGCTATCCCAAAGAGCTTTCACTTGGTGAAGTTTCAGACCCATAGCTAATTGCTCACCTACTCAAAAAGAGTAAATGCGAATTACCTCTAAAAGTATTGCAGATGGCCAATTTTTCTCAAATAACTCATTCACCTACTTTTGGAAGAGCTTTCACTTGGTGAAGTTTCAGACCCGTAGCTAATTACTCACCTACTGAAAATGAGTAAATGCTAATTATCTCAAAAACTATTGCGGATACCCAATTTTTATCAAATAACTCATTCATGTACTTTTGGGAGAGCTTTCACATGGTGAAGTTTCAGACCCGTAGATGATTACTCACCTACTCAAAATGAGTAAATGCGAATTATCTCTTAAAAGTATTGCAGATAGCCAATTTTTCTCAAATAACTCATTCACCTACTTTTGGAAGAGCTTTCACATGGTGAAGTTTCAGACCCATAGCTAATTACTCACCTACTCAAAATGAGTAAATGCGAATTATCTCTAAAAGTATTGCAGATAGCCAATTTTTCTCAAATAACTCATTCACCTACTTTTGGGAGAGCTTTCACATGGTGAAGTTTCAGAACCATAGCTAATTATTTACCTACTCAAAATGAGTAAATGCTAATTATCTGTAAAAGTATTGCGGATACCCAATTTTTATCAAATAACTCATTCATCTACTTGTGGGAGAGCTTTCACATGGTGAAGTTTCAGACCCATAGCTAATTACTCACCTACTCAAAATGAGTAAATGCGAATTATCTCTAAAAGTATTGCAGATAGCCAATTTTTATCAAATAAATCATTCACCTACTTTTGGGAGAGCTTTCACTTGGTGAAGTTTCAGACCCATAGCTAATTACTCACCTACTCAAAATGAGTAAATGCGAATTATCTCCAAAAGTATTGCAGATAGCCAATTTTTATCAAATAAATCATTCACCTACTTTTGGGAGAGCTTTCACTTGGTGAAGTTTCAGACCCATAGCTAATTACTCACCTACTCAAAATGAGTAAATGCGAATTATCTCTAAAAGTATTGCAGATAGCCAATTTTTCTCAAATGACTCATTCACCTACTTTTGGGAGAGCTTTCACTCTGTGAAGTTTCAGACCCATAGCTAATTACTCACCTACTCAAAATGAGTAAATGTGAATTATCTCTAAAAGTATTGCAGATAGCCAATTTTTATCAAATAACTCATTCACCTACTTTTGGGAGAGCTTTCACTTGGTGAAGTTTCAGACCCATAGCTAATTACTCACCTACTCAAAATGAGTAAATGCGAATTATCTCTAAAAGTATTGCAGATAGCCAATTTTTCTCAAATAACTCATTCACCTACTTTTAGGAGAGCTTTCACTCTGTGAAGTTTCAGACCCATAGCTAATTACTCACCTACTCAAAATGAGTAAATGCGAATTATCTCTAAAAGTATTGCAGATAGCCAATTTTTCTCAAATAACTCATTCACCTACTTTTGGGAGAGCTTTCACTTGGTGAAGTTTCAGACCCATAGCTAATTACTCACCTACTCAGAATGAGTAAATGTGAATTATCTCTAAAAGTATTGCAGATAGCCAATTTTTCTCAAATAACTCATTCACCTACTTTTGGGAGAGCTTTCACTTGGTGAAGTTTCAGACCCATAGATAGTTATTCACCTACTCAAAATGAGTAAATGTGAATTATCTCTTAATAGTATTGCAGATAGCCAATTTTTCTCAAATAACTCATTCACCTACTTTTGGCAGAGCTTTCACTTGGTGAAGTTTCAGACCCATAGCTAATTATTCACCTACTCAAAATGAGTAAATGTGAATTATCTCTAAAAGTATTGCAGATAGCCAATTTTTCTCAAATAACTCGTTCACCTACTTTTGGGAGAGCTTTCACTCTGTGAAGTTTCAGACCCATAGCTATTTATTCACCTACTCAAAATGAGTAAATGCTAATTATCTGTAAAAGTATTGCGGATACCCAATTTTTATCAAATACTCATTCATCTACTTGTGGGAGAGCTTTCACATGGTGATGCTTATATCTTGAAAACCGTGCTAGATAGAGCAGACTGCCCTGACTTTGGTTGCCACAACAGTATAAGGCTAGAAACGAAGCATTTTCTTAATACTTTAGCACTCACCTTTATATCCTTTTCGGGACGCTTTGTTTTTGCTATGCAAAAACATTATCTTTTTTTTTTGCGAGCGATCCTCTAGTTTTGTTTAATTTATGCAATGTTAAGAGATGCCCTAGTGGCAGGTTTCATGCACTGTGGTAAGTTCCACAGTTAAACTCCATGTTTTTCAGTCAGAGTGTCTGAAGGAGGCCTTCAGTGAGTTAGACATGAGCAGTGAAGTCTTACAGATCCACATGTCCCCGGACAAACCCTTCCTGAGACTCTCTACATTTGGGAATGCCGGTAGTACCCATGTGAGTATAGTGCATAAAGATTACTCATCTATGCGTATTTCTAGTGGCTTGGGCAAGAGTATATTTACGAGCATGGAGGGCCTTGGTGGTACAGTGGTAACACATTTGCGTCCTGTCTCTAAAGTCTTGGGTTCAAATCACAACTAAAGAATTAATTGTGAAATGGGGGTACTTGCCCGTTGGGGCTGCCTGTTCATTGACCAAGCAGAATCTGGACCAACTGCTGTACCTTAACTTCCTCCCCTTGACCAGTGAGTAACCACATGTCATTTTATGTTCTATACATTGAATACAAAGTAACCAAATAAATGATAAACTTCATAAAATTAAACGTCACTAACATAGGTTGGGTCCCAGTTTATTTTAATGAATAAAGAGTGGTCTGATCTGAACCTAAGACCCAGTGTGCCCAACCATTAAGCTAAAACTAATTGATAAATGTGTTACAAGAAGCATTTTGACCAAATCTTGAATGATTTTGATTGAAAATAAGTATTTCTCAGCATTGAGTGAGTAAAGCCTGATTACTTCAAATTTTTTAATACCGCTTTGTAACAAAGTGTTTACCTATTAAAGTTAATATAAAGTAAAGTCGTAAAATGAGTTAATGATTCAGAATGTACAGTGTAAGCTAGTGCTGGGGGAAGTTTTCGCCAACTCGAGTCAGAACCTGTTGGCAATGTATGGAGATCTCATTAACACATGCAATATAAACTCGAGTTTTTTGACAAAATGAACAATAAGTAAGATGTACTTGCCTTGTTACAAAATGTCATTTCAGGAATTTATAAAGCAATGATATATTAAAAAAGAATTTTATGGTTGTTACACATATTTACCTTACCTGTATGGTTCTTCCATGAAGTGCACATACGTACCTGTACAGTTTATCCGACACAAATTATATAAATAGATTGCAATGAAATGCTACTCAGTACCTTCAATGGTATTACTTGGAACTTATCTTATTTTGCATTTAATTTTCTTCATTTATAGTTCAACTCGCTTCTAACAGATGATATTTGATTTGCAAAAATAGTAAACTATCCCAGCCCTAGTGTTTGCACACATTAGTTTCCCAATTCTTGTATTTATTCTGTAGTCCTTATATACTATTGGGTGTTATGTTTCCAATTATTTAGTCCGACTTTCCCAAAGATTCAGACATGATGGAATCTTTCCAGTGTACACAAACACAGAGTAACAGGTAAGCCTGCACACCTTTAATTAAATAAAAACTTGCATAATTTGAGAAACCAGATAGTAATATTAAATTACTTCAATATATGAATATTCAATTTATGTGTTACAATAAACTGTAAAGATACATAGCTAGAAATGCAAAATGGAATGTGAAATATTTTAAAGCTAAAAGAAATCATGTTTAGCCATTATGAAGGTATTTTATTAAATATTTAATAACATTAGCAACATTTCTTATATTGTCAGGCAGTGTGAACCGTACATTGTGGATAAATAAATAGATTTTTAGATACCAGTTCTCATTACTTAATAATACTTGTCACTACCGTATTTTTCCAAAATATGGCCCGGGCGTTAATTATTTTCAAATGGTTATCAGATCAGGCGTTAAATTGAACCAGGCGTTCTTTTGAAGTATAAAAACAGTGTCATAAATTGTAAACAGTGTGCTTGGTACCCAGGCGTTAATTTGAACCAGGCGTTTATTTGAACCTGGGCGTTATTTTGGAAATTTACGGTATTATAGTCTGAAGTAAATGGAAATGTGGTGAATCCCTATTACGTTAACACTACTGTATATGGTCATAGGTGTGGTTTAACATATCAGCTTCTTTTCTGTGTTAGATACAAGATCAACTTACTAAAGCCATCAGTGAAGGCCTTGATGCTTTCCTCCCGTATTTCGATGCGGAGTGACTACCGGGGCTTCCTGTCCATGCAGTACATGATCAAAGCAGAGGATAGCCAAGTCTGCTTTGTGGAGTACTTTGTGAGTTTTCCTGTAACACTAGAATTCAAGAGTGATATTCATTATTAGAGTCAGCCCCCACAAAAAAAAATGGTTCATGTATTTGTGGTTTCTTTTTTGTGTATGTATGTGTGTGTGTGGTGCGCTGATTTTTGGCCAGTCTTTCACTGATCTCTTTGTCAGTATCATCCCAGAATCATTCTAATGCACCTCTGTATGCATGTAAAGAAAAGAGAAATACTTTTTCAGACTACAAAGTTTAGAAACGATTATTCTTTTTTATCCATAATATTTTCATGAAATTGACAAAATTTTTGCATAGTTGATTAGTTTCCAACGCTGTACTTTGTCACAGGAAAATTGTCCATTTTTGCCCTTTTCATATCAAGTGAGTACTTATTCAGTGATTATCAGTCGTATATACGATTCTTTCAATGAACACAGACACTGTAATTTTCTGTGACCCTTGGCCTCATATTTATTGATATCAGTGAGAGGTGAACAGGTTTTGCGTTTAATCACTTGACTCTCACTTCTGTGGTCTTAGGTTTGAATCCAGCTCATGTCAACATGTGGTATGGACTGAGGACCTGTTCTGATATCACCCAAGCTGTTGAAATGGATGTTAAACACAACCTTAAACTTTAAAGCTAGTGATATTGGGAAGATGGTCTTTTAAATTAATGGATTTTTGAATCAACTCTTTATTGTCACATTGTCCATAAGGGAATTAAACTGTGTGAACAAAAACTGACTTAATAATCAATATTCTCTGTGTCTTCTCAAAATTTCAAGACAACACACATTCTTGATAAAATATACATATAATTTAAGTTTCTGATGAATCATTATGACTTAGACCTGTGCACAGTATAACCTTTACTGTCTGATATGATGTCTGAATAATTGTTGAGCACCAGTCAACTCACTCAAGTAAATCTATATTACTACCAACTGTTTTATATTGAGATGTCTTTTCTTTTTTGTCATTGTGTGCACATTTTCTTACTAAACCAAACCTTATTTTTCAGACTTGTTTGGATAATAGAAGATCTGTTGTATTTGTATAGTTGTTTTTGATGTCTACTTTATTTGGTTTTAGTGTGCACCAGATGATGTTGATGAAGAGGATGAAGAACCACAAGACCAAGTGTTAGAGTGACATGATCAAAATGTGCTCAGTGGATGAATTAAATGTCGAGATACGACCGATCCAGGTGGTGAATCATGTGACCAGAAAGAAAATCATGTGTTCAGTTGATGAATAAAGAGACCCAGGCATTAAGTGATATGATCAAAATGAACCCATGTGTTAGTGGATAAATAAAAAGTTCAGATACATTAGCCATAAAGAGGTGCATATTGTAAACAAGTACATCATGACCGAGTGGTAAAATGTTGGAATGAGGTGATGAATCCAAGATGAATTCAGTGGATCAATGAAGAAATGAAATATTTGAATTGATTAAAAGAATTGTTGGAAAAGAAAGTCAACACACGAGAGTGACATAATATGTGTCATAAAAGACTCGGTGTATTCCCAAATACTACTTAAAAATTAGCAGTGCAGATCCGTAGGAATAATGTGGGAGTCATTGCAACATCAGCTGAATGTGCAGTGAGAAGTAACTGGGTATCAACTATCAACATATTGAACATAACTGGATAAATCCAGTGTAGTAATGTGAACTGTCCTATAAAAGGCAAAGTAAATGTGTTCAAAACGATATTGTGAACATCTGAAAAATAGTCAAAATTACTGAAGTGGGATGGATACATTGAAAAAGTCACATGCCAAATAGATACAGCAACATAAACAAAATGTTTCAAACATGTCCTGGTATGATGAAGTCACTGCTGCAATGTAAGGCCTTGACACCAAGCTAATGTGTGTTTTTATAGCATTTTTGTGAAATATAAAAAACACATCTGGCATGTTGCTGTAAGAAATATCTCCCCTTTCGAGGTGTCTAGTTGCTTGTGTTCAATCAGATATAGAGATAGAATCCACTGATGAATGCTGTGGACTGTCTGAAATAATCCATGCTTTGTATGCAGATTTAAAAGTATTTTTTTCCATTGATTATAATACTAGAAGCAAAATGATTTTAAGTATTCCAAGGATTTTAAATGGTGAGGACTGTTTAGTTTGTTTCTTGAGTTTAACAGCCATAATGCTCTGAGTATATCTTATTTTTGAGCTTTATCACTGCATTTTGCATTCTGTATATGATGTGACATTTAAATTAAATGTTGTAATTCTGTTTAAGCTGTGTAAATCCAAGTTATTAAATGTGAAAGTCTGTCTGAAACCCTTGTCCAATCGAACCCCTGCATTGAGATGTTGGCCCTATGTAGGAGCTAGTTTAAAATGCTGCACGGAGTATGGCTTTTTAGGTAGTGATTATATCAAGAGGGTTTTTACCCCACAGCCCTTAAGGTCTGTCGGGGTATTATTTTCACCCATGGTGTGTGGGTGCGTGGGCGGGTGTTCGAGCGGGCGGGCAGGCAGCGGGAAAAAGTTTGTCGGGGCTGTATCTCAGAAACCGTAAGGTCTAGAAAGTTGATACTTGGTAGGGACATGGGTTAGTGGGTGTAAATGTGCAATGCCATGGTGTGACCTTGATTTAACCTTGACCTTGCCGTAGTGTCCTTGAGTTTAAAAATCTTTTCCGGGCTATATCTCAAAAACTGTAAGGTGTAGGAAGTTGTTACTTAATAGGAACATTGGTTAAGGGGTGCAGGTGTGCAATGTCATGGTGTGACCCTGAGTTGACCTTCGACCTTGCTGTAGTGACCTTGACCTATAAAATCTTGTCCGGGCTATATCTCGGAAACCGTAAGGTGTAGGAAGTTGATACTTGGTAGGGACATTGGTTGGGGGGTTGTAGGTGTGCATGATTGTGCTTTTTCCATTGACAGCTATTCTCCAATTAATAAATTCTACAGATTCATAATTTTTAGTGTACTGATTAGTGCTGTCATCTTGCTATTGAATTGTCTTGTTTTAATGCTTTATCTTTACATACTTTTTATGTCAGCTGACTTGTCAGTCAGCTGACATTATGTCGTCACTCTGCGGCGTGGGCGTCCGCGTCCGCGTCCGCGTGAACAACTTCTCCTCCAAAACTACAAGGCCTAGAGACGTGCTGTTTTTTTTAAAAGATACCTTATCTATCGTGGATGAAAAATTGTTCAAGGCATGCAAATCTGTCTGTTCGTCTGTTTGCTAGAGACATTACAAGGGGGGTACCCCCACCAAAAGTATGAAAATTTCAACACTTAATCACAATTTTCTCAGTGACTATTGCAGGGATTTCTCTCATATCTTGCATATATGTACTAGGCCAGAGGTAGATTCTCTTGTGTGAGTATGAGACCTGGATCTGTCTTACTTTTTTTTAAATAAATTTTTTTAATAATTTTTAATGCATTAAAATTCATGAAATCATGCACAAAATCATTTATAACTTGAAAAGTGTTGCATTTAGAGCATTTTGTTAAAATATGTTATTCAGCTACTTTTTTCATAGCTACAATATGGTGAGTAAGTTGGGTGCCTGTCTCAATAGCTAAGTGAGTAATAGCTACTTTTGGGCTTTTCAGTAACTTCCATCATGAGTAAAATCACTTGTAACTTAAAAACTATTGCATTTAGAGAATTTCGTATAAATATGTTATTCAGCTACTTTTGGGTCAGCTATAACATAGTAAAATTTTAGACCTGTAGCTCATGGCATAGCTGAGTAATAGCTACTTTTAGGTTATCACTGTTGAGTAAATCGCTTATAACTTCAAAACTATTGCATTTAGAGAATTTCGTATGAATATGTTATTCAGCTACTTTTGGGTCAGCTATAACATAGTAAAATTTCAGACCTGTAGCTCATGGCATAGCTGAGTAATAGCTACTTTTAGGTTATCACTGTTGAGTAAATCGCTTATAACTTGGAAACTATTGCATTTACAGTATTTTGTTTCAATATGTTATTCACCTATTTTGAGATCAGCTATAACATAGTGAAGTTTCAGATCTGTGGCTCATTGCATAGCTGAGTAATAGCTACTTTGAAGTTCTCACTATTGAGTAAATCACTTGTAACTTAAAACCTACTGCATTTAGAGAATTTTGTATAAACATGTTATTCAGCTACTTTTGGGCCAGCTATAACATAGTGAAATTTCAGATCTGTAGGTCATGGCATAGCTGAGTAATAGCTACTTTAAAGTTCTCACTATTGAGTAAATCAGTTGTAATTGGAAAACTATTGCATTTAGAGTATTTCGTATAAATATGTTATTCAGCTACTTTTGGGTCAGCTATAACATAGTAAAATTTCAGACCTGTAGCTCATGGCATAGCTGAGTAATAGCTACTTTTAGGTCATCACTATTGAGTAAATCAGTTGTAACTTGAAAACTATTGCATTTACAGTATTTTGCTTAAATATGTTGTTCACCTACTTTTGGGTCAGCTATAACATAGTAAAATTTCAGACCTGTAGCTCATTGCATAGCTGAGTAATAACTACTTTGAGGTTCTCACTATTGAGTAAATCAGTTGTAATTGCAAAACTATTGCATTTACAGAATTTCGTATAAATATGTTATTCAGCTACTTTTGGGCCAGCTATAACATAGTGAAATTTCAGATCTGTAGGTCATGGCACAGCTGAGTAATAGCTACTTTGAAGTTCTCACTATTGAGTAAATCAGTTGTAATTGGAAAACTATTGCATTTACAGAATTTCGTATAAATATGTTATTCAGCTACTTTTGGGTCAGCTATAACATAGTAAAATTTCTGACCTGTAGCTCATGGCATAGCTGAGTAATAGCTACTTTTAGGTCATCACTGTTGAGTAAATCGCTTATAACTTGGAAACTATTGCATTTACAGTATTTTGTTTCAATATGTTATTCACCTATTTTGGGATCAGCTATAACATAGTGAAGTTTCAGATCTGTGGCTCATTGCATAGCTGAGTAATAGCTACTTTGAAGTTCTCACTATTGAGTAAATCAATTGTAACTTAAAACCTATTGCATTTAGAGAATTTCGTATAAACATGTTATTCAGCTACTTTTGGGCCAGCTATAACATAGTGAAATTTCAGATCTGTAGGTCATGGCATAGCTGAGTAATAGCTACTTTAAAGTTCTCACTATTGAGTAAATCAGTTGTAATTGGAAAACTATTGCATTTAGAGTATTTCGTATAAATATGTTATTCAGCTACTTTTGGGTCAGCTATAACATAGTAAAATTTCAGACCTGTAGCTCATGGCATAGCTGAGTAATAGCTACTTTTAGGTCATCACTATTGAGTAAATCAGTTGTAACTTGAAAACTATTGCATTTACAGTGTTTTGCTTAAATATGTTGTTCACCTACTTTTGGGTCAGCTATAACATAGTAAAATTTCAGACCTGTAGCTCATTGCATAGCTGAGTAATAACTACTTTGAGGTTCTCACTATTGAGTAAATCAGTTGTAATTGCAAAACTATTGCATTTAGAGAATTTCGTATAAATATGTTATTCAGCTACTTTTGGGCCAGCTATAACATAGTGAAATTTCAGATCTGTAGATCATGGCACAGCTGAGTAATAGCTACTTTGAAGTTCTCACTATTGAGTAAATCAGTTGTAATTGGAAAACTATTGCATTTACAGAATTTCGTATAAATATGTTATTCAGCTACTTTTGGGTCAGCTATAACATAGTAAAATTTCAGACCTGTAGCTCATGGCATAGCTGAGTAATAGCTACTTTTAGGTCATCACTATTGAGTAAATCAGTTGTAACTTCAAAACTATTGCATTTACAGTATTTTGCTTAAATATGTTGTTCACCTACTTTTGGGTCAGCTATAACATAGTAAAATTTCAGACCTGTAGCTCATTGCATAGCTGAGTAATGACTACTTTGAGGTTCTCACTATTGAGTAAATCAGTTGTAATTGCAAAACTATTGCATTTAGAGAATTTAGTATAAATATGTTATTCAGCTACTTTTGGGTCAGCTATGACATAGTAAAATTTCAGACCTGTAGCTCATGGCATAGCTGAGTAATAGCTACTTTTAGGTCATCACTATTGAGTAAATCAGTTGTAACTTGAAAACTATTGCATGTACAGTATTTTGCTTAAATATGTTGTTCACCTACTTTTGGGTCAGCTATAACATAGTAAAATTTCAGACCTGTAGCTCATGGCATAGCTGAGTAATAGCTACTTTGAGGTTATCACTGTTGAGTAAATCGCTTATAACTTGGAAATTATTGCATTTAGAGTATTTTGTTTCAATATGTTATTCACCTATTTTGGGGTTAGCTATCACATAGTGAAGTGCCAGACCTGTGACACATTGCATAGCTGAGTAATAGCTACTTTGAAGTTCTCAATGTTGAGTAAATCACTTATAATTTGAAAACTATTGCATTTAGAGAATTTGGTATAAATATGTTATTCAGCTACTTTTGGGTCAGCTATAACATAGTAAAATTTCAGACCTGTAGCTCATGGCATAGCTGAGTAATAGCTACTTTTAGGTTATCACTGTTGAGTAAATCACTTATAACTTGGAAACTATTGCATTTAGAGTATTTTGTTGCAATATGTTATTCACCTATTTTGAGGTCAGCTATAACATAGTGAAGTTCCAGACCTGTGGCTCATTGCATAGCTGAGTAATAGCTACTTTGAAGTTCTCACTATTGAGTAAATCAGTTGTAATTGGAAAACTATTGCCTTTACAGAAATTTGTGCAAATATGTTATTCAGCTACTTTTGGGTCAGCTATAACATAGTGAAATTACAGACCTGTAGCTCATGGCACAACTGAGCAATAGCTATTCTCAGGCACTGACTGTTGAGTAAATTGGCTATAACTTGAAAAATATTGCATTTGGAGTATTTTGTTAAAATATATTGTTCACCTACTTTTGGGTTAGCTATAACATAGTGAAATTACAGACCTATAGCTCATGGCATAGCGGAGCAATAGCTATTTTCAGGTTCTCACTATTGAGTAAATCAGTTGTAACTTGAAAACTATTGGATTTACAGTATTTTGCTTAAATATGTTGTTCACCTACTTTTAGGTCAGCTATAACAGAGCAAAAATTCAGACATGTAGCTCATGGCATAGCTGAGTAATAGTTACTTTGAGGTTCTCACTCTTGAGTAAATCAGTAGTAACTTGAAAACTATTACATTTAGAGTATTTTGTTAAATATGTTATTCACAGACGTTTTGGTCAGCTATAACATAGTGAAATTGCAGTCCTCTATGTCATGGCATAGCTGATCAATAGCTTCTTTCAGGTTCTCACTGTTAAGTAAATCATTGTATCCAACCTGTAGGAAATCATGGGCTGGGAATCTGTTAATATGGTCCGATTTGACTTTGGAACCCTCCTTCAAGGTCAAATGAGGATAGCCAAACATAAAAGTGCTTATAACTCGCTTATTATTGGTCCTAGAGGTTTGGAATGAAAACCAACCTATAGAAAATCATGAGCTGGGAATTTTTTGGTGTGGTCGGATTTGACCTTGGACCCCTCCTTCAAGGTCAAATGAGGATAGCCAAACTTAAAAGTGCTTATAACTCGCTTATTATTGGTCCTAGAGGTTTGGAATGGAAAACCAACCTATAGAAAATCATGGGCTGGGAATCTTTTGGTGTGGTCAGATTTTACCTTAGACCCCTCCTTCCAGGTCAAACGAAGATAGCCAAACTTAAAGTGCTTATAACTCGCGTATTATTGGTCTTGGAGGTTTGGGATGGTAAACCAACATATAGGAAATCATGGGCTGGGATTCTTTTGGTGTGGTCAGATTTGACCTGGGACCCCTCCTTCAAGGTCAGTTGAGGATAGCCAAACTTACAATTGCTTAGAACTCGCTTATTATTGGTCCTACAGGTTTGGGATGGTAAACAAGCTACAGGAAATCATGGGCTGGGAATTTTTTTGTGTGGTCGGATTTGACCTTGGACCCCTCCGTCAAGGTCAAACAAGGATAGCCAAACTTAAAAAGTGCCTATGACTCACTTATTATTGGTCCGAGAGGTTTGGGATGGTAAACCATCCTAAATTCTTTGGCTGGGAATCTTTTGGTATGGTCAGATTTGACCTTTGGACCCCTTCTTCATGGTCGAACGAGGATATTGCATTCATAGTATTTCTTTAAATATTTTTAACCTACTTTTTACACTTAAACAATTACCTTGTTACTTTATTTCATAATACCATTTGCAGGGCACAACTTTTTTGTCCTTTTTTTCTGTCAGCTTCGGAATATCTTTCGAACATGCTGTTCAGTTACCATTTACTGTATTTCTGTACAGCCCTTTCCCTGATAATTATGCTTTCCTCTCATTATCACCATCACAAATCAAAAACATTCAGTCAGCTGACACAGTGCCCGTTCACGGGCACTCTCCTCTTGTTGTTTCTCTTAGATGTTTTTTCTCTACTTAAACATTATTTTCGAGCTTTATATAGCTGACACTGCTCTGAAAGTATCCCAATCTTTGTACTCTTTCACTACTTCTATATCTCATGATGTTGAAAACTATTTCCCCAGGCTGTGGGGTACGGGCATCTCTGATGCTATTTTTTGTATTTTTATATAATATTTTATAATTATTCATCTAGTCAATAAACACTTTGTTTCATAAGAAAATAATACTCAATCACAATGTAGTTTATACATTTCATTTATAAAGTGTTCATATGTATGTTCATGTTGATAGCATCTTTTATGTTGTGGGCATGTTAATTTCCTAGTTTATGTGTGTGAACCTTTTTCCTGTCACTAGATATTAAAAATTATATTCAGTTCGTGTTAAAGGCCAGAGAGGCTCCATTTTGCCAGAACATATGAAATCCACAACCCTGGAGTTCCAAACTGTAATTACGTAAGCCTTTTTGCCAGTGATTTATTATAAACAAGACCACTGCCGCGGTGTTTATCTCCCGCCAAGCATTAAAGGAGAGGAAATACCTTTTCAGAGATATTCACAATTTTTCATTTTCCGCTAAAATCCAAGATGACATTTTTCCCCTAGGCACAGAATACTGTTGTACTACCCTGTGGGTCAAAAATTCGCTCGAAATCACTCTGTTACCATTTCAAAGATATTTTCAATGTTTATTTTCTGCTAAAATCCAAGATAGCCTCCAAAAGTGGCGAAAATTGAATTTTTTCCCTTTTGCATAGTATACTCAAGTACTACCCTGCGGGTCAAAAATTCACTCGAAATCGCTCTATCTCTTACGGTTTTCGAGATATTAAGACTTTTTCATTTTCCGCAAAAATCAAAGTAGCTATTACTCAGTTAGCTATTGACCTACAGGTCTCAAAATTTGCCATTACACAATACATCAAAAAGTAGGTGAACAACATATTTGACAAAAATCCTTTAAATTCAACAGTTTTGCTGTGATAAGCGATTTACTCAATGGAAAACCATGAAAGTAGCTATTACTCAGTTAGCTATGGACCTACAGCTCTGAAACTTTGCCATGACACAGAACATTAAAAAGTACATGAACAACATATTTGACAAAAATCCTGTAAATTTAATAGTTTTGCTGTTATAAGTGATTTACTGAATGGAGAACCATCAAAGTAGCTATTACTCAGTTAGTTATGGACTTACAGGTCTCAAAGTTTGCCATTACACAGTACATAAAAAAGTAGCTAAACAACATATCTGAGAAAAATCCTTTAAATTCAACAGTTTTGCTGTTATAAGTGATTTACTCAATGGAGAACCATTAAAGTAGCTATGACTCGGTTAGCTATGGACCTACAGCTCTCAAAATTTGCCATTTCACAGTACATCAAAAAGTAGGTGAAGAACATATTTGACAAAAATCTTCTAAATTCAACAGTTTTGCTGTTAAAGGTGATTTACTCAATGGAAACCCTCAAAGTAGCTATTACTCAGGTAGCTATGGAGATACAGCTGTGAAAATTTCCCATGACACAGTACATCAAATAGTAAGTGAACAACATATTTGACAATAATTCTCTAAATTTAATAGTTTTGGAGTTATAAGTGATTTACTCATTGTTGAAATTCAAAGTAGCCATTACTCAGTTAGCTATGGAGATACAGCTCTGGAACTTTTCCACGACACAGAACATTAAAAAGTAAACGATTAACATATTTGACAATAATTCCCTAAATTCAATAGTTTTGGAGGTATAAGTGATTTATTGAATGTTGAAATTAAGAAATTTAAAAGTAGCTATTACTCAGTTAGCTATGGACTTACAGCTCTGAAAATTCACCACGACACAGTACACCAAAAAGTAGATAACATATTTGACAAAATCCTCTATATTCAATAGTTTTTGAGTTATAAGTGACTTGCTAAATGGTCAAATGTTCAACTTAGTGTAGCTATTACTCAACTAGCTATGGTGCTACACCTTGGAAACCTCACCATGATATAGTACATGAAAGAGTTGTTCAACAACATATTTGAGACCAATATTTTAAGTAACAGTTACAAAGATAAAAACAACTTACTCATTTTGGTCATTGTTAAAAACAGAAAATAGCTATTACTCACTTAGCTATCAAGATAGACCCCTAAAAATGGTACCATCTTGTAGGCAT
Source organism: Sabellastarte sp. h YS-2021 (assembly GCA_964017235.1). NCBI lineage: Eukaryota > Metazoa > Annelida > Polychaeta > Sabellida > Sabellidae > Sabellastarte > Sabellastarte sp. h YS-2021. Next base: position 70,106,189 of record OZ024933.1, read on the forward strand.
GGAGAAAGTAGCTGAACAACATATTTTACAGAAATGCTCTAAATGCAGTCATTTTGGAGTTATGAGCACTTTACTGAAAGTAGCCACCATTGCTATTACTCACTTAGCTATGGACCCAGGTCTGAAAAAACAGCATCAAATGAAAAGACATAAGCAGTAAGGTCATAAAACATTGAAAAGGTCATGGAGAAACTGGTGAGGATACCTGCAACACTTTTCTTTGGACAGACCTTTAGGCCTTACATTCTGCTATTTGCAGAGATTTGGCAAGGCTCTGGCGGCCATGTTGTTTTTCAAAATAGGCCCAAAATCAATACCAAGCAGGCTATTTTTAGGCTGTATAAAAGTGCAACTACACACTTATGGAAGCCGTCTAAATCAACGAAAAAAAAACCCATGGCAGAACACCTGAAAAAAAACCAGGGCAGCCATCTTATTTACACCCGTGGCAGCCATCTTATTTTTCCGAATCAGCCGAAAAAGATTCCCAGGCAAGTTTTTCCAATGATGAATTTATCCTGCAAATTTGGAAGCTCTAACTATAATATTTTAAGAGATAGAAAGGCTTTTGTGAAAACGAGACGAACGGACGGACGCACGGACAGAGGGCATTTTATAATCTCCCGTACCGGGCCTATCGGCCGGCCGGTGATAATAATGATATATCATTACATGCACCATACACAAACAAGGGATTATCATATTTAACTGAAATCTTTGTAATCCAATTTTGTTATGTTAAAGGAATTTTGGCAATCTTTAAAACAACTTTAATTTTGGATAATTTTTTTATCTCCCAAAACAAGGTGCTACTTAGGTGAGTCACAAATCAAAGCTTGGACAAATGGGATTCTTGTTGTATCAAAGGATGCTATTGGAGGTTGTTTAAAAGTAGGAAGTCTGAAAAATCCCCTCCAAAATCCCCTCCAAAACCTTTCCATAGTTAGCTTGATCACCTTTCCCAAAATTAGAATGACCAAAACACCATTCCATATTGGTTTAATTGGCACATTTCTTTTATCAGACATTACAAACTGTCGGCCTGTTATTCCATTCAGTGGGTAATTATTGGTCGATGGTTGATAAATTGATTGTCCACATTTTTGTTTCCGGACTCTAACTCGAAAACGCTTTGTCCGATCGAATCAAACTTGACAGGGAGATAGATCACCATCATAGCTAGGTTCCTTTCAAAATTGGTGTAATTATGTCAGTTCATTTGTCTGTTTTTTGTCTGTCTGTCAACATTTCTGTTTCCGGACTCTAACTCGAAAACACTGTGTCCAATCGAATTCAAACTTGACAGGGAGATAGATCACCATCATAGCTAGGTTCCTTTCGAAATTGGTGTAATTCTGTCCGTTTATTTGTCTGTTTTTTGTCCGTTTGTCTGTCCATCAACATTTCTGTTTCCAGACTCTAACTCGAAAATGCTGTGTCCAGTCGAATTCAAACTTGACAGGGAGATAGATCACCATCATAGCTAGGTTCCTTTCGAAATTGGTGTAATTCTGTCTGTTCTTTTTGTCTGTTTTTTTGTCCATTTGTCTGTCCCTCAACATTTCTGTTTCCGGACTCTAACTCGAAAATGGTTTGTCCAATCGAATTCAAACTTGACAGGGAGATAGATCACCATCATAGCTAGGTTACTTTTGAAATTGGTGTAATTCCGTCTGTTTGTCCTTCAACATTTCCGTTTCCGGACTCTAACTCGAAAACGGTTAGTCCAGTCGAATTCAAACTTGACAGGGAGATAGATCACCACAGCTAGGTTCCTTTCAAAATTTGTGTAGTTCTGTCTGTTTGTTTGTTTGTGTTTTGTTCGTTTGTCTGTCCGTCAAAAATTTCAGTTTCCGGACTCTAACTCGAAAACAGTTTGTCCAATCGAATTCAGACTTGACAGGGAGATAGATCACCATCATAGCTAGGTTCCTTTCGAAATTGGTGTAATTCTGTCCGTTTGTTTGTCCGTCAACATTTCCGTTTCTGGACTCTAACTCGAAAATGCTTTGTCCAATCAAATTCAAACTTGACAGGGAGATACATCACCATCATAGCTAAGTTGTTTTCAAAATTGGTGTAATTCCATCCTTTCGTTTGTCCATTTATAGCATAGATACAATTATGTAACCTAGATTACAAGTTTTAAATTTCTTAGCATGTCTAACACATTCACCTTAACTGGGTGACCTAACATTTCTTTCCTTGTTTCTAAATGTAATTACAGCGGTCGCTAACCTGCACAACCCGCCATTTGGGGCATCTTTGACCCTCTTGTTGTCAGATTCGATTCATGGGCTAAGACTTCTGCAGGTTATTTGCAAATTTTAAAGTCATTGTTTCAAACAGAAATATGCTTTTGAATTGTCACTGCACTCAACCTGGTTGATCCTAATTCAAATCGGCCAACATTGTTCTTGAGCATCAACTTTGTGAAGACTAGCTAGTGAAGACCATGCATCGAAAGAACATTGCCTGGTTGGTACCAGGTCTCCGGCCAGTGATGATATTGTCTAGCTGCCTGGGACATTTCCTACTTGAGTTAGCATATTTCCTAAAAAAGTGTATCGGTGATACACTTTCGAAAAAAGTTCACTCCATTTGCATATTTCTTTTACATATACACATGTTTCATTTCTGCATTGAAATTATTTACTTACCAAGATTTTAAAATTTAAAGATTAAAGAACCATTTAACGGACTTAGGATCCAGTGCACATGGTAATGTGACAGAAAGCTGGTAATGGATTACCAGGTTGTCCAAGGAATAACTGTTGCATGTTAACACAAATAGTGTACTGGTCCATAGTAAATTACATTTCATCAGGTATTTTTACCCTTTACCCAATCCATTTTCTGTGTCCTAAATTTTTCCATTGTAAATATTAAGAGCTACATTTAAGTCAATCCTAAATGTAGAGAATCTGGAAAACATGATAGAAGAGGTTGCAGTAATACAAGTTTCCATTAAAGACTCGTTCAAGCTACAATAATGTTATGTATGTATAGCTTTTCTATGCACCTTTATATACACACTTTTATTAGTATTACTACAAAATTCTTAATTTTATGTAACTTCATATCCACATGTCTGTACATATATATTTTCTGTACTGATAAGCATTTTGTAGATATATTTGTTATATCTTCAAGTATTTCTTGAATATACATGACTTCTTAAATCCTTCTCAAACTACAACACATAAAAGCCAGCTATCTGTAACCCGATCTTGCATTGTCCCATGAGTGGTTGTTGTCAACAGATTTGACTGCATATGCTGTAATGAAATTTCAGTTAAACCCCCCCCCCCCCCCCCCCCCCCCCCCCCCCCCAGCGGATCGGGGGTGGGTGGGTGGGGGTGGGGTGAAAGATGTTAGGGGTTTGAGAGAGAACCCAAAGCAACAGATAGGTTTAGACGTTGGACATCCTGCACTTGATCGCTCATGCCGTAGACACGTGAACCTTCCCCCTCCCCCTTATTTAAAGCTGGATCCACCCCTGGGCTTCAGTTACAATAAGTCCTGTATCTGCAGATAGTTTTTGACAAAAGATGGACGAAGGATTTGGCTAGAAAACCAGTGTCCTTCATAAAGGAATCTGTCAGTTACGGTCGACAGCTGTCCAGACACCACTGTTCACAGTCATTCATGCAATCTGAGGAACCACAGCAGAGTTGGCAAAGTCAACAGCCACAGGTTTCTGTCTTAGTTTTACCAGACACTGTCACACCCATCCATGTCCAGGTTATGATACAATAGAATCATTCACAGGTGGAAACTCTGAACCTGTTTACACCAGCTACACCACTGCCACCACCGAAACTGTGGGCTAAAAGCTTAACAAAATGAAAACAGTGGAGAGTAAATACCACCACTTCAGCTATTTTGCCACTATGACTGCAGCACTCACCATAACCACTGCATTGTCAACCACCACAGCATCCAGTGCTAAGAAGTGTTTGCCACAGTACAGTCTAACTTATTATGTTTTACAGCACGGCACCCGCAACATCAGCCACCTCAACATCAACATTTATGAAAGTGTCTTGAACCATAGGTCTACGTTACCATGTCTCACACATTGACATCCACATCATCAACTATGAACATATTTGCCAACATGTGGCTCATCATACCGCGTCTATAGCAATTGCAACATTGACCATCACCACCACAGCATCAACCACCTCAGTCTTAGCCAGCATAACACATCAGCCACCAGCACCTCAATATTCTCATCCATCTTCTCTACCTCTGATCCTTGTTAGGACAAAAAGCCAAACATTCATCAGCTTTATAGCTAACCAAACAAACATAAGCCATATGTTTAGAAAATTTAATACCTCAGAGCAAGAAGTAGAGGCTCCCTATATGATACATGCCTGAATCACACTTGTGCAAAAAATACATATGCTCCCTCAACAAGACAAAAAAAGGAAAATGTTTAGTAAATATTTTCAAATCATAGTTACAGAAAAAAAAAACGAGGAAAAAAAAAGAGAAAAAGAACCCGCAAATTTTACTCTGTTGCTAAAATAAGGCGGAAAGGGGTTTCAATCTACTAGCGGAAGTAGCAAAGCCATCAGACACGAGTAGTGCACTGAAGCTGTCACTTATCCAAGTACTAATGTATCCCATTACCACTTAACTTCAGTGAAGAGACAGGTACTCCTCACACTACGACACAATTCATGAAAGTGAAGACAAAAAAATAGTGACCTCTAGAGGCGCGAGCGTCGCTAGAGCTTGCGTTTAAAAACAGAAAAGTTTGGCAATGGGGTCGGGTGTCTTCCTTTGGATCTGCTACTGGGTTTCCATGTCTATACTTTTGTCAAATTATGTCATACAGAATTATACAGGTCAGGGCTATGTTGGCTTTCACTAGTACTTTCTACTGCATGGTAGACAGCAGCAACCTAAGCTCCAGAATTTTGAATACATTTCTCCAGCACCCTTCTTACTCTGGATATTCTGTATTTGTCTCTTTTTTGTTCACCTTGGTCCAATGAGAGTGTAAAATCCAGATTCTTATTAAATGCACATATTTGTTGTCTCAAACCCCCTAAAGTAAAGGCTTGTAAGCAAATCTAAGTTTGGTAGTGAGAGCTGTTAATTTCAGCTGCTTATAGTGTTGTGTTCTACAGGTACACAAAAGAAGTTGAAATAAGCTATTTAAGGATGCTTTTGCAAGTGAAGTATTAACTTTCTACGCCCCTTGGACGTGTTATGGTTATGTAATTACTATTTCTGCATCTAAGGCTCAGTGGGACATGCCAAGATATCACTTCCTTGACCAGCCAGTCTGGGGGGCGGTGGGACAAACCACAGTCTCTTGCTAGTATTCTTCTAGTTATGGTTTACTTGCCAACTTTGAAGCTGTTCTGCAGTGAGGGTTAGCTATAGGTACCACCAGGGGCCAGATGTGTGACTGTGACTGAAACTTAAAACCAACCCCCAGTTGTCTTCTAAACTATGTGGTCTTACTCTCACTCCCGGATTCCACCCTCCTCTCTAAATTTCTCAGAGTTCGAGGCAGGGGGAGATCCTGAGGAAGTACATGTATGACTGTCCATCCCACCTATCCAGTTCTAGCGCGAGTACATTATAGTGGTCATATTCTTCCCTTTCAGTGAGCCAGGACCTGCCCTGGAACCAGGGTCTTGCTCTTCTGTGCCAATGTTCTCACCTGTCAACCTACCCTGGCTCTGTCTGAGCCTTTGAATCTTTGCATGAAGTCTTGGCTCAGGAAATGGATTTTCTGACTTTCCTTTAAGAATCATAGTGATCAGTTGCAAACTAGTGGGACAGTGAGATTCATATCCCCCGCTTCCACTTTGGCAGGATTTGTAAGGATGAATCCCGGAGAAAGCCCTACAGAGAAATGCCTTGCAGGAGACGAGCCCTACAGTTTTTAACACCCGTTGAGAAAAGCCCTACACCATTTTTTCTGACCCTGGAGAAAAGCCCTACATTATATTTTTAGGGGTAAGGGTTTAAGGGTAGTTTAAAATACTTCTAGATTATATATTTCACATTTGTTGTTTTATAAGTATATATACAGATTATCCATACATAACATAGAAAAGTAATAAGGTTTTATACCTCCAAAATAATCTAGATTATAAACACCTGTAGTGAAAGATAGCTACTTCTGATTGCAATGCTCAATCTGCTTATTATAAAACAAAGTTACACAGTTAACCATTACTTTGGAATGTAAATATGCAGACGTTTTAAAATGATAAGTGATAAAAGATGATGACTACTTATGGCTGTGGTCTTCAATCTTTCCGGTGGCAATCTATACTCTGTTTGATTTTTACTAAAAGGGGTATTTAAAATTGCCATTCAAGCTGTCCTGTGCTGTAATCTTTAATCACAATTCATCTTTGTACACACTAAAATTAATTACTTGTTTAAAAAGGCAAGACTTTCAATGATAACTGATCAAAAAGAAGATGGTTATTAAGGGTTGAATATTGCAGTGAAATCTTCAAGTACAAATGGAGGTGCCATCCAAACAGTTTCAATTCAGTCATTCACTAGACAAAGATTTCTCATTTGGATATTCAATCATAAACTAATTCCAATAGTACTTTTATGACGCTTAATCTCCATCTATTGACAAACTTCAAGGTGCATAATGCCAGAAAACAGATCCTAATCACTAAACCAGAAAGCAAGATCAATACAGGAAAAGAAAATAGCATCAGAGATGCCCATACCCCACATTCTGGGGAAATAGTTTTCAACACCATAAGATATACAAGTATGAAACAGTATAAAGATCGGGATACTTTCAGAGCAGTGTCAGTTATATAAAGGTCCAAATTAATGTTTAAGTGGAGAAAATAACATCTAAGGGAAAGAAAATATATGTAAAGATAAAGTATTGAAACAAGACAAATCTATAGCAAGATGACAGCATTAATCCGTAAAATTTGTGAAGCTGTAAAATTTATTAAGTGGAGAATAGCTGCCAATGGAAAAAGCAGAAATATGTAAAAGTGCATATAATTATCAGTTGCAGCAATCCATATATCTTTGTCACACCATGACATTGCACACCTACACCCCCTAAGCAATGTCCCTACCAAGTAACAACTTCCGACACCTGATGGTTTATGAGATATAGCCTGGAAAAAATTTTATTGGTCAATGTCATTATGGAAAGGTCAAATCAGCTTCACGGCATAATGTTGCATACGCAAACCCCTAACCAATGCCCCTACCAAGTATCAACTTCCTACACCTTATGGTCTAAAGGTGAATACGGCAAGGTCAAAGGTCAAATCAAGGTCACACCATAACGTTGCTCACCTACACCCCCAACCAATGTCCCTATCAAGTAGCAACTTCCTACACCTTACGGTTTCCAAGATATAGCCCAGACAAGATTTAGCTTTTTACAAAGAGATAGGTTTCAACTTCTTCCAGAATGAAGAGGGACTTGACTGAGTGTACATCATCGGGCAGATCATTCAAAATCCTTGGGCATCATAATTAAAATGCTTTTAGATTTATTTATTTACACAAAGTGTGGGACCACTAGCTGGATGCCATCAGATGGACTTCTACGAGTTCTGTACACACTATGTCTGGGTTTAAGGAAAAATATTCTGGATATCCACTTGTAGAAACCTGTACACCAATATCTTGAAAACAGAATGATGCTTGACAGGCAACCAATGAAGACTCTTTCTTACAGGGGTGATATGCGAGTGCTTGGTTGTAATAGCAGCAATTCTAGCAAGCCTGGTTGGAACACACTGGAGACAGCGAAGATCAAGAGCAGAGAGACTTCTAAACAAGGAATTACAGTAGGCAAGACGACTTCCAACCAAATTTTTTGCAGCCAAAAGAGCAGTATCTCTGATTTCCTTGAGATCCCTGATGATATGAACAAAATAAGCCTTACAGGTATTCTTAACATGGCAAACTAGTCCACCTCAGCAGGTGGGGGGAGATTACCAAGCATATTAACTGGGGAAATTTGCATGCAATGGAAAGTTTTGCATGCACAGTCCTTGAGCCAAACATAATAAATTCTGTCTTATCGGGATTAAGCTTTGGCTTGTTTGCAGAAAGCCACTTTTTGACATCATCTAAGCAGTTTTTCAGCTGTCAAAGGCCTCAGTGACATTTTTGTGTGTAAGATGAACATATGACTGTTGTGGTAATTATTAGGAATAATAAAGGTGGTGTCAAAATTTGCTTAGATGGCTATATGTATGCATATATATGTAGAAGATACAGTGGGAATGCTCACAGAGAATGCAGATAATTTTTGAACAGTACAGGCTTGTACATGTAATCTCAAAATCTAGTGTAAGGCTTTTCTCTATTGTTTGAAAAATGGGGTAGGGGTTCTCTCCATGATCTGAAAAAAATGGTGTGGGGCTTTTCTCCACGGGTGTTAAAAAGTTGTAGGGCTTTTCACAGTAGGGCTTTTCTCTTAGGTATAGCCTCCAGACTAAACATACGAAAGGATATAACGATAAGTCTTCAAAGCAAGTCATTAGTTTTTATAAATTATTTCTGCATTTAAATAAAAGCTTATTGTTTGTACTTAAGTATTAATTTCGACACGACGTAACAGGTGTGTGCATCGTAAATTCTAACTCTGTTCTGTTTTGTATGAGAACATTGTAGAATAATACTGAAACCCTACTGAAACCCCGAATTCGTTCACTACTAAGATTCTTTTGCTGATACATCTTCTTGTACTTGACATATTTTGTCTCAGTTATCTAATACACATTTTTAACTAGAATCTACAAAATAACATTGTTAAGTAGCATTATTTATGCACGTTAAATTTTATTTTGCACATCACATAAGAATGGGCTAATACAATTTTGTAAGCTCTCAAACTAAGTGAATACTATACTTGTCCATATTTGGGGGAAACCTTGTGTTGGCAAATTTATCTATAGCTATACTGTGTATCTTATCCTTTATGTTACTTAAGTATCGGCTAGACTCTGAGCCAAACTACACACATACATATGTACATGGTGTTTTTGCCAATACAAATTGAGAGAACTCCTGTTGACGATAAAACTGGTTGTGAGATATTGCAGATACATCCAAGTTGTACTTTTATTTCAGTACAAAGTTAAAAGCGATTGTTAAAAAGGATAGACACCATTAATAAAGAATTACTTTTATGTTATATTATTTATGCGCCTCTTTCTTCACTTGATCCTTTATTGATTGCATGAAGAGGTAAGTTGAAGAATTGAATTAGCTCACATTTTAATAATATTGATAACTGAATGGTTAACTTGCTAACATTACATTGTTAACATTACATGGTAGGTACATATGTAATTGAGATATTTACTAGATTTCTTTTACTTTTGTCATTCACTCATTGGCCATAGCCATTTGCATTTTGGTCTTTTTCGTTTAAAATTGGCAGACTTTTTTGTTGCTTCATACGGGTTCTTAACAAGTTCTAAATTTCAAGTGGAAACTGATGGAAACTCTAAAAGACCCAGTATTTAAGATATAAAGTCTTCATGATGATTTTAGTAAACAAACGTATTTACTGGACCCAAAAAAATCAGTAAATGCGCGTATTTACTGAAATTTGCAGGGAATATGCGTATTTTCTGACCAAATCAGTAAATACGCGTATTTGCTGAAAATTTCAGTAAATAAGCGTATCTACTGATTTCGCATATTTACAGTAACATATATACCACTTTCATTTTGAATCTGGAAAAAAAAACATGTGTAAAAATGATATGTGGAAATATTAATGCCTCGAGTTTAAAAAAATCCCTTGATATTTTATTCAATTTGATTAGATAAAAATATGCTTAAAATTATCAAAAGATAAACAAAATATTATAGCAGACTGTTACCTTTTTTTCCATTTACCTACACAGATCGAATTGCTATTTAATAGATGATTACTTGATAAAAGGTGGCTCAAAGGTGAAATTATTTCAGAAGCAATTTCATGGTTGGGATACCAGGCTATTTTAAAAGGGGTTTTCCTTGCAATGAATTATTTTGGCTCAGTCTTGCCATCACGCTTTCTTGGCCAATCATCTTTGACCACAAATTAAATAATGCATCAGGATTACACTAGGAATAACATTACATGAAAACCAAGGTTTATTTACACAAGGCATTTTTCCATTTTCTCAAATAAAAAACAAAGCATATATTTCTACGAGGCACTTTTTTCACATTTTCACAAGGCGTTATTTCAACAAGACATTTTTGGGAAACAGACAAAAGCCCCCCTGACAACCACCCTTTTCTTCAAATGTAGGACATAAGCCCCCTTCAAATATGAGGGGGTAGGGCAAAGCCCCCCCCCCCCCCCCCCCCCCCCCATTTTCAGAGGGGTAGGGGCAAAGTAAAGCTAAACCCCATTGTAATTGCGTCACTTTTCCTTCTTGGCTTTTTCTCGGAAGCATTATGTTACACCTGGAGATAAGTTCTCGGTGCATCTTTATTTTACACCTTGAGATAGATTGTGGTAGCTCCCCAGATTACATTATTATTTGCAGCTACATTTAGTAGAGGAATTAAAGATCTGGGTTTTTTTTGGAAATACACATCTTTTATCAACTCTACTGAGCTTTAGAGTTATTACCGCTTGTAGATGAAACATGGAATATTTCTTACTAAAGCAGAATAAATTCAATATATTTTAAAGGACACATAAATATTAAAAAAAATAATAAATTGTAAGAAAACAGTACAAATGATTTCAAGTCAAAATATGTGGTAAAATTCAAGGATCAAATATAATTATGATGACCCAGGGTCAAAATGTCACTACATTTTCATCATGCGCTGATTTAGAACATCAAAACACCATAATTACTGATGGTAGCTAGGTTCACATTTGTCTGAAGGAATGGAAATTAGTGATCAATATTGCATGACAGCTTGCATCATCAATATAAGTTTAACCAGGTGCATTGTGGTAGTGGCAGATACTTAAAGTTCCGGGAAGGGCTAGAATCACAACCTTTTCTGGACCTAGGGTTTATGCCACATTAGTTTTGAACAGTTAAAAATAGGTGGTGGTAACAAGGGTGAATTTTAATAAGAATACCAAAGCAGTTGGTCAAAGTACTTTAATAAATTAGTCTACCTGTCTCCATTCTACCTGTGTCAGGGTTGTGGATGTTCATGCCGTGTTCCAGAGTAAGTCATGCAGGGACAATCATATGCCATTGGTGGGAAACGGAAGTGAAGGAGTCTTTGGGAAATGTCGTAAGGTGCTCCTAATAATTGTTATTACACATTATAGGGTTGTTTCTTTGCAGTCCTAACAATTTCCCATTCAGGATGCCTGATTGCCCATATAGGCTGACTCCCTGGATTATTAGCTCTATTCATTTCATGGAAAGATGTAAGAGCATCAGTGTGAAAATTAATTGAGTGTTTTTATGCTACTTAATGTTGCTAGGTACAAATATGAGTTTTTAGGTCCTTTTCATGGCGTTATAATTTTTCTTCATCAACAAAAGAGGCAGAAGAGAAAGGCTATTACTGGGAGAAATCACAGGGCAGAGCTGACAGCCCAGAAAGTGAGAACAAGTGTGTTTGATGTAATTTTTTCAGAGACAATGAACTGATTTTTAACTGATGTCTTATCGGTTATTAAGGTCACATGAAGAGGGAGGCTCACTGGAATGATTTCTGTCAAACTCATTGGGATTGTGTACAGGAATGCTTACAGGAGATGGTTCCAGCACCAAAGGATTATTTGTGTGATGTTAATGCACATGAAATTAAGACAAGGAGACCCTCCATCTCACCCATTGCCAGATCTGGGTCATTGACGATTTTGGTTTTCTGAAAAAAAAACACATTGTTAGGCATGTGACAGTTAAGTCAGCATTTAAATCTCCAACTGAGGCAACCATTTCTAGACAACTAAGTGGATCAAGAATGAAAGATACCAGTAAGATATCATAAGAAGATTCACGGCCATTTCAACTCCCTGGCCTCTCTCTTTCATCCATTGTCAAGGACCCCTCCACAAGTCACCAGCCATGTCTCAAAAAACATTGTTGGGCTGAATATCATATGAAGGGTTTAGAAATATTCGTGGAGCAAATTTTAGGGCAACAACAAGCCAATCGGAGGGACCCCGGGCTTGTCTGCTCTGATTGGTTGACTACAGAAAACCATATGCATTTATCTAGTACTACCAGCTTGAGACACATTTTACGTAATTAGATATTTGAAAAAAAAGGAGCACAGCCACTAGGAGCACACCACATTTGGGCCCATGCCCAGTTTCACACAACCTGTTATGTCAAAGCAGCCCCCTGCACCAACAGCAGCATCAACAGCCACTCCACCAGCCTTTGTCACAGCAACAGCGTCTTCACCAGCCTGCGCAACATCAAAAGCTCCTTCCCCAGTCTGTGGACCAGCACCAGCTACTTCACCAGCCTGTGCATCAAAGACACTACAACAAATGCAGTTCATGCCCAAGCAACCACAGCAGCAGGCCTAGCAGACCCAACAGATACACCAGGCATATATCACAAAGCGCATGTCATGGACCCAGTCCCTACATCATATCTCCAGGTGGAACTGCCCTAAGTAGCCTCCAGCGATTCCAAAACAATTATAAAGCTGCTTGTTGAAAACAATACCACACAAGCATTACAATTCATTTATAAAGTATAATTAACATAAATGTCCAATAAGTCCTTCCAAATGTAACTTTTTTACGTTTTAAGACAGGTGCACAAATAACTCGGCTGCACTGAGTCCTGCGAAACCCCACAGTTGAGCTCACACATTTTTAAAAGAGTAGAGCAAAGTTTAATGGCCTGATACTAATTCCTCAGAGAAGAAACAAACTACTGTAATGCTGGGAAGTCTGCGAAACTATTTTGTTGGGCACCTTGGTTGAACTGACCAATACTGAAGCATTACTTTCTTGAAGCATCACCAGATAGATGTGTTGTTTGAATTTAACACAAGAAGGGCGCAAAATGGGGAAAGATTTTTTTTTTAAAAAAATAGACAGATGCCTTTGAACATATCCTCTTGGCCAAAAATCACTCTATTTTGTATCGTTTCTGAGATATTAAAGATTTTTAAGTTTCAAATGTTTTGTAAAAATTCAAGACAGCTATATTTTGAAAAAAAATGGGCAAATGCTTTTGCGCATATTTTGTATCATATCATTTCGAAAAGGTAATGATTTTCAGACATCTATATAATGAACCTGCTTGCCGAATTTCATGCACATAATTGAAACACTTTTAAGTTATAAGGACAAGCACACCCCTTTAAAGTATGATTTTGATCATATGGCTTCTTTGATTGGTCGAAATAGCATGACACTATATTCAGAAACTTTTCTGATCTTACTTTATAAAAGTGCCAAATTGAAGAGAATCCCTCAAGTGGTTGCTTAGCTATGGCCTGTAGAAAATGAAGGACCTAGAATCCCCTTCTGAGTGAATTATCTCCTATGTACAAAGATACAGGAATAATGTACTTACTATGCTCTGCAACATCGAATATAACTAGCAGAAGCAGTGAAGTTATTCAAGTAACACCATTTATAAAACATTTTTTAAAATAGACCATAAAAATAATGTAAAGGTATATCAGAGGTAACATTTAAGAAAGAGAAAATGTATGTAAAGATAAAGTAGGACAATTAAACAACCAAATAATATAAGTTTGTTACCTTAAAGTTATGAAACAGCAAAATATATTATTTGATCTATTAATCAATTTAAGATCAAAGGTCAAAACATACCAGAACTTTGCCTACCTACACCCCAAACCAATGTCACCAACAAAATATTTCTGCTGGCTGCCCAGCCACCTGCCCAACCACCCGACCAGATATCATGGATGAAAGCAATACCCATACAGACTTTAAAGACTGTGGGGTGATGGAATGAAAACATGGTCTTCAAACTCTATATTATATATAGAACAAGTACATTCTATTACCCCAAAATGTCAGTTTTATCTATGATTATCATCAAGAAATACTATTTTAAACAATTGTTATTGTTAATGCACTAACCTTTCGTATTGTATTTGATCCCTAAATATATGTCATAAGCTTAATTTAAAAGCTTTTTAGGATGTTCTGATATTGATAAATAACTTAATTGGCAAGTGATAACTATCACAAAGTCCTTTCACAGATGAGTAAATAAAGTATGCAGAAAAAAACCCTTATTTCTGCTAGAAGTTAGAGTACCCCTATTTTCCTGATATATTTCACACTCATTTCACAGATCTTTCATGAAGTACTATGACTACTATTGTAATGTACTATAGTACATCAAAAGTCTGTTATTGCTGTACCACAGAACTGTCATTTTCCTGTCTGTATTCTTTACAGCCATGTTGTGTTACTTCTTATTGCCACTGTAGTTCAGATTATTCCTATGTTTTTTATCTGTATTGTATGCATGATAACCGAATGTTATATAATATCCGGTTATCATGCACTGTGCTTCAGAATATTCTTTTGTTTTTCATGAATATACTTTATATTTCAGACATGTTACACTACATCCTGCTACTGCTAGACTTAAAAGTACTCCTGGTTTTCTTTTGTGTATTTTGTGTGACTTTTGCATACCTAAAGAGTTGCAAACCTGCAGGGAGTCCTCCAGGACCACCAACAGTCCCTTTTATGGGTGAGTTTAAATATATTTCTTGATTTTTCTACAAAAACAAATTGTATATGTTATTGCCCAAATCACACTAAAGGAGATATTTGTGGTGGTTATGGACAGCAGAAACAACAAAGACAGAATGTTGTACATCCTGTCAAAGCCCAGATGCACATCTCTGGCTACAGTTTTGCTACAGAAGAGAATCAGAACTGGGGAGGATAGTTGCCACAGTTTGGCACAGAAAAGAAACAGAATAGATACTCTGAGGAGACTGAAAATATACTGTAATGTGACAGCAAATATTCCATTTGACCAGAGAAACAGAAAGTGACACAAAATTTGGAGAAATTTTGGAGAATTTGCAGAACAGCTATAGAAATGAGTGTACACTCTGCAATTATGCTATAAAAATTCATACTGACTATGGGAGGCAAAAATTTGGAACGATTTAAAATTTCCGTGAGTGTGGCTACATAAAGTAGAGAATACAACAATTCAGTTTACTGACAAAAGTCTGACAGTACATAGGAGTTAAGAGGAGTTTGTAAAACACCTATAGAGGCAGTCAATATCAACTGTAGTGTGACTGGGACTTTATTAATACTATTTTTCTTTATTAATACTACATTTTAAATACTCATATTCACAATAGCAATAATAATGATAAAATATCTTCTGTATCACATTTAATTTTACTCCCAATTTTAATTATTTTTTTTCTTACACCGAATAGTTGGAAGACCATATAATGTAATAGTTTTGTAATGATTTTGTAATCTTGACTGGTGAATACCACCTGAGGGTTATAAGTTTTTTATTGTCCTACTGGGCCAGATCCTCCATTACAAAACGCCTGTGAGGACATTACCTATATAGAAATTATTTTATTGTTACTACCATAAAACCCAAATCAAAATGCATATTCTTTTCCTACTTATATATGTGTAATATGTTAAAATTATGTCTAAATGTCACAAATGTTGTGTTTAAGGCAATGCTAACTTATTAGCATCAAACAATCAACTTCACAAAACCTTTTTTGAACTACGGAGAAAGTATGGACCAATATACAGTGTGCAATTGGGCTGGTACCCTGCTGTTGTCATAAATGACTATGACTTGCTGAAAGAAGCTCTGGTAAAGAAAGGAAACCAGTGTTCTAACAGATTTTCACATTTATTTCTCCTTAAATTTATTCCTACTGCTAGATTTGGTAAGCATTAACCAATATATATTTATAGTTTTTAATTAACCTTTGACTGTGAAAGTCATAGTAATTTGTGATTAAAGCATTTAAAGCATTTTGCATTATCTGATCAAATATATATTACAGAAAATTATGAGGGGCCATGGTGGCAGAGTGGTAACACTCTCGCCTCCCACCTCTGAGGCTGGGGTTCGGTTTTCGGCACGGCCTCAAGTGGGAAAGTTGGTAGTTGCTTGCCCTGACAAACTGTATGTACTGGTTTCCTCTGCCCTTCCAACTACCCATCGTGATATGACCTGTACAGTGTTGAAAGCAACGTAAAACCCCAAATAAATAAATAAATACAGAAAATTATGGAAATTCTTTTTGAACCTCTGAAACAACATTTTATTATTTGGCCTTGCTGTAAATTGTGATTGATCATTAATAAAATTGTAATAAATGCTGTTCAAAGTCATTGCACCATGTGTATACTTCAATGCAATAAAGTGAATAACTATGTCATAGTGGAAACTGTATATTTACTAAAGCGATCTTACCATATAACTATATTCCTATAGGTGTAGTTAGCTCTGAAGGTCAAATATGGAAAGAGTCAAGAAAGCTTGTCGCAAATTCCTTGAGAGATTTTGGTGTTGGAAAAGCCACAATTGAACACAAAGTATTGGAAGAAGCTGAAAACATATTGTCAGAAATAGAAAGACAAGCTGGGAAGCCTTTTAATTTTGATTTACTTTTCAAGAAAGCCACCAACAATGTTATGTCAGCTATGCTGTTTGGAAAAAGGTGTGTTGTTGTGATTTCAGTGAGTAATTTGCAGTTACAAATTTGTTTTATCTACTTTATAAATTTTAAACTTCAGTAGTCGGAAAAATAGACATTTTAACACAATAAACCTTATGCCCTTTGTTCAAGTGATGTTGTCTTCTATTGTAGGTATGATTACAAAGATCCAGATTTTGTGAACATTCTTAGAACAATGGAATCTTTAATGGAAATTGGAAATCCCTTTGGTGAACCAATGATATTAATCCCATATTTATCACCAATCTACCTTTTGTGTGTGAGTACTTTTCAGTTAATCAAAGTATTCGAGTTTTTAATAACTTTATACTAAAATTTTATTAATTTATGGTTGTAAATTTCTGCTGATGTTACATGTAACATTTTATTGTCCCCTATAAAGTTTTTCACTAAAAAATATATTCTAAAATAAACTTGTTGTGACGTCTTTTTTAAAAGTCAAATATTATGAAAACTTTGAAAGCCTAACAAATCTTTGTGATATAAAATAGCCAATTTTTATAATAGCTGGTGACAAGGTAATAGAGTGGATTCTGATTTCAGGATTGACACCACAGAGTACTCAAATTTGGTGGAATGAATCTTGCATTTTTTTTCATACAACTTTTGAAAATTTACAGGTACTCAACATTACAACAACTCATAACCCAGACTTCAGTTTTTGACTTTATGGAATTTTAAACTTTAGAATCTGTTGTCATGCAGAATGTTTGTTTTTGATGCATACTTTTTGCATTCTGGCTCTGTCTTCAGGTTTCCTTGATTGTCGACTATTAGAATAATATATTTGCAAGTTTTCTTTTATATAAAAACACCAATATATAATAAAGTTCTTGTACGATGCTAGATGATTATAGACTCTTTTTACCAGTCTTTTGGCACAAGACCCTAAGTTGTTGTCTGTTGTCTCTCAAGTTCTTTTATTCATTTTTTATCTTCTGCATCATGGTGTTTTTATATTAAGCATTGAAAAGCCGGAGATGGCTCACAGTACTTACACCCTCTAAAATGTCAGGGGGAGGGGGGTGGGGGTGTGGGTGTTGGTCATATGACCTACGGAAATATTTAGAGATTTTATTTGTACTTCCCTACTTGATGTCCTAATAAGTTGTCTTGTGTGACCTAAGATCTCTTGAACCTGTTTCCTGTGAACCATAGTCCACATTTTATTAAACTAAACACTAAACATTATATATTTTAATAATCATGTAACTGCTGCTAATAATTAGCTGTGTTAAAACTCTCACTCATAATAATATACAACAATAAAAACTTGAGATATGTTTGAAGGACAGTAATTCACAGAAACCTCATAAATATAAGACACATACACTGAACAGTGTATGAAGACTTGTTTGTTACAGTACTGGATTTTACATGTAAATATATACCAATGTTTATCTGTCTTTTTGTTTACATTTTGATTTATACAATTCATTTGTGCCTTTTTATATATCAATGAAACGAAACAATACCACTAAGTGTATAGTGAACAATTATTACAAAATTCAATTAATTAAGGTGTTTTCCTTCCAAATACTGTCCATGCAAGCAAAATACTGAAGCCGTGTCCCAGAAATGTTAGCTGACAAAGTGCCCATTGAACTCCCCATTCTTGTATTTAGAAAGCAAAGAGCTTGGCGTTACTTAACAAAATAATGGAGTTGGCAAAGAAAAAGCTTCAGGAACACAGGAAGACCTTTGACCCTGACAACCTGAAAGATTTTATTGATGTTTTCCTGGACAATGCCAGTCATAATGAGGCTAACCCTGTATATTCAGGTAGGTATGCATTGAAGAAATTGCTTGGAATGAGGAATATTAAATCTGAGCATAGAAATTAATCGAAATTCATTGTGATGGTACAAAGAATTCAAGGCTTTCACTTTGCATGGCCATCTGTTATACCTCAATAAAAAAAAACATCAATACACCACGTCAAGAAACGCTAGACTCAGTTGCCCAAAATTTGAGTTCCAATCTTTCGACTATAAAGTGCTCAAATGTCACAAACACTTGTCTGAGTGGTTCTGCCATTACATACCTACTTTATGGAACTCTCTTCTTCACATAAAAACGAACCCCTCAGTAACACCCTTCAGGAATCATCTTAACAGTCACCTCTTCAGTTAAACTTCCACCATCTAGTAATTTAGTATTACTCAGTGACATATACAAAGCCTTGACTAGTAACCCAAAATGTCCTTCAAACATGACTTTTGTCAGTTGTGTGTTAATTTAGCACACTGAGTTCCCCCTTGTTGGAAGATAATGCACTGGTAAAGCAATAGAGTTAGTTAAGATTTAGATAAGATTACTCTCACTGTTTCTCTTATTACCAGGTCAAATATTCTCTAACCCCCATTTATTCTGAGGAATCCTTAAAATTTCCTTTAGGTATTCCTCCCTCTTTTGTTTTTGTATTCAATAACCTTCCCTTAACAAGGAACCCTTACTTTCGTTCCTTAAATCTTAAGGAAATCTTAAGGGAATCCTTAATTTTCCAGGAAATCTTTAACTTTGATATTCCTTTGATATAACTTTTTATGTTAGTATGTACCTACCTCATAACAAAGGAAAGTTTTGATTGTTTTCATTTTTAATTAAAATTTGAAAACAGTATTAATATTTTATGCATAAAATGAAAATATATTTAATCAAAACTTAAAATGCATTTTTTATTTTCTCATTGACTAAATAAGAAAACTTTTTGTAAAAAAAAATCTTAAAATCTAAACTATCACACATAATATGTAAATAGAAGACTTATCAAAACATTATTCTTACACCAAATAACTAATTCCCAAAGAAGGATATACATGATATTCCTTAAATATGGAAGATTTTCTTTTATTTCTCAATGTGATGAAATCACAAAAGCTCAAAGAAATGGTAAAAATTTGTCCCAAGATAAATCTGCAAACTTGACTCATATTGCATGTATATATTTTATCACTTAGATCAAAATATTTCAGAATTAAATTGCACTGAAACCATCCAAAACATGTTTATTGCTGGGACAGACACTACCAGTGGCTCTCTCAACTGGACAATGTTAATTATCCTCAGACATCCAGAGGTTCAAGATAAGTGCAGGAAAGAGATAATGGATGTAAGCAGCTTGCATAGTTTGTATATTGTTTCATTTATTGCATCTCTGTTTCACGAGATTTGGACACAATAATCAGAAATAGTTTTTTTTGTTTGTTTTCTACTGAAAAAATTCAAATGATAATTACTTTTTGGTTCAGCAGTATCTGCTGTTTTAGCTGAGTTCACTTTGCATTATAATTCTGCTTATTTGGAGGATTTACAATTAGGCAACAAATTAACAATAATTTTATGGCTGTAAAATAATTTTGAATTTTTCTGCATAATATGAATATATAATTAAGTATGTCTGTTCAAAGGTCATTGGTAAAGACAGACAACCTGGTATAAAGGATAGAGACATAATGCCATATGTTGAGGCCACACTCTATGAGTCATTGAGAATGGCCCCCATCGGTAAGATACAAAAAGTTCCCTTTCATTCAAGAATTAAGTTAGCTTTGCCTAAACTTTATATGAGTTATTAGTCTATTGGTGCTTGTACAAAATAGTATAGTCACAGCCACAAAAACTTGCAATTAATTTAGGATTAAGCAACTATAATTGTATTTTAACCTTTAATCACTTATTTCACATTTATGACGCATTTAATTTTCAATTTACTTGTACATGTTTCACTAAAGTGACGATTTAGACATCCAGTTCTGTCAGCTCAGCATGTGTTTTTGCTTGAACTATTCCTCCAAGCTTTGAAAGGATGAGATTTGTATTACCAATTTTGTGAATCACAATATCTTTTTGTTTTAATATGTACATAATACAGTTTTATATTACTGCAGCTCCTCATGCATTGAACCACAGTACAGATGGGGAGGTCACTGTCGGTGGTTACACCTTACCAAATGACACTGTAATCATCCCAGATATCTACAGTATCCACATGACCCCAGATCTGTGGGAAGATCCTGAAGAATTCAGACCAGAGAGGTTTATAGATGCTGATGGAAAGATATCAAAACCACCGCATTTCATTCCATTTTCTATTGGTAAAGTTGTTTGTTACAAAGTATATGATACATGTATCAGGTATCTGTTTTATAGGACTCTTACATTCCACTTCTTTCATGAGAGCCTAAATCTCAACCAGAAGTTTTATGGATAAGATGACAGATTCAATAAACAGTTGTGATAGAAAACTACAATAATATCAAAAGCAACATTAATTTATTGATTTACAAACTAGTTAGCTTTATTCATGTGTTGTACATCCCATGATACCTGAACAAAATGAAAAATTAAGAAATGTCAAATTATGATCTCTCTAATACTGTTATGCAAGAATAATTTATCCAAAATATATTTTTAAATTGTTCTTGGGGTTACACATAGTGTATCAAAATTAGAGAAAAGTATGACACATTCTTTGGTAAATTATTCTGCTAGGTACACCCTCATATGCTACAAAATTAAGTGGTAACCAGCGCAAAGCAGCTTAAAATTTATCAAATTAATTTTATTTATTTATTTGGGTTTTAATGTTGCTTTCAACACTGTACGGGTAGTTTTATGGGCAGAGGAAACCAGTACATACAGTTGGTCAAGGTTCTGTACTTTAAACTCCCGACCAATGGTAAGAAACTACCAACTTTCCCACATAGGGTCTGGGGTTTGAACTGCAGACCTCAAAGGTTGGAGGTGAGTGTGTTACCACTGCACCACCATGGCCCTCTTATTAAATTAAAAGACTCCTTCAAAAATCAGAGAATATATAGCACATGGAGTACGAAAACATTGAGCATTTCTACATGATAAACTTACGATATACTGTTAATATGATTTATATCAAATTAGCTGGGGTTTTTGTGATATATCAATTCAACACAAACTTATTCTTGAAAACTTACATATATATCCTCAAATAGGTGTAATGAGTTTTGAAATTAGGAAGTATTAAGGTATTTAATAGGTGTACAACTGACTGAGCTTCATCATCACAAAATGTTACTTCAGATTAATCCCAATGGTTCAAAGGCAGTCTGCAGTAGAGTTTAACTACTAAGAGATTATTGTGTGTTTAATTTGATATTTTTAATATCAGTCCTTACAACATTAATTTTATATTGTGTGAATGCAATCTGTGTATGACAATTATGACCGTCCATAGTGATTAATGTTGTTTGTAGATTATTAATTACGTTGCAAGTTAAAACAGGATTATAAATTCAAATAGGTCTTATATAACATCTATTTATTTTACAGGGAGAAGAAGCTGTGTGGGAGAACAACTTGCAAGAACAGAACTCTTTCTCTTCTTCACTACAATGTTACAGAAATTCAAGTTTACTTGTGAAGATGTTGAGAAATTACCCACAATTCATGATGGGGTGTTAGGTTTAACTTTGGCTTCAGCACCATATAAAGTCATTGCAACACCAATTTCATAATATAACTTAAATACAGATTTTAATCAAGAAAGATCCACATTAGTCCAAATGAAATGAGCACAAATAAGGATTTTGTGTCCAAATTATGTCAAGTCATGACAGAACACAGTACTATCATTGGTTCTCTAAAATAACGTTCTGTCAAAATTAACAGGTATTTTATCTGTTTTTATACGTATGACAAGTCCGGGATAGAGATGCTAGAAATTAGATTGTTAAATATCATAAGATAATTATTTCCACCGAGCTGAGTACAGCTCACTACCAACTTGGACATAAAATCATTATTTGTGCTTGATCTTATGTGTAGTAACATGAATTTCTATTGATCAGAGTCTGCAATTACAAACGAAAAGTTATAAATGGACTTCAACCACTAAAAGTCAAACAAATTTGCCTTTTACTGTGTGTTATGTGGCAATAATGTAATTTATACTTCAAATCAGCACCCCAACTTGGCAAAAACTTGGAATTTGCAAATGGAAGTTCTCCCTAAAAATTGTTAATTTTTTCTTCAACACCACTTTGAATAACCTACTTGGTGATAGAGTGTACAAGTGTTGCCAATGATAACTAGTTGCTGATTTTACAATCTTTCTTTGTCATAATTATGTGCTTCCATTTTGTGCAAAGGTGAGGTGTGTGCAAAGTTAAGATGTCAAGCCATTTGCTTTTTGTATATTACCAATCTATGGAAAACTACGGATTTACATCAAGTTTTCAAGGAGGTGGGTGTTGATCACATATAGAATTGATCAAATTTTGAGTGTGATCTGCAATCAATTCTGGATGCAAGTTTTTACAGGATTTATTAGGCCATGACAAAGGTCTGTACTCTCTGAGTGCTCTTGTTTCTTGTTTGATTTTCATTCATGTTTATCATTTTAAAGCTTGCAGAAAACTTAGAGTTAGATATCTTCCACTTATTCATTCCATTGATATACAACAGATTATTATAGGAATAAAGTACTCAGAAACTGTCTAAACACAGAATTTTAGACTGGTTGGTGTGGTCAGAGCACGAAGGCGAAGCCTCAGTGTTCTGACCACACCAACCAGTCTAGAATTCTGCTATTCTCCTATTCTAACATAACTGTTTAAAATAAATACCTCAAAACACTTCTAAATTTAAAAAAAAATATCCAAGTGAACACAACAGCTCTCCGCCATATTGGCTGTTCCATCAATTGAACAGGGATTATTTTTTTCTCCAAAGACATACCGTAAATTTTTTTTGTTTATTTTCTTTTACATATGAAAGAATTGCTCCTTTTAAAATAAATTTTCTCTTTTTATAGACATGGAATCATAACTTATGTAAACAATGAAACCGCAAACATTTTCTTCTGTTTATTTGAACTGCATGGGGAAGTGGATGGTGAATTTTAGACAGCTTAGAAATCGCTCTTGGCCAATCAGAATGACGGACACATCCCTGTCATGTTAGTATGCTATATTAAATTTCCTATAACTTTTATAGACCAAAAAGGTTTACCTTTAAACCCCCATTTCCATTTACGCGTGATCCGACATGTGGTATACGGCATGCGATATGCGGCTATTTTAACTTTGCAATAAAAATGTAAGAGGTGTTTCTATATATGCGTGTACGGTATGCAGATCCGGTACTTATACTTTATGCAGAACTCATCAGGCTTCTAGTATTTTGAATAGCCGCATACCGCATGCCGTATACCGCATCACGCGTATATGGAAAAGGGGCTTAAAGCTATATGTCAGGCAAGAGCAGAGCGCTGCATAAAAAATCAATACAAAAGTTCACATTTTTTCATTAACATGTGAACAATATGAAATCATGCTGATACAACTGCCAAACAAAGAAATAAAACGGTTCATATTGTTAAACAGTTTAGATACAAAACATAGCAGCTGGTGTTATTAATGCATCATTGATAGAAACCAGAGAAGTCAGACCTCAGTAAATGCTACACAAAGGACAGAACTGCGACCATATAATAACGGAAAAAGACATTAGGTTTCATTTAATCCAGAAAACACTGACCATGAATTGAGAAAATATTAAATGTTGTTTATGTTTTCAGCACATTTTGGTTCAGATCATTTTTTCTGAAAACGTCTAAAACTATTTAATGTCAATGTTTTGGCATTATACACACAATCAAAAGTATATTTTTAGCCATAAGAATAATCACATTTTGAGGGCGAAAGGTTAGTCACATATTCTAAGTAACCAAAAATTTGGGTCACAAAATTTCATATTTCATGTTTGATAACAATGTCTGAAATGTTATGACAAGTTTTTTCCAATTTTGTTGAGAGGTTACATATTAATAACCAAATTGAGCCTATTAAGTTTATGTAAAATTTTAAACTGGTGGACACCACATTTTTTAAACATTTAGTGTAATATGGCTTCACAGTTTTCAATTTGACATCTGTCATTTAGCACAAGAAATACAAGTACCTTTGAATACCTTTATTGTCTTTGGTGAGTTTTCACATTTAGCACCAGTGCACACATATTAGCGCTTAGCTAGTAGGGGTTATACTTTAGTTACATCCAACCAAAGTAATTTTAAAGGTTGTGGCTATAACATCCTTGAACATCCTTGTGTAGAAATCCGGGGATGCCACAAAGATGGACACAAAATTCTCAAAAGACCACTTTGGTACTTAGCTTCAAAATAGATTGTTTTTGTAATTTTATATATCCTTTTTTAAAAATTGTGCTAATTTTTGTGGTCGACGATAGCAAACCCACCATCAAAACTAAACAGTGCTTATCATATACACAGTATGATATATATGTACACAGGATGATATAAATGTGACATATATAAAGAAGGCTTACA
Organism: Sabellastarte sp. h YS-2021; assembly: GCA_964017235.1. NCBI lineage: Eukaryota > Metazoa > Annelida > Polychaeta > Sabellida > Sabellidae > Sabellastarte > Sabellastarte sp. h YS-2021. The sequence continues at coordinate 70,131,174 of OZ024933.1, forward strand.
AAAAAAATGTTGTAATCAGTAAATAGATAATAATAGAATAAAATTACAATGTCAATAAGTCCACTGTTCATATTTCCATATTCAACATCTGGAAAAGATTCCCAGACCATGACTTCCTACAATTTGTTTTCATATTACGAACCTCTACTGCCTGGCTTCTTAACTTGGCACACGCCATAAATTGGCACAAAATGGAAGCTAAAATATTACTTATTATTCTTTTTTTATCGCCCACACTCGTGGATTTCCATATACCAAATAAGGAAATTAAAATGATGATAGAAATAATTAAAATATCTTCGGCAATTCCCGTATGCAAATTGTGCCAATTTGAGGCGCTGATTTCATGTAGAAATTATATTATCGCTCATTAAAAACGTGAATAAAATGTTTATTTTATTGATTTTATGTCAGTAAAATGCTTTTATAAGTTGCGCTTGTGTCAATACATATTTCAATAAAAAGAAATAGACGAAACTACACTCCAAACGATCAAAATTAAGCTTTTTGTGTCCAAGGTATGCCAATTTATGGCGCAAGGCAGTAGGAGTCATGGTAAGGGAGTTATAAGGCCTTTCTAATAGAATAATCCCATTTGACAGTAAACATGTGATATGGCGGCAATTTTGTTTTTGAAACTATTCCAAAATTAATATGTTGCCAAAATTTTGCATAGACATGTTTTTATAGCCATAAACATTCTCTGAAACTTTCATGAAGATCTCTTTATAAATGAATGAGATATTATGGTTTATGTAAAAATGTGACAAATAGATGAACAGACGGATGGACGCACATACAAAAGGGCTTTCATAATCTCACATCCACAGACTTCGGCCACTGGTGGGACGTAATAAACAACGTAATGACCCAAACACATATAGGAGTTATTTTTAGAAAAATATTTAAATATTTAAATTACATGCCTGTGTCTAATGGCAGTGTGACCTGAAACTCAGCTATTGCAAATTCACACCATACCCATATTCTGATGCAGGGGCGTAGGAAGCAATTTTTCATTGGGGGGACGGGGACCTGACTCAACATCAACATATCCCAAGACAGGCCATCTCTCATACCACAGGCATTCAATAGGTATTCTTGTACACGCATTTTGTGTGATTCACAATTATTATAAATTATTTTTTCTTAATTGTATCCAGCGTTCCCTACGCCACCGCGTGTAGAGAGATTTTTTATGTTAACTCTCTCAGACAAAAACTATAGCAGCTAGGTTCAACAAATTTGCAGAATATCTTTATTGGGAGGTAAGCTTAGCCTCATTCTGAAAAACAGGATGGCCGCTGTGGGCACATCTTTGAAAATGGTATACCTTTTTCTACTGGCTGGTTCTCATAGGTAGAAGGTTGAATCTTTTCACAGGTGAAATGTATAACAGATATACTCTACAAGCTTCCAGACATTTGAGCTTGAAGCTCTTTATTCAAGGTCATCCACAGAATGCCAAAGTACCCCACGTAGCGGTCTTTAAAAGTGTCTATATCTCATTTATTACTGGTCCTAGAGGTTTACAATGTAAAAACCAACCTATAAGAAATCATGAGCTGGGAATCTTCTGATGTGGTTATACTTGACCTTGGATCTTGAGTTGTCGTTCTGGTGGATACAATTTGTATCAGTTCTCCGCTAGGTCCAGTTTTACTAGATGTTTCCAGAACTTATGACCTTTCCTCCAAATGCCAGGTTAATGCAAGATTTATTTTTAGCTAGGTTAGGCCCCAAGTAGAGGGGGATGTATAAACATTGTATTGGCTAGGTCAAATAAATGCACAGTAAAGAAAGAAGAGTTTTCTGGGAAATATCTCATTAGCTGACAAATTAATGTGCTAAACTGTTGCTCTTATGTGAATATTGGAACTACATATTTAATTTATAATAATTAGTAATAAGGTAAATTAAATGTAGAAGATTAGTATACACATGATTTTAGTCTGCACAAGTGAAAGGTTTAACAGAAATTTACAAATCCCATGGCGGGCTAACTAAAAATATTCCTTTCACAAATCATAAAAATAAATATTTTATAGTTCAAATGGTAGCATATACAATAGTACATGTGAACAGTGAACAGGGTCAAAGTGTAATAAGACAACATATTATTAAATTACCTGAAAACTTTGCATAAACTTCAAAATTGGAGTTTAGTTCCATTTCAAAAAGTTTTTTTTTTTTTTTTTTGGGGGGGGGGGGGGCGAAAAGATATCCCTCCCCCCAGATAGTTGGGCGGATGACCATCCCCACTGCTCCGCCCAGTTCCTACACCTATATGATAGCAGCCCTCAAAAGGGGTCGCATCCAGACTCTACCGCTTGATCCCCAGGAACCCACTAAAGTATATCACCTGAGGGCAATTTTCTTTTTTAAAAGTGTAATGGAAGTATTGCTCTTATATGGTTGAAGATTAGAGAGGTTTAGTGTTACGTTTTGGCCGAAAACATATTTACTTCAGCAGTTGTTGTGTACCAGGTAATTTTTAGTGTTTCAGAGGTCAATAACATTGAATTTTATACGTAGAGGGAACTTCCTTACGTTCAGTCACCCTTATCTATTTATTAAAAAGATGCGAATAAATATGTGATAGCCCCATCTGTAGATAAATATGTACAGGACAATTTGGTCAAGTTTCAGTAAACTGTATTATCCATATTAATACCACAGGCCTGGTTACAAAGCATACTGGTTTTGTAGTACATCCAAGATAGAACTTGATGTGAATTACTTTATATGGACATATTCCTAAACCCTAAGAAACCGAATCCACTTAACATATCTCTTACAGAAATTATTTAATATTTAATAGAATGTTGCTTGCCTTTTAAACAGTGTACTAAACTTCTCTATTAATCTTAATGTACCCGATCCCTAAGGTTGCTCTGTAAATGATCAATTCAATTGTTATGAAGACCCATTATTTTATTACTTTACAAAGTAGATGTACCCAGGGCTTTTCGTAACCTTATAACCTCAGAGTTGACCCTATATGGTTCAAGATTGGTCTACTTCCTCATCAACAGAAAGAAAAATAAAATCTTCATGTATTCAAATCTGTTTTTAAGTAAATCAAAAGAAACGAATTGAATATTATACATTGTCAGGATCACAGGAAATGTCTATCATAGTTACAGTAGGGGTTCCTGGAGTCTGGTTACTATCACTTTCAAGGTATGATTGTATACTGTTTACCACCCTAGACTTAACACATTCAGCAATGGGGTTACAAGACAGTTGTGTGAAAACCAAATTGTTAAGTATACCCACATTTTGAAGTATACCCTCCACAAGTGAAAGAAGCATTTCTACTGCATTCTGTTCTTCAAATGCAACATACAAACCCCAGAAAGATGGTCCATAAGCCAGAGATTTTACCGCAGGCTGTTTCTTCTTTCAGTTCAGGGTAAATTGTGGCTGGCAACAGTTTTATATTTTTCAGTGATCAAAGATACCATTTGCAAAGAGGGCTGATGGTTATAATAGACTAAAGCTGAGAGTCCTTTTATACGCAATGGCAGAGACGTATGCGTATCCGTGTACATATGCGTATACGTAAAAAAAATCCCTCCCACTATTTTAAGTTTATGTGATTCCATTTATGCGTGTACTTACATCCAGGTGCGTATGCGTAAACAAAAATACGGATGCAATCACTTTCTGAGCGATTTTTTACGCATACGGACCATATACGCATGCACTTGTCATTGAATTTGTAGGGATTTCCCAATATTATATTAAAGTTTTGTCACCTTTGAATGATGAAAGAAAGTAAAACTTCCGGTAAAAATATATAACCAGCCTTCAAAAACAAATGAAAGCCACAGCTGAATGTAAAAATTTCCTCATAAAAGTTTCCTCGCAAACCTTTTCTGGAAATATACGCATACAGACTATTGCTAAGGTAGCAACAATTTACTGGCTGTTTAATACTTACTTTATACCTGAATTATTAACATAGCATTTCACTTTTGCGTGTGTAATGTGTGAGAAGTTAAGGTTACAGTAGATATATAGTTGATTGTTTAATAAATCCACCAGCATACACATGGGCCCACACAAAAGTTTAGCCTCATAAGAGGCTTTGAACAAAATATTAAAATATTTTCTAACTTTTTTCACAGAATAGACAGGTCTTGGTGCGATGGTTGATCTTACTTTTTGCAAAAGTTTTCATTTCATTCATTACATTCACTGCTGTGTAATATTATGAAACTGTTTTAAATATTATATCTTGGAAAAAATATTTTATGGAAAAAAGTCTTTAGAAGGTTAATTGAAAGCTGGCTTTCAAGTAAGTGTGTACATATTTGTGGCTTCAGCACTTTTTTATCGTAAGCTGAAAATGTTTTTTTTTTCCTTCAACAGATAAATATGAGCATTTAGTCTGCGTTATTTATAAATTTTCCTCATTTTTGGTTGGAAAAAGTTTTTTACGTGTGTAAATATACGTGATAATGGAGCCACATAAAACGCATACGGATAACGGATGGGTTATACGTATACGCTTACGCATACGCCATTGCGCATTAAAGGATTCTCTGCTTTATCGCACATCTGCTTTCTACGGAAGCCTATAAGGGTTATGTTAAAAAAAATTAAGTCGTAATTGTGACTTACACAAGTCATAATTACGTTTTTTTAAAACAAAAAACAACAATATTGTCTCGTAATTACAACTTACACAAGTCGTAATTATGACTTACTAAGTTGTAATTACGACTTATGAAATTTTTTAAAACCAAAAACAAGAACTCCTAAGTCATAGTCAAGTCAACTTGTGAAATTTTTCTAAAACAAAAAACAACAATATTATCTTGTAATTACGACTTGCGCATGTCGTAATTACAACTTATGAAATTAAAAAAAACCCCAAGAACTCCTAAGTCATAATTACGACTTGCAGGAGTCATAATTACGACTTACTAAGTTGTAATTACGACTTATGAAATTTTTTTAAAGCAAAAAACAAAATTGTCTTGCAATTATAACTTAAGACAGGGTCACATTGGGACGATTTAAAAACAACCATGGAGGTAGCTAATGCAGAATAGGGCTGACCAAACATTCTTCCTTTATAACACAAATCTATGCTAGTAGAGGTATGCAGGTAGTGACTGGCAACCTTGTCTGGGCCAGATCTCAGTAACCATAGGGTGGATAAACTTCAAACTTGCTAGGGTTGTTCTTTAGGGGTCTAGTTTTGCCTAGTTTCATCATGGTATGACCCCATTGGGACCTTTCACCTTGACCCTGTGACCTTTAATATGAAAATCTTGTCCAAGTTATATCTTGGCAACCTTAAGGCTGAATAATTTCAGTTCTTGCAGGGATATTCCTTAGGGGTTTAATTGTGCAACATCATGGTGAGACTCCTGTGTGACGTTTCACCTTGACCCTATGACCTCGACTCCGGGCTGTGGGAAAATGGCATTTGCTATGCTAATTTCTATGTCTGAGGTGCATTAATCTGTTTCTAACAACAGACTTGGGTGCATTCAGAATACCTTTGTCATGGATTGCCAGAAATCTGAACTCTTTAGTAATTGTTGTATCCATGAAATGGTTTATACTTCATTTCATGCTTAAGTATGCAGCTGCCACAGTCTGTAACCTCTCTGGCACCAACAGTTTTATAACTACTGCTTTTAAATTTGCAGGACATATTTACCATTACAAAATCCTGACTGGGAATATATTTGGGGTCATTTTGAAAACCAAGATGGCTGCCATGGACATTTTCTGATTTTTTCCTCAATTTTGCTCACCCTGCTTATCTTACACAATTATAGCTACACATCTCAACAGTGTATTTAGAATTTCACAGCTACTGCTCTAATGAAAAACAAATACTATAGCAATACTTTTTAAATTTACAGTATATGTTCATCATCAAAAAAGCTTCTCTGGGAATATTTTGGGCTGTCCATGTTCTCATTGTATTACCCCACAGCCTTAGAAGGCTTTGGGGGTATTGTTTTCACCCATGGTGTCTGGCTGGGCGGAAGGGCAGGCAGCGCGAATATCCATGGGCTGTCCATGTTCTTATTTTATTACCCTGCAGTCTTAAGGGTTTTGGTGTATTGTTTTCACCCATGGCGTCAGGCTGGGGAGACTGGTAGACGGCGGGAATATCTTGTCAGGGCTGTATCTCAGAAACTATAAGCAGTAGGGTGTTGATACTTGGTAGGGACATTGGTTAGGGAGTGTAGGTGTACAACATCATGGTGTGACCTTGATTTGACCTTTAACCTTGCTGCAGTGACCTTGACCTAAAAAATTTTGTCCGGGTCATATTTTGGAAACCGTAAGGTGTAGGATGTTGATATTTGGCTTAGACATTGGTTGGGGGTGTCATATTGTGACCTTTACTTGACCTTGCTTTAGTTACCTTGACCTGTTAAATCATGTATAGGTTAAGGTAAAGGTTCAAGGCTTGGAAACCTCAAGAAAAGGTGTAGGATGATGACATTTGGTTGAGATATTTGTTTGGGGGGCATGTGTGCAATATTATGTCACCTGTGGTTGACCTTTGGCCATGCTACACAACATTGACCTTCAAAATCTTTACAAAGTTGGTATTTCATATGGACATTGGTTTGTAGAAGGTGTATTTTGCAACATCATAGTCTGACATCAATATGATGATCTTGGTAGATATTTCTGGAGTGTATGAAGTGCACATTTTAACATCTGATTTCATGGTATTTGTTGATATATCCCAAGGCTGTGGGGTCTGGGCATGTCTGATGCTATTTTATTGCTTGTTATAAGTTTATCATTGTAAGAGACTGAAAATACTATCTTGTGTGGTTTGTTCCTCTCAACTGTATCACCTGTTTTCTGTCACTTTGATTCTGTGAAAGATGCAACAGGTCACAGGTGTGGCTGCATTTTAGTTTCAATGGGCATCTGCAATGGTGTTGTATGCTATGCCCACCACAAAACTAGTTAACCCACAGTCTTAACAATTGGGTGGTTGGGCAAGCGTGTGGAGGAAATATCTTGTCCCGGTTATGTAAAAGGGGGTAGGATGTTGAAACTTGGTAGGGACATTGGTTAGGGTGTATAGATGTGCCACCTCATATTGTGACCTTTGTTAGACCTTTGACCTTGTCATAGTGACTCTGACCTTTAAAATATTGTCCAGGCCATATCTCAGAAACTATAAAGTGTAGGATGTTGATATTTGTTTCGACATTGGTTAGGGAGTGTCGATGTGCAATATCTGTGCAACCTTGCTTTAACCTTGCCATAGTGACCTTGACCTTTAAAATCTTTTATCATCTAACATCATGGCTCGGAAACCTCAGGGAAACTTCAAGGTGTAGGATACTGATATTTGTTAGGGATATTTGTTTGGGGTGTATGTGTTCAATATTATGCTGTCGCCTGTGGTTGACCTTTGGCCTTGTTATACAACATTGACCTTCAAGATCTTCAGGAAGTTGAGGTATATTTTTGAACATTATAGCGTTTTATCAATATACCCTACAACTTTCATTCTGTGATGCTAAACATGAATCTTATATTTAGGTAGATATTTTTGAGTGTATGAAGTGTATATTTTAATATCTAATCTCATGGTGTTTATTGATGCTTCCCAAGGCTGTGGACTCTGTGCATCTGTGATGCTATTTTTATTAGTGTTTATGTTTAGGTGCCTAATAATCTGCTCCATCACAGAAATAACTGCTATAAAGTTTACATATGCTTTGAATTGGTCATTCTTTTAATTGTTAATTTTTAATATCATAATTATCTCCAAAATATAGCACAAATTATTTCACAATGTAACATGCAGAACTAAATCTATTGAAACAGGATTGATTGCAACACTGTTTTCTTTAGAGAGTGAAGGTGAAAGTAAATTGATTTTTGATATTTTATTCCAATTAAAACATATTCAAGCAAAAACAAAATGCTGTCAAAGTTACAACATAGTTCACATGCACAATTGGTTAATAAGAAGTAATTAAGGCTTCTTTTCATATCTGGAAGATATAAAACTTTTCTATTTCCAATAAAAATAGCTATAGTTCATATTGTTTGCCCCAGATCATTTACACTTTTGAGATATATCTTCTGCTAAGAAAATTATCTTTATTGAAAGCAAATGGCAGACAAAAATTGATTCAAAACAGTATATGCCACATAAAGCTTAAAAATGTTCTTTGGCTCCTTATTATGAAAATTATAGTAATAGAAGGTAAAGTTGCATTATTGATGAAATAAAATACAAACGTTGAGGTTTGTCAATGATGACTGAAATCGGTCAATAGTCATTACTTTTGGCATTGGATTATTATTCAAAATGTATCCACTCTCCAAATCAAAAAGAATTATTGAGACTTAAAAGGTCATAGAAAGGTTTCAGGTCTAACATTTACGAGTTGATACAGCTTTATTTGTCAGGCTGATTGTCTCAACTTAGAAGTATAATTGTCACATCTAGCCTAGATGAGACACTGTGACTGGTTATTTAAGGTGCTGTTATTTTATAACAAATAAAATATAAAGGCCATTATTTTTCCTTCATGTCTAATTTAGGTCTTGGTAAAGAGTTTCTCTTAAGTTGCTATATATTTGTACTGCTGCCTGTAAATCAGTTGGAGAGTGCCAATCATTTTCAGACGTGTATAAGCCACAAAGTTCAGATAGATCATCATCACAAAAAGCATCACCATGAAATGTGCATTCTTCAAAACAAGCTGTTATTTTCTGATCAGCTATTTGTTGCAAGTACTTGTGTGTGTCGTACAGTTCAGGAAGAGAATACATGATCAAAGGCTTTCTATGTGGGACATTTTTATTCTTGCTTGGGCGAATGTGATGTGAATACCACAACTGTAACATGAGGTCTAGTTCTTTCTGAAAGCAACAACAAAATTATGCTCATTTTATCATTTTAATAGCATAGTCAATTAGATGAATCAGTATTAAGTTAATAATTTTGATCCAGCTTCTTAAGCCTGACAAACAGGCTACATTTGGTGGTCAATACGAAAATTCATTGAGAAATTTACATCTTACATAGGCACAGGGCAACAATTCAAACATACTTTGGCTTACATAAGACTCGGTAAATAAGCTGGACTGTATACACTCTAACGTTTGATAACATAACTATCTGCATGACACCAGAATGTCAATATTATCTACATGAGGCTAAAATTTGGTATTCCAAGAAGTGGGTTGCCACAGTAAAACTTTTTGTGGTATCACTGCAATTTGGTCATCTTAATTATTTTGGCAGGGCTAACTGTAGCATTTAGCACAGAGCTTTATCTTATCTACTTTTATAGCACATATTCAATAAAAGGTGGATTCTAAGAAAATCAAGCAAGAGGTAAGCCTGATATCACTTTGAAGGTTATTCCATACCATATTTTAATTACAAACAGAGAGAACCAACTAAGGGACTTGAAAGAGAATACTATCTGGTTGTCCATGTCTGATGTTATACTAATTATGTCGTAGTGTAACACCCTCCGAAAATACTATTTCAGTATAGAGAAATTTGTATGCCAGTGTACCAGTCTTAAAAATGGAGTGGAGATGTACTGGGAGTAAGTGCAATTTGTTAAGGATTGGAGAGAATTTGGATCATTTAGTCCTGGAAAGTGTGTTATGGACACAGTCACTTGTGCATATTCCAAGCAGACAGGCTTTTGAAAGGCGAGTTGCAATAGTCAAGCTGACTGCCGACAAGTGTATTTGTAACAATGATTGAATATTCATCAGTGAGATGCTTCCTATGGCATCTGACGTCAAGTAACAGAGCAAACCTTTAAAGAATCTTGGTACATGTGCACTTAAGGACAAATCAGCATCAATCAACATGCCTCGGCTTCAGATTTTGCAAGCTTGATTGAAAAGGTTGCCCAAATTATCAACAGGAAAAAGGGCATTCACTTTATTCCTATGGGCTTCAGACTCAAAACTATGAACACTTATTCAGTTTTAAGTTTGAGTCTGTTAGAGGTCATCCATTCTCTTCCATAATTTAGACAGCTATTTCATTTAGAGCAAGGGAAGCATTTCCGAAACATTAAACAAGAAATCAGTGCTCGTTAACAGGGTCTGTGTCAGCTGACTTAGTGCTTGAGTACCTACTTGGTTTCAGTAAATTTAATCAGTTGTCAGACATATGTGGGCATTCTTAGAAAATTTGAATGAAATCAATGCATTAGTGTTTGAGTAACATTAGAGTAAAGGTAAAGCAATTGTTTTGGTCTTAAAATTGGCATGGGTGGCAGTTTTACCCCCAAAATTTAATCAGTTGTTATTTACACACATGGGGCATTCTCTTAAAATTTGATTGCAATGCATGCATTACTTTTTGAGTAACCTTGCACAAAAGTCATTTTTACTTGGAGATGGCCTTAAATTTGTCATGGGTGGCAGCACCACAAAAAACTAATTGGTTGTTGTATACACATTTGCAGACATTCTCGGAAAATTTGAATGAAATAAGTGTTAGTTTTGTGTAATCTTACAGATAGTCAGATGGACAGCAGGGCAGACAGACAAATTCTGATGATTACATAACCACCAGCAGGCAGAGGTAATAATATTAAGTTACCTAAAGAATGGCTTTTGTAATCAATATGTATCATATTAAGAGCAAAAGTTGGTTGTTGTTTTATAAGATTTTATAGAAAATGTTGAAAGGACATTATCATGGGTTGCTGTGTAAAGAAACATTGTGTTGACTATCATCTTACATTATGAGATTTTATATCTATTTTAGTGATGAAAGGATGATTGATTCTCTAATACAATAAATAGGAAAATAAAGACTTTGATGATTTTAACTGAGACTTTTCTGCTTCATATGCCTTGCTTTGTGCAATACAATTCAAACTTGATATCAATACTGACCTGTAACAGGGCAAGAAAACAGAACTGCACAAGGCCTTTGTCCAAATCATAACCATTAAATAGTCCATTATCAGAGAGTTCAGCAAATGCATCAATCCATGACTGAGCACACTGTTTTCGCATGAAATTCCATAACATTTTAATTCTTTGATTGGATGTGCTTCTTCCATATATGAAAGATTCTCTTTCAGTCATGAATTCTTGTATTTGTGCCACATATCCATTTTCAGTACCTTTATCACCTCTGATCATATTTGGAACACCTTTCTTTGCTTAAACCACACTTAAGGTAGAAGCATGAATCAGTTTGTGGGTCTAATTTTGGTGAATTTTTGACTTTGTACCTGAATAACACAAAGAGTATTTCATATATTTTCAATGTTAATACCTCAAATAATAGGTGTGTTATCCCTTTATTACTGTGTCCAATATGAAGTATCTAATATTTATACAAATATTAAAAATATTGCTTTTTCTGTCTCTAATTGACCAAAACCCTAAAATCAGTTTTTGGGTCTATTTTGAAAAAAAGGTTAACACTTGACTGAACACCCAGCTGTTTCAGGTTCACTATATATAAGACTGTAAGACAAGGACACTGACCAAATTGTGAGCCTATTCTGGCCAAGTATTTTGTGTAGTGGTGTGTCTTCAAGTACTTCAATTATAAAATGTATGCACAGTATCAAAACAAGGCAATATCAAATCATTAATTGGTAAACTAAAAGTTGTGAAGCTTTAAAATTTATTAATTGAAGTACTGCTGTCAATGGAAATAACAAAATTAGGTAGAATTACCTATATCCAGAGTACTTAGAGAGTGCATACCTCTACCAATGCATGTAATAATAAGTAAATAGATAAATCCAAGTTATTTTTTGTATCCAGACAATAATCCAGCTCACTCTAAAAAATTAATGGGATGTAAGTTGGACACACCTTCTGATTTCTTTTCAGGAAGATCCAACTCCTATTATTTGCAATATTCTGCAAACACACAAGCAGACAAAGAGACAAGCAGGCAGTTATAAAAATATTTATTTATTTCGGTTTTTATGTCACTTTCAACACTGCACAGGTCAAATCACGACGGGTAGTTTGAAGAGAAGAAGAAACCAGTACATAAAGTTGGTCAAGGTTCTGTACTGTAAACTGTTGGCCAAGGGCAAGCCACTTTCCTACTTGAGGTCAGGCCGGGATTCAAACTCTGATCTCAGAGGTGGGAGGCGAGTGTTACCACTGCACCTCTGTGGCCCTCATTATAAAAATGATACCTCCTTGGCGTTGGTAATAATCAGTTTAAGCAATCTATATACCATTGTAATGAGAGAAATATGTTTGAAATACTACTGTAGAAAACATTTTGACAGTCAAGGTCAAAGGTTAGACTAAGGTCACAGTATGACATTGCACATCTTTAACCCCTAACCTATACCCCTACCAAGTATCAACATCCTTGGTAACATCTAATAGATTCTGAGATACAGGTCAGACAAGATATTTACCCCTGCCCACCTGCCCACCCATCCTTTCACTTGTCAGCAAAAAAAAAACAATACCTGCATTTGGACAATTTGAAATCATGATTTGGTCAGTCCTAAGTGACCACAGGTAACAGTACAGATATTGTAAATCTCTGAAGTGATAAATCAAGTGTAACATTTTTTTTCCAAAGTAGATCCATACACTGATCACATGTGTTTAATATTTCAACAAAAATTTAGAAAATGATATCTGGTACAATGATAAAGGGATAACATCTGAGCTATCACCATGAAAACAGATGAAATACTGGATGTATTATTAAGGTTTGAACTAAAAAAGATACCAAAATTAGACCCATGAACTGATCATTACTTCCACCAAAAACACTAAGCGTATTTCACAACCATAATCCGTCGAATCTAGATTCATCAGATCAACGGATTCGCTTGTTTTGTGACTTGAATCTGAATCTGGATTATGAATCTGTTGATCTACCTCTCGAGGTAGATCAACAGATTCAGTGTCCTTGGATTACCCATAATTCTTTGTAAAATAATAGCAGCAACATGTGGGAAAAAATTTTAACATTTGGGAAATTTTTATTATATTGTAATATGATAATATTATTTTACTATATACTGGCATATATTAATATATTATATTTATGTCGGTTCATCTTATTTTCATATTTTAGATTCAGATCTATAGAAAATTGCATTTCACGAATCTAGCTAATCCAACGAATCCAAATCTGAATCTAGATTCGCCGGATTATGCAGATTCTTGGTTGTGAAATACGCGTACTTCATTTTCTAGAAATATAAACATGCAGACACACTACTTCACATTTGAAATTGGTAAAACAGGCTCATTATTTGATTACTGACCACATAATAATATGCCATATATGGTACACTTCATATGGTTGAAGTATTCATTCAGTGTTTACCTTTTTTTCAAAATAGACCCAAAAACTGATTCAAGGGTTTTGGTCAATTAGAGACAGAAAAGGCACTATTTTTAATATTTGTATAAATATTAGGGATTTATTATTTGGCACAGCAATAAAGGGATAGCACACCTATTATTTGAGGTATTAACGTTGAAAATATATGAAATACTCTGTGTTATTGAGATTCAAAGTAAAAAATTCACCAAAATTAGACCCGTAAACTGATTCACACTTCTACAACTGTACTCCTCATAGTGGTAAAGTTATTCCCCTTCTAAGTATTTCCTTTCCTTGATTTTCCTTACCCTAGGGCACATGCCTTATTAAAAGGACGGACCATTCAAGACGAGCGTGGTCTAGTGGTTAGCATCTAATCACCTCTACATGGGTTCAACCCCAACAAGTGACAATGCTGAGAACCTATCCCAAAAAGATTTGGGATACTAATATTAGAGATGCCCTAAAAGGTATATTGAGATTTGTTAACATCAGTCCAGATATCATGGTTTTCATACATTCCAAGGCCAGGGGCCATTCTCACCTATCATAACGCCATTTCATTGCAGAATATAACGTCTCATGGTCTCTGGTGCAGTTCTTCTGTCTGAATTTACTTGCGAAATAAATGTAGCTCTTTTATAATCGCTTCCAATGTTACAAATGTTATTTCCGCCTCTTTCTACCTGGGTTTGGTATTTTTGAAATTTCCTTTTAAATTTTAAAATATGCAGTTCTAATGTGTAAATAGTCAATTTGTATGTATTAACACATAAATACAAATCTCAAAACAGTCTTTTACAATCTTCATTTTCAGTTTCACCTGTGTGTTCAAACTTCTCCTCCAATAAAATATAACCATTTCCTCAATCCATGGATTTCAGTTTTTAGGCCAAGGTTTGATTACCTTATGTCCCATACTATTTTGCTGTAATATGACATATTAAAGTAAGCTTGCCCTTATTCCGAATCCTTCAGAATTGGGTGTAAAATTCATCTTTCACTGTAACTAGGCCAGACTTTTTGTAGATTGTAATGAAAGAATCAGTAGAGGGTATGTATTTATTATTTAATTATTTTCTCTGAAAAATAAATATATACATACCAGCATTAAAATCTGTATATATGTTACAAGCAATCTGTGTAACCAGGCATTACGCGTAATGACTGAACATTTCAGTCATTTCGCGAAATGCCTAAACAGTTTAGCCATTTCGCGAAATGCCTAGGCATTTCAGGTACTGACTCAAATGTAAGGTTCAGTGTTACACAGATTGCCTAAAGAAGTATTTGAGATTTCAGGCAATCTGTGTAATGGTTTTTTTTAAAGTATATTTTTGATAGAATATGATTATTTTTTGCTATGAGCAATTCAAGATGTAGTTTTAACTATATTACAATTAATGAAGCTTATAATATTGACATATCTCATGGATTTTTGCATAGGTGAGTACATAAACAGTTTTACTATATAATCATCAATAATAATACATTTCATACTCATTCTCATTTTCCATCTTTTAGTTCTTGGTACATCCTCTTATGTTGTTATATGGGGTATGGCTTCTTTGAGTATATCAAATACTTAAACTTTGATTTGTGATTTCAAGCAGTCTGTGTCACCATTTTTTAAAGTTTTATTGATTCAATGCATTATTTCTTGCAGATAGAAGCAATTCACACATTGTAGTTTTAACTGTATAACTATCAATTAAGTTACATTTTGAGATCTTTTATACTTTTTTTAACATAATTGAATAAATGAATGAGTAGTTGTGCAATGTTATCACTAAGAGTCATATTTTTCATACCTATTTCATTTAGTTGTAAGAAGGGCATCTAATTGTTACTGTTTTTAAAAGAGTATGTTTACTGATCTTGTTATGTGGGGCTTCTTTAAATATATGAGACAAATACTGAAAATTTTTATGTTAATCCTCTTAGATGAAATAAGCTTAACTGCAATTAGGGTTCCCCACCCTTTTAGCATCCAAACACTCAGCCTGAGCTTGCTTGACTTAAGTAAGTATTCTGCACTAATGCCCCCTCCCCATTTGACATATCACAATGACATATTTCAAGTCAAGTTTAATGAGTTACATCTCACTTGGGAGCAATATTTTAGCTTTAAATAACTGATATCATTTCTTGACATGACAGATTACTAATTTTCATTAAAATAAATAAATAAAAATACATTATCCAGTAAAGCTTTTTAAGAGAAAATTAAAACTCAAGAAATATGAGGCTAAAAGAAAGTTCTCATGCCAAAAAACAGTATACTATAATGATTGAGGTCCTAAAATAAGTGTTGGTTAATTATGCCACTTTTTCAAAACATTACTGTTAACATCATTTTGTATTTGTGTGTATTATTATGTTTTCTGAACACTTTGTATGGACAGTGACAAACAATTTCAGTAAAATTGAAAGTAGGTATTTTTAATCATAATACCATTGTTATTATCATTGTTCATGAATGGGCATAAAATATATTTTCTATGTACACCACAAGCAAGGATAAAACTATATAACATCAAAATAATTCAGGAATAATCATCAAACATGATACAAAACTATGTTCAGGCATTACGTGTAATGCCTAGAGCTTATTTTCAGCCATTACGTGTAGGCAGTTCATGAAATGCCTGAACTGTTTAGGCATTTCGCGAAATGACTGAAATGTTCAGTCATTACATGTAATGCCTGGTTACACAGATTGCCTGTAACATATACATTTGAATATGGGGTGAAAAATGAGCTTGTTCTTTTCCATAGCGTCCTTCATGTCAGTCAATACACATAATGCCTGGTTACACATATTGCATGTAATATATACCATTTTATTAATGTAGTGACAGGTATTATATACAATAATTAAATATTTAAAAAGAAAAACCAAAATCGCCATCCTCTAAAGGGCTAACACCTAACACAGTTTAGTACATTCATTAAAAGTAGTTTCAAGTGAGTTCACAGTAATTTGTGAGATAAAAAGAAAGTTTCTGCTGTATCTTTGTCAGAGTTTTATTTATTAACCAATGTTTGGATTTTTTCTTAAGTTATTTTAAAAACAACATTAGACTACCATCCAAATACACACAAAAGTAGTGAGGAATAGTAACTGGTTGAGAGAATAATACCCGTTATTCATAGTAATTTGTTCCCCAGTCTCAGCAGTGACTGATTAAATTATTACTCTTCTTCCCCGAGATATTTTCTGTCAGCCATTTTTTATCTGTGTTGATCCAAAAGTTAATCCATCAAAGTGCATGGATCAAAGGAATCTAAAATTCGATCACAAAAGTCAAATCAAATCTTTAGTGAATATCAGTCTTCGCTGATCCCAAATCTGATTAAAGGATAATCACTTTTTCTCAAAATTGATGTGATCTTAACTGATCTGTGTTAAGAATACTGCCCATCAGCACTTGGAAAGTGCAGACTCTGAGACAACCTAGCAAATCCTTTAAAACGAGGATCCAGAATTGATTGTAGGTCATACTCAAAGTTAAATCAATTCTATGTTTGATCAATACACACATCTTGTGAAAAATTTTATGCAAATCAGTACATTAATCTTTCTCTGATGTTGATAATATACAAACAAATAGAATCTAGCCAATACATACTGCTTGGCATCATAACTTGGCACACACCTTAACTTGACAAAAAACAGAAGTGCATAATAATGACATAATGAATGGTTGTAAAACCAACAAATGGTTGTCATCGAAACTCTCCATTATTGTATCAGATAGGGTATAATTTAATCATTTTTTAGAAGTTCCAATTGTAAATTCCACTCTTTTGTGCAAAGATGAGTGTTGATTTGAAGAAAAAGTATACAACAATCACATAAACAGCACTGTGAAATGTTCATTCAGTTGACCTTTTGTGGTTAGAGGCTATTTACAGATTTCTTGGTGTAAATATAGATTTAAATCAACAGAAATCCATATCGCTATACATAAAATCAATTTGGACATAAAATTTGGACATAAAATTGTTATTTGTGCTCACTGCAATTTAGTAACATGGATTTCACCCAATTAAAATCTGTATGTAAATTGTATTATGAAATCGGTATTGCCATAACTTTATAAGGTGCTGAAGCAAAAGTTAAACCCAATTTCCCATCATGAATTGTGGGTAATTTCTCAACATCTTCACAAGTAAACTTGAATTTTTGTAACATTGTGGTGAAGAAGAGAAAGAGCTCTGTTCTTGCAAGTTGTTCTCCAGCACAGCTTCTTCTCCCTGTAAAATAAATGGATGCTACAATGACCTATTTTAACCAAATTGTAACTTGTGTATATAGATAAGATAATAAGTAATTTACAATAAATATTGATCACTATGGCGAGTGATAATTACTTTTAAGGCATTGCGTTCACACAATGCTAGGTTTATTTAGTGTTTTACATCACATCTAGTCCTTATTGGTTATACTGTGATAGGCAGTTGGAAGAACAGAGGAAACCAGTACATATAGTCGGTCAAGGTTCTGTACTGTAAACTGCAGACCAACATCAAGCAACTACCAACTTTCCTACATGACACACAATGATAGGACTGATGATAATAATAATAAAATATTAAACACACAATAATCTCATCTCATCTGATGTAGAGATGCTACAACACCAATGTTTTCATACTATTATATATATTCTCTGATTTTTAAGGAATATCTTAACTTGGTTGATTTTGAACTACTATGTGTTCCAACTTAGACTTTTGACATATGGAGGGTATACAAAGAAGAAAATTTTACATTTTTTCTGAATTTCTTACACTGTGTATAACCTGAACAGCAAATGAAAAATATTTTATTATGGACAAATTATACTTGCATAACTTTATTAAAGAAATCATAATTTGACATTTCTTATTTTTTTATTTTATTAAGGTATCATGAAACATATAACCCATAATAATCATATTAAACAGTTTGTGATTTAATGTTGTCTTTATATTAATCTATAGGCTTGTATCTAGACTGTTTATTTAAACTGTCATCTTATCCATAAAACCATAAAAATTCTGGTGGGCATTCAGGTCCTCATTAAAGAAGAAGATTGGAAGAGTCCAATAAAAATAGCTGACACGTGTACAATGTACTTTTTAATAAAAGAACTTTACCAATAGAAAATGGAATAAAATGCTGTGGCTTGGATAGCTTTCCCTCAGCATCTATAAATCTCTCTGGTTTGAATTCTTCAGGATCTTCCCACAGATCTGGGTTCATGTGGATACTGTAGATATCTGGGATGATCACCGTGTCATTAGGTAAGGTGTATCCACCAAGAATAACCTCTCCTGCTGTACTGTGACTCACTGAATGAGGGCCTGTAGTAAGATGAAACTGCATTATATATTTTATGTACAAGTTGAGATATTGTACAAGTTGCAACTCGTACAAAAAGCCAGTACAAGTTGCAGCTTGTACAAACAGTTTGTACAAGTTGCATCTCGTACAAGATCGGCTGTAGAAGTTGTAACTTGTACAGAATTTCACCATCAAATAAACCTAACTTGTACAACAGTATTGTACAAGATGGATTTTAAAAGAATTTTGGTTAAATTAATGATTTTATTGAAAATATTTCTTATTTTATGTACATAAATATCCAAATTAATGTCAGAGTGAAATATATTATACAAGTTTTCCATAAATAATTAACACCTAATTTACAGAAAAACCTTGAAAAATTTTGCCAGTAACACTTAAAATACACAAAAATTATTAATGTATTTACATTAATATATTAAGTTGATACTTTATAACTCAAGGGACAAGTTATTTACATTGCTTATCATGCAGGAAAAATTAAGCCTTTGTGTTTAGTAGAATAGAATTTGTTTATTATAGTGACATGCAAATACATTTAACAATAATCAAATAAGACAGTAAACAATTTGCCCAGCCCCAATGGATTTATATGTCACTTTTATAAGTAATACTTCATAATAGTGGTTGCTATAAGAATTATAAATGGACAATATTTTACAGTCTTTGACATACTAAAAGAACAAAATACAGATAATAATATCTAATTATTTGCAAGAGTTTAACAATATACCTACTAGTAAAGGAAAACACAATATATAACTAAGCATGTTTTCTCAAGTTTTTCTTTAGTACTAAGTTCAGCATGAATGTGAGCTGTTCCTAACGGTTGATTGTAAGACTCCTCTTTGTTCTCATCAGAGTTATGTAACTGTGGACTGCCTTTTTTTCTTTTTAAATAATAACAACCAGACTTCAAATATGAAAACTGAAAAACGTAATCAGTAAGAAATAGGAATCTTATAAATGCAATCAACTGTTTTGGTGTGGTTTCCAATAGCATCAGGGTTATTTTGCAGGGTTATTTTGTGAGTTACCTATAGGCATTAAATTAGAATCATAAGTGGGCAATGAAAAGCATCAAAGGGCAGATGATAGTGTATGCATAATTATAATTAACCACTAGCGGATCAGGGGGGGGGGGGGGGGGGGTTCAGGGGGTTCGAACCCCCCCCTTGAAAAATAATGTAAAGGGGTTCAACCCAAAGTACAAAATTATTTCTTGACAGTGGTGTTAAATTTACAGGAAATGCACTCTAATTAATTTTTTTCCAGGGGGGCATGCCCCCGACCCCCTTAGTTATAATATGTCTGATGTGAAACCCCACCTTACTCAATGTGAACCCCCACCTTACTCGATGTGAACCCCCCCCACCTTACATAAAAGCTGGATCCGCCCCTGTTAACACATGCTTTTCAAAAATAAAATCCTTGCATAGTCTTAAATTTCAGATGTGGTTTTATCATCATACAATAATTACAGGTAATTTTATGAATCTCTTTGCTGTGGAATAGATAAATTTAAGAGAATTGTTGATCAAGAATTATAAGATTACCAACACTAACAAACCCAAAAGTAAGATACAGGCTTCAGTTGGGTTAATGTAACTTAGACATTCAATATAAAGATATGCAGGTGTCGTAATTGTCAACAAAATTGTGAAAATATACATATCAGTTTGCGTTCTCACCTAAGAAGTACAATTCATAGTGAATTTGTCATTCATGAAGATCAGATATGTTGATTTTATGAAATTTAAATTATTAATTCATTCAAAAACAGTGTTCAACTGACAAATATGGAGCTTATGCAAGTTGCAACTTGTACAGGTCCAAAATTTGTACATGCTGCAACTTGTACAAGTCAACCTGTACAAGTTCCAACTTGTACAAGCTGTTTGTCCAAGTTGCAACTTGCACAGACTTCTTGTACAAGTTCCAACTTGTACAATATGTCAACTTGTACTTAACATATACACTTTAAATGAAAGCCTAAGATACATCGCTACGGTGATTTATAAAAAGTTTAATATAAATCTTATCATCGAAGTTTGGATGAATGGAACATATGGCATATGTTTTCCTTACAAAATAGGATATGTAAACCACCATTTTACTGAAATATGTACAAATAATTGAAAATTAAATGTGTCATAAATGAGAAATGTAAGTGATTGCAAGTTAAAATACAACACTCATTTAACCCAAAATTAATTCCAACTTTCGGTGGCTGTAACTGTGTTATATTTTGTACACATACCAATGGATTAGTAACTCATACAGAAGTTTTGCATAGCTAACTAAATTCTTGCATGAGGGAGAAGTTTTTGTATCTTACCAATTGGGGCTATTCTCAGTGACTCATAGAGTGTGGCCTCAACATATGGCATTATGTCTCTATCCTTTATACCAGGTTGCCTGTCTTTACCAATGACCTTTAAACAGAAGAACTTAATTATAAATTCAAATTTTGCAGAAAATTCAATATTATTTCTCAACTAGTATAATCACTTGCTGCCTAATTCTAAGACCTCAGAATTAACAGAATTATAATGACACATGAAATCAGCTATAATAACACCAGATACTAATTAACTAAGAACTAAATGTTATTTGAAAAGTTTTTAGTACAGAAATTATACCATTTTATTTGCGTACATATCTAGTAAAACAAAGATACAATAAAAAACTATGCAATCTGCTTACATCCATTATCTCTTTTCTGCACTTATCTTGAATCTCTGGGTGCCTCAGCATAAACAACATTGTCCAGTTGAGAGAGCCACTGGTGGTGTCTGTCCCAGCAATAAACATGTTTTGGATGATTTCAGTGCAACTTACTTCTGAAATATTTGGATGTAAGTGACTGAATTTATACATGCATTGTGAATCGGGTTTGCACATTAGTCTTGGGACGAATCATTACCTTTTCTAGGATATTTTTATGATTTTGTCATGTTGAAAAGTAAATGAAATTAGTTTTCAATGTTCAAAATAGCCCATGGAATGACAACAGAAGAAATTTTGTTTTTACACCATGCTAACGGATATATAAATAATTTAAAGAGGTTAATTATATCAGCAAACAAGCTTTAGATTTTGTGCTGTACTTTAGTTTGAAGCCGTAAGCAGGACTATTTGAGCGATTCCTTTTGACATTTTGATTTCCTACCATGTGAACACCAGAAGAGTGTGTTCCAGCTCTTCAATGCACAAAAAAGAGCGAGTCCTGGTAATGACAAAGTAACAAGGTAACAGTAATCTTATTTAAATCTGATCTAATATACTACCTTACTGGTGCAGTATTTGCAAACAAAGGGGAACTCCGTGTACTAAACTGACAAA
This sequence comes from Sabellastarte sp. h YS-2021, assembly GCA_964017235.1. Taxonomy (NCBI): domain Eukaryota; kingdom Metazoa; phylum Annelida; class Polychaeta; order Sabellida; family Sabellidae; genus Sabellastarte; species Sabellastarte sp. h YS-2021. The sequence goes on from OZ024933.1 coordinate 70,153,199, forward strand.
ACAATGGACAAGTTATTTTCAGAGGATATTGTAGGTCATTAATCAAGTACTGTGGCTGTGAATGAGGGAAAATACTAGATGTCAAAAGATCAAAGAATCTAAATATAAATATTAGGATGTCACTGAGGGATTGGCTTTTATGCGAAGACAGAGTTCCAGAAAATATGTGCCTCAATGGTGAAAGACTTTGATGTTTGTGGAATGAGTGAGCTTTGTAGTTTAAAGAGGGGACTTGGAGGAACTTGAATCTTTACCAATTGAGGCTAATATTTCTTGACGAGGTGTATGGATGGAGTTAGTTACTGATGTACAATGGTATGCCTTGTAAAGGTAAAACCTTGAATTATTGGAATGAGCTTGAAAGATAAATCATATAAACTAATGGAAAGCACTGTAATAGTGGTACATTATTTGATTTATTGTAAGCAAGATATGCTATGAATATTTTATTGCATGTAAATATGCCCCATTCAATGAGTGGTAAAGGATACTACAGGTGTGACCTCACCATTTACACAGCAGCCTGCCATTTAAAATGGTCCGGCTAGTCTAAACAGTATATGGAATATTTCTACCTTTATCTTGATTTTAAAATTAATTTATGCTCAATATTCCTAAATCCCAGGAATTTATTTAATAGACCCTTACCTGAACATACAGTGTTAGCCTCACCATGACTGATATTGTCCAGAAAAACATCAATGAAATCTTTCAGGTTGTCAGGGTCAAATTTTTTACTGTGATCGTTGATCTGCTTCTTTGCCAAATTCATTATTTTGTCAAGTAACTTCAGGCTCTTTGATTTCTAAATGCAAGAATGGGATATTCAATGTACACTGTATGAGCTAACATTTCTGGGACAATTTGGCAAGGCTTCAACATTTCACTTGTTTGGATAGAACTTAAGAGAATTCACTGTATGGTAAAGAGGTGCTCAAAACACTGTAAAGTAGAAAAAATATTTGCACAAGATAAACTTGAGGTAATCTGTAGCAGCAATGTTGAGTGTCCTTTACATTTGAATATGTGATCGGTATCACCATATCTCTTAATTTCAGACAAATGAACATTTTCAAAAATACCATGAATTATAAAATTTATCCTCCAAATTTGAGTAGCGTGTAGGGTCAACCCTGATATCAGAATCACTCTGTTTGTTACCTTTTTGCCAGCTAATGGTACTGATATATCACACCGTATTATTTATGTTTCAAATTTTATCCCATTTGACTTTTAAAAAAGAAGTCCTTTTCAGTTTATTTTAGAGTATCTGCTTTTGGTGAAAAAGTTACAAGAGCAAATGAACTGTGGAACATGACATCAGAAGAAATTTACAAGATAGCAACAAAATTATTAAATGTAAACATATTAAAAATTCAAGACCCAGATGTTTTGTTTGCTCTTAAGTCTGCTTCTACTCACACACAAAAAGTAGATTGGCAATAAATATGGGATTAATATCAACGGTTCAACAAAGGCATTTCCAATCTCCATAAATGTCTCCACGGTTCTCAGAATGTTCACAAAATCTTGATCTTTGTAATCATACCTGCAAAGGAAGACAACACTTTGAATAAAGAGTTAATAGTTTATATTGTATAACAACAGAACTCAGAGAATATAGTATTATAAAGTCTTTATTGCATACTTATAAATATAAAATCTATAAAGTTGATAAAACAAACATATAACCACAAATTTCTATATGAATTCACTACATTACCACACCTCTTTCCAAACAACATAGCTGACATAACATTGCTGGTGGCTTTCCTGAAAATTAAGCCACAATGAAAAGGCTTCCCAGCTTGTCTTTCTATTTCTGACAATATGTTTCCAGCTTCTTCCAATACTTTGTGTTCAATTGTGGCTTTTCCAACACCAAAATCTCTCAAGGAATTGGCAACAAGCTTTCTGGCCTGTTTCCATATTTGACCTTCAGAACTAATTATACCTATGGAAACATAATTGTATGGTAAGTTACTAGCTTTATTATGGTATGGTATATAACAACTGAAGTAAACTTGCTATATATTATTTGTGATCATACACAATTTAGAGCAGGGCCAATCAATGACACAATCTGTTCTTGTTTCATTGGATCAAAAAGAATTATCACCATTATTTGTGTTATATTTCAAAGATAATGCCACATCACAAAATGTTAATATTTTTACAGTGAAAGTTTACTTTAATGTTTAATTAAAAATCTAAGTGTATATATGGTAATGCTTACCATATCTAGCAGTAGGAATGAATCTGAGGAGAAACATATGTGAAAATCTGTCAGAACACTGGTTTCCTTTCTTTACCAGAGCTTCTTTCAGCAAGTCATAGTCATTTATGACAACAGCTGGGTACCAGCCCAATTGCAGACTATATATTGGTCCATATTTTCTCTGTAGTTCAAAGAAGGTTTTGTGGAAATAACTGTTTCCTGCTAATAAGTTAGCATTGCCTTAAACACAACATTTGTGACATTTAGATATTGGCGAAAATGCAGATAAACACTTAATAATGGGAGAAGATTATGCCTTTTAATTTGAGTTTAATGTTAATTATAATAAACTCTATACAAGTCCAGTAGACTAAAACCCATCACTCTTATGTAAAATTCACCAATCAAGATTATGAAATTATTATAGAGATTAGCATTAAGCCAAAACTATTACCAAAACTTGGTATTTTAACTTCAGTGAATGAACATAAATAGCTGAGAGAATAAAATTAGGCATTAAAATTAAATGTGATACAGAAGATATCATTATCCTGCTATTGTAAATATAAGTAATAAATTAAGATACAGTATCAATATGTAAAGTTCTGCACTATCAAACATGGAAATAATGTGTAAATTAGAGAGAAAAATGTATTTTCCACAGTCACACTAAAGGCGGTATTGGTTACATTTACAGGCATTTTATAAGACTCCCCATTACGCCATGTACTGCCAGAGTTCTGTCAGTAAGGTTTGCATACTGTTGAAACATTGATTTTAAATGCTTCAAAATTTGTGCCTGTCAAAGACAGTATTAATTTATTTAGGGTAACTGCAGGGTGTACATCTGTTTTGCTTTCTTTCCTATAAATTCTGTGTTATTCAGTCTCTTCCTGGATCTCCAATCAACTGGTACATTTGCTCTTACATTACTGTATATTCGCCATATGTTTACACAATATCTGTTCTATATCTTTACTGTTTCAAACTGTGGTCATTGTCCTCCCCAATTTGCATTCTCTTGCAAAGCAAAACTGTAGCTGGAGGTATGTATCTGAGCTTTCAAATTATGTGCAAACAATAATCTATACCAGTTTTTCTGTGGAAATGTCATAAAATATATTTAAACTCACCCATAAAAGGGACTGTTGGTGGTCCTGGAGGACTCCCTGCAGGTTTGCAACTCTTTAAGTATGCAAAAGTCACACAAAATACACAGAGAAAAACCAGGAGTACTTTTAAGTCCAGAAGTAGCAGGATGTAGTGCAACATGTCTGAAATATAAAGTACACAGATGACGAACAAAAGAATGTTCTGAAGCACAGTTCATAGTAACTGGCTGTTTTATATCATGACTGAAATATACCATGAGGAATACAGATAAGAATATTGGAATATTCTGAAGCACAGTGGTGACAAGATGTTTTACAACATGTCCGAAATATTTAACAATGAATACAGTTAAGAAATATAAGACTACTCTGAACTGCAGTAGTAACAAGAAGTGACACAACATGTCTCTAAAGAAAATAAATAGAAAATAAGGTGTATCATGTGGTCCAGTTATACCAGTATGTGATGTAACAAGAATATTACAACAGTAGTCATAAAAAGCTATATGAAATGCATCAGAAAAATAAAGGTAGTCTAACTTCAGGGAAGAAGCTCCCTGGTACTCCCTGATTTTTCAAAAGGTTGTGGTTTCATGTGATTTTTAGGGATATTCATTGGAATATTGAAATGTAAAAATTAATGTAATAAACAATATTTTTAATACAGTCCCATTATGTTAACAGTTAAGCTGAATTAACATATTAAACACAATATACACTAGTAGTTCAAGTCTTCAGTAAATTTGACCTTTTTATCTAATGAGATTCCAGGTATACCAAAAAACACAAGGCAATCTCCAACACAACAAACATCTGCCTATATGGTGTAGTTTGATCAGTTCCGCCTAATCACTGAAGTTAAGCAACTCTGGGCTTGGTTAGTACTTGGATATTTGAGTTCTGGGTTAGATCAAAGGGAGTGTGTTGTTTGAAGTACACTGTGGGAGTGTGGAGTTTGAGAAGAAGTTGTGGGGTGGAGTGTGAAGAAAGGTGTTGTTTAATTTTAATAGTTCACTGGTACTATCTCTTATCACCCAAGCCATGAAATATTTCCAAATATTCTCTTTACGTGCTGAATGAGACTAACCCTGTAATGTGCCCCTCTGCATGTAGGATATCCTCAAGTTTGTACCTGATCCTTGGTTATCCCTGTGGAGGTTGCAACAGGTTGACAGCCATATTTTCCCAAATCCTTACCACTACCTGGCGGTTCTTGTTGCATTCTGCACTGCAGCACCTTGAAACAATTCACCAGGATGTCAACTGCAGGGATGCCAATTTGGTCCCTGGCATTGAAACCTCTAAGTTCTGACTGGTCGAAAATTGTAGCATCTGACATTGGGACCCACATTTTTCCAAATATGTTTGTAATCACCATCTACCAGTGTCATATAGATGGTGGAAAGAAAACATCTTGTAGTAGTGACTGTATCCATTTTTTATAAATCTAAAGGCTATGTCCTTCCAATTAAGAACTCCACCAGATCGCAACACTTTAGTTCATTTTAGTTTCTCACCTAAAGGTGTAGTAGTCTGGGTTATGAAATAATATTGGGTAAGAGTTTATATGCTACAAGGTAGGACTGTTTGAAATGAACTTACACTCTCTGTGCTTTAAGTTAAAATGTAAGGGTCTTAGGTTTTAACTTAAAATTTTCAACTCTGGTGGAGAATATTTAGGCATTGACATTTAATTTAAATGGGGGACTTGTACCACTTGAACAACTTCATCATTGAACAACTTCAGCTGGGTATATTCTGTGTAGTGTAATGATATATTTTATTTATTTATTTATTTGGGGTTTTACGTCACTTTCAACACTATACAGGTCATATCACGACGGGTAGTTGGAAGGGCAGAGGAAACCAGCATATAGAGTTCGCTAGGGTTCTGTACTGTAAACTGCCGACCAACGGCAAGCAACTACCAGCTTTCCCACATAAGGCCTTGATGGGGATCGAACCCCGGCCTCAGAGGTGGGATGTAATGATATAGTAAGTAAATTGTTTGAAACTGGTCAAAGTGAGGATCATCCAGCAATCATATTTGGTCTTCTGTGAGACACTCTCCAAAGTGCTTCAAGCTTATCTGTGACTAGTTTTGACTTTTCCGACCTCATCATGACACACTCCAAGAACAAAGAAAATAATTCTGTGATTCATGATTGGCTCAGGTATTGTACTGGCATCACACAAACCCGGATCACTGTTCCTCCAGTTGGGCATCTAAAACTGCTGGAATTTCTGGTAATTCAGGATTTTTTAAAATTTAGTTTGTAGGAACTTGGAATAGACCATATTCTGGGACTAAAACTACTGTCTAAATGTTTCTACATCCACCCAAACATGAGCACATTCTTTTGCACCTCCTTATGGTTTCACCTTTACATGATTTTTTGTCGATGATCTGGCTGTTGAACTAGAGAAATGAGTAACACACTACATGGAAGCAAACTTTGTGTAGATTCTGGGAAGGTTTATAAGTAGTTCTGACAAGGTTCCTGATTGGATCAGTATGTCGATGAGATGTTCCTGCGATATTAGGGAGTTGTTTTGGAAGATCAGGAGAAAGGTCAAATACTTGGGAAGCCAAATGTATCACATTTGTTTAATTGTGTGACATTCTGGAGTAATTTCTTACAGTGTCCAGGGAACCAACCAAGAAATGAAAGACAGCATGGGTTGGTTTGGTTCAGGAGTAATTTCGGAATTAACATCTCCCCAAAAGACAAAGATATTGACAAGAATTTCATTGTAAGCTAGCAAATATATCACAAACTCCCAAAATTACATGCAAATTTCAACCCCACTGTAACAGAGATTTTTAAGGAGCCACTCTACATACCCTAATGATTTCCCTTTCTCTAATACCTAGATCACACTTTTCCGTTCTGGTCTCACGTGCCACACACAAGGGCAAAACACTTAACTTGTCAGGACTTATTTCTGGCTTGATGTATTTCGTGTTTTAATAGTATCCATGAAGCCTCTCTTACATCCCATTGTATGTTTATACACACGTAAGTGTGCTACAAAAATTGTTGAAATGTATGAGCACAGCCGCATAGTGGGGTAGTAGAGATTTGCACGAGCAAACAAGGTGTATTCTATTTACAACAGTTTTACTTCTTGAATTTCAAAGAACAGACTGCAACTGGCTACAAGTCGCACAGTGGGTTTATATACATTCGAGATACACGTGAGTGTATCTTACAGCACGTGCAAACCCTTTAAGTAACTGGGGAAGACATGCAACAGTAACAAGGAAAACACACGTGCCCAAGCCTGTCGTACGTTACCCTTGAGGCATGGATGCGTTTGTAGTCATACTGCATGCAAACAGAGAATAATGTGCACGCTAATTTTCATTATGGGATGCCTGTGACCTCGAAATTCTATTATAAAATCGCACTTGTAGCTTAAATGTCCCTTGCAAATGTGGCCACTTTTCTCTGCGACCAGGACGTATGTGCACGTATGATGGGATGTAAAGAGAGGCTTCAGGTTTACCAAGTCGGGATTTTAATGCCTGAGAAGCTTCTCACGCTAAGCTAAAATTTATATGCTGGAAGGATGGGGGGTGGGGGTTGCTTTTACAAATGTACTCCCCACAATTGATCTTAGTTTACAGAACAATAAATACAAGGTTGTGAACCAAATTTCAAATACATGTTGATATGACGTAACAGTGTGAACAGCCCTTTAATTATTCAGGTGCGTCATGTGTGGAACAGCAGGAATCGTGCAAACTTTTTAAGATAAGCGGACTGGGCACTATAATTATACATCATTCACCATTTTCTGATTAGGCACCCCTTTTGCCAATGAACACCCATTTGGAAATTGTTCATTGTCAAGTTCTTTATCAAGCCACCATTGCTGTTTTGGGACTGTTCAAAACTATTGTGGTTTTCATCCCAGACCCAGAGAATATTGTACCTGCCGACCTCTCTGGTACTTTGTGGATCTGTTACTGTCACAAAGCACATGTTTGGCCTCTGTTGGTGACACCTACTATCATTCAATCTAGTTCTATTTCCACTTCGACACTGCAACTTACAACTAGAAAAATATGGAAAAGTCCATCAACTTTAACTCAATATGATCTTAGATTGGGACTGTTGCTCCTGAAATGTGTGAACCTTCCATCAGCAAAGATGATCTTTGCATGTTGTAAATATTAATTTTTATGTTTATGTGTTTAAATTCTCAAGTATTCTATTTTGGTCAGAATTATACAATGTTTCATTGTGGTTAGATAATTTTGCTCTGTAGAGTCAATAAAACATGAGTATTTCTAAAGGCATACGTTTATTTTCTCTACTAAATTATTGTCAGTTGTCCTCTGGGAGGCCACCAGAATCTATTCTAACGTAGCCTAAAGTATAAAATGAATGGCTGTGTACTTTTAAAGTTTACATTGGTTTTCACTACTAACTTAAGACTTGTTTAAGAACCAGAATGAATGGTCAAGAACGTTGGAGACTTTAAAACAAAAAAGGCAAATGGTAAGAATGCCTAAAGATTTGTACTTAGGTGGGATACCTTCTCATTAAGAGTGTGTTAAATTCAACAGACATTTAGTAAATAGCTGGTTCAAATAATGACATGCACCGACTATATATAATGTGCTTTGTAACTGTACCATAATCTACAGGTATCAGTATTAATTAAACTAGATGAAAATTCAAATATTTGACTCACCGTTTCAAGCAGTCAATTAATATAACACATAATTATTTATTAAAGGTTTGTAACGACACAATTGCATGCGATGCTGTACTGAAATAAAATATAACCCGAATCATATCACATTATCCAATAAATAGTTCAAGGTTCTGAAAGAATCTTCTCAATATGAATTGGTAAAAACACCATACATCTGTGTTGTTTGGCTCTGAATCCAATAATGTGAGTCTTGTATATAAAAGATGAGAACAATGAGCCTTGTATATAAAAGATGAGACACGTGGTTTAGCTATACATAAATTTGTTTATACAAAGATCTCCCCCAAATATGGACATTGCAGATACATGATGGACTGAATTTCAAACATGCCATTTTTTTGGTAAGACATTTACATGAATATTCCATTCTGTTATATACTGCTCAGCCAGTGAATTTCGTCACCCAGTGAATTTCGTCACAAGACATTTTTAATTACAAAAAACTGTGACAACCAATCCATTTAAATAAGATGTGCGATGCCACTCCAGTTAGATTGTACTTGTTATATGCTTTAAAATAATATTTTATTTGTCTAGCCAAAAAAAAAAAATTATGAAAAATAATCGTTTGACATGTATCTTCTACAAAATTCACACAGGGTTATGTTAACGGATTTTGTGAATGTAGTATTTAATTGGGTATATACGTGCAGCAAGCACAAATTAAATAAATGCAGGCTTTCAAACATCAATATATTATCCCTTTCTTGACCAATATATATATATATATATATATATATATATATATATATATATATATATATATATATATATATATATATATATATATATATATATATATATATATATATATATATATATATATATATATATATATATATATATAGTTCTGAGTATATTCCAATCAGACATTGCTGTCTTTAAAATTTAATAATTAAAAAATCTTTATGCGTAGTTTTAAACCTGATTAATCATCTAAGAGAACTGAATCTTTGATGTTTTAATTCTGAGTAGTTATCCTATATTAAAATAACTACATGTATATTAAAGAATCATTCATATAAACCGAGGACTATACCTGGGAACTATGAAGAGCACTAAAGTAAATTTAAACTGGTGTAAACATTTAGACCACCAAAAAAATTAAAAGGAGGCCAATTTTCCACCCCACAAATTTCAAGCAGGCCAATTTTCTATGAAGCCATTTTTTCTAGGAGGCCATTTTTTCTAGGAAACTAATTTTCCGTTCCCCAGCTGCTACATCATGTATTGATTATGTACTTCAAATTTACGCTATAGTATAGTTATCACCATAATTACCATATTAGAACCTGTTCAACTTACCTTTCAACCAATTAATGTATCACATCAAGTATTTATTTGTCTATCAGTTATGTGAATCCATTTACCAATTACATGTAACTTTGCACTGGAATAAAATTATAACCTCAGTTAATATACTCTATCAAACTACCATATCAAGCCTCTAAACTAGTCTTGTCAATGTGAATCAGCCTTGTACCTCAAGGAGGGGTGAGTCATAAGACATCAATTTTATTGAATAGCTGATGGCCGGACTTCTTCATGGCTGTTTGGAAAAAAGACTTTGTGTATGTGAAGGCTTTATTCTACATATTTGGTGCATTATCACAACACAAGGAGACAGCAGAGGTTACTGTTTTTGTTTGGTGTTTTGTGTCACGTGTTTTCTGCACTCGCCAGTTTATTGTTCATGAAATGGCCATTTAAACAGTAGCAATATCAAATTATCCACACTCAGTTATTTTATTATCTCAACACCTCTGTTATTCATCTTTCAGACAGTTTTAGTTGCGGAAAAAGTGTTTTACCACTGATCGATAAAATTTCTTTCCGGTTGTAATTAATTTTTATCATTTAGGGTTTGGTCTTAAACTGGTTGAGTATTCATAAATTTTTGATGCACAATTTATAAACAGATTTCATGCTAACTGGTAGATGGCTCCAGGTACTTTGTCTCAAGTATTTTGGAAAAAGTCATGAGCACCACTTAATATAAACAGAGGTGAAATGTTTACTATGTGGTATTTGCAGACATAAACAAAGAAGAAAAGATTTATCATAGCCAAGAATCCTTGAACTAAACTTCAGGGGCCACGGTGGCAGAGTGGTAACACTCTCGCCTCCCACCTCTGAGGCCAGGGTTCGATCCCCATCCAGGCCTTATGTGGGAAAGCTCGTAATTGCTTGCCGTTGGTCGGCAGTTTACAGTACAGAACCCTAGAGAACTCTATGTACTGGTTTCCTCTGCCCTTCCAACTACCCGTCGTGATATGACCTGTACAGTGTTGAAAGCGACGTAAAACCCCAAATAAATAAATTGAACTAAACTTCAGTTTCAATTTGTACTCATATTTTTTGCTTCTTGTTTACACATAGTTTAACAGTTCCTTTTGTGCATGGCAACAGAAAATGAACATTTATATTTCAGATACTTTTGCAGATACACTGCAAAATACAAGAAATTAAACATTATGACCCCAGTTTGACACTGAGGTATGGGTATACCAAAGACACCTGATTTGGCTGATTTTAAGGTAACCCTTTTTGAAGTTATAATCCCAATTTTCATACTTCAATCCTCGCCTCCCACCTCTGCGGCCGGGGTTCGATCCCCGTGATGGCCGTAAGTGGGAAAGCTGGTAGTTGCTTGCCGTTGGTCGGCAGTTTACAGTACAGAACCCTAGCGAACTATATGTACTGGTTTCCTCTGCCCTTCCAACTACCCGTCGTGATATGACCTGTACAGTGTTGAAAGCGACGTAAAACCCCAAATTAACAAATTCATACTTCAATCACATATTGAACCTGCGTATGGTTATGATGTGAGTTGATATATGCAATAGCTGCCAAAAGGGTTAATTTCAGCAAGTACATTTTTACTAAATGATAATCAGTAAGTCCTCAATCAGTCATTTTTGGCCTGATGGTTTTGAAATTCAACCCATTCTTAAATTTTGATTCGATTTGTCAAGTTTTGCTGATCAATATTATTCTTTCTGTGAAAATATAGTGAAATGGAAGTACAGGAAAATCCTTTTTGATCATGTGACCTTGATAAAGGACAAAGGTCAAATTCATTTATCAAATATGGGTTTAGTTTTGGTGAATTTTTGACTTTAAACCTCATTAACACATCCAGTATTTTATATATTTATTTTAATTTAATAACGCAAATAATAGGTTTGTTATCCCTTTGTCATTGTTCCAGATCTTATTTCCCTAGTATTTATATAATATTACATTTTCTGTCTCTGCTGAAAACCCTGAGATCACATGTTTTGAAAAATGGCAGAGAGTGAAAGAATACTCAACTGTTTGAAGTTTACCGTGTATGGTACTGTTACTTGTGGCCGATGACACATAGATCACACTGTTCTGTGTTGGTCTCACAAGCTACATACCAGCACAAAATATTTAACTCATTGTGACTAGTTTTGCTTTGGTGCATTTCATATTTATTATGGGGCTGTTCCATTTGTGGGATCTATCGTAAACTTTGCTCCCGACTATGGAAATGCAAGATTGCAGGGTATAGTTTACAATATGCTTAAGATGGCTTTAGGATGTGTTTCCAATGTACAAAATATTTCCCAGATAGCTTCCTGATTGGCGTTGCCATTGCCTCAGAAAATCTTCCGATAGGTTTGCGATAGTTTCCCAATCCTGATCCACTGGTATCCAATTGATTTACGATGGACTTAAGATGAAACAGATAGGTTTACAATCACTATATAAGATGGAAATGATAGCTGTATGACTATAAGATAGGTTTAAGATCGCTGTAAGATTAAACAGAGGACAATACAATTGGTTTACAATGTTATAAATCCGATAAGGATCAGGAAAGGTTTCTGGTTATTTCAAATGGTTAGGAACTCTTGTAAACTGTTCCCAATGAAATCCCCCCCACCCCCCCCCCCCCCCCCACCCCACCCCCACCCCCCCCACCCCCCGAGTACTGTACTCATACAGCCATCCCGAAGTACCATATTTTCCATACACGATAGGTTTAATGATAACTTTAAGATTATTAAGGTGTATAAGATTCAGTTCCTGATTTCCAAATTTTCAAAATTTTCATTGCAGAAATGGAACAGCCCTCTTAGTAGAGGTGTGTCTTATATTATATTGAATTTAATTTTTAAGGACAGAATTCAAAAATGGCCTGGCAGATTCATTTCGGATTTGACATGTGGATGTGTCTAATCCTAAAGGTAAGCCCTGTTTTAAGGTGACCTTAAACCCCCATGTATAAATTATATTGAATGTAAGTTTTTGTATGTTTCCACACCGTATCCTTGAAAAAAATGTCTATCCTTAAAGGAACTTGTGGTGATTGGGTTTTAGCCAAACTCTGCTAACAACTAATTTTGTGATTGCACAGATATGAACCAAATTGTCAAGATTGGTTTGTCCCAAAGAGAAGTGGAAGAATCCGCGAAAACTGCCCTCCAAGAAAATTGCCGTCTTAGAAAACTACCCTCCTAGAAAACTGCCCTCCTTCAATTTTGTGGGAGTGGAAAACAGCTCTCTTTGGCAAAACCCATTGCATCATGATGTGTTTGAAGTATAATAGGTTTAATTCTTCTACTTGTTCAGGCTTTAATAGTCAAACATAGGTCCTTTCATGCAGCTCCTCACATATTATTGCAGTTAAAGGTATGTGTGTTTGAAGTGTGCTATGGGTTAATTCTTCTACTTACTCAGGCTTTAATAATCACGGGTACAGTCCTTTCATGTAGCTCCTCACATGTTATTACAGTTAAAAGTATATGTGTTTCTAATGTGCTGTAGGTTAATCCTTCTAAATACCAAGGCTTTCATAATTAAAATTATAGTCCTTTCGTGTAGCTGTATGTATGTGAATGATTTCCCCAGAATATTTTTATTATAATAAATATATCATTCTTTTGTAGATGTATTATATTTTTCTCCCTTTTTCCTCAAGGATATAAGCAGAAGGAAGGAAGGGAGTTTTCCAGCCCCACAAAATTGCAGGAGGGTAGTTTTCTTGCAGGGCAGATTTCTAGGAGGGGAGTTTTCTAGGAGGGGAGTTTTCTAGGAGGGCAATTTTCCGTAAGCAGTATCTGGCAATAACTGGTACCATGCAACACTTTTTTCTGTTTTATATTGTGGATATAAAAAGTCCTGAAGAGGACTTGCAGGGTAAGGTGGCCTTACACTCCACGAGATTAAAGAATGAGTTCACTTGTTTCCTGTCCCACAAAATGGCAGACAATAGCAAGTCCTCCTTTCCTCCACCAAGGAAGGAGACAGACTAGGAAGAAAGGCGACATCTTAAAAATGCAAACATATATGCATGGGCATGTGATAAACATCAAGAGTAGGTTACCAAAATGATACATTATCGAATTTACTGCCAAGTGTCAACAACTAGTAAAGACGTGGTAAGTGAAGGCTTCATCTAACTATGAAGAACTGTGTTTGTCTGTCTCTCTAACCATGCACATGAGTAAAAAACTATACATCAGATCTGGGTTATACTTTGCAGCAAAGTGTGGTCTAAATAATGGCTCAGTCCTCCTCAAAGATGGTCTGTATCTACAAACGTACTACCAGCCAACTCACTACATGTATTTATTAAAATCCAGGATAATTTGTGTGCTTTTGAATGTCATTTCAATCTATTACTGAAGCTTGCGATACAGTAGAATCTACCGTTGTACTAAACACTTAAGTGTGTACAAAATGAAGTGTTGTATGGTCCATGACTAAAACTACACACACATATTTGTATATGAGGTCTTACGTTACCATATTGTTATTTTCTGTGATCATTACAATTACGATATTATGATTATTATACAAGTTAAATAATTACATACATCTAACAAAATATATGACATAAAATTAAATCAAAATATCAAAATAACTCTAAATTACAATTACTATATAAATACTGGCCAAGTGGTGCTCCGCATTATGGAAACTTTTTGTCCTCTGAGGCCCGCAAAATAAATTAGTTCTGTGGTCTGTTTTATTTCAATAAATAATCAATATTGTTTCTCCATGTCAATCACTGGTTTTTTTATTATGGGAAATTATAATTTTGGCTTAAGCTTGAAAACTGTGAATATAATCGGATTACCACAAACCTTAACCATGCATATTTCATATGTCAATGTTCATGCTGTGGATAATTTGTTGTGGTGAGTTTTTTTTCATGTAAGTACACCAATTTGTTCTTATTTTAACGCAGTAAGTTATCACTTTTGTGTTACAGGCATTGAAAGTGTTACATGCCATTTTGACCCCATCCACCGTTTAAAACGGCAGTCCGCTGTTTTAAACAGCAGGCCGCCATTTTAAAAGGCTTAGCCAACTAGATAACGGGAATACATATATGTACTTCATATGATAGTATGCACCAATGACATATGAACCAACTGACTTTTGTGTGCCATCCAGCCACAATTTAAGCGAACAAACATTCTGCTGATTAATGTAATTGCAATTAACAGCCCTCCTTTTTACATTACTTATTTATACACATTTGAATTTCATTAAGGTTGTCCTTGGGGAAAAAAACTCACTGCTAAGGTGTTTGAAGTCCACATATTCTAATGTTTAAAATTCATCCTTTTGTGAACTGACCTGTGAATTCTACATCAAAGGGGGTAAATCTTATAAACTGATTATCTTTCCCTGTGAACTAATCACCAGAAAAAAGGTATGGCTTCCACAAATTCAATCTATTATGTTAAATCCAGCCTGCATATAAGACAATACACCAGAAAGTAATCCTACATGAAAAGAGTGGCTTTCCACTGACCAGTCTTTTCATAACACTGTGGAAGTCATCCCTATTGTGTTGATTTGTTAACTATTGTTTAAATGACCACTTAATTGGATTTGTCTCTATTAATAGGATATTACAAAATTAGCTTTCGCTGAACATTTAACTTGATAGTGTTAAAGCTGTCTGAATACTTTTGAAAATTCATAATTACTATATATTGATATATTTATATTGCTGTTTGATATTTCATTTGTTTTAATTTTTAAGTTTAAATGACAAATAATGGAAAGAAATTAAATAATTTTCATGAAACATTAAACTTATATCCCACAGAAGACAAACAATAATCCAATAGTTAACAAAGTAATAGCTAGAAAAAGAGTTAAAATGGCTGGGGGCTGGAATCTGCCGTTTTAAATGGCTCAGCCATTTAGAACCCTTATTTAAACCTAGTGAATGTAAATGGCAGGGTCTGCCATTTAAAACGGCGGACCCCGTTGTTTTAAACGGCCTGGGGGTCAAAACGGCAGTGAACATCAACAAAAGTACTAGAATCTGGAGAACTACTTGTTTTTTGTGTTGACGTTTTCGGGTTTCATATAAGATTTGCATTTTTTTCTTTCTTTGTCTCTAAATTATGAATCAAGGGAAAAATTCCTCCTTGAAAGATTACCCCCAAGAAAAAAGGTATCATAGAAACAGTGCCTACTCCATATTTCGCATTAAAGTAATGCATCCTCAGAAAATAAATCTGTAGCATTTAAAACAATATAATTTCCACCACAAATAGTGTATAATACCAGAATTGTACAAGAAAGTGTAATAAGGTAAATCAAACTTCTTGTTTTGAATATTTACAAATTTAAATCAAATTTAAATCCAACACTAATGAACTTCAGCACTGCATTATAGCACCGTGTGTTTTTTTTCAATTCACTTGAGAAGAAAACGTCTTTCCTGTGGCATAATTTGGATTATAAATCAATGAGAATATACATCTTAAGCCCGTAAAATACTTCTTTCAACTTGGTAATCTGGGTAGATTTTTAAAAATGCACACTGTAAACCACCTAAACCATTCTCTTTTATCAATCACTATACATTATTTCAACTGAGATCTGATCCTGAGGCGGTTTGAAATGTAGCTTCTCTTGTGATTAAATATATGGAAGATTGTTGTAAAGTCACATAAAAACAATATCCAGTTTTATAAATTAATAACAATATACATTACTTTATATTAATAAATAATAAATATATTTGAACAGGAGGTATTTTTTTCCATGAAGTATTTTCCATGGGGTATTTTCCCATGCACTATGAAGTTCACGTTGAATTAAAAAACCTTTATAAAAGTACACACTGAACTAATTAATACAAAGAATGTGATAACAATTTAATATGGAATGCATTGTGCTGAAGATGACTGGTAAACACCCTTTTGTTTTTTCGACAGACTGCCCACTGAACTTAACCACATTCCCACTTAAAAAAAAACTAAACTCTCCTAAAAACAGTGCCAAAAATGGAGAGTTGATAAAATAGAAGGGTCACCGGTCTGGGTTTTATAATGTACACATATCACATTCAGTCAGCATCTACTTGTCAGACCAATAATGTATATTGTTGTAGTGGAAGTTGTATGAAACACCTTCACTAGCTTTGATTGAATTCATGTAACAAATCTGTTCCCTGATCGACAGTAGATTGACTTTCAAAGATCACGCAAGGGGCCATGGTGGCACAGTACCAACACACTCGCCTCCCACCTCTGAGGTCTGCGGTTCAAACCACGCACCTTTTGTGGGAAAGTTGGTAGTTGCTTACTGATGGTCGGCGGTTTACAGTACAAAGCCTTGACCAACTATATGTACTAGTTTCCTCTACCCATAAAACTACCTGTTGTGATATGACCTATACAGTGTTGAATGTGACATTAAAACCCAAATAAATAAACAAATAAATAAAAGGTTGTGGCCTGATAAGACCACTTTATACAAAGTTTATTTCTGGGCTTGTTGTTCAACCTATCAGCTCAGTTGTCACCTATGCAAGATACTGCCATATTGACCTTCAAAGCTTACACATTTCTGAGATTCATAAGTTTCTTTTAATGCATTCATATTTTATGGTCTCAGAGAAGGGTGAAACTATACCAGTAACTTCTTCCCAAATTTAAATTTATTTTTGTCTCAACATGTTATGGTTAATAGATTTTCACCTATTTTTGTTACCACATTAATTTATGCTCCATATTCTCTCAAATACTTTCGCATGAATGGACTCATATATTTACACATAAGGTCACTTTAATTTTCTCTCTACGGTAACTAGATTTTAACATTTATCTATTGTATTGGTCATACTACAGAATTTTAGAACAACACTCTTCCATGGAGTATATTAAGATGAACTACCTGGAATTGGGAACTGAAAATCCCTCTAGAGAGACACAGAACTGACTATGAAAGGAAACAGTAAAACTTAAAAATAAATTAATTCACACGCTTATACCTCTCATTTTATTTGAAAAAGGATCAAAATTTTCATTGCATGTACATAATTGAAAATGAAATAATAATGCAAAACGTTTTATAATAATTGTGGCCTACAGAAAATATGTCAAGTGGAAAATACCCAACGACCTCTGTGGGATGAGAGACAATGGCCCGTCTTGGGATGAGTTAGCACCGAGTTGGCCCAATCTAGCTAGATTGATTTACTTTGGGGGATCTCAAGGCCAGACCTTGACCCAGTGCAAGGTCCTTCCTTAGTGCACTATGATTCTCTGAGGACATTTGCCTCAGGTAGGAGGTTACAGAGAAAGTGTAAAATTGAGACTGTTATAAAATGCATTCATCTATTGTCTGAAAAAAACACACAAAGTACAGACTTGTAAGTAAGTCTAGGCCAGAACCTATTTCTGTTTTGACTGATGCACTTTAATATTTTGTTATATTTAAACATTGTTTTAAATATAATTTAATGAAAACTCAATTATTTACTAATTATTTTAGTTTCATTATTTGTAGAACATCAAAAGACTATGTGATAAGTATATAAAACCGAATACACGTTATTTTCTTCTTTCAACCAAAATTTACCTAATGAATTATAACATCATCGTATACTTGGTAACTGCATGCATTTAAGACAACATCTATAGCTTTTTTGGAACATGGATACTCTGAAAATTTGTCAATCAAGTGTGTGTACAAAGGTTGAGAAAATATCTGTCTTAAATTTATATTTGAAGTAAACTGTGTGAAATACAAAGTTTCTTTAGAAAATATTAAGTTATAGAGATTTATTTGGCCTGAAAAAGGAATGTGAACTATGCTGTGGCATAAACTAAAAGTATGTTGCTTAAGCCAGAAACAAAGTGTCAAAAATAAACACTGAAATCACAGTGTAGAATCTATTGGTGTCATTAGGAGTGGATGGCCCAGAAAAAAAAGTTACTGAAATCACTGCCGTTAAAACTAGCCTTCCTGAAAACTCGAGGACTGTCACTAGATCTTGTCATCTGAAAAAATGTAGCTAAATAGATGAATGATGAGTAACTACGTGGTCTGTAAAGTGCTGACATAAACTTCTAGTCTAAACTTTTTACTTATTAGCCTGCAGACTGATAACATGGGACTCAAAAAAGATTGATATTTTCAAGGGAGCAACTAGGATTTTTGGGGACTCACTGATTTTTTTTTTCAAATTTTGTGGTTTCATGCGAAATGTTTTGGTGCTGGGGATATAAGTCATTGGAACATTTTGAAATGTAAAAATGAAAAGTAATAGATAAGATTGTAAAACAGTTTATGTTAACACTTAATGCATTGTTATTAAAGTCGTTAAAGCAGTTCAAGTTTTCGTTGCTTTGCCAATAACTTTAAAACACTTAAATTAAAAGTTAAGTTGAATCAATTACCAAAATCAGAGAATATGGCCAACCACAGGAAAAATCTTGCAATCTCTGTTTTAACATATTTCTAATATCACTTTCATCACTAACTGCTCCAAAGCAAGAATTTAGAATTTTATAATGAATTGGTACTATTTATTTGATGTTGTTTTTGCTTGATTTCACATTTATAGTGGTAAAAATGTCAACCTCAGTGTACTAAGAATAAACAAGGTGAATGTGAGACTGCAAAGTCTATTAATTGTAAGTGTTTTACTGCATATTGTGGATGGGAGGGGGAAGTCCTGGCTTCTGATAAATATGCTTCTACACTTACAAAAATGTAGACTTGATCCAAGTCTTTGCATTTCTTTTTCCACCAAATCAGACATATATAGAATCATTATGAATTTATCTGATGGGTGGGGATGCTACTGTCTGATGAAATACAAATTCTGGGGAAAAAGTCATTCAGTCCTACTAGAATACCTAAAACAAAAGAACTTGAGAATAGTCTAAGGTAAATGGTGCAATCTTATTAATGATTCCAAAAAATAATGGACCTGCATGGGCTGTGTGCTGGTTACAAAGCTACGTACGTTCCTGATATTCGTAGACCTGCTCCAAGTCTGTTTATTTCTTATTCCACCAAATCTGACATACATGGAATCATTATGAATCCACAAATGGGTGGGGATATTACTGTCAGAGATGAAATACTTTTGTCAGTCCCACATTCTGGTGAAAAAGTCATATAGTCCTCATATAATACCTTACACAAAAGGACTTGAAGAAAGACTAAGATATTCGTAGTTCAGCTGCATTTACACAGACAAAAAGGAGCCTATAGCCCCAGTGTAATGTTTTCTAAAAACAAGAATATCCCAAGAGGTTATATTGGGGATCGATATTATGACTTATTTTTATCATCCATGGGATCAAATTTAGTTCAATCGTTTTTCTTGATATATTTCAAAAATAAATCAAATCATTCATACAGAAAACAGTGCTCATCTGGTATTACTTAGTGTTTTACTGTTACATGAACTCTATCATTCTCTGATATATCACACTCAAACAGTCCATAATTTGTGGATTGGGCCAAAGGACACATAAAAGTAATAATTGTGTGATAAATTCAGTACTTGGCTTTTAAGAGAGACATAAAATGAGGCTTTGACAAGTACTGCACTCGGAGACACTTCAGTATTATAGACACAAATACCCGAGCATACCTTTGGAAAATCAACAGAGGAAGTTATTTTGTTTCAAGGTAAAGTTTATGTCAGTACTGATTAAACAGTCTTTTTCTTTTGATGCATTTATATATATTTTTTTTAATGTAATTTTAGTCAGTGCAATATGTTTTTCAGTTGATCAAACCTTGTACTTTTTCATGAATTCTAGGAAGCCCCGTTACTGTACTGTACAGTAGAGAGCTTATTTTTTAATTCTGAACATGTCTGCTACTAGCTGAAAATTATCAGGTTGTACCTCCGCCGAGTAGGTACATGTATCGTTTTCATTGCCGTTTGTTTGTTACCAGGATTATGCAGATACTGTACAGTACTGTCCAGAATCTTCCAACAGAAGATGGGTCTTGGTCAAACGTAGATCCTAATTACATTTCAATTATGGTCTTGATCACTGTTTTACCGGATTTCCCATTTACTAATATGCCTTGGTGGAGGTACTGCTCAGCCAGTGAAGTTCGTCACCCCAGTGAATTTCGTCACCTGCATTTTATGGCAATATCGAAGAATTTTTACTGTCCATTTATGCCATACATGTATACCTTGCCGTTGAAAGAAGCTATTCCATTTATTTAAATGTGAATATTGCCTGTCCTTGAGTGCTTTTAAGGCAGGTGACGAAATTCACTGGGGTGACGAAATTCACTGGCCGACCAGTATGCACTGTCCGAGTGCTTTTCTTACTTTTGCAGCCTATATGCATCATTGTGTCCGGTGGATACTATGGATTTCGCTTTGTTATGCCTCCGCCGCAGTGTGTAGAGAGATTTCACCATTACCACTCTGACTAAAAAATATTATAGCTAGCCTTCTCAAATTTGCAGGATATATTTATAACCATAAAATCTTTCCTGGGAATATTTTTGGCCTCATTTTGAAAAACAAGATGGCTGCCACGGGCATTTTTTTTAAACTTTCAGCAAGGAGTTTTGTTGGCCCTCTAGAGCGAAGGATATTATAGGTAGAGATCTCAAATTGCAGGATATGTTCCTTATTACAAAATCTTGACTGGGAATATTTTTGGCCTCATTTTGATTTCTTTGTCAGTCATGAAAAGTGCTTATAACTCGCTTATTATTGGTCCTAGAGGTTTGCAATGTGAAACCCACTTATAGGCAATCATGGGCTGGGAATCTTTAGATGTGGTCAGATTTGACCTTGGACCCCTCTTTCAAGGTCAAATGAGGACATCCAAACTTAAAAGTGCTTATAACTCGCTTATTATTGGTCCCAGAGGTTTGGGATGATAAACCAACCTATAGGAAATCATGGCCTGGGAATCTTTTGATGTGGTCAGATTTGACCTTGGGCCCCTCCTTCAAGGTCAAACAAGGATAGCCAAACCTAAAAGTGCTTATAACTCGCTTATTATTGGTCGTAGATGTTTGGAGTGGTAAACCAACATATGGGAAATCATGGGCTGGGAATCTTCTGGTTTGGTCAGTTTTGACCTTGGACGAGGATAGCCAAAGTTAAAAGTGCTTATAACTCGCTTATTATTGGTCCTAGAGGTTTGCAATGTGAACCCAACCTATAGGAAATCATGGGCTGCAAATCTTCAGATGTGGTCACATTTGACCTTGGGCCCCTCCTTCAAGGTCAAATGAGGGTAGCCAAAGTTAATAGTGCTTAAAACTTGCTTATTATTGGTTCCAGAGGTTTGCAATGTCACACCAACCTATAGGAAATCATAGGCTAAGAATATTTTGATGTGGTCAGATTTCACCTTAGGCTCCTCCTTCAAGGTTAAGCGATGGTTGATTGGCTTTGGTGATTTTTCTTTCTGGTGGATACAATTTACATCGGTTCTCCGATGCGCTAGATCTAGTTATTTTTATTTTTTCTCAGTGGAATAATTTCTGTGTGACTGTTTAAGTGTCTTTCACAGCTGTTTGACAAAAAGTAGACTTTCACCAAGTCCTTTTGTGTTTTGTGAAATATATGTGTACTGTATGCCTTTTCAAGAAACAGCCAGTCCTGTTTTTCCAGGCATTTTTTCTAGGAGGTATTTTTTCCAGGAGGCATTTTTTCAGCGCACCTGACTGCTCACCTTATTCTAGAATGCTTGTGGTATAATGAACTCCTCTAAGTTTCTAATTAAAATGTAACTGTTCAGGTTATTGGCGGATATAAATACAAAGACTTGGAGTAAGTCTAGACAAAAAGGGATGTTGCTAGAATCTTTCAGTTGTGACATTGCAATTTAAATCATGAAAAAAATATCACAGTTTGAATCCAGGATAAAATGCCAGTCAAAATTGCAAGGGCAGACAAAATGCCAATCAGTTTTGGGGCAAGGTGGACAAAATGCTTGTCTTATAAAATCATTAAAAATACTACAATTCTGTTTTGCAGTGAAGTGAAAAATTATCATACAAGTTTAATTCCATAAAAATCAATGCGTTGTGAGTTGAAAATGAATTATATTTCATGGTTTTAAATACTGAAAATCTTGAGTTTTCTTGAGGGAAATAAAATAATGTTTAATTATTTTCTAAAGGTATAAAGGATATTTTTAAGAATGATTAAATGATTATGGCTCTTTAATATTTTTCTTTTGAAAATTGTGCTCAGGTAAGTTGTAATACCATGGTAGTTTATACTAAGAGAATAACAATATTAGAATAAAGAATATTAGCTTTTTGAACTTTATTATTCTTTGAAAACTTTTCTGGAAAGCTACGAAAAAATAAAGTAAAAGTAATTAGAAAGTAACTGCAAGCCCTTCTCTTTGATAATAAAAACCTTAAAGTGATTAACAACCAACGATATTTTACCCCACAGCCTTTAAGGGCCTTTAAAATTTTGTCTGGAATGTATCACATAGACTGTTAGGTTTACTTTGAAACTAGGTAAGGACATTTGTTAGGGGCTGTTAGTGTGCAACATCATAATATGACCTTGATTTGACCTTTGACCTTGCCCTAGTGTGACCTTGACCTTAAAAATCTTGTCTGGGCTATATCTTGGTAACCATAACATATAGGAAGTTGATATTTGATAGGGATATTGGTTAGAGTGTTTAGGTGTGCAATGTAATGGTGTGACCTTTACGTGACCTTTAACCTTACTGTAGTCACCTTGACCTTTAAAATCTTGTCTGGGTGATATCTCAGAAACTATAAGGTGAAGTAAATTGAATCTCAGTATAGGGACATTTATTGGGGGGTGTAGGTGTGCAACATTGAAATGTGACCTTGACTTAACCTTTGACCTTGCCTTGGTGACCTTGATCTTTAACTTCTTTTCCAAGCTGTACCTCAGAAACTGTAAGGTGTAGGAAATTGATACTTGATAGGGATATTGGTTGAGGTATGTAGCTGTACAATGCCTTGGTATGACCTTGATTTGACCTTGACCTTGCTGTAGATACCTAGACCTTAAAAATCTTTTGTCTGGGTCATATCTCATAGACCGTAAGGTGGATTACATTTAAACTGGGTAGGGACATTTGTTAGGGGCTGTAAGTGTGCAACATCATAATGTGACGTCGATTTGACCTTTGACCTTGCCATACTGACCTTGACCTTAAAAATCTTGTCTGGGCTATATCTTGGAAACCGTAATGTATAGAAAGTTGATACTTGGTAGGGATATTGGTCAGAGTGTGTAGGTGTGCAACATCATGGTGTGACCTTGATTTGACATTTGACCTTGCTGTAGTGCTCATTTTATTGCGTTAATACATCCTATCCAATGGACAATATGCTAAACCAGTCGGCGCAGACCGGCCCGCCAAACGCCAGAAAAAGACGTCCTGTGTTACCACTGGCTGGCCGGTCCGTAGTACTGTGCACTCCCCAGATGGCGCCTCGTACTTCCTTCCTGTCTAGACAACCTGACATCATAGCATCTTTTTCGTTGTCTAAACCTCTTAGACCCCTAGTAAGCTGATAGCGGGGTCGGTGGGAGGGTCTTGTGTGTCCATTGGATAGGGTATTAACTTATAAAAATTTAATTTACTTATTAAATTTGCAATTTTATTGCGTTAATACATCCTATCCAATGGACAATATGCTGAATAACTACCGCTTGGTTGGCGGGTAAGTTACTAGGGACTTATGTGAACTCACAAGTAATAGCAAATTTTAACCTACGGTCTAGGCTGACTTCGTCAGGAGACCTGACCTGGGTTGGGTTGACTTTAAGGTCAGGAAACCCTGTAAGGCCATGGTCGGTTGCCAGCAGCCGGTTACCCGGTTACCGGTTACCGGTCCGTAGTACTGTGCACTCCCCAGATGGCGCCTCGTACTTCCTTCCTGTCTAGACAACCTGACGTCATAGCATCTTTTTCGTTTGGTGCGTGTACTGTGCAGACGTGTTTTCAACAATCTCCAGATATTTTAAGGAAAAGTGTGCATTATGACGGATTTTCTACCTTATTTGCAAATAATTTATTGTAGAAGTGTTACCTACATATCAAGCACGGATATACATCAAGAAATCTGCTGGAAACGCTCCCTAGCTGACTCAGTTTAGTGTTGATGATAGGGCAGTTACAACGCGAAATATAAAGGCAGCCATTTTACTAGTTTCCTCCCATTCAACCATTGTGTTGTTAGGGGCAGATCGACAATATTGAGGAATTATGGATATACTACAGGTATTTTTATCCGTGTCTTTTGTTTTAGGCTACAGTCACCATAGAAACGTCTTTCTAGTACTACAAATAGAAATCACGGGGAACTTCAGTCTACGTAGGTTTGAACACTGTAAATGGAAGGAATTCCCCAAGCAAGAGATGCATTCTTCAGATTCGTCAGAGCGCACTGGTACCGACTTCTCTGCTGTAAAGCATCAGTCACACCAGCCTAGCTCGAGTATTTAGTGTTTTCATCAGAACTTCATATCTACGACATAGAAGGAATTTCACTCTCAGTCCCACCCTTGTGGACCCGGCACGTGTGTCGGTAATAAGGGCAGTGGATGGCCAGGACACTGGTTTGAGTGCACAGACGGCTGAGAAGAACTACATTAGCATTAGTCGACCGGCAAGCTCCAGTTCAACCGACTTCACAATAGAAGGTGATATCAGTCCCTCCCTTGCAGACCCGGCTTTGTTGTCGGTAGTGGGGGTTGTGGATGGCCAGTTCGCTGGTTTTATCACGAAAGAAAGAATGAATTTCATCTACACATCTACAGAACGCATTGGTCCAGGCTTCTCTGCTTTTAAAGCATTAGCCGACCGGCCAGTTCAAAGAACGCGACCTCTGACGTCATATCCAGTCAGCCAATAGCGTGTCCTTCCGACCAATCACGAAGCAGGTCACGTGTTTTCACCGACCAGGAAGGCCGGAAGTGCGTTCTTCAGAACTCACGTCTACTGTGACTACAGTCCCTGCTTTGCAGACCCGGCCTGGTTGTCGGTAGTGGGGTTTTGTGGACTGTAAAGTTGCCGGTAAAGCATCTCACAAAGAACGCGAATACTGATGTCATCTCCAGTCAGCCAATCGCGTGTCCTTCCGACCAATCACGAAGCAGGTCACGTGTTTTCACCGACCAGGAAGGTCGGAAGTGCGTTCTTCAGAACTCACGTCTACTGTGATTCCAGTCCCTGCCTTGCAGACCCGGCTTCGTTGTCGGTAGTGGGGTTTGTGGATTGTGCGCATTTGCATGTTTAAGTGTCACAAAAGAACGCCACAACTGACGAGCTCCAATCAGCCAATCGTGTGTCTTTCCGACCAGCAAGCTGGTCATGTGACATACCGAACACCAAGTGTTTCTAAATATAGCTCACAAGGGCTTTCCCAGCAACTGTCAAATCTACAAATAAGACGTGCGATTAAAGAAATACTTTAATTAATGGAGGAAACCTACAGCAAGCTGAATTCAACACACAAGATAGTTGTAAAATTGATTCAGTAACTGTTTTTAGTGCTGGCTACAACTGGTTACAGAGTGTACCGGCGGGTACTGGCTACACAGCCTTGTACACTTGCTTCAGCAACTGGTTACAGAGTGTACCGGCTGGTACTGGCTACACAGCCTTGTACACTTACTTCAACAAAAGGTTACAGAGTGTACCGACTGGTACTGGCTACACAGCCTTGTACACTTGCTTCAACCTACGGGTTACAAAGTCTACTAACAGGGTGCTGGCTACACAGTCCTTACTGAAAAGTGCTTCACCCCAACTGGTTACACACAAAAAAAAAAAAAAAAAAAAAAAAAGCTGGCTAAATATAGACCAGTAGCTGTCAAAATTCATTGGTGACCCCAGCCTGCCAGTTTTTCGCCGGTTACCGGGTATGGAGTCTGGGTACCGGACAGAGTTGCTTAAGGTTAATTTGGTTACAGAGAATTCTTAGACTGGTCAGTGGCCTTGGTGATATGACAGTGATATGACAGTGTCCCAAGCTACTTCCAGGCAACCTTCCCTTATCACATCTCTCAACAACCTGTTATCGGTGCTGGACTTGACTGCAGAGATAATAAATTTTGTCATCATGTCCGGCTAGGGGTCAGACATCTCACAAATGACAATTGCTCTGTAAATGCTGCACCTTGCAGGCTGCTGGCCCGGGGCGAAGAGTTTATTAATGTGAAAAGTTGTGTCAGCCCCACCGGACCACAATAAGAACAGAGAGACTGTTAACCTGGATCATTGTCACCAGACCGGACCAGTGTCCGGAGGGACAGAAAATGTTTGTCAGAATACCAAATGTCCCAAATGTGGCACATAATCTGCCTATAGGGTCCAGACTAAGCCCTTTTTGGGAACTTAGGAAGCTAGCTTGGGGGCTGGACCCTAGGTAGCACAACTGTTGAAGGAGGGATACCTAGGTCCATATACCTATACAAGAACAATCCAGGAAATGCCTGAGATTTCACATCCAAGGTCGGACATACCAGTTCAAGGCCCTGCCATTCGGGTTGTCCACAGCACCTTTTGAGTTCACCGTGATACCAAAGGAGGTGAAATTGATGGCCATACGCTAGGCTTTAAGAAGCCACCAGTACCTAGACGACTGGTTGGTGAGAGCCAGCTCCCACCAGGCTTGTCTCCAACATACACAGGAACTAGTAAATAATGTGACAGCAACTAGGTTGGCTGGTGAACTTAGAGAAATCAGAGCTGGAGCCCAAACAAGGCTTCATTTTTATAGGCTACCAGTTAGACCTCAGATCTGATCGGGTCCGGCTGACTCCAGATCGGTGGCAGAACCTTCAAGAGAAAATGCTGAAACTGCTATCCCTACCGGCTTGCCCGGTCTGGGAATTCATGTCCTTGATAGGTTTGCTAACAGCTACAGAAAAGCAAGTTCATCTAGGCCAACTTCATATGAGACTCATTCAGTGGCATCACAAACACAACTGGAGGGTCCCAGAATCACTGAAAAAGGTGATCCCAATCCCCAGGTCCTTGCACCCCCCATTTACAATGAGGGCTGAAGGAAGACAATGTCCTTACAGTCCAACCATTACACCCAATAAAACATGCTCTGCAAATATTTACAGACGCATCAATAGAAGGGTGGGGCGCTCACTTAGATGAGCACTTTGCAAGAGCAACCTAGTCCCCTCCGGGAAGCAAGTTGCATATAAACTATCTAGAACTTTAAGCAGTTTTTCTGACTTTAAAGAGTTTCAAGACCTTTGCTCAAACAAGATAGTACTTGTAGCAACCGACAACACCACAGTAGTGTCATACATAAAGGAAGGAGGCATGAGGTCGGGCCCACTTTGTGCCCTACTATGGAGAATCTTGACCTGGTGTACCAGGAAACAAGTGACCCTAAAGCACGACACATTCCAGGCCGGCCTAATGTGGTAGCAGACAAGCTATCCAGGCTAGGCCAGACCATCCAAACAGTGGTTTCTCCTTCCAGAGGTCTTCCACTCTATGCAGTAGGTGGCACCGGCCCAAAATAGACTTATTTGCCATGAGGTTCAACAACCAGTTGCCTCTGTTTTGTGTCACCGGTACCGGATCGCTTGGCCACAGCAGTGGATGTGCTCAGTCGGCCATGGTAGGATCTAAAAGCATACACCTTCCCACCATCAGCCATATTGGGCAAAGTGGTGGAGAAGTTGCAAGACTCCCCATGTAAGAGAATCAGTCTGGTTGCTCCGGGGTGGCCCAACATGCCTTGGTTTTGGGATCTAGTGGCCATGTCCAGCCAAATCCTGCTGAGCCTGCCCAATCTGCCCAGCCTGTTCACAGCCATTCGGTCAGATCCCTCACAGAAATCTGACAAATCTTAATCTCCATGCAGGGCTCCTAGAGCCTCAGCCATCGAGGAGCAGGACTTGTCTGAGGCAGTGGCAGCAAGAATTGAGGTTCCTCAAAGGGGGATCAATCAGATCAGTCTATGAGGCAAATGGGTTATTTTTACCAAGTGATGTATCATTCATCAGGTGGACTTCGGGCACCACCTATAAAGTCAGTTGCTGACTTCCTTAGGTACCTGTTTCAGGACAGGAAGTTGCAGCCCAGTACCATTGATGGTTACAGGTCAGCCATTGCTGATAGTCTGGAAAATTTGCCCATCAATGTCAGTAAGGATGAAAATCTCACTCGTCTCCTGGATAACTTCCACTGAGACAGACCCAAAGGCCGGAGGGGAATCCCCTCCTGGAACCTCTTCCTGGTTTTTGCACTAGCTGACAAGGTTCTTTTTGAACCAATTAAAGGCCTCCTTGAAGCATTTGACCTTCAAGGCAGTTTTCCTCTTGGCCCTGGGGTCGGGCAAGCGCCGAAGTGAGATACATGCTTGGCAAACAACCCAGCACCATTGATGGTTATAGGTCACCCATTGTTGATAAACTGGGAAATTCACCCTTCAACATCAGTAAGGACGAAAATCTCGCTCGTCTCCTGGATAGTTTCCTCGGAGACAGACCGAAAGGCAGGAGTGGCATACCCTCCTGGAACTTCTCACTGGCCGTGCACCAGCTAAGACTCCATTTGATCCAATCAAGGAGGCCTCCTTGAAGCATTTGACCTTCAAGACGGTATTCCTCTTGGCCCTTGGGTCGGACAAGTGCAGAAGTGAGATTCATGCTTGGCAAAATTGATACATTGGACACCAATCCGATGGGTCAAAGGTGTCCCTGTATCCATCACCCAGCTTTCTATCCTAGAATCAGCTGGCCATAGAGGGTCCAGACAGTGTGGCCCCTGGGGTTATAACAGCCCTGGCCCCCAACTCTGGATAGATCCCTCAAGTCTGACAGGTCCCTCTGTCCGGTCAGAGCATTGTGCTACTATTTGGACAGGACCTCAGACATCAGGCGGAATAAGGAGGTGGTTTTTTTCCTTTAAGAAAGGTTTTAACAAAGACATCTCACCTGCCACTATCTCCTCTTGGATCAAGCAGACTGTGATCCTATGTTATGAGCTCTCTGACCAGGAGGCCCACACTTGACATCAGGTTAAAGCCCATGATATCAGGGCCTTTGCTGCCTCTAGGGTCTTCCAGTCGGGAGTCTCCTTAGATCCAATCTTGTCAGCCTGCCACTGAAGTCACAATACCTTCACACAGTTCTATATGAAGGGCGGGGCTTGGGCTGATTCAGAGCTTTACCAATTGGGCTCGGTAGTGGCTGCTCAGCAGATCCACAAGTGGCCCTTAGATTGAGGAGATTTGTATATGCGCATAACAGTTCTTCATGTACATAAGAATTAAGTGTGGCGTGCTTCCTTCGGGAGGTTTATTTGCATTCTGGGACTGAACTCATCCCTCTCTTCCCCTACCTCAGAGCAGGTCTGCAAAAAGGGGGGGGTGACGGCGGTATAGCCCCGGGTAACCGGCTGCTGGCAACCGACCATGGCCTTACAGGGTTTCCTGACCTTAAAGTCAACCCAACCCAGGTCAGGTCTCCTGACGAAGTCAGCCTAGACCGTAGGTTAAAATTTGCTATTACTTGTGAGTTCACATAAGTCCCTAGTAACTTACCCGCCAACCAAGCGGTAGTTATTCAGCATATTGTCCATTGGATAGGATGTATTAACGCAATAAAATTGCAAATTTAATAAGTAAATTAAATTTTTATAAGTTAATACCCTATCCAATGGACACACAAGACCCTCCCACCGACCCCGCTATCAGCTTACTAGGGGTCTAAGAGGTTTAGACAACGAAAAAGATGCTATGATGTCAGGTTGTCTAGACAGGAAGGAAGTACGAGGCGCCATCTGGGGAGTGCACAGTACTACGGACCGGCCAGCCAGTGGTAACACAGGACGTCTTTTTCTGGCGTTTGGCGGGCCGGTCTGCGCCGACCGGTTTAGCATATTGTCCATTGGATAGGGTATTAACTTATAAAAATTTAATTTACTTATTAAATTTGCAATTTAGTTTTAAAGGTCCAATAACAACACACACATCTAGAATAATTTGAAAGCCTCTTTAAGGGGATAATCAAAAAGGGTAATTCTAATTTTGATGTGATGTGTTTTCAGATGTTGGAGTACCTGTTTGCAATGTTGGACCTGAAGGTGGGTCTTCTGTTTGGTGCAGTGTTCTGTGTTGTGAAGTCTTACCTCAACAGTTATCCACCAAAAGGCTTGCCTCCAGGACCTCCAGTTGTACCCTTTATAGGTGAGTATTCATTGCATGTTAGCTTGAATTGAACTGGGCCACTGCCTAAATATTATGACATATTGATAACACTCGGTGAAGCATCCATACCCCTAATGCCTCCTCTTCTGATAACACCTCATTTGCTGTTTCATGTTTTGTTCTGATGTTCCTTTTTTTCTTTCAGCACAGCAATTTAATAGGTATATTTGGATTTCTTTTATTAGTATATCTTTGCATATGAATATATAAGTAATTAAAAAGGCGCATAAAAGACCCATCTTTGGCCACATGATAAGAAGAGTAGTTTAATCATAAAAAGTGACAAAAATGGTGCCTGATGAGGATATTACGAAGTATGGAACCACTGTCCAAATTCAGAATTTAAAAAATACTATTCAGATTTCCAAATAGCGTATTTGGAATTGCAAATACATACAAATACCCAGTTTAGCATTGTGAAAATATAGTATTCTAAATTCCAAAAAGTTTATTTGGAGTTTAGAATACTATATTTCAACATTTGAATTTGGATGGTGGTTCCAGGCTTTCTTACGATAGAGCAAGAAAGAAGGTATTGTACACTTCTAAAAGGGGGTTCCTGGTTGTTAAGTTGGCATTGTTTGGACTACTTTAAATCATGGAAAAGTTTTATCAAATTAATGTCCCATTAATAGTTACACGTTTAGTGAAGTTTGTAATTTGTAAATATTAATTTCTTTCATTCAATTTGTACTCCATTTATCTGGTATATGGCCACTATAGCCAAGGTATTTTTTGTATAATGCATAAAGTGATATTATACAGGGAACATTTTAGGTCATTTAGCTGATAACTTTTTTCATTAAAAAGCTATGTATAGTGAAGCACAAGCTAGGGAAGGGAATTTGAATGTGAACACTGAAAAAAAAAAGAAAAATAATTTTTTTCATTAATCATACTACAGGCCCATAAAATACCTCTTGCAGTGAAAGGGTTAATTGTGTGTAATTGGTATGATAAGATATCCATTTGTCAGTATGTACATGTATACTTCGTACAAATAAAACCCCTTTTACTATAACAAAATATGCTTACTACTACAGTAAATCTTCAGTTCTGAGAAGGTTTTTCCAATTGACTTTTACACTTATGTCTAAAAATCCTTGTTGGAAAAAGAATACTTCCACTCCCACATGGTTCAATTGTATAACCATAAGCCATTAAAAGTTTAAAACATTGACAGTTCTGTACCATGTGACTGTAGCCAAACAGGTAACACACTTGCCTACACTCAATGTTCAATCCCAGCCAAAGACAGATACATAGTGAGTTGAATAACTGGCCAGACAAGGGCTCTGTGGTGTAGTGGGTACCACACTTGCCCTTTACCTCTGAGGTCTGCAGTTCAAACCCTAAGTGGGAAAGTTGGTAATCACTTACTGATGCCCATCAGTTAACAATGCAGAAACTTTTTATATTTATTTTTGTGACCTTGCCATTTACATGGTGTGCCAGAGATCCCTGCCAGGTAGGATCTTGCTTTTAGGACATGCATTTTTTATTTTCCAACAGGTAATTCATAATCTAAGATGTTAAGTTACCTGGCTTTAGCAATTCCTATTTACCTACTACTATATCCAGTGAATATTTCTGCCAATCATATAGTTTTTGCAATAGATTTTGTATTTATGTATCATTAACTATTTAATATTTATATCCCCAGACAAAAGTCGGGGATATATTGGTTTCACGTCAGTTACACCGCGGCCGTCGCCGTATATGTTTTGACTTGTGTGCGCGATAATTGAAAAACGCTTTCACGGATTTCATTCAAACTTGGCACACACATGTATTTGGGTCAGGAGAGGAACCCTATTTTCAGGTGACCTTAAACTTCCAATAATAAAGAACTTATAGCCACCTTAAGGTCAGAAATTTGACTTTTGGCTACTTAATACCCTCTAGGTCCCACACTGTGTGGTTCATCTGGCTCACATTTTACCTGGGAACACTTTACTATATTCTCCTTACATATGCCAAAAATCAAGTCTTTATGTAAAGGTTAAAATTGTTTTTGAGGCCCATAAATACCATACTTAGATATTTTTTCAAAATTTGTCACATATTTTGCCCTATAACTTGAAAATGTGGGTCTGACAAGTTCCTAACTGTAGTAGATATAACCTCTACATACAATCTTTATCTGTGAAACATTTTAAGTCTGTACCTTTTATTTTAAAATCGCCTTAAGGTCTCTAAATTTCGCACGGAGACTCAATTTATGAACTTTTTGCCTTTTTTATGCCCTATAGCTGTCAGATGATGTGAGTGATACAGCTGAAATCTCATTTGGGAATATATGTTTATGTTCTGTTTACATGTGAAAAACATCAAGGCTCTAAATAGACATTTAACCTGTAGATGAGGGCTATAAACACCCACCAACATTTTCCACATATATAGTCCTGTAACTTGGAAATGGTAAGTCTGACAAGTATCTAACTGTAATAGATATAACTTCTACCTGTAATCTTTGTGAAAAATTTTAAGGCTGTAACTTTAATTTTAAGGTCACCTTAGGGTATTTAAAATGCCCACAGACACCCAATTTATTGACTTTTTAATACTTTTAAGCCCTATAACTGTCATACTATGCAACTGATGGAGCTGAAATTTCATCTGGGAATATATTAATATCTTCTTTTTTCATGTCCCAAAAAACCAAGGCTTTAAGTAAACATTTAACCTTTATCTGAGGCCCATGAACATTAATCTACCCAGAGGTCTTTTTTTAAAAATTGACAAAGAAAAACAGAAAAAAATGGTTTGTTCAAAAAAAAAGATAAAAAATAGTGTATAATAATTGTGAATCACGCAAAATGGGTGCTACAAAAATACCCACTGAATGCCTGTGGCGTGAGAGGTGGCCTGTCTGGGGATATGTTGGCGTCGAGTTGGCACAATCAATTTTATTCCACATTTTCATATTATTTCATTTTTGGGACACATTCAATTCTTAACATGCAATGCAGAATTTTGACCAACTAGTATCTACTGGTTTCGTCTGCCCTTAAAACTACCTCATGATATAACCTATACAATGTGTTGAAAGCTACGTTCAACCCACATAAATTGAATCAAACCAGTCACCCACTAAAGAACCTCAGGGACATTGATGAATGGTCAGCCCTCAACCTCTGTTTTTCAGTTAAGGGAATGTCAGTCACTGTAGCTTGGGCTGTATCTGTGACAGGCAGGATAGGTCAAATAGTGCAGTGAGTCCTGTAGTAAGGAGATGTTGTGCTCCATGTAAAATAGCATACCATACCAGTAAGTATGTATTTCTGCCAGGGAATATGAATCTGACTCTGGGCAATGACCGTGTGTTTGACATGATTCATCAGCTTGGGAAGAAGTATGGTCCAGTCTTCACTCTGCAGATGGGCTGGTACCCGTTTATAGTCATCAATGACTTCAATCTGATGAAAGAAGCCTTCATCAAAGCAGCAGACCAGTGTTCCAACCGATTTGACTACTTGCCCTTGTTGAAGATTATTGGAGCAAAAGATGTTGGTCAGTGTACTGTCAATCATCATTTTGTCAGCCTATTGTTGTGTATTTTGGCAAAACAAATCAGTAAAATTTTCAACAAACGTCGATAAATCTATGTGCTTAAATCAAGTAAAATAGCTTACTCAAGGAAAATTTGCAAGTTACTCACAATAACGGTCGTTAAATCACATTCATAGGTCAAAAATAGAGCAAAACACCATACAGGGTGTCATTGGTGATGATTTCAGTGGGTCACTTTCATTCACAACATTTCTGATTATTAAATTCTATGCTATTTGTGTGGTAGCTGTCGTGATATACTTTTTGTTCTTGTAGTAGTTGCAGCCGTGTGTATGCATCATCAGCTTCTTGACTGCAACCATTTTTGATCATTTCTTCTGTTCACAGGAATTGACTTACGCCTTATACGCTCATAAGACTCATATTTTTGTTTTATTTTTCAAATAAATTCTATAGTTTTCTGCCATGAATCGTCAACATAGTTTATTTTAAAAGTCTAAAATAAATTTTTTGTAAAAAATTGTCTTTGTGCAGGTGTATTAAATTCCAGTGGAGATCATTGGAAAGCTTCCAGAAGGTTCTGCATCAGCTCCTTAAGGGACTTTGGAATGGGCAAAGCAACAATAGAAGGAAAGATTCTGGAAGAAGCTGACAACATAATTTTTGAGATTGGCAAGCAAAGAGGGGAACCATTTAAGTTTGAGCTACTTTTTAACAAGGCATCATCCAACATAATTTCTTCTATGCTGTTTGGAAAGAGGTGTTATTAACATTGTCTCTTCACATATTAAACTCACATGAATCCACATAAATTCATA
The DNA here is from genome assembly GCA_964017235.1 of Sabellastarte sp. h YS-2021. NCBI lineage: Eukaryota > Metazoa > Annelida > Polychaeta > Sabellida > Sabellidae > Sabellastarte > Sabellastarte sp. h YS-2021. The sequence goes on from OZ024933.1 coordinate 70,188,067, forward strand.
CCAGCTTTGTGTATTATCATTTTCAGTGGTTCTTGTTATTTATGTAAACAAAAGCTTTGGTGAGTATATGCTTGTAATCATTTTAACCAGAGAATGTATTAATTTGTAGAATCTTTGCTAGATATTTGAACAACAATGACAGAGAGTTACTTATAGTTTATATATATTTGTCAGGGTACATCATTAATAATGAGCATATCCTTTTGATTTGTTAGTTATTTAAATATTTTAAAGTATGTGGAGTATTTTGGAGAATGTTTTCAGAGGTATTGGTGTTTTAAAAATTTATTAGTATATCCAATAACAAAATTCAATGTACCTTTTTATAAAAATTATCTATCAGTAAGTATGCTTCTTTGGTGAAAGCTTTGAAAAGTTTCAAAATTAAAAAGCACAATATTAATGGCCTCATCGCATTCTGTGATTGAGCCTGTACACGGGTGGTCATGAAGATAAACGGTCATAGAGATAAACGGTCTTCAGAATTGTTCAAATCTAAGTGGTATAAACAACATAATCACACAAACTAAATAAGAAAATACAATCAAAAAAAGCTTGTCAAGACATCTGGTATTTGGTTTGTGGTATGTTGCTCTTTCGACTACTTATATTTGAAGAATTCTGAAGACCGTTTATCTCTATGACCGTTTATCTTCGTGACCACCTGTGTAGTATATTTGTTGTTGATCTGTTTTAAAGAGATATGTTTACTCCTTGAATCTAGTTTGCAAATCTCTGCTATGTCCTCAGTTGGAAACCTGGCAGCCTTTTGTGACTACCTGGTACAGAATCTTTAGAAAATGATGTACATTGCTTGCCTCTGTCACCATATTACCTATAAAAGATATAACATGTAGAAATGATGTTACACCTGAAACAAATTAAAGTAATTTCAGTGTCATTTTGTTTCAGATACGATTACAAGGACCCCGTGTTGATACAGCTGCTGGAAAGCCTGAAAATTTTCATGGAAAACAGCAACCTATTTAGGTCTCCAACAGTGATGATTCCTTGTTTGATGCCTTTGATCATTTTCAGTGTAAGACAAAATATGATAAATAATTTTGTAAATTGGACCTTTTTTATCTCAATCAATTGATTTGGTTGATAAGTTTCATATATATGTGGTTGTCTTATAAGTAACAACTTTATTTTTCAGAGCTCACTATTAATCCTTTGCTTCTGGGACACATTAAATTTCATGGCATCAGTTTGCCCTGTACTTATCACAGTCATTAAATTTAACTGCCACAGTGTCCTTACATTCTAATCACGTGTTCTAAATAACAAGCATCATGTCACTGTCAGCTTATAAAATGGTAATATGTTTTTTTCTTTTAGAATAGACATCAAAATGCTGTTGATGTTTTTGTGATTGATGCTATTATGTTTTATGTTTTGTATGTCTTGAATGTGAAATTATTTTATTCTCTCAGAGGAGAACATTTGGAGCCTTAAAAATGTACGCAAGTATGGCAAAACATTTGAAGAAGGAGGTCAAAGAGCATCGACAGAGATTTGACCCAGATAACATACAAGACTTTATTGATGCATTTCTTGAAAGGGAGAGTCAGAACATAAACAGCTCAGTATATTCAGGTAAAGTGATGAAAATAGGAAAAAAGGTTAAATGTTTTCATTTTTCGAAAGAGAGATGCAATATTATTAAGAAAAATATGCAACTATGTTCTAAATATGCAACTGTCTGGCTGAAGATATTGTCCAACTTTTCCTCCCAAACTGTTTTTTGTCTCGATTAAACACATACAATAAGTAACATTGCAGTACATAATAACCGATGTATGGGTTTTCGATATATTCACGTTTTCGATCATTTAAACTATAAGCTCACAGTCTAGTTTTTGGATGACATTTTTATAATATTTTAGAATGAATATGCAACCACACAGAACAAGAGACTTCTTGGATTGAAACTCCATTATAAAATATAAGGATATCTTTTCTCTTGAAAATTTTATAACAAAATGTAATTAATTAACCATGTATTGTGCAGATATGTATATATGTAAGGGCAAAATGTGTATTTATTCTTGATTATCCTCCAGTTTCAACAACACTGGCACCCTTGAGAGAGTAATATTTGGCCATTTTTTTAAGTTTGGTCCAGTTGTACCAATTGTGGTACTTTTGGTCCTCTTTTTTCAAAGTTCTTCTGAGAGAGTGCAAAAATCCCTGAGATCTGTTTTTGCCATATTTTTGCTTATGTCCCTTGCTGGTCCTAGTGGAATGAAATGTTAAAAAGTGGGTTGGGAGCTTTTAGGTGACATCAAACTTGACCTGTCACACCCTGTTAAAGGTCAAATAATGTCACCAGAGGCTTGGGAAAACACTTGATGTGAATCTTTTGCTGACATTTTAACTCTAATGTCTCCTCCAAAGTCTAGTTATGTATCCTTGTATATCTCTTACTATTAGTCCAACGGGTTTAAATGTTCAAATCAGCTAGTAGCAAATACGTTGGCTGACTTCTTTATCAAGGTAAAAAATTGTGCTTATGACAAAAAGCTTAAACAATATATCTCCTGCTAAATCCATCCTACGGGTTTGTTCCTTGGTGGTTTGGAATGTTAAAACTACATGTAGGAAAATGTGAGCTGCATGATCTCTGTTGAAGGTTAAATGGGTCAACTTAAATAGAAAGGCCTCACAGTCACAGCTCCCTTATTACTCCTGGGGGTATGCAATATAAATGAAGTTAAATACCGTCATTATACCGAATACACTCGTAAGAAAATGCCTCCTATTTCCGTTGTACAGGTTCTCAGGGTTTGAATGTGAAACCAGCCCCAAGGAAATCAGGGGCTACAACTCATTGCACAATTATAGTTTTTCAATTTACCCTAATTTGACATCATCCTGATAGTGCAATACCTGTCATATATTCAGGTTTTGGGATATTTTTATCAGTTGATAACACTTTTGAGTCATCGCTTCAAATGTTGGCCTCACCCTTAAGTGAAAAATTGGTAGCTGCATTCCTATTTCCAGTTTGTCACAGAATCTTAAACAAATAAGATGCCCTGGTTTGTTCACTCACTCAAACATTGACAGCAGCTCACATAAAGTTCTTTGAATTTTAGAAAAGAACTTGATTGAGCTGAGCTTTGACTTGTTTCTGGCTGGTACAGACACCTCCAGTACAACATTAAACTGGGCCATGTATTTCATGCTCAAGTATCCACAGGTCCAAGAGAAATGTAGAGAGGAAATCATACAGGTATGGTCATCCGTATAGACTGGGTTTTAAAACACTTAAATTTACTTAAATTATAGACAAATCAAAGCAATCTAGCATTTAAATTTACATCCACATACTCTTAAAATTTAGTTCATACTCATTGTTCCTTAAATAATTTTTGTACAAAATCGCTGCACAACTATCAGGGAACCTTCAGACAAAGTAATGTTATTTTCTGAACAAATTTTTGAAGGCCTTATGATAGGAAGTTTGCCACAAGATAAATACTTGGTAAGTTAAAATTTTCACTTGGCATTAATTTTCAGTTAGCTGTTGAGCTCAAGAGCTTGGAGAATGAAAATTAATTTCTAATAAAATTTTAAGTCTGTATTGATATCTCAAGAAGAAATTAGCCATTAGTGAAAATTAATTCTAGTGAATTTCTTCACAATGAAAAATTAGTGAAATTTTCTTTTAGCAAAAATTTGTACTTGCACAGTATTTTACTTTTTCATAATTGTATCCACCGTAGGCATTCGGTGGATACTTTGGTTTAGAGTTTGCTACACCGCTGCTGCCATGCGTAGAGATTTTCGACGTTAATGCTCTTAGAGGAAAACTACATCAGCTAGATTCACCACATTTGCAGGATATCTTCATTGGGAGGTAAGCTACTCTCAAAAGGAAATTAGCCTCATTCTGAAAAACAAGATGGCCGCCACGGGCATTTCTTTGAAAATTATCTACCTTTTTCTACCGGCTGGTTCTCATAAGTAGAAGGTTGAATCTCTTCATAGGTGATATATATAACACATATACATGTCCTCTACAACCTTGCAGACATTTGACCTTGAAGCTTTTAATTCAAGGTCATCCACGGAGTGCCAAAGTACCCCATGTAGTGGACTTTAAAAGTGCCTATATCTCCCTTATTATTGGTCCTAGAGGTTTGCAGTGTAAAACCAACCTATTGGAAATCATGGGCTGGGAATCATTCTGATGTGGTCAGGTTTGACCTTGGACCCTTCCTTCAAGGTCAAATGAGGATAGCCAAACTTAAAAGTGCTTATACCTCGCTTATTATTGGTCCTAGAAGTTTGCAATGTGAAACCAACTTATATGAAATCATGGGCTCGGAATCTTCTGGTGTGGTCAGATTTGACCTTGGACCCCTTCTTCAAGGTCAAACAAGGATAGCCAAACTTAAAAGTGCTTCTAACACGCTTATTATTGGTCCTAGAGGTTTGGGATGTGAAACCAACCTATAGGAAATCATGGGCTGTTAATCTTCTGATGTGGACGGATTTGACCTTGGTCCCCTCCTTCAAGGTCAAACAATATTTCACTGGCTTTGGTGAGTTGTCTTTTCAGTGGTTACAAATTTGCATCTGTTCTCCGATGCCGTAGGTCTTTCTCCAAACTTACAGTGGAGTGTTGTATGGACCCTAAATTACTGTGTTGTTTTAAGCCAGGGTTATTTGAAGAGTACAAACCCTCCCATTGAAATGATTTAAGCTTATGTTCATATATTTCTCCAAACTTACATACTGTAAGGGCACAGACATAGGTACTGTACTGCCACTAAAGTTTTCACCCGGTAAGCTTGTCACAGTTGAACGCAGCAGTGGAAATGGGATTAAGACAATGAAGCATTTATTATAGGTAGCACCAATCTAAGGCGATATAACCACAGTGTGTTGCTTAAAAGCGGAAGAAATATCATTATGCCAGGCTAAATCCTTGAACTGGCCTTGCAAATGGAACTGATCTGTCTGTTAATTTTTGTGAGAAATCTTTTTATGTTTCAGGTTATTGGAAATGATAGGAAGCCTTCTCTAAAGGACAGGGATAACATGCCCTATGTGGATGCCACTCTTTGTGAAGTACTCAGACTTGGAAATATAGGTAATGACAGGCAAAAATAACCTTTTTTATATTATACCAAATTAAATTTACATATTGTACTTTCCATTTTCATCAGAGTTACATAAGAATCATGCAGTTCACCTGTTCATGAGTTGTTATTTTCTTCCTTTGATCAATGTCCCTGATGTTCTTTAGCCTACCACTGGGGATAGGACTCAGTGATGGAGAACCATCATTTAAGCGGTCATCTGAGCCACTTTGTATCTGTATCTTGGATGAAACCTGGTTCCTCTTTGTTAATGAGCGAGTTGTGTAACCAACTAGGCCAACTAGACTCAATCTTTCACAGAAATACTGCTCTAAATAAACAGTTTCAGAGTGGAATAAATTAATACAGATGATATGCAATATCTTGGTAGCCTCCAAAGTTTGTTGATTCTTGTAGATAATACTTCTGAAGGTACTAAAATAGAAAATTTAATCAAAGTTTCATCCCAGAACAAAAACTGTATATTGTTTTAATCTGTTTCAGCACCACTGGCTGTGCCTCACAGCACATTTGGCAGTGTAGAGTTGAATGGTTACACCATACCACACCATACTGGCATCATACCAGACATCTACAGTGTCCATATGAACCCTGACCTGTGGGAGGAACCCAAAATATTCAAGCCAGAACGCTTCCTTAATGCGCAAGGCAAAGTGGAGAGGCCTCCTCACTTCATACCTTTTTCATTAGGTGAGAAATTTACTTGGTTATATATGTGCATATGGACAATACTGCACTGTTACTAAACTACTAGGCCAGTCCATGTGCACGTGTATGCAAATTCTAACACCCCATGTCTGATTTGTGACTCATAGGTATTCAATAGTACTTGAAATATCAAATAAGAAAACTCACAATTAGGAGCCATACAGACACTGTTGAACAGTTTTTGTCTTCAAAAAAATCAGTCATTTGACTTGTCATTTATTAATAAGAGCATCATAAGCTCCAATTTTTGCCTCCTTTGAATATAAATGCAGAATAATATTGCAATTATTAAATATGGGCTAACATAAGACATATTTTTTGATGGCTATTATTCAATATGATAGCGAATTCTTGTATTCCAATTAAGGAAATAACTTGATATAAGGTACAAAGTGGCTATGGAATCCAACAAGTGTTAGTGCCACATTATTAAATGCCAACTTCGTTCACTAACAAAGCCTCTGGTTTATGGCATGTTTCTAACATGCTAAGATTTTTGGATACTAAATGTGCAATTTAAGTATATGTGTAACAAATTAATAGTCAGGATTTGCAAATTTCTGTGTAACCACGGCACTTGGTTGTCAAACTGTGTGTACACTTATTGTATCCACCGGAGGCATCCGGTGGATACTTTGGTTTAGCATTCACTATGCCACCACCGCTGCTGCGCGTAGAGATTTTCGACATTAACGCTCTCAGAGGAAAACTACATCAGTTAGGTTCACCAAATTTGCAGGATATCTTCATTGGGGGTAAGTTTCTGTGGGACTGAAATTAGCCTCATTCTGAAAAACAAGATGGCCGCCACGGGCATTTCTTTGAAAATTATCTACCTTTTCCTTCTGGCTAGTTCTCATAAGTAGAAGGTTGAATCTCTTTATAACTGATGGGTATAACAGATATACATGTCCTCTACAACCTTGCAGACATTTGACCTCCACAGAGTGCCAAAGTACCTCGCATAGTGTACTGTAAAAGTGCCTATATCTCCTTTATTATTGGTCCTACAGGTTTACAATGTGAAACCAACTTATAGGAAATCATGGGCTGGGAATCTTCTGATGTGGTCAGATTTGCCCTTGAGCCCCTCCTTCAAGGTCAAATGAGGTCAGCCAAACTTAAAAGTGCTTATAATTCACTTATTATTGATCCTAGAGGTTTGAGGTGTCAAACCAACTTATAGGAAATCTTGGGCTGAGAATCTTCTGATGTGGTCAGATTTGACCTTGAGCCCCTCCTTCAAGGTCAAACGAGGACAGCCAAACTATAAAGTGCTTGTAACTCAATTATTATTGGTCCTAGAGGTTTGTAATGTGAAACCAATTTATAGGAAATCATGGGCTGGGAATCTTTTGTTGTGGTCAGATTTGATCTTGGACGCCTCCTTCAAGGTCAAACAAGGACAGCCTAACTTAAAAGTGCTTTTAACTCGCTTTTTTTGGTCCTGGAGATTTGCAATGTGAAACCAACTTTTTGCAAATCATGGGCTGGGAATCTTCTGATGTGGTCAGATTTGACCTTGGACGCCTCCCTCAAGGTCACACAAGGACAGCCTAACTTAAAAGTGCTTATAACTCGCTTATTATTGGTCCTGGAGATTTGCAATGTGAAACCAACTTTTTGCAAATCATGGGCTGGGAATCTTCTGATGTGGACAGATTTGGCCTTGAGCCCCTCATCCAAGGTCAAACAATTGTCCACTGGCTTTGGTGAGTTGTCTTTCCGGTGGATACAAATTTGCATCATTTGCAGTACTAGGCCCCTGTAAATTTGCAATAACATATAAATTTGAAAAAAAAAAATGTTGACGAGATGCAGTATTTGTAAATGAACAATACTCCAAGATATCTAGTTCCACAGTGGTGTATTGTAGGGCTACCAAAATTACCTCTCAGCTGCTGCATACAATTCCCAGCCTGACTTGAAGTGGGAAACCTGCTTGACCGACTAGCATACACCATGTTCCTCCATCCCCTTAACTATAAATCAGGAGCTGACCTAAACAATGTAGTGTATAAACTCTAGTAGTATCCATTTTATTTGTTTTTTTCATGGACAGGCAGGACTACTTTAGTTATTTAGTGCTGAAGAGCAATTTGGAAAATTTAAGAATTAAATTAAATGTTTATAAGATAATATCTTACCTAGTGGACTGGTGCAATAGTCCGGCGCCTAGCCGGTCCCGCCAAACATTAGAAAAAAATGTCCTGAGCTGGGCTCTGGCCTGGACCGGTAGTGTAGTATTCACTCGCCAGGTGTCCCCGGACACCCAGCTCCCCTACTGCGCATGTGCGCGCATGCGCACTTCCTCTTTTTGTTGCCTACCAAAGAATGTCCCCTTGATTTAAGCGGGGAAGGTAGGGTGGGACTCTCCTTGTCCACTAGGTAAGATATTATCTTATAAAAATGTAATTTAATTCTTAAATTTTCCATTTTATTGCGTTAATATATCTTACCTAGTGGACCGGTGCAGAATAACTACCCATTGGATGGCGGGTAGATCAATCAAAAATAAGGGGACTCACTATGGGAAATAATTCCCAAACTATCATATAGACCGAGGGAACAAACCTAGACCGGTTCCTGACCATCTCGGTTACCTTTCATTCCCCCCCCCCCCTTTTCTTTCAGAAATCTGACACTCCTGAAGAGGGGAGGAGAGCAGAGTCCCAAGGAGTCCTGAGGAAGCAAGAGGGGAAGTTCCATTGGTCTCCCATCTATCCTGAGAGGTAAGGTAGACTGCAGACATTTTTTTTTTTTTTAATATATACATATTTACAAAGGAGTCTCAAAACTTAATCTCTAATCTGTTGAGCAGCTACCACAGGGCCCAAATGGTATAGCTCAGAATCTGCCCAGGCTACATCCTTTAGGTAGAACTGGGTGAATGTGTTGTGAGACTTCCAGTGGCAGGCTGATAGAATTTGATCTAAGGGTACGCCTCCTTGAAAGGCCTTGGAAGCCGCGAAAGCCCGGACATCATGGGCCCGAACTTGATGCAAATTTTGAGCCTGCTCATCTGAGAGTTGGTAACACAAGCCAATCGTTTGTTTGATCCATGAAGAGACAGTTGCTGGTACAATGTCCTTCTTGAAGCTTTTCCTAAAGGAGACGAAAACCAACTCCTTGTCTGCCCGAAGGTCCTTGGTTTTGTCTAAATAGTAACGCAAGGATCTCACAGGACACAGGGTCCTGTCCTCCTTAAGAGACTTATCCAAGGTCGGAGCAAGAGCCGGGATTATAACCGGAGCTACACAACCCGGTCCCTCCTTAGCCAGATGGTTCTTGGAGATGAAGCTTGGGGAAGGGTACAGCGAAACATTAGATCAATCCTCCTGATGTCTAATGTTCTTATGCACCCAGGCATGAATCTCACTTCTTCTTTTGCCCGACCCCAAGGCAAGAAGGAAAACCGTCTTAAAGGTAAGATGTTTAAGGGAAGCCTTCCTAAGGGGCTCAAAAGGAGGTTTCGTGAGCTGATGAAGAACCAAGGAAAGGTTCCAGGAAGGCACACCCCTCCTACCTTTAGGCTTGTCCCTATGGAAACTGTCCAAGAGCCTGGTAAGATTCTCATCCTTACCAATGTTTACCTGGCCATTCCCTATTTTGTCGGCTATAGCGGTCCTATAGCCATCTATCGTGCTGGGTTGTTTTTCCTGAAATAGGAAAAGAAGGAAATCAGCGATCTGCTTTATAGAAGGAGACCCGAAGTCCACCTTATGTTCCTCACACCATCTGACAAAAACGGCCCACTTTGATTCGTAGACGGCTCTGGTTGAACGTCTCTGAGGAGCTTCAATTCGTGTTGCCACTTCTTCAGAGAAGCCTGCTTGTTGGATGGCAAAGGCCCCAGGAGCCATGCATGCAGATTCAGACTGTGAAGGTCTCTGTGAGGGCACTGATTGAAGGGTTGAGTCAATAAGTTTCCTACTTGACATGCTGACCAGGTCCCAAAACCATGGCATGTTTGGCCACCCTGGAGCAATTAGAATGACTCTGTGGAATCCTTGATCTATCAACTTGGAGACCACTTTCCCTAGAAGAGCCACCGGGGGAAAAACGTATGCGTCCAGATTTTGCCAGGGGACACTTAGAGCATCCACTTTCCAGGCTAACAGATCCGGAACCGGGGACACAAACCTGGGGAGTTTGTGATTGAACCTGGTCGCAAAAAGGTCCACCTCCGGTTTGTGCCACTTCCTGCAAATCTGGTCGAAGACCTCCTGCAGGAGGGACCATTCCATTTGAATCACTTGACCATGTCGTGATAACTTGTCCGCAATGACATTGAGGTGGCCCGAAATATGCCTGGCTCGTAAGACAATCTGCCTCTGGTTGCACCACATCAGCAGCCTCCAGAGGAGAGCACAGAGAGAGCCGGATTTCATACCGCCCTCCTTGTTTATGTAAGAGACCACTGTCGTGTTGTCGGAACACACCAGAATGGTCTGGTTCCAACACAACTGCTCAAACCGTTTTAGGGCTAGTAAAACGGCCTTGAGTTCTAGCAAGTTTATATGCAAGGCGCTTTCTTGTGTGGACCAAAGGCCGCTTGCTGTGAAGTCGCCTAAGTGAGCACCCCAACCTTCGTTTGAGGCGTCGGTAAACAGTTGAAGAGCGTGTCGCAATGGGTGTAGAGGTTGACCTTTTAGGACATTGCCTGGGTCCAACCACCACCTCAGGTGTGGATGCAGGGACTGAGGAAGAGGAATGATTTTCTCTAATGATTCCGGGACATGCCAATGCCTCTTCAGATGCCACTGGATAGGACGCATGTGGAGCCGACCGGCTACTACCTGTTTCTCTGTGGCTGTTAGTAGTCCTATAAGGGACATGAACTGTCTGACCGAACACGCCTGTTGATTGAGGAGGTCGTTGATTTTTTGGGACAGAATCATCCACCTCTCCTGGGTCGGTTTGACCAGCCCCTGAGAGAGGTCGAAACGGTAGCCTACGAAGTTGAAAATCTGTTGAGGTACCAACTCCGACTTGGTTAAATTGACTACCCACCCTAACCTGTGGCACAGGTCCAAGAGGGTCCGGGTATGAAGTAGGCACGTTTCCGGGCAAGGGGCTCTCAGCAACCAGTCGTCGAGGTACTGGTGGATCCTGATACCCCGAGCCTGTGCCATTAATTTGACTTCTTTGGCCACCTTTGTGAACTCCAACGGAGCCGTTGAGAGGCCAAAGGGGAGAGCTGTGTACTGATAAGCTTGACTGTGGAGAAAGAATCTGAGGAATTTCCGCGACCTTTGTCCTATTGGGATATGGAAGTAAGCGTCGCTGAAATCCAGAGACGTCACCCACTCCCCTTTTTGAAGGGAGAGTCGGATGGTCTCTGGTGTCTCCATCTTGAAAGATGAGGTTGCTAGGTAACAGTTCAACCGACTTAAATCTAGGATAGTGTTACGGTCACGGGCAAGCACGGTAGCAATTACCGGTTGTCTTTAAGTTGTAACAGAAAAAGCAAAAAGTTAAACTTAACAAATTTATTTAATAGTCAACAATAATGATTACAGTCAACTGGTATGCTCTTAACCAAACACACTAATACAATAATAAGATCTAGCTGACCTGACCACAGAGATTATGAGTTAAGTTTATCCGCCGTATCCAGCAATCTGTTCCGTAATCCGTCCTGTAGTATATTCTGTGGTCTATCCAATGTCCTGTGGTCTGTCCTGTGATCTGTCCAATGTTCACTCACACACGGATATCTATATCTTGTGACCTGTCTCACACTCAACAACACAAAAGGTTCTTGTCCTGCTATTCTTTATATATCCAGTCACACAGAATGTCTGTCTGGAGATATTTAGAGAGTTAACACAACTGTACTGTCTGCTCCAAGATGTGGACAATGTCCAAAATGCAGTAAATTCACTCTCTGTTATATGAATGTACAATATCCAAAATATCCAAAGTACAATAAATCTGTCCAGATGATGTATCCAGTTCACTCCAGTAAAAGTTCACAGTGATATAAGCATATATTATACTCCAAAACACAATAGCTCTCCTTATAGCAAGCGAATACAAAGTTCACTTGTGGTCAGATGTACATCCCTTATATACATTCACAGATTCCTCTGGAATTGTACAGAACCAACTCAAAAGAAGCTTGAGCCATCTAGGCCAAATGAGGAAGTTCTAGAAACTACTGGCAATTGGGTTTCCCCAAATCTAACATAACCACTGAGGGGGGGATTTCCCCCAGTCTGTGAACAGATCAATAAACACTAAAACACAAAAATCAATAACTCCCTTACTTTAAATGTCAACACACAAAAGAACCAACAACACAATTATCTTTTATGACAATATATAAACATAAAGCTTAAATTAAACAATGCACTAATATAGTGCCTAATATATGTAATATACAATGTAATAATATAGTGTCCAATATATGTAACAGATAGGCCTCCATTTGTGGTTGGGCTTTGGTACTAGAAACAAATGGTTGTAAAAGGCCAGGGAGGATGGAGTTGTTACCTTTTCTACTGCCTGTTTCTGAAGGAGTGCCTGTAAGGAGTCCTTTATGTGTTTGCTTTTGACTGGGTTTGTGTATCCACTGATAATGACCGGTGACCTTGTGAGAGGAGGTTTCTCTTTGAAGGGTAGGTTGTACCCTTCCTGAAGAATTGAAACTACTCTTGGGTTTGCACCCAGGGAGTGCCAGACCTGCCAAAACCGTTGCAGACGGGACCCCACAGGTGGATTTTCTACAACATGAGGGACATTTTGAACAGTTGGAGCACAGACAATGATTTACACAGCAAACAGGTTTCACACACTTTATTTCGATTTGAACCTGAAAGGGACTTATGTCTTTAGAGTCCACATCAGACACGTCCTGTTCAATAGGGAAAGATTGACCGGTACCGGACACACCGGTAGTAGTGTGAGGCAATGAACTGAAAAATGAAGTTTCTGGCTTGGGAAGAGATTCCACACCGGATATAAGAGACGGGGCAGGGCCCGGAACGGGAGCGTCCACTTTAACTGGTTCAACATGTTTCTGAGCAGGCAGAGGTATACTGACAGTCTGGTCCTTCACCGGAGCCGGTGCCTCAGACACAACTGTAGCAGTAGGAGCAACTTTAGTCTTTTTCACCTTCTTGCCCGTGCCCTTATTTTTCTTATCTTTAACCTGCGGATTCTGCCCATCTGTAGCCGGAGGCCTCACCGGACCGGTGGCTCCAGGCTCAGAGGGATTGAAGAAGGGCTGTTTAGAAGTAGTAATAGAACCAGCGGAAACTGGGGCTTTTGGTGTAGAAAAGATATTAGTTCTGGTGAGTAGAGCCTCGAAACGGGCGAATTTCTCCTCTAGCTGATTACTGAGTGTGTCAAAATCTCGTTTAGAGACAAAATCCTCAGGGGTATGATGGGAGATAGAAAATACTTGTTGTTCACCGGAACCGGAAGATAGGACCGGAACATCATCTAACTCTTCTTCTTCTTCTCCACCCAAGTCCTGGTTAGCTACACCAACAACGGTGACCTTTGAGGGAGAGACTAGAAGGCCGGACTTCTTATCCTTGCGGATTTTATACTGAGGGGTGGAGAGCATAGAACGCTGTTGTTCCGAGAATGAATCGCAAATGGAGCAAACTTGGTCTTTCACACAAGGATCATCTCCTAACTTCTTTTCCCTACACCTAGCACATTTTTTATGTCCATCAAATCCTGCCATGATGTGCCCGCAGTTTCCTCTACGTTGACCTGGTGATGCCATGATACATGCAGTAAGTAATAATCCACAATAGATCACCAAACAAAAACTAATTCCTGTATATAATAACAAAAGTTTCTCTTCAAATATTTCCCATTTTAAACACAATGGCGCCAAACAAAAAGAGGAAGTGCGCATGCACGCACATGCGCAGTAGGGGAGCTGGGTGTCCGGGGACACCTGGCGAGTGAATACTACACTACCGGTCCAAGCCAGAGCCCAGCTCAGGACATTTTTTTCTAATGTTTGGCCGGACCGGCTAGGTAAGATATATTAACACAATAAAACTGCAACTTCAGGTATTAGTTTCCCATTTATTAGCACCATTGAACGCTTGCACTGGAATCAGTTGTACTTTTAGTAAAAAATTCATGTCTCTACACAGGAAGACGAGCATGTCTTGGAGAGAACTTGGCAAAGTCAGAGATATTTCTGTTTTTTGTATCCATGCTTCAAAACTTTGTGTACACGTGTGAAGATGTGAGCAAGCTTCCCACATTGGATGATGCCCAGTTTGGAATCACATTGCAACCAGGACCCTACCACATCATGGCTGATCCAGTGTAACTTATGAACATGACAAAATACTTGTTTAAAGTTGTTTAATTATACTTTATTCAGTCTGTTGATATTTCATATTTTCTTAGTATTCTACACTTCCTGATATACAGTAAGACATTTTGGTTTTCTACATTAGTGTTAGTATATTAAATTTGTTATTGTGAATACATTTAAATGTCATGTGTATATCTTAACTAGATCATGCGGATTGCTTTGTTGACCAGTTCATTCAAATCCATTGTTATGGTTTTTGTAACAAAACACATACACTGCACCATATGTTGGCTTCGTAGTCGTCAGCATTGGCAATAAATGGCACCCTATTGAATACAGCAAGTTAGCCAACAAGTGCTGGATATTCCTTATGCCCATGTACCACCTCTGTGACTTTAAAGGAAGGTTGTCATTGAAGTCCTCATCACTTGTACTATAATGTGCACAAGTCTTTGGAAGTCTTTCTTTCATCTCCATTGTCTGCCGCCTATCTTCATAACACAGCGAATCTATTTAATTGTATCCACCGGATGCTATCCGGTGGATACTATGGATTTGACTTCGTTACGCCTACTCCGCCGCTGCCGCCGCCGCAGTGTGTAGAGAGATTTCACCGTTACTGCTCTAACGAAAAAAATATTATAGCTAGCCTTCTCAAATTTGCAGGATATATTCATAGCCATAAAATCTTGCCTGGGAATATTTTTGGCCTCATTTTGAAAAACAAGATGGCCGCCACGGGCGTTTTTCGACTTTAAACAAGGACTTTTGGTGGCCCTCTAGAGCAAAGGGTATTATAGGTAGAGATCTCAAATTCACAGGATATGTTCCTCATTATAAAATCTTGACTGGGAATATTTTTGGCCTCATTTTGAAAAACAAGATGGCCGCCACAGGCGTTTCTTTGCAGTCATGAAAAGTGCTTATATCTCCCTTATTATTGGTCCTAGAGGTTTGGGATGGTAAACCAACCTATAGGAAATCATGGGCTGTGAATCTTTTGGTGTGGTTGGATTTGACCTTGGACCCCTCCTTCAAGGTCAAACGAGCATAGCCAAACTTAAAAGTGCTTATAACTCGCTTATTATTGGTCCTAGAGGTTTGGGATGGTAAACCAACCTATAGGAAATCATGGGCTGGGAATCTTTTGGTGTGGTCGGATTTGACCTTGGACCCCTCCTTCAAGGTCAAATGAGGATAGCCAAACTTAAAAGTGCTTATAACTCGCTTATTATTGGTCCTAGAGGTTTGGGATGGTAAACCAACCTATAGGAAATCATGGGCTGGGAATCTTTTGGTGTGGTCGGATTTGACCTTGGACCCCTCCTTCAAGGTCAAACGAGCATAGCCAAACTTAAAAGTGCTTATAACTCGCTTATTATTGGTCCTAGAGGTTTGGGATGGTAACCCAACCTATAGGAAATCATGGGCTGGGAATCTTTTGGTGTGGTCGGATTTTACCTTGGACCCCTCCTTCAAGGTCAAATGAGCATAGCCAAATTTAAAAGTGCTTATAACTCGCTTATTATCGGTCCTAGAGGTTGGGGATGGTAAACCAACCTACAGGAAATCATGGGCTGGGAGTCTTTTGGTGTGGTTGGATTTAGCGTTGGACTCCTCCTTCAAGGTCAAATGAGGATAGCCAAACTTAAAAGTGCTTATAACTCCCTTATTATTGGTCCTAGAGGTTTGAGATGGTAAACCAACCTATAGGAAATCATGGGCTGGGAATCTATTGCTGTGGTTGGATTTGACCTTGGACCCCTCCTTCAAGGTCAAACGAGCATAGCCAAACTTAAAAGTGCTTATAACTCGCTTATTATTGGTCCTAGAGGTTTGGGATGGTAAACCAACCTATAGGAAATCATGGGCTGGGAATCTTTTGGTGTGGTCGGATTTGACCTTGGACCCCTCCTTCAAGGTCAAATGAGGATAGCCAAACTTAAAAGTGCTTATAACTCGCTTATTATTGGTCCTAGAGGTTTGGGATGGTAAACCAACCTATAGGAAATCATGGGCTGGGAATCTTTTGGTGTGGTCGGATTTGACCTTGGACCCCTCCTTCAAGGTCAAACGAGCATAGCCAAACTTAAAAGTGCTTATAACTCGCTTATTATTGGTCCTAGAGGTTTGGGATGGTAACCCAACCTATAGGAAATCATGGGCTGGGAATCTTTTGGTGTGGTCGGATTTTACCTTGGACCCCTCCTTCAAGGTCAAATGAGCATAGCCAAATTTAAAAGTGCTTATAACTCGCTTATTATCGGTCCTAGAGGTTGGGGATGGTAAACCAACCTACAGGAAATCATGGGCTGGGAGTCTTTTGGTGTGGTTGGATTTAGCGTTGGACTCCTCCTTCAAGGTCAAATGAGGATAGCCAAACTTAAAAGTGCTTATAACTCCCTTATTATTGGTCCTAGAGGTTTGAGATGGTAAACCAACCTATAGGAAATCATGGGCTGGGAATTTATTGCTGTGGTCGGATTTGACCTTGGACCCCTCCTTCAAGGTCAAACGAGGATAGTACACAAAATCATGTGCTGGGAATCTATTGCTGTGGTCGGATTTGACCTTGGATCCTCCATCAAGGTCAAACGAGGATAGCGAAACTTAAAAGTGCTTATAACTCACTTATTATTGGTCCTAGAGCTTTGGAATGGTAAACCAAAATCTAGGAAATCATGGGCTGGGAATCTTTTGGTGTGATCGGATTTGACCTTTGGCCCCTCTTTCAAGGTCAAATGAGGATTGCCAAAATTAGTGTTTATATCTTGCTTATTCGTATTCCTTGAGGTTTGCAGTGTCACACCAACCTATAGGAAATCATGGGCTAAGAATCTTTTGATATGGTCAGATTTCACCTTGGGCTTCTCCTTCAAGGTTAAGTGATGTTAGAATGGCTTTGGTGAGTTTTCTTCTGGTGGATACAATTTGCATCGGTTCTCCGATGCGATAGGTCTAGTTGAAAATTTTGTCATCAGTCATTACTTTGGTTTCTGTCTTCATTAAATCTTGTCACCCATCTTCATAGCAGTCATTATAATCTGTAGGACAATCTCTGAATATCCGACATGTGACCACAGGTGATGACAAATATACAAGCCCAGTACTGTCTTCATTAGGGGCAGAATAACTGGATTGATTTCATTTTTCACTCATGAATTGTTTTATCCATCTTCATCAGTCCTCGACGGTCTTAGAACTATGGTGAATGTTCTTGCAGTTACCTTCATGAATGTTCCTCTTTCCATGTTGAACCAGTCATGTAATTGCACAAAGTTTGGCTTAAATCGCAATATTAACAGACAGAATTGCCAACTGGTGACAGATCTCCAGGGCAGACCACTTGACCCTACTTTCACACCATAGCTTGGCAACTGACGAAGACTTGCTAATTGCAGATATTTGTTAATCCTAGATTAACTATTATATATAAAATAGTATAGTCGTTTATGTCTGACCTGGCTTGTACATTTTTACTGAGCAAGAAAACTAGGTCTAACTTAAGCATGTGTCATAATGGTATTTTAATTTTAAAGTACTTTATTTTCTTATTCTTGTGGTTACAAATATTATAAATCTATTAATTGCCATAAATCCGGATTGAATTCTGCAGGGACCACAAATATGACCTAGCCAGGAATTCTATGTACTGGTAATTTTCAGTGGAAAAGGCCCTCTCTGGTCCCGATATTTAGAATCACTTGTATTGCCCCATTCACACTACAGGTGGTATACCCCGCGGTTAGAAGTTTTACTCAGCGGTGGTACCACCTCCCAGTACACCTAACATCTTCTGAGATTTGGGGTATCAATAAGGTAGGACGCGCATGGCCACTGACTGAACACGGTGTGTCCCCGTAAATAACAGTAGAATGGCAGAAATTCAGAGGCGGAAATTTTAAAACTTCTGTAGTACGCGCAGGGAATTGGACATTTGTCACTGTCAGAAGTTCGCATATGGTTGTCATATGGTAGTTGACGGACTGGGGCGTTTCGCCCAATGCCTACTACTGTGAGGTGTACCACCACTTGCACAAGTTAAACTAAATATGGTTTTAATAAATGACAGGAAATTGTACACTAAAGAACTTTGAGCTGGGTTATCTATTTTGATGCTGTGTTCCTAATTGGCAGACCAGCAGAATATTGTACTGCAGCCATTAGTAAAATTATAACAATGCATCACTGAGATAATAAGACACATTAAATATTGAAAATTACCTTAAGAGTCACATTTATGTCTTATATTTTGGAATGCAAACTTAGGTAGCATTTTAATTTCTGTCAAAAATGTTGGTTTCTCTGGATATTTATGGCCAAGTTAGCATTGTGGAAAATGGCCCTTGTTAATAATCCTTAAATAATAAAATCTAAGGTTATTAATATTAGAGAGTTCTTAATATCTTGCATGATGAATGAAAGATTTTATTAACTTCTGCTAATAACTATTTATAATTTTATATTCAATATACATATATTTTTGTTTGTTCTTACAGTACTTTGGACAGTGGATAATCGTATCCATTCTATTATTCCAAGTTGCAATTGTTTATTACTAAACAATTACATAAGTTTGATTGTTTAAGAAATTTAATTTTAATGGCATTGTATTTTCTTTATAGTTTGTATCTTTACACTTTCAATAAAGTTACATTTCATCTACCACAAAAATATTTTCATGTTCTCTGTACACAAGATGAAGATGAACATCGAACATGCACAGGATTTAACAACCACTTAACATTCAAATCTGATTAACAAGCTTCACAATCCACTTTTAATGTGTACTTTGACGAGTGGGAGGATTAGATATGTGCTCGAATATTAGTGATCAAGACCCCACCATCATAGCTGAAAGGGCAACATAGAGGGATTCACTCTGTCACATTCATCAGGGACACTTGCACCGTGTATCCAAACCATGTTGATTTGCCTTTGGGGAGTCTTTCAAACTTTTGAAACTTCAAACAAAAAACTTGACATGCAAGACATATTAAACAGATTATGAAAAATGTTTTGAGTGTATATGGTTCATTCTGTGACATAATAGAACACTATGTTGTCGATATTTTTAAAGATTCTTTATTTCTGAAAAAATAATGACACCACTTTTGAAGCACTTTCCACAACAGAAAATTAGAATTTTCCAAATGCTGGCTTTCCTTTGGGTAGATAAGATTATGCTGCAACCAAAATACAGTAGCTAGGCACAAGACAAAGGTACATCTTTCACATGAGGACTGTTACACAAAGTTCTATCAATTGAGTGCTGCCCAGTCCCCCATTATAAACCTTAAGCCATACAACTGATCACACCAGGATAAATACTAACAGAAACTTGTAATTTCAACTACTACTACTATTTACACCACCAGAAGAATTCAAGGTGCTGGAAAAAAAATACTCATACATTGTAATTTTTTTTGCGGTTTGACCAGATGAAAGCGAAATATTATAATTGTACTGCAGATACATTTTATTAATATTAGACACAGTCAAATGCACTGTCAGCATTTTCTTATAAAACCAAGATTCCACTCAGTTCAGAATGTAGATGGTAACACTTGAATGTAACACCAGTTTTACAACTGATTTCCATTGAAAACCTTAACATACTTTCAATGAAATGTTGAACTTGTCACTAAGGAGTAAAATAATTGTACTTTTCTTAAACTCTCACACACTGAGCTGCAAAGCTCAGTGACAAAGTAAAAATATAATCCATGCAAAAACTCAAGTCACTGAACTATTTTCAGTACTGTCATTCATAAAGATATGAAAATGTTTTAATGATAAATCATACAAAGTTAAGCAACACTCAGCACCCCTACAAATAAATTACAAGTTCTGATCATGAATGAAATATTCAGATTTACCTTTTTGTTTACCAAAACTATCCAAAAATACACATTTATTCATTCATATTTTTTATGCTACTAAATGTTCTTACAAGTCAGAAATCAGATGTTATATTTTACATCTTTGGTGCCACAAGAACAAATCGCCTTTAGATTTCACATTTGATACAGTTTTAACTTGAAAATGTGACACAAAATGGATGTTATTTTTTATTTAACATCTTTAAAATATATTTTTACATAATTTTTTCAGTCCAAATAATAATTCTATTTTAACTTGTACACTTTTTTTAACTTGTATACCTTTTTGACTAATATAGCTTATTTACATACAGTAGAACCTCAATTATCCGAACCTAATCGGAGACATACAATCGGGTCGGATAATCGAGGGGTTCAGATGGATGAAGGAAGCCGAAACTCACCGTCTATGGGTTACCAAGTGGGCAATAATAGAAGAAAAATCGTTTTATGCATTAAATATAGACGTGGATGGTCATTGGTGAAGTAGTTTAAGAAATTTGTGTAATATAATATAACTGACCCTCTAATTTGGACTTATTTGCTCTATATCTGTGGATATTGTCATGCATTTTTATATTAAAATATTAAGCGGATCTGAGCTGGGTGTGTTCGTTTTTGTACATCAATTGTTGATGTTTCATTTTTAGATGAATGTTGTGCATTTTGTCAAGTGAAAAACTCTGGGAGATTATTTGTCACAAAGACATAATCAAACACATCTTCAATGGGTATTTTCGGTTGGCAATGCATTGTTGACGTTTTTCTTTTAACACACGTTAGTTTGTGAATGGACCTACTCCGGGAGATTATAAATTACAAAATCCACTCGAAAACAAAATCAGTGATAGGAGTTGTGTAGTGGGGAATGAATTAATCCCTCCCTATTGAAACAATGGTGATAAAGATCAAAGAAGTTAGGTGTTTTTGTGGACGGTATGTTTTACAAAGCAAAAGAATTAATGGTTTCCGAGAATGTGTAAAATCCTGTAATATCGCTCACGCTAGACTGAGCATTATATGTACCGCCAGCAGGGAGACAAGATTTCGGTTCGGTTTATCCGGAGATTCGGATTATAGAGGGCCGGATAACTGAGGTTCTACTGTACTTCTGTTGATTTTTTTTTTCCTGTTTGGTTACATACTTAAATAAATATATTAGGCTGTACAACCACACACTCAGATTGGTTTGAAGCACTGAAACATCCTGTATTGGATTGGATAGTCAATACGATCAAAAGCTGGCTAAATTACTGTTTTTTTGTTTTTTTTTACACATTAGTTGTCTTTCACCAGATGTTTGTGTTCTAGATATTGTTGCATCATGAGTCCACTTCTCACTTCAAATATATGCAATTTTTAAGCTATAGGTCACTTCCCCTCGTCACTCCCCGTCACCACTTTGCTGATGTGTATATTTGAGTGACCAGTCACATGATCTGATCACTGTGGGTTTGCCTGTATTTGCAAAATTTTTCACGATCTATATATTTACATGACCAGTCAGTCTTTTTATCTCTGGCCACTAGCACTAGTTATCTACATATTGGCTTGACCAGTCAGCCAGTGGTCATTCTTGCGAGTTATCAATGTATTTTTATGACCGGTCAGTGTTCCTACGAGTACCACTCCTGCAAACTGTTTTTATATTAGAATAACTGGTCAGCAAGTGGTCACTCCTATCAGTTACCTACACATTTAATTTACTGGTGAGGAACACTAGTTGTAGAGGTCCTCCCTGTCTGCACCCGATGCTTCCTGCTCCTCCAGACTGCTGAAGTTGAGGAAGTGAGAGGGCCGGTGCACCTCATGGTAAAACTCCTTGGGATTGGACAGCTGCAGCTCATACTTCATAGTGGGATCGTGACGCACACCTGTATAAAACATCGGACAGTATTAACTGGAGGTCAAAGGTCAATGTTCACTTCACTTTTAACAGCTAGGACCTACCAGTCAAACAGAAAAGAAACATGAAGTTTGCTGGTATACATAACTGGATATAACAAGAAATGGTGAGAAAGGCCTGGGATTGCACCCCTGCTAGGATGTAACAGTTTATCCGCAGTAATGAAAACTATGCTGACCACAGCAATACACTTGTTTGCAAACTTAAAGTTTCACAAATATCCAAGTAAATCAGGCCATATTGTAAGTGAATAACCTACTTTTATCACTACACACAGGAAAGATTTTCAAATTGAAAGTTTTAACAGTTGTAAACTAAACATTTTTGCCAATTTAAACCACAACCAAGCAACAAGAAAATCATTCTGCAATGAGATGCACATACCCATGAAGTTGTAGTTCCATGAGCCATGGCTTGGGGTCATGAAGAAGCCCAGGAACCTGTCTGACAGCAGCATCTGGACCTTTTCATAGTGGGAGGGCAGGTAGCCCTTGGGGTTGTTGCCGGTGTCCCTGTTCTGCTTGCCCCACTCAAACCCACTGGGTGTCAGCTTGTATGCAGTCAGAGAGCAGGACCCTGGAGTGAAGCTATAAAAAAAACATACAATGACTCAACTTAAACCTCAATAAAACTCACTTTAATCTGTAGACCTTATCAGTTTCAGATTATTACAGATAAGATATGCAATATTGTCCATCACTTGAGTGCCCTTTTGAAATGTATTTAACGAGAATTACTTTTGTACTTAAATAAGATATACCCCTTTGCCTGTTGATTTATTACCTTTTACTTGGCAAGTAATGACAATGAGGACTGAATTGGGTGACCTATACACATTTGATAACAATGACAATTGTTTTTGTGTGCGAATCAGATTTGTTGTTGAATTTATCGGCTATCATGACTCCCGGCTATGACACTGGTTTCATTTTATAATTACCGCTCAGACCCTCATGTGATGAGGATAGCTATTTGTCAGAGATAAATACTATGTTATGATGATTTGCTGTTTGAACCTGCATTGCTATTTTTTGTCTAAGTCAGAGGAGTCATTTGATTATTTGCTGTTACTTATTCACTTAAAATTTAATTCTCTTCCCTCATATACAACATTGTCAAATGAACTATTTATTTAGTTTATGTTGCTACCCTCACCTGCATGTGATGACGATGGTCTTCTCCCCGTCCCAGATGGGGTTGTCAGCCATCACCTTGGCATGTGTAGTGATGTCCTGTGGGGAGAGCTGTGGCAACTCATTAGGCTGTGTGTGGATCCAACCCAGAGGCTCCATCTCCTGAAACACAACAAAAACATGCAATGCTACTGGACACTGCCTGAAATAGGTCCATCTGAAATTATCAGTTCTTACAACAAGTACAGCATGTACTAATGCTGAGCTTGGATAGATGCTTTTGAGAAAATTCTTAAATAAAACCGAATTAAAAACCACAGCACTGTTAAACCATTTACTGAAGCTTGTCCAATTTACTGACTTTTTTAAAACTTTCCTGAACCTTTAAGATGATTCATACAACACATAAGTAATATTTACCAAGATATAAGAGTGCTGTTTCTGTGTGAGAACATACTCAAATGTTTTATTTTGAGAGATGAGCAAGGTATACCATGGTATGCAAGATACACTTCTGATGTTAGCATGGGGAGTATAAAATATTGTTGGAAAGCTAAATATCTATCCTTGAATGACTTTGTGCTGAATACTTAAACACAAAGACTGTTCAGCTGCTTACCTTGAGGTACTCGTGGGTGGGGAGTATGTTTGGTAAATGCACAGTCTGATGGGTTCCCCACTGTGGAGGCATCACAATACAGCGGATCTCCTTCACCTGTGGATTATCAGGTGGACTCACTCCGTACAGGTAACCAGAGATCTGAAAAACAAGTGTATGTTAATATTCTTATGCAGAACACTAATATACATACAGTAGACTGCAGGACTAGAACCTCCAACCTCTACATTTTTTACATTTATGGGAAACCAGTGACTTCTCCAGAATACATAACAGTGAAACTATACACCTCTGAAAGATATAGATGTACAAAATTACTATTTCCCTCTTGTATAATTTAACAACTGTTACCAAAATAATCTGTTTAGGATCCAAAATACAATGAAAAAGACTTGGAAATTTTGTCTTTACACAAAATCACTGAGCAAAACCAACTTAACCCAGCACAAAGTTATACAATCCAAGTTGTGTACGAACCTGTGCTCTGAGATCGGAGATAATGATGAACTTCTTCAGCACGTTTTTGGGCAGGATGTATGTGTAACCCGTCTCCTTGATATCATCCGAAGACACATAAATGTGATTTGTCCTCAGATGTAAGTTTGTGGCAGATATTGCTCTCACTCTCCACTCAGTTTTGGATGAAAATGTGGCCGTCTCGTAGTTACTCGTTGTAGAGGTGATGATCTCGTCACCGTGCTTGTTGACAGTCTTGGTGGTGGTTGCTGTGAGCTGGGACTGTTCTTTGGTCTGCTTTTCTATCTCTGCAATCTGCTGGCGCTGGGCAGAGGGTGCACTGATCTCCATGCCTAGGATAATGTCACGGATCTCAGACTGGGTTAGGGAGGCAATGTTCACGCTGAAACGATAGGAATTGTAACAAATTTTATTGTAATTTAACTTTTTGTAAGTTAAATACTTACCTTATCCTCACAAATGCTTACTTGGTTTTGTGGAGGCAAAACGCGGCGACCAACAAGAATATTTAAAAATTATTCTTGTTCGAGAGGTGAACCCCGTAGTTAGTGATAGGTGCGCATGCGCACAACACATTGTCGGTTGGACTTGTCGAGAGATCCTCATTTAATTTTTGGTCCCCTATGAAAACAAACCTGTGAGGGGAGGAAGGGTGGGTCTGTCCTTGTGAGGATAAGGTAAGTATTTAACTTACAAAAAGTTAAATTACAATAAAATTTGTTACATTTTATTGCGTAAAATAGCCTTACCTTATCCTCACAAATGCTTGATTCCAACCATAACAGGAGGAGGGGTTTGTTTTGCAACCTCCCTGTTAATAGATTATGGGGTTCACCATGAAAGCATTTGAAGGAGAGGATAAGATAAGCTTAAGTATGCTACAACAGAATTTTCCATTACTGTAAGATATCTGTAAGGATAAGTAAAGATAGGTAACCTCATGAATATTCATGATGTACTGTTGCAGTTGACACTTGTCCAATGTAGCATAAAGTTGTCCTATATCTAAACCATCACCCATAACTGTGTGGTGGGGAATGGCTTCCCGGGTCCCTCGAGCTGGGAGCTGTCATCCAGCAAGAAGGCACCCCAAGCTGGCTTCTGTGTTTTACAAAATACAGTCATGAGGCCATCTGCCACAGAAGAAGACATATGTCTATACAAGATACTGGTATGGAAGGAAGAGTAAAGTATGTAAGCCATATGAAATACTTAAGAACATACTCAAAGCCAATCACATGTTGAGCAGAAACCACTGGGCCTGTTTGGTCTGTGGACTGCCAAGACACATAGCTTAAAAGGTAGAAAATGTGTTGTGGCTCTTCCAATGGCAGGAGCCTAAAATCTGCTCTAGGGATACCCATCCTTGAATACTAAAGAAGCAGACATGGACCTAACATCATGGGCCTTAACCTGTAGGTCCTGTGTATCAAAATTGGATGACTGATAGCCAATAAGACAGTCTCTCTGATCCAAGAAGAGATAGCATCTCATGAAATCTCTGTCAAAGCCTTCCTTAAAGGATATAAACAAGAGATTCTTTCCCTTCCTTAAAGCACTAGTTCTGTCTAGATAGTATCTAAGTGCTCTGACAGGGCATGAAGTCATATCCTCAGTCAAGTCTGAGCCCAAAAAAGGTTTAAGAGCTAGAATGACCACTGGTTTGAGCAAAGCAGGGCAATCAGAAGCCAACTGATCCTTTGCTAAGAAGGCAGGAGAAGGAGAAATAGTGATCTCCTTCCAGTGAGGTTTTGTGTCTGAGGGAAGAATATGTCCAAGCATGCACCTCCCCCCTCCTTTTACAAGATGCCAAAGTCATCAGGAAAACAGTCTTGAAAGCCAAAATCTTACGACCTGCAACCTTCAAAGGTCAAAAGTCAAAGACAAAAGAACCAAAGATAGGTCCCAAGAGGGAATACCCCTATTTGCAATGGGTTTGTCCCTGTGAAAGCTTACAAGAAGTCTATTCAAGTGTAAACTCTTGCTCCCTTCCTGGCCAAAATATCCCAAAGATTAGCTATTGCAGTTCTATAGCCAGCAATTGTGGCAGGATTCATGCTTTAGAGGCTCAAAAGGGGCCTTAGTCAAAGCCATGAGGACTAAAGACAGATCCCAGGCTTATCTCAATAAAAGCTCGCAATAAGTCTGTTCAGATTCAAACATTTGCTAACCTCCTGGCCAAAATGATCAGCTATGGCAGCCCTATAGCCAGCAGTAGTGGCAGGCTTCAGATTTTTAATAGCAAATAAGTGATTCAAAATTCTGCTGAGATAGTAGGCTCTGAGCTGACCACCTGATTCTGTTGGCACCAGAGTTCAAAAAATGGACCACCTTAACTCAGATTCTTCTAGATGAGGGTCTTTGAGGTGCCTTAATTCTATCTGCCACTTGCTCAGAGAATGATTCAAGTGATTCTGAGGTGTCTAGGTGCCAAAACATGCAGATTCAGATACATGAGATTTTGATGGAACTTCTGACTGAATGGTTGCTTTAACTGATGAGGCCAGTGTGATAGTTGTAATGGAGGTTTGGTTGACAGATTCACTAGATCCCAAAACCAATGCATTCTGGGCTACCCTGGTGCAACTACTATCATCTTGCACCTGTAGGTGTTCATTTCCTGTATCACTTTTGGTATGAGTGCTCCAGGACAAAAGGCATAGCCGTCCAGACCCTCCCAGGAGATGTCCAATGCATCTATGTTCATAGCATTTGCATCTGGGACTGGTGAGACATAGATTGGTAGTTTGTGATCCAATTTGGTAGCAAACATGTCGACCATTGGTGTGTGCCAAACTTTGCCAAATTAGACTGAATATTTGAGGATGAAGAGACCATTCTGTCTGAATAATTTTGTCTTTCCTGGAGAGACTGTCGGCTATGACATTGAGGCAACCCTGAATGTGTCTGGCTCTAATGAGTATGTTTCGAGGATTGCAGTAGGCCAAGAAGCGCCAAACCAGGAGACACCTGTCCCAAGAGTGTGTTCCCTCTTGTTTGCTCAGATAACTGACTACAGTAGCATTGTGTGTTGCTATCAGAACCCTTTTGTCTAGAAATTTGTTTTGAAAGCTCTTTTAAGGCCAGAAACACTGCCTTTAACTCAAGGACATTGATATGAAGCAATTTTCTTGATCTGTCCAATTGCCACTGACTGTCATGTTTTCTAAATGAGCTCCCCAACCTTAATTTGATGCATTTGTGAAAATAAGGGTATTGTGTTCCTGTGGATGAAAAGGATAACCCATTTTTTAGATTTTTTGGATCTTTCCACCACTGAAGATGACTTTTCAGAAAGTTTGAAACAGGAATCTTCAGGTCTAGTGACTGGGGATACTGCCAGTTTGTTTTTAGGTACCACTGGAAAGGGCGCATACGTAACCGACCCATTGGTATTGTCTTTTCTAGGGATGCTGGTACACCTATCAGGGACATAAGCAACCTTGGGGTTGTCTGTGATGCGATCTCCATGTCCTGAACAGATTTTTCTAGAATTTTCAACTTATTTTCGGTTGGAAAGACTTTTCCCTGTATCAAGTCAAAATTTAAACCAGAAAGTCGATTTTTTGTGTAGGTTCGATCTCTGATTTTTCGAAGTTAATCACAAAGCCGAGTTCTTGAATCTCATGGATGAGTTCTTTTGTGTGGAGCTGACACTGGTGTCTGGTATTTGCTCTTATCAACCAGTCGTCCAGGTATTGGTGAACTCGAATTCCGCGAGACTGAAGAATGCGCCTCTTTTACAATCCGCATGAACTATAGCGGTGCCAATGGCAGTGCTTTGAACTGATACGTTGCTTGTCTACATGGAAACATAGCCAATGTTGAGAATCTGGGTGTATGGGCACGTGAAAGAACGCATCTTTCAGGTCTATCGAAACTAGCCATTCTCCTTTTATGACCGAGTTTCCGAATATCACTGCTGTCCCCATTTGAAAATTTGGAACTAGCAGGCATTTGTCCAGGACACTGAGATCTATCACAGAGCGCCATTTATTGCCGGGTTCTGGTACAAGAAATAATCTGCTGTAAAACCTGGAGTTGTGCAATCCTTGAGGTAGTAAATTGTGCCTTTTTGAAGCATTTGCGACACTCTTAGGTAGCCATGTTTTCCCTGTCTGTAACCGCTTTAAATTATGGGATGTACAGACATGGGCGGATTCGACTGGAGTATTATTCGATAAGCCGTCTCAAGATTTGCACAACCCTTATATTTGGTATGGAGATCTGTCGAAACTGGCCATTAACGTCTTGTGACCGTGTTTCTTCATAAAAGATCCCCACTGGCCAATGATATTGTAAGATGAATGCAAAGAAAATGACAGGAATGGTCATCCATCCACGCACTAACCTTGCCCAATGCTGATTAACTTCCTTGAATAGACTAAACTTCTTGTGTAGGCTATCTGTACTTTACATTTATACAGTACAGCACACAATACACCAACGATCCATGTCTTGAAAAAAAGCAAATGTTTCCATCTAAAACAAGCAGCATTGTGTCAGATATGATAGAGGAAACTATTTTACTGAGAAAATCCTGCGACTTGTAGTCTTTTTCAGAAGAAAGTGTGTGTAAATAAACATATTAAATGCAACACAATATTTTCAGCAACATGGCGGATTGTTTTCCTGTCTGTAGCACCTGCAGTAGAGCTACATGAAAGGGGGGTTTTGATTGGAGGCTACACATAGTACCCATTCAAAAACTGCACAACTCTGAGATGGCAATAATATTTTCACTTAAACCAGCTATTTATACGTATTTCTTCTACTACACCAGAATCCCCTATTTCATTGAGGATATTGGTGGGAAAGCTTATGTATTATCTTCTCTATAATGAAATAAATGGTCCACCAGCCAGTTGTAGATTAAAGACAAGGCAATGGAGGAAATTAACCATCTTGATGCCTGGTTTGTAGATTGAAAGCAAATGCTGATAAACTTCTGAAGTAGATCTTGTAGGACTGACTGTTTTTCAGGCTACAGAAAATCTGCTAACTGCTGGTATGGTAGAGTACTATTGAACTTCACACTAAGCAAGCAATCTGTGTTCTCAGAGAGGAAAGGACCTGTAGACAACGAATGGTTTACTGCTGAGTTCTTTCTTAAAAATCCACCTGGACTTCATGAAAGGGATTTGCCATTGGATGATCTGAAGTATATATATATATTTTTTTTTTTTTTTTTTTTTTTTTTTTTTTTTTTTTTTTTTTTTCAAAATGGTCACCCTCTGTGTGTCTACCAAATGGAGAGGCTACTAGCTTTCTGGAGGTTTAATTACTAACCCCAGAAAACGAATTCTAATCTGACCAGCTATCAAATCTAAATGTCATCTGGTGTTGGAAAAGCAAAGTCTAGTAGATCTTCTACTGCTAGCTGTTTTTCAAATGCAGGAGACCTCTTAACGCCATCTTCAGGAAAAATTGGCCAGCTCAAAGACTTCTGATGAACATCCCTAATAAATGAAGAGGTAGGCAGCTTGAACCAAAAAACTGAAGAATCTTCTGTAATAGATCCTCTACCCAAAAACTGTTTTACAGCCAAGGGGGGTCTAAGAATGCTGTCATGGATTACTCAACCCTCAGCATGTAATATTGTACTTCAGATCTGTAGAATAAGAAGTCTTAAACTTCTTTCTTCTTAGCACGAACTCTATGAATTCTAAAAGAACGCATCTGCCATCTTAGAAATGGGCAGAGTTGAAAAAACTTCACGTGTTGCCTCCTCGACGACCAAAAATTGAATGAGGATCTCTCGACAAGTCCAACCGACAATGTGTTGTGCGCATGCGCACCTATCACTAACTACGGGGTTCACCTCTCGAACAAGAATAATTTTTAAATATTCTTGTTGGTCGCCGCGTTTTGCCTCCACAAAACCAAGTAAGCATTTGTGAGGATAAGGTAAGGCTATTTTACGCAATAAAATATGCCACATTCAAACTTATAAAAATACCCATCTTCTTTGCATGGGGACCCCAGCCTGCAAGTATCAACTGAAACAGCACCCAGTACGTATTCACAAATTTGGCCAAACCTAATCCCTCTTTGGTCTGTTGAACACCCACAGGCTTTACTCCCATCACCATACAGATGACTACAGGGGATGAGTGTAACCTTAATCCTTGACGGGCTGCTGTTGAAAACAGGAAGGAAGTACATGTACCACCTTTTTGGATATCAAATTTGATTACATCAGGCAACTAACTTTATAACTTTTTTCAGGTAACTATTTCATACATCTCCCCTTCTCTGTACTAAGACATTCAAAGGTACTTAATAATACACCCAGGGAACAAGTTTGGCTCAAAAGATGCTAGGCTGCCCAGGAGATAAAAGCAAGAAAGTAGACACATTTTGAACTGCATCTTAAACAAGTCTGTCAGTCCCATGTTGTGGCTTTGATTTGTGCTAGGTTTATTATTCTTGATGTTCCTCAATCTTATATTTCTTTACACATCTCACACACACTTGTTTTTCTGAATCATTTGTTCCTGCCACAGTTACATCATCACAATATTACTGCTTTGTTTTATCTTTATGATAATAAAATTCTTTATCTTTTCGTTATGATAATAAAAATGCTTGCTTTCTTTTACCTTTATCTTTTATCTTTGAGACCATGAAATCTTAATCCATTTGACATAATTACATCTAACTCAACTCCCTTTCACAGTTTTTCTTTCCCTAGTCCTATTAGATCTTTCAGCTAACTGCTAACTTTAATTAATATGATATC
Source organism: Sabellastarte sp. h YS-2021 (assembly GCA_964017235.1). Lineage (NCBI taxonomy): Eukaryota > Metazoa > Annelida > Polychaeta > Sabellida > Sabellidae > Sabellastarte > Sabellastarte sp. h YS-2021. The sequence goes on from OZ024933.1 coordinate 70,218,941, forward strand.
GTCAATTATTATTTAACTGACACATCTTCCATGTTGTATTTTACTCACTTGTTTTTCTTTCCATAGTCCGCCATGATGAGATCTTTGAGTTGTCCCTCTACTTTCATCCACTCCTCATCGGACAGTGTGGGCCAGATGTGATGTGTCTCGGTGATGGTTGTCTTGTCAGGTTTGAGAACCAGCTTAGTGCGGTCATTGTTCACATGCAGTGCCCGCAGTATGAGGATCAGTCGGGAGAATGCCTAAAAAGTGGGATTTATGTAGGCCTATACTTTTTGTACCAAAAAGAATGATTTAAAAGCCATTTATGGTTTAATGGGCCATGCTGGATCAGGACCAAACACGAATACGCTTGAAATGTAGCAATGTTTATATCCTATTCACCATCGAATGTCACGCAGTGACAGGCTATAATCAGTAACAGTATTTTCAACATTTTACTATGACCTAGATTCAAGCCTATGATTACAGATACGAGTGTCACATAGTCATTTTCTGAAGTCTGAAATGTGTCCAACTGAGTCATATTACATCAGTGGGTCTAACTTTGTTCTAAAAGAAATTGTCGAGGATTAAAAAGGATATGTAAATTGTCATCAAATACAACACTCAGGGGTCTCAGTCCAACAGAGCATATCTGGATAATGATCTTTTTTGTGGAGAACAAAGGTTTGATTGCTTTGAATATGACCCATTAAACTATTACTCTGCAAACATTTGCTCAATTACGTATGACTGGATTAATTTCCTTTTGTAAATCACTAATTAGAACATAAATCATAAATATGGGTTGAAACACTTATAGTCAACGTTCAGAATGAAGAGAATTTCTGTAACTCCATTTCTTCATGCCATAAATTAACTTTCTGTTTTATGTTTGTTACAAAGAGGCTACCTTAGTTTGGTTCTGCATAATTTTCTCCCTTTAATATAATTACAGAACCCTTGTTTGGATCTTTATCACAGCAGCAATCTTGGTTTATAGTTTATCGTTAGCACAGTACACTAACACTACTTACAGTGTAGGATGAAATGGTCCTGAGCCAGTCATCATACAGGTTGAACAGAACCATCTGGGGTTCAGTGGCCTTGAGAATAAGGTCACCAAACTTCTCCACCTTGAGACAGGCCTGGAAAGGAAGCTGCAACTCCGAGCCCTTGATCACAATGTTTGGGAAGTCCAGCAGATGTACCTGAAAGATACACAAAGACAAAAAATGCTAAACACTCAAACAAAACCAAAATCTGACTTACTGCAATATGTCTAGACAATAGGAAGTCTAGACAAAAGGAAGTCTAGACAATGCAGTAAAAATCCATAACGACACAACTTTGTTGATATTCTCTGCATTAACACTCTGCTAAAGATTACAAGTCTTAGATGTTCTGTTTAACACATGCTTATTGTAAAAACATACATGTGAATTTTAGGAAATAGAACTGAAATGAAGTCACTGGTCACTCCAAGTGGTTAGCTTTGCCAATTCAAGTACACATTCACTTTACTGTCAGGATACAGTTTAATACGGTTGCTAAATCTTTAACAGATGGCAAATTGAATTTACTTATACTGACAATTAAAAAACAAAATGTCCAAATACCGACATCCAACAATAAGTATAAACTGAGAAATAGTAGAATAAACGGCTGTGATTTTCACAAGAGATTCCAATATGGCGGCAGCTAACGAGAAAGGAGAAGACAAATGGAGTGTACCACGTGACGACAACCTGAGGCTACGGCCAACAATAAATGTCTGTTTTTGTTAGACGTTGGCCGGGGCCTGGCGACCATCCGAGAACAGCAATCAGTCCCACATGGTAATCTATTGTAGTGCAATAAAAGAATGAAATGTATGATTATTCAAGCACTGACCTCGAGGGGATCCAACATTCCCTTTCTAGTGACAATGATTTGCTTTGGCTGTTCCTCTACGGGGAGTGACCTGATCAGAGCTGCCACCTCCTCAGCCGTCTTCCACTTGGCCAACTGAAAACCAACAACTATCCATTAACTGACAATCAAACTGTGAAAATTAATGCTACCTTTTATTTTTGAATGTTTTTATTTTTGAATGTGATCTCTCAAAGGGAAAATTCAATATTCAAAATATGGTTTTGACCATAAATTACAGGTATTATACTTGAAATTTAGCTTGAGAGTTTTCATGAATGCCATCCTAGGATTTGTGACAACATTGTAAAGAATTTGCTGTTCTATCCTAATTCTCATTAATGCTTAGGTCTGTTGCCATATTCTAATATTAATCAAAATAGAACACTAACCCCTCAAGATAACAGTGTTTGACCAAACCACATTAAAAAGGTGGAAATATCAACTTCATTTTCAATCAACAAAACCTGACTTAATAACACTTAGTATTCCACAATAACAACTCTAGCCCCAACATTATACCATAATATATCTGTTAATATGGTCCCCTGTTTGACTAATTTACTCTCTTTCTTGACAATTACTCAATCCCACCCACCTGTCCAAGACGTTTCTGGCCCGCCCACACACTGGTGTGGATGATCTTGAGGAAGAGCTGTCCAGTTCTGGGGTTGAAGATGAAGATTGCACCATTGATGGGCTTGGTGGTCAAGTTGCCCTCAAATGTCTTGTGTATGGTCACTCGGTACACATTAGTGTCATCCACAAACCAGATAATCTGATTGGAGAATAGTTCCCCATAATTCTGGGACGAAAGGTACGGTTCTGTCGGCTCTGAAAATAAGAAATATACAATGTAGTAGTACAATGTCGCTCAATGTAGTGTAAAAGATGGCAGAAGGTCTGAATCTATGAAAAATGTCCATATTGTCACATAAAATAAGCTGAAATCCAAAAACAGCCACGTTTTCTGCATTGTTTATGCATTCACGTAAAACCGGAAGTACCATTACATCTTATATCGCTCACTTCCTGTCTGAAATAAACGAAGTAGAAGTCGCAGGAAAACAGCAAATTTATTCATTTTTACAGGTTATATGCATATATTTTCATTTTATTTCACATATTTATCGTTTCCAGTGCTTTTTACAATATGAAACTTAAGATGTTTGGATGTTATTTTAATTCGACGGTTATTCGGTGTCGACACGAATAGTACTTACCGATTATTCGACATGAAATATTTGGAGTCGTGACGTCCCTACCTTTTACAGTGTATTTTTATGATCAATGAGGTAATTTCTATGTGAAATTAGCACCCCAAATTGGTACAAAACTCAGAATCTTCACTCACAAATGCCAATATACTTTTTTTTCAATATTTAATTTATTTCTATTATTACTTGGGCTGTAACTGCATCAAATATGGTTTATTGTATTACATTCCCAGAAATGTACGGATGTCGCCAATGACAAAAACAGCAGTTCATTGTATTTTATATTCCTTTTTGTGCCAATTTGATGTGCGTGCTAAGTTGTGACGCCATGCATTATCTATAAAGATTTTCATAAGACAAGTCACTATATTACCATTAAATTTGAACTGATCCATATTTTTGTCACAACCTGTGTATCAGACTTTTTTCTTGTTTAACAAAGCTTAAAAGCTACAAATAATCACAGAATCACAGGTGACTTTCACCCCATGCATTAATAATTTCGCAGGTGAAAAATTTCAAGATCCACCAAATGCCAAGTGAACATAACTAGTACAAAGTTTGATTAGGGCCTCACCTGAGCTGTAGAGCTGCAGGGCTTTCCTCACCCTCTCTCTGAGCACATACAGGGCAGGGTTTGCCTTCATGATCTTGGCCATGGCTTGCTGGATCAGAGGCTTGCAGCCAGGAAACCAGTTCCCAAATGCACTGAAAAAAATAGAAAACATTGCATAGATAACCATCTCTCCTGACACAGTTGCATCATACTGAATCTTCCGCTTAACATACTGATAATTTAAAAGTCTGTTTGAGATTGTGTCTCGTGCTATTACAAAAACCCAATTTATATTATCTTGTGATGAAAATTTGAATGAATGACTCTAATAAGTTATCTAATAAGTTTGGTTAAATAAAGGCTCTAAATTAACAGCCAACTTCCTTTATTTTTAGTAATAAATAAAGCCTTTTTAAATTATTTTATCTGCAAGTAGATGAATGCACGAAATAAATGGTCATTCACAAGTGTTTATGCTTAGAAGATGTGACAAAAACAACCATAAATTGAGAGTATATTCCAACATACACTGTATGGAGCAAATACCATTACACAGATCATTGCTGGCCTGGACAGTAATCCAATATTGTGTTTTTTACCAGTCATTGTTAACAGTCAATTTTACAAACACAAATTTCATTTCTCCAGTGCCTATAACTTCATCAAGGGGCAAAAAGTTGAATACAAGATACTAATTTCTCAATCTCTGCATTTACAGTCTTCTGAACATTTCAAATTTACTTGCTTGTATGCAATACATTTACTGGTCTGTTTCTAGCTCACACACTGCTTACCTGTGCAGGTTGTAGGCCAGATCCACTGCAATGAGCACCCCAGTGGGTGACGGGTAGATACTCATGTTGTCTGTGGTGTAATCCAAGAACTTGGCCCTGGCATACCTCTCCACGTCATGGGAATCAAAGTCTCCCCAACGTAGCTGGATGTCCAGCCAGTACTTCTGGGTTGTCGTGCCATCCATCGTGTCCCTATAAATTACAACATACAGATTAGCCCTGTCAAGTTGAACCACAAGTAACCAGAAGCTGCCTCTGCAGACAACTGGGTAAAAATTGATTCAGAAAAACTTAATATGGATACAAAAATTATTTCTACTTACAAGGAAATTCTCCTAATCACATACTTCTTCTCAAAGGGTTTTAATTGCATGTGGGTTTTTGAAGACTTAGCATTATGCTTTAATCAACTTATGGATTCTACCACAACATGCAGTTTTATGGAAGAAGAATTCAATACATTATCCAAGCTAATCTGCAGTACAGGTAAAACATCATGTTTTTACAGTTCAGTTATTAAAACATTGATGTGAGATTATACATAGCACAACTACACACCAATCAATAAAATCTGCCAAGCGTTTCCCTCTTATATACAAAACAGTGCAGAAGTGAGTATTTGCTCCTTGTTATGATTGGTTTCTGGAAGCCCCAATGTATCACATGAAATGGATGAGTACTTACTTGGTGTCTGCCAGCAATGAGGGTCTAGAGACATGCCACTTGTAGGCAGCAAAGAGGAGAATGTCTGCACACGAGCTGTTCATCTTGTAGGATTTGCGCGGATGTATAGTTTCTTTCTGCACAGTCTCTATAGCCAGGGCATCCAGCTCCTGGTCAAACACCTAGAAATACAAGTAAACACAAATGTATAATGCAGGTACATCTTCAACACGGGAACAACAAATTGAAACCAGCTCTTGGTCAAACATCTGAATACATATAATAAACATAGGTATAACATAGATACACATTCAATATAGGTAGTGCAAATAATCTACCAGTTTAATAAGTAAAGGTAACAACAGAGATAAAAGTGCATTACTTATTATGAAGACATTTATACCCTGAATCTATATTTATGATATTCTGGTGATGCCCTATTTCAATATGGACAAGCATGTAATTACCTGGCAGAGATCCATCACAATGCTCTCATGCACCTTCTGCCACAAATGGGCTCTAAAGATCTGGATGAGGGAAATCTTCAGTGTGGGGATCTTACCATGCATAAAGATGCCAGTCAGATCTAGCTGCACTTGGAAACCTACATACACCTACAACACACCAGTACAAAGGTTGTAGACAAGTAATCCTGTAACATGTATATGTGTATATGAATGCCCAAAACCATCACATTAGCAAGATACAGTTTATAAAGTGACTGATGTACTGGGTTAAACATTGGCGTCCACATATTTTTGAAGAATATCATAACTTGTAACAAAGGAGATGGTGGTCAGTGTGCACCAGTTTGTCAAGATTGCAAAACCAGTGAAAACCAGATGGTGAAGATTCTGAAATTTAAACCACTAAGCATTTGCAAGCAAATACCAACTTAAGGCCAGTCACATTTGAAGGTACAACCTCGGTGGTGGGAGAGAAATGTTTTATCCACTGCAGCGCATCTCAAACATACCAGAGGCAAAACCAATGTTTGAATGATTCAACCGATGGTTTATGCCTGGTAGACAGAAACAGCAAAGGAGCCAAATAATGAGACAATGTATGATGCTATGTATCTATTTACCATTTTTATATCCAGCACTTAACCACATATAATTGATTTAAGCAGAAGCTTTACACACCACAAAATAATCTTACTCTCACAGAATTTACAGAGAAATGGTAATACCTATCATGTTCACCAGGTATAAATACATTTATTATACTTACATTTGCTCTGTTGATGGTGGGTGACCACCACAGGGTGAACCTTCTGTTGGGAATCTGGTTGAGACCCGACCTTTGTGCATTGGTTAGTTTCTTGTACTTCATAGACTCCTCAAACCCACTGGCTTTCTCCCAAAACAGACCCTCCCACGTGGGAAAGTATGTACCCTACATAAAAGAAACCAGTGTGATTAAATGCAGCTTTGTGTGTATCTGGGCTACCAATATTTCGACATACTCTTCAATGAGGCTGAAATAATTGACTCTACCAAAGGTTAAGTTACCAAAGCACTAGCCAGCACCAATACTGCTGAACCAGTTTACTGTTTTCTTATATTTATAGCACCTTGTAACCTAAAATGGTACCAGTTTGAAGCATTTTATCTGTATATCATATTAAAATATGATGTTTATTTGCAAACAACCTAACAATTTGCATGAACTTTGCACTTTTCTACTAGCTCGAGACCTGCCATGTTGCTAGCAATGTTTACATCTATGGAGCAGGAGCATATATAAGGTTCTAAGGATTTACTCCAGTCCAGTTCCAGGTCAATATTTCCTCTCTGGAAAAGATACTAAACATCAGAACAGTTATGCAATTAGTGTTCATCTAATGCAAGCATATTTGTAGCAACCAAACTATGCTAACTATTTTGGCCTCACTATTCATGTGAATTAGCTTGCCACTGAAATTCTTCAGAATACTGTTCTGGAAGATGTTGACTATCTGTAAGCAACTTTAAATTTCCCCCACCTGGCATCGGAGCCCAATTTTAAGATCACAATGACACACAATAGAGGTGAATGTTGGGTCTACTTCACAACAGAGGCTCTTGTGTTTATTTATTTATTTGGGGTTTTACGTCGCTTTCAACACTGTACAGGTCATATCACGAGTAGTACCACTCTGCCACCGTGGCCCCTCAGAGGCTCTTGTGATACACAAATCTAATTACACCAGTCTTTTCCCTAAACATACACTACTGGTTTTAAGAGTGCAACACACACATAGAAATTCACTGATACAAAGGAATAGCTTAAACAAAATAATCCATTATTAAACCAATTAACCATGATCTATTCAAACTTCCAGACTATTTTTTGACACAGGATTGTCAAATTAAATAAAGGGGATTGATGTACCAGCCAATGATTTCCTTGATTTATTATTTCCTATTTATTATATCTAATGGTAACCATACATTTTTGTTTCTCTGTGGTCACTACATAGTGTTGTTCATCTCACCTTGAAGAGTGTGTGTTCCAGGATGCCCTCCACTCCTCCTAGAGCCTGTATCATATCTGTCCTGTAGTTGTTCAGGTTCCACAGCTTGCCATCATGTCGCTGATGTGTCCACCAGAATGGGTTCTGCTTCAGCACCTAAAACCACGTAACAGCACACTGTTAAATGGTGTTCAATTGATCCAAGGACTTTGTAGCTGCTTTACTGCAGTAAAGTCTCCATATATTTAGAGATAACAAGGCTATCAAGTATATTCAATACTACACTGAAAGAAAATACTATCTTATCTGATGAATAAGTCATTTAAACTCCAACTCTTACAATACCTGAATGCTGTGATATTACACACACTCTTGTTTTCATAACAATATTATTCTACAATAACCAAACAAGTAAAACTTAAAATAACCTAAAAGTAATGGAACTCTGCTCTCACCTTCCAGTGTGTACCATGTGTGTCTGAGTATTAAAATACACAAACTATCTTTTCAGAATATTCTCATTCATTGTATTATTCTCACCTAAACTCTTCCTTTAAACCTAGGTATTCTTTCATTGAGATAATATCAGTCTCTATATAACAACTCACCTGGAACTGTTTGAAGTCAGTCCTCACTCTCCAGCCCTTGTCATAAGCCAGTGTGTGTCTGTCTTTCTGGAACAGAGTGTTTATTCTGGGTATGCCTCTATCCCATGAATCCTCCAGGTCCTCCAGTGTCAGGCGACGATTCTGAGCCAGAGCTTCCTGTCTCTTCAGAGCGTACTCTGCCCACACGCGCTGGGAGTCAATAAACTCACTTTCCCATGGCATGATGTACCTAGTCAGGAGAAATAAATACAGAATTATTTCGCCTGTTCACAAGATGTTTTTTGTCAAATACAAAAAGACTATCATAATCAAACTGACTCTGGAGTCACTGGGGTTACATGTTTTCACTGACCATCTCATAAATTACCAGTTTGTCTTGTATCATAAGTGGTATTCATAGGCAGAAGTAAATTTACTTTAAAGTAAGCACTGGTGCCTTCCTTTGATACAAAAAAGGTACTGTCATGTATATTTATCCCCACATGACAAAGTACATTTCACTTACCTGTAGAGATTAGGAATGAGCTGGTCCTGGTCGTGACTCATGCCAGACCTGAAATGTGTGATGCCCACATCGGTCTGCTTTGACCATCTGAGGTCAGACTGGGGAATGAGCACATGACCCATGGACAGCATCCCTAGACCCCCAATCTCCTTGGGTGTGTAAAACACGACTGGGGGGAAGCGGCTTGGCATTTTGGAGTTGAGTCCAATCTTAATACGGGTCTGGATCTTATTCTCACACTTGACCAGCAGGTCCAGCAGTTCCTGTGTGTTGACCACTGCCTCCCTGAAGTAGGTCATCAGGCCAATCAGAGCCGTGTTCCACTTGTTCACAATCTACAACACAGACAGCATCACAATTCAACATCTAACTTGTATTTAAAATAAACTGATTTGAATGTTGCTCTCAACAAGTATTGGAATCTTTAGGCATTACACAGTTTGCCTTAACATACATGTTAACAGCTTGACAAATTAGTTACACTGGAAGGTTTTAACTAATTAGGAATTTGGAGTTTTAGTTTGAATGTTGCATCTCCCGATGTTGAATGAATCTGGATTGAACTTCTTTTGGATTTTCTGATTGCTTTGGGTTTGGAGTTGCTTTCAACACATTATAGAAATCATAACACAATGGGTGGAGGAAGTGTAAGCACACTAGTCAGGAGGGATTAAACACTGAAAACCATCAGGCACGAATGACCAATTATGTCCCTTCCTGTCAGGCCAGGACTTGAACCTAGAACCTGATAGGAGAGATGCAACTAGCCTACCCAACCTTATTACGTAATACTTCCTCCGACTCCTGATTCACTTTCATAAAGCATAGAACTCACCTATTCACCTATAGATTTAATGTTACTTAATTATTAAACACGCAGTAAACCTTTTTGTTTCTATTGTTTTTGAAATGTTCTAGACCCAAGTATCACTAGTATTTATCTCACACAGTTGTGAACCCTTCCCTTGAATTATACCTTCACCTTTTATCTGTAGATTTACTGTAGTTTACACACTGAAATGCCTCCATTTACCCTTACCTTAGTGAAGGTGGTGGATCCTGATGCCATGAGGATCTGTCTGACCCTGTTGTGGAACCTGCCCATGGACTCCTGATCCACTCTCAGAAAGCATTGGGCTGTTCTCTCTTTTGTGACCTCGTTCTGAAGATTCCATACTCCATCCTTGTGAGTGGACTCTTCATGAGTGGTGCGACACTTGGGCAGAATGCGGCACTCAAACCCGCACATATTGAACAGTAGGTTAGGATTGTCCTTGCTGTACACAGACACAAAGCTATTCTCCCACTGAATGGTCGTCACAGAGCGTGGCAATCGATTCTTGATGTCCCAAAACACTGCACGGCCACTGGAAAGAGGGAGAGAAATAAATCAGATACAAGAACACAAAACTGCAAACACATTGTAAACAGGAAAACATTTGAAAAGAACAAAGGCAACATAATTGTGAGCTAACAAAATTAATGTGTGGTATAACATAGAAACAAAATAATCTGTATTCACTTTAGAACCCTTTGGGCGATATGACTCAGTATAACTGAGAGGTTTCCAGCTAGCACCGTCTAGGTACTTTATTTTATTGTAGTAAAGTATCGTCATGAATAATTAATTGATAAAACTGAAAACCAGATGTATCATTTGATGAAATATATGTTACAGTAAAGTTGTGTAACCAGGGATTTCGCGAAATCCCTGAATATTTTAGGGATTTCGCGAAATTCCTGATTTGGTCAGTGATTTCGCGAAATCCCTAAAATTTTCAGTGATTTCGCGAAATTACTGAAATCTCTGCTAATATTTTACACAGTTTTACTGATCAGCATTCAGTGAATTTGTGAAATTTTTGGAATTCATTTTTAACATAATTTATATGAAGAATTATAACTTAATTATGTTATAAGCCAAAAATACTTTATGTGCATCTAGAGATTTAGAAACTGATGAACTTTTTATTTGTGATAATAATAGCTGTATTCAAAATTTAATGTGATACCTGTACATGAGTATATAAAAGTACTTTATTATTGGTCTTAATATTGAAACTGATCTAAAAGTTAAAACAATTACTATCATTTCAATATATTATGAATTACAACACATATTTATGCTTAGTGTTACCATACATATACTTTGCACAAGTAAATGTCTTTGTTTCATTAGAATATCATTTTTATTTATGAAAGTATGTGACTGACATGCTGATTCTATGGCTTGTATTACTATTTGTGGTATTTTTCAATTATCTGGTATTTTAATGAAGCAACAATAATCCATCTTTTATAATCGGATGTAATGAAATGAAATAATTGGAAAATATTATTAAAAAATTTTAACATTTGGAGCTGTGTTTTAATGTAAATTAATTCTAACATGGAGTTAGGGTTTATTTTATTGTACTGTTTATTTACATAGTATTTTGAAATATATGTTTGATGTTTTACAGGAAGCTTCAAGTAATTGTAATTAACTTATGGAGTTTGGCCTCTGCCATGGGTGAGGGGGTTGGGGATTTATACCATTATGTGAATTGCAATATACTTCCAAACAGTTTATTCAACAGTTATCTTTAATCATTTCAAGGGATTTACCATCAAAATAGGAGGTGAGAAGCCATGACAATAAATGATACCAGAAAGCTCACACCTGAGTAATGTGTATTAAAAGATTAAAAGACAGTTAAATACTTCAAGGAATGGCTTCTTCTTTTGAACTTGGGTATCAAAGGATCTCATTAATCCTCTTCTGTCTATATAAAGAGACCCAAATTTGACCTTTTCATCATATCATTTTATGCTTTATGGTGTTATAGTGATATTTATAGTTTTTTCAAGATTGCAGTGAAATTTTTAGCATTAACAGTGGAAGTCATGTCTGATTCTATAGAAGATAGGTTTAAAAGGGATTTGTTTGAGAGATATGAGAGGAACAAAAAATATCTTATTCCAAAAGATGTGTATTACACTATGCTTGAGGATGTTAAAGTAGCAAGCCAAAACAAGAACACAAAATGCAGACAGCACTATTACTTGTTGTCAAAGTAAGTCACCTGAAAACACTTCTATTTTTAAATACAGTAATCATGTTAATGTTGCAGTGGTTTATTAATATTTTAAAACTGGTTGCTGGTTTCCAAAAACAAATTATAGTTGGTTAATTATTAATCAGATTTGAACATTGATTTCATTAAAAGGCTTATATTGTAAGTCAATCCATCCTATTTGAAATCTTTTCACCATCAATCATGTATTTCTGAAAGTTTAGTGCAAAACTAATACCTAAATATTGCATTGTATGATTAATCTAGCAAATGGTTTTGGAAAGTTGACAACTGGCTTTTCTTTGTAATGATAGCCCCAAGCTACAATTTGATGAACTGGCTCTCTATGACCTCTTAATTAATTTTTTCAATGGGAATTTTCAAGAAATTTAATTCTAATGCATTCATTATTTGAAAAACAATGTAGACAAGAATTGTTCCCAATGGAAAGAATTATAGGAATAGTTAAATAATCATCTAATTCTTCAATTTTGCAGATATATGGACGACAAATTTTTGCAAATATTAATAATATACAACAGAATTCTAGAAATAAAACATAATATATGTTAACTTTATAAACACTTGTCCATATATATTATTAAATGTCTAATTGTGCATGACCATAACTTAAGGTACTGTATTTTTTTATTTAGGCATGAGGTCTTGAAGTGCGGTGATGTGGAGAAGTTGATTAAGAGGAGACCTTCACCTGATGCCTCTCCCTGTTACTACGCAACCATAGAGGACACATTTGACATCATTAAGAAGGCCCACATTGCAACTGGACATGGAGGTCGGGACCGGATGATGAAGGAACTTGCCCCCAAATACGCCAACATCACAACATGGGCCCTGGAAAAGTTCAAGGCCTACTGCATGGAGTGCCAGCAGAAGAGGAAGAGACCTGTGACAACTGGTGCTGTGGTGCGTCCAATCATGTCTTCCGAATTCAACTCCAGAGGACAGGTTGATTTGATTGATATGCAGTCCATGCCAGCAAAGTCTTTCAAATGGATCATGGTCTATCAAGATCACCTCACAAAATTCTGCATGCTTCGTGCCTTGGCATCCAAAAGAGCAGCAGAAGTGGCCCATCAGCTAGTAGACATCTTCCTCACCCTTGGAGCTCCAGCAATCCTGCAATCAGACAACGGATCAGAATTCACTGCTCAGGTCATCTCAGAGGTCACCCAACTCTGGCCTGATCTCGAGCTAGTGAGAGGGAAGCCACGCCACCCACAGAGTCAGGGATCGGTGGAGAGGGCTAATGGGGACATCAAGGACATGTTGACGGCCTGGTTACAAGACAACAGTAGTGCTGACTGGAGCTTTGGGATCAAATTTGTCCAATTTTCCAAGAATTCTGCCTATTGTGCTGCCATAAAAAGGTCACCATATGAGGCCCTTTTTGGATGCAGAACAAAAGTAGGCCCCACATCCACTTCACTTCCAGCAGAGGTTATTGAGAGGCTTCAGAGTGAGGAGGACCTTCTTGCCACCCTTTCGTCCGATGCTGAGAGTGTGGCCCCTGATGATGAACAGGAACCCATGGTTGATGAGATGAGCACTCCACTGCAGCTGTCCATTGAGGAAACCCCTCCCAGCCCACCATTGTTAACTCCTATCCAACCTGGGCCAGATGAAACACTTGGATACCAGACAGACCATGATTCATAGCCAGCGAGACGGGGCCAGAGTGTCACAGTGTGCTCAAGCTGAACGGATGATCAAGCGCAGACGTCTTCAGCTGCCTTCTGTTAATACAGGGGATACTGTTGCACTTTCTATACCACAAGTCGACAGAGGCAGAGGAGACCCAAGAAACATACTGGGTCTAGTGATGGAACATGATCTGGACACTGACCTCTACCGGGTTGCAGTCAAAGCAGGTGTCCTCAAAGAAAGGTACTCGCGTAACCAGTTTGATTGTTGTCCTGAGAGGTTACTTACAGAGGATGATAATTGATTAAATAAGCTTACATACCAGACTGTTGTAAAAGGAGAGTGTTCTATAATTATAAAATATCATTGAATACATTAACTGTATGCTAATAACTAATTGTAGACAGAATCTTTGTAAAATATTGAATATAAAACCCATGGTTGATGAGATAAGCACTCCACTGCAGCTGTCCATTGAGGAAACCCCTCCCAGCCCACCATTGTTAACTCCTATCCAACCTGGGCCAGATGAAACACTTGGATACCAGACAGACCATGATTCATAGCCAGCGAGACGGGGCCAGAGTGTCACAGTGTGCTCAAGCTGAACGGATGATCAAGCGCAGACGTCTTCAGCTGCCTTCTGTTAATACAGGGGATACTGTTGCACTTTCTATACCACAAGTCGACAGAGGCAGAGGAGACCCAAGAAACATACTGGGTCTAGTGATGGAACATGATCTGGACACTGACCTCTACCGGGTTGCAGTCAAAGCAGGTGTCCTCAAAGAAAGGTACTCGCGTAACCAGTTTGATTGTTGTCCTGAGAGGTTACTTACAGAGGATGATAATTGATTAAATAAGCTTACATACCAGACTGTTGTAAAAGGAGAGTGTTCTATAATTATAAAATATCATTGAATACATTAACTGTATGCTAATAACTAATTGTAGACAGAATCTTTGTAAAATATTGAATATAAAACCCATGGTTGATGAGATAAGCACTCCACTGCAGCTGTCCATTGAGGAAACCCCTCCCAGCCCACCATTGTTAACTCCTATCCAACCTGGGCCAGATGAAACACTTGGATACCAGACAGACCATGATTCATAGCCAGCGAGACGGGGCCAGAGTGTCACAGTGTGCTCAAGCTGAACGGATGATCAAGCGCAGACGTCTTCAGCTGCCTTCTGTTAATACAGGGGATACTGTTGCACTTTCTATACCACAAGTCGACAGAGGCAGAGGAGACCCAAGAAACATACTGGGTCTAGTGATGGAACATGATCTGGACACTGACCTCTACCGGGTTGCAGTCAAAGCAGGTGTCCTCAAAGAAAGGTACTCGCGTAACCAGTTTGATTGTTGTCCTGAGAGGTTACTTACAGAGGATGATAATTGATTAAATAAGCTTACATACCAGACTGTTGTAAAAGGAGAGTGTTCTATAATTATAAAATATCATTGAATACATTAACTGTATGCTAATAACTAATTGTAGACAGAATCTTTGTAAAATATTGAATATAAAGGTTTTGTAGTAATATTGTATTGTATTTTCATACTATTGATGTTACACCTTATGTAAATAAAATGAAAGAAAGGAATAATTGATGAAATAAAACTAATGTCAAATACTGAATGCAAAGACTATTGTGAAATATTGAGTATAAAGTTTGTTTTTTTATATTGTATTGTATTTTCATCATGATATCTTGTGTAAATAAAATAAAAACATAAATAATTGGTGAAATAAAACTCTTTATAGTATTCTTTTAATTTACATGTAACATTTAGGAATTTCATGAAATCCCTGCTCAAATATTTCAGTAATTTCGCGAAATCACTGAAAATTTTAGGGATTTCGCGAAATCACTGACCAAATCAGGGATTTCGCGAAATCCCTAAAATATTCAGGGATTTCGCGAAATCCCTGATTACACAACTTTACTGTAACATATATAAGTCATACATCAGAAGCTAGTAGTTCTGCTAGAAATTTACATATTTTATCCACTTCTTTTGTAACTATTGGTCCCCAATCTGCAATGCCAACGGATAGTAATTTGGAAGAAATGGTATCCAGAGTTTCCAGTGCCCGTTTGTACAATGATACAATACCATTTCAAGATGCCATGCTTTATTACAGAATAACACTGTAGCAATACTCAGACAAATCAGAAAACCCAACCCAAGAAAACCTACTACCACAAAGCAAAGGTTAGTGTTCTGTAAATATGAAGACTTTCTATTCATTTCTTTGAAGAACTACCGCTCCCTAAAAGACATTTAGCAAATGTGCAAGAAGTCACTGTTTCAAGTCATGCTTCATATGTAATTCAGTATATAATGACAAAGAGGTCTCCAATATCAGTTCCCACACCAAGATACTTTACTCCCAAACCTTACCAAGCATCAGATAGTTTGGTGAAAAACTAAGGCAAGAATGCCAGAACTTACAGGTTGACGTCATGCTTCATAAGCCTCATTCTGGCATCCCTGGGCCAGCACTTTTTGTTGTTGTATCCCACGATGTTCTCGTTATTTGGGTCGGGGTGCTCAGTAAGGTATCGCTGGATTAAGTCCCGAGCCTCCTCTGCGGTGAAGCGGAAGAACATATGGATCCCATCAATATAGCGTGAGAACAGGCGGATAGGATGGGAAGCCTCTGTACTGACATCCTGGTAAAAGAGGGAATAGACAATTTATATTTTATGCTTAACTTCTGCAACATCTATGTAATAGTACAGTGTTCAGGACAATAGCTTGTGCAGATGCTTCAAAGAAGGACATTATTTACAACTTAACTTGGAAGCCATCCTTATGGGGGCCATTTTTAAATTCTAACACTTCAATAAGAGTAAAGAAATAAAATAAGCTGATGGGAGCAGGACCAGTGTTCACATTCTGGTAAAGGCCAGATTTGTGTTCCTTCCAACAATTTGTGACTACACTGAGAAAGACCATTCATACTTTCCATATCTTGTCTAGTTTGGTGTTTGTACCAATACCCACAGAGGTGAGAGCCATAGAATTATCAACTTTTCTTTTTACCTGTTCCATGTATTTAAAATTGAGTTGCATCTAGGGCAGGGTCGGTAGCATATTTTTCATTTCGGTATCCCGCTAGTGTAAAACCGTACCGATTCCGGGATACCGAAAGAAGAAATTGTGTTCTAACATATCCCCAATCGAATAAGCCTACCAACCGGAAGTAGGTTCGCGAAAAGAAAACATTGCAGTTCTGAAAGAAATCACTATATAAATGCTAAAATATATAAAAATATGGGGTAAAAGTTAGTAATTTCTTCAGATTTGAGGTTTGTTTCTAATACTTTACGTTTTCTCACAATATTATACACTGACATTCGAAATACCGGCTGTAAAGTGTCACCACGGTGTTAAAGTGAATTGGTCCCGATACCGAGATACCGGTGTTACCGACCCTGCCCTAGTTGCATCAGCGTTTTTTCTAAGTGTAGCCAAAAAATGGATCTTTTTAATTTTTGAGTTACAAATATTCTACATGGCACTGGAATATTTTAATCTGCTGTGCAAGTACAATATCTTCCCCATAGTCGGGAACTCGGTGACCTAAATTAACAAAAGAATTGACAAAAGGGTAAATTACAGGACGATCTCAGTCAGTAATCCAGCTATTTTAACATATATCTGCTTCATCTAAAGTATTTTTTTCTTTAAATTTTTCTTATAAACTGATGTTAAATTTTCTTAAATGTATCAATGCCATTAGAATGGATGGGTACCTGGAATGTCAGGAAGTCATTAGGCATCTGAGGAGGGCCGGCCATTTCACTGGCTCTCTGCAAGCCCAATACCAATAAGTCCATCACCAGGCCATAGTACTGCACAATGAAGGAGGCAAACTGCAGCCCACGGATAATTCCATACGAGTTTGTGTGGTTCATGTCCTAAGGAAAATAATGTAAATTATCTGTTAGCAAAAATACATTCACACAAATGTGTTACTTTAAAAGTTGCATGGCAAAAGCAAATGTGACTCGCACAAGCGATCAACAAAATTATTTTCATATAAAGATGCAACTTTAAAAATACAACATGTTATACAGATGACTCGTTATGTAGACACATTGATTGGGTATGCCACTTATTGGTATCAATTTTAGCAATGATGCAATTTGTTAGTAAGCAATGGTCTTCTGTCGGCCTGTATTTACAGTTGATTTGAAATGCACAAATTCACCTTAACTTTATTGTACTAAGCACTGATGACTTTACATTGTGTGTGATAACCACTCCAGCTTCTTATATTGTTATTCTTATGTATTGTTTTAGGCAGTCATTAGATCCAATTATCAACTGTATTAATGTGGGTAATAACGATGTTATCCTGCATTATGTTTTACAACTGACATATAATTTTATTTTTGTCTATCTTACCTTGTAGTTAATGACCACATTGTTCTTTGCAGTCATGTAATCGGCTATGTTGTGGTCCACAATAAGTCTGAGCAGTCTGTTGAGCAGAGTCAAGTCGATCTTCTCGTACATCTTCTCAAACTTGGACTCTAGCATCACATTACACTCTCCCTCTCCAGTGTCCCACACGTCCTGCAGGTTGTTGATGCCTGGAACATTCACAGCATATTTAATATGGCGCAAAAAAAAAAAAAAAAAAATGCCTGGAATATTCACAGCATATTTAAAGGTGTATATTCAGAATTTTTGGTCAAATGTCAAAATTCATTCAGAGTGTTAGAACTATGCATAAACAACACATTCACAATATTTTTACTGTCTAAAAGTTTACCCTATCATGAAATAAATACTTTTAGCTAAACCACACGGCACATGTGTTTTGTTTTTGTTGTTCCAGCATCTTTATATCACATGACATTTGCGACCTCCCACTATGACGTAATACACAAAAAAATCGTCACAAAATATGATGACAAATAACACTGCATGTGTTTGCAGCAGAAAGATATTTTTACAAACAGTACCAAATACTTAATAGGGGATGATCTTGTATATAAACACATTTTGTTTTTCTTATAAAATATCATAGGAACACACAAGCTGTACACTCTTGGGGGGGAAGCTTAAAAAAAAACTCCGGACTTCTCCGTGAAAAAAAACCTCACAACTTCTACCTCTCTGTAATACAGACATGCTTAAAATATATGTGTTTGTGTATGCAGTATGTACATGATGTAGTGATAAATCTAACTGCTTTGACTGTTTTCCACCCCTCCCCACTTCTTTCCCCTGAATTGCTCTCACTAGCCTTGTCACAAGGCAATTTACCAAAACTATGATATTTTTTATCAATCATAAAGTGTAATACATGTAATCCTGATAAAATTTATTTCTACATGTCAACACACCAGTGTTTTTTATTTACTAGAACATCTTTTATGAGTTTATTGTTGGTCATTATGTGCCTGTCTCCTTTTTATTTATGAAAAAAAGTACAGAAAAAATGATGTCCCTTTAGTTCTAGTTCTAATATTACATAATTTACATTGGTAATAATTTACACTGAGTTGCCGGAATCTCTACAAACAGTGAATAGTTGCTGAATATTAAGTTATTCGTAGGTTCTTGGTAAATTTTTTTCAGTAAGCAAAGGCTAGCTAATTGTGAGTTTTGTAGGCCAATTTACATTAAACTGGTATAAATATATTCTCTGTCCATGTGTCTTTTACAAGGCTAACCTTACATGTCACAAAGAGTTGGGATCCATATATTTGGAAAAAAATGCTATAAAGTCAAGTCAAAACTTTTTTTAGCAGTATATGTAAGATGCGACTAGACAGGTCTGTTGGTACACAGTTATAAAATGTGTTTGTGTTACTGAAGTTGAAGTGAATATGTTTAAACTAGGCTATAGTTTTTTTTTCGTGATACTCCTACTGTACAAGAGCAACAAGTCATTAAAATGCCTAGATCTGTCATCACAGTAATCCACTCTTCAAAGGTGACCATGTTGTTTCCTAGTTTTGAGATTTTTTTCTTGTGGTTTCTTCTTTTATTTTAAATATAAAGATATGTCCCGTAAGCCAGAGCTTTTCAAATGAACTTCACCTGTCAATCAAAAAATGACGTCATAACTTCTGTCGTATTTTTGTTTTGATAAAAAATACAAAGCCTC
The DNA here is from genome assembly GCA_964017235.1 of Sabellastarte sp. h YS-2021. Taxonomy (NCBI): domain Eukaryota; kingdom Metazoa; phylum Annelida; class Polychaeta; order Sabellida; family Sabellidae; genus Sabellastarte; species Sabellastarte sp. h YS-2021. The sequence goes on from OZ024933.1 coordinate 70,238,496, forward strand.
ACAAGCGCCATCACTATTTATCGGCCCGAATCTTGTGAAAAATGAAACAAAACATCTGTTTTTTATATGTTAAGAGGCTTTTTTTCTCCAAACTCTTCACCCATATGACCATTATATAGACTTATCAATGCAGGCAAAAAAAAAAAAAAAAAAAAAAAAAAAATATATTGAGAAAACTGAACTTTTCTGAAAGCTGGCTGACAAACTGTTAGAAAAAAGATTTCTGTCTGATTCTGTGAGCCCAAAATTCATTTGAAATTGCTCCATCTAAGTCTAACTAGACCTATCGCATCGGAGAACCGATGCAAATTGTATCCACCAGAAGAAAACTCACCAAAGCCATTCTAACATCGCTTAACCTTGAAGGAGAAGCCCAAGGTGAAATCTGACCATATCAAAAGATTCTTAGCCCATGATTTCCTATAGGTTGGTGTGACACTGCAAACCTCTAGGAATACGAATAAGCAAGATATAAACACTAATTTTGGCAATCCTCATTTCACCTTGAAACAGGGGCCAAAGGTCAAATCCGATCACACCAAAAGATTCCCAGCCCATCATTTCCTAGATTTTGGTTTACCATTCCAAAGCTCTAGGACCAATCATAAGCGAGTTATAAGCACTTTTAAGTTTGGCTTTCCTCGTTTGACCTTGATGGAGGGTCCACGGTCAAATCCGACCACAGCAATAGATTCCCAGCACATGATTTTGTGTACTATCCTCGTTTGACCTTGAAGGAGGGGTCCAAGGTCAAATCCGACCACAGCAATAGATTCCCAGCCCATGATTTCCTATATGTTGGTTTACCATCCCAAACCTCTAGGACCAATAATAAGCGAGTTATAAGCACTTTTAAGTTTGGCTATCCTCATTTGACCTTGAAGGAGGGGTCCAAGGTCAAATCCGACCACACCAAAAGATTCCCAGCCCATGATTTCCTATAGGTTGGTTTACCATCCCAAACCTCTAGGACCAATAATAAGCGAGTTATAAGCACTTTTAAGTTTGGCTATCCCCGTTTGACCTTGAAGGAGGGGTCCAAGGTCAAATCCGACCACACCAAAAGATTCCCGGCCCATGATTTCCTATAGGTTGGTTTACCATCCTAAACCTCTAGGACCAATAATAAGCGAGTTATAAGCACTTTTAAGTTTGGCTATCCTCATTTGACCTTGAAGGAGGGGTCCAAGGTCAAATCCGACCACACCAAAAGATTCCCAGCCCATGATTTCCTATAGGTTGGTTTACCATCCCAAACCTCTAGGACCAATAATAAGCGAGTTATAAGCACTTTTAAGTTTGGCTATCCCCGTTTGACCTTGAAGGAGGGGTCCAAGGTCAAATCCGACCACACCAAAAGATTCCCAGCCCATGATTTCCTATAGGTTGGTTTACCATCCCAAACCTCTAGGACCAATAATAAGCGAGTTATAAGCACTTTTAAGTTTGGCTATCCTCATTTGACCTTGAAGGAGGGGTCCAAGGTCAAATCCGACCACAACAAAAGATTCCCAGGCCATGATTTCCTATAGGTTGGTTTACCATCCCAAACCTCTAGGACCAATAATAAGCGAGTTATAAGCACTTTTAAGTTTGGCTATGCTCGTTTGACCGTGAAGGAGGGGTCCAAGGTCAAATCTGACCACACCAAAAGATTCCCAGCCCATGATTTCCTATAGGTTGGTTTACCAACCCAAACCTCTAGGACCAATAATAAGCGAGTTATAAGCACTTTTAAGTTTGGCTATCCTCGTTTGACCTTGAAGGAGGGGTCCAAGGTCAAATCTGACCACACCAAAAGATTCCCAGCCCATGATTTCCTATAGGTTGGTTTACCATCCCAAACCTCTAGGACCAATAATAAGGGAGATATAAGCACTTTTCATGACTGCAAAGAAACGCCTGTGGCGGCCATCTTGTTTTTCAAAATGAGGCCAAAAATATTCCCAGTCAAGATTTTATAATGTGGAACATATCCTGCGAATTTGAGATCTCTACCTATAATACCCTTTGCTCTAGAGGGCCACCAAAAGTCCTTGTTTAAAGTCCAAAAACGCCCGCGGCGGCCATCTTGTTTTTCAAAATGAGGCCAAAAATATTCCCAGGCAAGATTTTATGGCTATGAATATATCCTGCAAATTTGAGAAGGCTACCTGTAATATTTTTTTCATTAGAGCGGTAACGGTGAAATCTCTCTACACACTGCGGCGGCGGTGGCGTAGGCGTAACGAAGTCAAATCCATAGTATCCACCGGATGCTATCCAGTGGATACAATAAACATGACTTTATATTTCTACGAATATCCAAGATGGCCACTGAAAAAATGGTTAAAAGTCTGCATTATTGATAGGAACACCACCAAAATACATTGTGTTCGAGATTTTCATGTTATGAATCATTCTATTATGTTTCACTGCCTCAGCTACAACAATTTTCTGTAAAAAAGTGCTGACAAGCAATCCCATGAAAAAAGAGTAAAATGTTTTAAGGTCAACCTGTGAAAGGTCAAAGATCAAATACAAGGCTTAACTATGACAAAGATTTCCACATTATCACTGTGGGGATAGTCTAAACTTTTAGATGTTGTTAATGTCTAAAACATTACATCCATTGTTAAAAGATAAAGTTAGATCTTCAGAACCTTGTTACACACAGGGTCACATTGGACCAGATCAGAAATGTCTCAGAATTTATCTCTGTATATTCAAACCCACAGATGTGAAAAACTAAGTTGATAAACTGACAACCATTAGATCTGTGAGGCCCCTCCATACACTGCTGAAAAAATCGGGATGTTATCATAAGTGCTTTACTTTTGTACTCATTAACAAAACCAATTAAACATTAACCAAATCAAAAATACTATTGCTCATACCCTCAAACCACTCGAAGATAAGTGCTGGAAATAAGACTGCGCCTGTGTGTTCAGAATAAGCAGGTTTAGATAAGATACCTTAAGTTTAAAAGTTTCTAAATTGCATAATAACCTTGACACCACTTGTATGTGAGCAGTGGAGGCGGCTCGGTGTCTGCGGGCTTTATCCAGGGTGGGAAGAGTCTGCGTTTGTCAGCCTCGTACCACAGGTACTGATCCAGGTATGCATCTGTGATCTTCTCCAGGGGCTCGACATCATACACAGGGATCAGATGACTGTACAGGTCCATAAACTCTATTCCTACCTGTAAAAATAAACCAAACCTTTGCAAAATCAAAATAATATTGCAAAATCATCACAGATGCAATTGTTATACAGATACCTAAAGTATTAACAGAGCTGAAAAATAATATCAATGTACTCTAATTGGGCCTGTTGTTTATGTGTCCTGGCCATGGATCAATACAAACATAAATGACAAATTAATAGATTTATGCAAAATAGTCAGAAACTTATAAGTAGTGACACCATTAACTTTCATAATAAATGTTATACATAATTCAATGTTACTTAATAAGCTAGCAAACTAAGAAATAAGTATAGGATGTGTTGCACAGATTATGAACTTATTTATAGTCAAACATGTAGAATATTTCATGTATTATTCTGTTCTACACTCTTTATCACATCATCTATAATGTTACAACTTGAACACCACAGACATTATGAGATCTTTCAAACTTGATAGAAACTGCACAGAATTCAGTTAATTTTACAATTTCAAAATAACAGTTCATATAAAAAGTCTGTGTCAGGAGATCAGTGTATGAAGTAAAGTATGGCATTCCTTTAAAATCATGGCCAACTTTAAGAAGCCATTACTAGCTCAACAAGAAATGAAACATCAAGATTTTAAAATGACTGGTGGTGATTTTTCTGGTCAGTACCTCTTTGAAGGCCCTCTGAGTAAGCAGGTGACGCTTGATGCGTGACAGAGCCTCGTGTGGGTTGTCATATGCCTGTTCTATCAGACCCAATTCCTCCCTCTGTGACTGGTTCAGCCTACTCTTGACACTGAAAACACAGCAGCACACCAAGGTCAAAATCAACTTGTCTCCGGTAACACCATTACAATACACAACAGAAGTCAAAATTGCATCTTTATTTACATTTGTAAATTCTAATCATTTCATTGAAATTTCATTTCATATTAAGGTGTATAAAGTAAATATTGTTCACAGCTTACATGACTTTGATCAAATTGAGAAATCTAATTATCACTTTGGTCAAACACAAGGTTCTTCAGTACATTTTATAATCATCACACCATTTTAATTTTACTACTTTTATTATTATTTTTATTTGGCTTTTAGACACAATAGCTACATAAGGTGTTGCCACTTGTTCTTAAACTGTGGTTACAGTGCTAGTCTCTTCAGACACAAATATGATCACTTAAAGTTGCTTGGTACCTGACCAGGAAGCATCCAAGACACTTAACTGACCCATTAGCCTATTTTCTGTATTTTTGTGACTGACCTGCAGACTTCTGAGTGACCCTCTTCCGCAGTTTCATTAACTGACCTGCAATACTCTCTAAGTAGCTTTACAACTGACCTGTACCACAGTAGTTTAATTGACCTGTGAGCCTCCGAGTAATGAAAACTAGAGGATCGCTCGCAAAAAAGAAAGATAATGTTTTTGCATAGCAAAAACAAAGCGTCCCGAAAAGGATATAAAGGTGAGTGCTAAACTATTAAGAAAATGCTTCGTTTCTAGCCTTATACTGTTGTGGCAACCAAAGTCAGCGCAGTCTGCTCTATCTAGCACGGTTTTCAAGATATAAGCATTTTTGTGTTTTGCAAAAAATAAAAAAATTAAAAATGTCCGCTATATTTGGCGAGACAAAAATATTTTGAAAATTGGCATGGCTACTCTGCAGAGATACCCAGCAGGTAAAAAATTTTGTTGAGTTCACTCCATATAGCACGGTTTTCGAGATATAAGCATTTTTGTGTTTTGCAAAAACTTTGAAAATTCAAAATGGCCACCATTTTTGGGGAGACAAAAATTTTTGTCAAGACCACTGCCGCGGTGTGTATCTCCTGCCGAGCATTAAAGCAGAAGAAATAGCTTTTCCGAGATATTCACAATTTTTCATTTTCGTGTGTGAAAGCTCTTCCAAAAGTAGGTGAATGAGTTATTTGAGAAAAATTGGCTATCTGCAATACTATTAAGAGATAATTCATATTTACTCATTTTGAGTAGGTGAATAATTATCTATGGGTCTGAAACTTCACCAAGTGAAAGCTCTCCCAAAAGTAGGTGAATGAGTTATTTGAGAAAAATTGGCTATCTGCAATACTTTTAGAGATAATTCGCATTTACTCATTTTGAGTAGGTGAGTAATTAGCTATGGGTCTGAAACTTCACCATGTGAAAGCGGTCCCACAAGTAGATGAATGAGTATTTGATAAAAATTGGGTATCCGCAATACTTTTACAGATAATTAGCATTTACTCATTTTGAGTAGGTGAATAAATAGCTATGGGTCTGAAACTTCACAGAGTGAAAGCTCTCCCAAAAGTAGGTGAATGAGTTATTTGAGAAAAATTGGCTATCTGCAATACTTTTACAGATGATTCACATTTACTCATTTTGAGTAGGTGAATAATTAGCTATGGGTCTGAAACTTCACCAAGTGAAAGCTCTCCCAAAAGTAGGTGAATGAGTTATTTGAGAAAAATTGGCTATCTGCAATACTTTTAGAGATAATTCGCACTTACTCATTTTGAGTAGGTGAGTAATTAGCTATGGGTCTGAAACTTCACCAAGTGAAAGCTCTCCCAAAAGTAGGTGAATGAGTTATTTGAGAAGAATTGGCTATCTGCAATACTTTTAGAGATAATTCGCATTTACTCATTTTGAGTAGGTGAGTAATTAGCTATGGGTCTGAAACTTCACCAAGTGAAAGCTCTCCCAAAAGTAGGTGAATGGGTTATTTGAGAAAAATTGGCTATCTGCAATACTTTTAGAGATAATTCGCATTTACTCATTTTGAGTAGGTGAGTAATTAGCTATGGGTCTGAAACTTCACAGAGTGAAAGCTCTGCCAAAAGTAGGTGAATGAGTTATTTGAGAAAAATTGGCTATCTGCAATACTTTTAGAGATAATTCGCATTTACTCATTTTGAGTAGGTGAGTAATTAGCTATGGGTCTGAAACTTCACAGAGTGAAAGCTCTCCCAAAAGTAGGTGAATGAGTTATTTGAGAAAAATTGGCTATCTGCAATACTTTTAGAGATAAATCGCATTTACTCATTTTGAGTAGGTGAGTAATTAGCTATGGGTCTGAAACTTCACCAAGTGAAAGCTCTCCCAAAAGTAGGTGAATGATTAATTTGACAAAAATTGGCTATCTGCAATACTTTTAGAGATAATTCGCATTTACAAATTTTGAGTAGGTGAGTAATTAGCTATGGGTCTGAAACTTCACCAAGTGAAAGCTCTTCCAAAAGTAGGTGAATGAGTTATTTGAGAAAAATTGGCTATCTGCAATACTTTTAGAGATAATTCGCATTTACTCATTTTGAGTAGGTGAGTAATTAGCTATGGGTCTGAAACTTCACCAAGTGAAAGCTCTCCCAAAAGTAGGTGAATGAGTTATTTGAGAAAAATTGGCTATCTGCAATACTTTTAGAGATAATTCGCACTTACTCATTTTGAGTAGGTGAGTAATTAGCTATGGGTCTGAAACTTCACCAAGTGAAAGCTCTCCCAAAAGTAGGTGAATGAGTTATTTGAGAAAAATTGGCTATCTGCAATACTTTTAGAGATAATTCGCACTTACTCATTTTGAGTAGGTGAGTAATTAGCTATGGGTCTGAAACTTCACCAAGTGAAAGCTCTCCCAAAAGTAGGTGAATGAGTTATTTGAGAAGAATTGGCTATCTGCAATACTTTTAGAGATAATTCGCATTTACTCATTTTGAGTAGGTGAGTAATTAGCTATGGGTCTGAAACTTCACCAAGTGAAAGCTCTCCCAAAAGTAGGTGAATGGGTTATTTGAGAAAAATTGGCTATCTGCAATACTTTTAGAGATAATTCGCATTTACTCATTTTGAGTAGGTGAGTAATTAGCTATGGGTCTGAAACTTCACAGAGTGAAAGCTCTGCCAAAAGTAGGTGAATGAGTTATTTGAGAAAAATTGGCTATCTGCAATACTTTTAGAGATAATTCGCATTTACTCATTTTGAGTAGGTGAGTAATTAGCTATGGGTCTGAAACTTCACAGAGTGAAAGCTCTCCCAAAAGTAGGTGAATGAGTTATTTGAGAAAAATTGGCTATCTGCAATACTTTTAGAGATAAATCGCATTTACTCATTTTGAGTAGGTGAGTAATTAGCTATGGGTCTGAAACTTCACCAAGTGAAAGCTCTCCCAAAAGTAGGTGAATGATTAATTTGACAAAAATTGGCTATCTGCAATACTTTTAGAGATAATTCGCATTTACAAATTTTGAGTAGGTGAGTAATTAGCTATGGGTCTGAAACTTCACCAAGTGAAAGCTCTTCCAAAAGTAGGTGAATGAGTTATTTGAGAAAAATTGGCTATCTGCAATACTTTTAGAGATAATTCGCATTTACTCATTTTGAGTAGGTGAGTAATTAGCTATGGGTCTGAAACTTCACCAAGTGAAAGCTCTCCCAAAAGTAGGTGAATGAGTTATTTGAGAAAAATTGGCTATCTGCAATACTTTTAGAGATAATTCGCATTTACTCATTTTGAGCAGGTGAGTAATTAGCTATGGGTCTAAAACTTCACAGAGTGAAAGCTCTCCCAAAAGTAGGTGAATGAGTTATTTGAGAAAAATTGGCTATCTGCAATACTTTTAGAGATAATTCGCATTTACTCATTTTGAGTAGGTGAATAATTAGCTATGGGTCTGAAACTTCACCAAGTGAAAGCTCTCCCAAAAGTAGGTGAATGATTAATTTGACAAAAATTGGCTATCTGCAATACTTTTAGAGATAATTCGCATTTACTCATTTTGAGTAGGTGAGTAATTAGCTATGGGTCTGAAACTTCACCAAGTGAAAGCTCTCCCAAAAGTAGGTGAATGAGTTATTTCAGAAAAATTGGCTATCTGCAATACTTTTAGAGATAAATCGCATTTACTCATTTTGAGTAGGTGAGTAATTAGCTATGGGTCTGAAACTTCACCAAGTGAAAGCTCTCCCAAAAGTAGGTGAATGAGTTATTTCAGAAAAATTGGCTATCTGCAATACTTTTAAGAGATAATTCGCATTTACTCATTTTGAGTAGGTGAGTAATCATCTACGGGTCTGAAACTTCACCATGTGAAAGCTCTCCCAAAAGTACATGAATGAGTTATTTGATAAAAATTGGATATCCGCAATAGTTTTTGAGATAATTAGCATTTACTCATTTTGAGTAGGTGAGTAATTAGATACGGGTCTGAAACTTCACCAAGTGAAAGCTCTTCCAAAAGTAGGTGAATGAGTTATTTGAGAAAAATTGGCCATCTGCAATACTTTTAGAGGTAATTCGCATTTACTCTTTTTGAGTAGGTGAGCAATTAGCTATGGGTCTGAAACTTCACCAAGTGAAAGCTCTTTGGGATAGCTGCTCTGCAGAGATACCCTGAAGATAAAAAATTTCGTCGAAATCGCTCTATGTAGCACGGTTTTCGAAATATTAGCATTTTTGTGTTTTGCAATTTTTGCGCAAAAATTCGAAAATTCAAAATGGCCGCCATTTTTGGCAAGACAAATTTTTTTTGAAAATTGGCATGGCTACTCTGCAGAGATACCCTGTGGGTAAAAAATTTCGTCGAAATCGCTCTATCTAGCACGGTTTTCGAGATATAAGCATTTTTGTGTTTTGCAATTTTGCGAAAAATTCGAAAATTCAAAATGGCCGCCATTTTTTGCGAGAAATTTTTTGTCTGAAAATTGGCATGGCTACTCTGCAGAGATACCCTGCAGGTCAAAAATTTCGTCGAAATCGCTCTATCTAGCAGGGTTTTCGAGATATAAGCATTTTTATGTTTTGCAATTTTTGCGAAAAATTCGAAAATTCAAAATGGCCGCCATTTTTGGCGAGACAAAATTTTTTTCAAAATTGGGATAACTACTCCGCAGAGATACCCTGTGGATCAAAAATTTCGTCGAAATCGCTCTAACTAGCACGGTTTTCGAGTTATAAGCATCTTTGTGTTTTGCAATTTTTGCGAAAATTTCGAAAATTCAAAATGGCCGCCATTTTTGGCGAGATAAAATTTTTTTGAAAATTGGGAAAAGTACTCCGCAGAGATATCCTGCGGGTCAAAAATTTTGTCGAAATTGCTCTATCTAGCACGGTTTTTGAGATATAAGCATTTTTGCGTTTTGCAATTTTTGCGAAAATTTCGAAAATTCAAAATGGCCGCCATTTTGGGCAAGACAAAAATTTTTTGAAGATTGGGAAAACTACTCCGCAGAGATACCCTGTGGGTCAAAAATTTTGTCGAAATCGCTCTATCTAGCACGGTTTTCGAGATATAAGCATTTTTGTGTTTTCCTTATTTGGAAAATTCGTAATGATTAATTAATCATTAATTACTCGGCCATTTCTTGACCAATCAATGCCAAAATCTAATGATTTCCAGATTTTAATAGAATGAATGTATTTGCCAAGTTTCAGGTGAATTGATAAAATTCCTTTCAAGTTATCATCCGGACAAGCTTCCCCATCGAAAAAAGACATTTTTGGTCATGTGACCTCTCTGATTGGTTGAAATGTCACTGCAGCATATTCAAAAAAATTCCCCAAGGCTACTGCCTAAACCTGCCAAATTTGAAAAGAATCCGCCTAACGGTTAGAGTTATAAGGAAAACAAAATGCGGAGCCGCCGGAGCCGGAAGCTCTCCCATACACAAACAAGCGTCCCTTGCGGGACGCTTAACTACCTGTTATGTTAATTCTATTGACCGACCTGTGAGCCCATCTGAGTAGTTTTATAATTGACCTGTACCGCAGCAGTTTTATTAAATATCCTGCAAGCCTCTTTCAGTAATTTTAACTAGAGGATCGCTTGCAAAACAAAGTGATTGTTTTTGCAAGGCATAAACAATGCGTCCTGAAAAGGAGAAATAATGGCAGCTTAATCATGTAAGAAAGTTCTGCTTATAGCTCAACAAAGTGGGTCTTGGGCAGGGTAGTTATCTTGGCTACAGTGTGTTTCAAAAATTTTAATGAAATTGCTCTATCTTGCACGGATAAGGAGACAGAGGCAATTTGATGTTTTGCACTTTTTGTCACAAATTTGACATTGACAATTACCCCCATTTTTGGGAAGGGTAATTTTTTTTTTTGAAAAATTGGATCAGTTACTCAAAAATTTTGTCGAAATCGCTCTATCTAGCACGGTTTTTGAGATACAAACATTTTTGTGTTTTGTATTTTTGAAAAAAATTGGAAAATTCAAAATGGCCGCCATTTTTGGTGAGTGAAATATTCGTTGAAACTTGGAAAGGCTAGTCTTCACAGATACTCAATGGGTCAAAAATAAGTGGTCGGACCGGTTCTGAAAATGAAAACCGGTCTCCGGGACTTTGAAACCGAACGAAATCCGGTATTTCGAAAGTGTGCAGAGATATGGTAAAATTTTTTACGCGAGCGTACATGAGCAATATTTCTCATGAGGAAATATGGATTCGCGAGATATTTTTGAAGTTTGTAAACTTCATTTACCATGAATATAAAGTAAAAATGTAAGCTGTTTCCTCAAATATAAACGTTCTTTATTGTTTTGACAAAGTATTAACCAGTAGAAAGCCTAAATGATGTTTTCAATAACCAGTTCTTAAATATTCTTTGCGGATTTCGTCATTTCTACCTAAACGAAACGAAATGCGGTATACCGGTTTACCGTTCACACCACTACCATAAATTTTGCCGAATTCGCTCTATCTGGCACGGTTTTCGAGATACAAGCATTTTTGTGTTTTGCGAAAAAAATTTGAAAATTCAAAATGGCCGCCATTTTTGGTGGGACAATTTTTTTTTTGAAAACTGGGTCAGCTATTTAGCAGAGGTATCCTGTGGGTCAAAAAAATTCGTCAAAATCGCTCTATCTAGCACGGTTTTCGAGATACAAGCATTTTTGAAAAAAATTTGAAAATTCAAAATGGCCGCCATTTTTGGCGAGTGAAATATTTGTTGAAACTTGGAAAGGCTGGTCTTCACAGATACCCTGTGGGTCAAAAATTTTGCCGAAATCCCACTAGTAAATTTTTATTTTATGAAGAAAATGGTTTCAAAAAGTACTCATATCACTTAGTACTGTTCTATATGTGTATCTTATGAGCCTATATTTCCAATTTTGTGTTTTGCATTTTTTGTCAAAAATTTCGAAAATTGAATATGACCCCCATTTTTGAGGAGGAGAAAATTTTTGGAACATTGGAGAGAGTAGTTTTCTATGGATACCCTGTGGGTCAAAAAATGCCGAAAATTTCGACGAAATCGCTCTATCTCACACAGTTAAGGAGATACAAGCAGTTTTGTGTTTTACTCGTTAAGAAAATTGCTAATGCTTAATTAATCATGAATAACTCAGTCATTTCTTAACCTATCCCTGCCAAAATTTAATGTCACCCAGATCTTTATATGCGGAAGGCATTTGCTAAATTTCAGGTGGATAGATAAAATGCTTCATAAGTTATCATCCGGACAAGGATGCCCTTCCAAAAAACGCATTTTTGGTCATGTGACCTCTCTGATTGGTGAAAATGTCATCGCAGCATATTCAGAAAAATTTCCCAGGGCTACTGCATACACCTGCCAACTATGAAAAAAATCCCCCTTATGGCTGTGAAGCTATTGCGAAAAGAAAATGCAGATCCGGCGGAGTCGCTTCTCCCATATACAAACGAGCATCCCTCGAGGGACGCTTAATAATATACCTCCTTCAGCAGTTTTATACTTTCAACTGACCTGTACAAGAGTAGTGTTAGTACATGACTTGTAAGCATCTTTAAGTGGTTTTATTAACTGACCTATGGGCCTGTTTGAGTACTTTTATTAACTGATCTGTGATACTCATGAGAAGTTTTATGGATCAGTGTCCTCATAACCTGTGCCAGAACAGCTTTTATTAACTGACCTGTAAGCCTCTTTGAGCCTCTCCAGTGCAAGGATGAGGAGCTTGGTGTCGTGTTTGTAGGAGAGTGGAGGGAATGGGATGGGAGAGAAGCGTCTGCTCTCCAGCCAGTGCACTGTGGTTGTGTAGATAGCCACAGCCTCTTCCGCAGTGATGTACGGGCCGTCCTGAAGTGTACAAATTCATCAGTTAAAATCACTTTCAACACACTGTACAGATGAAACCTTGATAGGAAATTTAAAAGATGGGGGAATTGGTACATACTAGTTCATCAAGATTGTACATTGTAAATCATCAGGCTTTGGTAAAACAACCACCACTTTTTCCACTTGAGGTCTTGGCTATAATCTGCAAAAATAATGATTTGCTGGAAGATTTTTACAATCATTACCTTTATGTACAAATTAAGTCTTGTCTTTATATTGCAATCATATCCACAGTGGCTCTTTCTAGTAAATGTCTGAGGTCAATGGAAACAAATTTATGACACATTCAGTTAAAAACACAGTAACTTGTAGTTTCTGAGTTGTAAGAGTACTGCCCCAGGTACCCTTGTACTCAAAAAGTACAACTAGAGGTCTATAAACCACGCAAAAGCTCAATCCCTTCTAGTTTCTAAGTTACAGGCTTAGGTACAGTAGAACGATTATTACCAGTGGGAGATTGTACTCAGGAAATGAGTAAGGTAATTCAGTTAAATCAGTAGGAAAGTATCATTCTGAGGGATGAAATGGGAGTTCATGAAATCATATATTTACATAATTATATTTAATTAGATCATAAAGGTACCACTGGTGTACTGGTTTAACCGGCATGTCCACACACCTTGAGGTAGTTGTGCTGCCTCTCCTGCTCAGCCTTCAGGTACAGTCTGGTCAGCCTGCCCAGGTTCTTCTTGCACACAGTCTTGTCAACTGTGGCTCCTCTGCGGATCCTCTCCCTGTTGTAATGGGCAGTATTAGTCCACCAGTCGGCCTTTGCTTTCACATACCGCAGGATCATGTTCTCTACAGCTGTGGGGAGGCCCGGTACTTTCCATGGGATGTTGGCTTTCCAGCAGCGCCAAGCCTCACTCAAATGCTGCAAGATGGTACGAGCTTTGTTCTGTTTGATACCTTCTGGCATCATGTCCAAGATGTCATGCATTACCTGTGAAAGGTGGAGAAAAACATGATGGGCAGAATTAATGAGGTTTTAACACATAATGGCATGCTATATTCTGTTCTTTTCTGCTTTTCAACACAGCTGTGATTGGCTTTCCACATTATTGAAAACAAGTATACTGAAAAACAGAGTACAAAGTAAGTACTCATTATACTATCAAAATAGTGCTTATCTAAACAAATATTATGGGTGAAACCTAATTATCAGTCAGACTTATGTACCTAATATTGGGTAATATTTGGGTATTTCCATTATAATTTTGGTTGAATTCCTTTTATTACAAGCCAATGATGAATAACATTTTATATAAATTAAGATTTCTGATCATCTAATCAGTTAAGAGCAATTCATGACACTGCACTAATTAAGAAGAATATACTTACAGCTGCTCTGAGTTCCAGGTCATAGTGGCTCTCCACTCTCTGCTTAGTGACAGTCTTAGCAACACCTTTGGAGTGACGGCCCTCAAACTGCCTGGACAGGAGATTTCCCAGCCACCTCTCCAAGAGGGGAGTGATCCCCCTCATGAAGAACATCCATACACGCCAGCCCGCAGCCCAGATCCCACAGCCCGGGCCTTTTCCTACAGGACCCTGCAGAGGAACACATAAAATTGCAAATTTAATAAGTAAATTAAATTTTTATAAGTTAATACCCTATCCAATGGACAATTGCTAAACTGGTCGGCGCAGACCGGCCCGCCAAACGCCAGAAAAAGACGTCCTGTGTTTCCACCGGCTGGCCGGTCCCAGTACTGTGCATTCGCCAGGTGGCGCATGGTATTTACTTCCTGTCTAGACAACATGACGTCATAGCATCTTTTTCGTTGTCTAAAACTATTAGACCCCTAGTAAGCTGATAGCGGGGTCGGTGGGAGGGTCTTGTGTGTCCATTGGATAGGGTATTAACTTATAAAAATTTAATTTACTTATTAAATTTGCAATTTTATTGCGTTAATACATCCTATCCAATGGACAATTGCTGAATAACTACCGCTTGGTCGGCGGGTAAGTTACTAGGGACTTATGTGAACTCACAAGTAATAGCAAATTGTAACCTACGGTCTAGGCTGACTTCGTCAGGAGACCTATAGGTCCAGGCCTGGGTTGACTTTAAGGTCAGGAAACCCTGCAAGGCCATGGTCGGTTGCCAGCAGCCGGTTACCCGGGGCTATACCGCCGTCGCCCCCCCCCCTTTTTTGCAGACCTGCTCTGAGGTAGGGGAAGAGAGGGATGAGTTCAGTCCCAGAATGCAAATAAACCTCCCAAAGGAAGCACGCCACACTTAATTCTTATGTACATGAAGAACTGTTATGCACATATACAAATCTCCTCAATCTAAGGGCCACTAGTGGATCTGCTGAGCAGCCACTACCGGGCCCAATTGGTAAAGCTCTGAATCAGCCCAAGCCCCGCCCTTCATATAGAACTGTGTGAAGGTATTGTGACTTCAGTGGCAGGCTGACAAGATTGGATCTAAGGAGACTCCCAACTGGAAGACCTTAGAAGCAGCAAAGGCCCTGACATCATGGGCTTTAACCTGATGTTAAATGTGGGCCTCCTGGTCAGAGAGCTCATAACATAGGATCACAGTCTGCTTGATCCAAGAGGAGATAGTGGCAGGTGAGATGTCTTTGTTGAAACCTTTCTTAAAGGAGACAAAAACCACCTCCTTATTCTGCCTGATGTTTGAGGTCCTGTCCAAATAGTAGCACAATGCTCTGACCGGACAGAAGGACCTGATCTATCCAGAGTCGGGGCCAGGGCTGTTATAACCCCAGGGGCCACACTGGACACTCTATGGCCAGCTGATTCTAGGATAGAAAGCTGGGTGATGGATACAGGGACACCTTTGACCAATCGGATTGGTGTCCAATATATCAGTTTTGCCAGGCATGAATCTCACTTTTGCACTTGCCCGACCCAAGGGCCAAGAGGAATACCGTCTTAAAGGTCAAATGCTTCAAGGGGGCCTCCTTGATTGGATCAAATGGATTCTTAGCTGGTGCACGGCCAGTAAGAAGTTCCAGGAGGGTATGCCACTCCTGCCTCTGGGTCTGTCTCTGAGGAAACTATCCAGGAGACGAGCGAGATTTTCGTCCTTACTGATGTTGAAGGGTGAATTTCCAGTTTATCAACAATGGGTGACCTATAACCATCAATGGTGCTGGGCTGTTTGCCAAGCATGTATCTCACTTCTACGCTTGCCCGAACCCAGGGCCAAGAGGAAAACTGCCTTGAAGGTCAAATGCTTCAAGGAGGCCTTTAATTGGTTCAAAATGAACCTGGTCAGCTGGTGCAAAAACCAGGGAGAGGTTCCAGGAGGGGGTTCCCCTCCGGCCTTTGGGTCTGTCTCAGTGGAAGCTATCCAGGAGACGAGTGAGATTTTCATCCTTAATAACATTGATGGGCAAATTCTAGACTATCAGCAATGGCTGACCTGTAACCATCAATGGTACTGGGCTGCAACTTCCTGTCCTGAAACAGGTACCTAAGGAAGTAAACAACTGACTTTACAGGTGGTGCCCGAAGTCCACCTGATGAATGATACATCACTTGGTAAAAAATGACCCATTTGCCTCATAGACTGATCTGATTGACCCCCCTTTGAGGAGCCTCAATTCTTTCTGCCACTGCCTCAGACAAGTCCTGCTCCTCGATTGCTGAGGCTCTAGGAGCCCTGCATGGAGATTAAGATTTGTCAGATTTCTGTGAGGGATCTGATCGAATGGCTGTGAACAGGCTGGACAGGTTGGGCAGGCTCAGTGGGATGTGGCTGGACATGGCCACTAGATCCCAAAACCAAGGCATGTTGGGCCACCCCAGAGCAATCAGAATGATTCTCTTACATGGGGAGTCTTGCAACTTCTCCACCACTTTGCCCAATATGGCTGATGGTGAGAAGGTGTATGCTTTTAGATCCTACCATGGCCGACTGAGCACATCCACTGCTGTGGCCAGGGGATCCGGTACCGGTGACACAAAACAGAGGCGACTTGTTGTTGAACCTCGTGGCAAATAAGTTTATTTTGGGCCGGTGCCACCTACTGCATAGAGTGGAAGACCTCTGGAAGGAGAAACCACTGTTGGGATGGTCTGGCCTAGCCTGGACAGCCTGTCTGCTACCATATTGGGCCGGCCTGGAATGTGTCGTGCTTTAGAGTCACTTGTTTCCTGGTACACCAGGTCAAGATTCTCCATAGTAGGGCACAAAGTGGGCCCGACCTCATTCCTCCTTCCTTTATGTATGACACTATTGTGGTGTTGTCAGTTGCTACAAGTACTATCTTGTTGAGCAAAGGTCTTGGAACTCTTTTAAAGCCAGAAAGGCTGCTTTTTAAGTTCTAGATAGTTTATATATACAACTTGCTTCCCGGAGGGGACCAGGTTGTTCTTGCCAAGTGCTCATCTAAGTGAGCGCCCCACCCTTCTATTGATGCGTCTGTAAATATTTGCAGAGCATGTTTTATTGGGTGTAATGGTTGGCCTGTAAGTGCATTGTCTTCCTTCAGCCGCCATTGTAAATGGGGGTGCAGGGACCTGGGGACTTGGATCACCTTTGCAGTGATTCTGGATACCCTCCAGTTGTTTTAGAGATGCCACTGTATGGGTCTCATATGAAGTCTGCCTAGATTAACATGCTTTTCTGTAGATGTTAGTAACCTATTAAGGACATGAATTCCCGGACCGGGCAAGCCGGTAGGGATAGCAGTTTAAACATAGTCTCTTGAGGGTTCTGCCACCGGTCCAGAGTCGGTCGGAACCGATCAGACCTGAAGTCGAACTGGTAGCCTACAAAATCGAAGTCTTGTTTGGGCTCCAGCTCTGATTTCTCTAAGTTCATCAGCCAACCCAGTTGCTGACACATTATTTACTAGCTCCTGTGTATGTTGGAGACAAGCCTGGTGGGATCTGGCTCTCACCAACCAGTCATCTAGGTACTGGTGGCTTCTTAAATCCTTGTGTATGGCTATCAATTTCACCTGCTTTGGTATCACAGTGAACTCCAAAAGTGCTGTGGACCAACTGAATGGCAGGGCCTTGAACTGGTATGCCCGACCTTGGATGTGAAATCTCAGGTATTTCCTGGATTGTTCTTATATAGGTATATGGACATAGGTATCCCTCCTTCAACAGTTGTACTACCTAGGGTCCAGCCCCCAAGGCTTCCTACGTTCCCAAAAAGGGCTTAGTCTGGAACCTATAGGCAGACTGTGTGCCACATTTGGGACATTTGGTATTCTGACAAACATTTTCTGTCCCTCCGGACACTGGTCCGGTCTGGTGACAATGATCCAGGTTAACAGTCTCTCTGTTCTTATTGTGGTCCAGTGGGGCTGACACAACTTTTCACATTAATAGACTCTTCGCCCTGGGCCAGCAGCCTGTAAGGTGCAGCATTTACAGAGCAATTGTCATTTGTGAGATGTCTGACCCCTGGCCGGACATGATGACAAAATTTATTATCTCTCCAGTCAAGTCCAGCACCGATAACAGGTTGTTGAGAGGTGTGATAAGGGACACTGTCATATCCCTGTCATATCACCAAGACCACTGACCGGTCTAAGAATTCTCTGTAACCAAATAAGCCGGAGGTAACTCTCTCCGGTACCCGGGCTCCATACTCGGTACTTTACTGTAACTAGTAATTCTCTGTAACAAAAAACTAGCAGACTGGGGTCATCCATGAATTTTGACAGCTACTGGTCTATATTTAGCCAGCTTTTTTTTTTTTTTTTTTTTTTTTTTTTGTGTGTGTGTAACCAGTTGGGTTGAAGCACTGTACAGTAAGGACTGTGTAGCCAACACCCTGTCAGTAGACTTTGTAACCAGTAGGTTCAAACAATTGTACAAGACTGTGTAGCCAGTACCAGTCGGTACACTCTGTAACCAGTTGTTAAAGCAAGTGTACAAGGCTGTGTAACCAGTACCAGTCAGTACACTCTGTAACCAGTTGTTGAAGCAAGTGTACAAGGCTGTGTAACCAGTACCAGTCGGTACACTCTGTAACCAGTTGTTGAAGCAAGTGTACAAGGCTGTGTAGCCAGTACCAGTCGGTACACTCTGTAACCAGTTGTTGAAGCAAGTGTACAAGGCTGTGTAGCCAGTACCAGTCGGTACACTCTGTAACCAGTTGTTGAAGCAATTTTACAACTATCATCTGTGTTGAATTCAGCTTGCTGTAGGTTTCCTCCATTAAAGTATTTCTTAAATCGCACGTCTTATTTGTAGATTTGACAGTTACTGGGAAAGCCCTTGTGAACTATTTTTAGAAACACTTGGTGTTCGGTGTGTCACGTGATTGGCTGATTGGAGCTCGTCAGTTGTGACGTTCTTTTGTGATACTTAAACATGCAAATGCGCAGTATTCTGCTCATCCACAAACCCCACTACCGCCAATGAAGCCGGGTCTGCAAGGCAGGGACTGGAATCACAGAAGACGTGAGTTCTGAAGAATGCACTTCCGACCTTCCTGGTCGGTGAAAACACGTGACCTGCTTCGTGATTGTTCGGAAGGACACGCGATTGGCTGACTGGGGATGACGTCAGTATTCGCGTTCTTTGTGTGATGCTTTACTGGCAACTTTACAGTGCACAAAACCCCACTACCGACAACCAGGCCGGGTCTGCAAAGCAGGGACTGTAGTCACAGTAGACGTGAGTTCTGAAGAACTCACTTCCGACCTTCTTGTTCGGTAAATCACGTGATAAACTTCGTGACTGGTCGGTGAGAACACGTGACCAGCTTCGTGAAGGCACGCGATTGGCTGACTGGATATGACGTCAGAGGTCGCGTTCTTTTGTGCTGGCCGGCCGGCTGATGCTTTAAAAGCAGAGAAGCTTGGGCCAGTGCGCTCTGTAGATGAAGTCCTGGCCGGTCTGAAGTCGATTCTTCTTTTCAGCCGGCTGTACACTCAAACCAGTTTCCTGGCCATCCACCTCCCTTACTACCGACATCATTGCCGGGTCCACAAGGGAGGGACTGAGAGTGATTAAAGATGAAGTTCCTTCTATGTAAATACTAGGTGATGTCGGCTGAACATGAGCTTGCCGGTCGACTAATGCTTTACAGCAAAGATGTCTGGACCAGTGCGCTCTGAAGAAATCTGAAGAATTCATCTCTTGCTTCTGATGAAAAAACACTAAATACTCGAGCTAGGCTGGTGTGACTGATGCTTTACAGCAGAGAAGTCGGTACCAGTGCGCTCTGAAGAATGCACCTCTTGGGGAATTTGCAGTGTTCAAAACTACGTAGATTGAAGTTGCAGCAGAGAAGTCTTTACCAGTGCGCTCTGATGAAGAATGCAGCTTTAAAATGCATGGGGAATCCCTTCTATTTACAGTGTTCAAAACTACGTAGACGGAAGTTTTCCGTGATACTTATTGTAGTACTAGAAAGACGTTTCTATGGTGACTGTAGCTGGAAGTTACAGAAGGTATCCTCAAACAAAAGACACTGATAAAATTACCTGTATATCCATAATTCCTCAATATTGTCGATCTGCCCCTAACAACACAATGGTTGAATGGGAGGAAACTAGTAAAATGGCTGCCATGTTCCCTGTCGTAACTGCCCTATCATCAACACTAAATTGAGTCAGCTAGGGAGCGTTTCCAGCAGATTTCTCGATGTATATCCGTGCTTGATACGTAGGTAACACTTTTACAATAAAATATTTGCAAAAAAGGTATAAAATCCATCATAATGCACACTTTCCTTAAAATATCTGGAGATTGTTGAAAACACGTCTGCACAGTACACGCGCCAAACGAAAAAGATGCTATGACGTCATGTTGTCTAGACAGGAAGTAAATACCATGCGCCACCTGGCGAATGCACAGTACTGGGACTGGCCAGCCGGTGGAAACACAGGACGTCTTTTTCTGGCGTTTGGCGGGCTGGTCTGCGCCGACCGGTTTAGCAATTGTCCATTGGATAGGATGTATTAACGCAATAAAATGATGATATACTAGAGTGGGCTGGCAATGTATGAGTGAACACTGGTTAAAAACCATCAGTAGCTATGAGAAACAGCGTAAGGTACTAAAAAGGCAAAAACTATAGAGACTGGGATCCAACCCACAGAATATTTTAATAAAAGGCATCCTTATCTATTGCTGATAAGAACAATGAAGATGATGAGAACAGAAGACAGGGGATTTCAACATGTACACACATTTCTTTTCATTTGATCCTTTATGTTTTAAATTGCTGTAAAAAAACTTACGGTGTTGAACCTGTAGTAAATAACATGCTTCAAGTCTTTGCACATCCTGATTTGTCTCATCAGCTTGTACTTGTACCTGTACATTCCTGAAAAAAAATCATGTATTTTACCACCATTTTCTCTTCATACAAAATAAAGCATTTATTTTAACATCTTGGGGAATTATACAAAGGTCAATGTTAAGGTCTTACTTTTGGGTCATATTAGAACATGACTCCTTTTCCCTCATTCTACCAAGAGTTGCCTTCCAAACCAGTACCTCCGTGTCAGTGACTCAGTATGTGTGGTCATTCAGTTTTGTTTTTTTTAAATATGTGAATATATTTTTCTAATATATGGCATTTCCGTTTCAGTATTTTATATTTTAAGTATTTGCAAACTTTAATTCTTTGTGTAACAATGTTTTATAAGATGGCATTTTATTATAATGTATTTTGAAGACGCCTCAAATCTTGCAATATAAAAATGGTTAAAGTTTCCTATATTTTGCATTATAAATGCGTCTTTTTATAAGGCGTGATGTGTCAAAATATGAAGCAGTTTATTTTGTGGGCGATAATCAAGCGATTAACCAAGTCCGAGTCGATTCTTCCAAAACGAGGAATCAAGGTGCATTTTCAGGCTCACTTGCAGCCCTAGTTTGGATTCAGAAGCAAAGTAGTATTCTGATTGCTGACCCTGGAAGGAAAGTTTATTTCAAATCTTCCAAAATGACAGACTCCAATATAAAGCTTTTTCTGAGTTTAGTGGACTAACTGTTTAGTGCCAACACTGAGCTAAAGAGACTATTCAAAACCTCAGCATGACTTCTTGATCTACCAAATTCCTGGCAAACACAAAAGATCACTCAAGGAATGACTAATGCCTTACAGGAGATCCAACAATTTTATTACCAGTGAATTGAAATGTTTGACATTTAAAACTAAGCAAACACTATTAGGCTTTACCAAGGATCAAATCCACAAAATTTCCGATCATAAAATGTCAAAAGGTGGACTCACTTAATCCCAAGATTTCACCAACCTGTGAGCTGCCCAACATGGGCAAAGATGTACTGTAAACCGTCAGCCAGCTGGAAAGCATCCACATTGCCAAGTCTGTACTGTACATGAGCGTCCACTATCAGTTTGGTCAGTCTGAGGATCTCCCGACACAGGTGAAAGGCATTGCCAAAACGAGACTTCTTCCTCTCCTAGAAAAGAACAATTACGTGTAAAATCTACAAATAATAATACAAACATCCATACTGTGTCCTAAAATGTAAAAACAGTCCCTGAAAAACTTCATGAGATAAATTAAAGAAGTAATGGACACCTACTTCTGCTTTCTCTTTTCTAAAACATTCAGCATCAGATGGAAGGTTATGTCCTCTACAGTTATCATATTTCATCGATGCTTAAGTTAGTTAATCCTGCCCATTAAGTGATAGTTTATTTAAACACCTTGAGGGAAATCAAATTCAGTTCATCATTCTCACTCACTCTCTCACTATCTAAAAGGAAGAAAATTTGCAGAACAAAAACAAATGCATCTTGTCACAGCAATAAACTGTATACGACAATTACAGTCTAATCAATCTAAATTAGGACATACCTTTGTTGTGAGTGTTTTCACAGGCTTCAGATTGAAGTTGAAGTCAAGATGCAGATAATTAAGGTTCTTCCTGTGAATCAGCAGGTTCAACATGTTGTAACCCTGTCTACACACCTGAGAACACAATAAAAACACCTCAGTCAAAATTACAACATTTATCCACAGATTGCTTTTAGTCCAAAAAATCCCAAATTCACACTTACAATTTCAATTTTAACTACATACCCATCACTTTTTAGACCTCAGAGCGTAACACAAGAACTAATTTTGAGAAAGGGGGAAACTACACTGCACATAAACGGATAAAGTATATAAATATATTTACAGTTTTGTAAAGATTCTGTGAAATCATCCTTTTTACACCACAGAGACCCAATTCCTCAGAATTAACTTATGATACCTTGTTTTAGACATCTAAATAGAGCATACCAGTACTTTAACCACAACAAAGCAAAGAATCTAACTAATAAGCAAGACAAAATGTCTGATTTAATAAGATCCCAGCCTCACCTGCAGTCCAACCTCTACCCAGTCCAGTGTGGTTTGTTCAAAGAACTTTGTGGCTTTGAAGGACCTGAAGAGGTACCTCTTCTTCTGTGCTTTGGGGGGCCTGTGCTTGAGTGCATTGAGTACAAAGTACTTCAGTAGCTTCTGGTAGGATACACGCACCTTAACAGGCATACCAGAAGGACAATGTTCTCTGTACCTGAAAGATAAAACATAGGAGCCTTACTCAGTACTTGCAAAGCTCAGCTTCTTTTCAACTGTATTTTGCTTATTCCAAAACTTTTTCCGGGAACTTATGCAATATCATGTGTTTCCCAGTAAACAATGTCACTTTTTGCCTATTTCAAAGAATCCCCAGTGGCTTCATGTCAGAATTTGAAAACATCATGCAATAATACACAGTACTCGTATAACTCCATAGTTTTTACAAAATATTACTCCAATCAAGAAAAACTTTACTCACAATTCTGTGAATTGTGCTGACTTAATATAGCAGTGATTCAAAACATTCCATTTTGAACTCACCAAGACTTGACTAGAGGCACATCAATGGCCCTGCGGGTGCGTCCTGACCTCATGTTGAATGGACGGGGAGCCCATAGCAAGGCTATCCCATTGGCTGTGTGGTCAGTGTACAGGGGTGTGTCTTTTAGAAGTGGCTCTACGTAGTCAGGAAGTTCAAACTCCTCGTCATCATCAGGCAGAGGCTCTGAGCCCTAGATACAAGGCAAAAAAATAATTATATTTGCAACTACAAACACGTTGTCTGAACTGATTTTCATCAGAGACACGGGTCCATGTAGATTTGTAGGGTTACAGAAATTCCAAGCACTATGTTGAAAAATAGCATCAGAGATGCCCGTACCCCACAGCCTAGGGAAACATTTTCAACACCATGAGATACAGAAGTACTGTATCAGTACAAACTTCAGGATACTTTCAGAGCACTGTCAGTTATATAAAGGTCCAAACAATGTTTAAATGGAGAAATAATGTTTAAAAGAAAGATCATGCATATAAAGATGAAGTATTAAAACAAGATAATTCAATAACAAGATGACAGCATTAATCAGCAAACTAAAATTCAACCCTCTTTATCTACATCTGCAAGGCCCGAATTATGGTTTAGATGGTTTGAATATTACCATGCATACAGAAGTGGTAATACATTTAATGAATGCTTATGTGTGGTGTTGGAGCAAAATCTGTGGCTCACTTGATGAAATTCTATCTCTTACAATGGGAAGTTATGAAAGTAAAATTCTTAATAAATTCTAATATGACTTTAATAGTGCTTAATCTGCATCAAAAGAGAGACCCAAAGGTGCAACAAGATTTTATAGGTCAAGGTCACTACGACAAGATCAAAGGTCAAAGTAAGGTGACACCATGATAATACACACCTATAGCCCCTAACCAATGTCCCTAGCAAGTATCAACTTCCTCAACCTTACGGTTTCGAAGATATAGCCCGGACAAGATTTTATAGGTCAAGGTCACTACGCCAAGGTCAAGGGTCAAATCAAGGTCAGATCATGACGTTGCACAACTACATCCCCTAACCAATGTCCCTACCAAGTATCAACTTCCTACACCTTACGGTTTCCGAGATATAGCCCGGACAAGATTTTTGAACTCAAGGTCACTACGGCAAGGTCAAAGGTCAAATCCTGGTCAGACCATGACGTTGCACACCTACACATCCTAACCAATGTCCCTACCAAGTACCAACTTCTTACACCTTACGGTTTCCGAGATATAGCCCGGACAACATTTTATAGGTCAAGGTCACAACGGCAAGGTCAAAGGTCAAATCAAGGTCAGACCATGACATTGCACACCTACACCCCCTAACCAATATCCCTACCAAGTATCAACTTTCTACACCTTACGGTTTCCGAGATAAAGCCCGGACAAGATTTTATAGGTTAAGGCCACTACGACAAGGTCAAAGGTCAAATCAAGGTCAGACCATAACACTGCACGCCTACACCCCCTAGCAAATGTCCCTACCAAATATCAACTTCCTACACCATACGGTTTCCGAGATATAGCCCGGACAAGATTTTATAGGTCAAGGCCACTACGGCAAGGTCAAAGGTCAAATCAAGGTCAGACCATGACGTTGCACACCTACACCCCCTAACCAATATCCCTACCAAGTATCAACTTCCTACACCTTACGGTTTCCGAGATATAGCCCGGACAAGATTTTATAGGTCAAGGTCACTACGGCAAGGTCAAAGGTCAAATCAAGGTCACACCATGACGTTGCACACCTACACCCCCTAACCAATGTCCCTGCCAAATATCAACTTCCTACACATTATAGTTTCCGATATATAGCCTGGACAAGATTTTATAGGTCAAGGTCACTACGGCAAGGTCAAAGGTCAAATCAAGGTCAGACCATGACGTTGCACACCTACACCCCCTAACCAATATTCCTACCAAGTATCAACTTCCTACACCTTACGGTTTCCGAGATATAGCCCGGACAAGATTTTCAAACTCAAGGTCACTACGGCAAGGTCAAAGGTCAAATCAAGGTCAGACCATGACGTTGCACACCTACACCCCCTAACCAATGTCCCTACCAAGTATCAACTTCCTACACCTTACGGTTTCTGAGATACAGCCCGGACAAACTATTTTTTTTGACAATCAAAAAACAAAATTGATCATCTGAAACAAAAAGAAATAGTTTGATATCTATATTTATGCTACAACATTTTTTAAACTTTTCAACTAAAACAAGCTAAATACAACACCACAAGAAAATGGGACCTTATAAATGGTAGCTATAAATGAAGACTTACTTTAACTGCATGTCTGTGAGAGATCGGATTGATGAGAGGATCAAAATAGAAGGCAGGCAGGTCAGGATCTTCCGTCTTTATATAAACCACATTGGGAGTGTGGTACCTGAAATACAGATAGAGGAATTACAAAACAAAATCTGACCATCATAAAATACTTACACACAGTATTTAACAGCAGAAAAATTATGAAACAGAGACATTTTAAAAAACACTGAAGTAATGCCAACATCCCCTTATGGCCTACAGGTATAAAATATAAAATAGTCTGACAGACATAAAATTACCTTCATCGAGAAGGCATCCTACCAGAAAAGAAACCCAGCAACAGTGTAGGAATCTAACCTAACAAGACCTTCTATAGCACTTTATCTCCATCCTGTGACAAAATATAAGGTGCACAGGGGAAGTGGGGTGGCTAAGGAGGATAAGCTTTTGCAAACAGGTAAGCATTTAGCTCGTCTCAAAAGGCGATTGAGGCAAAACATTTGTTTTCAGCTGGGCAAAACTATGGGGCAAATGTAGACCATTTCTCTATTGGGTTAAACCATTTTAGCAATTTATAAACTGTGGTTGATGGGATGGAAAACCACAAGGATAACACTTTATATAACTTTAATTCATCTCATCACTATCACTTTGCTATGGTTTACGACTGGGATTCTAGAGCATTAGGGGATATTCATCAATTTAGAGATAATATAGATGCTTTTATTATTATTCTATTATCATCAGGTTACTCACCATGACATGTGCACCTGGAAGGGGATATTGTTGTACAGGTAGGGGAATGCAATCCTGTACTCTGTTCTAATTGGCTGTCTGATGATGATCTTGTTGATGTCGTTAAACTCATTCCAATCTTCATCACTGAAACAAATAAGCCACAGTATTAGTGTCAGGATGATTGGACTTTCATTTATCATCACCGGCATAAGACCATGTACCAACTGACACGCATAATATTTTCATGATTGACGACCATCAAAACACAGGGGGTAAATCTGACCAGCTATCTAGACTCTTCACATAAGGTTTCCCAATACCTCTCAATACATTCTACAACTCTAAAAGAATAAAGAGATAAAAGGCAAAAACACAAAATCGGCTATTTTATGACCCCAGTTTGACCCATAAGGGGGGATCCGGGGGTAAATCTGACCAGCTATCTAGACTCTTCACATAAGGTTTCCCAATACCTCTTAATACATTCTAAAACTGTAAAAGCAAGAATAAAGGAGATAAGAGGCAAAAACACAAAATCGGCTATTTTATGACCCCAGTTTGACCCATAAGGGGGGTCCGGGGGTAAATCTGACCAGCTATCTAGACTCTTCACATATGGTTTCCCAATACCTCTTAATACATTCTACAACTCTAAAAGAATAAAGAGATAAAAGGCAAAAACACAAAATCGGCTATTTTATGACCCCAGTTTGACCCATAAGGGGGGATCCGGGGGTAAATCTGACCAGCTATCTAGACTCTTCACATAAGGTTTCCCAATACCTCTTAATACATTCTAAAACTGTAAAAGCAAGAATAAAGGAGATAAGAGGCAAAAACACAAAATCGGCTATTTTATGACCCCAGTTTGACCCATAAGGGGGGTCCGGGGGTAAATCTGACCAGCTATCTAGACTCTTCACATATGGTTTCCCAATACCTCTTAATACATTCTAAAGCTCTAAAAGCAAGAATAAAGGAGATAAAAGGTCAAAACACAAAATCGACTATTTTATGACCCCAGTTTAACCCATAAGTGGGGATGCGGGGGTAAATCTGACCAGCTATCTAGACTCATCACATAAGGTTTCCCAATACCTCTTAATACATTCTAAAACTGTAAAAGCAAGAATAAAGGAGATATAAGGCAAAAACACAAAATTGGCTATTTTATGACCCCCGTTTGACCCATAAGATGGGGTCCGGGGGTAAATCTGACCAGCTATCTAGACTCTTCACATATGGTTTCCCAATACCTCTTAATACATTCTAAAGCTCTAGAAGCAAGAATAAAGGAGATATAAGGGGAAAAGATGAAATTGGCTATTTTATGACCCCAGTTTGACCCCTACAAGGGGGTCGGGGGGGGGGGGGAGAGAGAATTTGACTTGCTTTCTAGACTCTCCACAGATGGTTTCCTACTACCTCCCAATACATTTTATGGCTCTAAATGCAATACACTTAAGAAGATAATAGGGGGGTTCACATGAATTTTAAGCTTTTTGATTGGTACCTGTGAGAAAATCACTCATAAATCGGTCAATTTTCATCGGATTGCTCCCAAAATCTAATCAGCTCACGTTTTTGATAGTATAAACATGTGTATGAAGTTACAAGCCTCTGTGGTCAGTAGATTTTCCTGAACTGCGATGACAGGCGGGTGTACCCGAAAAAACTATTTTTTGAACATGTGACCTTGATAAAGATCAAAGGTCAAATTTAAGCATGTGGAAAAATTTTCCCACGCCTAAGGTATATAACTGCCAAATATGGTTAAAAAGCTTGCAATAATAAGGGAGATATTCAAGGGAATAATGCGGAATAATGCGGCGGCGGCGAGGAAACTGACGCGAAACCAAATAAGCGCCCTTTCAGGGACGCTTAATTAAAAAGTCTTAAAGGCTCAAACCTAAGATGAACACAACACTTAAGAATATGAGCTTTTCATTTTGATTAAAGCAATATTTAATTCAACTTATTAAATTTTAAATAATGAACATGGTGCAAGGAATATACTTAACAAGAGGAGAGTGCCCGTGAACGGGCACTGTGTCAGCTGACTGAATGTTTTTGATTTGTGATGGTGATAATGAGAGGAAAGCATAATTATCAGGGAAAGGGCTGTACAGAAATACAGTAAATGGTAACTGAACAGCATGTTCGAAAGATATTCCGAAGCTGACAGAAAAAAAGGACAAAAAAGTTGTGCCCTGCAAATGGTATTATGAAATAAAGTAACAAGGTAATTGTTTAAGTGTAAAAAGTAGGTTAAAAATATTTAAAGAAATACTATAAATGCAATATCCTCGTTCGACCATGAAGAAGGGGTCCAAAGGTCAAATCTGACCATACCAAAAGATTCCCAGCCAAAGAATTTAGGATGGTTTACCATCCCAAACCTCTCGGACCAATAATAAGTGAGTCATAGGCACTTTTTAAGTTTGGCTATCCTTGTTTGACCTTGACGGAGGGGTCCAAGGTCAAATCCGACCACACAAAAAAATTCCCAGCCCATGATTTCCTGTAGCTTGTTTACCATCCCAAACCTGTAGGACCAATAATAAGCAATTGTAAGTTTGGCTATCCTCAACTGACCTTGAAGGAGGGGTCCCAGGTCAAATCTGACCACACCAAAAGAATCCCAGCCCATGATTTCCTATATGTTGGTTTACCATCCCAAACCTCCAAGACCAATAATACGCGAGTTATAAGCACTTTAAGTTTGGCTATCTTCGTTTGACCTGGAAGGAGGGGTCTAAGGTGAAATCTGACCACACCAAAAGATTCCCAGCCCATGATTTTCTATAGGTTGGTTTTCCATTCCAAACCTCTAGGACCAATAATAAGCGAGTTATAAGCACTTTTAAGTTTGGCTATCCTCATTTGACCTTGAAGGAGGGGTCCAAGGTCAAATCCGACCACACCAAAAAATTCCCAGCTCATGATTTTCTATAGGTTGGTTTTCATTCCAAACCTCTAGGACCAATAATAAGCGAGTTATAAGCACTTTTATGTTTGGCTATCCTCATTTGACCTTGAAGGAGGGTTCCAAAGTCAAATCGGACCATATTAACAGATTCCCAGCCCATGATTTCCTACAGGTTGGATACAATGATTTACTCAACAGTGAGAACCTGAAAGAAGCTATTGATCAGCTATGCCATGACATAGAGGACTGCAATTTCACTATGTTATAGCTGACCAAAACGTCTGTGAATAACATATTTAACAAAATACTCTAAATGTAATAGTTTTCAAGTTACTACTGATTTACTCAAGAGTGAGAACCTCAAAGTAACTATTACTCAGCTATGCCATGAGCTACATGTCTGAATTTTTGCTCTGTTATAGCTGACCTAAAAGTAGGTGAACAACATATTTAAGCAAAATACTGTAAATCCAATAGTTTTCAAGTTACAACTGATTTACTCAATAGTGAGAACCTGAAAATAGCTATTGCTCCGCTATGCCATGAGCTATAGGTCTGTAATTTCACTATGTTATAGCTAACCCAAAAGTAGGTGAACAATATATTTTAACAAAATACTCCAAATGCAATATTTTTCAAGTTATAGCCAATTTACTCAACAGTCAGTGCCTGAGAATAGCTATTGCTCAGTTGTGCCATGAGCTACAGGTCTGTAATTTCACTATGTTATAGCTGACCCAAAAGTAGCTGAATAACATATTTGCACAAATTTCTGTAAAGGCAATAGTTTTCCAATTACAACTGATTTACTCAATAGTGAGAACTTCAAAGTAGCTATTACTCAGCTATGCAATGAGCCACAGGTCTGGAACTTCACTATGTTATAGCTGACCCCAAAATAGGTGAATAACATATTGCAACAAAATACTCTAAATGCAATAGTTTCCAAGTTATAAGTGATTTACTCAACAGTGATAACCTAAAAGTAGCTATTACTCAGCTATGCCATGAGCTACAGGTCTGAAATTTTACTATATTATAGCTGACCCAAAAGTAGCTGAATAACATATTTATACCAAATTCTCTAAATGCAATAGTTTTCAAATTATAAGTGATTTGCTCAACATTGAGAACTTCAAAGTAGCTATTACTCAGCTATGCAATGTGTCACAGGTCTGGCACTTCACTATGTGATAGCTAACCCCAAAATAGGTGAATAACATATTGAAACAAAATACTCTAAATGCAATAATTTCCAAGTTATAAGCGATTTACCCAACAGTGATAACCTCAAAGTAGCTATTACTCA
The DNA here is from genome assembly GCA_964017235.1 of Sabellastarte sp. h YS-2021. NCBI lineage: Eukaryota > Metazoa > Annelida > Polychaeta > Sabellida > Sabellidae > Sabellastarte > Sabellastarte sp. h YS-2021. The sequence continues at coordinate 70,268,816 of OZ024933.1, forward strand.
GCTATGCCATGAGCTACAGGTCTGAAATTTTACTATGTTATAGCTGACCCAAAAGTAGGTGAACAACATATTTAAGCAAAATACTGTACATGCAATAGTTTTCAAGTTACAACTGATTTACTCAATAGTGAGAACCTCAAAGTAGTCATTACTCAGCTATGCAATGAGCTACAGGTCTGAAATTTTACTATGTTATAGCTGACCCAAAAGTAGGTGAACAACATATTTAAGCAAAATACTGTAAATGCAATAGTTTTGAAGTTACAACTGATTTACTCAATAGTGATGACCTAAAAGTAGCTATTACTCAGCTATGCCATGAGCTACAGGTCTGAAATTTTACTATGTTATAGCTGACCCAAAAGTAGCTGAATAACATATTTATACGAAATTCTGTAAATGCAATAGTTTTCCAATTACAACTGATTTACTCAATAGTGAGAACTTCAAAGTAGCTATTACTCAGCTGTGCCATGATCTACAGATCTGAAATTTCACTATGTTATAGCTGGCCCAAAAGTAGCTGAATAACATATTTATACGAAATTCTCTAAATGCAATAGTTTTGCAATTACAACTGATTTACTCAATAGTGAGAACCTCAAAGTAGTTATTACTCAGCTATGCAATGAGCTACAGGTCTGAAATTTTACTATGTTATAGCTGACCCAAAAGTAGGTGAACAACATATTTAAGCAAAACACTGTAAATGCAATAGTTTTCAAGTTACAACTGATTTACTCAATAGTGATGACCTAAAAGTAGCTATTACTCAGCTATGCCATGAGCTACAGGTCTGAAATTTTACTATGTTATAGCTGACCCAAAAGTAGCTGAATAACATATTTATACGAAATACTCTAAATGCAATAGTTTTCCAATTACAACTGATTTACTCAATAGTGAGAACTTTAAAGTAGCTATTACTCAGCTATGCCATGACCTACAGATCTGAAATTTCACTATGTTATAGCTGGCCCAAAAGTAGCTGAATAACATGTTTATACGAAATTCTCTAAATGCAATAGGTTTTAAGTTACAAGTGATTTACTCAATAGTGAGAACTTCAAAGTAGCTATTACTCAGCTATGCAATGAGCCACAGATCTGAAACTTCACTATGTTATAGCTGATCCCAAAATAGGTGAATAACATATTGAAACAAAATACTGTAAATGCAATAGTTTCCAAGTTATAAGCGATTTACTCAACAGTGATAACCTAAAAGTAGCTATTACTCAGCTATGCCATGAGCTACAGGTCAGAAATTTTACTATGTTATAGCTGACCCAAAAGTAGCTGAATAACATATTTATACGAAATTCTGTAAATGCAATAGTTTTCCAATTACAACTGATTTACTCAATAGTGAGAACTTCAAAGTAGCTATTACTCAGCTGTGCCATGACCTACAGATCTGAAATTTCACTATGTTATAGCTGGCCCAAAAGTAGCTGAATAACATATTTATACGAAATTCTGTAAATGCAATAGTTTTGCAATTACAACTGATTTACTCAATAGTGAGAACCTCAAAGTAGTTATTACTCAGCTATGCAATGAGCTACAGGTCTGAAATTTTACTATGTTATAGCTGACCCAAAAGTAGCTGAACAACATATTTAAGCAAAATACTGTAAATGCAATAGTTTTCAAGTTACAACTGATTTACTCAATAGTGATGACCTAAAAGTAGCTATTACTCAGCTATGCCATGAGCTACAGGTCTGAAATTTTACTATGTTATAGCTGACCCAAAAGTAGCTGAATAACATATTATACGAAATACTCTAAATGCAATAGTTTTCCAATTACAACTGATTTACTCAATAGTGAGAACTTTAAAGTAGCTATTACTCAGCTATGCCATGACCTACAGATCTGAAATTTCACTATGTTATAGCTGGCCCATAAGTAGCTGAATAACATGTTTATACGAAATTCTCTAAATGCAATAGGTTTTAAGTTACAAGTGATTTACTCAATAGTGAGAACTTCAAAGTAGCTATTACTCAGCTATGCAATGAGCCACAGATCTGAAACTTCACTATGTTATAGCTGATCCCAAAATAGGTGAATAACATATTGAAACAAAATACTGTAAATGCAATAGTTTCCAAGTTATAAGCGATTTACTCAACAGTGATAACCTAAAAGTAGCTATTACTCAGCTATGCCATGAGCTACAGGTCAGAAATTTTACTATGTTATAGCTGACCCAAAAGTAGCTGAATAACATATTTATACGAAATTCTGTAAATGCAATAGTTTTCCAATTACAACTGATTTACTCAATAGTGAGAACTTCAAAGTAGCTATTACTCAGCTGTGCCATGACCTACAGATCTGAAATTTCACTATGTTATAGCTGGCCCAAAAGTAGCTGAATAACATATTTATACGAAATTCTGTAAATGCAATAGTTTTGCAATTACAACTGATTACTCAATAGTGAGAACCTCAAAGTAGTTATTACTCAGCTATGCAATGAGCTACAGGTCTGAAATTTTACTATGTTATAGCTGACCCAAAAGTAGGTGAACAACATATTTAAGCAAAATACTGTAAATGCAATAGTTTTCAAGTTACAACTGATTTACTCAATAGTGATGACCTAAAAGTAGCTATTACTCAGCTATGCCATGAGCTACAGGTCTGAAATTTTACTATGTTATAGCTGACCCAAAAGTAGCTGAATAACATATTATACGAAATACTCTAAATGCAATAGTTTTCCAATTACAACTGATTTACTCAATAGTGAGAACTTTAAAGTAGCTATTACTCAGCTATGCCATGACCTACAGATCTGAAATTTCACTATGTTATAGCTGGCCCAAAAGTAGCTGAATAACATGTTTATACGAAATTCTCTAAATGCAATAGGTTTTAAGTTACAAGTGATTTACTCAATAGTGAGAACTTCAAAGTAGCTATTACTCAGCTATGCAATGAGCCACAGACCTGAAACTTCACTATGTTATAGCTGATCCCAAAATAGGTGAATAACATATTGAAACAAAATACTGTAAATGCAATAGTTTCCAAGTTATAAGCGATTTACTCAACAGTGATAACCTAAAAGTAGCTATTACTCAGCTATGCCATGAGCTACAGGTCAGAAATTTTACTATGTTATAGCTGACCCAAAAGTAGCTGAATAACATATTTATACGAAATTCTGTAAATGCAATAGTTTTCCAATTACAACTGATTTACTCAATAGTGAGAACTTCAAAGTAGCTATTACTCAGCTGTGCCATGACCTACAGATCTGAAATTTCACTATGTTATAGCTGGCCCAAAAGTAGCTGAATAACATATTTATACTAAATTCTCTAAATGCAATAGTTTTGCAATTACAACTGATTTACTCAATAGTGAGAACCTCAAAGCAGTTATTACTCAGCTATGCAATGAGCTACAGGTCTGAAATTTTACTATGTTATAGCTGACCCAAAAGTAGGTGAACAACATATTTAAGCAAAATACTGTAAATGCAATAGTTTTGAAGTTACAACTGATTTACTCAATAGTGATGACCTAAAAGTAGCTATTACTCAGCTATGCCATGAGCTACAGGTCTGAAATTTTACTATGTTATAGCTGACCCAAAAGTAGCTGAATAACATATTTATACGAAATACTCTAAATGCAATAGTTTTCCAATTACAACTGATTTACTCAATAGTGAGAACTTTAAAGTAGCTATTACTCAGCTATGCCATGACCTACAGATCTGAACTTTCACTATGTTATAGCTGGCCCAAAAGTAGCTGAATAACATGTTTATACAAAATTCTCTAAATGCAATAGGTTTTAAGTTACAAGTGATTTACTCAATAGTGAGAACTTCAAAGTAGCTATTACTCAGCTATGCAATGAGCCACAGATCTGAAACTTCACTATGTTATAGCTGATCCCAAAATAGGTGAATAACATATTGAAACAAAATACTGTAAATGCAATAGTTTCCAAGTTATAAGCGATTTACTCAACAGTGATAACCTAAAAGTAGCTATTACTCAGCTATGCCATGAGCTACAGGTCTGAAATTTTACTATGTTATAGCTGACCCAAAAGTAGCTGAATAACATATTCATACGAAATTCTCTAAATGCAATAGTTTTGAAGTTATAAGCGATTTACTCAACAGTGATAACCTAAAAGTAGCTATTACTCAGCTATGCCATGAGCTACAGGTCTAAAATTTTACTATGTTATAGCTGACCCTAAAGTAGCTGAATAACATATTTATACGAAATTCTCTAAATGCAATAGTTTTTAAGTTACAAGTGATTTTACTCATGATGGAAGTTACTGAAAAGCCCAAAAGTAGCTATTACTCACTTAGCTATTGAGACAGGCACCCAACTTACTCACCATATTGTAGCTATGAAAAAAGTAGCTGAATAACATATTTTAACAAAATGCTCTAAATGCAACACTTTTCAAGTTATAAATGATTTTGTGCATGATTTCATGAATTTTAATGCATTAAAAATTATTAAAAAAATTTATTAAAAAAAAAGTAAGACAGATCCAGGTCTCATACTCACACAAGAGAATCTACCTCTGGCCTAGTACATATATGCAAGATATGAGAGAAATCCCTGCAATAGTCACTGAGAAAATTGTGATTAAGTGTTGAAATTTTCATACTTTTGGTGGGGGTACCCCCCTTGTAATGTCTCTAGCAAACAGACGAACAGACAGATTTGCATGCCTTGAACAATTTTTCATCCTCGATAGATAAGGTATCTTTTAAAAAAAACAGCACGTCTCTAGGCCTTGTAGTTTTGGAGGAGAAGTTGTTCACGCGGACGCGTACGCGGACGCGTACGCAGACGCGTACGCGGACGCGTACGCCCACGCCGCAGAGTGACGACATAATGTCAGCTGACTGACAAGTCAGCTGACATAAAAACCTTCAGTAATTTTTGGTTGTGACTTACTTTAGCTCCTTGTCTTTGACCAAAGGTTCAAACTTGGGTCCCCCAGGAATGGAGAGGTTGAGAGCCTTAGCAGTGAAGAAGGACTTGAGGTCAAACAGGTAGAAGTAATTCTCATCCACCAGGTCAGTCAGCAGCTGGTTGCCCAATCTGTAGAGGGTGGAGATCTGGGGCAGCTCCAGGAACCAGCGCCGGTAACGGGATCCACTCACGTTTCTGTGAAAAAAGAAACACGCTTTAACCTTTTGCAAAGACTGATTCTAACTAGACATTGCGTCTCGACGCAGTGTATCCCCAGATGGGACATGGTTGAAGCGCGACATACACCATTACAGGTATGAAGAACCACATTCGACCTTCAAGGAGGGCTCCAAGGTCAAATCTGACCATGCCAAAAGATTTGGGGCACATTCTTTCCTATACCCCTAACCAAAGTATCAACTTACTACACCTTCAGGTTTCTGAGATATAGCCCAGACAAGATTTTACAGAATAAGATCACTACGGCAAGGTCAAATCAAGGTCACACCATGACGTTGCAGACCTACACCCCATAACCAATGTCCCTGCCAAGTATCAACTTCCTACACCTTACAGTTTCCGAGATATAGCCCGGACAAGATTTTCAAACTCAAGGTCACTACAACAAGGTCAAATCAAGGTCACACCATGACGTTGAACACCTACACCCCTTAACCAATGTCCCTACACTATGTCTCAGCAGGGGTAGGCTTATATGAAACAACTGCCTTCTTCCTGTTCATAACTGTGGAATCAGCAGATTTTCTTTGTAACCAACAATCCTCTGTAACCGGTAAGCCTGGATCCTGGTACTCTATCATGTACTCAACCTCCAATGCCATTTTCAATAGTTTCCATGCAATATAGTCAGCATTGAGTGTGTAAATATCTCAAAAAAGGCCAAAAATGGCCTCGGTCAGGTACTTTGGCAGTCTGTGGATGACCTTGAATGAAGAGCTTCAAGGTGAAATTTCTGCATGCTTACAGAGGATATATATATGTAATATATATACCAGCCATAGGATGATCTAACTTTCTGTATATGAGAACTGGGCCAAAATGTGAAAAATAGCCAAAATCTGACCTTTAAGAGGCCACCAGTGACCTTGAAATTAAAGGTCAAGGTCACAAAACAATAGTGTTTGTGGCATTGCCAGGCCTGGGGCGAGTACAAGTACTTGTACTTGGTACTTGTACTTAATTACTCTTTTTCAAGTACTTGTACTTGTACTTGACAGCTGAAAATTAAAAGTACTTGTACTTGGCTAAAATATCCAAGTACTTTTCAATTACTTTCAAGTACATTCCAAGTACATTGATGTTGTAGTTTTATAACTTTAATTAAGTGACTTATTAGGTGTAAATTTTTACTGTTTCTTTCAGCAGAGTGTAGATAGATTATAGTTTGTGTTGTTTTGTCAAAGTACAAAGGGCTGTTTAGTTAGCCAGAACTTTGGTTTTCTTTAATTATAACAAGGATGCATTTAATCAACACCTTTTCACATTTTAAACAAGATACCCACTCATTCAGAATATAGCTGTGTTTTAATCATAAAGGTACAGCATTTAATCTATCCTTTTTCACTTTTACACAAAAGATCCACTCAGTCACAGCATAGCTTTGCTTTTGTCATATACCTACTCTTATTCATTTTCACACAAAAGACCCACTCAGCCTGAGTGTTGATGCCAAGCTTAGTGGACAGGAGGGCCAATTACCTGTCTATGTAAGACAAACAAGCTAATCCCTTACACAAATAAACTGTTGACTCATTCATTTCAATACACCCCTTTATAAACAACTATCAATGTTTAGTATATCTGCTTTGGCTTTTTACACTATACAATTGCCCTTAAATATAAAGTTTTATTTCATTTGTTCATTCATTAATTTATTAAATGTATTCCAACCATATGTAATATCAGTTTTACATAAAGGACTGGTACAAACCCTTTAAAAACGTTTTATGTGCCCCAAGTAACTAATTCATTATCTGTCAACACAAGCATACTGATGTCCAAGTGGATCTTTTGAAATCAGATTTTTTAGCATTGCAAGACAGGATTTCCATGCATTCACGACAGGTGTTTACTCACACTGTGAGTCTCACAGGCAAAATTTTTGAAAGACCTGTATTTATTAAGTGTAACCAGAAAAGTAATGGAGCAGATTTTAGCTCATCAGTGTTTGTTGCAGGATTGCTTTAAATTGTATATCTCAATAAATAATTAATTTTAAATAAATAGTGATTATCTAGTTATTATAGTTTTGGGGTCGTACGCTATAAAAGTACTTGTACTTGTACTTGCAATTTTTCAAAGTACTTGTACTTGACTCTTGAGATCAGTACTTGTACTTGTACTTGCAACTTGGCAAAGTAATTGTACTTGTACTTGGCTCCATGTACTTGACCCCAGGCCTGGGCATTGCCCATATATACCCACATACCAAATATGAAAGGTCTAACTAAATATTTTTAAAGTTATCGCGTCTGAAAGGAAATGGCGGCGGCGTGACCATACTGAATCCTAAGTATCCCCGACTTTTGTCCGGGGATACAATAACCATTAATTCTGATTTATTTAACAGCTAGAATCAACAAGCAATCTTTGTAAATACAGCCCAGTGATATAAGTTACCAAAGTGACTTGAATATTAATAAGCTGGACATAGTGGAAACATGCAGATATTCTGATTTGGGGGAACTTACTGGAAAGTAAGTACATGGTATCTGCCAACTTAGAATGGCAATTTTTATAATAAGTTTTATAAATCATAAATCAAGACACTATATACCAGGGCTCTGAGGGTGCATGTCTTTTCTTTCCAGTACTTTCTGAACCAAAGAAAAGCTATGATCACTGTACAGATAAAAGAAAAGGCTAACAGACAAGAAACATTACCATCCTCAATTCTGACATAATTTAGTCTAACTTATTATTTTATAATCAGTACTTAACTACGCTTTTAGAACATTCAATTTATAATCAGTACTTAAGTAGTCTTTTATAAATCCCATTTACAAGTTAATTTTTAATCATAGAACCTTACGTAAAATGTATGGTTGCTATGAGTGGTCTTAGCTTGTATTATGGTTGTAAATGCAAAACCACTTTATCTGGTTGTTGTAGGTTTTGTAATAAAACATAATATATAAATTTTTGTATAATTTTTCTGTCAAAAGTTTTAATAAAATATTACTAGAGATTATGTAAGATAAGAAATCTAATGGATGAACATATTATTTAAATCTACTTAGCTTTTAGTAACAAAAGTATAACATAGTTTCACTGAATTGATGAAGCTGAATGCTTCATTTGTAGTTTTTAAAGAGATTTTTGTACAATTTCAAAACCGGATAACAACCAGTAATAGCTTGCTTTTGGAAACCAACAACGAGGTTTTGGAAAATGAAAACCAAATGCAACTCTACCTTGTATCCACCAGTGGTTTTGTGTCATAGAACCAGTCATACACAGCTTTATCTTCCTCCATATCCAGTTCTAGCTGTATGGGTTCCAATGGCTCCACATCCAGGATGTTGTCTGCATAGTCCAGCGGCGGCTCCTCATCATCAAAAGGGGGGAATCGCATGCGCTTAAAGTGGTGACGATCTCGCTTCTCCCGCCTCATCATGATCCACATGGTGCTGTAACCAAGATTAATCAGCTAATTTAGTCCAACGACTGATTAGGTCAACGGTTAGAAAATTTCAAGTGAAAACAACAATAACATTTAATTTCTAGTTTAATTAATAGATCTCTACCCTCCAAAATAGAAAATTTAATAGTAAATTAAATTTTTATAAGTTAATACCTTACCTAGTGGACAGATGCATTTGTCCGGCGCTCTGCCGGTCACGCCAAACGTTAGAAAAAAACGTCCTGAGCTGGGCTCTGGCCGGGACCGGTAGTGTCCTGTTCACTCGCCAGGTGGCTGTACAGCCTACCTGCCGGTATACTGCGCATGCGTGCGCATGCGCTCTTCCTCTTTTTGTTGTCTACCTTATGACCCCTTGTTGGTTATGATAGCGGGGAAGGTAGGGTGGGACTCCCCCTGTCCACTAGGTAAGGTATTAACTTATAAAAATTTAATTTACTATTAAATTTTCTATTTTATTGCGTTAATACAACTTACCTAGTGGACAGATGCAGAATGACTACCCATTGGATGGGGGTAGACAAACAAGGGGAACCCATATAGACAATAGTATAACGGGTGTGTCCGGTACTGGTTAAATAAACCAACCTTTAAGGACCAAAACACCCTTGCCCCCCCCTGATTTTTCCTAAGAGGAAACAGCCTGTGCACCAATTCGAGCCGAAGGTCCAGGAAGACTAATGAGGGCATAAACTAACAAATTCATGAATGAGGAAGAAGAACAGGAGCAAAGAAACACCATCCTTGAGAAGCTCCTGGATCCACTTTGGATCATGGCAATCCAGTAGCAAAGGATAGTGGAGGTTTTTTTTTTTTTTTTTTTTTTTTTATATATATATACACTAAACCCAAAAAAAAACATGTGTACACTATATACAGTCAGTAATAAGACTATTACTGATGTTCGTGGATCTGCTGAGCAGCTACCACAGGACCTAGGTGGTACAACTCTGAATCTGCCCAGGCTAGGTCCTTCAGGTAGAATTGTGTAAAAGTGTTGTGGGCCTTCCAATGGCAAGCGGATAGGATCTGATCCAAAGAAACCCCGCCCTGAAAGGCTTTGGATGCGGCAAAGGCCCGCACATCATGAGCCCGAACTTGATGTATAGTTTGAGCCTCATGATCGGAAAGCTGATAGCACAACAACACAGTTTGCTTGATCCAGGAAGAAACAGTAGCCGGAACAATGTCCTTCTGAAAACTCTTCCGGAAAGACACAAACACCAGATCTTTCCCCGAGCGTAAGTCCTTGGTCCTGTCTAAATAGTAACGCAAGGCCCTGACCGGGCAAAGTGACTGGTCTTCCTTGAGGGACCTGTCCAATGATGGAGCCAACGCGGGAATGACAACCGGTGCCACAGCAGCCGGTCCGTCCCGCGCTAGTTGATTCTTAGATAGAAAACTGGGAGAGGGGTATAGGGAGACCTGACTCCAGTTCTCCTGATGCCTGATGTTGCGGTATAACCATGCATGGATTTCGCTCCGCCTTTTGCCGGAACCCAAAGCCAATAGGAAAACCGTCTTAAAGGTCAAATGTTTAAGAGAGGCCTTCCGCATGGGTTCGAAAGGAGCTTTAGTCAACTGGTGGAGCACTAATGAGAGGTTCCACGCAGGGACTCCCCGCCTGCCTTTCGGCTTGTCTCTATGGAAACTGTCCAACAAGAGAGTCAGGCTTTCATCCTTGCCAAAGTGAACCAGGTCGTTACCCACCATATCGGCAATAGCTGTTCTGTAGCCTTCTATAGTACTGGGTTGTAACTGTCTCTCCTTAAAGAGATACAACAAAAAGTCGGCCACCTGTTTCAGAGAGGGCGACCTGAAGTCCACCTGGTTGGAGTCGCACCACTTAACAAAAATGGCCCACTTTGACTTATAGATCGCTCTGGTTGAACTTCTCTGAGGAGCTTCAATTCTTGCTGCCACCTCCTCAGAAAACCCTTGTCGCCTGATGGACAAGGCTCTAGGAGCCAAGCATGCAGATTCAGATGATTCAAGTTCCTGTGGAGAAGGCCGTTGAAAGGTTGAGTCAACAGGTTCCTCTCCAAGGGAAGACTGACGGGAATCTGACTTGATAGACTAATCAGATCCCAAAACCAAGGCATGTTGGGCCAACCCGGAGCGATTAAGTTCATTCTGTGAAAGCCCTGATTCACCAGTTTGGATGTGACCTGACTGAGAAGGGAGACTGGAGGAAAGGCGTACACGTCCAGGTGGCTCCATGGTAGGCTGAGAGCATCCACCGCCCAAGCTGTCGAGTCCGGAACCGGAGAGACAAACTTGGGAAGCTTGTGATTGAATCGGGTGGCAAAAAGATCTATCTGCGGCTGGCCCCAGTTGGAGCACAAGCGATTGAACACCTGTTGAGACAGGCACCACTCGGTCTGGATCACCTGATTGTGCCTGGACAGCTTGTCTGCTATGACATTCAAGCGACCCGGAATGTGTCTGGCCCGCAGAATTATCTTCCTGGGATGACACCAGGATAGGAGTCGCCAAAGTAGGGCACAGAGAGACCCTGATCTCATACCGCCCTCTTTGTTGATGTAAGACACTACAGTCGTGTTGTCGGTTGCTATGAGAACAATCTGTCCCCTGCACTGCTTCTCGAAACTCTTGAGAGCCAGAAGAACTGCCTTGAGTTCCAAGAAGTTGATGTGGAGGCGACTTTCGGGTTCTGACCAAACGCCTCTTGCTATGGATCCCCCTAAGTGTGCGCCCCAGCCTTCGTTTGAGGCGTCTGTAAAAATCTGTAGGGCGTGCTGAAGAGGGTGCAAGGGTTGCCCTTTTAGCACATTGGTCTCGTCCAACCAGGTGTGGGTGAAGAGAAAGGGGAACCGGAATAATCTTCTCCAGGCTCTCCGGCACATGCCAGTGTCTTTTTAGATGCCACTGAATCAGCCTCATGTGAAGACGGCCAGCCCACACTTGCTTCTCTGTGGCCGTAAGCAGGCCGATTAGGGACATGAACTGTCGGACTGAACAACAGTCCCTGCCTTTGATGAACTGAAGCTTCTGCTGAAGAGCGATCCATCTGTCCTGAGTGGGCAACACTCGACCTGACAGTAGATCGAACCGGTAACCTACGAAATTGAAAACCTGTTGAGGCGTAAGTTCCGATTTCTCCCTGTTTACCACCCACCCTAGTTCGTGGCACAGGGCCAAGAGGGTCTGGGTATGTAACTGGCAAGTTTCCTGGTCCGGGGCTCTGACTAACCAGTCGTCGAGGTACTGGTGGATCCGGATACCCCGTGCTTGAGCCATAAGTTTCACTTCCTTGACTACTTTGGTAAATTCCAGTGGAGCTGTGGCGAGCCCGAAAGGAAGAGCCGTGAATTGATAAGCTTTGCTTCCCAGAAAGAACCTGAGGTACTTTCTTGATCTCTGACTGATAGGGATATGAAAGTAAGCGTCGCTGAAATCCAGCGAAGTTACCCACTCCCCCTTTTGGAGGGACAACCTTATTGTTTCCGGAGTTTCCATTTTGAAAGTGCCTGGTTTCAAGAAAAGATTTAGATGGCTGAGGTCCAAGATAGGTCTCCATCTCTGATTTGATTTTGGTACCAGAAAGAGGCGGTTGTAAAATGCCAGGGAGGATCTGATGACCACCTTTTCGACTACCAACTTGTTTATGAGGTCTGTTACTGCTTGACACAAGGCCTTGCTTTTTCCGGGGTGAGCATAACCACTCTTGATCACCGGGGATCGGGTCAGAGGTGGTCTGATTTTGAAGGGTAGCGTGTATCCCTCTCGTAAAATCGAGACCACCCTTGGATTCGCCCCCAGACTGAGCCAAACTTGCCAAAACTTTTGCAGTCTGCCCCCTACAGCCAAACTTGGGACAACATTGGGGACATTTGGAACAGGTGGGGCAAAAAGACATTGATTTGCACAAAAAACACCTTTGACATCTTTTATTTTTATCTTTTGAGTACAGGGACTTATACCTTTCTTTTGCGGTTGCCCTTGGAAACAAGCAGAATGAGCATGATCTACAACAAGACAAGACACACTTTGAGAATGTAAATTTGGTGTGATCTGAGTGATGACTGGCAATATCTTGTTCCGCTGTGCGGATAACTGCATCAGGGAAAAGTCCATGTCCAAATAACGGGGCATTTCTCAACTGGTTATAGGTATCAGGTTTAATGCCGTTCTTGACGTGGTCAAGGTAGGAATCCCTACGCAGCAAAATCAAGTTGGACATTTGCACAAAAAGACTGTCCGCTAGGTGTTGGAGCGCAGTGCCCATGGCCACAGAAACATTCTGGTGAAAAGCAGAGAGGTCCTTCAAGTCTGAGAGAGCAGCGGATACCTCCTTAGGGGTTTTTCCCTTATTAATCCTAGTATGAAGCATGTTGATATGGCCGGTCATGCGTTCCTGTAACTCACTGGTGCAACGGTTAAACCCTGCCGCATGATTAACAATGTAAGAATTCTCCCGGGCGCACTTCTCCCACCGACGCAAGTATTCCTGTGAAATGGGACGCGAAGGGGGTCCGGTGGCAGGGTAAGCAGATGCTTTGACAATGCGAGGGAATTGAGAGTTCACCTTCGCTTCTGAGTTGTGCCAGCTAAACAAAGTCTTTCCAGGCCTATGCGGCCCCTCCGGTCTAATCATATGCATCTGGTACCATCTATTTTGCGACTTCGGTACCTTGACAAACTGATCCTTTTTCAGTCCAGCCGAGTCCTGGGAACGTGAAGGGTACCCCTCCGCCACCACTGTGTTCAACTTCTCTAACTTCTGACAAAGCCAGTTGTCCGGTGGCATGGCTACAGAGATGCGGGCAGGCCTCTTTGGCAGCTTCCCCTTCCAGGGGTTATTACTCTTATCAGGCTCACTGAGGTCGCTTTCAAATGTGGGGATATGATTCCATCCCATAAAGGAACGGATGGCCCTAACTGTCTCTCTGTAATTCATATCCTCCGTTTGTTCAGGCCGGTCCAAGGTATCAGAAGATATCTCACCCTCATCAGAAATCTGGTCGTCGGATAAACTGGCTTCAGAAGGAGGAGGGCCAATGTCCAAATTATCCGGCTCCGGTGGAGCCCGGTAAGCATCTGAAACAGAGGAATCCCCAAAGAGAGATGACGCAGTATGATCCACTGGAGGAACTTGACCGGATGAACCGGGTTGAGCAAAACCTTGACCGGTTGCACCGGGAAGAAAGAGACCTGATTGTTCCGGGTCGGAACCAACAGAGGAAAGTGGAGCAGGCTTAGACTTCAACTTCTGCACGACCTCCGGACCAGAGGAGACTTGAGCTTGAGCCGGTGGCTTAACCTGGACCGGTGCAGATTTGTCCTTAAGAGAGCCCACATCAGGAGAGGGAGACACCTGTCTCTTTTTTGAATGTTTATCGTCCTTATGGTCCTTGCGGGATTTACGTGACTTCTTTTGATCTTTAACATCCCTTTCTACACTCTTACTAGCCTGTTGTTTGTCACCCTCACCTTCTGCCGGGAACTCCACCGGACCGGTGAGCCGGGCAGAAGGGGGAATAAAGGGAGTGTCAGAAATGGCAGCATGGGAAGGCACATGCTGAACAGAAGATTTTGGGGTAGAGAAAACATTGCCCCTGGAGAGTAAGGCCTCAAAACGGGCGAATTGTTCAGCCCATTGATCTGACATCTTTTGGAGTTGATCGGAGGTAACAAAAGTAGAACTTGAAGACTCCGGCTGCGCATGCGCAGGGGGCTGAGAGGCAGGAGATGGTTGAAAAACAGGCTCTGTATCTTCAACAGAAGCAATAACTGTTACCTGATCCGGAGACACTAACACCCCCGCCTTTTTATCCTTGCGTATCTTATATGTAGGGGTGGCCAGCATATCCTTCTGGGTATCCGTGAAACCATCACAAATAACACACAATTTCTTAGCAACACAGTCATCATCCCCAATGCCCTTGTCACGGCATCTGGCACAGCGTTTGTGCAAATCAAAGGAGGCCATAATGTGGCCACATACGCCTCGCCTCTGCCCTTTCTTGTCTCCAGGGGATGCCATGATATATGAACACAATAATAAACTACAAACTTGAGAAGAATTCACTTGTAAAGTACATAAAAAAATTTAAAAAGTTTCTCTTAAACTTCAAGCGTTTTAAGTCCTCACGCGCCAAACAAAAAGAGGAAGAGCGCATGCGCACGCATGCGCAGTATACCGGCAGGTAGGCTGTACAGCCACCTGGCGAGTGAACAGGACACTACCGGTCCCGGCCAGAGCCCAGCTCAGGACGTTTTTTTCTAACGTTTGGCGTGACCGGCAGAGCGCCGGACAAATGCATCTGTCCACTAGGTAAGTTGTATTAACGCAATAAAATTGCAAATTTAATAAGTAAATTAAATTTTTATAAGTTAATACCCTATCCAATGGACAATTGCTTATCCGGTCGGCGCAGACCGGCCCGCCAAACGCCAGAAAAAGACGTCCTGTGTTTCCACCGGCTGGCCGGTCCCAGTACTGTGCATTCGCTAGGTGGCGCATGGTATTTACTTCCTGTCTAGACAGCATGACGTCTAGGTCAGCATCTTTTTCGTTGTCTAAACCTATTAGACCCCTAGTAAGCTGATAGCGGGGTCGGTGGGAGGGTCTTGTGTGTCCATTGGATAGGGTATTAACTTATAAAAATTTAATTTACTTATTAAATTTGCAATTTTATTGCGTTAATACATCCTATCCAATCGACAATTGCTGAATAACTACCGCTTGGTCGGCGGGTAAGTTACTAGGGACTTATGTGAATTCACAAGTAATAGCAAATTTTAACCTACGGCCTAGGCTGACTTCGTCAGGAGACCTATAGGTCCAGGCCTGGGTTGACTTTAATGTCAGGAAACCCTGTAAGGCCATGGTCGGTTGCCAGCAGCCGGTTACCCGGGGCTATACCGCCGTCGCCCCCCCCCCCCCCCCCCCCTTTTGCAGACCTGCTCTGAGGTAGGGGAAGAGAGGGATGAGTTCAGTCCCAGAATGCAAATAAACCTCCCGAAGGAAGCACGCCACACTTAATCCTTATGTACATGAAGAACTGTTATGCGCATATACAAATCTCCTCAATCTAAGGGCCACCTGTGGATCTGCTGAGCAGCCACTACCGAGCCCAATTGGTAAAGCTCTGAATCAGCCCAAGCCCCGCCCTTCATACAGAGCTGTGTGAAGGTATTGTGACTTCAGTGGCAGGCTGACAAGATTGGATCAAAGGAGACTCCCGACTGGAAGACCTTAGAAGCATCAAAGGCCCTGACATCATGGGCTTTAACCTGATGTAAAGTGTGGGCCTCCTGGTCAGAGAGCTCATAACATAGGATCACAGTCTACTTGATCCAAGAGGAGATAGTGGCAGGTGAGATGTCTTTGTTGAAACCTTTCTTAAAGGAGACAAAAAACCACCTCCTTATTCTGCCTGATGTCTGAGGTCCTGTCCAAATAGTAGCACAATGCTCTGACCGGACAGAGGGACCTGTAAAACTTGAGGGATCTATCCAGAGTTGGGGCCAGGGCTGTTATAACCCCAGGGGCCACACTGTCTGGACCCTCTATGGCCAGCTGATTCTAGGATAGAAAGCTGGGTGATGGATACAGGGACACCTTGACCAATCGGATTGGTGTCCAATATATCAGTTTTGCCAAGCATGAATCTCACTTCTGCACTTGCCCGACCCAAGGGCTAAGAGGAATACCGTCTTGAAGGTCAAATGCTTCAAGGAGGTCTATTTGATTGGATCAAATGGAGTCTTAGCTGGTGCACGGTTAGTAAGAAGTTCCAGGAGGGTATGCCACTCCTGCCTTTGGGTCTGTCTCCGAGGAAACTATCCAGGAGATGAGCGAGATTTTCGTCCTTGCTGGTGTTGAAGGGTGAATTTCCCAGTTTATCAACAATGGGTGACCTATAACCATCAATGGTGCTGGGTTGTTTGCCAAGCATGTATCTCACTTCTACACTTGCCCGAACCTAGGGCCAAGAGGAAAACTGCCTTGAAGGTCAAAAGCTTCAAGGAGGCCTTTAATTGGTTCAAAATGAACCTTGTCAGCTGGTGCAAAAACCAGGAAGAAGTTCCAGGAGGGGATTCCCCTACAGCCTTTGGGTCTGTCTCAGTGGAAGCTATCCAGGAGACGAGCGAGATTTTCATCCTTACTGACATGGATGGGCAAATTTTCCAGACTATCAGCAATGGCTGACCTGTAACCATCAATGGTACTGGACTGCAACTTCCTGTCCTGAAACAGGTACCTAAGGAAGTCAGCAACTGACTCTACAGGGGGTGCTCGAAGTCCACCTGATGAATGATACATCACTTGGTAAAAATGAACCATTTGCCCCATAGACTGATCTGATTGACCCCCCCATTGAGGAGCCTCAATTCTTGCTGCCACTGCCTCAGACAAGTCCTGCTCCTCGATTGCTGAGGCTCTAGGAGCCCTGCATGGAGATTAAGATTTGTCAGATTTCTGTGAGGGATCTGATCGAATGGCTGTGAACAGGCTGGGCAGATTGGACAGGCCCAGCGGGATTTGGCTGGACATGGCCACTAGATCCCAAAACCAATGGATGTTGGGCCACCCCGGAGCAATCAGAATGATTCTCTTACATGGGGAGGCTTGCAACTTCTCCACCACTTTGCCCAATATGGCTGACGGTGGGAAGGTGTATGCTTTTAGATCCTACCATGGCCGACTGAGCACATCCACTGCTGTGGCCAAGCGATCCGGTACCGGTGACACAAAAACAGAGGCAACTTGTTGTTGAACCTCGCGGCAAATAAGTCTAGTTTGGGCCGGTGCCACCTACTGCATAGAGTGGAAGACCTCTGGAAGGAGAAACCACTGTTTGGATGGTCTGGCCTAGCCTGGGTACCTTGTCTGCTACCACATTAGGCCGGCCTGGAATGTGTCGTGCTTTAGAGTCACTTGTTTCCTGGTACACCAGGTCAAGATTCTCCATAGTAGGGCACAAAGAGGGCCCGACCTCATGCCTCCTTCCTTTATGTATGACACCACTGTGGTGTTGTCGGTTGCTACAAGTACTATCTTGTTTGAGCAAAGGTCTTGGAACTCTTTTAAAGTCAGAAAAACTGCTTAAAGTTCTAGATAGTTTATATGCAACTTGCTTCCCAAAGGGGACCAGGTTGCTCTTGCAAAGTGCTCATTTAAGGGAGCGCCCCACCCTTCTATTGATGCGTCTGTAAATATTTGCAGAGCATGTTTTATTGGGTGTACTGGTTGGACTGTAAGGACATTGTCTTCTTTCAGCCCTCATTGGGACCTGGGGATTGGGATCACCTTTTCCAGTGATCCTGGGACCCTCCAGTTGTGTTTGTGATGCCACTGAATGAATCTCATATGAAGTTGGCCTAGATGAACTTGCTTTCCTGTAGCTGTTAGCAAACCTATCAAGGACATGAATTCCCGGACCGGGCAAGCCGGTAGGGATAGCAGTCTCGGCATTTTCTCTTGAAGGTTCTGCCACCGATCTGGAGTCAGCCAGACCCGATCGGATCTGAGGTCTAACTGGTAGCCTATAAGATTGAAGTCTTGTTTGGGCTCCAGCTCTAATTTCTCTAAGTTCACCAGCCAACCTATTTGCTGACACATTATTTACTAGTTCCTGTGTATGTTACAGACAAGCCTGGTGGGAGCTGGCTCTCACCAACCAGTCGTCTAGGTACTGGTGGCTTCTTAAAACCTTGTGTATGGCCATCAATTTCAACTTCTTTGGTATCACGGTGAACTCAAAAGGTGCTGTGGACAACCCGAATGGCAGGGCTTTGAACTGGTATGCCCGACCTTGGATGTGAAATCTCAGGCATTTCCTGGATTGTTCTTGTATAGGTATATGGACGTAGGTATCCCTCCTTCAACAGTTGTACTACCTAGGGTCCAGCCCCCAAGGCTTCCTAAGTTCCCAAAAAGGGCTTAGTCTGGACCCTATAGGCAGATTGTGTGCCACATTTGGGACATTTGGTATTCTGACAAACATTTTCTGTCCCTCCGGACACTGGTCCGGTCTGGTGACAATGATCCAGGTTAACAGTCTCTCTGTTTTTATTGTGGTCTTATTTTCACATTAATAAACTCTTCGCCCCGGGCCAGCAGCCTGCAAGGTGCAGCATTTACAGAGCAATTGTCATATGTGAGATGTCAGTCCCCTGGCCGGACCTGATGACAAAATTTATTATTATCTCTGCAGTCAAGTCCAGCACTGATAACAGGTTGTTGAGAGGTGTGATAAGGGAACGTTGCCTGGCAGTAGCTTGGGACACTGTCATATCATCAAGACCACTGACCAGTTTAAGAATTCTCTGTAACCAAATTAACCTTAGGCAACTCTGTCCGGTACCCGGACTCCATACCCGGTACTTTACTGTAACCAGTAATTCTCTGTAACCGGCAAAAACTGGCAGGTTGGGGTCACCAATGAATTTTGACAGCTACTGGTCTATATTTAGCTAGCTTTTTTTTTTTTTTTTTTTTGTATGTAACCAGTTGGGTTGAAGCACTGTACAGTAAGGACTGTGCAGCCAACACCCTGTTAGTAGACTTGTAACCCATAGATTGAAGCAAGTGTACAAGGCTGTGTAGCCAGTACCAGCCAGTACACTCTGTAGCCAGTTGTTGAAGCAAGTGTACAAGGCTGTGTAGCCAGTACCAGCCGGTACACTCTGTAACCAGTTGTTGAAGCCAGTGTACAAGGCTGTGTAGCCGGTACACTGTAACCAGTTGAGGCTACTGTATAAGGCTGTGAAGCCGGTAGGTACATACTGTAACCAGCTACTGAAGTAACTGTACAAGGCTGTTTAGCCGGTAGTTGGTCGGTACACTCTGTAACCAGTTGTTGAAGTAAGTGTACAAGGCTGTGTAGCCAGTACCCGGTCGGTACCCTGTAGCTAGTTGTTGAAGTAACTGTACAAGGCTGTGTAGCCGGTAGGTACACTCTGTAACCAGTTGCTGAATGAAGCTTACAACTATCTTGTGTTGAATTCAGTTTCCTCCATTTATTAAAAAATTTCCTTACAAGGTGGAGTACAAGGCTGTGTTTCTTTGAACGCACGTCTTATTTGTAGATTTGACAGTTGCTGGGAAAGCCCTTGTGAGCTATATTTAGAACCGATTGTTAGTCGGTGTGTCACGTGACAGCTTGTTGGTCGGAGGGAGAACGTGATTGGCTGATTGGAGATGATGATCAGCTTCGTGACCTGGTCGGTGAATCACGTGACCAGCTTCGGATCTTCCGACCATTTCCGACCTTCTTCGGTGAATCACGTGATTAACTTCGTGACCAGGTTGGTGAAAACACGTGACCAGCTTCGTGATTCGGAAGGACACACGATTGGCTGACTGGATATGACGTCAGAGGTCGCGTTCTTTTGTGCTGGCCGGTCGGCTGATGCTTTAAAAGCAGAGAAGCCTGGGCCAGTGCGCTCTGTAGATAAAGTCCTGGCCGGACTGAAGTCGATTCTTCTTCTCAGCCGGCTGTACACTCAAACCAATTTCCTGGCCATCCACCTCCCTTACTACCGACACAAGTGTCTATGTAAATACTAGGTGAGGTCGGCTGAACATGAGCTTGCCGGTCGACTAATGCTTTACAGCAAAGATGTCTGGACCAGTGCGCTCTGAAGAAATCTGAAGACTTCATCTCTTGCTACTGATGTACAAGTGTTCACAGCAAAAGTATAGTAAAAACTAAGGCTGCAACGATTCTTTGGTTACTCGGAAATGAAACAATTCAGTTCAATACTCGAGGCAAGAAAAGTTAACTGGGTCTTCGAAAACAACTAAACATAGACATAAAATCTACTACAAAATTCTATTTTTTCTTTAAATATATTAATATATTTATATATTTCACTAATATAAGGCGTTTCCGTGTTAGTATTTTATATTTTAAGTATTTGCAAACATTAATTCTTTGTGTAACAACGTTTTATAAGATGGCATTTTATTATAACGTATTTCGAAGACGCCTCAAATCTTGCAATATAAAGATGGTTAAAGTGTCATATATTTTGGATTATAAATGCGTCTTTTTCCCAAAATTCAACAAATTTTTAAAATTCTTTCCTAATGTGTGGTTTGTAACCATTTTATAAGGCATGATATGTCAAAATATGAAGCAGTTTATTTCGTGGGCGATAATCAAGCGATTAACCGAGTCCGAGTCGGCTCTTCTAAAACGAGGAATTGAGGCACATTTT
This sequence comes from Sabellastarte sp. h YS-2021, assembly GCA_964017235.1. Classification (NCBI taxonomy): domain Eukaryota; kingdom Metazoa; phylum Annelida; class Polychaeta; order Sabellida; family Sabellidae; genus Sabellastarte; species Sabellastarte sp. h YS-2021. Next base: position 70,289,644 of record OZ024933.1, read on the forward strand.
CGGGCTCGCTAGCAGCCCTAGTAAAAACATACAGTCAAGACAATAAAAAAACTAGAAATAGGCCGCCCTGTTGATAGTAGATGCGAATAGAAACAGGATAGCATAGAAGAACACACATTATCATGTGTAATGTCCACCCATGAACCTTTTGCCCAAATTGTACAGTAGTCTTACAAGACCCTGTTTCATTTGTAAAATATATCAATGATGCTTAAATATTTGATAGTGTAGATGTAATTTATTTCAGCTTCATGCCTTTTTGCATTGGTTGGGTTGAAAATTTTGACGAAATCACTCTATCTTGCACGGTTAAGAAGATAGAAGCCAATTCCTGTTTTTCTATTTTTGGCAAAAATTTGAAAATTCAAAATGGCCGCCATTATTGGGAAAAGGAAATTTTTTTGAAAATTGCCAAGAGTACATTTCTTAGATACCCTATGGGTCGAAAATTTCAACAAAATAACTCTATTTTGCACGGTTAAGGCCAGTTTGTGTTTTTCCATTTTGGGCAAAAATTCGAAAATTCAAAATGGCTGCCATTTTTGGGGAGGGGAAAATTTTTTGAAAATTGCAAAGATTACATTCCTTAGATACCCTGTGGGTTGAAAATTTCGACGAAATCGCTCTATCTCGCATGGTTAAGGAGATAGAAGCAAATTTGTGTTTTGCCATTTTTGGCAAAAATTTGAAAATTCAAAATGGCCGCCATTTTAGGGGAGGGGAAAATTTTTTAGAAATTACCAAGAGTACAATGCTCAGATACCCTGTGGGTCGAAAATTTTGACGAAATCACTCTATCTGGCACGGTTAAGGAGATAGAAGCAAATTTGTGTTTTGCCATTTTTGGCAAAAATTCAAAAATTCAAAATGGCCGCCATTTTTGGGGAGGGGAAAAATTTTTGGAAAATTGCAAAGATTGCATTCCTTAGATACCCTGTGGGTCGAAAATTTCGACGAAATCGCTCTATCTCGCACGGTTAAGGAGATAGAAGCAAATTTGTGTTTTGCCATTTTTGGCAAAAATTCGAAAATTCAAAATGGCCGCCATTTTTGGGGAGGGGAAAATTTTTTGAAAATTGCAAATATTACATTCCTTAGATACCCTGTGGGTCGAAAATTTCGATGAAATCGCTCTATCTCGCACGGTTAAGGAGATAGAAGCAAATTTGTGTTTTGCCATTTTTGGCAAAAATTCGAAAATTCAAAATGGCCGCCATTTTTGGGGAGGGGAAAATTTTTGGAAAATTGCAAAGATTGCATTCCTTAGATACCCTGTGGGTCGAAAATTTCGACGAAATCGCTCTATCTCGCACGGTTAAGGAGATAGAAGCAAATTTGTGTTTTGCAATTTTTGGCAAAAATTCGAAAATTCAAAATGGCCGCCATTTTTGGGGAGGGGAAAACTTTTTGAAAATTGCAAAGATTACATTCCTTAGATACCCTGTGGGTCGAAAATTTCGACGAAATCGCTCTATCTCGCACGGTTAAGGAGATAGAAGCAAATTTGTGTTTTGCCATTTTTGGCAAAAATTCGAAAATTCAAAATGGCCGCCATTTTTGGGGAGGGGAAAATATTTTGAAAATTGCAAAGATTGCATTGCTTAGATACCCTGTGCGTCGAAAATTTTGCCGAAATCGCTCTATCTCGCACGGTTAAGGAGATAGAAGCAAATTTGTGTTTTGCCATTTTTGGCAAAAATTCGAAAATTCAAAATGGCCGCCATTTTTGGGGAGGGGAAAATATTTTGAAAATTGCAAAGATTGCATTGCTTAGATACCCTGTGCGTCGAAAATTTTGCCGAAATCGCTCTATCTCGCACGGTTAAGGAGATAGAAGCAAATTAGTGTTTTGCCATTTTTGGCAAAAATTCGAAAATTCAAAATGGCCGCCATTTTTGGGGAGGGGGAAATTTTTGGAAAATTGCAAAGATTGCATTCCTTAGATCCCCTGTGGGTCGAAAATTTTGCCGAAATCGCTCTATCTCGCACGGTTAAGGAGATAGAAGCAAATTTGTGTTTTGCCATTTTTGGCAAAAATTCGAAAATTCAAAATGGCCGCCATTTTTGGGGAGGGGAAATTTTTTTGAAAATTGCAAATATTACATTCCTTAGATACCCTGTGGGTCGAAAATTTCGACGAAATCGCTCTATCTCGCACGGTTAAGGAGATAGAAGCAAATTTGTGTTTTGCCATTTTTGGCAAAAATTCGAAAATTCAAAATGGCCGCCATTTTTGGGGAGGGGAAAATTTTTGGAAAATTGCAAAGATTGCATTCCTTAGATACCCTGTGGGTCGAAAATTTCGACGAAATCGCTCTATCTCGCACGGTTAAGGAGATAGAAGCAAATTTGTGTTTTGCCATTTTTGGCAAAAATTCGAAAATTCAAAATGGCCGCCATTTTTGGGGAGGGGAAATTTTTTTGAAAATTGCAAATATTACATTCCTTAGATACCCTGTGGGTCGAAAATTTCGATGAAATCGCTCTATCTCGCACGGTTAAGGAGATAGAAGCAAATTTGTGTTTTGCCATTTTTGGCAAAAATTCGAAAATTCAAAATGGCCGCCATTTTTGGGGAGGGGAAAATTTTTGGAAAATTGCAAAGATTGCATTCCTTAGATACCCTGTGGGTCGAAAATTTCGACGAAATCGCTCTATCTCGCACGGTTAAGGAGATAGAAGCAAATTTGTGTTTTCCCATTTTTGGCAAAAATTCGAAAATTCAAAATGGCCGCCATTTTTGGGGAGGGGAAAATTTTTTGAAAATTGCAAAGATTGCATTCCTTAGATACCCTGTGGGTCGAAAATTTCGACGAAATCGCTCTATCTCGCACGGTTAAGGAGATAGAAGCAAATTTGTGTTTTGCCATTTTTGGCAAAAATTCGAAAATTCAAAATGGCCGCCATTTTTGGGGAGGGGAAAATATTTTGAAAATTGCAAAGATTGCATTGCTTAGATACCCTGTGCGTCTAAAATTTTGCCGAAATCGCTCTATCTCGCACGGTTAAGGAGATAGAAGCAAATTAGTGTTTTGCCATTTTTGGCAAAAATTCGAAAATTCAAAATGGCCGCCATTTTTGGGGAGGGGAAAATTTTTGGAAAATTGCAAAGATTGCATTCCTTAGATCCCCTGTGGGTCGAAAATTTTGCCGAAATCGCTCTATCTCGCACGGTTAAGGAGATAGAAGCAAATTTGTGTTTTGCCATTTTTGGCAAAAATTCGAAAATTCAAAATGGCCGCCATTTTTGGGGAGGGGAAATTTTTTTGAAAATTGCAAATATTACATTCCTTAGATACCCTGTGGGTCGAAAATTTCGACGAAATCGCTCTATCTCGCACGGTTAAGGAGATAGAAGCAAATTTGTGTTTTGCCATTTTTGGCAAAAATTCGAAAATTCAAAATGGCCGCCATTTTTGGGGAGGGGAAAATTTTTGGAAAATTGCAAAGATTGCATTCCTTAGATACCCTGTGGGTCGAAAATTTCGACGAAATCGCTCTATCTCGCACGGTTAAGGAGATAGAAGCAAATTTGTGTTTTGCCATTTTTGGCAAAAATTCGAAAATTCAAAATGGCCGCCATTTTTGGGGAGGGGAAAATTTTTTGAAAATTGCAAAGATTACATTCCTTAGATACCCTGTGGGTCGAAAATTTCGACGAAATCGCTCTATCTCGCACGGTTAAGGAGATAGAAGCAAATTTGTGTTTTGCCATTTTTGGCAAAAATTCAAAATGGCCGCCATTTTTGGGGAGGGGAAAATATTTGGAAAATTGCAAAGATTGCATTGCTTAGATACCCTGTGTGTCGAAAATTTTGCCGAAATCGCTCTATCTCGCACGGTTAAGGAGATAGAAGCAAATTAGTGTTTTGCCATTTTTGGCAAAAATTCGAAAATTCAAAATGGCCGCCATTTTTGGGGAGGGGAAAATTTTTGGAAAATTGCAAAGATTATATTCCTTAGATACCCTGTGGGTCGAAAATTTCGATGAAATCGCTCTATCTCGCACGGTTAAGGAGATAGAAGCAAATTTGTGTTTTGCCATTTTTGGCAAAAATTCGAAAATTCAAAATGGCCGCCATTTTTGGGGAGGGGAAAATTTTTGGAAAATTGCAAAGATTGCATTCCTTAGATACCCTGTGGGTCGAAAATTTCGACGAAATCGCTCTATCTCGCACGGTTAAGGAGATAGAAGCAAATTTGTGTTTTCCCATTTTTGGCAAAAATTCGAAAATTCAAAATGGCCGCCATTTTTGGGGAGGGGAAAATTTTTTGAAAATTGCAAAGATTGCATTCCTTAGATACCCTGTGGGTCGAAAATTTCGACGAAATCGCTCTATCTCGCACGGTTAAGGAGATAGAAGCAAATTTGTGTTTTGCCATTTTTGGCAAAAATTCGAAAATTCAAAATGGCCGCCATTTTTGGGGAGGGGAAAATTTTTGGAAAATTGCAAATATTACATTCCTTAGATACCCTGTGGGTCGAAAATTTCGACGAAATCGCTCTATCTCGCACGGTTAAGGAGATAGAAGCAAATTTGTGTTTTGCCATTTTTGGCAAAAATTCGAAAATTCAAAATGGCCGCCATTTTTGGGGAGGGGAAAATTTTTTGAAAATTGCAAAGAGTACAATGCTCAGATACCCTGCGGGTCGAAAATTTTGCCCAAATCGCTCTATCTCGCACGGTTAAGGAGATAGAAGCAAATTACTCAAAAGTAGTACTGAAAATACACAATGAAGTACCTAAATGGCTATTACTCATGTACTGACAAAGCTATCAGTCCCAAATGCAATACCAAGCGAGCTATGGACATAACAATCTTGTATTCAAAATTGTAGTAAAATATCTTTAATTATTTTGGCTTAAATGCACGGAAACCAATGGGTACTGAAAATAGCTGTACTTAAGTATTACTCAGTAAGCAAAAGAGGTACAACAGCCAAAAGCAATCCCAAGCAAGCTACTGACCCAATAAGCCTGCATACCAAATTTGGTGACAATAGCTCTAATACTTTTCCTTTAAATGAGCGGAAACCATGCGTGACGCCGGACATCGGACGCCGGACGCCGGACATCGGACATGGGACATCGGACATCGGACGGCGAAAAAAGCAAAAATAATATATCCACCCCCCAGGGGGGTGGACATAATTATCTATCTATTTGAATCTTTCTGTATAAACTGATATAGAATTTGTCACATTACTACAGTTTCCTTAAATAGAGTACCTATATTAAAGCCTACTGTAATCTGTAATTTGAAAAGTTAAAAGCAAAGACATATTACCAAACATCAGTGAAGAAGAGTGCTGTACAAGTTATAACTTGTACAGGCATAATTTTTGTACAAGTTATAACTTGTACAAAATTTGAAAAAGATTTTGTACAAGTTATAACTTGTACAACTCGGCCGTACAAGTTACAACTTGTACAAGATTTTGTACAAGTTATAACTTGTACAAAATCCCAACTTGTACACGACATATATAAGCTTACCGGTCGACTAATGCTTTAAAGCAAAGATGTCTGGACCAGCGCACTCTGAGAAATCTGAAGACTTCATCTATGGCTGATGAAAAAATACTTGAGCTAGGCTGGTGTGACTGATGCTTTACAGCAGAGAAGTCTGTACCAGTGCGCTCTGATGAAGAATGCACCTTCCATAGGGGAATTCCCTCTATATACAATGTTCAAAACTACGTAGACTGAAGATTCCTGGGATTTGCATATGTAGTACTAGAAGACGTTTCTATGGTAACTGTAGCTGGAAGGTTACAGAAGGTTCATTCAAACAAAAGACACAGATAAAAATACCTGTAAGAAGTATATCCATAATTCCTCCATATTGCCGATCTGCCCCTAAACAACACAATGGTTGAATGGGAGGAAACTAGCAAAATAGCTGCCTTCATATTTCTCGTCGATTACTGCCCTATCATCAAAATTAATTGAGTCAACTAGGGAACGTTTCCAGCAGATTTCTAAACGTATATCCGTGCTTGATCAGTAGATAACACTTCTACACTGAAAATATCCACATATGAGGTTGAAAATCCGCCATAATGCACAATTTTCTTTAAAAAATCTGGAGATTGTAGAAACTACGTCTGCACAGTACACGCGCCAAACGAAAAAGATGCTACGACGTCATGCTGTCTAGACAGGAAGTAAATACCATGCGCCACCTAGCGAATGCACAGTACTGGGACCGGCCAGCCGGTGGAAACACAGGACGTCTTTTTCTGGCGTTTGGCGGGCCGGTCTGCGCCGACCGGATAAGCAATTGTCCATTGGATAGGATGTATTAACGCAATAAAATACATTATTTCACACTATTTTGCAATATTATGAACCTTCCAATACTTTTAATACAATTACTAAAAGTCGGGGTAATAGATGTCCCCATGTATATTAAACTTCTAACTTACCCCCACTGCGCCAAGTACACAGGTTCTATGATCCAAGGTATCTCATTGACAAATGTGATTGCTCCAGTTACGTGGAACAGAACTTTGACATCTCGGATCTGTTCCCATGGCATGGGCATGTTTTCCAACAACTTCATGACAGCATGAGGCATGTACTTCAGTGCACTGGAACAGAGACACTGATTAATATATCATACACAGGAGGGAAACAGCTACTCAAGCTTTGTACAACTTGAATTAATATCAAAACAATAACATTGACAGTTGTTTTAAATACTACTCCTATGTGAAAGAGACTGGTTCTATTTTTAACTTTAAAGCACTCGTAAGTGCATACCTCCACCAGGGGGCATTATGAAAATAAGGCAATTTTTTTGCATCTAGACTATGATCCTGATCTTTCCAAAAATGTAATCCCTACTTCCTTTAGCCAGGACCCATCCACATGAAAAATATCATGACAATCCACTACTTACTTTCTGAGACAAAATCATAGAAAACACATTGAAAATGGGACCTTTGAAAATTCAGAATTTTTTGGTATCCAGAATATGATCCAGATCTTCCCAAAATTTCATCAGTTATTTCTTTGGTTTGGCCTTACCCAAATAATAAATTTCATAAAGATCTGTTTATTAATTGTGGAGTCACTGCAAACACAGAAAAACAAACACATTCTGAATCTGCATTGGCAGCCTGCAGATGTACACATTTTCATACTGACCCACCCCAAATTGAAAGGACATAAAACCTGGACTTTGATTTTAACTCAAACAAAAATTCACTTTGATTTTAACTTCAACAACCATTAGCTTCTACGTCCGAGATGTGCAATTCTTAAATGTGGATAAAACTGGTCAAGATCTTGCCACAGATAGGCATTTTTTAACAGCACTAATACTGCTGTGCATTAACTTCATAAAATACACGGTTCAAAGCTATAAGCTATTAATAAAATTACTTATATTTCATTCAGTCTTCACAATATAAACGATCTCCTGTAGGGATCTTGAAAAAGTGTGAGGCACAAGAGTATGGAAATAAGTATGTTTTTGGCAATGTCATTTCACCCCAAGCCCACAGTTCTATGCACAGAAAAAGTTTTACAATATATATTTCAGCCAAGTTATCACATTGGTATTTGAAAGAATTTGCCATGCAACAACACTCAAGAATCATCCATGAATACCTCATAAAACTTACCCAAGGTAAACTCTTTTGTCATGTCTGAACTTCCTGTTACTCATGTCCCCGTGATCGCGAATGATCTTCCTGACATGTTCCGGCGGCATGTCTTCTTTCTGAATGTCAACAAACCCAAACTTCCTTTTTTCTGCATAGCGCTTGGACTGCAGCTGCTGCCATTTTTTGGCTGTAAGAAGAGGAGTCATCATAAGACAAAACTGGCATCAAAATGTGACTTTTTTCCTTTTTTTTAATAATGTCAAGTCAGCAAAGTAACAAGTCAGCAACACCTGTATCCCTGGTATTGAGACGGTTTCATTGAAATACCTTCATATGAAGAAATCACACAGTTTTATCTCAAAGTTTTGCACATTTAACACTTCTATAGCTATTTTTTGAGAAGTGTCATGTTCTTTTCTCATGCATTTCACTTCCTGTTTGCAGACATTTGATTGGGGATATGCTAGAATACAATAGTGGTGCTATCCTTTGCGTACATGAAAACCGATTTCCGGGTCATGAAAACAAAACAATATCTGGTATATGTCGGGGTTTTTTTTTGTATTTGCCTTGGGAAAAATGTAGACATCCGTACATGAGGTATAACTTTTAAGCAGAAGAGAACGTCTATAAAATTCATCATATTTAACCATTTGAAGGTATTTTATGAAATATTTAATAATATTTCAAATATTTCTTATATCGTCAAGCAATGTGAGCCATGCAATGTGGATAATTAAATAAACTGATAAATACTGGTTCCCATCCCTTTATAGTGGTTTTCACTATTTTAGTCCCAAGCGAAACGAAATGTGGTATACCGGTATTATGTTAACAACACAAGAACACAACATTTTTGTTTTCCCAGAATCGGAATAGTCTTGAATTGCCCGAATACCTAAATGTAAAATATGCAACCGAGTGAACTGACCCACTTTTAAAGTAGTGTTGAAAATGGTTTTCCGGTATGCAGAATATTGTTTCGTTTGAGTAGAAAAAAGCGAAATCCGCAAAGAATATTTGGGAATCGGTTATTGTAAACATAATTATTTTAGGCTTTCTAATGGCTGATACTTCATAGAAACAAAACATATACATACTTTGTAAAATATGTCACATTTTTACTTTATACTGAGCAAAAATCATTTTTACGTACTTAATAATATCTGGCCAAAGCCACTTCTATTTGCAAGTTATCTCTCATGCACGCCTGCGAATAATTTTCAATGCACAGAACAAGCATACAGAAAAAAAAAACAGATTTCGTTTTGGTTCAAAGCTCCGGTAACCAGTTCTGATTTCTGTAAACAATGCCACCACTATTTTAAACAACACTGATTTTATTTCAATGTCATGAATTACAAATAAAATAAAACATAAGTAAACAGTATTTCAGTGAAATGGTCTCCATAAATACTGGCACAATTCAACCCAAATAATATTGCAAAATTAAAAGTTTGTGTACATTATCAAATATACAATGTAGAGGAAAATAAAGAATATTTTGTGTACTCATGGCATTCATAACTTTTAATTTATAACAATGACTATAATATTTAAAGATTATTTTTGTTAATATTGTGACCGATTATGACTTAAATAAACTGAAAAGGCACAGTATACAAAATTCTCACAAAGAAGTTATTGACTTATTGTGGAAATGATAACCAATAAAGTGCTTAATTACTGATAACAATCAGAATCACTTTATTCAACAGTACAACTATGCTAGCTGGCATCTACGTAAAATAATTCAGTCTGTTATCCGTTTTTCTTTACAACAATTTACTTGCCCCACTTTCATTGAAAGAGCTAAATATCACAAGAAAAAATTCATTATTAAATTATCATGAAACATACTTTTTTCCTGAAGTTTTTCTTCTGACATATAGTCTGGCAGTCTTTGCTGTTGGACAGTTTGGTGCGAAGTAGATTTGAACTGTGGCTGTGGTATCAGAGGTATCTGGCCCATGAGAATGGGCTGCCCAGTGGGACCAAACATATAAGGAACAGCCATGATTTATTTTCAATACCTGTGTCTTTCCTGCAAAGCAATACAAAACATCATAAGACTATAAACCTGCTCAATATGATTTAAAAGTTTCTGATAAACTTAAATTTGCATGAAACTATTTAGACCAGTCATCTTATTTCAATATCACTCAAAATCTGATTAGGACAGCTTATTAACTTAACCATCATTTATTTGTCCCATATTTTTTATTACCCGAATTCTCTGTATGAAGTAAACAATGCACACATCTTTGTGGTATCTTGGGATGGGTCAGTAGGCCCAGGGCTTTAAATCTGGACTTTGAGGTGACAAAACAGAGATTTTTACCAGCACAGTGATGGAAGTATTTTACTAAAGTACAGTAGTACTGAGACAATGTTTGCAAACTTCGATATTATCACTCGCTGGCTCATTGCTGACCAATGATCAGTAAAATTTAAATGCAACCAATATTTACAAAGCTCATTTCTTTCAAATCTTTGTGTCGTTTTTGTCCCATTTAAATCTTGGTTTTCCCATTGTTAAGGTGATAATACAATCAGCCAGTCACAAGCGAGGATACATAAAGCATGGCATGGATTGAGGGAGACGTTTGTAAAAAGCTTTTAGGTTATATTTTTGTTATATTTGTGGTGATTTGTGTCTATTTCCCTTGTTTTTTTTAATATTCAATTTTTTTTTCTGGTTCACACTTTTGACCCTATGATCAATATGATCGATTTTTGTTCACATTCTTCCAATTCAAAGATCAACAGGAAAAATCATAGCTATCTCCCAGCACTAGTATACTGCTCAGCCAGTGAATTTCGTCACACAGTGAATTTCGTTTTTCATTTTTACACTTAATTTACATCGCTGAATTACATATTAACATTAGAAGTTGTAGTTTAATGTGTTTATATAACACAAGTATTAGTGGTGGTGGACCAATTCACGGCCGTGTACCTATTCATGCCCACCCCTAAATTTATCCAAAACAATCACAGTTAAACAATAAATTACAAATGTAAATGATCTATTTGACGATTATCTATGAAGTGGAAAACAACATCTCTATGAAAAATTCTAAATCTTCAAGAAAGTTGAGGGTGGGCCTGAATTGGTACCCGGGCGTGAATTGGTCCACCACCATTACAGGAAAAGTAATATCAATTACAGAAGATTTCGGTTAGTTTTTGGTAACATGTAGGATGTGTAAAATATTTATATATTTAGAAATGTTATATTTTTAGTGATATTATATTGTGTGTTTTATCCCAGGGTATCACTACTGGTCAGTCAGTGAATTTCATCACCCCAGTGAAGTTTGTCACTTGACGTAAAAACACCCTTTGACAAGCAATGTCCGCATTTAACTAAACAGAATAACTGCTTTGGACAGCAAGGAACAATTGTGTGCTGTAAGATTATACTAAAGAAGTTTTAATTAGTAAAGAAGTTTTAATATCGTCATAAAATACAAGTGATAAACTTCATTGGGGTGACGAACTTCTCTGGCTGAGCAGTAAAGAGTCTATGGGGAGGCGTATGAATTAAGGCATAAGTACAGGAGCATTTTCAGGACCACCAAACCAGGGTTCACTTAATGCATTTCTTAATAAGTGTTACGATAGGGAAGTTGGTTCGCCATGCCAGCTAAACGACAAAATCTATATTCTAACATGACACAGCTGTGTCCGCGATTCTGATTGGCTAAGACACGAAAAATTGCTCTGTAAAACCCTGCATAACCTCATGAGTTCTATTTTATCGCTCACAATGCTGCTCCGCAAAAAGAAAACTTGAAGTAACAGCCTAGATTTTTTTCATTAAATAGACAAATAATGGTAAACACGATATTCAGGGATCCTTACATCTGAACATAGAATATACTGATATGAATGTGTTGAAGTTTAAGGACCTTTAAGAAAGAAAAGGGTGATCTTAATTTGTGGCTCTTCCAACAATTCAACGGCAACCTTGATAAAAAAATCTTTATAGAATATTCGTATATTTTTCTATAAAATAGCTTCAAAACTAATTTTATAAGATCTTCTAAAACGTTATGTTAGAATAGAAATAGACAACTCCGAGCTCGGGGTTATAGGTGATTTTACAACGATTACTGGTCGGCCAGTGAAGTTCGTCACCCGCTGTAAAGACGCTCAAGGACAGGCAATATTCACATTCAAATAAATGGAATAGCTTCTTTCAACTGCAAGATATACATATATGCCGTAACTGGACAGTAAAAACTCTTTAATATTGTCATAAAATGCAGGGCTCCGCCTTCGTGATCCTAATATCGCTAATCGTTGTAAAATCGCCTATAACCCCTCGCTCGTCGTTGTCTATTTCTATATTCATTGAAGAATTTTCGTTTTATATTGTCCGAGATATTGTTAAATATGTTGCAAACACGAAATCTGACAAATGGCCAGAAACCGGTTCTAAATCGATTGTCACAAATGAGAATACTGACCATCGTATTCACAAATTTTGATATGGACACAATAAATGAATAAAATATTTTACCATAAACAGCAGATTTTCAAGCTTTAACAAATGCATTCAAAGGAAACTTTTAAATGCAGAAAATGTTTATTTTCACAGAAATGGCGAACGCATGTTTTGCGTTTATGTCACGTGACAAACGTGTTTCTGCAATGATAGACAAAACTAATGACAGAATATAAATCACTTTACAGCATGTAATGAATGAGGGAGCATTCCGTTAATTTCATATCCTATATATTGATAGAAAAAGGTAATAAGTGAAAAGTGTGCATTGTTGTTTTCCTATTTGGTATTTTGCACCCTATCAGTGGCATTTACATATTTTGTTAAATAATCAAACCTGCAAATAAGAAGTAAGAAATGGGATGATTTCAAGAAAAAATGTTCAAATTTCCTTTACAGTTTGCTACACACAACCAAAAGGTTATTGAATTTTAGGTCATTTTTAGTCTATTAGATCTAGGTACCTATTTTGGGAAAACAAAAACTGTATATTATTTCCATTTTCCTTTTGAGTTAACAAGAAATAAAAATATGATTCTGAGGGAATTTAATCAATAAGACACCAAGAATCCCATTGGATGATTGAGGTGTCAATCAAACTTGTGAAAGCGACATGTTATGGGGCGGGGTGAGGGGGAGGGCATCCAGGTGCTTGCCAGCATTGGCACTTGAGTAATACTTCAAAGGTCCGTGATGTCACACATATTGGTGATGTCACAATGCAGTCAGCTTTACATTATGTACTGAAATTTTTACAGTGGTATCTGTGTTCAACTTGATTATGTCTATGAAATTAAGTTACATTTAGTGAATATTACTTTACATTTTATCTAGGTCTAAGTAATGACAGATAATTTTTGCTATACCGACAGTGTCTTATAGAAATACATACAACACAATGTCATAATTACATAATGTAATACCCCATTTAAAAAGAGTTGCAAGGCAGTATTAACTACACTGAAATGTGTAGTAAATGGTGACAAACATTTTGGCCAAATTAGCTTAATTGATTTAATGTGTATATAGTTTATTTTTCCCGCATTCCCCAAAATTTCACTTAGAATTTAATGAAGTTTAAGTCTCCTTAAGAAAGTTTCTTAACTATGCTGCAGCTTCATTAGCCTCAAAAATTTTCTTCAGGAATAAAATCCATGAAATCTGAGAGAGTATAAGCTAAAATATAATCAAACCAAGCAGTTTTTTTGAGATCTACCACATTAAATTGTAATGTGTTTTTCATCTTAACTGCATTAGTTTGGCATACAGGGCAAAGCCTTTCTTGTAATGGCTTTGGCTGGTGCCTGTCTTTTTCAATTGACAATGGTAAAGCTCCAGATCTTTATTTAGTCAAAAATGAGTGTTCATTTCTTTTTAATTTCACAGAGATATAATTATCTGTTTCACATATGCCCTTAATTTTGCCTTTGAACTAAATAAATCTAAATGAATTGGTGTAGTTTAAGATAGATTTAAGATTTGTGCCTGATAGTTTCCCCATAGCTTTCCGATTGATGTTGTGATTAATTCAAGAAGTCTTCTGATGGGAATTCTGATAGATTTCTGGTAGTTCCGATCTATGCAATTGCTTTACAAATCTGACAAACCTTAAAAATCAACTTAAGATGGAAAAGATGGATTTAAGATTACTGTAAGATCAAAAATAGGACTTTACAAGTAGTAAGATAGGTTTAAGATATGGATCTAATAAGGACCAGGAGGAGATAATTTCCAACAGTTTGATATTTTCATAAACTGTTCCTGATGGACTTATGTATATATCCAGTTGGGAACCTATTGGGAAGTATTTGCACTTCCACACACAATCATTGTGATTGTAGCTTAAGATGGGTTTCAGATTGTTCCGATTAAAAAGATTGACCTAAAATGGTAAAAATAAGGATCGTATTAGAATCTGCGAGATGATCACATTTGTGGGACAGTCCTCAAAATATTTTGTTTTGAATATCTAAAAGTTTAACCATCTTAGTCCATTTACAGTATAAGTATGAAGCTTGAATCCAGGACATAATACTCGTGGCCTCTTTGGGTGATAACATAACCATTGGCAAAGCCACAAATATTATATCAAACAAGTAGTGCCTTGATATTATGCAAACCCTTGAACATGAATAGTGTTGAAAAAATTCTATTTTTTTATTCAGATCCTGATCTGGATCCATATCATTTTTGAGGATGCCATGAATAATGAGATGGACAAATTGACCCTTTATCAAATCAGCCCTTGGCAAATCATCCCCCTAAAACTCGGACCCAGTTGAAAACAAAAACTTAAATGTGATCCAGTAAGAGTACTCTTATAGCACTTAATATCCATCATATGACAGACTAAGGCTGACAGACATTTACCTATGAATAGTACATCACATAAGCATGGATCAGGTGAATATCCCTTAATTGCAACCAAATGTATCACCAAATAAGGTGATTGTATTCAGGTTACAACTATTACAAATCACTTTCTTGAGATTTTAATATATCTCAAGTTGATCCACAAACATGTGTACATATTAGTGGGTACATCATTTATTGATATTAGCAATGTTGATTGCTTTGAAACAGGGTCAAGGATACCGAATGCAAAGACATATATATCAATATTGTCATTGTCTGTGCAACTGTGATTTAATGTTTTAACTACAAACTTACCCTGCAAATATTTGAAATAAACTCTAAATGTGAAGAAATTGTAACTTTGTTCCAATATATTTGTTGTTTCAATGCGTTTTTGATCACAATTGACTTATTTTGTTTGCTAAACTTCAATTCCATTTACCAGTGGGGATATGCTAGAACAATTTTTTTCAATATCCCAGATTAAGATTCTTTAATAGACAATATTGACTCCTGATATCAAGTAGTTCATTTGTATGACAAGGGGCTTATAACTTTTGATGGGGATACACTATTTCACTGTAAAAATTCTACACCATCTGATCCCCTATTTTAACACTGAATGGTAGGAGATGATTATTGTAATCAGTTTCATTGCGCCCTTCTGTCTTTATATACCAGGGAACCAGGGAAGTTTTTCTGGGGGCTTATTTGGGGGGCCTGATATCTGGGATTTTACAGGGTCATGTTGATTATGATTAATACCAAATATATCCTAAGAAGCAAACTAATAAGAGCACTTTGAGAGTGCAGACCTCTGCCATGTAATAATAAGTAAATGGGAAAATCTGGATTTGTCAGTGAGCTGACATTATGGCATTGGCATCCGCATGAACAACTTCTCCTCCAAAACTCACAAGGCCCAGAGACATGCTGTTTTTAAAAGATACCTTATCTATTAAGGGTGAAAAAATGTTGAGGCATGGAGATCTGTTGGTTTGTCTGGCCCCAGAGCCAGTACAAGTGAGGTACCCCACCCAAAGTGTGAAAATTTCAACACTTTAGCACAATTTTCTCATTGACTATTGCAGGGATTTCTCCCATATCTTGCACATATGTAGTAGGGCACAAGTAGATTCCCTTATGTAAGTATCAGGCCTGGATCTTTCTTAGTTATTTTTTATGAATTTTTTAAATAATTTTTAAATTCATTAAAATTTATTAAATCATGCATTAAATCACTTTTAACTTGAAAAGAGCATTTTGTTTATATATATATTATTTAGCTACTTTTTTCATAGCTACAAAATGGTGAGTAACTTGGGAGTCTATCCCAATAGCTAAAAAAGTAATAGCCACTTTTTGAGTTTTCAGTAACTTCCATAATGAGTAAAATCACTTGTAACTTGAAAACTATAGCACTTAGAGAATTTCATGTAAAATATGTTATTCAGCTACTTTTGGTATAGCTATAAGCTATAACATAGTAAAATTGCAGATGTGTAGCTCATAGCATAGCTGTGCAATAGCTACTTTCAGGTTTTCACTGTTGAGTAAATCAATTGTAACTTGAAAGTTATTGCATTTAGAGAATTTTGTTTAAATAAGTTATTCACCTACTCTTGGGTGAGCTAACATAGTAAAATCGCACACCTGTAGCTCATTGCATAGCTAAGCAATATACTTTGAGATTCTTACTGTTCAGTAAATCAGTTGTAACTTGAAAACTATTACATTTACAGTATTTTCTTTAAATATGTTTTTCACCACCTTTTTACATCTTAACAGTTAACTTGGTACTTTTGTTCCGAATACCATTTTTTGTATTGTATTGTATTGTGTATTTATACTCAGCGCAATATCTCCATATACTACAGGACTCAAAGTGCTATTTAACCAATCTGACTGAACAGATACAGCCCCAACTCGCAAGTAACTGACATTCCCCTAACTGGAAGATAGAGGCTCAAGGATGACCATTTATTAACGTCCTTGAAGTTCTTTAGCCTGCCACTGGGGATAGGACCCAATGACAGAGGACCGCCATTTTAAGTGGTCATCAGAGCCACTATGTATCTGCCTGATCTGGGTTTGAACCCACGTCCTCTGAGTTCCTAGACAAGTGTGTTACCCGCTAAGCCACAGTGGCAGATATTTGCAGGGCATAACTTTTGTGTCCTCAAAACACACAGTCAGCTGACACAGAGCCTGTACGCAGGCATTGATTACTTGTTAATATTTACCAAAAAAATTCTCTTCAAATATTTGAAAATCCTGGAAAATGTTTACTGCTATAATGCAGCTAACAAAGAAAAGATAAATGGAAAATTACGAGATAAACAACCAGTCAGGAATTCAACATACACCCTCCAGCGAATGGGAAAATATTAGAGCGCTACAAGAGATTGTGGCTCTTTGTACATCAACAAAAGATACTGCACCTCCATGAATGGGTCAGACACTTATTTAAAAAGAAATAAGGCATGTAATAATAAGAAAATGGAAAAATCCAGATTAATTTTTTTTGTATCCAGATGGTAATCCAGATCATTCTTAAAACTTAATGGGATGTAAGTTGGACTAAGATCCATCTTCTTATTTTTACCAGAAGATCCAAGTAGTAGTACACTGAAAATTATTAATTTGTCAAAATGGTGCCTAAAACGACAAGTTTCTTAAATGACAAAATCAAATGAGATTTTCTTGTTGAATGATAGTCAAATATTGATAACTTATAGGTCAAATTATTAGAAAACTTATGACAAGAAAATTAGTGCCCTTAAAATAAATTTCACAGGAATGTCACCAATAACAGATGCCTAAAATGACTAATTAATTGGACTGCCGGGCTTATTTTCTTGTCATAAGTTTGTCAGTTAATTTGTCAAACAAGAAAATGACAAGTTTTAATTTGTCAATTAGGAAGTTTGTCGTTTTAGGCACCATTTTGACAAATAAATGACAAATTAATATTTGTCAGAGGTTTTCAGTGTATTTGGGTAATCCTACAAATCCTACAAACAGAGAAACGGTCAAGAAGACAAGCCTGCTATTATAGAAATTGTTACACATGAATACTACTGAAAAAATCTGATTTGTTTTATTCAGATCCTACTCATAATCAACAATCTGGATTCAGATCCTTTTTCGAAGAGAGCAAGCCATAAATAGGGGGCTGGAAAAGTTAGCCTCTTGCCAATCACCCCTTGGCAAATCAGCCCTTAAAACCTCGGCCCCCAGTTGAAAAGAAAAATTAAAATAGAGTCCAATAAGGTACTTTTATAGTGCTTAATCTCTATCATATGGCAGACAAAGGCTAACAAACATTTATTTGGGAAATCTCATCACTTATGTCACTTATTGCTTATGACACTTTCTTTAGTGATTCAAAGCAAAAGGGCAATTACCATATATCCAAAAAAATTGCACGATGTAATGAATATCTCTTATGCCCTCTTTTTGTATCCACCAGATAGCATCCGATGGATACTATGGATTACGCATGAGTATGCCACCACCGCCGCTGCAGTGTGTAGAGATTTTCTTGTTACCCCGCTAGAGGCCAATGTATTATAGGTAGACTTCTCAAATTTGCATGATATATTCATAGCATAAAATCTTGCTGGGAATATTTTTGGCCTCATTTTGAAAAACAAGATTTTTCATGGACATTACTTTTCAGTAATGAAAAGTGCTTATATCTCCCTTATTGGTCCTAGAGGTTTGCAATGTGAAACCAACCTATAGGAAATCATGGGCTGCGAATCATCTAATGTGGTCAGATTTTACCTTGGACCCCTCCTTCAAGGTAAAAGGGATAGCCAAAGTTAAAAGTGCTTATAACTCGCTTATTATTGGTCCTAGAGGTTTGCAATGTGAAACCAACATATAGGAAATCATGGGCTGCGAATCTTTTGATGTGGTCAGATTTGACCTTGGGTCCCTCCTTCAAGGTCAAACGAGGATAGCCAAACTTAAAAGTCCTTATAACTAGCTTAGTATTGATCCTAGAGGTTTGGAATGTGAAACCAACCTATAGGAAATCATGGGCTGCAAATCTTCTAATGTGGTCAGATTTGACCTTGGGGCCCCTGCGTCAAGGTCAAATGAGGGTAGCCAAACTTAAAAGTGCTTACAACTTGCTTATTATTGAAAAATACTGTTCATCTTCGAAACTATGTTAGTTGTCCTTTTCTGGTGGATACATCTTGCATCTGGCCTCAGATGCGTTCTTGATCTATTATGTCAGAGCCACTAAAAGTCCAGTTGGTTTGAGGACGATTGAGTACAATAAATTTTTTATTAGATTATGTAATAGGTTAAGGACATTGCTTCTGTTCTCTAGCACATATCTTTTGTGAACTTCGTCCTTTACTTGAAATGTATTCTCTGTGAGAACACAGGAATTTTCTAGGGGCTGATTAGATTGGAATATTTATTCTTGGGGGCCGAGTTTAGCATTATATTTTTTTTTCTGGGGTTGATATGAGGGGGCATAATATATTTGAGGTCTGAGGTTAGACGGGACCAAGATGGCTATGATTCTTACCAAACATAATATTAGAAACAAACTAAACTAATAAGAGTACTCTGAGAGAACAGACCTCCACCAAGACATATAATAATAAGTAAACGGGAAAATCGGGAAATTTTTAGTATTCAAATGGAGATCCAGATATGTTTCAAAATTTAATGGGATCTAAGTTGATCTTCTGATTTATTCATGAATTTTCAATCCAGTGAATGAGTAGTATTTGTGTACTCCTGCTAGCAAACAAACAAAAGGACAAACAGGTAAACAAATGATATCTAATTTGCATGAATGCTTTGGTGGGGTCATGTTTGACCTTGGATCCTGCCTTCAAGGTCTAATGTGTCCTTGATACTTTTAATGCCTTTTGTCTCCTTTGTTATTGGTCCTAGAGGTAAGTTGATAAAGTAAGATAGCTAAGTCGATTTATCGAGATACTACCTGATGAATCAAGATAAAAAATTTTGAGGTTGGCCCGTCTATTCTTATGCAGTATTCATAGTATGATTTAAGTGTCACAATAAAACTGAGCTTAATTGTTAAATTAAGTGTGTAGGTGTGTTAACATCTATTTGACCGTCTATTTTTATACTATGTAGAATGGCCACCTTGAACAGTAGTCAAACTGTAAACAAGTAACATACAGAAAGCTTAAAGCAGTCAATCAATTTACCAAACCTTTGTGAACAGTCATTGTCTTAATGGAGCTTTTATTACCTCTCCCAAGGAGGTAGTATTTTAAAGTCTGTTTGTTAATTTGTCTGTTTGTTTGTTAGCACGATTACAAAAATACTACTGTGTGAATCTTAGTAAAGTATCAGAAAATGTATCTTGGTCCAATTTAAATCCCAAATTAAATTTGAGAGTGATCAGAATCACCATCTTGATACAGAAAAAAAGCAATCTGGATTTTCCCATGTACTTATTATTATATGCCTTGGTGGAGGCACTCATTGAGTATTTTTGTTGCACATTGTGACATATGATGAATTTTTGGTTTCCACACAGCCTCCAAATGATAAGCTAAGGATTGAGTTAAGCCGTACTGATAAGTACAACAGCTAGATATCCAACCCTTGCAAACAATTATATTTATGAAAAAGTAGCTAAACAAGTTATTCTATGAAAATATTTAATTTCAAATAAATGAGTTACACGCAAAACATGAAGTTGATGAAACATTTTCTGACCTTAAAGTCTCTACAATCAATTTTTTGTTAGTTATTTGTAACTTAAACTAGGTTTCCACTTAGAGTCTATGTATTATTTGCTTGGCCTTTGAATTGGTAACCTTAAAGTCATTATACAACATTTATAACTGAATTATGGTCATATACATATACTAAATACGAATGAAATCAATAAAATAATGTTTCTGCATTGGTTATGTAAATGGTTCACTTAAAGTCATAAAACAAACTCATTGGTAAGGGTTTGAGGTTGCCATAAACATATTCCTTACTTAATAGAATGTACCACAAAGAGTTAAAAGGAAATTGGACTTTTTCTGCTGCAAAGCCAGACTTTTATTTGATTTTAAAATGGTGTTGTTGTCAGTCAGAATCTTGTCAAGGCATATCTCACAAATTGTAAGGCAAGTGATTAGTAACTGCTACAGAACACTCTTCACAGTTTTTAATGAATGCCAAAACTGATTGAAGTAGTATTAATTTGCATTATACAATAAAGCGAGTATGAAATGAATCTGTTAAGTCACTTTTTTTATTAATTATCAACTGGGTAACCTTAAAGTGTTTGTAACAATATCATTGCTCAGAGTTTAAGGCCACCGAACAGTGTATGTATAGCTTCCTAGGTCCAAGTAACACCCATTGTTCAGTTTATAACTGAAATTCACAAAGTTTTTTTTATCTTATTGGTCTCAAGTGGTAACCTTAAAGTTGGTATAATAGTTTTGGTTAAGAGTATATGGTCATCATGAAGCAAATATTTTCCTTAGGCCTTCAGATACTTACGAATCATGAACTGAACATATCAAGTAGTTTTTGAAGTATTTGTTACTTTGACCACATAGAATATTAACCACAAAAGCACAATACTATCCTTCATTGTGACATGACTAATATGTATGACATCACAGGCCTTTGAAGTGCCGGGGGAGAGGGGAGGGGCTGGTGCTTCTGTGTGAATTTTTTGGCACCCTAAAGCCCCGCCCACAGAGACAAAGAGAAGTACAAATCAATGGGAGTAATTAATTGGTAAAATTTTCAAAGATTTCATTCATGCATTTTAAACTTGAAGCAGCAGAAATGGGGTACTTTTATGCTTTTTGTTTGTGTTTTGAAATTAAACCTGTAAAAATAAAATTTTAATTTTTTTAAATTTTTTATCTAATTAGACAAAAAGGGGAGAAAAATATACAAAGGTTTTTAACAAAACACTGAAAAACTGAGAAGAGTGTTCTGTAGCAGTTACTAACACTGACACAAAAACCTGAACTGAAAAAGCACAGAAACTGATTTCCAAGGGATAACCATACAAATCAATAATGAGAAATGTGTGTTATTTCATTTACCCTTTTGCATATTTGCAAAACACAAAAAGGAATAACCCTGTTTTTTGTTTTTCATTTTGTGTTTGTTAAATGGAAAAAATGAATTAACGGAATGCCCCCTGATTGTTATGGTACAGAATAAATTTTATATTTAATCTAACGTGAAAGAAATAATTAACGGTTAACACAAGTATTATTAACGATGGTTATGAAAACTAGTTGCTATTAAATGTTTGTAAATCATTTTCAGAAACATTATCAACAAGTGTTATGCATACTGTTTATCGAACATTTCATAATAAATGTTTGAAAAACATTTCAAGTATACCCTTCATTTCTTTATTTTATAAATGTTAAAATATTTTTCCTGTTAAACCTCAGTTTCTTGAGTTATTTTATAAATGTTTAAGAAATGTGTTCAGGGGCCAGTTACATTTACAAAGATCACCCACGGTTCCATAAATGGAAACTGCCAAGGATCTTTTGCGGATCGTGGGGTTTGGTGAGGGGGAAGGTGAGAAAAGTGAATGATTTACGGACAACACTCTACGGACAACAAGGATGCCACAAGGATGTTAGGGATGTGTTTTGTTGCTTGTGGATGACCACCGGATACACATCCGTGACTACCCACAGAGCAGCGAAAAGACCCCAGGACACACCTCAAGGACACCCCGGATGGGCTTACAGACCTTGCAGACACTCACAGATGGAGTTTACAGATCTTTATTTTTCTCGTGGATGTCAGCTTATTGATAAGGAAATTTTATTAACATAACATTACACATGTCTCCATGGGAGGTATTGACCACTGGATATCTGGATACCTGGATGCCAATGGCTATAAAGGGGGTAAGGTCCAGCTCACTAGCCAGATACAATGTAAATGCCAATATGGACTGACACGAAAGAAATCTTGCTCAACTTCAACTCTTACTGTTAGAAATGGAGAGGCAGTTACTCATCATTTCAGCTATGATAGACTGGTTGAGAAGCAGATGGGGTCTGCCAGGGGGTCTGCCAGTTATTAGACAGAGAAGACACAGAAGATATAGGTTCAGGCCTTGGCAGAGCTTGAAGAAGAGGGTCAGTACAGCAGACCGATGCCAATGCACCACTTAGATGACCCTATGGTATATAGAAACTTCATCCAGATACTGCCTGAGCTCTATCAAGAGCTGGAGCAGAGAATAACTGCTGAGTTCCAGAGGGACAAGACCTTGATGAGAGATCCCGTGAGTCCAGGAGTCAAGTTGACGGTAACCCTCAGTCATCTCACCACTGGTGACAGCTACACCACACTGCAGTATGTTTTCAGGGTGGCCAGTCTGACCATCGAGAAGTTTGTGCCTGAGGTCTGTGACGCTATCACCAGGGCCTATCGAGATCAGGTAATGCAGTGCCCCACACTCGTAGAGGATTGGTTGCTCGTCCAGTTCGTCCTCCGCCAGAGGTGGAACTTTCCACATGCCCTGGGTGCCCTGGATGGAAGGCATATTGCAATCAGATATCCACATGTGGGAGGCAGCCTCTTCCGCAACTGCAAGGGCTTCCACTCTATTGTACTCTTGTCCCTGGTGGATGGAGATTCAAAGTTCCAGTGGGTGGATGTGGGGCCAGCTGCTCAGATTTTTAAGCACACTGATTTGAGGCACAAAATAGAGGACGGCAGCATCTGCTTCCCTGACAGTGAATCTCTGGGGATTGGTGGACCAAAGGTGAACTTTTCCCTTCTCGGGTACGACGCCTTCCCCCTCATGCTCTAGCTAATGAGGCCCTACTCCAGCCACAGTATGGACTTGAAGAAGATGGTCTTCAACTATAGCAGGGAAGAACTGTGAATGCCTTCAGGATCCTGACGTCTCGCTTTAGGATTTTCCAGAGCCCGCTGCAGCAGGAGCCCTGGGTGGTCAACAGGGTTGTCATGGCCTGCCTAGTACTGCACAACCTACTGAGGATCAGATACCCCACAGCTCAACAGGAAGACTCTGGGGGGCAGCGTACGATAGTGCTTGAGGGCAATGACATTCCATATGAGGGCTGTAATGCAATTGGGGCAGCTAAAAGGCAGAGGAATATTCTCAGGGACTATTTCATGAATGAGGGTCAGCTCCCCGGTCCAATGGACAGCAGTTAAAATGTGAAATATTGTTATACTGTGACTCTAAATGTAAATAGAACATTTAATCACTTTAAAGACAAAAAACAAATTAAATGAGTAAAAATAGTGATAAAATTTGAATAGTGCTACATGGACTGTGAACTTTTGTACACAACTATATCATTGATATATTTTAAAGATAATTCCTGTCTTCTGCTATTCATATGTCACACATTATTGGTTGTGTATATATTATCATTTTGCTGTTATATTATTGCCAATAAAACCTTTCATTTTCTGTGCATTTATTTCATTTTAAAATGGCATCAAGACTAACAGCATCTATTGGGACCTAAATGAGATCTTTGGCTGAATAATGTAGCATAAATTTTGGTTTTGAAAGGGTTGAAACACAATGCTTTCCAAGTATGGACAGGCAAGCAAAAAAGGCCTTGTCCTACAAGGTGCCAATATTTCAGAAAAAGATGCCCCACACCACTACATGAGAGGTGCAGTGAGGGGTCCACAGCATTGTAGGCACAGGTTTTAACAAAATTTGGGTTTTCGGGATTTCAAATGGACTATTTTGTCATTATTTTTTATTTTTTTTGGAGGGAGGGGATTTTTGAGTAACATAAGTTGATTGCCAAATAATACATAATGTTTGTATTGTTGTGTGTATTTGGGGGTAGGGACCTGTGTTTTGGGTATAATTTTAATTAGGGATGAACTACATGTACTATTTCTAGTTAACTCCATTTACTATGGGTGAACTATGGGAAATTATTGTGTTATTTGTTGGGGGTCTTTTTGTTTGTTTTTTGGGGGGGGTTGGTGTTGTGTGGTGTGGGACATTTTTTTTATTTGTGTTTTGGAAAACAACAACACAGCTCAAATAATTGTTTTTTTTTAAGATTTGGCGGCCCTGAGAAGGGCCTGTAAAAATTATGAGCTATTGCTGATCTGCTGGCTGGCTGGTCCCCTGAGGCTGGTTGGTCTGGTTGGGTGGTTGATGTGTCTTTGACTGGCTGGAACTGAGGCGTGTTGATGGCACCAAAGCTGACACCCTGAGACGTGTTTGGAATGTTGTTGAAGTACTGGCTGTCAACTGAGGGTGGATTCATTGGTGGTGACAGGGTGAATCCTGTTGGTGTGCTGGTGAGTGGTGGGCTGCTTTAGTGTCTAATGTCTGGCGTTGTAACGGGTGGTGACATGACACGCAGCTGTGATGATGAGGTGGTGCTCTGTGATGTTTGCTGACTGTGTTGTTGTGCGGGCTGCTGTTGCTGCTGTATTGGCTGATGTGTTAGTGTTGTCTGTTATTGCTGCTGCTGTGACTGTATGGAATGCTGTGGTTGAATTGCTTGCTGCTGCTGCTGCATCGGCTGCAAGTGTTGCTGTGGAGCGTGTCTGTGGATCTGCTGCTGAACTGGTGCATGCGGCTGAGTGAATGTCTGTTGAAAGTGCTGCTGTGAAAGCTGTAAATGCTGCTGTGAAAGCCCTTGCGCTATGTGTGTGAAAGTCTGTTGCATCCGCTGATGTGGTGCCTGCATCTGTGTGTGAAACACTGGGTTATTGTATGATGTCGAGGCTTGGCTGTATAGGTGACGGTCTGCACCATGCTCGTGCCCATTCCGTGTTGGTACCTTTGCTGCTGCTTGTCCCTACGTTTAAGTCTCATCAATAAGTTGAATGTCTCTTGTTGAAATTCGTCATATGAGTCGCCTGTGAGTTGTACCACCTCCACCTTCAGAAAGTCACAGAAGCCTAATCTTGGGTTCTCAGGCTTGTCTTCACCAAACTTTTTCACCACAATGTCTTTTAATTCGGTTATTCCCCTTTGCGATTCAGAAAGAGCTGCTTGGAGGTCGGAATCTGTTAAACTTGACATCAGACTGACAGCACACGATCGGTAGTAGGGATGTCTGATGGGTCACAAGTGTACTCTGGATGAGAAGTATCCTGGAATGGTTCCATGTGCATAGTCTCCCGTCTGGATGATGAGCTGCTGCACTGGCTTGAGAAGCAGACCCCTTGAGAGCCCTAAATTCACTTTTTGCTGCAAGATAGTGCACGATGTGGTTCCTGAAGAAGACAAAATTGTCTCTGGTACATTTCTGCCTCTCTGTCAGCTGTGGTTCCCCCTGGCTTCATGTGAGTGACTTTCCCAAAGAGTGTGTGCTGGCTCTGGAACCACTTTTGGCAGGCATCTTTATCCAACTTGTTCTACTCACCAAACTTTGCCCACACAGCCTCCCTCTTGGACCTATCATTCTAGTCCATTAAATGCTTGTAGAGAATTTCATTGTCACGCAAACTGGGGGTTTCGTGCTGTGTCTCCAGCCCAATGTCACCCTGTTCTGTATCCGACATCTGCAGAGGATCCTCCACTCCCACCACCAACTCCTCCACCCCAGCTGCCTGCTAGCTCTGCTGAGTCTCTGGTACACAACTCAATTCATCCACATCTGGACTCCTGGCCCTGGTGGACATCATCTCTGTCTCCTGACTGCCTCTCCTCTTGGACCTCTTCTTTGGTGGCATTTTACACAAGTATTCACCAAGTTTCCTATTTTTAACCAAAAAACCAAAACCTCTAAAATTTTGACTAAATATGTATGGCAACAAAATATATCCTCAAACATATACAGTATAAGCTGTAAACTTTAAAAAATTGATGTATGCACATCGAATTGCAAAAAGTGTGTATTACCAAAAGCCAAGCCAAGAGCCCCTTATATAGGCTTTCGTCCACGAGAAAGCGTCTTTCCGTAAGTTCCCGAGTGTCATGAGAAACTACAATTCTATCCATAAATCCCATCCCTATTGTCCTTGAGGCGTCCTTAACGTCCATGAACCCCGTCCCTATTGTCCGTGGATCAATCCGTAAATATCCCTGCATATCCGCAGACAAACTACATAGCCATGACCTTCTTCACGGACCATCCCTATTGATCCTTGTGGTTTCCGGCAATGTCCGTTAACTTCCGGTGGCGTCCTAACAGCCTCCAAAAACACCCTCCGGGAATATCTGTATAAAAATTTCCGAGCCTTTATTGGGGTAGATGAGTCAAGGATGTCCCGGATGCCATAAGGAGATCTATGGGTGCTTTAAGGACGCTAGGGACGACTTACAGATTAGACACAGATAAATTATAGATATTAATTACACCCGACATCCGCAAACCTTTTACGGAAAAATCAAGCGGTTTGATTTTTCTGTGGCATCCCCACATACACTTCCCATCCGTGCCGGATGCCACAAGGACATATTATGGACGGTACGACGTGTTCATGGATGGAAATTATGATCCGTAAATCACTTACAATTTTCCATATTAGGCAACCTGCCGCGATCCGGCGGTACATCCAAAAAGATTTTTAAATGTTTTAATGCTTACTCAGATAATATAACCTTATGTAATAGCATGATATAGTATTAGCATATATCCCTGTCAAAAGGCAGCCACAATCAGGTGGCAATCTGTTAATTTGAAATCCTATATATAAATAGAAAAAGGACATAATTGAAAATCATGCATTCCCATTTTCCTGTTTGATATTTTTCACCTTATCAATGGTATTTAAATCATTTGTTGGATGATTAAACATGAAAATGGGAAGTAAAAAATGGAATATTTTTCAAGAAAAAATTCACAAATTCCGTTTAAAGATTATCACACATAGCCAAAAATATTAATGAATTTCAGCTCATTTTTATTCAGCTCTTGTAGATATCAGCAACTATATATTGAGAAAATGAAAACTACACATTACTTCCTTTTTCCTTTTGAGTTTGCAAGAAATAAAAATAGGATTTACAGGGAACTCAATCAATATGACACCTAGGATTCCGATGGGATAACTGAGATGTCAATCAAATTAGGGTAGTCACAGATAGAGTGGGATGTTATTGGGGGGCATTCACGTGCCACTTCAAAGACCTGTGATATCACACATGTTGATGATGTCATAATGCAGTGTACTTTAAAATCACACTTTATCATTTGTAGAAAGGAATTTGTGTTTCAACATAATTATGTCTCAGAAAAACACTTCCATTCTTGAGCATATTAAGAAAATTTTATCTAGCTCTAAGTAATGATAGTTCATATTTTTAATATGTGATTTATTTAATACAGATATTTTAGTAAATCTCATTACTTTTTTTCGTTAAAGGATATGAATTTAATTTATTGTTTTATTGTTTTTTGAAAATCTTAACATTTAATCATCCAACGGCATCCATAGTGTAACTATGAATAAAGGATATAAAACCAGTCTCTTTGGGTGACAGCATAACCATTGGCAAAGCCACAAATATCATAACAAGCAGTGATGAGATTGTGCTAACCCTGCCTGATGATGAGTATTTTAAAATGTTAAGATCCTGATAAAGATCAACAATCTTTTTTTTTTTTTTTGTATTCTCCTCTCAATTTTACATACATTTGTATTGTACAGAAGTGAGTACAGGATATACATACACATCTATGCAAGAAAGATAAGTAAAACAGTCTTGATCAACAATCTTGATCCAGATCATTTTTGTGGAGAGCAAATCATGAATAGGGAGCTGAAAAAAACAGGCCTTTGCCAAATCAGCCTTTGGTCAATCATATATTCCTAAAACCTGGCCCCAATAGAAAACTAAAATGTGGACTAATGAGAGTACTTTTATAGCGCTTATTCTTCATCATATGACAGACTAATCCTGACAACCATTTATTACCTCCGCCAGCGGAGGTCATGTTATCATTGGGGTTTGTCTTTCTGTCCATCTGTCTGTCTGTCTGTTTGTTTGTTAGTGAACAGCGTAACTCAAAAAGTTATGAATGTGTTTTCTTCAAACTTTCAGAGTGTCCATATATGCTTAAGTAGGAAGTGATTAAATTTTGGAGGTGTTAATGCCACCGCCACCAGTGTTATAGGGCCATTAAAAAGTCAAAGAATGAAAAATGTAATCTGACTTTATGGTGACCTTAAACAAGTTATAGCCACCTTAAAGTCACATAATTTGTTGTTTTCTTAACTTCTCTAGCAAACATGGTTTATATGTGTATGCAGGTCAGCCTGGGAAATATTTCTATTATCTTCTGACATTTAAGTTTCAACATTTAACATGTTAAGGTCACCTTAAACTAAAAAATGGGGTATTCCTCAGAAACTTATGAATGAATTTTGTTTAAAATTTTCAGATAATGCTTACATTTGCGTAAATAACAAGTGATTAAATTTTGCCACTACCGCCGATGTTAAGGCCACCTTAAAGTTGAAAAATGAGGTTTTTTATGCCATTGACCCTCTGTTCTGTCGGAGGTCTGTGCTGTTTCAGTGCTTTTTCTAGTTTGTAAATAGTATGTCAGGTTAGTATGGATCAGGTTAGCATCCCTTAATTACAACCTTGAAACTGTTAATGGCAAATCATGGGGGATAAGTCTTTATGATCAGGTTCTGTTTGTTTCTTATGGGGGTGTTTCACTAGAACCGACCCAGTAACCGACTCTACTACTCCAGGGTTGGTCGCAAAAGTCATGGAATTGGGGACAAAAAAGCGAGCAAAAATGATGGGTTAATTACATATATTCCCGAAAAGATGTAGACAAGATGGGACACTACCATGCCAAGCCGTAAACCCCTAACAGAGGAGCTGTAGCAACCCCTGACAAGCCATACTGCCAAACCAACAGGACTGGAGCATTTTCCAGATTCAGCCTGACTGGACTGATTAAATTCTGGAGTCAGGATCCAGAATCGGGATCGAATCAAAACTATATAAGCCCCCACTGGCTTGCAAAAAACATTGTTTGCCACTGCAAGGATGCCAGCTACACATCACAGATTCTTCCTACATCAGCTTAGGGTACTTTTGGTTTTTATTGAGTTTACATATTGATGTGCCTCTTGATGGAAAGACAGAGAAGGACACATCTGAACCCAGCACCACCACCTGTCCTACAGCCACCAGCACAGCCTCAGCCCATTATTAGTTATTATTATTATTATTATGTATTTATACTCAGCGCAATATCTCCATATACTACAGGACTCAAAGCGCTATTTAACCAATCCGACTGTACAGGTACAGCCCCAACTCACAAGTAACTGACATTCCCCTAACTGGAAGATAGAGGCTCAAGGATGACCATTTATCAACATCCTTGAGGTTCTTTAACCTGCCACTGGGGATAGGACCCAATGACAGAGGACCGCCATTTTAAGTGGTCATCCGAGCCACTATGTATCTGCCTGTACCTGGGATTGAACCCACGTCCTCTGAGTTCCTAGACAAGTGTGCTACCCGCTAGGCCACAGTGGCAGATAGCCTGCCTCCAGGAGAAGAAGAAAGCCGACCAACCCCTGGGTCATGCCCTGGATCTTCCAAAGACAAGAAAAGGTATGCGACAGCAACCTCCTGGCCAACCTCATACACAAAGACATCCCAGGATACCAGAATTTTGTCAGGATACCCCCTGCATTTGTTACCTTATTGAGGAACGCATGCACCACAGCATCAAGAAGTCAAAATCGTCCCCCAGGTCTGCCAAGCCATCCTTGCGGAATTTCAGGACGAATATTTGCGTTGTCCTGATAGCCCTGAGGAGTGCAAAAATGTGGAGAAGTTCAGAACCAGATGGAATGTCTCCCATTTTCATGGGGCACTAGTTAGGAAACATCACCATGAAATAAAGTTGTCAGTGAATATTATAACTACAAGAGCTTCTTTTTCCTGTACGTGCTGCTAGCCCTGGTTGAGGTCAAATACAGATTCCTGTGGGCAGATGTTGGGTTAAGTGGATCTTAATCAGATGCACATATATTTAGCTGCAGCAAGTTGAGGAAGAAGATCAACGTTGGCACCTTGGGGCTTCCACCACGTGCACCCCTGGGAGAGGGAAGACACTATTTCTTGGTGGGTGACGACGCCTTTGCCTTGATGCCATGGCTTGTGAAACCCTACAGCAGAAGATAACTCACAAGGGAAGAGGGAAAAGCAAACTACAGGATCTCCAGAGGCAATGAAAATAGCACCATCGTGTAAAAGTGCATATAATAGTTGCAGTCATCGCTATATTTTGAGAAACATGTATCAAATATGGCAGGTGAACACACTTTGGCAGAGCCAAAGTTAAAGGTTACACCATGATTCCCACCTACACCCCCTAATTAATGTCCCTACCATTTGTTAACCTTCTACACCTTATGGAATCCAAAAATAGCCCATACAAGATTTTAAAACTCATGGTTACTACGACAAGGTCGAAGGTCCAATCAAGATCACACCATGATTTTGCATACCTACAACCCCTAATCTATGTCCCTACCAACTATCAACTTCCTACACTTCACGGTTTCAGAGATATTGCCTGGACAAAATTTTAAAGGTCAAGGTCAATACAGCAAGGTCAAAATTCAAATGAAGATAACACCATGATGTTGCACACAAACAGCCCCCAACCAATGTCCATACCAGGTATTAACTTCCTACACCTTACGTTGCTAGGATATAGCCAGGGCAAGATTTTATAGGTCAAGGTCAGTATGGCAAGGTCAAATCAAGCTCACACCATGATATTGCACACCTACAGCCCCTAACCAATGTCCCTACCAAGTATCAACTTCCTACACCTTATACAGTTTCTGAGATACAGCCCAGACAAACTTTTTCCTGCCACCCGTCCACCCACCCATCTGTGTTGGACCACAAAACGTAAAGTACTGTAAAATGTAAAGTGGGGTTGCAAAATGTAAAGTTTCAAAGTGTATAGTAATGCAAAATGTAAAGTGGGGTTGCAAAATGTAAAGTTGCAAAATGTAAAATAATGCAAAATGTAAAGTGGGGTTGCAGAATGTAAATTTGCAAATTGTAAAGTGCTGCAATACATTAGGTGTTCACAATATATTCAAACCCCAGATTAAGGGTCAGGGTAATGGTCCTTAGGCTGAAAGTGACTTCTGTGATAGGTATATGCAACATGGTGTTGGAAATGACATCAATGTGTATAGAAGGCCTCCCTGGATGAAAAGGGAAGCATTGATGTTCCTTGTGCAGAAACTTGGGAAATGGGCTCTTCGAATATCCTCTTTGAAGTTACTGTACCAATTATAATGTATGTTGCATTAGTTGATATCAGTTGCCAACAGCGGTTGCAATGTGTATGCAAACACTTTAAGGATGCTGAATCTTGTTGTGAGAACACTTCCTTCCCCAAATTGTACTTTTCATTAGATATCTTGGCCAGTAGTCTCATTCCTGATTATTTTGTTATTGTTTGTATCGGTTTCAAAAATGTTAAGTAATTCTGGTACACATAGTAGACTAGCTGTGAGATTGAAATCAGTCCTGAAAACCAAAACCTGGAACAATACTTGGCTTGTAGTTCTCAAGAGTAAGTTACCTGGGTGGTTCATACATGTTTACTGGAGACTAAAAAAGGAAGTTAGGTGCTAGAAAGGATAGTTACCCTTTGGACATTTTTAATAACAAAAATCATCATTGCTTTAAGTTAGGAGTTGAAAATAACCTTTAGTTTTTAGCATAGCTTAATTTTTTGTGTAGGTGTAGTTTATTGTAATATGGATGAGTTTATTCAGTGTTTTTACCAGAGGAATTTACGTGTAATGGAGCCCTCTTTTTGTAATTTTATAATGATTTGTGGATGTTTATTCAGTTATAAATTTAATTCTGTGTAATCAGTGTGTTTTAATGTAGGCAGGGGAAATAATCAAAGATTTTTTTGAGTGTTGCGACACCTTTTCTTTCATGGGAGGCTTAACCCAGTGTAATTCTGTCATAGTCTTTATATTTGTAGCTTGCTGTGTGCAAAACTGAATGTCCTTCAATATCTTTTATGGAAAATAAAATTGCTTCTACTTAAAAGGTTAGTCTGACTTCAGTTATACAGTGGTTTACTCTTACATTTTATGAACTCCAACTTTACAATTTTACACTTTGATGACATTTTTAACTTTAGTGTTTAACTCTGCCTTTACACTTTGCAAACACACCTTACATTTTGCAGCACTTTACATTTTGCAACTTTACAGTCTGCAACCCAACCTTACATTTTGCAGCACTTTACATTTTGCAACTTTACAGTCTGCAACGCCACTTTACATTTTGTGGTCCAACATCAGTGCAAGATGGAATCAGTTTGTGGGAGACCGTGTTATGATACCCGCAGGATGAGAAAAGAAATTATCTAAGACATCCACCTTGCCCATGCTCGAATCGAATGTTGTCTTAGAACATTTAGAGAATATGTATATTGGCCACAGATGTCACTGATGATAACAGCCAGTACAAAGAAATCCTCATCAGCCACGAAATTCCGGAACAACCCTGGCAACATATGCATCTGTGACATATTTACAGTAGACGGAATCAACTACCTGCTAACATTAGGTCATACAAAAAGTGTCTTTGTTGAGCATTTTTGCCATGAATAGTAATGCTCACACCAATTATTTTATTATTTTATATTGTGTGTTACACTTAAATATGGATTAGTGATTATTAATATTCCTGAAATATTGAGGTTCAATTAGAGCGTTTATAAGTGTTTAATTAAAATCTGTGTGTAATACAAATGTTGGAGCCCAGCTTAGGAATCAGCCCATTTTAAGATGATATGCACTGACATGAACATAAAAATGTACTTTTTGTTTGGTTATATGGGTCATTGTCTATTTAGAAACTTAGCATGTAAACACTTAAACATTATGAACAACTTAATCACTTTGCTTATAAACAAATACATATGTGGAGTATTGCCACAAAACACTCTGAAAAAGTTTTAGGCATTTTCTTTAATCAGAATTGTTAGTGATACACATGTATTGACCTTGTCTAGTTGACTAATAAACAAACTAGTGTATTGTCCCATTGTCTCTTTCAACAATAGGGGAGTAAATATCTAGCAGGGGGTGATTATCTTGCAACCCTGTCTGCAATATTCTCACCCCCCTAATCCCTCTATTGTTAGGGGGTGCAAAATCTTGCTTGCAAGATAATTACTCCCCTAAAGATCAAAGGAAGGGGTGCAAAATATCGCGGGAGTCATTATCTTGCGTTAGACAAAGAAAAACTGAAAGAAAAGTGATTTCTAGAAGCGCTAGCCTCGCTAGAGCTCACACTTAAAAAGCAAAGAGAGCATCAAGATGTATATTTAGCTTTGCTTTAGCACAAAAAACACCCAATGCAAGCCTTTAATAGCAGCCCGATACAAAAAAAGGACTATGCTTCCAACAAAGGAGAAACTACTCCAACCAAAAACAGTTGACCCAACAGTGTGTAAAGAAAGGACAAAAACACAATGTGCAAAACAACAGTTTTATTACAACCGTACTGGAAAAGACCTACATCCACCAAAAAAATGGAGTCACTGTGTTAGTGCAATCACCCCCCCAGTGATTGCGTGTCAGTCAGGTTGTACTGGTCCGTGAAATAAACCCGTCCTCTTCTGCTCTCCACCAATCCCTGTCGATTTTACTACCTTGACCAATCAGATTGTTGTAGACATTGGGTACGGCAGAGCTAGTTAGCCTCACCTCACTTGACATGTGGAGTTCGAAGAATGAACAACTATTTTAGCAAAATTGTTTTCTTTTACTTGTTTGATAATATGGCGGGGCACACATGCAGTTGCTGACTGGACTATTTAGTTTTTATATTGTGGTTACGTGTTTAATGGGACTAGGGGATATGCTTGCTTGCAAAAAATGCGGCACAGAACATGAGAAGCCAGTAGGCAACAAATGTGACAGGTTAAAAATGGAGAAGGATGAAAAGAAAGATGGTAATAAAGATCAATCTGTAAAAAAGACACCAAAGAATAAGCCGTCGGTATCTGGCTCATCACAGGATAAAGTGATGGAGTTAATGTTAGCCTCGATGTCATCCTTTACGGAAAAACTGGCGGCCATGGAGGAGAGGATATCAGGTATTGCTGAAAAAACGTGTGAGACAAGCCAGGAACTCACAAGTGCACGGAAATCACGTTCTCGTGAGAAATCCAAGAAACGAGACCAATCAGATGAGAGTTTGGGTGCTCAGGCGAGACACCCTGTCATTCAGTCGGATAGCGGCATTGCATATTCCAAGGTATTCCCTGATACTGCCGTTGCTCTCAAACCTCTGGCTACTCCGGCGAGAGTGAAGAAGTTAAAAAATGATACAGACCTGGGCGTCGCACCGTTCTCGCGTGAGTTGATACCACCAACTCCATCCACGTTTGCCAGCCACGTCCCACAATCCAGAGTCACATCTACCATCACACGTCCAATCCCGGCGACAACCACATCTCAACAATGGGAACAGCCTGATGAGCCTGTAAGTAAAATAGACTTTCAGTTACCAGATAAACAACAATGTGACTTTAACCAAAACATTTTGTTACACACTGATCAGTATGGAAACCCCGTACAAATTCAGGGTAGAATGGACCAGGCTGGTGCGACAGCACTAAGTGAACCCACGTTTAGTGAGAGACCAATGGACATGACTAGCAACATTCAATCCATTGATGTGCTTCGAGCAAATCCAATGATACAGAAACTAGTGGAAGAACGTGTAGCCGTCCTGGAGAGCAGGATGCGTACAGAATTGCAACAAGGTACGTCACAAAGACGCAAGAGTGGACGTTACAACATCGCAGACACACCTTATAACTCATCTCACTTAAGATGGCCCAATGAATCTTGTTTCACAGGGACACAGAGAAAGCGAACCCCATACGACGACCTCACATTGGGCCAGTTTGTCATAGGTTATATCAACAACGTTTTAGAAACCCAACATTTTGACACAGTTAAACATATGCTTACTGAACTGGGAGAAACGGTCAAATTGGCAGAGAACCTCTCGTGGCCCATTGCAAGAGGGGCCTTCGCAGTCTCTATGCACAAGATAGAAGAGGAAACGATCACCTGGGCTGACCGGCGTGTGTTAGCTGATAACAGACTGACGTACTCTCAGTCAGCTGTGTTCAGTGGGAGTGTTACTATGTCTCCCAAGCCACAGAATTTACCACAAGTCGCAGGGGGCACAAAGAAAATAGTTTGCAAATGGTATAACGAGAATTCATGCCCACACACTCAAGATCACCTCGATACGACGGGGACTACAATGTTCAAGCATGTGTGCATGTTTTGTTTTAAGACGTTGAAGCGAAACAACGCACACAGAGAAGCTGAGTGTTTCAATAAAAGCAAGACACCCGTGACCGAATGAGGGGGAACCGGCCGCACTTTTATTTCAAATGATAACGACTGTAAACTTGGTGTTGGGTCTCACAGTGGGGTTCTCCCCAGTTATATTAATGACAATAACATTAACTCTGTTATGGTGTGTCCTATCTTTGTTGATCACGTCTATTCTTGTGTCTGTAAAATGCACTTGTATGGACCTTATAGTAATGTATTTGATAGAAATGTTGTACAGTATATGGGTTTACCGTTGTTAAATCTCAAACACATACTTTGTGGTGAGCCTGATGTTAATACAAGAAAATCACACAACGTGGTTGTCTCGGGCCACCAGGAGAGCTGGTCTCCCGAGTGCAGTGAGAATAAAGTTGTAAGTTTATTTGACAAGAATGTGGGTTTTGTTATTGATAAATCTCAACTTGTAGACTTACCTTGTAATACACCTCTCGATATGGATGACCCCACAGCATATTTGAAGGCGGTTGATCGGGTTCTGGCATCAAAACTTCCCAACTACAAAAAAGTAAGGATACCTTTACCTTCTGGCTTTAATTGGGATTATATTGAGCAACACATTCGGGATTACCATGACAAAATTATATTAGATTATATCAAGTTTGGTTTTCCTTTGAATATTGACAGCAATCGTCTCATAAAGTCAAACGCTCAAGACAATCATGCATCAGCTAAGGCATATGCTGGGGCAGTGAGTCAGTTTATTCAGGACGAATTAGACCACAAAGCCTTGTTGGGACCATTCAGCATTCCCCCTCACCCAGCTTTCACTTGGGCACCATTAATGACACGACCAAAGGGTTCAGGTCGTCGTGTCATCTTAGACCTGTCATATGGTGACCACTCAGTCAACAAAGCCACTCACAAAGATAGTTTTGATGGCAGTCCATTTGCTTTAAAACTCCCGTCCCTTGATCATTTGATACCAGATCTTGAAAGATGGGGATCTAACGCCAGATTATTTAAACTAGATATCTCGCGAGCTTTTAGAAATGTGAGAGTTGACCCGGGAGATGCAATACACCTGGGTATGAAATGGCAAGACAAATATTACATTGATAAAAATTTGGCATTTGGGGCTGTGCATGGCACGGCAATATTTGAAAGGATCTCTGACCTCATCCGGTTCATATTAGCAAAACAAGGCATTAAGGTATGGAATTATATAGATGACATCTATGCAGTCAGCCATACAGACACGGCAGACGCAGCTTATGAGACTTTGATATCTGTAGTAAAAAACATTGGTCTCCCCATCAACGTTGAAAAGCTTTTCTCGCCATCTGTGGAACTGTCCATTTTAGGTATCTTAGTTAATGTAAACACCAGGACTTTTAGCATTCCCCCTGCAAAGTTGCGTGAGACCTCACTGGTATGTCGACAAATGTTATTGAGAGACCAAATGTCTAAAAATGAATTACAGTCTCTTTTAGGAAGACTATTGTACATCTCCAGGTGCGTTCGGGGCTCGCGCATTTTCCTGAATAGAATGTTACAACTATTACGTGATCACCATCATGTCACTCAAATTCCCCTCTCACGAGATTTCCATCACGACCTACTATGGTTCATGCGTTTATTAAAAACGTTCAACGGAGTAGTAGTATTCAGACGCAGTAAAGTAGCACAGACGGTTTATGTGGATGCCACTCTCACGAGAATAGGGGGGATTTGGGGATCTCGGGCTTATACAGCTGAAATCCCGTCTGACATCGCGTCACAAGTATCTATTTCACACCTCGAGATGTACAATATTGTCATAGCCATGCGACTGTGGGCCCAACATTGGGAGAATGCAGTCATTTGTGTTAAATGTGACAATGAAAGTGCGGTGTCGGTGTGCAATTCTGGTAAGACACGTGATACATTCTTAAACTTATGTCTGTATGAGATTTGGTTAGTCATTTCCAAGCATAACATTGATTTGCGTGTCTCCCATATTAAGGGCAAGGATAATACAATTGCGGACGCGTTATCCCGCAATAGAATTCAGCAAGTAGGTACTGTTACATGGGAGAGCATAACTGAGAATTTGTTGTCTATATCATTTTAGGGATACCCCAGCAGTCCAGTTATTTGTTGAATGCAGCCCTGGCTAGGAGGGATAATGGGGTTAGAAAACACACAGCTGGTCAATACCAAAGACAATTCAAACTTTTCTTGGCATTTGTCATGTCACGTCATATTTTACAGATGGACTCTCCTACTACGTTGCTAGTGTTTCTTGAATTCCTGGCTGCTAACGTGTTGTCATACAGAGTTATCATGAACTATGTGTCAGCCTTAAAGTTTATGTTTGGTAGATATGGTTGGTCTATGCAAGTGTTTGAGTCACCATTAGTCACACGAATGTTAAAAGCTATTAATTATACAGTCCATACTGTACCCTCCCCCAAGGGCTTGTTTTCCTTACACCAGGTCCGTGAGATCTCACGCTTGTGTGAGATATATGAATCTTCATTGACATATCGCGCGGCTTTTCTTTTGGGATTCTATGGACTTTTACGGATCTCTAACATTGCTCCTCCAACTGCAAAGGCTTTTGATCATACCAAACATTTGCTGCGCCAAGATATCGTTTTTCAGTATCCGGGTTCCCATGTACGCCTCAAGTGGGCTAAGAACTTGCAAGCACCTGAGAGAACCCACACCATAAAACTACCCATAGTTCAAGACCCTATGATGTGTCCCACCCAAACCCTGCAAGCCCTGTTAAGAAAGCGCACCCTCAAACCCTGGGACCCTTTACTAATATTGGACGATTACACGCTTCTGACACAGTCTCATTTGAGACGCCGGTTGGCAACTCTCGTCCGAAGTCTCGGTCTGCCTATCATGGGTTTGGGGTTTCATAGCTTCAGGAGATCAGGGGCGACCTTGGCATATGACGCAAATATCTCACTGACGGCTATAAAGATGCACGGGGTTTGGAATAGTGATGCCGTGTGGTCATATATTTCGGATAACACTTCTCAGTCCTACCAAGTCCCCCTCGCTTTCCAATCTTTAGCTAATTCACTACCATAATTAATGCGGGTTGGGGTTGGGCGTTTTACAAATGTGATTCATGAGTATTTTATGTCTCGTGTCAAATCTCGTATGTATTAACTAACGTGATAGAGATTAATAAATGTAGTGTGCCCAACTCTCGTTTTCTATTTCTATCAGCACGGCCACAACACTGACTGTTAGTGCAATCACCCCCCCCAGTGATTGCGTGTCAGTCAGGTTGTACTGGTCCGTGAAATAAACCCGTCCTCTTCTGCTCTCCACCAATCCCTGTCGATTTTACTACCTTGACCAATCAGATTGTTGTAGACATTGGGTACGGCAGAGCTAGTTAGCCTCACCTCACTTGACATGTGGAGTTCGAAGAATGAACAACTATTTTAGCAAAATTCCCCCCCAATATCCCTCCCCTCAGTATTTTAGTTCACGTGTTGTTATATTTAGTATTCTACTGGGTGTTGTGTGTACATTGTTTTAATCCATTGGTCACGCCTGTAACGCGTTAACTAATGTGTATTCTTGAGTGTTTTTATACCCCGTGTTAAGGGGCGTTTTACAAATGTGATTCATGAGTATTTTATGTCTCGTGTCAAATCTCGTATGTATTAACTAACGTGATAGAGATTAATAAATGTAGTGTGCCCAACTCTCGTTTTCTATTTCTATCAGCACGG
Source organism: Sabellastarte sp. h YS-2021 (assembly GCA_964017235.1). Taxonomy (NCBI): domain Eukaryota; kingdom Metazoa; phylum Annelida; class Polychaeta; order Sabellida; family Sabellidae; genus Sabellastarte; species Sabellastarte sp. h YS-2021. The sequence goes on from OZ024933.1 coordinate 70,329,179, forward strand.
CCACAACACTGACTGAGAATACAGCCATTGGTGAATAAAAATGCTGACTGGGAAAAGGGGACTGTAATTAAGAAGAGTGGAGAAAGATCCTAAAAGTACTAAAATATAATGACACGGTACTCTGAAGAAATATTAACATAACACCCATAAAAACCAAGTCAGATCACACATGAGGACAATTATGTCCATGTAACACCTCATACACAATTGCCAGATGTTATACAATAATCAGATATGACACCTTTTTTAAAAAAAAAAAAAAAAAAAAAAAAAAAAAACACACACCACCAAAGTCATATATACAGATATCTTCATGAAGTAAAACATTCTCTCACGAGACTTTTTCCTCTCGAAAAAAGATTTGTTTTCGAGGAAAAGCAATCCCGCGTGAGGATGGAAGTAAAATAGGCAGGAACTTTTATATGTAATAATAATGCATTTTATAATAGTAACTTCAGTTGTGCATATGTTTTTTTTTCATTATTATACTAAGATATAAATTTTAGAAGAGTAGACTTCATTTCCTGATTAAATTTTAAAAAGGAACACCACATAACATGTATTAAAGTATAAACCAAATGTATGCGTTTGAATAAGTAATCATACAGCACAGGAAATAAGGGTAATAAATCACTAGACAGTAGAATCACCACAAAGAGAGGTTAAACGGTTCAGTCCTGTCTCAGAATTCAAGCATGTGCTGGTTATTTTGTGATCTCTGCTTTCAATTTTTATAGGCTTAATATCTTATTTTTCATAAAATATCAACAAGTCATACAACCTGTTACACTTAAATTTGGGGTTTTACCTTCTGTTCAAAAGTCAGGGTCGTATTAGGACAGGCCCTCAGTTTTGTAACTTGTGTCACCTCAGTCTTGATTTATGGAGATCCTTAATTTTTTTCCTTTGATTACTTTTTTCTATCCAACTATCCAAATTACTTTTCTTTTTTCTTCATTCATCTTCAAAGCAGAATATTTTCATATACTTCTAATATGCTAAGGAACGTCTGTAGAGACATAGGTGATGTTTTAAGAATAAGTGTGAAATTATCCGTAAACTATGATATTTTAAATTCTTTATTAATTTTTATTCCTAGAATATTTGATGTGAATTTATCAACATTGATAGAATTTCTGCCATTAATAAAAACAAATATTGTGATATGGTATCACCATGCTTGCATCCTCTCCCAATATCTTTTCATGGCTTCTTGCACTACAAAATGTATGCTATTCTGTCATAACAAGAAAGTTTTGTAGATAAAGTTCCATGATATGGAGTCAAATGCTTTTAAAAAATGTATTAACAGTCAAATGTTTTCATCATATCATTTCTGAATGGAACATAGGTTGTGTGCCTAGCCATTGCCTTTTGGACACTTCTAATATATATTTCCAATCGCTGGGCAGAACAAATCAGTGGACTTGCATTTGGAAATGCTTGGTTGCCTGGAACCTCAGAGCTTTGAAAGCAAACATTTGAAGAGAACGTAAGAGAACTTCATCATGGGGTGATTGTATGGCAGGAAAGAGTAAATGAAGGGATGGTGTAATTTATTGGGTTCCTCCAATTTTGTGTCCCCTTCAGCATTCAGAATCACAACTTCCACTGGAAGCACTGCCACAAAAAGCAAGCAGTTCTTTCTCTTTAAATCTTTGATTATGGTCTCTGGTAATTTGGACAGATTTCTGTTCAACTAAAGACAAACCGAGCAAGGCTCTGCGCACTGCCAAAGTTTGTCCATTGGAAGGGGCATCTTCAAAATTGTCTATATGGAGAAGACCTGTGTTCCAAAAGGTAGTCGTGTAATGAACCCTGTTCTTCACAGTGGTTGTTTTCAGGGACAGGTAGATTCAAAAGTGTGTTTGCCTTACTCTTCATTTTTAACAGACTGTGCTAGCAGTCTGCTATTAGTTGCCACACATGGACCAGATATACTTTTAAGGGACTTAATTTGCCATTGAAGTTCCGACGTTTTAGAATCAAGTGTGATGAATCTCTCGTGAATAAACTTATATATTTTCTCAAAAAAAAATATTTAAAAAATGTAATAAATCTACAGGAGGTTCATCAGCAGGATATTAAACTGTAGAAACATCTCTATATGCTGAGGGAGGAGTGGAAAATTTTCAATCCCTTATTAACTGCATTCTAGTTCTTTGTAAGCTACAGCCCCCATTCAATTTAGCCTTCTTTTTGGTTTTGGATTTAAGTTTTCTATTAAGAGACGCATTGCAAACAGTTAAAGCAGCCTTCCTCCTTGCCTTTAAAAGATACATTTGCTATACAAACAAGTGTCCCTTGCCAGATGCTTAATGGAGAATTCTGGACAAGAATTTGTCTAGAATGTGCTTTATGCAATTGTGGAAGGGATCATTTCTTAGACATAATTAATTTTTAAAATTATTCTTATCTGTCAACATATTTTGCTTCCAAATAACCAAAAACACTTGTAAAAATAGGCTTATTTTATGCAATAAAAAGACAATTCCATCTTTGAACTTTGCGGAGGTAAATTTTTGTGTGTGTCACCAGCATCTATGCTGGGATTGCTTTGTCCTGTCTCCTGTGACATTGTCATCACACTTTGGTTTCTGGACAGTATCTCAACAATGGCTGGACAGATTAACTTCAAATTTGGCATGTGGTAGTAACTGATCCTGAAGGTGTGCCCTATTTTAAGGTGACCTTAAACTCCAATGTATAAAAGAATTATGTCGAATGTAAGTTTTTTATTTTTTTTCAAACAGTATACTGAAAGAAATTAAGAAATTTCATTCAAATTTTGCATGTATATGTAACTGACCATAGATAAGGGTCATAGATTAAATTACCCTTAAACTCCCAATAATAACAGAATTATATTCACTTTAAGTTTGGCAAATTTAAAAAGTAATTCAAATACTGTGCAATTCCAGTCATGTTTAATTTGTGGATGTAACAAACCTTGAACAGACAGAATTCTATTAAATTTAACTTTTGGGAATTGTGGGCAATAGCTTAAAATAGCTTCACAGATTCAAATCAGATTTGGTATGTGGATATAACTGGTCTTCAAGGTCTGGTCTATTTTAAGGTGACCCTAAAAACTAAGTGATAACACAATTTTATTGAATTTAATTTTTTTAATTTCTTGAGAGTATCTCAAAACTGCATGACAGATTTAATTTAATTTTAGTATGTTGATGTATTTACTTCTTAAGGTGTGCCCTATTTTAAGGTGACCTTAAACTCCCATACGTAAAAGAATTTTACAGAGCTCAAGTTTTTCTATGTTTCCACAAACTATATCAAAAATAGAATGACATATTTGATCTATATATTTTGCAGGTACATGTAACTGATGTTACAGAAATGCCCTACGACTACATTGAGGTGACGTTAAACTCCCACTAAAGGCAGAAATAATGGCAGCATAATCATGTCTGTGGGTCAAACATTTTGGCGACATCGCTCTATGTCGCACTGTTTTCGAGATACAAGCATTTTTTTGTGTTTTGCAAAAAATTCAAAAATTCAAAATGGCCGTAATTTTTGGTGGGACACAAAATTTTTTTGAAAATTGGGTCAGCTACTCAGAAGAGTTACCCTTTGGGTAAAAAAATTCGTCAAAATCACTCTATCTAGGACGGTTTTCAAGTTACAAACATTTTTGTGTTTTGCATTTTTGAAAAAACATTGAAAATTCAAAATGGCCGCCATTTTTGGTGAGTGAAATATTCGTTGAAACTTGGAAAGGCTAGTCTTCACAGATACCCTGTGGATAAAAGTTTTTGTCGAATTCGCTCTATCTGGCATGGTTTCGAGATACAAGCATTTTTGTGTTTTGCAATTTTTGTGAAAAATTCGAAAATTCAAAATAGCTATATTTTTGGTGGGACACAAAATTTTTGAAAATTGGGTTAGCTACTTTGCAGAGTTACCCTGTGGGTCAAAAATTTTGTCAAAATCGTTCTATCTAGCACGATTTTCGAGATACAAACATTTTTGTGTTTTGCTTTTTGGAAAAAAATTCAAAAATTCAAAATTGTTGCCATTTATGGCAAGTGAAATATTCGTTAAAACTTGGAAAATGGTTTCAAAAAGTACTCATATATCACTTAGTATTATTCTATATGTGTACCTTATGAGACTATATTTCCAATTTTGTGTTTTGCATTTTTGTCAAAAATTCGAAAATTGAATACGACCCCCATTTTTGGGGAGGACGAATTTTTTTTTGAAAATTAGAGAGAGTAGTTTGTTTAGATACCCTGTGGATTGAAAATTTCGACAAAATCACTCTATCTCACACGGTTAATGAGATACAAGCAGTTTTGTGTTTTACTTGATCAGAAAATTGTTAATACTTAAGTAATCATCAAAAACTCAAGTCATTTCTTAACCTATCCCTGCCAAAATTTAATGTCACCCAGATCTTTATATGAGGAAGGGATTTGCTAAATTTCAGGTGGATAGATAAAAATGCTTCATAAGTTATCATCCGGACAAGGACGCCCTTCCAAAAAATGCATTTTTGGTCATGTGACCTCTCCAATTGGTGAAAATGTCATCGCAGCATATTCAGAAAAATTTCCCAGGGCTACTGCATACACCTGCCAACTATGAAAAGAATCCCCCTTATGGCTGCGAAAAGAAAATGTGGGTCCGGCGGAGTCGCTTCTCCCTTATACAAACAAGCTTCCCTCGCGGGACCCTTAATTATTTTTCTTTTAAAATTCTGAATAATATCTTAACAGATTTTAAGCATATTTAAATTTTTGATATAACTAGCCTTGAAACCTTGAACAGAGTTTACATGGTTAACATGGTATATTTGCATTGAGTTGCATTCAATTTAAGGTCAGGACAAACTTTTATGATATTTGGACAATATCAAAGTGGTAGTTTAGAGCTTTCATTTAAATTAAGCATGTACACATATCTAGACCAAAACAAGATCTTTATTGTAATGTTACCATAAAGACCCGATAGTTAAAAAAATGAGTTTAAGGTTACAACTTTTTTAATTGTTATATCGATCCTGAGGACACGATATTAATTTGGCTTTCCCTCTGAATCACCCTTCATTCTACCTCACAGTAATCGGTCACTTTGAAACTACACGAGATAACATTCTACTAAGCCGGCTTCACTTGTGCATCCTACTTTCAAGGCTACACACACATTTTTCAGCCACTCTCATATTGTGTTACAGTTGTGATATACAGTATAAGTGCATGTGTTTTTCTGTGTTCTGTGGGAACTAACTGCTTCATTTTTCAATACTGTGTATAAAATTTCTTGGACATTGTTTAAGCTATTTTAAAAATTTGGATTATCATCACTTATTGTTAAAATTATTAGACTCCTATAATACCAACTTCAATTACCAACTGCAAGTGTGACACTACTACTAGTCACTATTTCTTTTGGTATTGTGTAACTTGGATAAAAAAGCTATCTTGGAAACAAACCTGATAACGAGTATGATGATGGGCCACCAGGACATGTCATTATTGGCTCAAAGCATGAAAGAAATGCAATCTAACATGCTACTCCTAATCTCTCAAAGATTGGGGGACCCTCTGGGGGAGAGATACAGTATGTCCAGCACTGTGAATGATGATCACAACCTTCTGTCCAATAAATGTTCACGGGGCCCACTGGGGAAGTGTATGAGAAAGGCCCATAAGCGGAAGCATGATTATGATGATGATGACAGTGGCTCCGCTTTCAGTGACTCTGACTCTGATATTTGAGGGTTTATTAAGCCAAAGGAGGTTACCAACCATAGAACTACTGAGCCATCTGAGCTGGATGACTAATCCAGCACAGATAGTGCATACTTTACATTCAAAATCTGTGCAGAGATATTCACTAAATTGTCAGAATATGTTTGTTGCAAAGGGAAATCTTGTTAATTAGCTTTTCAGCAATAACAGGCAACAAGTGTAACTATGGCAACACTTCTTTGTTTCTTGGACTTTTTTTGTGGGTTCTTTGCATTTAAAACCCCTGCATGCATTGGAACTGATTAGCTTTCTGACAATACCTAGCTTTTCTGTTTCTTGGACTTATAAATTTAAATGGGTTCTTTGCATTCCATACCCCTGCATGACATGGTGATTAGTTTTTTCGGCAATACCTGACAACAAGTGATGCCATGGCAGCACTTTTTTCCTATTTCTTGGACTTATAAATATTTTTGTGGGTTCTTTGCATTCCAGAGATTTAACTAAATTGTCAGGATATGTTCATTGCACAGGGAACTGGAGCTAATAAGCTTTTCGGCAATAACAGATAACAAATGTTGCCATGGCAACACTTTCTTTCTGTTTCTAGGTTGTGGAAATAAAAGTTCTGGAGAAAAACTGTAGGGTAAAGTGACCTTACACTCCACAAGTTTAGAAAATGATCTCGCTAGTTTTCTCTCCCACAAAATGAAAAACATAAGTAGTTCCTTCCTTTCTCCCTGGAGAGAGGAGGCAGACAAGACAGGACCCATCTTGCACAATGCATTAACTTATAAGGGCATATGACCAGCAGTTTAACAGTAGGTTACCAAAATGATACTTTATTGAATTTCCTGCTGACATCTAATAAAAACTTGGTAAGTGAAAACTTTGTGTTTGCCCCTCTGTCTGCCTGTAGGCATTTGTCGTAACCTGTACATTGGATCTAGGTTTTATTTTTCAACAAGGTGGGGCCTTCACCATGGCTCAGTCCTTCTCACAGATGGTCTGGATCTGCAAAAATAGTGCAAGTCAGCCAACTATTTATGCCTCTCCAGCATAATTTTTTTGTCCTTTTGAATTTCATCTGCTTCAGTCTTTAACCAAAGCTGGTGAAACAGTACAATTCTACTGCATTCTCGTTATTCCATTGATTTACTAATTGAACCGTCCTCAGAGCCACTTTGTGTTGAAGCTCCTGTGGAGGGGTAATCTTTCATGTCTTCTGTAAGTGCTGGGTTCAAATTAATTTTTAAAGTTTTCAATGAGTTAGCAGCTGGGCTGGGTATATGTGTATCAGACATATCACTTAAATTTTATTTTCTTAGAAATATCCATGTCAGGAAGATGTTTAACATACAACTTAATTTTTAACAAAGTAATATATGTTTTTGTTTCAAATTTTGCTTCACCTGTTACACATTCAAGGTTATATTGTCACTTATTGTGCAACATGTGTAATGAAGAGTGTTTGGCACACACAGATTATTCTGTTACAGGTATCAATTAAGCAAAATAGAGATCATAGGTTAACATTTACATTCCAAACAAAAGTCTTGTTTAAAATTTTTCTTAAGTTTCCATAAACTAGTGTTATATAATCCACTCCAGCCACCAATTTATAAGATGTGTTTTATTCCAATTTGTCAGGAGAATGATTAAACATGCTCCACATGTCACATAACATGGCTTATCTTCAACCAAATAATTTGGATAATAATTCCCTATTTTCTTCTCCGATAATTAGCAACAATACATTATCATAATACATGTATCACAATAAAAATATGACCTATATACTTTTAAAAACCAGGATCTGTAAAAAATACTCCATAATTCCAACCAAATTGCGCAGGCAAGATTTTTAAGGTCAAGCTAACTCAGGCCAGGTTAAATCAGGTTCACACCATGACACTGCACATCTAATACCCCTGCTAAGTATAAACTTCCTACACCTTGTGGGTTCTGAGATACAACTTGGACAAGATACTCTAGCCACCAGAAAGCCAGTCTACCCAGCTGGACACCATAGATGAAAACAATACTCGCACACTGGTACACATCCTTTAAGGGCTGTGGGGCAAAACCCCAATAAATAATACCAAGTTGGATTAGTTCATCACATTTATGTGTAAGGCATAAAATTTGCTACAAAATACATTCGCATGTCAGACAACCTATAAACTAAATTGTTACCGATTAATTATATCATCACATGACCCATCAATAACAAATACACATGTCTCACACTTAAAGCAGCCACTTCAAAAGTTCAGATACATCATCCTTAGATTCCATCCCAGCTAAATTATTCAAACAAGTTACGACCCTGTTGTAAGGTTTCTATAATGTTTAATTTGCAAAAAATATGTAATATTTTTGTTCTGAAAATAGATCTTAAAATGTGTGATAAAGCTTTGGGCTGGTTCTGACAACTCTGATAAAGGATGCTTAGTTTTCAATGAATGCTTCTAACTATAAAAATGAACTGGTCTTTTGTTAGTTACTGTCATCTGATCCTTTGGAAATATTTATGCCAAAGGTATTTCTTCTGGCTTAACATATTACTTGAAGATGTAAACATTTCAAAGATAAACAAGTACATGATTAGAAATGACAATATGCAAACTTGTAAATATTTTTTTCACCTGTTTATAATTTTCAAATATACTGAAAGGGATACTGTATTACTAACTTTCCTTTTTTAACACAAACATGTCAAAGATGGGAAAACATATATTATAGACCATCACAAAATTGCAGGAAATCTCGCCAATTCATAAATGCACAGAGTAATAATGAGATGCCAAAACACTGGCACACAAAGAGCAAACCATACACATGTATACATACTGAAATCACAAGAGGTCAAGTAGCCATCTTTATCTGCAAAACATCAAACCAGACTTTCTGTCCAGTACACAAGCAATTCAAACATATAACCCCAAAACAATACTGAATCAGTTACAAATCATAATGGCCTGAATTTAATCCTCCAGAATCCTCAGAATTCTATTGACAGAACTTCTGCTTATTTTATTCAGATTTACACAATTACTAATTTCCAGTGACTCCCAAAGATTCACAACTGCAATTGTCGTATTATTTGGCTTGTGAGTGGTGATGAGTTAGAATACTTTTGTTGTATTTGGTATTATTTGTAGGTCAGTACTGTACGCACAAATTTTCCACTATGTTTAAGTTCACTGGTTTCTTAAGGGTTTATAAAATGATTTAAAGTCCCTTTATTGTAATCTTTCATACCACTTTTTGCCTGATTAGTCAAATATTTTGCAAAGTTAAAAAATCAAAACAAAAATGTTATATCGGGTTATCAGCTGTTTTTATTACATAAATATATATACCTACCCTCCCACAAAAGAATACACAAAACTAATTCTTAATAAACTGTGGTCAATTACTAATCTACATAAACCTCCAACACGCACATAGCTCTGTGCTAGTTTTCTTAAAATATGTACATACTCTTTAATTATTTTGTTTAAGTCTAACGGTAGATGCAGAGAAAATACTGTGTGTGTTTGTTAATGTACATGACTAATTAGAATAAAAATAAGAAAAAAAAAATGCCAGACATTATTTACAAAGGAAACTTTTGGCACACAAAAAGCGAAAAGCAAAATAATATTACTTCACTCAGAACACTGGGTAGCCAACATGGTTCAAATAAACACAAAAAAAAAAATGAAAGTTTCACCGTGAAAATTGCTCTACATAAGAAGCTTACCCGATTCCTGTGAATAGTATAGGTTCTCACATTTTGAAGACATCAACTTTCCATTAAAATTCACAATACCAAGCTTATTTATGGAATTTCAAGAAGTTTTGTGCCACATATATCATACAGATTTTGTGATCAATGCCACTTACAGAGGAATTTTTTACAAGGATCACTTTCACTTACAGGAATAACATCACACACAAAACTAAAATGTCAACATAATAATGGAACCTATCAAACATTGGCCTCTGAAATGTTTTAAGTTTCATTTCATTTCTTCAAAAATAAGACACAATTTTAATTACCTATTTTTTTTTTTTTTTGTCAAAAATATGCAATACTAGATGTATGTTAGCTTCAAATATGTATTTCATATTCAATGTACATGGAAAACAAATGAGAGGAATTACAGGCAATATCTTCAAGTGTTTAAAATGTAAAGCAGCTCACAGTCACGCAGAGAGAAATCCCAGAGATCTTTGTAAAATGCAGCAGATCTTAGTTTAATTTACAGCATCACCTGGTTTAGAGTAAGAAATCTAAAATTCGCCACATATCTGAAATTCGCCACATGTGAAAATATTAATAAAATAAATGAATCATGGTAGGTTTGTTGAATGTATAGTAAATTATGGCTTTTTGAACTGAAAAATACCAATTTTTAAACAAAAACATCATTTTCTTCATAAAATTAACTAAGGTTTTAGAGGTGGCGAATTTTAGATTCCTGGCAAATTTTAGATTTCTTACTCTACATGACAAGAATATCAAAGCCACAATACCAGTGCTATGTTGGGAGTGATGTGCATTAAAATGGTCACTATGTAAGTATATACAGAGACAGTCCAAACAAACCATCCTTGAAGCAAGCTGTTTACATTAGTTGCCCCTTCACTGACACACACTTCTGAGATGTAAGTATTAACTTGATGAAGAGTGATGGAGTTTAGTTTCTGATAAAATGTAGAAATTGTACGCCGAATGAAACAAAGTGAACTCAGCTGTTAAGACAGATGAAGTATGGGCTGGTCCTAAGCCTTAACACTTTTCATTTTTGTCTAATACAATGTGAAATAAAGACTTTAAACATACTGAGCAATATATGTAGGAATATTTTGTATTTTATAATAAAAACAGGCTCATATTAAAGTTTGGCACACCTGTGTTTGACTAATCAACACAAAATGTAATTCACAAACTTTAATGCCAGACTATTTCAGCACTAACATTAATATAATGTACTATTTTTAAAATAAGTTCTCATCAAAACCATGTCATATGCACATGAAACAGACCATTTACTTGTCCATAATATTTCTAGAAACTGATTCCTTCTTTGACAAGCATCTTCATTTGAGACAGACCAGAATGACATTTCCCACAATTTGCTTGTTTAACAAATACATCATTTGCACAAGTTGTTTCAAGGAAAATAGCTTGCATGAAATGTCAAGAATGTTGGGATATATACACTTTAAAATGGCAAATGTCCAAACAAAATTGGTACTTACTGTTACTTTTAAAAGTAAAAATTTCATCACACCAAAACAATGGACTTTGCTACACCAGTATAGACCAGCAGAATCCCATCAACTGATATAAACTAAAAGAGTAGTTTATCAATACAGACAGCCATGATGACACAGTTAAAGCTTAATTTTAGTCTTTCTTGAACACTATTTACAGCATATTTACACAAATTTAACAAAAGATTCATCACACCTACTAGGGGAGCCATTATATATACACAACATAAGGTTTCTAAAATCCAGGAGGGATTTCGCTTGCATAAAGCAAAATAATGGACCTGGAACCTGAAATGAATAATCAGATTGTTGAATAGTAGTCGTTTAGATCTCAGATGCAATGAAGAAATTTAAGCCTTGCTGTCAACCTCAAAATGTTTGTAAATGCTGGTGACGTAATTCATGACAGCCTGCCAGTCAGGTCTCTCCATGGCAACCATGTCACTCACAGTCTGGAAAAAGATAAATGACAAACTAAACCATGGGTGCATCTGTGGTCAGATGCAAAATGTATCCGGCGTAAAGGAAAAACTAATGGTTTTGAAGATAGAAAGCATTTTTCAAGATTAAGAATTCATCACTCTATCTCCTGCGGTTTTAGAGATAAACAACATTTTCCATTTCTGCCAAAATTCAAGATCGCGTCCAAAAATCAGATCAAGTTTTCAAAGGTCATAAAGGAGAACTCCATAGTACGCTGGGGGTCCAAAATTTGCCCAAAATCGTTCTATCCCTTATGGTTTTCGAGATAAATGACATTTTGCAGTTCTGCCAAAACTTCAAGATGGCGGCCAAAAATCAGAAAAGTCCTTGAGGAGTAGTCTTTGGTAACCTGTGGTAACAAAATTTGCCAGAAATTGCTCTATCTCTTATGGTTTTCAAGATAAAAACCATTTTCCATTTCAGCCAAGATTCAAAATGGCAGCCAAAATTCAGAAAAGTCTAAAAATTTCAGAGGTGCTAGAGGGTACCCTGTGGGTCCAAAATTTCCCCAAATCGCTCTATCTCAAACGGATTTTTGAAATAATCGGCATTTTCGATTTCAGGCAAAATTTAAGATGGCAGCTGAAATTTGGAAAAATAGAAACTTTTCAGAGACATTATATCCAGAGTCAATGGTATCCAAATGGTCCAAAACTTGCTTAAAATGACTCTATCTCTAATGGTTTTCAAGACAATTAACACTTTCAATTTCCGTCAAAACTCAAGATGACGGCTGGAATTCGGAAAATTAAAAATTTTCCACAGGCATTATATGCATGGTCTATAGTACCAAAAGAGTAGTTGAATGACGCATTTTAACAATACTCTAAATGCAATAGTTTTCAAGATATAAGCAATTTACTCAAGTGAGAATCTCAAAGTAGCTATTGCTCCGCTAAGCAGTGAGTTACAGGTCTGCAATTTTACTGTTATAGCTGACCGAAAAGTAGGTGAATAAAATATTTCAACAAAATATTAAAAATGCAATAGTTTTCAAGTTACAACTGATTTACTCAAGTGAGAATCTCAACATAGCTATTGGTCTGCTATGCAATGACATACAGGTCTGCAATTTTAGTGTTATAGCTGACCCAAAATAAAGTGAATAACATAAAGCCCGACGGGAGATAATTTAAATTGATCACAATAACAACTGGCATTATAACACTGTACAGTATAACTTGTTTTGAGCTCATCAAACATGTTCTTGCTTTTCGAGTGAAATAATTGTAAGTTTTACAAAGAACTGAATGAGACAAAACTGGAAGCGGCAATAGGGAAATTTTATACCACCTCATTAACCTCCATTTTTAACAGTGAGTGGATATAGCATTGGTGTTACAATTATACTCACTAGAAATTTAACATTGGCTTTATCTACTCCAAGCAAACTCTGGTTTACTTTGACAAAAATTAAAACCATACACAGATTTTAAATCTGCCTTGGTAATAAAAAAATTTCTACTTCCTATTTTGTGCAATGTAGTTTTTATCTTGCCTACACCGACATATCCATATTTTGATAAAAAAAAGGTGTCATAACTATTGCATGTGAAAGCTTTTGGATCCACAGAGACACAGTGTATTCATGTTAATTAATCTTGAACATACCAGATTGGACTGGATGCCAACACTTTCTGCTGCTTTAAAGGCCAGAGTGAAATTTTGTTGCTGTAATGAAAACATGTAAAAATATCATTTACAATGTAAGTATTTATATATTATATTTATATAATGAGTAACAATATAAAATAATAATAATTTACTATTTTTAGTATGTACTTATTATAGGTAATAATGTAAAAATATCCCTGGAGTATTACAGCATGTGGTGTTATAATTCACAATGTTACAACTAAAAACAAATTAAAACATGCAATTACATAATCTTACTTCTAGATTAATACTTTGGGCAGTTTGCAGCTAAGCTAATGCAAAGAAACAAGTCTTAAGCTTAATATGTGTCTAAATAAACAAAGCTGTGTTGACTGGGAACCAGGTTTTAGTCACAAATGCAGTACTGTTAAGTATATTTTCAATTCTAACATGACACAGCTGTGTCTGCGATTCTGATTTGCTAATCGAGGAAATATTTCATGGATAAAATCTGGATAACTGTGAAGGTGTGAATTATCACTCGACATGGCAGTTCCCACAATAATCCCTGTAAAGTAAAATGGATGAAACAGTCTGTTGTTTGTGGTTAAAAGAATTTCATAACAGCCTTCATAACATTTTAAAATTTTGTCCCGTTAGAATAGAAATAACTGATTACAAGCTCATGTTTATAAGAAATCTTACAACGTCCGCCTTTTGGTTGTTTTGATAATAACCCCCTGTAATGAAAATTGATGAAACAGGCTTGTTTCATTGTTAAATTTGTAAGTATTACTACATGTTAAAATATTCTGTCATATTAGAATGGAAATAAGACCCTCCAAACCATGTTATATGCAGAATTTTACCATGGTTTTAGGCAATAAACCATGGTAACATTCAAAGTATACCATGGTTTGCAGGGTATTTTTCCTATAACACATACATAATCCATTAATGCGAAATGGGTATTAATTTGAAACACAAAAATACAGAATTATATATTTTTATATGAGATGACAGTTTACCTGGTCGTGAGAGTTCAGGTCTTTGTATGGTATACTGCTTGGCAAGTAGCTATGTAATAAGGCACAGAATGCAAGCCCATCATTCCAGGAACTGCTAAAGTTGGTGATATCAATGCCCTGCCACATGTGAAAAACAAAATAATGCTTCAAGTCCACATTGTTATGCAAGAACAGATAGGTTTCCTGATACTTTAGTCACTTCATTGCACAGCTGAAGAATTAACAATGATCAATGATGATCATCATCCCTTTGCACGAGACATTCAAAAATATGGCAAGAATCTTAAAATTACACCACTTAGAATAAGGGATGGGGTGAAATACAGAAAGTACTTGTTTTTGGAGCATTTAAATACTTTTTTCAAAGTATTTGAAAGGATTTCAAATACATTGAGGAAAAAGTATTTGTATTTATATGTGTATTTAAATACATTGCTAAAGTACTTGAAATTTCAAATACTTTTCAAATACTGTAAAATACATTCAATGACTCGTCACTTCTCTTCTTGAAATGTTTCTTATTTATATTAAAACTCCGAGTTATGTCAGTATATTCTAGTGGTGTGAACCGTAAACCGGCATGCCACATTTTGTTTCGTTTAGGTGGAAATGCCGAAATCTGCAAAGAATATTTAAGTGCTGGTTATTGAAAACATCATCATATTAAGCTTTCTAAAATTGAAAATGTCATCATATTAGGCTTTCTTACATTTCTACTTTATATTCATAGTAAATGTAGTTTATAAAGTTCAAAATATCTCGTGATATATATTTCTTCTTGACAATGAAGCTCATGTACGCTCACATAGAATTTTTCACCATATCAGCGCACATTTTTCAAAAATAACAGATTTCATTCAGTTTTAAAGCCCCGGAAGCCAGTTTTGTTTTTGGAACCGGTCTGACCACTAGTATATTCCACAAACAAATTATTCCAAGAAAATATTAATTAATGGGTAGCGTATTCAGTAAATTCAATAGTTATAATTCAAGTAATAGTAAAGTGGTAATAGTTTTCCATTTTGTCCAGCATATGATATAGGGTTACGTTTTATTTGATATTCTTAGCAGTATATTTCTGATTAAATACTTGCAAATACCACAATACAGTTGGGGAAGATTATAACTTAACAAACGCTCATTATAATTTTACTGTAATTCAATTCAATTTTTCTAAGTTAGGATAGTCACCAGTCTCATACCAAGGAGTGGTGTCTGTGCTTTTATGCAACACTGTTTTTGACGGTGGTAAAAAATCTTGTAGGTTTGAGGCTTTCTCAAAGCTAAGAAACAAATACAAGGTGTGAGCACATTCTGTGTTTTTCAACTCTGTAAAGAAACGATTATCTGACACATGAAATATATTTATAAACTGGATTTTAGCTACCTCTGCAGTGATGTAAAAGGCAGCAAACGGGATACCTGCATTTTTAGAATTCTTAATGAAGCTTATCCTTTTAAATTCTAAGCAAGTATCACTTGATACTTGTAACATTTTTCCCTTCTAAAAGAAAACAGGATACTTCAATATCTCCTGGGTTTTTTGGCTTGCAAGTGAAAGACAGAACTGTTGCACAATGGAAAATTATTTCAAGTCATCATTGAATCAACTGTCACCCAAAAAGAGAGTGTCATACTCTGTAAGTCTAGGAAAACCACAGAGATGCCCGCACACAGTATCAAGATCAAATATGCTACCATCTCACGACTAATTAGGTCACAATGGCCAAAACAAATCTCACACTTGTATATTTAGGGCCAACCAATACCTTACAACAGATTTGGACACACTTCCAGCATTTACAACATCTCTACAATGACCTTCACATCATTGAAAGTTTAACTTGTGATCTACAAGGCTGAGAGGAGAAGGTAATACACTCAGTACACGAACATAGAGATGACTGAGACTATTTACTGTCTAATATACATACAAATTGTAGACAATACTTACGCTGTAGGAAGCCGTCTTGAGTTTACACCAAGTTAAGAGGGCATTCCTCTTAGAGCCACCCATTTCCTTGGCCAGGTGTCCAAGAGGATCAGATTTGGAGTGGGAAGGACCAGCAAACAGTGCTTTCTCTGGGGTCTGCTCCTTCTCAGGTCTACAAAAACAAGGAAATAATTCTTGTTCCAGAAATAGTTTATAAAACAAGGCTTTCTTTCAGGTTTGTTCACTCCAAAGTTTTCCAAAGACATAGACTGTTTAACACTTACCACAAATATACACAATAGGAAATCTTCCCGAATGACATATACAGAAAAAATGTATCTTGAATGAAGATAATATTATGTGAGTACATAGCATGGGTATTATATTATTAATCTTCATGAGTGATACATTATTTCTGTCCATGTCTGATGACAGATGTTTTAGTTTTATTATCCACTATATTGTATGTTTTATGACTTAAATAAATCCATATTTAAAGAAAGAATGTGACGCAGCCTTTCATACATACAAAAGCAAATATAAAACATCAATCTTTAACTTGCGACTTCTCAGCCATTTCTACATGGATTTTTTATGCAACAGACACCAACAGAAGCGCTATAAAAATACCTTTCTAATCATATATAATACACATTTGTGGTTCACTTAGTTTCAGAGATATTAATTCAAAATAGCATCACAGATACCCATACCCCACAGCCTGTGGAAATAGTTTTCAACACCATGAGATATAGAAGTGGTGAAACAGTACAAAGATCGGGATACTTTCAGAGCAGTGCCAGTTATATAAAGCTCCAAATAATGTTTAAGTAGAGAAAATAACATCTAAGAGAAAGAAAATGTATGTAAAGATAAAGTATTAAAACAAGACAATTCAAAAGCAAGATGACAGCATTAATCAGTAAACTAAAAATTATGAAGCTGTAAGATTTGTTAATTGGAGAACAGCTGTAAATGGAAAAAGCACAATTATGTAAAAGTGCATGTAATAATCAGTTGCAGCAATCTATTAATCTTTGTCATAAGAGAAACATGTCTCAAATATGGCAGGTGAACACACTTTGGGTCAAAGCTAAAGGTCACACCACGATGCATACCTACACCCCCTAACCAATATCCCTACAAAAATACCCCAGGCAAGATTTTAAAACTCGTTACTATGATAAGGTCAAAGGTCAAATCAAGACTCATGGTCACTATGATACGGTCAAAGGTCAAATCAAGGTCACACCATGACGTTGCACACCTACACCCCCTAACCAATATCCCTACCAAGTATCAACTTCCTACACCTTGCAGTTTGCAAGATATAGCCCGTACAATATTTTATAGGTCAAGGTCACTACAACAAGGTCAAATCAAGGTCACACCATGATGTTGCACACCTACACCCGCTAATCAATGTCCCTACCAAGTATCAACTTCCTACACCTCACGGTTTCCAAGATATAGCCTGGACAAGATTTTATATGTCAAGGTCACTACAGCAAGGTTAAAGGTCAAATCAAGGTCACAACATGACATTGGACACCTACACCCCCTAAACAATGTCCCTACCAAGTATCGAGTTCCTACACTTTGCAGTTTCTGATATATAGCCCCGACAAACTTTTTCCTGCCGCCCATCCGGACACCATGAGTGAAAATAATACCCCGACAGCGCTTCAGGGCTGTGGGGTAATAAAAAGCAAACATAGGTCAATTATGTAACTAACAGACCACCATTTATTGAGTAAACCAAGCATTTAATCACTCATTTGCTCAATCAGTCAGCGATATAATCAATCACTTAACCCACCAATCAAAATAAAGAAATCAGTGAATGAGTCAATCAATTTATGTGTCAATCAATCAATGAATCAATCAGCCAGTTAATCAATTAACCCTCTCACCCTGTACTGCCCCGCCTCAAGCTGGACTTGGGTGTCTCTCTGAGGATGGAAGTTAGGGTCTTCTTGCCATCAGGGGTGTCACTCACTTTAGAGGAGGATGGGGAGGTCACTGCCTTTTCATCACTCACTGGTAATGCCTCATAAATGATACTGGAGATGCCTTGAATAGTGTGTCTGAAGCATAAAATTGTGAGAAAATGTCACATATGTATACAGCAAAAGTGATACACAGTAAGTTAAAACTATTTAACATAAATATATTGGGCATGACTTACAAATCTTAAAAATTACTGCACTTTATCATGTTACTGTCTTACAGTTTACTTATAAAATAAAACCAAGACTTTTAAATACAAGTCCTGACTTTAGTGATTTATTGGTTCCCTCTGATCTTGCAGTGAGTCTCAAGAGAAACGTTGCACAATGATAGTAGAAAATTCAATAAATGATAGTTCTCGCGGAACACAGCTGTTGCAAAGGAAAACATTACCTCTTGTGTATGGACATATTTTTGGATAAATTCAGCTATGTGTTGTGGGACCTGTAAGAACATACCTGAGTTATGGGTTACGACATCCTGCAAGACCATACCTTTGTATTAGGAGATTCCTATAAGTATATCCCTGAGAATTATGAGATTCCTTTGACTACATACCTGTGTGTGATGGGACTCCTGCCCTCCTTGTTTTCTGCTTTATTCCTGACCACCACCCTATCAGTCACAGTGCGGGGTGACCCCTCTGACTTGATGCTACTGAAGCTCAAATTGCTGTCCGTGGAGTTTCTCCTGGATCCATTAGATGAGAGCAGACTTGGTGACAGTGGAGAGGGGGCATTAGGTGAAAGAGGTGAGGTCACAGTGGAGCTGCTGCCCACCTTGACCTGCTCTTCTATAGAGCTGATGATGTTCTTTACAGAGATGCTGGGGTTACGCAAGTCTGTGGGCTTACGGACTGCTGTCCTCAGACTGGCTAGCTCCCTATCCACACTGCTGATCACTTTACCACGGATCCCCGACACCTGAACCAAAGAATACACACAGGAAACATTGTAAGACAAGACCACTGCCGCGGTATGTATCTCCCGCCGAGTACCGCAGGGGAAGAAACACTACATTGAAATTTTTCCCCTTTGTATAGGACACTGTTGTACCATCCTGCAGGTCGAAAATTCGCTTGAAACCGCTCTATCTGTTATGCTTTTCGAGATATTGACACTTTTCCATTTTCAGCAAAAATCCAAGATGGCCGCCGAAAGTGGCGAAAAATGAAATTTTTCCCCTTTGGACAGGACACTCTTGTATCACCCTGTGGGTCAAAAAATCGCTCGAAATCGCTCGATCTGTTACGGTTTTCGAGATATTGACACTTTTTCATTTTCCGCAAAAAATGTAAGATGGCTGCCAAAAGTGGCGAAAATTGAAATTTTCCCCCTTTGACCAGGAGACTCTTGTACCACCCTGCAGGTCAAAAATTTGCTCAAAATCGCTCTATCTCTTACGGTTTTCGAGATATTGACACTTTTCTATTTTCCGCAAAAATCCAAAAAGGCCGCCAAAAGTGGCGAAAATTGATATTTTACCCCTTTGCACAGGACATTCTTGTACTACCTTGCAGGTCAAAAATTCGCTCGAAATTGCTCTATCTCTTATGGTTTTCGAGATATTCACACTTTTTCATTTTTTTCCGCTAAAATCCAAGAAGGCCGCCAAAAGTGGCGAAAATTGAAATCTTTCCCCTTTGCATAGGACACTTTTGTACTACCCTGAAGGTCTAAATGCAATAGTTTTCAAGTTACAAGTGATTTCACTCATGATGGAAGTTAGTGAAAAATCCAAAAGTAGCTATTACTCACTTATCTAGATTGAGATAGACACCCAAGTTACTCACCATGTTGTTGCTGTGGGAAAAAGTAGGTGAATAACATATTTTAACAAAATGCTCTAAATACAATACTTTTCAAGTTATAATCGATTTAGTGCATGATTTCATTAATTTTAATGCATTAAAAATTATTTTAATAATTCATAAAAAAACTTTAGCATGTGAAATATCTCCAAAATGTAGGTGAATGAGTTATTTGAGAAATACTGGCTATCTGCAATACTTTTTGTGATAATAGGCAATTACTCATTTTGAGTAGGTGAGTAATTAGATATGGATCTGAAACTTCACCAAGTGAAAGCTCTCCCAAAAGTAGGTGAATGAGTTATTTGAAAAATACTGGCTATCTGCAATACTTTTAGAGATAATTCGCATTTACTCATTTTGAGTAGGTGAGTAATTACCTACAGGTTTGGAACTTCACCATGTGAAAGCTCTTCCAAAAGTAGATGAATGAGTTATTTGATAAAAATTGGGTACCCACAATACTTTTAGAGATAATTAGCATTTACTCATTTTGAGTAGGTGAGTAATTACCTACGAGTCTGAAACTTCACCATGTGAAAGCTCTTTCAAAAGTAGATGAATGAGTTATTTGAGAAAAATTGGCTATCTGCAATATTTTTAGAGATAATTCTCATTTACTCATTTTGAGTAGGTGAGTAATTAGCTATGGGTCTGAAACTTCACCATGTGACAGCTCTTCCAAAATTAGATGAATGAGTTATTTGAGAAAAATTGACTATCTGCAATACTTTCAGAGATAATTCGCATTTACTCATTTTGAGTAGGTGAGTAATTAGCTACAGGTCTGAAACTTCACCAAGTGAAAGCTCTCCTAAAAGTACATGAATGAGTTATTTGAGAAAAATTGGCTATCTGCAATACTTTTAGAGATAATTCGCAGTTACTCATTTTGAGTAGGTGAGTAATTAGCTACAGGTCTGAAACTTCATCATGTGAAAGCTCTCCCAAAAGTAGGTGAATGAGTTATTTGAGAAAAATTGGCTATATGCAATACTCTTAGAGATAATTCGCAGTTACTCATTTTGAGTAGGCGAGTTATTACCTATGGGTCTGAAACTTTGCCATGTGAAAGCTCTTCGAAAAGTAGATGAATGAGTTATTTGAGAGAAATTGGCTATCTGCAATACTTTTAGAGAGAATTCGCATTTACTCATTTTGAGTAGGCGAGTAAGTAGCTATAGGTCTGAAACTTCACAATGTGAAAGCTCTTCCAAAAGTAGGTGAATGACTTATTTGATAAAAATTGGCTATCTGCAATACTTTTAGAGATAATTAGTATTTACTCATTTTGAGCGGGTGAGAAATTAGCTACAGGTCTGAAACTTCACCAAGTGAAAGCTCTCCCAAAAGTAGATGAATGAGTTATTTGAGAAAAATTGGCTATCTCCTATACTTTTAGAGATAATTCGCATTTACTCATTTTGAGTAGGTGAGAAATTAGCTATGGGTCTGAAACTTCACCATGTGAAAGCTCTTCCAAAAGTAGATGAATGAGTTATTTGAGAAAAATTGGCTATCTGCAATACTTTTAGAGATAATTTGCATTTACTCATTTTGAGTAGGTGAGTAATTAGCTACGGGCGTGAAACTTCACCAAGTGAAAGCTCTCCCAAAAGTAGATGAATGACTTATTTGAGAAAAATTGGGTATCTGCAATTCTTTTAGAGATAATTCGCATTTACTCATTTTGAGTAGGCGAGTAATTAGCTATGGGTCTGAAACTTCACCATGTGAAAGCTCTTCCAAAAGTAAATGAATGAGTTATTTGAGAAAAAATGGCTATCTGCAATACTTTTACAGATATTTAACATTTACTCATTTTGAGTAGGCGAGAAATTAGCTACAGGTCTCACACTTCACCAAGTGAAAGCTCTCCCAAAAGTAGATGAATGAGTTATTTGAGAAAAATTGGCTATCTGCAATACTTTTAGAGATAATTAGCATTTACTCATTTTGAGTAGGTGAGTAAATAGCTACAGGTCTGAAACTTCACCAAGTGAAAGCTCTTCCAAAAGTAGGTGAATGAGTCATTTGAGAAAAATTGGCTATCTGCAATCCTTTTAGAGAGAATTCGCATTTACTCATTTTGAGTAGGTGAGTAATTAGCTATGGGTCTGAAACTTCACCATGTGAAAGCTCTTCCAAAAGTAGATGAATGAGTTATTTGAGAAAAATTGGCTATCTGCAATACTTTTAGAGATAATTAGCATTTACTCATTTTGAGTAGGTGAGTAATTAGCCACGGGTCTGAAACTTCACCAAGTGAAAGCTCTCCCAAAAGTAGGTGAATGAGTTATTTGAGAAAAATTGGCTATCTGCAATACTTTTAGAGAGAATTCGCATTTACTCATTTTGAGTAGGTGAGTAATTAGCTATGGGTCTGAAACTTCACCATGTGAAAGCTCTTCCAAAAGTAGATGAATGAGTTATTTGAGAAAAATTGGCTATCTGCAATACTTTTAGAGATAATTCGCATTTACTCAATTTGAGTAGGCGAGTAATTAGCTATGGGTCTGAAACTTCACCATGTGAAAGCTCTTCCAAAAGTAAATGAATGAGTTATTTGAGAAAAATTGGCTATCTGCAATACTTTTCGAGATATTTAGCATTTACTCATTTTGAGTAGGTGAGAAATTAGCTACAGGTCTGATACTTCACCAAGTGAAAGCTCTCGCAAAAGTAGGTGAATGAGTTATTTGAGAAAAATTGGCTATCTTCTATACTTTTAGAGATAATTCGCATTTACTCATTTTGAGTAGGTGAGAAATTAGCTAGGGGTCTGAAACCTCACTAAGTGAAAGCTCTTCCAAAAGTATATGAATGAGTTATTTGAGAAAAATTGGCTATCTGCAATACTTTTAGACATAATTAGCATTTACTCATTTTGAGTAGGTGAGTAACTAGCTACGCATCTGAAACTTAACCAAGTGAAAGCTCTCCCAAAAGTAGGTGAATGAGTTATTTGAGAAAAAATGGCTACCTGCAATACTTTTAGAGATAATTCGCATTTACTCATTTTGAGGAGGTGAGTAAGTAGGCCAAAGTTCACCAAACCATTTTCCCCTTAGCATAGGATACTCTAGTACTACCCTGTGGTTCAAAAATTTGCTCGAAATTTCTCTATCTCTTACAGTTTGAGAGATATTTCTGATTTTTCACATTTTCACTAAAAGTAGCAATAAAGTAGCCATTACTCACTTGTACATTGAGCAACAGTTGTGAAACTTAAATATGTTACAGTTCACAAAAAAGTACATGAACAACATATTTGAGAGAAATTGTGTAGCTGCAATACTTTTGAAGATATAAGCCATTTACTCATTATGGTTATCATTAAAAATTGAAAAAGTAGCTATTACTCACTTAGCTATGGAGATACACTTCCAAATTACTGACCATGTTGTAGCTGTGGAGAAAGTAGCTGAACATCATATTGGAACAAAACTGTGTAGCTGCAATACTTTTGAAGATATAAGCCATTTACTCATTGACAGTTAAAAGTCATATAATTATATTAGGTAAAAGCGCTATTACTCACTCAAAAGTAGGCCAAAGTTCACCAAACTTTTTCCCCCTTAGCAATAGGATACTCTAGTACTACCCTGTGGGTCAAAAATTTGCTCGAAATTGCTCTATATCTTACGGTTTGAGAGATATTTCTGATTTTTCACATTTTCACTAAAAGTAGCAATAAAGTAGCCATTACTCACTTGTACATCGAGCAACAGTTGTGAAACTTGAATATGTTACAGTTCACCAAAAAGTACATGAACAACATATTTGAGAGAAATTGTGTAGCTGCAATACTTTTGAAGATATAAGCCATTTACTCATTATGGTTATCATTAAAAATTGAAAAAGTAGCTATTACTCACTTAGCTATGGAGATACACTTCCAAATTACTGACCATGTTGTAGCTGTCGAGAAAGTAGCTGAACATCATATTAGAACAAAATTGTGTAGCTGCAATACTTATGAAGATATAAGCCATTTACTCATTGACAGTTATAGGTCATATAATTATATTAGGTAAAAGCGCTATTACTCACTCAAAAGTAGGCCAAAGTTCACCAAACTTTTCCCCCCTTAGCAATCGGATACTCTAGTACTACCCTGTGGGTCAAAAATTTGCTCGAAATTGCTCTATATCTTACAGTTTGAGAGATATTTCTGATTTTTCACATTTTCACTAAAAGTAGCAATAAAGTAGCCATTACTCACTTGTACATTGAGCAACAGTTGTGAAACTTAAATATGTTACAGTTCACAAACAAGAGGAGAGTGCCCGTGAACGGGCACTGTGTCAGCTGACTGAATGTTTTTGATTTGTGATGGTGATAATGAGAGGAAAGCATAATTATCAGGGAAAGGGCTGTACAGAAATACAGTAAATGGTAACTGAACACATGTTCGAAAAATATTCCGAAGCTGACAGAAGAAAACGACAAAAAAGTTGTGCCCTGCAAATGGTATTATGAAATAAAGTAACAAGGTAATTGTTTAAGGGTAAAAAGTAGGTTAAAAATATTTAAAGAAATACTATAAATGCAATATCCTCGTTCCACCATGAAGAAGGGGTCCAAAGGTCAAATCTGACCATACCAAAAGATTCCCAGCCAAAGAATTTAGGATGGTTTACCATCCCAAACCTCTCGGACCAATAATAAGTGAGTTATAGGCACTTTTTAAGTTTGGCTATCCTTGTTTGACCTTGAAGGAGGGGGTCCAAGGTCAAATCCGACCACACAAAAAAATTCCCAGCCCATGATTTCCTGTAGCTTGTTTACCATCCCAAACTTGTAGGACCAATAATAAGCGAGTTCTAAGCAATTGTAAGTTTGGCTATCCTCAACTGCCCTTGAAGGAGGGGTCCCAGGTCAAATCTGACCACACCAAAAGAATCCCAGCCCATGATTTCCTATATGTTGGTTTACCATCCCAAACCTCCAAGACCAATAATACGCGAGTTATAAGCACTTTAAGTTTGGCTATCTTCGTTTGACCTGGAAGGAGGGGGTCCAAGGTCAAATCCGACCACACAAAAAAATTCCCAGCCCATGATTTCCTGTAGCTTGTTTACCATCCCAAACTTGTAGGACCAATAATAAGCGAGTTCTAAGCAATTGTAAGTTTGGCTATCCTCAACTGCCCTTGAAGGAGGGGTCCCAGGTCAAATCCGACCACACCAAAAGATTCCCAGCCCATGATTTTCTATAGGTTGGTTTTCCATTCGAAACCTCTAGGACCAATAATAAGTGAGTTATAAGCACTTTTAAGTTTGGCTATCCTCATTTGACCTTGAAGGAGCGGTCCAAGGTGAAATCCGACCACACCAAAAAATTCCCAGCTGATGATTTTCTATAGGTTGGTTTTCATTCCAACCTCTGGGACCAATAATAAGCCAGTTATAAGCACTTTTATGTTTGGCTATCCTCATTTGACCTTGAAGGAGGGTTCCAAGGTCAAATTGGACCATATTAACAGATTCCCAGCCCATGATTTCCTACAGGTTGGATACAATGATTTACTCAACAGTGAGAACCTGAAAGAAGCTATTGCTCAGCTATCCCATGACATAGAGGTCTGCAATTTCACTATGTTATAGCTGACCAAAACGTCTGTGAATAACATATTTAACAAAATACTCTAAATGTAATAATTTTCAAGTTACAACTGATTTACTCAAGAGTGAGAACCTCAAAGTAACTATTACTCAGCTATGCAATGAGCTACATGTCTGAATTTTTGCTCTGTTATAGCTGACCTAAAAGTAGCTGAACAACATATTTAAGCAAAATACTGTAAATGCAATAGTTTTCAAGTTACAACTGATTTACTCAATAGTGAGAACCAGAAAATAGCTATTGCTCCGCTATGCCATGAGCTATAGGTCTGTAATTTCACTATGTTATAGCTAACCCAAAAGTAGGTGAACAATATATTTTAACAAATTACTCCAAATGCAATATTTTTCAAGTTATTTCAAGCACTTTTAAGTTTGGCTATCCTCATTTGACCTTGAAGGAGGGGTCCAAGGTGAAATCCGACCACACCAAAAAATTCCCCGCTCATGATTTTCTATAGGTTGGTTTTCATTCCAACCTCTGGGACCAATAATAAGCGAGTTATAAGCACTTTTATTTTTGGCTATCCTCATTTGACCTTGAAGGAGGGTTCCAAGGTCAAATCGGACCATATTAACAGATTCCCAGCCCATGATTTCCTACAGGTTGGATACAATGATTTACTCAACAGTGAGAACCTGAAAGAAGCTATTGCTCAGCTATCCCATGACATAGAGGTCTGCAATTTCACTATGTTATAGCTGACCAAAACGTCTGTGAATAACATATTTAACAAAATACTCTAAATGTAATAATTTTCAAGTTACAACTGATTTACTCAAGAGTGAGAACCTCAAAGTAACTATTACTCAGCTATGCAATGAGCTACATGTCTGAATTTTTGCTCTGTTATAGCTGACCTAAAAGTAGCTGAACAACATATTTAAGCAAAATACTGTAAATGCAATAGTTTTCAAGTTACAACTGATTTACTCAATAGTGAGAACCAGAAAATAGCTATTGCTCCACTATGCCATGAGCTATAGGTCTGTAATTTCACTATGTTATAGCTAACCCAAAAGTAGGTGAACAATATATTTTACCAAAATACTCCAAATGCAATATTTTTCAAGTTATAGCTGATTTACTCAACAGTCAGTGCCTGAGAACAGCTATTGCTCAGTTGTGCCATGAGCTACAGGTCTGTAATTTCACTATGTTATAGCTGACCCAAAAGTAGCTGAATAACATATTTGCACAAATTTCTGTAAAGGCAATAGTTTTCCAATTACAACTGATTTACTCAACAGTGAGAACTTCAAAGTAGCTATTACTCAGCTATGCAATGAGCCACAGGTCTGGAACTTCACTATGTTATAGCTGACCCCAAAATAGGTGAATAACATATTGAAACAAAATACTCTAAATGCAATAGTTTTCAAGTTATAAGTGATTTACTCAACAGTGATAACCTAAAAGTAGCTATTACTCAGCTATGCCATGAGCTACAGGTCTGAAATTTTACTATGTTATAGCTGACCCAAAAGTAGCTGAATAACATATTTATACGAAATTCTCTAAATGCAATAGTTTTCCAATTACAAGTGATTTACTCAACATTGAGAACTTCAAAGTAGCTATTACTCAGCTATGCAATGAGTCACGGGTCTGGAACTTCACTATGTTATAGCTGACCCCAAAATAGGTGAATAACATATTGAAACAAAATACTCTAAATGCAATAATTTCCAAGTTATAAGCGATTTACTCAACAGTGATAACCTAAAAGTAGCTATTACTCAGCTATGCCATGAGCTACAGGTCTGAAATTTTACTATGTTATAGCTGACCCAAAAGTAGGTGAACAACATATTTAAGCAAAATACTGTAAATGCAATAGTTTTCAAGTTACAACTGATTTACTCAATAGTGATGACCTAAAAGTAGCTATTACTCAGCTATGCCATGAGCTACAGGTCTGAAATTTTACTATGTTATAGTTGACCCAAAAGTAGCTGAATAACATATTTATACTAAATTCTCTAAATGCAATAGTTTTCCAATTACAACTGATTTACTCAATAGTGAGAACCTCAAAGTAGTTATTACTCAGCTATGCAATGAGCTACAGGTCTGAAATTTCACTATGTTATAGCTGACCCAAAAGTAGGTGAACAACATATTAAAGCAAAATACTGTAAATGCAATAGTTTTCAAGTTACAACTGATTTACTCAATAATGATGACCTAAAAGTAGCTATTACTCAGCTATGCCATGAGCTACAGGTCTGAAATTTTACTATGTTATAGCTGACCCAAAAGTAGGTGAACAACATATTTAAGCAAAATACTGTAAATGCAATAGTTTTCAAGTTACAACTGATTTACTCAATAGTGATGACCTAAAAGTAGCTATTACTCAGCTATGCCATGAGCTACAGGTCTGTAATTTCACTATGTTATAGCTGACCCAAAAGTAGCTGAATAACATATTTATACGAAATTCTCTAAATGCAATAGTTTTCCAATTACAACTGATTTACTCAATAGTGAGAACTTCAAAGTAGCTATTACTCAGCTATGCAATGAGCCACAGATCTGAAACTTCACTATGTTATAGCTGATCCCAAAATAGGTGAATAACATATTGAAACAAAATACTCTAAATGCAATAGTTTCCAAGTTATAAGCGATTTACTCAACAGTGATAACCTAAAAGTAGCTATTACTCAGCTATGCAATGAGTCACGGGTCTGGAACTTCACTATGTTATAGCTGACCCCAAAATAGGTGAATAACATATTGAAACAAAATACTCTAAATGCAATAATTTCAAAGTTATAAGCGATTTACTCAACAGTGATAACCTAAAAGTAGCTATTACTCAGCTATGCCATGAGCTACAGGTGTGAAATTTTACTATGTTATAGCTGACCCAAAAGTAGGTGAACAACATATTTAAGCAAAATACTGTACATGCAATAGTTTTCAAATTACAACTGATTTACTCAATAGTGATGACCTAAAAGTAGCTATTACTCAGCTATGCCATGAGCTACAGGTCTGAAATTTTACTATGTTATAGTTGACCGAAAAGTAGCTGAATAATATATTTATACTAAATTCTCTAAATGCAATAGTTTTCCAATTACAACTGATTTACTCAACAGTGATAACCTAAAAGTAGCTATTACTCAGCTATGCCATGAGCTACAGGTCTGAAATTTTACTATGTTATAGCTGACCCAAAAGTAGCTGAACAACATATTTAAGCAAAATACTGTAAATGCAATAGTTTTCAAGTTACAACTGATTTACTCAATAGTGATGACCTAAAAGTAGCTATTACTCAGCTATGCCATGAGCTACAGGTCTGAAATTTTACTATGTTATAGCTGACCCAAAAGTAGGTGAACAACATATTTAAGCAAAATACTGTAAATGCAATAGTTTTCAAGTTACAACTGATTTACTCAATAGTGATGACCTAAAAGTAGCTATTACTCAGCTATGCCATGAGCTACAGGTCTGAAATTTTACTATGTTATAGTTGACCCAAAAGTAGCTGAATAACATATTTATACTAAATTCTCTAAATGCAATAATTTTCCAATTACAACTGATTTACTCAATAGTGAGAACCTCAAAGTAGTTATTACTCAGCTATGCAATGAGCTACAGGTCTGAAATTTCACTATGTTATAGCTGACCCAAAAGTAGGTGAACAACATATTAAAGCAAAACATATTTATACTAAATTCTCTAAATGCAATAATTTTCCAATTACAACTGATTTACTCAATAGTGAGAACTTCAAAGTAGCTATTACTCAGCTATGCAATGAGCCACAGATCTGAAACTTCATTATGTTATAGCTGATCCCAAAATAGGTGAATAACATACTGAAACAAAATACTCTAAATGCAATAGTTTCCAAGTTATAAGCGATTTACTCAACAGTGATAACCTAAAAGTAGCTATTACTCAGCTATGCCATGAGCTACAGGTCTGAAATTTTACTATGTTATAGCTGACCCAAAAGTAGCTGAATAACATATTTATACGAAATTCTCTAAATGCAATAGTTTTGAAGTTATAAGCAATTTACTCAACAGTGATAACGTAAAAGTAGCTATTACTCAGCTATGCCATGAGCTACAGGTCTAAAATTTTACTATGTTATAGCTGACCCAAAAGTAGCTGAATAACATATTTATACGAAATTCTCTAAATGCAATAGTTTTTAAGTTACAAGTGATTCTACTCATGATGGAAGTTACTGAAAAGCCCAAAAGTAGCTATTACTCACTTAGCTATTGAGACAGGCACCCAACTTACTCACCATATTGTAGCTATGAAAAAAGTAGCTGAATAACATATTTTAACAAAATGCTCTAGATGCAACAGTTTTCAAGTTATAAATGATTTTGTGCATGATTTCATGAATGTTAATGCATTAAAAATTATTAAAAAAATTTATTAAAAAAAAAGTAAGAGAGATCCAGGTCTCATACTCACACAAGAGAATCTACCTCTGGCCTAGTACATATATGCAAGATATGAGAGAAATCCCTGCAATAGTCACTGAGAAAATTGTGATAAAAAGTTGAAATTTTCACACTTTCGGTGGGGGTACCCCCCTTGTAATGTCTCTAGCAAACAGACGAACAGACAGATTTGCATGCCTTGAACAATTTTTCATCCTCGATAGATAAGGTATCTTTTAAAAAAACAGCACGTCTCTAGGCCTTGTAGTTTTGGAGGAGAAGTTGTTCACGCGGACGCATACGCGTACGCCCACGCCGCAGAGTGACGACATAATGCCAGCTGACTGACAAGTCAGCTGACATAAAAAGTACATGAACAACATATTTGAGAGAAATTGTGTAGCTGCAATACTTTTGAAGATATAAGCAATTTACTCATTATGGTTATCATTAAAAATTGAAAAAGTAGCTATTACTCACTTAGCTATAGAGATACACTTCCAAACTACTGGCCATGTTGTAGCAGTGGAGAAAGTAGCTGAACAACATATTGGAACAAAATTGTGTAGCTGCAATACTTTTGAAGATATAAGCCATTTACTCATTATGGTTATCATTAAAAACTGAAAAAGTAGCTATTACTCACTTAGCTACGGAGATACACTTCCAAACTACTGACCATGTTGCAGCAGAGGAGAAAGTAGCCGAACAACATATTGGAACAAAATTGTGTAGCTGCAATACTTTTGAAGATATAAGCCATTTACTCATTATGGTTATCATTAAAAATTGAAAAAGTAGCTATTACTCACTTAGCTATGGAGATACACTTGCAAACTACTGACCATGTTGTAGCTGTGGAGAAAGTAGCTGAACAACATATTGGAACAAAATTGTGTAGCTGCAATACTTATGAAGATATAAGCCATTTACTCATTATGGTTATAATTAAAAATTGACAAAGTAGCTATTACTCACTTAGCTATGGAGATACACTTCCAAACTACTGACCATGTTGTAGCTGTGGAGAAAGTAGCTGAACAACATATTAGAACAAAATACTGTAAATGCAATAGTTTCAGAGTTATAAGCCATATAATTATATTAGCTAAAATAGCTATTACTCACTCAAAACTAGGCCAAAGTTCACCAAACCCCAAAAATATTGAAGAGCAAAAAAATTCATTAGGACTTGTGATTTACCAAAAATATGTAACTGTAGTAGTTTCAGAGAAAACTGCGTGACACACGCACGCACGCACGCACGCACGTACACACGCACATGGTGCAAATTATGATCTCCCTCCGGCAAGCCGGGTGGGAGATAACAAGACATGCACACTGAGGTGAAAGGATATACAGTAAATGTAGTGCTTTAGCTTCTCTTTCAAATTACCTAAGATCATATATATTAGGAGAGGTCTTCACTATACATAATGTGTTGTCATGGGCTGTACTGGACCCCCAATTACCACAGATGCGAGAGCCCAGTGATTATATGCCAAAACTTGACAACCACTACACTACTAAGGCCAGTAAAAACAAATATATAACAAGAAACTGGGGTTGAAGATCACAAAAGGTGGGTTGGGTAATCAGTATCAGAATTGGTAACACATACTAGTACTTGCCATGTCTACAGGATGGATGTATGCCAGATGTATGCAATATGATAGCTGTGACACTGGTCCTGGACATATCAAAATAGTGTTGGGTTCTGTCCTTCCACTTTGTCCAGTTTAAAATCAAGCAGCAGAAGCATCTTCAAGTTACAGTCAGTGGCCATCTTGTTTTCCAAATGGCACCAAATTTGAAAGCAACCTAGCCAAGGTGGTGTCCTACCACCCTATTAAGTTTCAAATCAACTGGCAGAAGCGTCTTCAAGTTAGAGTCCGCAAACAGAATTTCAAGATGGTGGCCATTGTGACTGTCTTGTTTTTCCAAATGGCACCAACTTCAAAAGCAACATAGCCGAGGTGGTGCTCTACCAACATGTTAAGTTTCAAATCAATCGTCTGAAGCGTGTTTAAGCTAGACACCGGAAACCAAAATGGACAGATGGACGGACAGACAAGACAGACTTTGGACACATCAATCCAATAGATGGGAAAGTTTCACGTAACCTGCCCAAAAACAAATTAACTTGGTTACATGTATTTTACAATACAGCTGTATATCTAAAGGATCATAATAATATGAATGGATGACAATGTCTCAATATTTATTTACCTGTTCTTTCTGTAACTGTAGCCAGACTAATTACTAGTGAGTGGAATAGCCTCAATTTTTGTGGTCGATTATTCGTCCATTTTGTCCGACCGATGATCGACCCATAATCGACTTTTTTACACCACTCTTGGCCAACATATCATGAAACACATTCCGGGATGAAGGATATGTCAATCCGGTAAGAATAACGGTGTTTCCGACATTTAGTACCCACAAAAAGCACTCACTTCCGGTAAATATGGTGGTAGTTATAAACAAACACAAAATTCGTGACAAATCTCTTGATTTATTAAAAAAAAGTTTAGGAAACTACCTAAAATATAAAAAATACGTGGATATTGAGACACAAAGAAGGGTAAGATTTAATCGATTTTCAGAAGTTATCAGTGACCAAACGCGATTGTACCATGACACCGACAATTAATCGAACATTCGTCTAATCGTCCACCCACTACTAATTACTATTACCATAGTTACTTTGTACCTAGTTATCTCTGTTTTTCTTGCAGTAGTCACATTGGACTCCAAATTACCAGTTGTTACGTGCATACAAGTGTTTGGCTGAATATGAAAGGACTAGAAAAATATCCCTACAAGGACCTGACAATAAATTTTACTTAAAATGGAATTCAATAATCAGAGTTCTATTGATAGGGGTCGACTACTAGTTTACCTGTTCTTTCTCTTGTTGCAGCCTCACAGATTCTGCCTTGGCTTTATCGAGTTCTTCCTGAAGTGAGGCATTGAGGTCTCTCAGGTACTGGTTCTCTGCTGAGATCTTCTCAATGTCATTCTGTGCTGCCACCTTAAAGTCATTGGCTATCACAACCGCAGTCTGCAGATCTGCCTGTGATGCAAAGCCAGGGAAACTTATTTAATAGTCATATATATGTTATGGACAAATTGAGAATTGGTACAAGGTGAAACATGTGTGGTCACTTTGTACAATTTACAATTTGCACAAAACTGACTGTACAAGTTGCAACTGCAGAATAAATTGTAAAAGCAAAATTTATTATTACAAAAATTACCCCCAAGAAAACTATAAATGATTCATAGTATAGCATTCACATACTGAAAAGACTTCTGAAAAAAAATACCATCAGAGATGCCCATACCCCACATCCTGGGGAAATATTTTTCAACACTATGAGATATAGAAGTAGTGAAACAGTGCAACGATTGGGATACTTTCAGAGCAGTGTCAGTTATGAAGTATAAAGATGAAGTATTAAAACAAGAAAATTCAATAATAAGATGACAGCATTAATCAGTAAACTAAAATTATGACATTGTAAAATTTATTAACTGGAGAACAGATGTCAATGGAAATAGACAATTATGTGAAAGTACATATAATAATCAGTTGCAGCAATCCATATATCTTTGTCATAAGGGAAACATGTCTTAAGTATGCCAGGTGCACACACTTCTGCAGAGCCAAAGTGAAAGGTCACACCATGATGCACACCTAAACCCCCTAACCAATGCCCCTACCAAGTGTTAACCTTCTACACCTTACAGAATTCAAGAGCCCGGACAAGATATTAAAACTCATGATCACTATGACAAGGTCAAAGGCCAAATCAAGATCACACCATGAAGTTGCACATCTACACCCCCTAACCAATTTCTGAGATATAGCCCAGACAAGATTATATAAGTCAAGTTCAACACGGTAAGGTCAAAGGTCAAATCAAGTCACACCATTACATTGCACTCCTACAGCCCCTAACCAATGTCCCTACCAAGTATGTACTTTCTACACCTTATGGTTTCCGAGATAAAGGCCGGACAAGATTTTGTAGGTCAAGGTCACTACAGCAAGGTCAAAGGTCAAATCGAGGTCACACAATGATGTTGCACACCTACACCCCCTAGCTAATGTCCCTACCAAGTATCAACTTCCTACACCTTACAGTTTCCGGGATATAGCCTGGATAAGATTTTATATGTCAAGGTCAATACTGCAAGGTCAAATCAAGGTCAGACCATGACATGGCACACCTACACCCCCTAACCAATATCCCTACCACATATCAACTTCGTACACCTTACGGTTTCCAAGATATGGCCCGGAGAAGATTTTCAAACTCAAGGTCACTGCGGTTAGGTCAAATTAAGTCACACCATGACGTTGCACACCTACACCCCCAACCAATGTCCCTACCAAGTATCAACTTCCTACACCTTAAGGTTTCTGACATAAAACGGACAAACTTTTTTCCACCACCCTCCCACCCACCCGGACACCATGGGTGAAAACAAAAATATCATTTTTGGAGTCAAGAAGTTAAAAAATAATGACCTTCTACATGTTGCAACTTGTATAAGTCTACCTTTACAGGGTGCAAGCTACACAAAATACCAATGAGTATATAAACTTATGTACGGATAGTCTAGATTCTCCATTGCCCTTGCATTAAAAGAAATTTTTGCAGTAAGTTACAACTGAAATACTAAACAATTAATTAAATTAGACATGGGAGAGGTTAAAAAAGACAATAACAAAATAAATATAATCCAACTTAGCTGCACACCATATTTGGTATGGTTAAAAAAAAGAAAAGAAAATTCAAAACTTTAAGTGAAGAAACATGAAGGATTTAAATCAGCCATATCAGTTAGAATTTTTACAACACCAGTTCTTTTTCAAAATGTTCTATATTTCTCCA
Organism: Sabellastarte sp. h YS-2021; assembly: GCA_964017235.1. Lineage (NCBI taxonomy): Eukaryota > Metazoa > Annelida > Polychaeta > Sabellida > Sabellidae > Sabellastarte > Sabellastarte sp. h YS-2021. Next base: position 70,363,983 of record OZ024933.1, read on the forward strand.
TATATTTTATATCAACCAAATCTGACATCAGAAAGCACAAAACTTTCAACCTTCTAACCATCACCTGAAACTGTTTCCACTCCTCTTGGTCTTCGCTGTACTTGCTCTTTATCTCTCTTGCTTCTATTTCAATGTCACATGATTTCTGCTTGTACACATTCAGTTCTCCTTCCAGCTTACCAATGGTGGCAGTGTATGTCTTCTTCTCCTCTAAATACCTATCACAGTCCATCTGCAACTGGTCAATGTGGTCACGCAGTGTTCCCATCTCCTCCTGCACAAAATAGAAAATACACTAAACATAAGTAATATGGTATTTGTATGCCTAATAGTAAGTACCAGTCAAAGTTCATCTGAAACTGGTCAGTGTGGTCACATAGTGCTCCTATCTCATCCTCTATGTGGATGCTAAATACAAGCAAAATGGGCCTAAAACAGCCTAATGCTAGCTTCCGGGTAAAGATCACAGTCAATGAACACCTGGTCACATGGTTGAGTAATAAAGATTAACAAAATAAGTCACTTTAAACTAAAATATATTCCATATGAGGCACCCATTTTCTCATTGTTTGTCCTCATATTTACACCAGATCAAAATGAAATAATCAATCACCAAGTTTTATTTGAGGTAAAATAAGATACAACCCCCTGTGGCTCCACTCTATACAACTTATATGTCCCCTCTCCAACCTCAGCCTTAAAAACTTTTTATCCTCACATTTTGGGAAAAATAGTTGGAAGTCAGAAACTTGTATAAGTAGGACCTGAAACCTACAAATATCTTTCTCTTGAGGGTACAGCTAGCTTTGTAACCCCAGACTTTGAAACAAATTAATACCCAGTTCACATTTGGTAAAATATGGAATACTCACTCACATCCTCATCCTCTTCTTCTAAATACTTAGAATAATACAGTACTGAAAATGCCAGAGACCTGAGTATGACACCCACCTGAAGTTCCACCCTCTCTTTCTCCTTCCTCTCCAGCTTGTAATTCATCTCCGCTACCTCAGACTTGGCATTGTTCTTCAGCACTTTGATCTGCTCCTCCAGACTGGAGTTGTTTTCCTCTAGTTTCACCACATGGCTCTCACTAACTGCCAGCTGCTCCTGAATGTTGGTCAGTTTCTCCTCCAGCTTTTCCTTCTCCACACGGGTTTTGTCCAGCAGAGTCTCCAGTTGGGACTTGTGTGTAGCTTGCCGGAATTGCTCAAGTTCCAGAACCTTCTGCTTTTCATTCTCGAGCAAGGTCCTATACCTAGAATAAGGGGAACATACACTCATATAGAACCAGGTTTTCTGAATATACACCTTTCATTTTCTTACTCTCAAGTCTCAAGCAACGTCCTGTGCCTAAGTAAGAAGGATGTGCACTTGTAGAGAACCAAGTTTTCTGAATAAAGAGATCTGTTTGTCATGCTCAGTCACCTGTATTTAGAGTAAATAGAACACCCAATTGCATTAAACCAATATCAAGTTTGTTTGTTTTTTTTTTTTTATTTTTATTGTTTTTGTTTTTTTTGTACCTGGAACAAGAACATACAATTACATTTTTAGTAAAAACAAATTTACAACTTATTAAATCAATTACATAAATATATACAAGTATAATATTTAATATCTGATCATGGCTACACTGATGGTCTGATCAGTATAAAACTGTGAAAATAGTCACTTCATTCATTGCTTGTGACCATCAAACATTTTGTGAGATGAATGAAATTTACAGTTGTGACTCATTTAACCATAACCAGCCTCTACCTTTGTAGTTCAATCTGCTCTTTGACCATGGATTCCTTCATCTCAGTCATTTGGGCTTCAAGTGCCCTCTTATCAGCCATCAGACTCTCATTCTTCATCTCCATGATGTTAGACTTGTCCCTCAGTGCCTGGATGACATCCTGGTTCTCTCTTTCCTGGGCCTCTTGGTTCGACACACAATTACTCAGCTCAACAAGCCTTAGCTGGAACTCTTCCTTTTCCACCTGGCTACCCTTCACAAGTGCGGCCAGCTGGCGCTCATTCTCAGAGCGGTCAGTCCGCTCAATGTCATTGACCAGGATGGCTTTGAGTTGCTCAATCTGCATGCGGCAGTTCTCCAGCTTCTCAGTCTGAGCACACAGTGATTCCAGCAGCACAGATTTCTCATCAGCAAGCCGCTCATTTTCATCAGTCAGCTCATTCACACTGTCTTGCAGGTCTCCCAGTTCCTACATAAGACAAAGTGTACACAACATCTACACCAATCTCAAAGGAGTATTACTTAAGGGAGAAAATGAGAACAACCACAACATAGTACTAACTATTTACACTACCATTTGAACTTTTTTATAGTTACGAAATAGATCAATCAGTATGTTTGGGTTTCTTGATTGCAGCCACACAATGAATTATAATGCAAATAAAATTATCAACACTTACAGTGTTACCCACAGGCCCTCACATAATTCACCGCTACTTTTTAAGTACACAAATAGCATTTGTATGTTGCATCTCTACAATAAAGCAAACTAATCAATTAGCTGTTCAATATACAACATTGCCTAATATACATCCTTTTTCATAGCATGTGTATGTGTACCAACTAGACGGCATATGAAAACTTTTAACATATAAATATTATAAACAGGTGACTTCACCCAATTTTTGTCCAGTGGTTCAATGCAAACATTGTACCTAAAGATCAAGGAGCTCACATACTGAATCCCAAATAGTTATCAACAATGGCAGAAACGACAATCCTAATTCAGTCACCAGGTAGCTGCTTGCATTAGCCAATGCCTAACCGGTTAACTGCTTTTGATGTACAGCATCTGGAGAGAGGAAATACTGAAAATAATAGAGGTCTACGTGCCCAAGATGTAAATATTATAAAGAATATGTCAGATCTCGAGTGCCAGAAACGTAGAAAATTCATGCAAACTGTTGGGTAATTTGTAAATTAATTTCAAACTTTATAGATTCAACATAATATAGAGATAAAATGATTTGAATATTGGCACCGGCTAGTTTCTTGGATAACCTTGTATTCGGTTGGTATGATTAGTTATTTTAGCCTTATAATCAATACCTGCAGTGTAGCTTGCAGCTCCTCACTGGTGCTGTAGTGTGTCTCCTCCATCTGTAGGATCCGGTCTTGTAAGCAGGCAACTGACACTTCACTCAGTGGGTCGCTCTTGTTGCTACCTTTGTCCCAGTTGTTTTCTAGTGACAAAGCATAATGATGGTCAGAGAGATTGTCTCCATCAAGCAAATCTAGGGAATTGCCATGCTCACTCACGTCAGTCCTGTCTGTGAAACCACCCAGAGAGAACTCTCTGTTTTCTCGCTCTTTCTGTTCTTTCTGCAGCAATGAGAGTTTCTCGCTGTCTGTACTGTGTTCCACTATCACTCCCAGTTCGTGCAACTTGCTTTTCAATGTCTTGTTCTCACTCCTCAACAATTCAAGCTCATCGCACACATTTTGAGATGGAATCTTGGCTTTTAATGATTTAATTTCAATCTTAAGTTTTTCACCGTCAGTTTTGCGGGTTTCTGCGATTTTGTTCAATTCAGAAAGCTTTCTCTCCCAGACTCGCTTTTCCTTCTCAAACATGGCCAGAAGCTCGGCATTGTAGGCCATAGCATTGGAACTGTTTGTACTGGATAACTTGGCATGGCGATTCTTGTGTTTATGTGATATGTTCTGTGTGCTGACTGTCCTCGTGGGTGCATTTTTGAGTTTTTTACCCGCACTTTCAGGCACTGCTGTGCCAGTGGACGATATATTCTGTGCACTCTGTGCCCTTTTAATTGGTTCCTCTGGTTTGCCTATATTTTGCTGACTGTGGGCCTTGCGTATCTGAGGTCCTAGATTGTCTGGAACTTTTGGCACCTTAAACTTACCTGGGCCTGGAGAAGCTACTCTACTTTTATTTTCTGCCAAAGAAGCTGCTACAGCCTTCTTTCTTAAAGTACTCGCCAGATTATCATGGCTTTTACTAAGAGTTTTTGACAGGGGCTTGGCGCCATTGATCCGTGGTTTGGTAGTTTCCTTTATATCTTCCTTGGAGTCACTCTGTTCATCCCCTTCCAGAGTGTGCATTCCATTCATGGTGGTCATCCTGAAAGCCAGTGCTCTCTGCTATGTCCCATGGATCCTCACCTGAAAATAAAAATGTTATTGAATAAATATGATATATTATCATACCACAGTAACTTTTATGCATAAAACTACCATTTGTTAATATTAGGATGAAGTTGAGCCAGTTTTGAAGTCCATACATAAAAATGTTGCATTTTGCACATATAAGTGAAAGATGGTTACAGAAGCTAAACCTGTGCATGTTGGAGCTTCTAGAGCTCATGCAAGAGACCTCTACAGAATACGCCCCCTTCTAGACCTTAAAACATCAGTTCTTTAAGGCAATGCCTTGGTCAGCAGCAGACTGGACTACTGCAATTCCCTGTTTCTATCACTCACAGACTTTGAGCTAAGAAGATTGCAACTAGTGCAAAACTCACTCTGCAGGGTTGTCACCCGTTCCTCAAAATTTTCTCACATCACCCCTCAACTGAAAAAACTCCATTGGCTTCCAGTTAGGTATAGGGTACAATTCAAAATAGGCCTCATTACATACAAAATCCTCAACCAAGGTCAGCCTGTTTACCTAAGAGAACTAATCCACCCCTACACTTCCTTTAGAAATACTAGACGAAGTACCCCTAAACTCAAGTTCCTTCATACCCCCACTTTTGACCGTAGAGTTCATAAATCAATTAAACACTTCTCAAATTCTTTTAGTCACTATGCCCCAGTTCTTTGGAACTCTCTCCCCTTCCAAATAAGAAACAGTCCCTCTGTCGCATCTTTCAGGAAACACCTCAAAACCCACCTTTTCAACTCTAGCTTCCCAACTTAGTCTCCTTCCCTCTCGGTCCCACCCACAAACCTGGTACACTGACCTTGAACGCCCCTCGACTCTTCTTATAAGAAATGATTTTTGTTAACTAGCGCACTGAGTTCCCCTTAGTGGGGCCGGGGAAGATATTGCGCCTGCAAAGCAGTAGATTAGATTAGATTATATAGTTATACTGATTCTAATGTATAATGTTGTCTCCTGTAGTGGCTAACTTAAGGAATTTGATCTCAAGTTAATTTTGATAAGGAGATCACTAAATTTAATCCAGGTAAGTTTACCTTATTTTGGTAATTTTACAGCTCTGTTTCTAATTACTGGCTGGGGATGCAGCCTTAAATCTAAACAGACATTCACAACACCTAATACATGTACCAGTGGATTTAAAGCTTTGATTTAACTGTTAAATCAATACTGCTTTTCAGATTTGGGCAAAGACACTCGCGCATTGATTTGGCAACAATGTGAATAATAAAAATAGGCCAAGGCCTGCTGCTTACTGGCGACCCGCATGTTATGGTTGTGCCACCCAAATACTTTTTTCATGCTATAAATGTGCAGCAATTAATATATGTTTTATACAACAAAAAATGTAAATGGTACTTTTTGTTCCAATACTTTTTGTCTGCAATTTTTTCCCTATGGGTCGAAAATTTCAACGAAATCGCTCGATCTCGCACGGTTAAGGAGATACAAGTAATTTTGTGTTTTGCCATTTTTGGCGAAAATTCAAAATGGCCGCCATTTTTGGGGAGGGGAAAATTTTTTGAAAATTGCCAAGAGTACATTCCTTAGATACCCTGTGGGTCGAAAATTTCGACGAAATCGCTCTATCTCACATGGTTAAGGAGATACAAGCAATTTTGTGTTTTGTCATTTTTGGCAAAAATTCGAAAATTCAAAATGGCTGCCATTTTTGGGGAGGGGAAAATTTTTTGAAAATTGCCAATAATACATTCTTTAGATACCCTGTGGGTCGAAAATTTCGACGAAATCGCTCGATCTCGCACAGTTAAGGAGATACAAGCAATTTTGTGTTTTGCCATTTTTGGCAAAAATTCGAAATTCAAAATGTCCGCCATTTTTGGGGAGGGGAAAATTTTTTGAAAATTGACATTAGTACATGCCTTAGATACCCTGTGGGTCGAAAATTTCGACAAAATCGCTCTATCTCGCACGGTTAAGGAGATACAAGCAATTTTGTGTTTTGCCATTTTTGGCAAAAATTCGAAAATTCAAAATGGCTGCCATTTTTGGGGAGGGGAACATGTTTGAAAATTGGCAATAGTACATTCCTTGATACCCTGTGGGTCAAAAATTTCGACGAAATCGCTCTATCTCACACGGTTAAGGAGATACAAGCAATTTTGTGTTTTCGAATTTTCGGCAAAAATTTGAAAATTCCAAATGGCCGCCATTTTTGGGGAGGAGAAAATTTTTTGAAAATTGCCAAGAGTACATTCCTTAGATACCCTGTAGGTCGAAAATTTCGACGAAATCGCTCTATGTCACATGGTTAAGGAGATACAAGCAATTTTGTGTTTTGCCATTTTTGGCAAAAATTCGAAAATTCAAAATGGCCGCCATTTTTGGGGAGGGGAAAATTTTTTGAAAATTGACATTAGTACATTCCTTAGATACCCTGTGGGTCGAAAATTTCGACGAAATCGCTCTATCTCGCACTGTTAAGGAGATACAAGCAATTTTGTGTTTTGCCATTTTTGGCGAAAATTCAAAATGGCCACCATTTTTGGGGAGGGGAAAATTTTTTGAAAAATGCCAATAGTACATTCCTTCGATACCCTGTGGGTCAAAAATTTCGACGAAATCGCTCTATCTCGCACGGTTAAGGAGATACAAGCAATTTTGTGTTTTGCCATTTTTGGCAAAAATTCGAAAATTCAAAATGGCCGCCATTTTTGGGGAGTGGAAAATTTTTCTGAAAATTGCCAATAGACATTCTTTAGATACCCTGTGGATCGAAAATTTCGTCGAAACCGCTTTATCTCGCACGGTTAAGGAGATACAAGCAATTTTGTGTTTTTCCATTTTCGGCAAAAATTCGAAAATTCAAAATGGCCGCCATTTTTGGGGAGGGGAAAATTTTTTGAAAATTGCCAATAGACATTCTTTAGATACCCTGTGGGTCGAAAATTTTGTTGAAATCGCTCTATCTCGCACGGTTAAGGAGATACACGCGTTTTTGTTTTTTCAGCATTAAGAAAAATCGTGACATTTAGTAAATCATTAATAAGTCGGCCATTTTGTATTGGATCACTTCGAAAAGTTATTGATTTCCAGACATGTATATAACGAACGTACTTGCAAAATTTCATGTGAATAGGGGAAGCGCTTTTTAAGTTATCATCCAGACAAGCACACCCTTTTGAAAAACATGTTTTTGGTCATGTGACTTCTCTGATTGGTTGAAAAACATGCAATGAGGAAAAATGATAGTCCTCTACCCAAGGAAGCTCCATACCAAATTTTAAAGAAATCGGTGCAGTAGTTTCTGAGGAGAAGAGGCTGGAAAAAAATTGTTGACGACGCCGACAACAACCACAACAACAACAACCGCAACAACAACGAAGACGACGCCAGGCCATGCCATTAGCTTACGGCCGTTGGCCAGTAAGCTAAAAACATGATTTCAATTATTTTACAATAAACCAGTATCTCAAACATCCAAAGCATCATTTTGATTTATTTTACTTGACAGTTGCTACAGGCGTTGAGGCTAGTATCATACATGGGATGTTAATTTTCAATGGCTCTCCAATAAAAGCTACAGCTTTTCTCTATATGAAACTGAGAGCCTTCATCCACTTGAGAAAAAACACCCATAATCATATTGCAGGAAGTAGAAATACCAGTTACACAGTAAACATTTTATGCAACACTAAAAAAGAGGACTGCCACTTTTTGAAATGATTTAACATTTGATCTGGAAATGTACAAAGAGATATTAAATCATACTTCCACACAATATCGCTTAACATGACTTCAAGAATTCTGGGACATTTTGTGTGACAAAGGTTAAACATTCATTAAATGGTATATATATTATTGCAAATTACAATTTTTCTCTTTGCAATATTATATCTATGGAGTTTACAATGTATTTAAGCCTCTTGGAAGGAATGCAGACAATAATTTTAACACAATATTTTAAAGTTTAAAAAAGAAATTATTTTCACACAAAATACTTCAGTAACACAATGAAGAGATAGAAAAAAACATTTTTAATTTTACACAGATTTTCCAAATACAAGATTTACCAAGATAACGATTAACAAACCATTATGGGTATATTAGAGGGAATATTGCAGCAAAATTCTGGTGCGTCTTTACCATACACAAGTGATTATACCAGTACTTTAAATCTTCCTGTTTGACATACATATTTACATGGGATAAATGAGTGTTTCTTCAATGTTAAATAGCCACCGAAGCTTAAGTGCACATCTAACTTATGACAAGTTTATTGAATCAACATTACTATATCTAACTTTTAAGCCATATAGAGAATCACAATATACACCCATGGCTTTAAACAGATTTAATGACAAATGTTCAGAGCTCCATAAAGCACACAATACCACACAGAGTTTGCCACACAGAGTTTGCCCCACAGAGAATCTGCACATACATTTAAAATGTAATTAACATGCAAATAGTTGTCCTCTGCATTGACAGACACCTCATTTATGTTTCAAAAACTCCATATACATTACATGTGGCACTGGAGGTGATCTTACAATGCTCACAAATCTGTTCAAACATCTATCAAAAAAGGCTCGCTGAAGCGTGAAAAAAGTTTGAAAATTGGTTCACATTAGGGACAACATGTGGATTAAAATGATTAAATCATACAATATTGCTGAAATTTATACTATCCATTCATACAAAATAACAATGATGACACTGTAAAATTCAGTAACCTCGAATGAAAGCTTATTTAAAGAATATTTTACTTATTCTAACAATCTGAATTAACTAAACCATATTGGGCACAACCAACTTGTCTTGCAGAACTACACCCTTACATCCTGTGAATGGATACACTGCCAACTAGGTTTCAGTTGAATTATATAAATCACAATGATAAGTTGGAGTAGTACTTCATAAGAGAAAAAAAGTTGTTTTTGCACAGCAAAAACAAAGCATCCCAATAGGCATTAATGATTTTGCCAAAATGACTATTTTCCTCTGTTTAACATGTTTTGCATTTATTGAAAAATTCAATCTGCCTGCAAAAATGGCAGGAATATGCTTTCTTGACAGAGTGCCGGATGACTCTGCATGTGCTCTTGGGGTAAAACATTTCATTCAAATCACTCTATGTTTCCCAGATAAATGTGTTTTTGCATTTTATGCAGACATGTAAGATGGCTGCCAAAAATGGAAGGAAAAAAGATGTTTGACAAAAAGTGCCACATGACTGCAGATACCCTGGGGATCAAAAATTATATCAAAATCACTCTATATCATACCATTTCTGATATAAATACATTTTTTGTGTTTTACACAGAAGTTCAAGGTGACCGCCAAAAATGGCGTGAAACAGATTTGTAGCAAAAAGTGCCATATGACTGAGCGTATAGCCTGGGGGTAAAAAATTTTGTTGAAATCACCCCATCTCACACCCTTTCTGAGATAAATGAGTTTTTGCATTTTGTGAACAATTTCAAGATGGCCGCCAAACATGGCAGGAAAACGATTGTTGGCAAAAAATTTGCAGGTACTCTGCGGGTCAAAAATTTTGTCGAAATCACTCTATCTCGTACCATTTCCGAGATAAATTTGTTTTGCGTTTTACGCAGAAATTTAAGATGGCCTCCGAAAATGGTGGAAAAACAATTTTTGAGAAAAGTTGCCAGTTGACTCTGCAGATACCCTTGGGGTAAAAAATTTCGTCAAATTCGCTCTATCTCATACCGTTTCTGATATAAATGCATTTTTGTGTTTTACACAGAAATTTAATATTGCCACCAAAAATGGCGTGAAACCGATTTTTGGCAAAAAGTGCGATATCACTGTGCATATACCCTGGGGGTCAAAAATTTTCGTTGAAATCGTTCTATCTCACATCGTTTCCGAAATAAATGAGTTTTTGCATTTTACACACAATTTCAAGATGCTGCCAAAAATGGCAGGAAAACGATTTTTGGCAAAAAGTGCCAGATGACTCCGTGTATACCCTGTCGGCGAAACATTTTGTTGAAATCGGTCTATCTCACACCGTTTCTGAGATATTAAAGATTTTTTAAATTTTCATCATTAAGAAAAATTGTGGCATTTAGTTAATCATTAATAAGTCGGCCATTTTGAATTGGATCACTTCCAGAAGTTCACGATTTTCCAGACATCTATATAAGAAACTTATTTGCCATATTTCATGTGAATAGGTGAAGTGCTTTTTAAGTTAACATTTTGGACAAGCACACCCCTTTTAAAAACATGTTTCTGGTCAAGTGACTACTACAGGGCTACTGCATACATGCGCCAAATTTGAAGAGATTCAGGCCACTAGTGGCCGAGCTATAAACAATAGAAAATACAGGAGCCAGCGGACCCTCTCACTCTCCCCCTTTCTCCTTAATACAAACAAGCGTGACTTGCAGGATGGTTGATGCCCTTCAATCTGAATTTAGTAGTTAAACAATACTTCCACACATTATATTAGTTATACCATGAAGGCAATTAGAGTAATGGAAGAAATCATTGTGTACAGTGGAGACCTCCGCCAAGGCAGCTGAGTATCCCCATTGTAATTTCACTAATTTTTGGAGTGATCTCAACCACAAACCCCAAATCACTGAAAATGGGACTGTTGAAAATGCAGTTTTTTTGTTTTTTTTTTGGTAACCAGATTTCCCAGAATTTAATCACTTCTTTCCTTGGTCACTTCTATGCTCATAATTACATGGAAGACTTAGTGGAGAAATCACAGGAACAGGTTTCAAAGTAATCTATTTAATTAGATGTTTAACAAACAAATGTGTTGCATATAATTCTTGTACAATCTTGGTATTTTGTCCCATACTTTCTCAGATGAGGTTTTGTGGTAAAGATACTGTGAAACATGTTACAGTATATAAAGCTATATGCCTTTTCTTCAGTTGTAGACTTTGTTTGGAATCAATCAGAACTTGAGAATATTTTTTGCACCACTTTTCTGACATCTGTGAATCATCAAATGAATTCATTGCACTCACTCGGAGTTTTTCCCTGTCATAAATCAGCAATGATCAACAAACAATATTCCAAACAGAACCATCTGCATTGTAAAGACAAAGGCTTTGATGATGTTTCATCCAGGAATTAGACCAACAACAAATCAGTAAATCTTGTCACACTGTGTTTTACTCTGCACTTGTTGATTCACCGAGTGTGTAAATCACTGTAAAGCTATGCTGCCTTTCAACAGATACCAATGTTGTCACATGATCCGAGGTGAACAAATGATTCAGTGCTTTATTCTGTCAGAAAAAGTTATCAAATGTATACAGAATTTTATTGTTTTATCCCTTTCTTCTACTAGAATGTCAGCCATCTGCATCCACTGGCCTGATATTGTTGCTCTTTAAGCAATGGGATTTTATGTTAAATCAATTGTTATTCAATATTTTATTTAACGCTTTTAACTTGTTGAAAATCTGATGAAAGGAAGCTTCTCAAATGAATACATAGCATCTAAATTATTACAACCAACATCAGCTGATAAAAAGCAGCTAAAAGAAATTGTAGGCTAAATCTATGAGAGCTTGTTGCTGAAATATGCTGAACCAAGTCAAGCAAGATTTTCCTGTTGAGATATGGTTATAAATCATCTGCAGGTGTTTCTACCTTCATACCTTTGCACATTTATATACATAAGAATTCAGCTGCATCTTGGATAACTGGATCAAACAATGCGTAAAGTAAGCATGCAAAAGCTGCTTGTTAAATATAAAAACAAATCTTTGTGAAAAAAATTGGTGTGGATTATCAGAAAGATATATATCCAATTTTGCTTTTTGCACAATATGCATGTTAATGATTTATTGAGTTATCAAGAACAGCCAAGAATGCAATTTGTTCAAGTGAGTTTCAACCAAAAGCAATTTTATGTTTTCATTCTTAAGTTGATTCAAAGTATCCCAATATTCTATAAAACTTACGAAAGTTATGTTTTAACCCTCGTTTGCCAGGAAATTGCTTACCTTGTAAGCATCAGAGTATCATACAAATCTATGTCTTAACTGTCAAATTTTAAAGTGAAAGGTGAGGTTTAATATCCACCAAGCATCGTATATGACCTATTTAAGGGGATATAGAGCGGGATATTTCTTTTTTTGTATACAGTGGCGCCTCCGTACCATGGATAATTAGTGTCAATGAGTGCAAGTTTTTCATCAATACCTCAAAACTATATAACCCACAAATATGTATATCATTAGAAAGGTCCTTTTACAGCGTTTCTGTTGGCGTTTGTTGCATAAAAATCCATGAAGAAATGGCTGAGAAATCGCATGTTATACCTCTGTAATATAAAAGCCTTTTTCATATTCTCCCTTTAAATATGGATGTATTTTAGTCATAAATCATACAAAATGGTGGGTGATAAAAGCAAACCATCCCTCATTAGCTATATACAGAAAAAATATATCACTCATGAAGATTAACAGTACAATACTCATGCTACACACTCTTATAATATTGTCATCTTCATTCATTATGTATTTTTTTCTGTATACATCATTCAGGAAGTTTTCCTATTTTATATTCCTTTAAATGGCTATGGACATACCAGGACTGGCCTTCAGTGCATCCGACATGGTACAATGAACTGGACTTGAACCAGTGACTACAATGGTGAGATAGCCTCCTGATTAAACACTGAACTTGTTAACCATGTGACCACTGGGGCCTCTTAATCTATGCCCCAGTAGTGTTTCTTAAAACATTTGCATACAACACTGAAATAAAATGGCTTCTGCAACACAAAAAAGATAAATAATTTGCTCATAAAACTAGGTCTGATGAACTAAAAATCTTCAAAACTAGAACTGTGCAGTATTTCTGAATTAAGCAAATAAATGATGTACAATATTATTTCATAAATAACTCAAATACAAACACCAGTACAAGACAACTGAGCGTTCTGTATCACTAACTCTGTCATTTTTCATTTTGTGAATGTTAAAACTTTTATTCTGTTGGGTTCACCAAAAACAATAGAATTTTTGAAAATAATCCGACACAGACAGATACAGACAACAGCAACTGGTGATCAACTGCCTTAAGCCTTCAAACACTCACTTATGGAGTTAATTATCCATGGCTAAAATGTAGTTCACTCCATGCAGATGAATTTGAAAAAAAAGCAATTATTTTTCATAGTACATGCATTCTTCATACAATTACAAGCTGAATGATTATTCTTTTATAGTAAACATTAACTATAAGCATCTTACCCATCTTGTGTTAGAATGTAGTTCCCAGCACAGTTATAATGTAAAACATAATATATTTTGTACAAAGTTCACCACTGTGTCACATGTGGTGGTGTTCCATTGCAGAGTACAGCAATATCATATCATTGGTACTATAATATTTCAAACTGGAACTTTAGAACTATCATCAATAAAATAGTATGGCTCCATTTACAAAAGCTCCATGAAAATTAAATATCAAATGCTAATTTTAATTAATGTTCATCAGTTAACAGGCACTGTATAATTCAGTTGCAGTTACACCTGGATGATCCCTGTAGGCATTGGATCTGCATTTATTTCTTGAGGTATCCAGGAAATTCATCACAATGAAGGTAACATGTGGAGGAGTGTACTAATAGTTGTCTGATGACTAGATAGTAGAAATGACAGAATCCCTGAAGAAAAGCAGCTCAGCAGATGCAAAGGAATGTATACAAAATACAGAGCAGCCAACTCACCTCAGTTTTAGAGAAATAAAAAACAAGTGAGGCCTTTCACAACTGTGAGATCTGCAAAGCTTCACCGACAGGGGAATCTTTATATCCTACATATCTTCACCCATAATCAACAATAATGTTTTGCAGGGTTTTTTTCTTACTTCACAAAAATACAATTATTCACAGAATAACCTGTAAGCTATTGATCTACTTTAATCAAAATGGATACATCATGGTAGAATGTCCAATTGGACATATATGACATTCTACAGAACCACTAATTACCAGTAGATGTGATTTTGACAGTTAATTTCAACAAAGATAATATTATTCTTTAACACATGATGCAGGTTCTGACAGGAAAATAATCATTCATAATAATAGCATCAAACATCAATTTCCAGATGAGTCTAGTATGATGATCTGAGAAATGATGTATTTGTATTGGTTATGACATTGTGAGAACCACATAACCATCAAATGTGAAACTGTGGTCACTGAGTCTGTAGCTATGGCATGTCTTATTAGTCATCATGTTATGATAATTTTAAGAGATAACTAAAAAATAAAACAAGAAAAACGGTGAAACTACTTCAGAAACTGATTTATCAAACCCAGTTAATAAACTGGTAACTTAAATCAATACATATTTCATAAAATTTTTCTAGCAAACAGAAAATTTCTTGCAAATTATATTACCGGTAAACTAGATCATTATAACTTAAGCTAAGGTCACCAGAACTGATAAAACTAAATTTAGACTTTTGCAGACTAGACTTATCTAATTAGGTGATATCTATTTCTCATTTATCGTATAGGTCCATTTGTCAAGTACCTAGCAAGATATCATTTACATAATTAAAGAATAAATAGATAAAAGTAAACTGTGTCTTTGTCTAAAATACTCCTAATTTTGTGACATTCATGCTCAAAAGAGTCTAAAGCTTTTATGTTTCCAAATGTAGTAGCCTAGTAGGTTAGCAATCTCAGAGACTTATTGAAAAAACTAACAGAAAAAGATTGTGTAAATGCCTGAAGAAGTAAATGCTGATGAATCAAATATTGTTTCTCCAAATATATATGTGAATACAAAATTAGGAAAGCTCTCCTCTACACTGCTTGTTATAAAGAAAGTAAATGAAACAAAATTTAGTTTGCTGTCAACCTGGAAGTGACACACTTTATAGGAAAAAGGTAAAAGCAAACTTTATAAAGTTAACCAAGTTATTATATGTTGTTAAATAAATCCTACAAATTTATGCTGACTTTGAGCTAGGCTTAGAATTACATTTTATTTTTTATGAGAACAAACAGATGAATTTCTGTACAGAAAAATCTGGAAAAACAAAAGATCATGTTACCCCAGGTACGAATGCTGCTTTTTTAGACATTCTCTGGGCTAAAACTGTAATATTTAATGAAAAATTTTGTATCTGAAAGCTAAAATAACTAGAGTATTGCTTCGCATGAGAAAAAGAAATTGTTTTTGCATAGCAAAAATAAAGCTTCCCAATGAGTATAAATGATTTTGAAGAAATTACCATCTTCTTGTGTTAAATATGTTTTTCTATTTGTGCCAAAATGCAACTTTTCCTAGATTAATATGTATTTTTTTTTTTTCACTTTACACAGAAATTGAAGATGGCCGCCAAAAATGGTGGGAAACGAGTTTTGGGAAAAGTCCCCAGTAGACTCTGTAGACACCCTGTGGGTCAAAATTTCATTGAAATCGATTTATCTCGCACTGTTTATGAGATGAATGCATTATTGCATTTTATGCAGAAATTCAAGATGGCCGCCAAAAATGGCAGGAAAACGATTTTTGGGAAAACTCGCCAGCAGACTTGCAGATACCCTGCGGGTCAAAAATTTCAGCAAAATCGCTCTATCTCACACCGTTATCGAAATAAATGTGTTTTTGCATTTTATGCAGAAATTCAAGATGGCCGCCAAATATGGTGGGAAATCTATTTTTGGGGAAATTCGCGAATAGACTCTGTAGATACCCTGGGGTCAAAAATTTGGTTGAAATCATTCTATCTCGCACTGTCTCCTAGATAAATGCGATTTTACGTTTTACACAGAAATTCAAGATGGCTGCCAAAAATTGTGTAAAATGAAAGTCGTGGAAAATCGCTCTATTTCGCACCGTTATCGAGATAAATGCGTTTTTGCATTTTCGCAGAAATTCAAGATGTCTGCCAAAACTGGCGTGAAAACAATTTTTGGGCAAATTTGCGAGTAGACTTTGCAGATACCGTGGGGGGGGCAAAAATTTGGTCGAAATCACTCTATCTCAAACTGTTTCCAAGATTAGTGCGTTTTTACACTTTAAACAGAAATTCAAGATGACTGCCAAAAATGGCCGGAAAACAATTTTTGGGGAAAGTCTTCAGTAGACTCTGCAGATATCCTGCGGGTCAAAAATTTCGTCGAAATGGCTCTATCTCAAAGCAATAGAAAATTTTGAGAAAAAAATTAATTTTTTTTACAAGTAATAGAAAATGTGGGAGCTGGCGGACCCACTCTCTCTCCCCTCCCCTAAATACAAACAAGCGTCCCTTGCAGGACACTTAACAAGACCAAGTGCACATCTTTGGCACATCTTGGGCCAAAAATTTGCTCAAAAATGCTCAATATCTAATGGTTTTTAAGATGAACTACTTTTTTCTATTTACATCAAATTTTAAGATTGCCCCTGATATTCTGAAAATTCTAAATGTTTCTGAATCATAATAAAAAGGTTTTAATTCCCACTGGATCAAAAAATTGTACAAAATCCCTTTATCTCTAACAATTTTTGAGATAAAGAACATTTTTAATTTCCACCAAAATTCACAATGTTAGCTGAAATTGGGAAAATTCAAAATTTTTCAGAAGCACCATATACAAAATTTTTACATCTAATAGACTAAAAAATTGCTCAAAATTGCTTTATCACTAACAGTTTTCCAGATAAACAATTTTTTTCAATTTTCACCAAAATTCAAGATGGTAGCCAAAATTCGGAAAATTCAAAAATGTTCAAAAACACTATATACAAGGTCCTTAACACCCAATGGGTCTAAAATTTGCTCGAAAATTGTCATTACCACAGAAACACTGGGTTAATAAAAAACTATGGTGGAAAGGCCTCAGAAAACAAGTGTGGTTTGAATTTCTTCCCAAAGTAGGTGACAGACGAAGCAGAACAAACATCAGACAATTCTTCCATATTGTAGATGCATCAAAAGTAAAATTATGATCAAATGGCTTCTTAGATTTGTGCAAGGATGGACCAGAAAAAAAATAGAAACCTACAAGAACCCTCCATCCAGTCTACCTGGTATTGTGTTGTATTTGCTGCTGCAGTGGATCAGAAATGGACTGAAGCAGTTAGCACGATAACCACTGAGAAACTTGTAGACAAGTGTAGTCATCTTAAACATACAGCAGTGTCTAACAGGCTATGAGTGGAGATTATTTAGAATTGGGGTAGCCCTAGTGTACTCATTATGGCTGGTGACAATCTGTGCAAGAGTGTTCTTGATACAGTAGGCGTATTTCACAACCATAATCCGTCGAATCTAGATTCCTCAGATCAACAGATTCGCTTGTGATGTGACTTGAATCTGAATCTGGATTATGAATCCGTTGATCTACCTCTCAAGGTAGATCAACGGATTCAGATTCCTTGGATTACCCAAAATTCTTTGTAAAATAATGGCGGCAAAATGTGGCAGGAAATTTTAACATTAGGGAAGTTTTTATTATATTGTTACATGATAATATTATTTTACTGTATATTAATATATGTTAATATATTGTATTTATGTTGGTTCATCTTATTTTTTTTATTTTGGATTCAGATCTAGGGAAAATTGCATTTCACGAATCTAGCTAATCCAAAGAATCCAAATCTGAATCTGGATTGCACAGATTATGCAGATTCTTGTTTGTGAAATACGCCTATTGTAATTTACATTATTTGAAATTAGAAAAAACTAGAGGATCGCTCGCAAAAAAAAAAGATAATGTTTTTGCATAGCAAAAACAAAGCGTCCCGAAAAGGATATAAAGGTGAGTGCTAAAGTATTAAGAAAATGCTTCGTTTCTAGCCTTATACTGTTGTGGCAACCAAAGTCAGCGCAGTCTGCTCTATCCAGCACGGTTTTCAAGATATAAGCATTTTTGTGTCTTGCAAAAAATAAAAAAATTTAAAATGTCCGCTATATTTGGCGAGACCAAAATATTTTGAAAATTGGCATGGCTACTCTGCAGAGATACCCAGCAGGTCCAAAATTTTGTTGAGTTCACTCCATATAGCACGGTTTTCGAGATATAAGCATTTTTGTGTTTTGCAAAAACTTTGAAAATTCAAAATGGCCACCATTTTTGGGGAGACAAAAATTTTTGTCAAGACCACTGCCGTGGTGTGTATCTCCCGCCGAGCATTAAAGCAGAAGAAATAGCTTTTCCGAGATATTCACAATTTTTCATTTTCGTGTGTGAAAGGTCTTCCAAAAGTAGGTGAATGAGTTATTTGAGAAAAATTGGCTATCTGCAATACTATTAAGAGATAATTCACATTTACTCATTTTGAGTAGGTGAATAATTATCTATGGGTCTGAAACTTCACCAAGTGAAAGCTCTCCCAAAAGTAGGTGAATGAGTTATTTGAGAAAAATTGGCTATCTGCAATACTTTTAGAGATAATTCGCATTTACTCATTTTGAGTAGGTGAGTAATTAGCTATGGGTCTGAAACTTCACCATGTGAAAGCTCTCCCACAAGTAGATGAATGAGTATTTGATAAAAATTGGGTATCCGCAATACTTTTACAGATAATTGGCATTTACTCATTTTGAGTAGGTGAATAAATAGCTATGGGTCTGAAACTTCACAGAGTGAAAGCTCTCCCAAAAGTAGGTGAATGAGTTATTTGAGAAAAATTGGCTATCTGCAATACTTTTAGAGATAATTCACATTTACTCATTTTGAGTAGGTGAATAATTAGCTATGGGTCTGAAACTTCACCAAGTGAAAGCTCTGCCAAAAGTAGGTGAATGAGTTATTTGAGAAAAATTGGCTATCTGCAATACTTTTCGAGATAATTCACATTTACTCATTTTCAGTAGGTGAGTAATTAGCTATGGGTCTGAAACTTCACCAAGTGAAAGCTCTGCCAAAAGTAGGTGAATGAGTTATTTGAGAAAAATTGGCTATCTGCAATACTTTTAGAGATAATTCGCATTTACTCATTTTGAGTAGGTGAGTAATTAGCTATGGGTCTGAAACTTCACCAAGTGAAAGCTCTCCCAAAAGTAGGTGAATGAGTTATTTGAGAAAAATTGGCTATCTGCAATACTTTTAGAGATAATTCGCATTTACTCATTTTGAGTAGGTGAGTAATTAGCTATGGGTCTGAAACTTCACCATGTGAAAGCTCTCCCACAAGTAGATGAATGAGTTATTTGATAAAAATTGGGTATCCGCAATACTTTTACAGATAACTAGCATTTACTCATTTTGAGTAGGTAAATAATTAGCTATGGGTCTGAAACTTCACCATGTGAAAGCTCTCCCAAAAGTAGGTGAATGAGTTATTTGAGAAAAATTGGCTATCTGCAATACTTTTAGAGATAATTCGCATTTACTCATGTTGAGTAGGTGAGTAATTGGCTATGGGTCTGAAACTTCACCATGTGAAAGCTCTTCCAAAAGTAGGTGAATGAGTTATTTGAGAAAAATTGGCCATCTGCAATACTTTTAGAGGTAATTTGCATTTACTCTTTTTGAGTAGGTGAGCAATTAGCTATCCGCAATACTTTTAGAGATAATTCGCATTTACTCATTTTGAGTAGGTGAGTAATTTGCTATGGGTCTGAAACTTCACCAAGTGAAAGCTCTCCCAAAAGTAGGTGAATGAGTTATTTGAGAAAAATTGGCTATCTGCAATACTTTTAGAGATAATTCGCATTTACTCATTTTGAGTAGACGAGTAATTAGCTATGGGTCTGAAACTTCACCAAGTGAAAGCTCTCCCAAAAGTAGGTGAATGATTAATTTGAGAAAACTGGCTATCTGCAATACTTTTAGAGATAATTCGCATTTACTCATTTTGAGTAGGTGAGTAATTAGCTATGGGTCTGAAACTTCACCAAGTGAAAGCTCTCCCAAAAGTAGGTGAATGAGTTATTTGAGAAAAATTGGCTATCTGCAATACTTTTAGAGATAATTCGCATTTACTCATTTTGAGTAGGTGAGTAATTAGCTATGGGTCTGAAACTTCACCAAGTGAAAGCTCTCCCAAAAGTAGGTGAATGAGTTATTTGAGAAAAATTGGCTATCTGCAATACTTTTAGAGATAACTAGAAATAGGCCGCCCTGTTGATAGTAGATGCGAATAGAAACAGGATAGCATAGAAGAACACACATTATCATGTGTAATGTCCACCCATGAACCTTTTGCCCAAATTGTACAGTAGTCTTACAAGACCCTGTTTCATTTGTAAAATATATCAATGATGCTTAAATATTTGATAGTGTAGATGTAATTTATTTCAGCTTCATGCCTTTTTGCATTGGTTGGGTTGAAAATTTTGACGAAATCACTCTATCTTGCACGGTTAAGAAGATAGAAGCCAATTCCTGTTTTTCTATTTTTGGCAAAAATTTGAAAATTCAAAATGGCCGCCATTATTGGGAAAAGGAAATTTTTTTGAAAATTGCCAAGAGTACATTTCTTAGATACCCTATGGGTCGAAAATTTCAACAAAATAACTCTATTTTGCACGGTTAAGGCCAGTTTGTGTTTTTCCATTTTGGGCAAAAATTCGAAAATTCAAAATGGCTGCCATTTTTGGGGAGGGGAAAATTTTTTGAAAATTGCAAAGATTACATTCCTTAGATACCCTGTGGGTTGAAAATTTCGACGAAATCGCTCTATCTCGCATGGTTAAGGAGATAGAAGCAAATTTGTGTTTTGCCATTTTTGGCAAAAATTTGAAAATTCAAAATGGCCGCCATTTTAGGGGAGGGGAAAATTTTTTAGAAATTACCAAGAGTACAATGCTCAGATACCCTGTGGGTCGAAAATTTTGACGAAATCACTCTATCTGGCACGGTTAAGGAGATAGAAGCAAATTTGTGTTTTGCCATTTTTTGGCAAAAATTCGAAAATTCAAAATGGCCGCCATTTTTGGGGAGGGGAAAATTTTTGGAAAATTGCAAAGATTGCATTCCTTAGATACCCTGTGGGTCGAAAATTTCGACGAAATCGCTCTATCTCGCACGGTTAAGGAGATAGAAGCAAATTTGTGTTTTGCCATTTTTGGCAAAAATTCGAAAATTCAAAATGGCCGCCATTTTTGGGGAGGGGAAAATTTTTTGAAAATTGCAAATATTACATTCCTTAGATACCCTGTGGGTCGAAAATTTCGATGAAATCGCTCTATCTCGCACGGTTAAGGAGATAGAAGCAAATTTGTGTTTTGCCATTTTTGGCAAAAATTCGAAAATTCAAAATGGCCGCCATTTTTGGGGAGGGGAAAATTTTTGGAAAATTGCAAAGATTGCATTCCTTAGATACCCTGGTTTTTTTGGGGAGGGGAAAATTTTTGGAAAATTGCAAAGATTGCATTCCTTAGATACCCTGTGGGTCGAAAATTTCGACGAAATCGCTCTATCTCGCACGGTTAAGGAGATAGAAGCAAATTTGTGTTTTGCAATTTTTGGCAAAAATTCGAAAATTCAAAATGGCCGCCATTTTTGGGGAGGGGAAAATTTTTTGAAAATTGCAAAGATTACATTCCTTAGATACCCTGTGGGTCGAAAATTTCGACGAAATCGCTCTATCTCGCACGGTTAAGGAGATAGAAGCAAATTTGTGTTTTGCCATTTTTGGCAAAAATTCGAAAATTCAAAATGGCCGCCATTTTTGGGGAGGGGAAAATATTTTGAAAATTGCAAAGATTGCATTGCTTAGATACCCTGTGCGTCGAAAATTTTGCCGAAATCGCTCTATCTCGCACGGTTAAGGAGATAGAAGCAAATTAGTGTTTTGCCATTTTTGGCAAAAATTCGAAAATTCAAAATGGCCGCCATTTTTGGGGAGGGGAAAATTTTTGGAAAATTGCAAAGATTGCATTCCTTAGATCCCCTGTGGGTCGAAAATTTTGCCGAAATCGCTCTATCTCGCACGGTTAAGGAGATAGAAGCAAATTTGTGTTTTGCCATTTTTGGCAAAAATTCGAAAATTCAAAATGGCCGCCATTTTTGGGGAGGGGAAATTTTTTTGAAAATTGCAAATATTACATTCCTTAGATACCCTGTGGGTCGAAAATTTCGACGAAATCGCTCTATCTCGCACGGTTAAGGAGATAGAAGCAAATTTGTGTTTTGCCATTTTTGGCAAAAATTCGAAAATTCAAAATGGCCGCCATTTTTGGGGAGGGGAAAATTTTTGGAAAATTGCAAAGATTGCATTCCTTAGATACCCTGTGGGTCGAAAATTTCGACGAAATCGCTCTATCTCGCACGGTTAAGGAGATAGAAGCAAATTTGTGTTTTGCCATTTTTGGCAAAAATTCGAAAATTCAAAATGGCCGCCATTTTTGGGGAGGGGAAAATTTTTTGAAAATTGCAAATATTACATTCCTTAGATACCCTGTGGGTCGAAAATTTCGACGAAATCGCTCTATCTCGCACGGTTAAGGAGATAGAAGCAAATTTGTGTTTTGCCATTTTTGGCAAAAATTCAAAAATTCAAAATGGCCGCCATTTTTGGGGAGGGGAAAATATTTTGAAAATTGCAAAGATTGCATTGGTTAGATACCCTGTGTGTCGAAAATTTTGCCGAAATCGCTCTATCTCGCACGGTTAAGGAGATAGAAGCAAATTTGTGTTTTGCCATTTTTGGCAAAAATTCGAAAATTCAAAATGGCCGCCATTTTTGGGGAGGGGAAATTTTTTTGAAAATTGCAAATATTACATTCCTTAGATACTCTGTGGGTCGAAAATTTCGATGAAATCGCTCTATCTCGCACGGTTAAGGAGATAGAAGCAAATTAGTGTTTTGCCATTTTTGGCAAAAATTCGAAAATTCAAAATGGCCGCCATTTTTGGGGAGGGGAAAATTTTTGGAAAATTGCAAAGATTGCATTCCTAAGATCCCCTGTGGGTCGAAAATTTTGCCGAAATCGCTCTATCTCGCACGGTTAAGGAGATAGAAGCAAATTTGTGTTTTGCCATTTTTGGCAAAAATTCGAAAATTCAAAATGGCCGCCATTTTTGGGGAGGGGAAATTTTTTTGAAAATTGCAAATATTACATTCCTTAGATACCCTGTGGGTCGAAAATTTCGACGAAATCGCTCTATCTCGCACGGTTAAGGAGATAGAAGCAAATTTGTGTTTTGCCATTTTTGGCAAAAATTCGAAAATTCAAAATGGCCGCCATTTTTGGGGAGGGGAAAATTTTTGGAAAATTACCAAGAGTACAATGCTCAGATACCCTGTGGGTCGAAAATTTCGACGAAATCGCTCTATCTCGCACGGTTAAGGAGATAGAAGCAAATTTGTGTTTTGCCATTTTTGGCAAAAATTCGAAAATTCAAAATGGCCGCCATTTTTGGGGAGGGGAAAATTTTTTGAAAATTGCAAATATTACATTCCTTAGATACCCTGTGGGTCGAAAATTTCGACGAAATCGCTCTATCTCGCACGGTTAAGGAGATAGAAGCAAATTTGTGTTTTGCCATTTTTGGCAAAAATTCGAAAATTCAAAATGGCCGCCATTTTTGGGGAGGGGAAATTTTTTGGAAAATTGCAAATATTACATTCCTTAGATACCCTGTGGGTCGAAAATTTCGACGAAATCGCTCTATCTCGCACGGTTAAGGAGATAGAAGCAAATTTGTGTTTTGCCATTTTTGGCAAAAATTCGAAAATTCAAAATGGCCGCCATTTTTGGGGAGGGGAAAATTTTTTGAATATTGCAAAGAGTACACTCCTCAGATACCCTGCGGGTCGAAAATTTTGCCGAAATCGCTCTATCTCGCACGGTTAAGGAGATAGAAGCAAATTACTCAAAAGTAGTACTGAAAATACACAATGAAGTACCTAAATGGCTATTACTCATGTACTGACAAAGCTATCAGTCCCAAATGCAATACCAAGCGAGCTATGGACATAACAATCTTGTATTCAAAATTGTAGTAAAATATCTTTAATTATTTTGGCTTAAATGCACGGAAACCAATGGGTACTGAAAATAGCTGTACTTAAGTATTACTCAGTAAGCAAAAGAGGTACAACAGCCAAAAGCAATCCCAAGCAAGCTACTGACCCAATAAGCCTGCATACCAAATTTGGTGACAATAGCTCTAATACTTTTCCTTTAAATGAGCGGAAACCATGCGTGACGCCGGACATCGGACGCCGGACGCCGGACATCGGACATCGGACAACGGACATCGGACATCGGACATCGGACGGCGAAAAAAGCAAAAATAATATATCCACCCCCCAGGGGGGTGGACATAATTCGCATTTACTCATTTTCAGTAGGTGAGTAATTAGCTATGGGTCTGAAACTTCACCAAGTGAAAGCTCTGCCAAAAGTAGGTGAATGAGTTATTTGAGAAAAATTGGCTATCTGCAATACTTTTAGAGATAATTCACATTTACTCATTTTGAGTAGGTGAGTAATTAGCTATGGGTCTGAAACTTCACAGAGTGAAAGCTCTCCCAAAAGTAGGTGAATGAGTTATTTGAGAAAAATTGGCTATCTGCAATACTTTTAGAGATAATTCGCATTTACTCATTTTGAGTAGGTGAGTAATTAGCTATGGGTCTGAAACTTCACCGAGTGAAAGCTCTCCCAAAAGTAGGTGAATGATTAATTTGACAAAAATTGGCTATCTGCAATACTTTTAGAGATAATTCGCATTTACTCATTTTGAGTAGGTGAGTAATTAGCTATGGGTCTGAAACTTCACCATGTGAAAGCTCTCCCACAAGTAGATGAATGAGTTATTTGATAAAAATTGGGTATCCGCAATACTTTTACAGATAACTAGCATTTACTCATTTTGAGTAGGTAAATAATTAGCTATGGGTCTGAAACTTCACCATGTGAAAGCTCTCCCAAAAGTAGGTGAATGAGTTATTTGAGAAAAATTGGCCATCTGCAATACTTTTAGAGGTAATTTGCATTTACTCTTTTTGAGTAGGTGAGCAATTAGCTATCCGCAATACTTTTAGAGAGAATTCGCATTTACTCATTTTGAGTAGGTGAGTAATTTGCTATGGGTCTGAAACTTCACCAAGTGAAAGCTCTCCCAAAAGTAGGTGAATGAGTTATTTGAGAAAAATTGGCTATCTGCAATACTTTTAGAGATAATTCGCATTTACTCATTTTGAGTAGACGAGTAATTAGCTATGGGTCTGAAACTTCACCAAGTGAAAGCTCTCCCAAAAGTAGGTGAATGATTAATTTGAGAAAAACTGGCTATCTGCAATACTTTTAGAGATAATTCGCATTTACTCATTTTGAGTAGGTGAGTAATTAGCTATGGGTCTGAAACTTCACCAAGTGAAAGCTCTCCCAAAAGTAGGTGAATGAGTTATTTGAGAAAAATTGGCTATCTGCAATACTTTTAGAGATAATTCGCATTTACTCATTTTGAGTAGACGAGTAATTAGCTATGGGTCTGAAACTTCACCAAGTGAAAGCTCTCCCAAAAGTAGATGAATGAGTTATTTGATAAAAATTGGGTATCCGCAATACTTTTACAGATAATTAGCATTTACTCATTTTGAGTAGGTAAATAATTAGCTATGGGTCTGAAACTTCACCATGTGAAAGCTCTCCCAAAAGTAGGTGAATGAGTTATTTGAGAAAAATTGGCTATCTGCAATACTTTTAGAGATAATTCGCATTTACTCATTTTGAGTAGACGAGTAATTAGCTATGGGTCTGAAACTTCACCAAGTGAAAGCTCTCCCAAAAGTAGGTGAATGATTAATTTGAGAAAAACTGGCTATCTGCAATACTTTTAGAGATAATTCGCATTTACTCATTTTGAGTAGGTGAGTAATTAGCTATGGGTCTGAAACTTCACCAAGTGAAAGCTCTCCCAAAAGTAGGTGAATGAGTTATTTGAGAAAAATTGGCTATCTGCAATACTTTTAGAGATAATTCGCATTTACTCATTTTGAGTAGACGAGTAATTAGCTATGGGTCTGAAACTTCACCAAGTGAAAGCTCTCCCAAAAGTAGGTGAATGATTAATTTGAGAAAAACTGGCTATCTGCAATACTTTTAGAGATAATTCGCATTTACTCATTTTGAGTAGGTGAGTAATTAGCTATGGGTCTGAAACTTCACCAAGTGAAAGCTCTCCCAAAAGTAGGTGAATGAGTTATTTGAGAAAAATTGGCTATCTGCAATACTTTTAGAGATAATTCACATTTACTCATTTTCAGTAGGTGAGTAATTAGCTATGGGTCTGAAACTTCACCAAGTGAAAGCTCTGCCAAAAGTAGGTGAATGAGTTATTTGAGAAAAATTGGCTATCTGCAATACTTTTAGAGATAATTCACATTTACTCATTTTGAGTAGGTGAGTAATTAGCTATGGGTCTGAAACTTCACAGAGTGAAAGCTCTCCCAAAAGTAGGTGAATGAGTTATTTGAGAAAAATTGGCTATCTGCAATACTTTTAGAGATAATTCGCATTTACTCATTTTGAGTAGGTGAGTAATTAGCTATGGGTCTGAAACTTCACCATGTGAAAGCTCTCCCACAAGTAGATGAATGAGTTATTTGATAAAAATTGGGTATCCGCAATACTTTTACAGATAATTAGCATTTACTCATTTTGAGTAGGTAAATAATTAGCTATGGGTCTGAAACTTCACCATGTGAAAGCTCTCCCAAAAGTAGGTGAATGAGTTATTTGAGAAAAATTGGCTATCTGCAATACTTTTAGAGATAATTCGCATTTACTCATTTTGAGTAGGTGAGTAATTGGCTATGGGTCTGAAACTTCACCAAGTGAAAGCTCTTCCAAAAGTAGGTGAATGAGTTATTTGAGAAAAATTGGCCATCTGCAATACTTTTAGAGGTAATTCGCATTTACTCTTTTTGAGTAGGTGAGCAATTAGCTATGGGTCTGAAACTTCACCAAGTGAAAGCTCTTTGGGATAGCTGCTCTGCAGAGATACCCTGAAGATAAAAAATTTCGTCGAAATCGCTCTATGTAGCACGGTTTTCGAAATATTAGCATTTTTGTGTTTTGCAATTTTTGCGCAAAAATTCGAAAATTCAAAATGGCCGCCATTTTTGGCAAGACAAAATTTTTTTGAAAATTGGCATGGCTACTCTGCAGAGATGCCCTGTGGGTCAAAAATTTCGTCGAAATCGCTCTATCTAGCAGGGTTTTCGAGATATAAGCATTTTTATGTTTTGCAATTTTTGCGAAAAATTCGAAAATTCAAAATGGCCGCCATTTTTGGCAAGATAAAATTTTTTTCAAAATTGGGATAACTACTCTGCAGAGATACCCTGTGGGTCAAAAATTTCGTCGAAATCGCTCTATCTAGCACGGTTTTCGAGATATAAGCATTTTTGTGTTTTGCAATTTTTGCGAAAATTTCGAAAATTCAAAATGGCCGCCATTTTTGGCAAGACAAAAATTTTTTCAAAATTGGGATAACTACTCTGCAGAGATACCCTGCGGGTCAAAAATTTCGTCGAAATCGCTCTATCTAGCACGGTTTTCGAGATATAAGCATTTTTGTGTTTTCCTTATTTGGAAAATTCGTAATGATTAATTAATCATTAATTACTCGGCCATTTCTTGACCAATCAATGCCAAAATCTAATGATTTCCAGATTTTAATAGAATGAATGTATTTGCCAAGTTTCAGGTGAATTGATAAAATTCCTTTCAAGTTATCATCCGGACAAGCTTCCCCATCGAAAAAAGACATTTTTGGTCATGTGACCTCTCTGATTGGTTGAAATGTCACTGCAGCATATTCAAAAAAATTCCCCAAGGCTACTGCCTAAACCTGCCAAATTTGAAAAGAATCCGCCTAACGGTTACAGAGTTATAAGGAAAACAAAATGCGGAGCCGGCGGAGCCGGAAGCTCTCCCATACACAAACAAGCGTCCCTTGCGGGACGCTTAATTCTCAAAAGGGCATCCAAAGGGCAATGAACAAGGCATTTGCAAGGACAGAACTATCAACCATCAGACATAGTCTAATACGCCAAAGATTAAGCCTCTCACAGACGAGAACCAGTCACAGTTTGTGAAAAAATTTTTGGAAATTGTAAAAGAAATGCCTGTGTCAGCAATCTGGTTTTGCAACATGAGAACAAGAATATTCCCAAGCAAGCTTTTGTAATACCGGTATTTAACATATTCTGCAACCTTTAGAAAGCAACATGTGGATACAATTATTAAATCGTATATGTTTAGATTATTTAAAACTAATTGTTTTTTTTTTGTTGTTTTTTTTTTGTCAACTCTTCAATTATAAAAAAAAAGATTCTTTAAAAGGACCCGAACACTGTTTTGACATTACCCCCAAAATTGGGTTCTTAACAATTTAACAAGTATGATCACCTTCAAGCCAGAACTTCTCTGTCAACCTGCATTACTCTTTGCTGGGAAAAAAATAACTTCAGCGTCAACATGCATCTTTCTGACATGCTTCATGACCGACAAAAGAAACACCCATGGCGTAATCTGGTTTTTGAAATGAGACCAAAAACATTCCCAGACAAGATTTTGTAATAATGAACATATCCTGTGAAGTTGAGATCTCTAACTATAGTACATTTTGCTCTAGAAGGGTCACCAAAGTCCATAAGCAGTTGTATCCACAAGACAATTTGAATTAAATCATCCAAAATGTTTGTGATATACGGCCAAAAAACAAGTGAGCCAACAATGACACAGGACAAACCTTAAAGTCATATATTTCTTTAACTATTAAGAGTTCATGGTAACTTTAAATAACAAAAAAAAAATATTTTTTTAGGTCTGGGTATATACTTCATGTACATGTTTAATTTCAATAAAAACCCTCAATTACCACATCAAATGTCAACCAAACAAAAAACTTGTCCTAACCTTAAACTTAATGTTATCTTAACATGTAGGTTCAGACAAGATTAAACTTTGTTCATGCAGAGCTTAAACATGCTAAGAATCTACTGCGTTTAATTATCTAGGACTGTGTTTTATGTACAGCTCCAATTGGAATCTTAACCAGGACCTGAAACTGTGACTTCTTTTTGTTTTGGTTATACAATACATGTACATACATATCACAACTGTTTTTATGGTAAAGTGTCCCTTAATAAACTGTCTTCCTGATTAACCTTAAACTCAAATGCGTCAAATAACATTTGTCTTTCCCTTTTCAAACCCACCCCTAAGCCTGGTCAATAAAAATGTGAATGGTGACAATTATTTATGTGTAATATACACTGAAACGAGCCACTACAAACAGACTGGGATTTTCAACAAAAAAAAATGGAACCATTGTTGACCGTTACTTAAAAGTTATTTTAATTGGTGTCAAATATCAAACATCACAAGAGAAATTCTAAACCATACTTGTTTTGTGAAAGCAGCACATATACATCAAATTACAGCAAAAAAAGAACTGTTTTTTTTCTTTCATATTTCCCAGTGTACTGACACAAATAAGAAATAACAATAAAGTCCAAGAAAACCAGCTAACATCAATTCATGTCGTGGAAAATTTAAGCCATTTTGTTTAAACCATTTTAAACAAATATGACATAATTTACTTTGAAATAAAGAATACTGATAAATAGTTTCTTCACTTTCAAAATTGTAATATAAACAATGTCATTCAAGTGATATGTGTCAATTGGATAAATATGCTCTCTGAACCTTTTAGTGTGAAGAATGGTGACCAACAAGGGGATGTCCTCTTATCAACACATTTGCCATGATGCCATCAATGTTGATCACTTGTTTCAGCATTTCACAGAAATGAGAATTGGGTGCCACATAAGGTATACCTTCACAAGTGCTCTGGGATATGAAGATATATTGTTAGGTCATCTAAGGGCACACAAAAGAGTATGTTAGATGTTGCCAATAAGTTTGCAGAAACACACCACATAAAATTTTTATGCCAGAAAAAGCTCATATCTTCTCTTACGTAAATCTAGTATAGATAAATCTGAGCAAAGCAAAAGAAATTCCAGAGAAGATGAGCTAATGAAATTGATTGAACAAAATGAACCAGTAAATCCTCCAGGAAACCCCCCAAGCAAACATTGAAGAATTGAAAAATGAGCTACTAAGTATTAGAAAGGTCAAAATGAAAGGTCACAAGATACGATCAAGGGCCCAGTGGCTACAAGGTGGTGAAAAACCAACCAAATATTTTTGTGGGCTTGAGCATAGAAATTTTATTAATAAAAATATTGAGAAGATTCACCTAGAAAATGGAAAGACACTAACCAAACAACCTGAAATTTTACAGGAAGTTCAACATTATTATTCAAATTTATTTAAAAGCCGGGATGATAACTTTAATAGTTTTAATTTGAATAAACATCTTAAAGGCGTAAATATCACTAAATTAAACAAAACTGATGCAGCCTCCCTTGAAGGACCACTAACAACTGATGAATTGGGTCATACTCTAAGAAATATATAACACAATAAGACACCCAGAATAGATGGTTTTCCTGCAGAATTCCTAAAAATGTTTTGGTGTAAAATTAAATATTTAACTAGAGGATCGCTCGCAAAAAAAAAAGATAATGTTTTTGCATAGCAAAAACAAAGCGTCCCGAAAAGGATATAAAGGTGAGTGCTAAAGTATTAAGAAAATGCTTCGTTTCTAGCCTTATACTGTTGTGGCAACCAAAGTCAGCGCAGTCTGCTCTATCTAGCACGGTTTTCACGATATAAGCATTTTTGTGTTTTGCAAAAAATAAAAAAATTAAAAATGTCCGCTATATTTGGCGAGACAAAAATATTTTGAAAATTGGCATGGCTACTCTGCACAGATACCCAGCAGGTCCAAAATTTTGTTGAGTTCGCTCCATATAGCACAGTTTTCGAGATATAAGCATTTTTGTGTTTTGCAAAAACTTTGAAAATTCAAAATGGCCACCATTTTTGGGGAGACAAAAATTTTTGTCAAGACCACTGCCGTGGTGTGTATCTCCCGCCGAGCATTAAAGCAGAAGAAATAGCTTTTCCGAGATATTCACAATTTTTCATTTTCGTGTGTGAAAGGTCTTCCAAAAGTAGGTGAATGAGTTATTTGAGAAAAATTGGCTATCTGCAATACTATTAAGAGATAATTCACATTTACTCATTTTGAGTAGGTGAGTAATTATCTATGGGTCTGAAACTTCACCAAGTGAAAGCTCTCCTAAAAGTAGGTGAATGAGTTATTTGAGAAAAATTGGCTATCTGCAATACTTTTAGAGATAATTCGCATTTACTCATTTTGAGTAGGTGAGTAATTAGATATGGGTCTGAAACTTCACCATGTGAAAGCTCTCCCACAAGTAGATGAATGAGTATTTGATAAAAATTGGGTATCCGCAATACTTTTACAGATAATTAGCATTTACTCATTTTGAGTAGGTGAATAAATAGCTATGGGTCTGAAACTTCACAGAGTGAAAGCTCTGCCAAAAGTAGGTGAATGAGTTATTTGAGAAAAATTGGCTATCTGCAATACTTTTAGAGATAATTCGCATTTACTCATTTTGAGTAGGCGAGTAATTAGCTATGGGTCTGAAACTTCACCAAGTGAAAGCTCTCCCAAAAGTAGGTGAATGAGTTATTTGAGAAAAATTGGCTATCTGCAATACTTTTAGAGATAATTCGCATTTACTCATTTTGAGTAGACGAGTAATTAGCTATGGGTCTGAAACTTCACCAAGTGAAAGCTCTCCCAAAAGTAGGTGAATGATTAATTTGAGAAAAATTGGCTATCTGCAATACTTTTAGAGATAATTCGCATTTACTCATTTTGAGTAGGTGAGTAATTAGCTATGGGTCTGAAACTTCACCAAGTGAAAGCTCTCCCAAAAGTAGGTGAATGAGTTATTTGAGAAAAATTGGCTATCTGCAATACTTTTACAGATAATTCGCATTTACTCATTTTGAGTAGGTGAGTAATTAGCTATGGGTCTGAAACTTCACCAAGTGAAAGCTCTCCCAAAAGTAGGTGAATGATTAATTTGACAAAAATTGGCTATCTGCAATACTTTATGAGATAATTTGCATTTACTCATTTTGAGTAGGTGAGTAATTAGCTATGGGTCTGAAACTTCACCAAGTGAAAGCTCTCCCAAAAGTAGGTCAATGAGTTATTTGAGAAAAATTGGCTATCTGCAATACTTTTAGAGATAATTCACATTTACTCATTTTGAGTAGGTGAATAATTAGCTATGGGTCTGAAACTTCACCAAGTGAAAGCTCTCCCAAAAGTAGGTGAATGAGTTATTTTAGAAAAATTGGCTATCTGCAATACTTTTAGAGATAATTCGCATTTACTCATTTTGAGTAGGTGAGTAATTAGCTATGGGTCTGAAACTTCACCAAGTGAAAGCTCTCCCAAAAGTAGGTGAATGAGTTATTTGAGAAAAATTGGCTATCTGCAATACTTTTAGAGATAATTCGCATTTACTCATTTTGAGTAGTTGAGTAATTAGCTATGGGTCTGAAACTTCACGAAGTGAAAGCTCTCCCAAAAGTAGGTGAATGAGTTATTTGAGAAAAATTGGCTATCTGCAATACTTTTAGAGATAATTCGCATTTACTCATTTTGAGTAGGTGAGTAATTAGCTATGGGTCTGAAACTTCACAGAGTGAAAGCTCTCCCAAAAGTAGGTGATGGAGTTATTTGAGAAAAATTGGCTATCTGCAATACTTTTAGAGATAATTCGCATTTACTCATTTTGAGTAGGTGAGTAATTAGCTATGGGTCTGAAACTTCACCAAGTGAAAGCTCTCCCAAAAGTAGGTGAATGAGTTATTTGAGAAAAATTGGCTATCTGCAATACTTTTAGAGATAATTCGCATTTACTCATTTTGAGTAGGTGAGTAATTAGCTATGGGTCTGAAACTTCACCATGTGAAAGCTCTCCCACAAGTAGATGAATGAGTTATTTGATAAAAATTGGGTATCCACAATACTTTTACAGATAATTAGCATTTACTCATTTTGAGTAGGTAAATAATTAGCTATGGGTCTGAAACTTCACCATGTGAAAGCTCTCCCAAAAGTAGGTGAATGAGTTATTTGAGAAAAATTGGCTATCTGCAATACTTTTAGAAATAATTCACATTTACTCATTTTGAGTAGGTGAATAATTGGCTATGGGTCTGAAACTTCACCATGTGAAAGCTCTTCCAAAAGTAGGTGAATGAGTTATTTGAGAAAAATTGGCCATCTGCAATACCTTTAGAGGTAATTCGCATTTACTCTTTTTGAGTAGGTGAGCAATTAGCTATGGGTCTGAAACTTCACCAAGTGAAAGCTCTTTGGGATAGCTGCTCTGCAGAGATACCCTGAAGATAAAAAATTTCGTCGAAATCGCTCTATGTAGCACGGTTTTCGAAATATAAGCATTTTTGTGTTTTGCAATTTTTACGCAAAAATTCGAAAATTCAAAATGGCCGCCATTTTTGGCAAGATAAAATTTTTTTGAAAATTGGCATGGCTACTCTGCAGAGATACCCTGTGGGTCAAAAATTTCGTCGAAATCGCTCTATCTAGCACGGTTTTCGAGATATAAGCATTTTTGTGTTTTGCAATTTTGCGAAAAATTTGAAAATTCAAAATGGCCGCCATTTTTTGCGAGAAATTTTTTGTTTGAAAATTGGCATGGCTACTCTGCAGAGATACCCTGCGGGTCAAAAATTTCGTCGAAATCGCTCTATCTAGCAGGGTTTTTGAGATATAAGCATTTTTATGTTTTGCAATTTTTGCGAAAAATTCGAAAATTCAAAATGGCCGCCATTTTTGGCGAGACAAAAATTTTTTCAAAATTGGGATAACTACTCTGCAGAGATACCCTGAGGGTCAAAAATTTCGTCGAAATCGCTCTATCTAGCACGGTTTTCGAGATATAACCATTTTTATGTTTTGCAATTTTTGCGAAAAATTCGAAAATTCAAAATGGCCGCCATTTTTGGCGAGATAAAATTTTTTTCAAAATTGGGATAACTACTCTGCAGAGATACCCTGAGGGTCAAAAATTTCGTCGAAATCGCTCTATCTAGCACGGTTTTTGAGATATAAGCATTTTTGTGTTTTGCAATTTTTGCGAAAATTTCGAAAATTCAAAATGGCCGCCATTTTTGGCGAGACAAAAATATTTTGAAAATTGGGAAAAGTACTCCGCAGAGATATCCTGCGGGTCAAAAATTTTGTCGAAATTGCTCTATCTAGCACGGTTTTTGAGATATAAGCATTTTTGTGTTTTGCAATTTTTGCGAAAATTTCGAAAATTCAAAATGGCCGCCATTTTGGGCGAGATAAAAATTTTTTGAAAATTGGGAAAACTACTCCGCAGAGATACCCTGCGGGTCAAAAATTTCGTCGAAATCGCTCTATCTAGCACGGTTTTCGAGATATAAGCATTTTTGTGTTTTCCTTATTTGGAAAATTCGTAATGATTAATTAATCATTAATTACTCGGCCATTTCTTGACCAATCAATGCCAAAATCTAATGATTTCCAGATTTTAATAGAATGAATGTATTTGCCAAGTTTCAGGTGAATTGATAAAATTCCTTTCAAGTTATCATCCGGACAAGCTTCCCCATCGAAAAAAGACATTTTTGGTCATGTGACCTCTCTGATTGGTTGAAATGTCACTGCAGCATATTCAAAAAAATTCCCCAGGGCTACTGCCTAAACCCGCCAAATTTGAAAAGAATCCGCCTAACGGTTACAGAGTTATAAGGAAAACAAAATGCGGAGCCGGCGGAGCCGGCGGAGCCGGCGGAGCCGGCGGAGCCGCCGGAGCCGGCGGAGCCGGCGGAGCCAGAAGCTCTCCCATACACAAACAAGCGTCCCTTGCGGGACGCTTAATAACAAGGGTACTGAATAATTGCTATGAGACAGGAATCCTTCCGACTTCACTGCCTCAGACAGTTATAAATTGTATTCCCAAGGGTGATAAATCTAGGGACTGCCTATAGAACGCGCGTCCTATCTCACTTTTAAGCACCTTTTATAAACTAGCATCTGCCTCTCTAGCTACGAGGGTGAAAAATATACTGGATACACTTATATCAGATTCCCAAACTGGATTTGTTAAAGGTCGCTATATTGGTGAGTCTATTCACCTTGTGTATGACATCATGAACTGTACAGAAGTAAACAAGACTGATGGGTTATTGATGTTGATAGATTTTGATAAGGCTTTTGATTCAATTTCATGGAAATTTATGTATAAAGTTCTGGATATTTTTGGATTTCCTCAAAGCTATATTAAATGGATAAAGCTCCTGAATACATCCATAGTAGGTGCAGTTGTGCAAGCCGGTGTTAAATCTGATTTTTTAAAAATAGAACGAGGCTGTAAACAAGGTGATCCCATTGCCCCATACCTATTTATTTTATCTGGTCAAATTTTGTCATATATGATAAAGGACAATAACAGCATTAAGGGTGTATATATATATATATATATATATATATATATATATAGGTGGATATGAATTCAAAATCACTCAATTTGCAGAGGATACAACCCTCTTTTTGAATGGAACACAGAATTGTATGCAGGCAGCCCTCAATACACTTGAATTATTTGGCTCTTTTTCTGGAATGAAAACGAATACTAGTAAGACCAAGGTAATTTGGATTGGAAGGAAAAAGCATATGGTGGAAAAACTGAATGTAAATAGCAAGTTACAATGGGGTACTGATAGTTTCACTCTGTTAGAGATTCAATTTTCTGTTGATCTTGAGTTAATTCCTAGCTTAAATTACAATAAAGCAATGGATGATGCATGTAAATTGCTAAATGTTTGGATCAAAAGAAACCTTACACCTTTTGGGAAAATTACTATCATAAAAATGTTTTTCTTATCTAAATTCAACCATCTTTTCAGCTGTTTGCCCTCACCAGCTGACACTCTTGTTAAAAGATCAATTCTGTGCTTTTCGGTTATCTTTGGGAGGGTAAACCTGACAAAATAAAGTGTTCCTATGCAACCTTAGACTACTGCAATGGTGGTATCCAAATGATCGACCTTTGTTCACACATTCAGTCAGCTAAATCATTGTGGATGACCAGATTAATGCAAGGGAGACCTACTTCCTGGCAGCTGCTTTTTGAATATAACACATCACCAATTTTCAAAATAAGCAAATTTGGATACAGCTGGTGCAAGTGTATTTTAAAAACTATCAAGAATAATTTTTGGAAAGACGTATTGCAAGCCTGGGTTGATTTTTATGAAAATTTATCCACTGAAACAAGTGAACAACTCCTATCATCTCCAATTTGGTATAATCCTAGAATTTCAGCAACAACCCTATATCTTCCAAAATGGTTCAGACATGGAATTAAATCCATAGATGTTGTAGACAACAATGGCATTCTAATAGCTGAAAATAGCATCAGAGATGCCCGTACCCCACAGCCTAGGGAAATATTTTCAACACCATGAGATATAGAAGTACTGTACCAGTACAAACTTCAGGATACTTTCAGAGCACTGTCAGTTATATAAAGGTCCAAACAATGTTTAAATGGAGAAATAATGTTTAAAAGAAAGATAATGCGTGTAAAGATGAAGTATTAAAACAAGATAACAGCATTAATCAGTAAACTAAAATTCAACACTCTTTATCTACAGCTGCATGGCCGAATTATGGTTTAGATGGTTTGAATATTACCATGCATACAGAAGTGGTAATACATTTAATGAATACTCATTGTAGTGTTGGAGCAAAATCTGTGGCTCACTTGATGAAATTCTATCTCTTACAATGCGAAGTTATGAAAGTAAAATTCTTAATAAATTCTAATATGACTTTTGCTTAATCTGCATCAAAAGACAGACCCAAGGTCCATGAAGATTTTAAAGGTCAAGGTCACTACGACAAGGTAAAAGGTCAAATTAAGGTCACACCATGATAATACACACCTATAGCCCCTAACCAATGTCCCTACCAAGTATCAACTTCCTACACCTTACGGTTTCCGAGATATAGCCCTGACAAGATTTTATAGGTCAAGGTCACTATGGCAAGGTCAAAGGTCAAATCAAGGTCACACCATGATGCTGCACACCTACACCCCCTAACCAATGTCTCTACCAAATATCAACTTCCTACACCTTACAGTTTCCGAGATATAGCCCGGACAAGATTTTATAGGTCAAGGTCACTACGGCAAGGTCAAAGTTCAAATCAAGGTCAGATCATGACGTTGCACAACTACACCCCCTAACCAATGTCCCTACCAAGTATCAACTTCCTACACCTTACGGTTTCCGAGATATAGCCCGGACAAGATTTTATAGGTCAAGGTCACTACGGCAAGGTCAAAGGTCAAATCCTGGTCAGACCACGACGTTGCACACCTACACAGCCTAACCAATGTCCCTACCAAATATCAACTTCCTACACCTTACGGTTTCCGAGATATAGCCTGGACAAGATTTTATAGGTCAAGGTCACTATGGCAAGGTCAAAGGTGAAATCAAGGTCAGACCACAACGTTGCACACCTACACCCCCTAACCAATATCCCTACCAAGTATCAACTTCCTACATCTTACGGTTTCTGAGATATAGCCCGGACAAGATTTTATAGGTCAAGGCCACTACGGCAAGGTCAAAGGTCAAATCAAGGTCAGACCATGACGCTGCACACCTACACCCCCTAACAAATGTCCCTACCAAATATCAACTTCCTACACCTTACAGTTTCCGAGATATAGCCCGGACAAGATTTTCAAACTCAAGGTCACTACGGCAAGGTCAAATCAAGGTCAGACCATGACGTTGCACACCTACACCCCCTAACCAATGTCCCTACCAAGTATCAACTTCCTACACCTTACGGTTTCTGAGATACAGCCCGGACAAGATTTTCAAACTCAAGGTCACTACGGCAAGGTCAAATCAAGGTCAGACCATGACGTTGCACACCTACACCCCCTAACCAATGTCCCTACCAAGTATCAACTTCCTACACCTTACGGTTTCTGAGATACAGCCCGGACAAACTATTTCCCGCTGCCTGCCCGCCCGCCCGCCCATCCGGACACCATGGGTGAAAACAATACCCCGACAGCCCTTAAGGGCTGTGGGGTAAAAATGAACTAAAAAGTAAATTCAACCTTCCTAGTGTTAATTTTTTGGAAATGACAAGACTGAAATTGCTTATTAAGAAATATATAAAATTCAATATCACACTGCAGGACTTCAAGAGACCAAATATACCAAGGGAAATGGCAATTGTTATTAATCACATCAAAACTAGGGATTTTTACAAGCTTATAAATACCAGATACCCAGAGATTGGAATTAAGCATAAATGGAATGAGGATTTGAATTTATTTATATGGCCAAATGATTGGAAAAAAATCTTTAAAATTTGCTCAAAACGGTAAAGGACAATTATCTGATTTGGTTTCAATATCGTATATTATACTTATACAGAATTCTAGGTATACATAAATTACTATACAATATGTACAAAAGTTCTTCTCTAAACTGCTTATTCTGTGATGATACCCTTTAAACTCTTATTCATTTATTTTGTCAATGTCCAAAAGTAGTAAACTTTCGGACTGAGGGTTGAAGATTGGGTTGCAACTAACTTTACCCCGTCTGAAATTATCCTCGGATACCTAAAAGATGAAAATTTCCTTCCAATCAATGTAATTATAATGTTGACAAAGAACTATAATATACAAAGGCAAAAACTACTGCTCCATTGATCCTTAGCGAATTGAAGAAAACTGTCCAAATTGTGTTTGAAGAACAACTTATCTAGCCAATCTACAGCTTAAGGAAGAACATTTTAATAAGAATTGGGCACTATTCAGAGATATCCTCAGAGCATAATTTTTTTGTATATTTTCCCTTTTCTTGTAAAAATACTATATTCTGTTAATGCATGAATACATCCTTTGTGTTAGTATAATTCAAAGAAGTATATATGTAACATCTTCTAATTGTATCTTTATTATAACTGTGTATATAGAATGCGCAAACTGACCCTGGGTCATCTTTTGCCAGGGTGAATGTACCCCAGAATGTGTAATGGCATCTATTTCTCATTTTGTTTCAAATAAAGTTGATATCATGGAAAAAAAATCTAGTATAGACCAGAATTCTATGTTCAAAGATCTAAATGGGAACAATACAGTGATTAAAGTCTATCACCACTTCAGCCTCCAAAATTCGAAAATTCAAAATGGACGCCATTTTTGGGGAGGGGAAAATTTTTTTTAAATTGCCAAGAGTACGATGCTCAGATACCCTATGGGTTGAAACTTTCGACGAAATCGCTCTATCTCGCACGGTTAAGGAGATATGAGCACATTTGCCTTTTTCAGTACTCAAAATAGCCAATTACTCATTTATTTAATTAATTACTCACTGATCTATGAAGCAATTCCCCCCAAAAGCAATCCCATACAAGCTATTAACCCAATGAACCTCCATACCAAATTTCAGAAAGACAGGCTTAATAGCATTCCTTAAAATGTCTGGAAACCAAAGAGATACTCAAAAGTAGCAAAGTAGCTATTACTCAGTTAGCTATACAGCTATCATCACCAAAAGCAATCCCATACAAGCTATTAACCCAATAAACCTGCATGCCAAATTTGGTAAAGATAGGATAAGAACTGTTGCCTAAAACGTCTGGAAACCAAGTGGGACGCCGGACGGCGGAAAAAAGTGGGGTGGACATAATGAAAAGTGGAATACTGGTTACAGGTTCATATCAATAATATGTGGTGACCAAACACAAAATATACATAAATATCTATGAAGAAAATTCATAACCAGATTTGTACTATTTCCTGTAT
Organism: Sabellastarte sp. h YS-2021; assembly: GCA_964017235.1. NCBI lineage: Eukaryota > Metazoa > Annelida > Polychaeta > Sabellida > Sabellidae > Sabellastarte > Sabellastarte sp. h YS-2021. The sequence goes on from OZ024933.1 coordinate 70,403,869, forward strand.
AATCTGGACATGCATCTCCCACCGAGTATTAAAGGGGAAGAAATACTGTTTCCGAGATATTCACAATTTTTCATTTTCTGCTAAAATCCATGGCCGCCAAAAGTGGCAAAAATTGAAATTATTCCCCTTTGCATAGGATAGTCTTGTACTACCCTGTGGGTCAAAAATTCGCTCGAAATCGCTCTATCTCTTATGGTTTTCAAGATATTTGTGATTTTTCACATTTTCACTAAAAGTAGCAATAAAGTAGCCATTACTCACTTGTACATTGAGTAACAGGTGTGAAACTTAAATATGTTACAGTTCACAAAAAGTAGACGAACAACATATTTGAGAGAAATTGTGTCGCTGCAATACTTTTGCGGATAGAAATTTACTCATTATGGTTACCATTAAAAAGTGACAAAGTAGCTTTTACTAACTTACCAATGGAGATACACTTCCAAACTACTGACCATATTGTAGGTGCGGGAAAAGTATTCCAACAATATATTTGAGGAAAATGCCATGCATGCAATAGCTTGAGAGTTACAAGCCATTTAATTACCGGGGTATATAGGGTAAATGTGCTATTACTCGCTCAAAAGTAGGCCAAAGTTCACAAAACCAAAAATATTGAAGGACATAAAAATTTATTAGGACTAGCAATTTACCAAAAATATGTAACTGTAGCAGTTTTAGAGGAAACTGCGTGACGAACGCACGCACTGGCGCACAAACGTACGCACACACATGGTGCAAATTATAATCTCCTGCCAGTGCACCGGGCGGGAGATAATAATATGGATTTCTTTTAATTAAAATATACATTGACAAGTTATAAATTTACTTTGCATGTTGAAAAATGAAATCAGTTCAGATTTTAAAGTGTTTTTCAAGTCAGACATAATGCAATTTGTACATGTCATGAGCTCAAATTTTCATATGAAAATTCCTGAAAAAAAAATTGATTAAAGTCCATCACTTCAGCTTCCATTGTTTTCACCTTCTTACTTTGCTGATGACAGGCAGTTGTGGATTATTATTCTGTGTCAAGGCGTTTTCCAAGTTATGGGAAGGAGCGATAACTTATTTTGAAAATAACGCCAATATTTTGTTGCCACTTTGATACAAATTTCCATAGTTTGCAAACTATGTTGACTGACTATACCTAGTTTCATGTGGTTATCTTTATGTCCATATACACTTAACCACTTACTGAGGCTACATATTGAATATACAGCCCCTTCTATTTGCTTGGCAACCAAGTACCACAGATCCACAGACTTTTAAATCCATCTGGTGTACATTCATAAGCAAATGAAATATACTATATATGTATTTCTGGTATATTTGCTTGCTAATCTTGTACTTCACATCTACAGACTGCAAATTTGATATTTTAAGTTTTCCTTGAATGTTTTTGTGTTGACAAGGGAAGAGGCAGTTCTACAATGTCATCACAGTATTGCAGTAAAATGCTCTCGATACCAAGACACCGGGCTTACCAACCCACTCCTACCTACAAGGCAATAAATATGAGCCAACATCCAATTTCTGTCCTTTTTAATTAAGCAGAGTGATCTAACTTCTGTTCTATTTAATTAAGCATAGTGATCTAACACTGGGCTATCACCTCTCAGTTTCCTCAATCAGACCAAGCAAACACATGGGGATGCAGACTTTTGCTGTAGCTGTTCCAACTGAATACAACAGGCTCCCTTAAGTCATCAGAACCCAGGATAGAATTACTGGACTTAGACAACAGCTGAAAACTTGCACATTCTGGTTAGCCTACACTACCCTCCACCATAGTCTTTTTCCCCCATTTGACACTAACACAGACACAGACTTTCCTCCAGAAATTAGACTATCCCTTCTTGGGAAGGGAAGGGCAGAGGAAACCAGTACATACAGTTGGTCAAGGTTCTGTAAACTGAGGGACATCGATAAGCAATTACCAACTTTCCCACATTAGTTCCGCGGTTTAAACCGCCAACCTCAGAGGTGGGAGACGAGTGTGTTACCAATGCGCCAACGAGGCCCCTATTAAATAGGCTGAAGGAATTTATCTGTCATAGTTGTTAGCAATGTGCATCAAAGATGTGAGTTAGGTATGCAAATTCAAAGTATACGGGTATTTGACCTTTAAGCAGCCCTTTTATTATGTTGCTTCAAAACTCCACAGGTTTCTGTGACCTTATATTTCCTCATTAATATGAGTACTAATGAGTTAGGTGCAGACATTTGAAGTATATAGTGCACTATGTATTTTATCTTGAAAACGCCTTTCTATATTAAAACATTATTAAAAAAATTTAATTCTATTACCTAGGGCTGTGACGGGTGCTGAAAAATGGCATCGAGTACTCACCCTCTGACAACCGGCCCAAATTCGAGTAACCGTGAGATTTAGTATCTACCATTAGAAGTCTTTTGTATACAAACAGTCGGTTCCGGAAATGAAACTTTTGAAGAAAAACGTCTTCTATTTGACCATATATTATAGAATATAGAGTAAATTGTATGTTTTCAAGCGAAAATAACAACTTTAATTGATATTATGTGACGGAAATGCTGAAATATAGCATATTTTACACAAGCGTTTGATTACGTGGGCGATAATACAATACCTCACGAGTAACCGAGTTTTTAAAATGGACTCGAGTACAAGCCACAACCGCCTCGTACACCGAGGCTCGAGTACTCGTTCTCAGCCCTAGTATTACCTCATATTTGCTCATTATTTTTAATGACTTGGTCCACAAGGACTGGATCTTCAAGTACAATTTCTGTAAAATCATGGGTTGTCAAAATACCATACATTTCACAGTACACATTGTACATTAGTGTTAAGAAAATACCCCACATCAAACTAGACCTAGCGCATCGGAGAACCGATGCAAATTGTATCCACCGTAAAGACAATGCACCAAAACCTCTAGGACCAATAATAAGCGAGTTATAAGCACTTTTAAGTTTGGCTGTCCTCATTTGACCTTCAAGGAGGGGCTCACGGTCAAATCCGACCACACCAGAAGATTCCCAGAACATGATTTCCTATATGTTGGTTTACTATCCCAAACATCTAGGACCAATAATAAGCGAGTTATAAGCACTTTTTAGTTTGGCTCTCCTCACACTTGACCTTGAAGGAGGGCCCCAAGGTCAAATCCGACCATGACAGAAGATTCCCCGCCCATGATTTCCTGTATGTTGGTTTACCATCCCAAATCACTAGGATCAATAATAAGCGAGTTATAAGCACTTTTAGGTTTGGCTGTCCTCATTTGACCTTCAAGGAGGGGCCCAAGGTCAAATCCGACCACACCAGAAGATTCCCCGCCCATGATTTTCTATATGCTGGTTTACCATCCCAAACCTGTAGGACCAATAATAAGCGAGTTATAAGCACTTTTAAGTTTGGCTGTCCTCGTTTGACCTTGAAGAAGGGGCCCAAGATCAAATCCGACCATGACAGAACATTCCCCGCCCATGATTTCCTATATGTTGGTTTACCATCCCAAACCTCTAGGACCAATAATAAGTGAGTTATAAGCACTTTTAAGTTTGGTTGTCCTCGTTGGACCTTGAATGAGGGGCCCAAGGTCAAATCCGACCACACCAGAAGAATCCCAGCCCATGATTTCCTATAGGTTGGTTTACCATCCCAAACCTCTAGGACCAATAATAAGCGAGTTATAGGCACTTTAACCTTTGGCTATCCTCGTTTGACCTTGAAGGAGGGGCCCAAGGTCAAATCCGACCACACCAGAAGATTCCCAGCCCATGATTTCCTATAGGTTGGTTTACCATCCCAAACCTCTAGGACCAATAATAAGCGAGTTATAGGCACTTTAACCTTTGGCTATCCTCGTTTGACCTTGAAGGAGGATCCCAAGGTCAAATCCGACCACACCAGAAGATTCCCAGCCCATGATTTCCTATATGTTGGTTTACCATCCCAAACCTCTAGGAGCAATAATAAGCAAGTTATAAGCACTTTTATGTTTGGCTATCCTCGTTTGACCTTGAATGAGGGGCCCAAGGTCAAATCCAACCACACCAGAAGATTCCCAGTGCATGATTTCCTGTATGTTGGTTTACCATCCCAAACCTCTGGGACCAATAACTAGACCTAGCGCATCGGAGAACCGATGCAAATTGTATCCACCGTAAAGACAATGCACCAAAACCTCTAGGACCAATAATAAGCAAGTTATAAGCACTTTTAAGTTTGGCTGTCCTCATTTGACCTTCAAGGAGGGGCCCAAGGTCAAATCCGACCACACCAGAAGATTCCCAGAACATGATTTCCTATATGTTGGTTTACTATCTCAAACACCTAGGACCAATAATAAGCGAGTTATAAGCACTTTTTAGTTTGGTTGTCCTCACACTTGACCTTGAAGGAGGGGCCCAAGGTCAAATCCGACCATGACAGAAGATTCCCCGCCCATGATTTCCTGTATGTTGGTTTACCATCCCAAACCACTGGGATCAATAATAAGCGAGTTATAAGCACTTTTAAGTTTGGCTGTCCTCATTTGACCTTGAAGGAGGGGCCCAAGGTCAAATCCGACCACACCAGAAGATTCCCAGCCCATGATTTTCTATATGCTGGTTCACCATCCCAAACCTCTAGGACCAATAATAAGCGAGTTATAAGCACTTTTAAGTTTGGCTGTCCTTGTTTGACCTTGAAGAAGGGGCCCAAGATCAAATCCGACCATGACAGAACATTCCCCGCCCATGATTTCCTATACGTTGGTTTACCATCCCAAACCTCTAGGACCAATAATAAGCGAGTTATAAGCACTTTTAAGTTTGGTTGTCCTCGTTGGACCTTGAATGAGGGGCCCAAGGTCAAATCCGACCACACCAGAAGAATCCCAGCCCATGATTTCCTATAGGTTGGTTTACCATCCCAAACCTCTAGGACCAATAATAAGCGAGTTATAGGCACTTTAACCTTTGGCTATCCTCGTTTGACCTTGAAGGAGGGGCCCAAGGTCAAATCCGACCACGCCAGAAGATTCCCAGCCCATGATTTCCTATAGGTTGGTTTACCATCCCAAACCTCTAGGACCAATAATAAGCGAGCTATAAGCACTTTTAGGTTTGGCTGTCCTCATTTGACCTTGAAGGAGGATCCCAAGGTCAAATCCGACCACACCAGAAGATTCCTAGCCCATGATTTCCTATATGTTGGTTCACCATCCCAAACCTCTAGGACCAATAATAAGTGAGTTATAAGCACTTTTATGTTTGGCTATCCTCGTTTGACCTTGAAGGAGGGGCCCAAGGTCAAATCCGACCACACCAGAAGATTCCCAGTGCATGATTTCCTATATGTTGGTTTACCATCCCAAACATCTAGGACCAACAATAAGCGAGTTATAAGCACTTTTAAGTTTGGCTGTCCTCATTTGACCTTGAAGGAGGGGCCCAAGGTCAAATCCGACCATGCCAGAAGATTCACAGCCCATGATTTCCTATAGGTCGGTTTACCATCCCAAACCTCTAGGACCAATAATAAGCGAGTTATAGGCACTTTTACCTTTGGCTATCCTCGTTTGACCTAAAAGGAGGGGCCCAAGGTCAAATCCGACCACACCAGAAGATTCCCAGCCCATGATTTCCTATATGCTGGTTTACCATCCCAAACCTCTAGGACCAATAATAAGCGAGTTATAAGCACTTTTAAGTTTGGCTGTCCTCGTTTGACCTTGAATGAGGGGCCCAAGGTCAAATCCGACCTCACCAGAAGATTCCCAGCCCATGATTTTCTATATGTTGATTTACCATCCCAAACCTCTAGGACCAATAATAAGAGAGTTATAGGCACTTTTACCTTTGGCTATCCTCGTTTGACCTTGAAGGAGGGGCCTAAGGTCAAATCCGACCACACCAGAAGATTCCCAGCCAATGATTTCCTATATGCTGGTTTACCATCCCAAACCTCTAGGACCAATAATAAGTGAGTTATAAGCACTTTTAGGTTTGGCTGTCCTCGTTTGACCTTGAAGGAGGGGCCCAAGGTCAAATCCAACCACGCCACAAGATTCCCAGCCCATGATTTCCTATATGTTGGTTTACCATCCCAAACCTCTAGGATTGATAATAAGCGAGTTATAAGCACTTTTAAGTTTGGCTATCCTCGTTTGACCTTGAAGGAGGGGTCCAAGGTCAAATATGACCACATCAGAAGATTCGCAGCACATGATTTCCTATAGGTTGGCTTCACATTGCAAACCTCTAGGACCAATAATAAGGGAGATATAGGCACTTTTAAAGTCCGCTATGTGGGTTACTTCGGCACTCCATGGATGACCTTGAATTAGGAGCTTCAAGGTCAAATGTGTGCAAGGTTGTAGAGGACATGTATATGTGTCATACATATCACCTATGAAGAGATTCAACCTTCTACCTATGAGGAACAGCCAGTAGAAAAATGTAGATTAGTTTCAAAGAAATGCCCGTGGCGGCCATCTTGTTTTTCAGAATGAGGCTATTTTCCTTCCCAGAGAAGCTTACCCCCCAATGAAGATATCCTGCAAATTTGGTGAACCTAGCTGCTGTTGTTTTCCTCTTAGAGCGTTAACGCCGAAAATCTCTCTACGTGCGGCGGCGGCGGCGGCGTAGCGGACGCTAAACCAAAGTATCCACCGGATGCTTCCGGTGGATACAATAAGCGAGTTATAAGCACTTTTAAGTTTGGCTGTCCTCATTTGACCTTGAAGGAGGGGCCCAAGGTCAAATCCGACCATGCCAGAAGATTCCCAGCCCATGATTTCCTATAGGTTGGTTTACCATCCCAAACCTCTAGGACCAATAATAAGCGACTTATAGGCACTTTTACCTTTGGCTGTCCTCGTTTGACCTTGAATGAGGGGCCCAAGGTCACATCCGACCTCACCAGAAGATTCCCAGCCCATGATTTTCTATATGTTGGTTTACCATCCCAAACCTCTAGGACCAATAATAAGAGAGTTATAGGCACTTTTACCTTTGGCTATCCTCGTTTGACCTTGAAGGAGGGGCCCAAGGTCAAATCCGACCACACCAGAAGAATCCCAGCCAATGATTTCCTATATGCTGGTTTACCATCCCAAACCTCTAGGACCAATAATAAGCGAGTTATAAGCACTTTTAAGTTTGGCTGTCCTCGTTTGACCTTGAAGAAGGGCCCAAGGTCAAATCCAACCACGCCAGAAGATTCCCAGCCCATGATTTCCTTTATGTTGGTTTACCATCCCAAACCTCTAGGATCGATAATAAGCGAGTTATAAGCACTTTTAAGTTCTGCTATCCTCGTTTGACCTTGAAGGAGGGGTCCAAGGTCAAATCTGACCACATCAGAAGATTCGCAGCACATGATTTCCTATAGGTTGGCTTCACATTGCAAACCTCTAGGACCAATAATAAGGGAGATATAGGCACTTTTAAAGTCCGCTATGTGGGTTACTTTGGCACTCCGTGGATGACCTTGAATTAGGAGCTTCAAGGTCAAATGTGTGCAACGTTGTAGAGGACATGTATATGTGTCATACATATCACCTATGAAGAGATTCAACCTTCTATCTATGAGGAACAGCCAGTAGAAAAATGTAGATTATTTTCAAAGAAATGCCCGTGGCGGCCATCTTGTTTTTTCAGAATGAGGCTATTTTCCTTCCCAGAGAAGCTTACCCCCCCAATGAAGATATCCTGCAAATTTGGTGAACCTAGCTGCTGTTGTTTTCCTCTTAGAGCGTTAACGCCGAAAATCTCTCTACGCGCGGCGGCGGCGTAGCGGACGCTAAACCAAAGTATCCACCGGATGCTTCCGGTGGATACAATGAGCACTCAATATGTAACATTTCACTGCATTTGGATGTGGTTCCTTGTTATTTATGTTATATTTGCTGAACTTCTGTACAGTAATTAATGCAACTTGAATCACATTGGCTATTCTGCCGATGGTTGTCCGTAAAATAGAGAATGGCTTATTTTACCAACAGTCAGCAGAATCAGGTTCTGGCTATATCACTGAGTACTTATATTATTAAGGTTGATCTATTTTTCAGTATGCAAAAGGTTGTTTTGCACAATTTGGTACCATTATGTTACATATCGGGACATCCCAGGACTTAACCTTTTATTTATGGTGGTTGGGGGCTTGGCACCCAATTGCAACTGCTCATTTAATTTTAAATTTCCATAACAGTTTCCTGTAATTATCCAATATGGCGGATCTCATTCTGGTAAAGTAAAATTGTTCTATTTCCTGTATTTATGGGTACACGGGTGGACACAAAGATAAACTGGACACAAAGATAAACGGTCTTACAGTATAGCTTATCTTAGTGGTATAAATAATTAAATTGAACAAAATAAATAATGACTGTCTTGATAAGCTTTGTCTAAGTGTATTCTGTTACTTAGTTTTAGGGGTGTTGCGGTAGTACCGGTATCGTCGGTATGGTAAATAAATTATTGCACACCGTCATAAGTTCAGCTACCGGTTTTCCGCTTAAAGTTCAATGTAAAGTAATTTTACTAACTTTACATACAAAATAAATGTCATAATCCACTTTTCTTTGCTTTTTACTGTAAAACAATAACCATAATGAATGATAATTCAAAGCAAACCATATAGTTTGTCGATTAGCCAATCAGAATCGAGGACACATCTGTGTCATGTTAGCAGAATTCCTGATTAAAGTACAGAAACTATTTGGTTCTCATGTTTTGTTAAATAAGAGATGGTTAACCGGTAACCGACCGGGAATTACCAGATGTGAAACCGGAAGGAAAAAATCGCTACCGCAACACCCCTACTTAGTTTGTGCCATTTTGTTGTTTACACCATTTATATTTTAAAAATTCGGAAGACTGTTTTTCTTTGTGTCCACCCGTGTATGAGTTAGCGGTAACAAATTATCTTGGTCACAAGGATTTATATCTAACTCGCGACCACGGCATCTTGCTACCAGTAACTCGCTACCACATCTCGCTACCAATAAAATAGTTAATTATAGCAGTCTGCATGAATGTGGGAAAATAAAGAATATATAGAAAACATTTGTTTTATTACTGGAAGATTGCGATTCTAACATGTCATTTAACATTTATTGAAATGCATATTCTTTGTAATTTGACTTTTAAAAAGTGAGGTGAGGTATAGACCGAGTTTTCTGTCCCAAAATATGCCTTTTTAAAACTGATGGATGGCATTTTGGGACAGAGTTCCTCGCTACACAAAAAAACTTCAATATTTGAAAATTGCTGTCACTTTAAACTTTAAAATATCCAATTAAATGTATTAACAGTATAAAGCATTTAGATGCAAGAACACAATTTTCTGTGTTTGCAGTAATATAGACACTTTTTCTGCACTTCCTGTTTGTATAAACAATGATAAAATTTTGCAAGTGAAATAAATTTTGGTAAATATATCCATTAGCTATGCAAAAAGTTTATTTCTTTTAACGCAGGGCACATCCTTGACACTCAAGGTGATAGCCTAGTACATGTTAATCTCAGGATGTGTGCCATTTGTTGCCCTTCAGGACGTTAATGCTTTTTGCATACTTATGCCATCTGTCTCTCGCCAATACATCCACCTTTTAAAAATTGGCTGAGAGACAGATTAATTGGTCTAGGTGAGGTGGGATTATATGTATGAAAACTGGCCGTGAGGTTATGCTCGTTTTACAATGGCTATTGACTAGACGTGATTACCTCGGCTCTACTTACTTGCATGTAGAGCCGTGGCACGACCCCACATAAAACTGGAGATTTGCATAAAACACAAATACCATAAAAATTATACTCACAACTGTTCTCACAACTATTTTGTCACATTAACCTTAACTGTCAACCAACATGCAAACATATTTGACAAAAAAATAACTTACATTTCCTCATTTTCAATACTTTTGGACCATTTCTCCAAAAATTTGAAAATGCTCTTTTGTTATAAAAGCTGTATAAAATGTCATATATATTATACACATATTGTATTTGTTGTGTCCTTGGCTTAATATCAATTGCTTTTAAATATATCAAACCATTTTGAGTCATTTTATCAAGTTTTATTCAACAGAAAATGATTTTATGCAAATCTCTAGTTTTATGTGGGGTAATGCCACGGCTCTACATGCAAGTAAAGTAGAGCCGAGGTAACCACGTCTAGCTATTGACAAATCAGAATCACGGACACGTGTGTGTCATGTTAGAAAATACAATAAAATATGCAAATTACAAAACGAGAGGTCATGGAATTCTGTGGGGGTTTACTACAAATATAATAAAATAAAACAAGCAAATTAGAAAATGTGAGGCCATAGAATTCTGTTGGGGTTTCCTAGAAATATTATAAAATAAAATAAATTATATAAAGTCGCTGAAACTGGATATGTATAAATTGGTAGCGAGATGTGGTAGTGAGTTACTTTTAGCGAGTTCCCGTGGTTGCGAGATATACGTCTTCCGGTCATAAGTTGCATGTAAATCCGACTGTCCACCCCAGCCAGTATCGTATAGTGGATGATCATAAAGTCGATCACTTAAGGGAGACTTATAAAGAGCAATTGTTTTTACTTAAAAAAATTAAAATCAACTTCAAAATATTAAGGTACATTGAAAAATACGACTTCATAAAGCAAATAAACTAACAAACTGCTGCAAGACTTCTAAGATTTTTTTCAACAGTAAGTTCAAACTTGGGTTTGAAAATGCAGAAAAATTACTGTCATTTGTAAGATTGATCATTAAGTCGATCACCTAGTACCACAACTTTCATTGGGATCAGCAAAATGAAAGTTTTATTACAAGGTGAACAATTAGATCTTTTGAACAAAGTTTTGTGCACAGATATTATACTGCCCTGCTACCAATTATCGCCGGCTACCAATTATCGCCACCAGAAAATAAAACATTCATATTTCAGTAATGGTCATATATTTTAAAAGCTTTTTGTTGTGTATTTGTTCCATTCACTTTGGAAATAGTTTTACCTTATTTGCTAGACTTTGGATGCTACTTTGGTGAAGTTATATCCATGTGAATTCTGTCTGGCGATAATTGGTACCCGGCGATAATTGGTAGCAAGGCAGTATTTGTTTTGTTATAATGAACTAGATGGCTTATTTTTGTATTTAGGTAATATTCAGGTGTTTATTTTAGAAAATATAAAAATATAACTGTTTGGAATGGATTACAGGCACACTGTTGTGGAATATATTAAAGTAAGGGTTGTTTGTTTATTTGCAATTTCAAATTAAGTTTGCTATGTGTTGTAAAGCTGTCAAGGCCGACCGATCGACTTAATGAGCATATCGACATTACGATCATCTACACTACGTATCGTGGGGCCAGCCATCCCTGGATTATCTTTAAATACTAGTCACACACAGGAATCATACTGTATAGAAAGCAAGATAAAGACGTTAAATTTCAATATTACATTCTACCTACACTACATCACGGGTATATTATGGAAAAAAGAATATATTTACTTTCAATTTTTCAAAATAAACATCCCGAAATCTTGAGAAAATAATTCATTAACAGGATAGCCGTAAAAAGTGAATAGCATCGAAGGTTTGTGTTTAACTTTTTGGTTTACTGTATGTATTCAGTATTTCTTCATTTGGGCTTGATAAAATTGATTGATTTAATGGCTTTTGATAGAGTACCTATGTTGTGATCCTTTTATAACTTATCCTATTTTTAACATTATAGCTTTCTTATTGTGCACTTACAGGAAATGTACTTACAACTCCATGGAGTTCATAAAGTACGAACCAAGGACTTAATTTCTACAATGTATTTAATTAATTAATTCTTCTTCCACTGACCAGTATTTGGCTGTGCTGATTCTTATATTTTGTATAATAAGTAAATACTGAGCTTTGATATCCTCATTTCCTATGTTTTCTAAAGTGCCTACTTGCTCAGGCATCAGAAAAAGGTATTTTTTCCCTGACCTGTGAATTACAGTTACATTGTACTTTTGTAACCTTATAATTGCATTCACTGTAATTGAAGTGAAGCTGAAGCAAGTAACTTTTTTGTGATGTCATGACATCTAGTGGTTTGTGGTTTGATTCTATATTTACAGTATTCTTTGGGACATGAACTTCTGTGCTGGTGAAAATCTCACGGAGCATTGGACAGATTTCTGGACAGAGTTGACAGATTGGTTTTAATTATTAGATGGATAAAGTAGTGCATGCGACCAGGCCAGATTGTTTTTATTTGTATTTAATCTTATTTTAGGAACCATCAGAGTAAAACCTAGAATCTTAAGTTTTGTCATTGATAGAAAGTTCCCTGCCCATCCTTCAATGGATCAGCTTTCAACCAGTGATATGAATGTAACAATTGTTTTCATGCCAAAACAACACAAGTTTCATCCTGCAACCCTTGTATGGTGGCCTGATAGGGATGTATCACTCAGAGTATCACTCTCAGATGTTGAACTACGATAATTGTTTCTACTTGGGGGTGGAGTGAAACTGTAAAAAAGGTGGCTCTAAAAGATGCATTCTACATGACTGGAAACTGTGAGTAAAGTCTGGAAAGATATTTATTTCCAGTAAGCACAGACGAGGAATATATATAATCAAAGTGAAGACTATGTATCCCTTACTGAGCTACTAAGATTATTACAATAAAAGGAAGTAGGGAGGAGCTAGCAGAGTAGCTCACTTAAGATGAAATATTAGAAACTTTTATCCCCTTTGCAGATGAGGAAATTGTACATTCAGTAAGCCAGTCTGTAGATCAGACTATATCTGATTAGAGTGACTTTGACTGTGAAAGTCCTGCTACAAAGCCTCTTACACATTGGGAGGGAGGCATAACATCTCAGTAAATTCAGGACAAAAACCCAGTAGGATAATTATACCATGGACACAGCTGTATGCCAAAAAATATCACTTCTAGAACCCCCCCCCCAAAAAAAAAAAAGAAAAAAGATTTTCTGGGAGTAAAATTCAGTGTATATTGATATTAAATGGATACTGCTGATCTTTTTGTTTCTTTTAAAATGTTTTATGACTCTTAATCTTTTAAGATGAAGCTCAGAAGAATAAAATGTTGTATAACCGTATATTATTGCCAGAAATTCCAATATATTCACAACATACAGACAACATTTTGCATTGTATTATATATTTTAAACACCAAGAGCACTGCATACAGGTATTTCTAATTACCTATTATGGACAAAGGTCGATATACCAAAATATATCTTTATCTATTGACAATGAACAAACACCAGAAGTTTATTTCTTTTATAAAGATTATTCTATGCATTATATTATCCAAGTAAAATGGTAACTTTGACTATCTCAGCAATTCATCACATAACACAACAATATATATTTAGTTTAGAGCTTTTGTGTAAGATTCTACATGATTCTCAAATCCTTACTTTCAGTATAATTGGCTTACTTGTAGTAATTAGTGTGTGTTTGTACCCGATGGATCATACTTATTTATCTTATAGACAAAACAGCAACAGTAAGTGCCAACAACCCAGATAGCATTCCATCGTCGGACCGACATTGGCTGTTGGTTGCATGGTCAGCAGATTTTGCCAACATTGGCCCAACGGTGGCTTGCCGACCACTACTCAGATTAGATATCTCTATATTTTGCCGACGCTGGGCCAACAGTGGATTTTTATTCAAGTTGGCGGTGAGCAATAATAAGGGATTTTGGGAAACTTAATAAAAAATTGATTTATTATGGTATGTCTAAAAATCATATTTCAGTGAGCCCATAAATTTTAACTATTTATTTAACAATTTTAGACATAATAATGGTATTCTCATTATAAATTCACAGTGAAAAAGTTGTTTGTGAACATTATAATTTTATCACTGGATTATGGACTATCACCTTATGACACTGATCCACCATTGTTAATGTTTGGTCAAGTGGCTTATCAGTGATTTCCTTAAAGAGCCTGTAGCAACCTCAACACAACTAAACACAACCAGTTAATAAACTACATAAACAGAGCACCTACATACAACATTTAGAAAACTGCCAAGTTATAAGGGATATATTTCACTTTTTATGCAGCTCCCTCCCCACAGCTTTCAAACATAAACAGCCATGTTAGCAGAATGCTGTGACGTATGAAAATGGATTGCTTTCTCAGGGCCACTGTATATCCTAGTAATATTGCACTATAAACTGTACAGTAAATTTTTTGTCTGGTGCAATGAAATTGTTTTAATTTACATAAAAAGTTATTCTACTTGAGTAAATGAGCAATAATTACTCAAAGATAATATTTCTTGCACCTTTTATAAATTGGAAACCCATCTACAGGAAAAAACAAAACAAATACAAGTGCACAATAAAAGTTTTGTTTATTATTTGTTTGTTTTTTTATTAAAAAATAGTGACAATGGACATGAAATATTCCAGGAGTAATTTGATATTAATTTATTAAATAATACTTAGATTAAAGTACATACATGGCTTTTCATTTGACATCCTACTAAGATATAGTCAATAATAACATGTTTCAATATTTGATTATGTGTTTAGATTTTATAAACAATTCTTAATAAATGTTGTAATTTCAAGAATATCAACTTCTACGAATTTGATAATGTACACATTTAAATATCACATGAAAATGTCATGACAGATAAATTCTTATGGCAGAATTTGAAATTCTTTTCATAGATTTTCGCAATTCTGGTATTGCAGTGGTTTAGAAGAATATCAAGTTCAGTCAGCAAAATTTAGATAGAATTCATAATTCTGTTGAAGAAACCTAACTTTACAGTATTCAAAATTTTGTCCACATGCATTATATATGAATAAGATTCATTCAGAATTTAAATTATGACAGAATATTCCTCAGCAAAATCAAATTGGAGGTCCAGGTTTTAGCTTACTTTAAAGAATTATAATTATCCCCTCTCTTTTTGTTTACCTAATATTACTTTTCTTTTTATCAAGCCAACTGTGGTAGTTCAGCTGAAACATACCTAGCCATGGTTTGAATTTTGATGTCAGGAATTCTTATGTTTCTGGTATAATATACACAAGTTTTATGAGCAAACAGAGTTTTTAAAACTTTACATGAAATGCCAGCAAAACCAAGCTTTGCAGTGATGTTTCATAAAAAACTAAGAGATATGTAAGTCAAAGGATTATTTATAAGACTACACTTTGTTTATTTAATTTGTTTTTTTTTTTTCATTATAAATAGCAATGGTGCCATCTAAGTAATTATTATTATGTTAAACATTCAGGAAAGAAATTAGAGTGAGTAAAGCAATACAATTTTAAAAACTGCCAGATACAAACCCAGGTTTCAAATCATTAGCCCTTATGACTTGGTATGGATAGAATTAAAATAATCTTGTTAACTTTTGAAACGAGTTTACATTACATTCAGTATTTTGTAGTCTAAATATTACTGACATAAGAACCACTGATATTATTTATATTCATATCTTCATTTTCAGTTATACTGTCATCATCAGACAGAAAGGGTTCAGATTTATAAAAGCACAATGCTTCCTTTATGATTGCTACTGTTATCATCATAAAAATTTGATTTATTTTCACTAGTACCAACTTCTGAGTCTGTGCATGATTATTGTATACAATTTTCAACACCAGAAGACATAATTAGATTTTAAACACAAGGGAATAAGTACAAGAATACTGTAGTCTTTACAGTGTGTTTTTGTACAAGTGGAAATCTCTGCCATCGTGTGACGTAGTACACACAAACTTTGGACTTCTGGCCTTGTGTTTTTTTCTTCCAAGAGGGAGGGAAATTTGAGTGATAAAAGTTAAAATAGTGGCATAAACATTGGTGTGGTGCAACTGGGAGAAGTGTAAATGTGTTTGTGTGGGGATGTACTTTATATACAAATAAAAAAACTGGTATGTTAAATTTGGTGCTACAGGCTCTTTAACTAAGATCCTGCCACAATCTGTCTATCACTTGCCTTCTGTTAAACAATGGCCACATGCAAGATTAGTGGATTTCAATGTCTCAGGTAACCTATTTGTAATTAACTTGGTAATAAGTACGAGTGTGCAGAGTTTTACCACCATGCAAGCAATGTGCCACCTGTAACTTGGCAGTGCAATGAGATCATTGGTTGGTCTAAAAATTATATCTAAATTTTCATCAGAATCAAAATATGACTGAAATAGGATGTGTTGTTTGGTTTTCCATAAATAAAGTATATATTTAACACCATATGGGTTGAAATCTTAGGTATTCAGATGTTTAACTCCCGTCGGATAAATCACAGTTATTTAAAGTTTGATACTTTCAAAATTTACACATTTATTCACTACTTTGCCAATAACTAATGGTATTCTAAATAATTTAAATAGACTGCTGTTTAATTTCATTTGGGATGGTAAGCCAGACAACATAAATAGGGGCCAAATATGTGGAACCTACTTGTGTTGAGGACTTGAAATGACAAATATTTTTAGCATCGAAAAATCAGTGAAAATAAAACGGTTAAAAGCAGGAATTTTTGAATAAGATAGAGACTGGCTATCCCTTTTAATGCAAGAAGTAGATAGAGAGAAAAAAAAGAAGTAGATATGATGTTAATAAAATATCCTCAGTTGGCAGTGAATATTGTGAATTTATGCTGTATAAACTCAATCATTTCTGCAAAGTAGATTTTACATATTATAAAGAGTACATTCAACATCTTAAATTCAAAACTGGTCAAGATATATTGTCTAATTGTATATGGTATAATACACAAATTGGAACTGAAGAAATATACTTTGTAGATTGGTTTAAACATGGTGTACGTATCTGAATGTAAAAAATGACCTTAAGGGAACAAATCAAGACAAAATACAAATTTTCTGTGAATATTTTGAACTACTATTCAGTTAAAAAGCTTGTAGAAAAATTTATAGCAAAGACTGAATATAATTTTCCCTTCAAAAAAATAAAATTAAAGTTAAGTGGGATTTAATTTTACATATAGAACCAAGCTATAACCTCTGGGGAGTAATTTATAAGAACTGTTTCTATACCATAGATGACGTAACTACATTTGGTATATCATGGATAGGGAGCCACGGTGGCAGAGTGGTAACACTCTTGCCTCCCACATCTGAGGTCGGGGTTCGGTTCCCGGCCCTACCTCAAGTGGGAAAGCTGGTAGTTGCTTGCTGTTGGTCGGCAGTTTACAGTACAGAACCTTGACCAACTGTATGTACTGGTTTCCTCTGCCCTTCCAACTACCCATTGTGATATGACCTGTACAGTGTTGAAAGCAATGTAAAACCCCAAATAAATAAATAAATAGGTATTGTGGATAGAAGCACGTACAGAAGAAAAAGTCAACATAACCAAAAACATGAAAATTTTAGGTTGTCTTGAACTACTATTTTATTTCTGGCCCCTCAACTTTATCTTGTTAATTACATGATATTGCATATTTACCCGGACAAGGGTGTCTCAAGATCTTAATATTTACCACCTACAGAAAATAATAAAGAGCAAATATTTTGAGCAAGAATCCCTTTCTAAAAGGAAAAATTCTGGTCAAGAATTCGGTTCGGTTATGTAAAAATGGTCAACCCGGAACCTTCTTTTCCTTGAAATTTAACAATCTCAAATAAGAGAACTGATAACTGAATACCAGAACTTCTGTAAGGTAAAATTCTGTTTTTTATGTACTAATAATTGGGCCATTTTATAATTTTTTTTCTGAAATTTTATAAATGTACATCCTAATTAAACCTATATATCATTTGTCATAGAAGTATTTTGGGCATAAAATTATTGATAACTACTATTTGTGAGGCTAAACTAGTGAAAACTGTTTTTGAATGTTGAAAATACAATATAATACAATGAATGATAATGTAATATATCTTCTTATTTTACTTGAATATTGAGAATGTAGAACATTTTTTGTCTCATACACGTTTTTCATTGTACTCTTGTACATTATTGTTAAATTGAAATGTCATGTCATGTGTCTGTATATGTTTAAATGTCAAAAAAAAGCAAAAAAAACATATGGGTTGACGTTGGTTGATTCATGAAATGGGTCTATTTTGGAGGAATTTCCACGAGAGTTACACAATGGTGGATGTGCATAAAACTTTCTCAGATAAGTCAGACAGAATCTAATATATAAGTCCCAATAAAAGGTTTACTGCAAAATGTCATTAGAAAGCCTATCTGGATATTAGTTAGAAATGAAAATGACATTTTGAATAAAAAAAATGAAACAGTATGTATGTCCGTGTTTTGTAAAAAAAATTAATTACATTATGTGCATTTGGATGGAGTAAAAATATGATTTGAAGTTATGAAGGTAATGTTGATCATTTTGTAATGTAAGTCATTGTGTAATATTGTAGGTTCACTGATTTTGGAAATTATCAACATTCCACCAAAATGTCATCCAAATTCAGAAGTGCACCATCCAAATAAGCCTGCTTTGTCTGGCTATTTAAGAGATTTATTTGTGGGAAACAAACCAAAAGAATGATCATCGCTGACGGGAGGAATGCACAGTCGGCCTCGGGGCTCACTGTAACAATAAGAGTACGAATTATTTCAAAACAAAAAGCTGGTTCCCAATTGAAACCACAGAAACAACTTTATCCAGAAACATGCACCTAGTTCTTCTTTCATTTACACAGTGGACCCATACCTCCTCTTTTTATGACACAGTGGGCCTATACACCATCATTTACTTACACAGTGGGCACCATCCTCGCCATCTACTATACACAGACTGTCCAACCTCAGTTCCTCCCTTACTTGTACAGTGGGCCCATACCTCCTCATTGTATGACACAGTGGGCATATACCCACTTGCTTACTTACACAATGGGTACCACTCTCGCCATCTACTGTACACAGACTGTCTAGCCTCATTTCCTCCCTTATTTGCAAAGTGGGCCCATACCTCCTCATTTTATGACACAGTGGGCCTATACCTCCTCATTTACTTACACAGTGAGCACCACCCTCGCCATCTACTGTTCACAGCCTGTCCAGCCTCAGTTCCTCCCTTACTTGTACAGTGGGCCCATACCTCCTCATTTTATGACACAGTGGGCCTATACCCCCTAATTTACATACACAGTGAGCACAACCCTCGCCATCTACTGTACACAGACTGTCCAGCCTCATTTCCTCCCTTATTTGCAAAGTGGGCCCATACTTCCTCATTTATGACACATTGGGCCTATACCCCCTCATTTTCTTACACATTGGGCACCACCCTCGCCAGCTACTGTTCACAGACTGTCCAGAATCAGTTCCTCCCTTATTTGCACAGTGGGCCCATACCTCCTCATTTATGACACGGTGGGCCTATACCCCCTCATTTACTTACACATTGGGCACCACCCTCACCAGCTACTGTACACAGACTCTCCAGCCTCACTTACTCCCTTACTTGCACAGTGGGCCCATACCTCCTCATTTTATGACACAGTGGGCCTATACCCCTCATTTACTTACAAAGTGGGCACCACCCTCATCATCTACTGTATACAGACTCTCCAGCCTCACTTCCTCCCTTGCTTGCACAGTGGGCCCATACCTCCTCATTTTATGACACAGTGGGCCTATATCCCTCATTTACTTACGAAGTGGGCACCACCCCCGCCATCTACTGTACACAGACTTTCCAACCTCAGTTCCTCCCTTACTTGCACAGTGGGCCCATACCTCCTCATTTTATGACACAGTGGGCCTACACCCTCATTTTCTTACACAGTGGGCACCATCCTCGCCATCTACTGTACACAGACTGTCCAACCTCAGTTCCTCCCTTACTTGTACAGTGGGCCATACCTCCTCATTTTATGATGCAGTGGGCATATACCCACTTGTTTACTTACACAATGGGTACCACCCTCGCCATCTACTGTACACAGACAGTCCAGCCTCATTTCCTCCCTTATTTGCAAAATGGGCCCATACCTCCACATTTATGACACAGTGGGCCTATACCTCCTCATTTTCTTACACATTGTGCACCACCCTCGCCATCTACTGTTCAGACTGTCCAGCCTCAGTTCCTCCCTTATTTGCACAGTGGGCCCATACCTCCTCATTTTAGGACACAGTGGGTCTATACCCCCTAATTTACTTACACAATGGACACCATCCCAGCCATCTACTGGACACAAACCGCCCAGTCTCAGTTTCACCATTACCTACACAGTGGGCCCATACCTTCTCATTTTATAACTTATTGACCCCACTTAACCTTCAAACTGGAATCAAAGGTCAAATTCAATTCTTGCAAATTATTAGCAGCCTATGATTTGCTATGATTGTTTTCACATTTCCAATACTAAGGAAGGTATGGGACCTTTTCAGTATGATGACCTCACCTGACCTTGAAATAAGAGTAAAAGGTTAAATTCAAGATGTGCTAAAGATTCAAAGGCTACGGTTTAGGTTGTTTTCACACTGGAGCTCTATTGAGACATAAAATACCGGTAGAATCAGATATGCAAGATCAAAGGTCAAATACAGGTCACACCATGACGTTGCACACATATAACCCTTGACCAATGTCCCTACCACATATTAACTTTCTACACCTTACGGTTTCTGATATATACCCTGGACAAGATTTTATAGGTCAAGGTCACTATAGCAAGGTCAAAGGTCAAATCAAGGTCACGCCATGACATTGCACACCTACAACCCTTGACCAATGTCCCTACCACATATCAACTATACCACATATCAACTTCCAACATATAGCCCAAAACAAAATTTTATAGATCAAGGTCACTATAGCAAGGTCAAAGGTAAAATCAAGTTCAGACCATGACGTTGCACACCTACACCTCATAACCAATGTTCCTTCCAAGTATCAACTTCCTACACCTTACAGTTGCCGAGATATAGCCCAGACAACTTTTTATAGATCAAGGTCACTATAGCAAGGTCAAAGGTAAAATCAAGTTCAGACCATGACGTTGCACACCTACACCTCATAACCAATGTTCCTTCCAAGTATCAACTTCCTACACCTTACAGTTACCGAGATATAGCCCAGACAACCTTTTATAGGTCAAGGTCACTACGGCAAGGTCAAAGGTCAAATCAGGGTCACACCATGACGTTGCACACCTATACAACCTAACCAATGTCCCTACCAAGTGTCAACTTCCAACACCTTACAGTTTTTGAGATATACTTTAGTAGCCCGGACAAGATTTTATAGGTCAAAGTCACTATGGAAAGGTCAAAGGTCAAATCAAGGTCACAGCTTTTTCCCAACACCCATCCGCCCGCCCATCCAGACACCATGGGTGAATAACTGCAGCATCAATGACCGTGGGGTAGGCTGTCTGAAAACAGGGGGTGAAACCAACAAGCTTCCACTTTTCAAGGAACACTTAATAAACACATTACATAATGTCCAAACACAGTGAGGTCACCTTACCATGAAGGAAAGAACTGAGACTGGACAGATTGTGTACAGTATGTGGCGAGGGTGGTGCCCACTGTGTAAATAAATGAGGGGGTATAGGCCCACTTTGTCCTAAAATGAGGAGATATGGGCCCACTGTGCACGTATGGGAGTAAGTGAGGCTGGACAGTCTGTGTACAGTAGATGAATAGGGTGGTGCCCACTATGTAAGTAAATGAAGGAGTATAGGCCCACTTTGTCATAACAAGAGGAGGTATAGGCCCACTCTGCAAGTAAGGGAGTAAGTGAGGCTGGACAGTCTGTGTACAGTAGATGAATAGGGTGGTTCCCACTATGTAAGTAAATGAAGGAGTATAGGCCCACTTTGTCATAACATGAGGAGGTATGGGCCCACTCTGCAAGTAAGGGAGTAAGTGAGGCTGGACAGTCTGTGTACAGTAGATGAATAGGGTGGTTCCCACTATGTAAGTAAATGAAGGAGTATAGGCCCACTTTGTCATAACATGAGGAGGTATGGGCCCACTGTGCAAGTAAGGGAGTAAGTGAGGGTGGACAGTCTGTGTACAGTAGATGAATAGGGTGGTTCCCACTATGTAAGTAAATGAAGGAGTATAGGCCCACTTTGTCATAACATGAGGAGGTATGGGCCCACTGTGCAAGTAAGGGAGTAAGTGAGGGTGGACAGTCTGTGTACAGTAGATGACGATGGTGGTGCCCACTATGTAAGTAATTGAAAGGGTATAGGCCCACTGTGTCATAAAATGAGGAGGTATCGGCCCACTGTTCAAGTAGGGAGGAAATTAAGCTGGACAGTTTGTGTACAGTAGATGGCTTTGGTGGTACACCCTGTGTAAGTAAATGAGGGGTGCATGCCCACTGTGTCATAAAATGAGGAGGTATGGGCCTACTGTGCAAGCAAAGGAGGAAGTAAGGCTGGGCAGTCTGTGTACAGTAGATGGCAAGGGTGGTACCCACTGTGTCAAAAAATGAGGAGGTATGGAACCACTGTGCAAGTAAGGGAGGAAATGAAGCTGGACAGTTTGTGTACAGTAGACGGCTTTGGTGGTGCACCCTGTATAAGTAAATGGGGGTATAGGCCCACTGTTGCATAAAATGAGGAGGTATGGGTCTACTGTGCAAGTAAGAGAGGAAATCAGGCTGGACAGCCTGTGCACAGTAGATGGTGAGGTTGGTACTCACTGTGTCAGAAGATGAGGGGGTATAGGCCCACTGTGTCATAAATAAGGAGGTATGGGCCCACTGTGTAAGTAAGGGAGGAAGTGAGGCTGGACAGTCTGTGTACAGTAGATGGCGAGAGTGGTGGCCACTATGTAAGAAAATGAGGGGGTATAGGCCTACTGTGTCATAAAATGAGGAGGTATGGGCCCACTGTGCAAATAAGGGAGGAACTGAGGCTGCACAGTTTTTGCAAAGTAGATGGCGAGGGTGGTGCCAACTGTGTAAGTACGTGAGGGGGTATAGGCCCACTGTGTCATAAAATAAGAAGGTATGGGCCCATTGTGTAAGTTAGGGGGGAATAAGTCTGCACAGTTTGTGTAAAGTAGATGGCGAGGGCGGTGCCCACTGTGTAAGTAGATGATGGGGTACAGGCCCACTGTGTCATAAAATGAGGGGTATAGGCCCACTGTGTCATACAATTAGAAGGTATGGGCCCATTGTGTAAGTAAGGGAGGAACTGAGGCTGCACAGTTAGTGCAAAGTAGATGGCGAGGGTTGTACCAACTGTGTAAGTAAATGTGGGGGTATAGGCCCACTGTGTCATAATATGAGGAGGTATGGGCCCACTGTGTAAGTAAGGGAGGAACAGAGGTTGGACAGTTTGTGTAGTGCAGATGCCGATGGTGGTGCCCACTGTGGAATTAGATGATGGGGTACAGGCCCACTGTGACATAAAATCACGGGGTATAGGCCCACTGTGCCATAAAATGAGGAGGTATGGGCCCATTGTGTAAGTAAGGGAGGAACTGAGGCTGCACAGTTTTTGCAAAAAAGATGGTGAGGGTGATGCCAACTGTGTAAGTAAATTAGGGGGTATAGGCCCACTGTGACATAAAATGAGGAGGTATGGTCCCATTGTGTAAGTAAGGGAGGAACTGAGGCTGCATATTTTCTGTACAGTAGATGGCGAGGTTGGTACTCACTATGTAAGTAAATTAGGGGGTATAGGCCCACCGTGTCATAAGTGAGGTGGTATGGGCCCACTGTGCCAGTAAGGGAGTAAGTGAGGCTATACAGTTTGTGTACAGTAGATGGCGAGGGTGGTGCCGATTGGGTAAGTAAATGGAGTATAGGCCCACTGTGTCATAAACTGAGGAGGCATAGGCCCACTATACAAATAAGTCAGGAAGTGAGGCTGGACAGTCTGTGTACAGTAGATGGCGAGGGTGCTGCTCACTGTGTAAGTAAATAAGGGGGTACAGGCCCACTGTGTCATAAATTGAGGAGGTATGGACCCACTGTGCAAGTAAGGGAGGAACTGAGGCTGGACAGTCTCTATGTAGTAGATGGCGAGGGGGCTGCTTACTGAGAAAGAAATGAGGGGGAACAGGCCCACTGGGTAAGAAAATGAGGAGGTATATGGGCCCACTGTGCAAGTAAGAGACGAACTGAGGCTAGACAGTGTGTGTTCATTAGTTGGCGAGGTTGGTGCTCACTGTGTAAGTAAATGAGGGGGTATAGGCCTACTGTGTCCTAAAATGAGGAGGTATGGAACCACTGTGGAAGTAAGGGGAGAAGTGAGGCTGGATAGTCTGTGTACAGTAGATAGCGAGGGTGGTGCCCACTGTATGAGAAAATGAGGGGGTATAGGCCCACTGGTCAAAACACGAGGAGGTATGGAACCATTGTGGAAGTAAGGGAGGAAATGAGGCTGGGCACTCTGTGTGCAGTAAAAGGGAGGGTGGTGCCCACTGTGAACGAAAATGAGGAGGTATGGGCCCACTGTGCAAATAAGGGAGGAACTAAGGCTGGACAGTTTGTGTCCAGTAGACGGCTTGGGTGGTGCCCACTGTGTAAGTAAATGAGGGGGTATAGGCCTACTGTGTCATAAAATGAGGAGGTATGGGCCCACTGTGCAAGTAAGGAAGAAATAAGGCTGGACTGTCTGTGTACAGTAGATGGCGAGGTTGGTACTCACTGTGAAAGAAAATGAGGGGGTATAGGCCCACTCTGTCATAAATGAGGAGGTATGGGCCCACTGGTGAAGTAAGGGAGGAAATGAGGCTATACAGTTTGTGTACAGTAGATGGCGAGGGTGGTGCCCACTGGGTAAGTAAATGGAGTATAGGCCCACTGTGTCATAGAATGAGGAGGTATAGGCCCACTGTACAAGTAAGGGAAGAAGTGGGGCTGGACAGTCTGTGTACAGTAGATGGCGAGGGTGGTGCCCACTGTTCAAGAAAATGATGGGGTATAGGCCCACTGTGTCCAAAAATGAGGAGGTATGGAACCACTGTGGAAATAAGGGAGGAAGTGAGGCTGGATACTCTGTGTACAGTAGATGGCGAGGGTGGTGCCCACTGTGTAGGAAAATGAGGAGGCATGGGCCCATTCTGGAAATAAGGGAGGAACTGAGGCTGGACAGTTTGTGTCCAGTAGATGACGAGGGTGGTGCCCACTGTGTAAGTAAATGAGGGGGTATAGGCCTACTGTGTCATAAAATGAGGAGGTATGGGCCCACTGTGCAAGTAAGGCAGGAACTGAGGCTGGGCAGTCTGTGTACAGTAGATGACAAGATTGGTGCTCACTCTGTAAGTAACTGAGGGGGTATAGGCCCACTCTGTCATAAATGAGTAGGGATGGGCCCACTGTACAAGTAAGGGAGGAACTGAGGCTGGAAAGTCTATGTACAGTAGATGGCGAGAGTAGTACTCACTCTTTAAGTAAATGAGGGGGTATAGGCCCACTGTGTCATAAATGAGGAGTGATGGGCCCACTGTATAAGTAAGGGGGGAACTGAGGTTGGACAGTCTATGTACAGTAGATGGCGAGGGTGGTACTTACTCTGTAAGTAAATGAGGGGGTATAGGCCCACTGTGTCATAAATGAAGAAGTATGGGCCCACTGTGGAAGTCTGTCTGTCTGTGTACAGTAGATGGCGAGGGTGGTGCTCACTGTGTAATTAAATGAAGGGGTATAAGCCCACTGTGTCAAAAAATGGGGAGACAGAATAGATAGTGATAGTTATGCTTGCCATTTAATAATAAATTATAATTTCATGAAAAACTGTATGCTCATTGAGCGGGTCCCACTGTGCAAAAAGCATGTCCCACTACAACACTGCACAGTGGGCCCCGAGGCCGGCTGTGTTTGCCTCTCTTCAGCGCTGAACCCCCTTCTAACAAACTTGATGTACGCATGCGTTACGGATGTGACGTTTATTTTGCATGCCATATTTGGAAAAAACAAGGCTTACGTCATGCTGATTCCACCAATCACAACAAAGAATTTTGGGCTTGTTTCAACGGGTTGTTGATTCCTCCATTTTCAATGTAGCTTGTTGTTTTGTTTGTGTATTTCTTAATTTTTGTCAAAATGTCGACGTTTGGAATGAATTTACGTGTCACAACTGACAGCAAACAAGGCGGAAGGAAGTATATGGAAGATATGATATCTATAAAGTTTAAAAAGTCAGAGGACGGGCGGAATATTGAGTATACTTATCTTGCAGTTTTTGATGGCCATGGCGGTTCGGAGGCGGCCAAATTTGCTAAAGAACATTTGCTTGACGAAATAACAAAACAAACTGGGTTTTGGAGTACTGATGACTCTCAAGTCACGAAGGCAATTAAGGATGGTTTCCTGTCATGCCATAACTTGATGCAAAAGGATATACGTAAGTTTAATGTATATTGGCCCAAACAAAAGACTGAATTTCGCGCCTGGTGGGGGATAGTAAACATGTTTACAGGTGCAGCTACTAGTGGTGGTGGACTAATTCACGCCCGGGTACCAATTCACGCCCACCCTCAATTTTCTTGAAGATTTGCAATTTTTCATAGACATGGTGGGATCTAGACGTGGTTACCTCGGCTCTACTTGCGTGTAGAGCCGTGGCACGACCCCACATAAAACTGGAGATTTGCATAAAACACAAATACCATAAAAATTATACACACAACTGTTCCCACAACTATTTTGTCACATTAACCTTAACTGTCAGCCAACATGCAAACATGTTTGACAAAAAAATTAATTACATTTCCTCATTTTCAATACTTTTTGGACCATTTCTCCAAAAATTTGAAAATGCTCTTTTGTTATAAAAGCTGTATAAAATGTCATATATTATACACATATTGTATTTGTTGTTTCCTTGGCTTAATAGACCGATTAATCTGTCTCTCAGCCAATTTTTAAAAGATTGATGTATTGGCGAGAGACAGATGGCATTAGTATGCAAAAAACATAAACGTCATGAAGGGCAACAAGTGGCACACATCCTGACATTAAACATGTACTAGGCTACCACCTTGAGTAACAAGGATGTGCCCCGCATTAAAAGAAATAAACTTTTTGCATAGTTAATGGATATATTTACCAAAATATATTTCACTTGCCAAATTTTATCATTGTTTATACAAACAGGAAGTGCAGAAAAAGTGTCTATATTGCTGCAAACACAGAAAATTGTGTTCCTGCATCTAAATGCTTTCTACTGTTAATACATATAAGTGCATATTTTAAAGTTTAAAGGGACGGTAATTTTCAGATATTGAAGTTTTTTGTGTAGCGAGGAACTCTGTCCCAAAATGCCATCCATCAGTTTTAAAAAGGCATATTTTGGGACAGAAAACTCGGTCTATTGGCTTAATATCAACTGCTTTTAAATATATCAAACCATTTTGAGTCATTTTATCAAGTTTTATTCAACAGAAACTGATTTTATGCAAATCTCTAGTTTTATGTGGGGTCGTGCCACGGCTCTACACGCAAGTAAAGTAGAGCCGAGGTAACCACGTCTAGGTGGGATCAAGTGAAGAAAGAGGCGCATTCAGTCGAAACGCCACTAAAACATGGGTTGAGGGGGGAGATCTTCCGTCGGTTTGCCGAGCGGCGCCTCTATCTTCACTTGTCCCACGTGGTGTTTACCACATCATAGATAATCATCAAATTGATCATATACATTTGTGATTTATTGTTTAACTGTGATTGTTTTGGATAAATTTAGTGGTGGGCGTGAATTGGTACCCGGGCGTGAATTGGTCCACCACCACTAGTACTTTAGCGTACAATGTAGCATCATTTAAAAATTCATTGGTACAAAGTATTTTATTGGCAGAGTTTGCCAAAAATGTCCTGATGACATTTCCAGAAAACTCAATACTGCTAAGCTACCCATGTTCGTCACCTGCCAAAAGTAAGAAGTTCAATTGCCTTCCCTGTGTCCGTGATTTCAATCAGTGTTGTGTCCTTGTAGTAACAAGTAACTACACCTTTTCTCATTTTTATCCATTTTTTTGTGTGTTACAGTTAATTCCAATCATTCTGCTATAGTCGGCCCTGCCAACTCGGACCCATTTTGATGCAAACTCGGCCTCTTCTGAAACTCATCCCCACCAAGTTAATAAATTGCTCCTGTCTTTTAATATATATTACTTAGTGTTGTTAACGGTTTACCGGTATGCGGAATATCGTTTCGTTTTGGTAGAAAAAACGAAATCTGCAAAGAATATTTGGGAACCGGTTTTTGAAGATGTTATTATTTTAGGCTTTCTAATGGCCAATACTTCATCAAAATGACAAAACATATACATATTTTGTAAAATATGTGACATTTTTACCTTATATTGAGGAAAAATCATTTTTGCATACATAAAAACATCTCGCGAAAGCCACTTCCACTTACAAGTTATCGCTCATGTACACCCGCGAATAATTTTTCAATGCACAGAACAAGCGTACGAAATACCGGATTTCGTTTCGTTTCAAAGCCCCGGTAACCGGTTTTGATTTCTGTAATCGATGCCACCACTAATATTACTTGTGTATGCATTATATATTAATAATGTGTAAAGTTTTTAAGAGATAAATTTGCATGGAAATGGTTTATAGAAGGTATAGTATTTTACAAGTGATGGCTATATTATTAAAGCTGTTACTAATGGATTTGACAAAACATTTTTATCTCCCGCCGGCCGATAGGCCCGGTACGGGAGATTATAAAATGCCCTGTGTCCGTGCGTGCGTCCGTTCGTCACATTTTTACACAAGCCTTTCTATCTCTTAAAATATTATAGCTAGAGCTTCCAAATTTGCAGGATAAATTCATCATTGGAAAAACTTGCCTGGGAATCTTTTTCGGCTGATTCGGAAAAACAAGATGGCCGCCACGGGTGTTAACAAGATGGCCGCCATGGTTTTTTTTTCAGGTGTTCTGCCATGGGTTTTTTTTTCGTTGATTTAGATGGCTGCCATAAGTGTGTAGTTGCACTTTTATACAGCCTAAAAATAGCCTGCTTAGTATTTTTCAGACCTAGGTCCACAGCTAAGTGAGTAATAGCAATGGTGGCTACTTTCAGTAAAGTGCTCATAATTCCAAAAGAACTGCATTTAGAGCATTTCTGTAAAATATGTTGTTCAGCTACTTTCTCCATGCCTACAAGATGGTGCCATTTTTAGGGGTCTATCTTGATAGCTAAGTGAGTAATAGCTATTTTATGTTTTTAACAATGACCAAAATGAGTAAGTTGCTTTTATCTTTGTAACTGTTACTTACAATATTGGTCTCAAATATGTTGTTGAACAACTCCTTCATGGACTATATCATGGTGAGGTTTCCAAGATCTAGCACCATAGCTAGCTGAGTAATAGCTAGGGGTGCAACGAATCAAAATATTACGAACCGAATCGATCCGCGAATCAATCATTGCAAACCAAATCGATTCACGAATCAATTTGACATAATTTAACTTGCCTCTGCAGTGGTCATTTGCAAACATAAGCACAAATGAGCAGTGTTCATGTTTGCTATTACTTGTTAACAATTGTCTTTGAAGTCACTTGTAAGAGTGCATTATGCAAAAATATACCTTAAAAAGTGAAAATATTAAAAACTGGATAATAAAATCTTGTTGTGCAATAGATATTTATTTCTATATATATTTAACAAAACTATGAAAAAAGTGGCAAATTTACATCCACTGGTGAGTTTACATCACTTACTATAAACGTGTTTTCTATTGATAATTACAGAATTTTTGTTAAACGAAGTATGATTGGACAGTGCCGTTTCTGCTCGACCAATCAAATTAAGGCATTTAGAAGCAAGGAAACATGGAGGAATTGGGTTAAAAAGACAATATATGTGTCCTTTTATTTGATTTTTAAACAAAATTCGTCTAATTTTCCCAATATTTACAGCGAAAACGCGGGCGATAATGCAATATATATGCGTTACCGCGACTCAGGATGAGATTCGCGAACTTTCGTTTGCCACCAAGTGGTTTGCGGATCTCTGTTTCACCGAAAATGACCGAATATACCGAACCACCGAACTATCGTTTCAGTACTAGTAATAGCTACACTAAGTTTCCATTTGACCATTCAACAAGTCACTTATAACTCAAAAACTATTGAATATAGAGGATTTTTGTCAAATATGTTGTTTATCTACTTTTTGATGTACTGTGTCGTGGTGAATTTTCAGAGCTGTAAGTCCATAGCTAACTGAGTAATAGCTACTTTTAAATTTCTTAATTTCAACATTGAATACAGGTAAATCACTTATACCTCCAAAACTATTGAATTTAGGGAATTATTGTCAAATATGTTAATTGGTTACTTTTTAATGTTCTGTGTCGTGGAAAAGTTTCAGAGCTGTATTTCCATAGCTAACTGAGTAATGGCTACTTTGAATTTCGACAATGAGTAAATCACTTATAACTCCAAAACTATTAAATTTGGAGAATTATTGTCAAATATGTTGTTCACTTACTATTTCATGTATATGTCATGGGAAATTTTCACCTTCTTTTTGATGTATTGTGTAATGGCAAATTTTGAGACCTGTAGGTCCATAGCTAATTGAGTAATAGCTACTTTGATTTTTGCGGAAAATGAAAAAGTGTTAATATCTCGAAAACTGTAAGAGATAGAGCGATTTTGAGTGAATTTTTGACCCGTAGGGTAGTACATGAGTATACTATGCAAAAGGGAAAAAAATTCAATTTTCGCCACTTTTGGCGGCTATCTTGGATTTTTAGCAGAAAATAAACACTGAAAATATCTTCGAAATGGTAACAGATAGAGCGATTTTAGCGGAAAATGAAAAATTGTGAATATCTCGGAAAAGGTATTTCCTCCCCTTTAATGCTCGGCGGGAGATACACACCGCGGCAGTGGTCTTGTAGATATTACTCTAATTGTGTAAACCTGTTTCAAGATTATGTGTTTCTGTTATATCCACAATTAAAAACTGTAAACAATGATACCTAGATGATCAAAATCCATCCATAAATAAAGATTTTATGTCAATTTGAATTTCTAATTGAATGGGGCTGAGTTTACATACATGGGTCCGAGTTGGTGGGGGCCGAGTTGGCAAAGGTCCGAGTTGACCAGTTTCCGAATTAGCCACATGCATATAACAATGAAGGCCTCAAATGTCCCACTTGATTAAGCTGTGCTGGGCAAGTGCATTTGTTGGTTAATTGCATTAATAATGAATTGGTTGAGTGTAACATATATTAACCAATTAATTGGTAACTTTGTGTCACAGGCTGACATATGCATGAGTGATACTGAACTTTATTAAATGCAATTAATTGCTGGGCATGTCTATCACTGGGCCCACTTTCTTCACCAAGTCATTGATTGAATGATTGGTGTCATAGTGTTTTATTAGTGTGTTATTGTGTGAGATAAAAGTCAGTGATACAAGAAGAGTGTTGTGATAGTGGGTGTTATTAGTATTGATACAAGCATAGGGTTGTGATAGATGAAAAAATTGGGTGTTATTAGTGTGTACTGTGTGGAATAAAAATTAGTGATACAAGCAGAATATAGCAGAATTTCCCTGTATATATCAGAACTTACTTGTATATAACAGAACTTCCTATACATAACAGAACCTTCGTAAATATAACACAACATTTTAAAACCTCATTGGAACAGTCAAGGAATTGGACAGTACGCTACTGTGTCACACAAGTTCATAACTTCACATATAGATGTCAGATGGTAGGTGAAGGACAGGGGCATTTCACCAAATGCCTGCTACGGCAGGGTGTACCGACTAGTGGGGTATTATTCTGTGGGTTTAAAGTGGAAATGTGAAGTGTAATATGTTTAAGCATATTTTATTTTACAATTTGGTTAGAATACTCGCAGTCTCCTATGAATTAAGCTATACCATTGACCAAATGTTTTTGCTGACCTGGTCTTTTTTATTTCTGTTTAGATAATTGGCCACAGACTGTTCTTGGTCATCCATCTACTTCAGGAACAACAGTCAGTGTTGTGTTTATAAAGAATGGAAAACTCTACATTGCTCATGTTGGAGATTCTTCTGTTGTGCTAGGATTGCAGAATAAGCCTGACAGCTCACATATATCTGCTAGCTGTGTAACTGTTGTAAGTAATAGGTAGTGTTAGTCAGTTTATGACCTTAAAAATGGTTGTCTGTGCAAAGATATCAGGTAAATTACTACAATTAATGATATTGGATGAAATTAATTTTTTTTTCTTCTTAACAATCTAACATGTGAAGGACTAGGATGGTGTTCTTGGTGCTCGGAGCATTTTTACTGAAATACCATGGCAACACTTTACAACTGCCATCTAGATTTTCAACACATGTAATTGAAGGAAAACGTAAAATAGCATGCACAAACTCTAATTATGAAGGACCTATAACTTTTATCTCATATTTTTGTGCATTTGGAGATTTTTATAGCTATTTTGTCAAGCAGAACTGTTGTGTTGTGGTTTCATGAGTTTCACTTCCTGTTTGTAGGCCTGTTCAATTGAAGATGTACCAAAACCCATCTTTTTTATACAATTCCAGAATTGGAAATGAAAAATATGCTACCAACCCATCCCCCCACCAAAAAAAAAAAAAAGGACAAAACCTGAACTTAGGCTTGAACACACTGAAACACTTCACTTCAATACTTCCAAAACAATGCATCACTTCAACACAAATGATTCAGGTTTTCTTAGTAACAGGAAATCCGTACTAGCCATTTGGTAGCCAAACACACTTGGGGAAAATTAAAGGTAGTTACTTAGAAGTATTCAAAGGTAGTGATGTATAAAATTTTGACTGAGCAGACTCAAATAAAAGTTACAAAACAGTAATAAAATTTAAAGTAATATTCATTTGTAATTCTAGTTTAATAGCAGTGAAAATAGCATTAACAAAATTTATTCACAAAAATGTTGTAATATCTAAAATTAATCTTTCAAATACTCAGGTAATATATTTTTCAACAATGGTTTTAACAATTGATGTTTTTTTTTACATGGAATATGATTAAGGTCACTTCTTTTATTATTGTGAAAGTGAGTGTGTGAGTTTAATTTTTCTTCAGATTTTCCTGTAGATTGGTTATAGTTTATTGAAAATAATGAAAAGAAAGGTCCCAGTGCATTAAGCCTGAAGTTATTTGACATGGTTTTGGCCAGTGGCCACCACTATAGTAAATCAGGAGTTGAGTCTGTTAATGCCAAACAAATACCTAGTCTGCATTTCTTTCAGAGTTAAAGCCTTCATTTCAACCTTTTGAGTATTGTGTGCAGATGTATTTGGCTTTGCCATTTCCTTAAACTTGTTTTTTTTTAAAAAAAAAACCTTTTGCAGGATCACAAACCAGATTGCCCCAAAGAACTTAAGCGAATTCAAAGTAATGGCGGTGCAGTTGTTGCCAAAGCAGGGGTGCAGAGAGTGGTATGGAATCGACCCAAGAAACCTCACCAAGGACCAATACGAAGAAGCACACCAATTGACAAAATACCATTTCTCGCTATTGCTAGGGCATTAGGTGTGTGATATTTCTTAGTATTTGAAATGTTTAAATTTGTGTCATAAATTTAAATTGCACTTTTCATAGCATATACAGTTAAATGGGTAATTGCCTTATCTCACTTTGGTCTGGGTGCCAATTATGGTGGTTTCCCTGAAGGAAAAACTTGTGTCCTTCCCCAAGATTGATTACTCCTGAATAGAAATACTTTTTACCCTGAAGCCTTTAAGGGCTGTGTATTTATTGTTTTCAATCATGGCATCCGGATGGGTGGGTGGGTGGTGGAAACAAATTTTTCCAGGCTATATCTCGGAAACCATGTGATGTAGGAAGTTGAAACTTGGTAGGGACATTGGTTGTGGGATGTAGGTGTGCAATGACTTGGTGTGACCTTGATTTGACATTTAAAATCTTGTCCGTGCTATATATCAGAAATTGTAAAGTGTAAGAAGTTGATACTTTGTAGTAACATTGTTTAGGGAGTGTAGGTGTGCAATGTCATGGTGTGACCTTGATTTGACCTTTGAGCTTGCTGTATTGACCTTGACCATTAAAATTTTGTCCCGACTATCCAAACTGTATCTCAGAATCAGTAAGGTGTAAAAGGTTGATATTTGGTTTGGACATTAGTTAGGGGTTTCAGTATGCTATGTCATGGTGTGACCTTGATTTGACCTTCACTGTGGTGACCTTGGACTTTAAAATCTTGTTCAGGCTCTATCACCGAAACTCTAAGGTGTAGGAACTTCATATTTTATTGCATTAATACATCCTATCCAATGGACAATTGCTAATCCGGTCGGTGCAGACCGGCCCGCCAAACGACAGAAAAAGTCGCCTTATATGAGTGCATAATGCCCTCACAAGCATACCGGTCCCAGTGTGTGCTCGCAAGGTGGCGTGTCGTACTTCCTTCCTGTCCAGACAGCGTGACGTCATAGCATCTTTTTTCGTTTGGCGTGTGTGTGTGGACGCGTTTTTCATCAGGTCTCGCAAGTGATATATATTGTGTTTGATAATTCTTCAAGGAACTTTATTTTATTTTATGGAATATTAGTACTTTCATTGTGGATATAATGGCATCTCCTGGTCAACGAAGGGGAGTTTGTGGACACGCCATGGCTGGCTTTGACCAGCATGCGCATTGTGCCCGTTGTCGGGAAAAAAAGAAAGGTACTGATCCTTGTATTAAAGGCAATGTTTGCCCTTCATGTAATGTGCTTACTGAAGAACAGTAACTTCGCTTGGCCACCCCCGTTTACCAGAATAAGAAGGAAAAGCGAGACAGTAAGTCTGCACTAGAAGATTGTACGTTAGTGGACCCTGCTCTAGTGTCAGTCCTGGGGGTTTTCTACAGAAAGCGGGATTAAAAGCTCAGAAGAGGTGAGTAGCAACGCTGTAGTTGTGAAAGCCAAGAAAGATGCTGAGAGCTTGGAAGGGGCAAGTAACGTGTCTGCTAACGTGAAAGCTAAGAAGAAGATTAAATCCCCTGCAGTTTCTGTGACCAAGGAAAAGCCAGAAAAAAGCAAGAAACGTCAATCTTCACCGGCTAAACCCACCAAGGGTTCTACAGACAGTAAATTGGAGGCTATGGATACTATGTGGTTGGACAGGTTTAATAGGCTTGAGGCTATGCTGTTGTCTAAAAGTCTATCTCAACCGGAACCGTCTTTTCAACCAGTGAAACTATCACCGGTCAGACCATCTCCAACTGGCATCGCTGAGAACGTTGCTCCCTTCTTTGCTCCATCTCAAGTCAATACCAAAACGTCTTCATCTCACGAACAAGGGGACAAATCTTTGCCTTCTAACCACCCTCATGATATGCCAGTACTCAAGCCGGTTGCCAGTTGTTCAGGCTTGTTAACTTCTCAGCAACAATCAAAACCGGAAATGGATACCGACAGTGCCTCAGAGTCTGATTCCTTACCAGATATGTCGGATAAATGTGAAGAGGGTGAACTTTCAGGACTAGATCCGGATAATTCCCTCTCTGATGTTGACCAGGCCCCGTCTGAGGAACAGACATACAGGGAAACAATGCGAGGTATCAGGGCTTATATGAATTGGAATCACATCCCAGATATGGATACAACCCTAGCCAGTTCCGAGGACAATCCCTTTGCAGCTCCCAAAATACAGCCTGCAGGGAAGATTAGTGTTCAACTACCTACAGATGATTGGCTGTGCCGAAAAATGGACAGACTTAATTTGACTCTTACGCAAGGATATCCTGCTAAGGGTTCTGAACCCGGTGGGCTGCAAAGGGATCAATTCATCAAACCTACCAAGTCACAGGGGAAATGGTATGGCTTGCATCCTAACCAAGATAAACCGGCTGGTTCCGTCTCTTTCTGGCACAGTGACAATGCTAAAGTTAACAGTACCTTCAGTAGAATCGCCATATACTCTGCTCTTTCAGCACCAGCCCCTGTTTCTCGTTTTATTGCTCAGGATACCCTACGTAAATGGGAAACAAGTGCACGTGAAGCCACATATATGTGTAATCAAGCTGCTGGCTTGAGTAGATGTTTGAATAAGGTTCAACAGGATAAGTCCTCGCAGTTAAAGATCGTTCAAGGAGAACACATAATAATACAAGTTCTTTGAAAACCTGCACATATTAATTCAAGAAATAATTAAAACATGCTATTTATCCACCAAAAATACATTTCTGCAATAGAAAATATAAACAAAAGTAACAAAAGTTACATAAAAAACAACAGTTTTATCTTTCCTGTATATTGCTCTCAGGTTTTGTATCTCTTCCGTGAAACCAGAAGTAGGTCACTGACAATGTAAACAAAGATGACGGCAGACTTGACCCCGTTTTGTGTTAGTTGAAACTGTGTCTTTTAAAGATTTTATGCAATAAATATACGTTTAAGCTGTTAAATTAGCATTTTTTAAAATGTTGTCTGTTTGGTGTATGTTATTTCGATATTGAAATACTGGTAGTATGTGTCGATATCGGCAGTTCCGTGGGATGATCGATCGATATTGAAAGATCGAGCACCAATCCCTATACTAGAACACAGCAAAGGCAAGTCTGCCGGCAAAGCAGGTAGTGCCACCGAAGAACTTCCACATCTTATGCATTTTAAATTAAATTAAAATTTTTAATGCTTCTATTTTCCAGTGTATGGCAAAAACAATGGAACACTTGTCAGATCTTATGCATTTTAAATTAAATTAAAATTTTTAATGCTTCTATTTTCCAGTGTATGGCGAAAACAATGGAACACTTGTCAGATTTCGCTTTTGTCAGTATGTTTAACTTCACATTGGCTAGACGGGACTCGTACCTTGCCCTTGTAAAGGCTGGCATCAAGCAGGACACCCTGGCCTCTCTACGCCAGGCCCCTATGCAGTTGGATACTTTGTTTCCTGATTTAGTGTTGAAGAAAGCAGAAGAGGATATCTCAAAGTTTGAAGACAGGGGTCGGTCTCACACTAGTTCCTCTGGCCGGAAGGACAGTCGTTTCCATCCGTATAAAAGGCCTGAGAAGCCCCATCAAGAAAATAAGCAGACTAGGCCTGCCTGGAAGAACATTGGCAGATTGCAAAAGAAAAAGGCTAAATTCCAGGGTAACAAATACTCCTCGCAACAGGCCCGGGATTACAGTTCATTTAAATGACAATCAAGGTTCAGACCTTCAGTCCCTGGAGGTTCAACACAGGGGACAGGAACTTTACAGTGGGGTGCCGGATCATCAAGCCGGACCGGACTCCGAACAGACTTTAAAGTTTGTGCAAGGAAATATAAACTCTGTAAATTCATCTGTTGTTTTTCCTGCACCTTTTGCAATCGGGCAGCCGCAAAAGAAAGGCATAAGTCCAGTACCTGTAAACTTAAACAAAGTTCAGTCATTAAAATATGTGAACAATGCTTTGTGTGTAGATCACTTGTGTTCTGTAACTCCTGTAGCAAATGTCCCAAATGTTGCTTCCAATCTTCTTGTAGGGACCAGACTTCAAAACTATTGGACAAAGTGGGTGGATCTGGGTGCAATCCAATGGTAGTTCAAATCCTAAGAGAGGGTTACCATCTCCCCTTTCGGATCCGACCCAAACTTGCAAGAAATCCCACAGTCATAAGCTGCTATGTAAATCCCCACAGGAACAGCTACCTGGTGGAGGCATTGCATCAGCTTATAACCAAAAATGCAATAGAAATCGTTCAAAATCCAAACTCCTTAGGTTTCTTCAACCAACTATTTCTAGTTCCAAAACCCAACAAAAAGTGGAGACCTATACTGGATCTGAGCAAACTCAATCTTTTTCTCAAGGTGGAGAAATTAAAAATGGAAACCCCGGAAACCATCCGGACTTCCCTTCAACAAGGGGAGTGGGTCACCTCAATAGACTTCAAAGACGCCTACTTCCATATACCCATACACCAGAGGTCGCGAAAATATCTCAGATTTCATGTCCAAGGTCAGACCTACCAGTTCAAAGCACTACCTTTTGGCCTCTCAACAGCTCCTATGGAGTTCACTGTAGTAGCCAAAGAAGTAAAACTGATGGCTATAAGCAAAGGTATAAGAATCCACCAGTACCTAGACGACTGGTTGGTGAGAGCCAGCTCCCACTATCTTTGTCTTGAACACACCCAAAAGTTGGTCCAGATTTGTCAGGAGCTGGGTTGGTTAGTGAATGTAGAGAAGTCAGAACTCGAACCCAAACAGGTCTTCGATTTTGTAAGCTATCAATTCGACCTCCAGTCCGACCGGGTCTGACCTACTCCGGACCGGTGGCAAACCCTTCAGGGGAAGATACAGACCCTACTTTCACTGCCGGCCTGTCCGGTCCGGCAATTCATGTCCTTGATAGGCCTGTTAACAGCCACAGAAAAGCAGGTTCATCTAGGTCGACTGCATATGAGGCCCATACAGTGGCATCTCAAAAACAATTGGAGGGTACCAGAATCTCTGGAGAAAATTATCCCATTTCCCAGATCACTAAACCCCCACTTAAGGTGGTGGCTCGAGGAAGACAATGTGCTCCAAGGGCAACCATTACACCCCTTAAAACATGCTCTACAAATTTTTACAGACGCATCAAAAGAAGGTTGGGGCGCTCATTTAAACGAACACACTGCAAGAGGTTCCTGGTCAGTGCTGGAAAGCAAGTTGCACATAAATTATCTGGAACTAAAAGCAGTCTTTCTAGCCTTAAGGGAGTTCCAGGACCTCTGTGTAAACAATATAGTGCTAGTGGCCACCGACAATACAACAGTGGTGGCTTACATAAACAAAGAAGGAGGCATGAGGTCAGGTCCACTCTGTGCCCTGCTATGGAGAATCCTGATCTGGTGTGCCAGGAAGCAAGTGACACTGAAAGCCCGACACATCCCGGGTCGGCTGAACGTGGTAGCAGACAAGCTATCCAGATTAGGACAGACCATTCAAACGGAGTGGTCCCTCCTTCCGCAGGTATTCGAAGCAATATGCTGCAGGTGGCACCGGCCTCAAATAGACCTCTTTGCCACCAGATTCAACAACAAGCTACCTCTCTTTGTGTCACCCTTTCCAGATCCCCTGGCCTCACCAGTAGATGCACTCAGCCTACCATGGGAGGATCTGGATCCTAATGCTTCCCCCCCCCCCCCCCCCAACAGCCATATTGGGTAAGGTAGTAGAGAAGTTGCAGGACTCCCAGTGCAGCAGAATCATTCTGATCGCCCCGGGGTGGCCAAACATGCCCTGGTTTTGGGACCTGGTAGTCATGTCCAGTCAAATTCCACTGAGCTTGCCCAAAGTGCCCAATCTGCTGACCCAGCCCTTCAGTCAGACTCCTCACAGGAATCTGACAAATCTAAATCTCCACGCTTGGCTCCTAGAGCCTCAGCAATCAAGGAGCACGGTTTCTCTGAGGCAGTGGCAGCAAGAATTGAAGCTCCTCAGAGAAAATCAACCAGATCAGTCTATGAAGCAAAATGGGCCATTTTTACAAAGTGGTGCCTCTCTAATAAGGTGGACTTCAGAGCACCACCTGTAAAATCAGTGGCTGATTTTCTTATGTACCTTTTTCAGGACAAAAAGTTGCAGCCCAGTACCATTGATGGTTACAGGTCTGCTATTGCAGATAAATTGGGGAATTCCTCCATTAATGTCAGCAAAGATGACAATCTCACCTGTCTCCTGGATAGTTTCCACAGGGACAGACCCAGAGGCAGGAGGGGAATCCCTTCCTGGAACCTCTCCCTGGTTCTACACCAATTGACAAAAGCACCCTTTGAGCCAATTGGGGAGGCCTCCTTGAAGCATTTGACCTTCAAGACAGTCTTTCTGTTAGCCTTAGGGTCGGGCAAACGTAGAAGTGAGATACATGCTTGGCAGAACAGAAATATCAGGCACCAAGCAGACTGGTCAAAAGTGTCACTATTCCCTTCACCCAGCTTTTTGTCAAAGAATCAGTTGGCCAAGGAAGGTCCAGATAGTGTGGCTCCAGTGGTTATTCCAGCCCTGGCCCCAACACTGGATAGGTCCCTGAAGTCTGACAGATCCCTCTGCCCAGTCAGAGCTTTGCGCTATTATTTGGACAGGACTTAGGCAGAATAAGGAACTAGTCTTTGTTTCCTTTAAGAAAGGTTTCAACAAGGATATTTCCCCTGCCACCATCTCCTCGTGCAAGGTTGGTTCTGACAGTTCAAACCCGAATAACGGATAACTGAATGATGATACCCGACCATAGCCTTAAGGGTTCTTGATCCCAAGGTCTACCCAGGCTTGAAAGGGAAAAGTTTTAATTCTGGTCATGAGTTCACTGCTAGTCCCTAGTAACTTGCCCGCCAGCCAAGCGGTAGTTATTCAGCAATTGTCCATTGGATAGGATGTATTAACGCAATAAAATTGCAAATTTAATAAGTAAATTAAATTTTTATAAGCTAATACCCTATCCAATGGACACACAAGACCCTCCCAGCCGACCCCGCTATCAGCTTACTAGGGGTCTAATAGGTTTAGACAACGAAAAAAGATGCTATGACGTCACGCTGTCTGGACAGGAAGGAAGTACGACATGCCACCTTGCGAGCACACACTGGGACCGGTACGCTTGTGAGGGCATTATGCACTCATACAAGGCGACTTTTTCTGTCATTTGGCGGGCCGGTCTGCGCCGACCGGATTAGCAATTGTCCATTGGATAGGGTATTAACTTATAAAAATTTAATTTACTTATTAAATTTGCAATTTGTTAGGGACTTTGGTTAGAAGGTGTACGTGACCAAAATCTTGATTCAACACTTGTTATAGTGACTTTGACCTTTAAAATCTTGTCTGGGCCATATCTCAGAAACTGTAAAAAGTTGTAGAAAGGTGCAGAAAGTTGATTCCTGGGGTGGGTCATCGGTCAGAGTGCAGGTATTCTAAGTCATGGTGTGATCTTAAACCTTGACTCTGCCAAGTATGTTCACCTGCCATTAGTGTTGGGAATCGCCTCCAATTTTCATGGTCGATTATTTGTCCATTTTTCCGAGCGATGATCGACCCATAATCAATTATTTTACTCCATTATTTAAGAAACACTTTCCGGGATAAAGTATAGTAAGAATAACGGTGTTCCGACATTTAGAATCTACGGAAAGTACCCACTTCCTGTAAATATGGCCGTAGACAAAAACTTGAAATTCAAGACAAAACTGTCAGTTTATTAAGTAAAAATACCAAAAATATTTTTAAAATACGTGGATATTGATATAAATCAGGAAAGGTAAAATATAAGCTTAATAATCGATCATTAGAAAACGCCAGTGACCGACCGCGATTCTACACTGTCACTGACGATTAATCGAGCACACGTCCAATCGTCCACCCACTACCTGCCATAATTGAGACATATTCCTCTTATTACAAAGATATATGGATTGCTGAAACTGATTATTAGATGACCTTTAACTTAATTGTACTCTTTCTATTGGTAGTTACACTTCAATTAATACTTTTATTGTGTTAATACATCTTACCTAGTGGACAGATGCATTTGTCCGGCGCCCTGCTGGTCTCGCCAAACGTTAGAAAAAAACGTCCTGAGCTGGGCTCTGGCCGGGACCGGTAGTGTCCCGTTCACTCACCATGTGGCTGTGTAGCCTGCCTGCTGGTGTACTGCACATGCGCGAGCATGCGGCCTTCCTCTTTTTGTTTGGTGCATGTGAAGTAAAACGCTTGGTATTAAGAGACAAATATTTTGAATTTTGTATGTGTACACAGTGTATATTGCTGGAACGTTATTGGATAATTTTGTGTGTTGAGTGTCATGGCTTCACCGGGAGAGTTTAAAGGACAAAGGAAGGGTTCTTGATATTTGGTAGGGACATTGGCCGGGGGTTATAGGTGTGCAATGCCATGGTGTGACCTGGATTTGACCTTTGATCTTGCATATCTGATGCTATTTTATCTCTCTACAGGGATATGTGATACTATTTTATCTCTCTTATTATATCTCATATCTTTTTACTTGAATCTTGGTTGTTGCACCTTTGGGTGTCTTTTGATGTAGATTAAGCACTGTTAAAGTCATATTAGAACTCATTAAGGGTTTTACTT
Source organism: Sabellastarte sp. h YS-2021 (assembly GCA_964017235.1). NCBI lineage: Eukaryota > Metazoa > Annelida > Polychaeta > Sabellida > Sabellidae > Sabellastarte > Sabellastarte sp. h YS-2021. The sequence goes on from OZ024933.1 coordinate 70,445,818, forward strand.
TTGCAACTTCCCCTTGTAACAGATGGTATTGCATCAAGTGAGTCACAGGTTTTGCCCCAACTCTACATAAAAGCATGTATTGCCACATCTGTATGTATGGGTAATATTCAAAACATTCAAACCATAATTCGACCATACATAATTGTGATATTTTCATTGACAGCTATTCTCCAGTTAAGAAATTTTACAGCTTCATAACTTTTAGTTTACTGATTTGTCCTGTTTTAATACTTAATCTTTACATGCAGTGCTGTGAAAGTATCCCAATCTGTGTACTGTTTCACTACTTCTATATCTCATGGTGCTGAAAAATATTTCCCCAGGCTGTGGGGTACGGGCATCTCTGATGCTATTTTTTTTTTTTTTCAGGTGATTTATGGAGCTACAATTCTTCCAAAGATGTGTATGTGGTATCGCCGGACCCTGATGTCAGTTCCTACACTGTTGACTTAAGCAAACACCGTTACATCATCTTAGCTAGTGACGGTCTCTGGAACATGGTGAAACCACAGGAAGCAGTGAATGTGGTAAAGCAGCTGGATGAACAGGTAACTGAATTTGTCAATAAACCTGCAACAAGGAGTGGTCTGTCTTCTAAATTTTTAATGTTAAAAAATAACCTTTGCAGTCTGCCTGAAAAAAAAACCAGACTTCTTTTGTTTACATTTGCTCCATTATTTTTAAAATTATGATCTTCAAAAGAAATAGAGGAGCCATTATCCTAAATCCGTCTAGAAACTAAGGCTGAGACTTGGGAAGAATAACGTTTTTGGATAATGTAAGCAACTGAAAGTACCAGTTGCAGGACGCTTGTTTGTATATAGGAGAAAATCAGGCTCCGCTGGCTTCGCATTTCGTTTTCCTTATAACTCTGTGACCATTGGGCAGATTCTTTTCAAATTTGGCAGGTGTATGCAGTAGTCCTAGGGAATTTTTTTGAATATACTGCAGTGACATTTCGACCAATTAGAGAGGTCACATGACCTAAAATGTGGTGTTTTTTTCGATGGGTAAGCTTGTCCGGATGATATATTGAAAGGGATTTTATCTATTCACCTAAAATCTGGAAATCGTTTGATTTTGGCATTGATTGGTTAAGAAATAGCTGAGTAATTAATGATTAATTGATCATTATGATTTTTCCAAATTAAGAAAATACAAAAACGCCTGTATCTCGAAAAGTGTGCGTGATAGAGCGATTTCGACAAAATTTTTGATCTGCAGGGTATCTCTACAGATTAAATAACACATTTTTCCAAAAGATTTTCGCAAAAATTGCAAAACACAAAAATGCTTGTATCTTGAAAACCATGCTAGATAGTGATTTCGACGAAAATTTTGACCCACATAGTATCTCCACAGAGTAGCCATTCTAATTTTCAAAATATTTTTGTCTCCCCAAATATGGCGGCCATTTTGAATTTTTGAATCTTTCACAAAAATTGCAAAACACAAAAATGCTTATATCTCAAAAACTAGATAGAGCAATTTTAACGAAATTTTTGACCCACTGGGTATTTCTGCAGGGTAGCCATTCAAATTTTCAAAAAAAAAATTGTCTCCCCAAAAATGGTGGCCATTTCGAATTTTCGAATTTTTCACAGAAAAATTGCAAAAAACAAAATTGCTTATATCTCGAAAACGTGAGAGATAGAGCGATTTTCTCCTATATCCTTTTTGGCACGCTTATTTTCTTTTTTTTTTGCAAGCGATCCTCTAGTTTTTTTGTTTTTGTTTTTTTTTTCTTTTTTTTTTAAGTTTTAGTCAGACCAATTTTATAATAATAAGGTAACAGATACCAAATGGCGCTCAAACAAATATCCTTTTTTTAAACATAATAACACTTAAAATTTCTCCATCATGTCCAGCTAAAAAAAGTTGTGGAATAGCGCTCTGTTTGTTGGGAATCATTTATTGATACTGGCAATATTTGTATCCACCGGAGGCATCCGGTGGATACTTTGGTTTAGCGTTCGCTACTCCACCGTCGCGCGTAGAGACATTTTCGGCGTTAACGCTCTAAGAGGAAAACTACACCAGCTAGGTTCACCAAATTTGCAGGATATCTTCATTGGGGGGTAAGTTTCTCTGGGACAGAAAATAGCCTCATTCTGAAAAACAAGATGGCCGCTGCGGGCATTTATTTCAAGATAATCTACATTTTTCTACTGGCTGTTTCTCATAGGTAAAAGGTTGAATCTCTTCATAGGTGATATGTATAACAGATATACATGTCCTCTACAACCTTGCACACATTTGACCTTGAAACTCTTAATTCAAGGTCATCCACGGAGTGCCGAAATAACCCACATAGCAGACTTTAAAAGTGCCTATATCTCCCTTATTATTGGTCCTAGAGGTTTGCAATGTGAAACCAACCTATAGGAAATCATGTGTTGCGAATCTTCTGATGTGGTCAGAATTGACCTCTCCTTCAAGGTCAAACGAGGATAGCCAATCTTAAAAGTGCTTATAACTCACTTATTATCGGTCCTAGAGGTTTGGGATGGTAAACCAACATATAGGAAATCATGGGCTGGGAATCTTCTGGTGTCGTCGGATTTGACCTTGGACCCCTCCTTCAAGGTCAAGCGAGGATAGCCAAACTTAAAAGTGCTTATAACTCCCTTATTTTTGATCCTTGAGGTTTGGGATGGTAAACCAACCTACAGGAAATCATGGGCTTGGACCCCTCCTTCAAGGTCAAACGAGGATATCCAAACCTAAAAGTGTCTTATAACTTGCTTATTATTGGTCCTAGAGGTTTGCAAAGTGAAATCAACCTATAGGAAATCATGTCCTGGGAATCTTTTGATGTGGTCAGATTTGACCTTGGTCCCCTCCTTCAAGGTCAAACGACAATAGCCAAACTTAAAAGTGCTGATAACTTGCTTATTATTGGTCCTAGAGGTTTGCAATATGAAACCAACTTAAAGAGGTCATGAGCTGGGAATCTTCTGATGTTTTCAAATTTGACCTTGGGGCCCCTCCTTCAAGGTCAAATGATGGTTCACTGGCTTTGGTGAGTTGTCTTTTCGGTGGATACAAATTTGCATCAGTTTTCCGATGCATAGGTCTATTTATTTTTGGGGGATAGGGTTGCTGGTCATGAGGTTTGGGATGATAAACCATCATAAGGAAATCATGGGCTGGGAATCTTTTGGTGTGGTCGGATTTGACCTTGGGCCCCTCCTTCAAGGTCAAACGAGGATAGCCAAACTTAAAAGTGCTTATAACTCGCTTATTATTGGCCCTAGAGGTTTGGGATGGTAAACCAACATATAGGAAATCATGAGCTGGGAATGTTCTGGTGTGGACGGATTTGACCTTGGGCCCCTCCTTTCAAGGTCAAACGAGGATAGCCAAACTTAAAAGCCACTGACAGGAGATTATATTTGTAACTACAGCTTTACCATGTCAAGACATCTTACACAAAATCCTGTACCCTGAATCTTATACTGCTGGTGTAAAATAGAGGGAATCTACTGTAAGAACAAAATGTATACAAAGTCCATCATGTCCCATCCAGCAAATGGGATGAAATTTAACCATCGAGCACCCCAGTCCAGTTTCTTGGTCTTTTACCCTCTTATACCTTCTTCATTTTTGTATCTTTGAATTAAATGTAATGTGTAAATTTCACTTGTCTTGCTCAGGCTACTAACACCCCGAGATCTCTTCAAAAGTGATAACTTAAAAAAAAATTTTATGTAGGCATAACACTCTGTATGGCATGCTTCAACCATGTCTCGGCCGGGGATACACAGCGTCGAGACGCAATGTCTAGTTTTAACAATGATATTCTACAAGTAAGATTTTATTATTTTGTTAGTTGATAGTATGAATATGTTTGTTTATGCTTATGTAATGATTTTGCGATTTTTAATGTCTGTCAATTAAATCGAGTGATTAATCAATTCAAAGTTGGTGATAATCAAGTTTCTACACCCCAATCCCCCTGATATCAGGCAATGTTAAAATATTTTTATGTTCAGTGTTGATGCTGACATAACCAATGTACCCCCTAAGCTCTATTATAGTAGTCAGTTATAGAATGTAAGAGTACATAAAAAGAATGTAAAAAGTATGTGTGTAAGATACTGTTATAAATGCCTTGTAATCTTTTCTTAAGTCCAGGTCTGCTTAAAAATATTATTATTCATGTTCAATTTTTTCTTTGAGTTAAGAGGTTAAAAGAATGCATCGGTGACAGATAACCAATCACAGCCTTAACAGAGATCTATGAAAAATGGTTTGTTTCTTTTCTGTTTCAGTCCAAAGACCCATACAATGGAGTAAAGCCAGCCTCCGTTCTGGTTCGCCTGGCTTTAGACAAGTGGGCAGTTCGTAGTCTGCGAGCAGATAACACCAGCGTGATTGTGGCCTTCCTTGACCCTCCCAGTAGTACATGCACAAGTCTCAGCAAACAGCCCAGTGCTGCTAGCTCCGCCACCACTTTCAGGCTGGGCTCTGATGATGAGAATGACAGTCTGTCTGATCTAGACACCTCAGACGAAGATTTGGATCTGGAGTATGACCAGAATGCTCACAACGATTCACACCTGCACATGGGCCTCCCATTGTTGCCTACCAGAGATGTGGTGCCTTCAGCCAACGTCTCGCCAAACTCATTTTCAAGCAGTAAAGGGGTGAAGATGTCCCTGAAATTGACGCCACCCAAGAACACTAAAACCTTGCAGCAGAAGTTTAGTGAGCCCCCGAGTAGTGCACCACCGAAACTACACCGAGTCCACTCTACTCAAGTTCTAGAGAAACTGCCAAAATACTGCAAGCAGCAGAGTTCTCCATCTCGGCTAGACAGACCTCAGAAATCTCCCAAATCCCCAAATACTCGCTCACTTTGTGGCAGCAAAACAAACCCTCTCCCTACTGCAGCAAAGGGCCTGTGTTTTGAAAAGAAGGAGTCAAAGTGGAGTCAGTCTGAAAAACCTGTGCATAATTTACGCATCCGAAAGCACTCTTCATCTCAGGATGACAAATGTGTGTCACCAAGGAAGCAGGCACGACTGGACCAAAGCACAACAGGAAAAGATAAACTCTGCACCAAACAAGCTCAGATGGGATGTCATGTGGAAAACAATCTTGGTAGTCAGCAACACGTAGTCCACAGTAGAGTGAGGTCTTTATCTGTGGGTAGTTCCAGTCATTTGAGGCATGATGCACAGAGCTCTTTGACAGAGATGGGGCCCAGACAAGCTGTTACTGCCAAGTCTCCTCTCAAGGTAGAGACATCTGCCCTCCAGTCACCCACCTCTGCCATGATCTCCCCTATCTGGCCTAAGAGCCTGGACAAGGACCTGGGTGAGGGCTCACTCACTGCCCTGGACAGCTGCCATTCTTGTGAGAACACTGACCAAGACCGTGTCCACTCTGAGCCCCGCAGTAGTAGTGGTGGTACAATAATCCATGGATCAGTGCTGGCCGCCAGAAGTGGACTGGTAAGTACTGGTCACAGCAAGCCACCACTACAGGAAAACGCAACTTCTTCCCGCTTGGCAAAGAGCCAGAAGATGTCTGCAGTTAAAGGCTTCCTCAAACTCTTCTCTCATGGCTCGCAAAACAAGGCCCCACTCACTAGGGGTGGTCTCAAACGTAGGGCATCCACTGAGGGAGCCCCGCCCAACCCCAAAAAGATGAAGGTGCTGCCAAAAGTCTCGAAACTCCACACGAAGGTTCTCCAGTCAACCCGGCTTAAGAGAAGAACACGAGGTGTGAAGAAGCGCAAGTTCTAGTGTGCAGTAGTTAAGCGTGTGTATAGTCCCAACTGTTTTAGTCTCTTAGTCAAATGGATTTACTTCCAGGCAGCAACTCTATTATTATTCCACTGACTAGCTGACTGTCTCATTTCATAAGATGCATCACATGCTGAGCAATTAATGCAGTCAGTAGAAATAATAATGACATTTAAGCACAATGTGCTGAGTGCAATAAAATATATGCAGCAGTTCTAGAATTATATTCTTATGGTTTCTGTACAATAAAATATTGTGCAAATATCCATGTCTTTGCAACTGTGACAAGAGCTCAGGTTCAGAGTTTCAATAACCTTTTGGACATTATAACAAAACTGTGGAAGTGCTGTGCGTATTGTATTTATACATTGTATAAAATTTACAGATATGTGTTCATAATCAGCTTGTGTTTAAATTAGAAATTGCATATTTTTTACATTTCAGTCCATGTGCTGTTTATTTTACTTCAACTTAGTTCATCTGTTTGTCAATGGAACACATGGCGTCAGGTCTTAGTTTATACATATATACATCTTATCTGGATATTCAGGTGTCCCCCGACCTTATCAGTACTTATATGCAGTTTTAAGTTTATAACAACATGTTCATTGTTTTTATATACTTTTGTATACATTTAGATGCCATAAATGTAACTTTTGAAGTTATTAGAGTGGGTTTTAAATCTGGTTCATGTTTAGAATTGTTTCTATTTATGGGTTATAAAGCTGTTGTATTTTAATCACAGGAGCTCAATGTGTGTGTGTGATAACAGAATCATGAAAATAACCTCATTTTGTTTTTCTGTCCTTGTAACAGTTTCCCTGTAGTTGTATTTGTTAGAATTCTATATTCTGTCATGGTTTTACCATTAGATTTAAAAGTATTAGTTGTTGATTGCATTGTGTGTTCTTTTGAAGAAGAAAACACCTCTGTTGTAATCTGAAACTGGTAAACACTGTATCAGTGAGAAACACACAGTCTCGCAATAGTTTGAACATTTGTCCTATTTTTACTGTTGAGCAAAAGAAACAAACAAAATCAGGTACAGACCAGACAGTTGTCACTACTCTGCTAACCATGCGAGTGCAGCTGCTCAAATATCAAGCCAAAATTAGTTTAAACTGGCTTATGTATTTGTCTGACACAATATATTGATAATTTCTGGATGTCCAGGTTTTGTGCATGACATATCTTCATTATTTCACATTAGGCTGTGAGGTCTGCAGTAATGTAAATTTTGATTATACTTTGAGAATACAAGAATGTACCATAATAATTTGTAAAATGTTCTGTGGATTGACAAATATTTCATATTGTAATCAATTAGCTCAATTTTAATGTTAATGTGCATAATATCTTTTTGAATAAACCAAAACAATATGAGAAATAACTTCTGGAATGGTGGATAATGCTGCAAAGGGTAAGAGCATCAATTCAGTTAAATGTGACACAGGTTTTTTGTAGAGATGAAACAATTAGCAAAATTTGCTAGCCGGGTAGTCACTGCTAAAAACTGGTGACTAACCGATTAACTGTTCCCAAGTTTTAACATGTTTGAGAAATACTGAAAACATCACATGGACATGTGTTCCAGATGTAAACAAACAAAATGGTGGATCCTAGAAAAGCAAAAACTTCACCAGATTGTTGGGTAATTAGCGAATAATATGATATTTTGATATTTTAAAAATAAAAAACAGATGAAATGCTCTTATTTGATACCTTTTGAGGTTTTAACTCGAAATATTCATATTTTTAGCGATCACGTAAAATCCCAAAAGAGGTGATATACATAAGAAACACTTAACAGATTTAGCAATATTGGCGTCGACTATTGCTTTGATAACCTGATATTCGATTAGTATGATTAATCATTTCAACTTCAGTGTTTTATTGTGATTGTAAATACAGTGTTCTATGATCACGAGATATTTGTGAAACAGCCCCCACTTCTCTCTGTTCAGAAATATAGTTCATTGGTGTGCTTACATAAAATCTGCATCCAGTTACAATAATTTTATGTAGCCTGTTATCAGGGTATGTAACAACTAAATATATGCATAGAATGTACAAGTGAATTAAAGTGAAAACAATAGTTCTTATTTTCCTAAGCAGAAGTGTAATTTTCAGTCTAAATACTTTGTACACAATTTTTTATAAATTCTTACTTTTACTGTTTTCAGTAAAAACTGCACTCAATTAAGTTTGTGGAAGATTACAATTGAATAAATGCAGAATATGATTCCATCCATTCGACTTATTCATTGATCTTTTCTACAGTTTTAAAATCAATTTTAATTAATAGGTTTCTGCATTTAGCCTGTTACTTGTTACTGTTTATGGCCTGATAGGCTGTACTTCTGATTTATGACGCTGAAATGTATTTAATGGTTGTTGATTCATACTCTTTTTTTTTTTTTTTTTTTTTTTTTTTTAGTTGTAAATCTTTATATTTTAGTAGTATTTATTATAGGCTCTCTGTAAATATGGAGTAGATAATTGCATTGACAACGTTGTCACTGATAATGGAAGTGTGCTGGAAATGTTGTAATATTTTTCCTTCATTGAGAGTTTATTCATTACATAATAATTTATTCTTTACATGTTCAGTGGTGGAAAGGATGACCACATTTACTGCTCCATAATCATAGTACTGTCACGGTTCAGTTGAAGTTATTCAGTCAAGAACTTGAGAACATAGTATGTTTTAACTTCAATTTGTAAACAATTTCATTGTCTTATTCATTCACATCCAATACATTTGATCTGTGTAGCTTAATCTCTTTAAAATTTTGATACTTTTCAAAGGGGAAGTTTGCATTGAACAATCTTAAAAGTGGTTTACCAGGGTTCAGTTTTGTCTTTGTTTTAGATTTTAGTCTTGTAAGTGTAGTTTACACAGTTTGTATGATTCAAATATTATTTTTCTAATTTTAGAAATAATAAATTATTACGAGGTGTGCATTTTATACTTAGGTATTTAACGTAAATATGTACAGTATACAGTTTATTTATTGAAAATAAAACTCTACAACAAATTGCTTTTCTTGGTCTGACATTTTGTGATAAGTTTCATATGCCAGTGTAATATGTGCATTGGTTTATACAAAATATGAAACAAGGAAAAAATGTCCCAAAACATGGACCCTCTCCACTGTTATTCTCATTATTTGTGGCCACACTTTTTGACATGTCTAAATACTTTTTTGTGTCACTAGCATGAAATTCCTAAATGGACCAGGGAATTCACAAATTCTCGAAAATCTCAGGGATTAGCACTGGGAAAATTTTCTGGATATGGTGTCATGCCGTTTCGACCAATCAGAGAAGTCGCATGACCGAAACATGTTTTAAAAAGCACTTCACCTATTCGTATGGAACTTGGCAAGTAGGTTGGTTATATAGATGGCTGGAAATCATTAAATTTTGAAGGTGATCCAGTAAAAATGGCTGACTTATCAACGATTAACTAAACGTTAAGTTTTTGTCAATGATGAAAATAGCATCAGAGATGCCTGTACCCCACAGCCCTGGGAAGTTGTTTTCAACACCATGAGAAATAGAAGTAGTGAAAAAAGTATAAAGCTGGGAAGACTTTCAGAACAGTATCAGTTATATAAAGGACCAAATAATGTTTAAGTTGAGAAAATAATGTCTAAGTGAATGAAAATTCATGCAAAGATATTAATATATTGCAAGATCAGAGAGCACTCCTACAGTTCTCCGATCCATTGGTGTGGTGACAAATGCCCATCATGGCAACGTATTTTCTTTAGTTTGTGTGTGTACAAGCATTTAGTGGGTATACCAGTACTATATAGTATTTGTATCCCCGGACGAAAGTCGGGGATACTTAGGATTCAGTATGGTCACGCCGCAGCCGCAGAGATTTCCTTTTGGATGCAATAACTTTAAAAATATTGTAGTTAGAACTTTCAAATTTGGTATGTGGGTATATATGGGCAATGCCACGAACGCTATTGTTTTGTGGCCTTGACCTTCAATCTCAAGGTCACTGGTGGCCTCTTAAAGTTCAGATTTTGGCCATTTTTTCACTTTTTGGCCCAGTTCTATACAGAAAGTCAGATCATCCTATGGCTGATAAATATAATACATATATATGTCCTCTGTAAGCATGCAGAAATTTGACCTTGAAGCTCTTCATTGAAGGTCATCCACTGACCGCCAAAGTACCTGACTGAGGGTCATTTTTGGCCTTTTTGGAGATATTTTCACACTTAATGCTGACTATATTGCATGGAAACTATTGAAAATGGCTTTGAAGGTTGAGTACATGATCGACTTCTTACCATCCAGGCTTACTGGTTACAGATCTTCATTTAAGGTCATCCACTGACCGCCAAAGTACCTGACCAAGGGTCATTTTTGGCAAATTTAGAGATATTTTCACACTTAATGTTGACTACATTGCATGGAAACTATTGAAAATGGCTTTGGAGGTTGAGTACTTGATGGAGTACCAGCATCCAGGCTTACCGGTTACAGATCTTCATTTAAGGTCATCCACTGACCGCCAAAGTACCTGACCGAGGGTCATTTTTGGCCCTCTATTTATTTGTTTGTTTGTGTACAAGATAAATCAAAAACTTATGGGCGGATTTTGATGAAATTTTAAGGATATGTCTGAAAAGGTAAAAGGATGAAATGATTGACTTTTGGAAGTGATCCAGATCACTATATGGATCTTCTGGATCCATGAAATGTAATTTTTAAAGACAGATACCTCAAAAAGTTATGGATGGATTGTTTCAGCAAATGGCCTAAATGGTACAAGGAACAAGTGATTAAATTTTTGGAGTGATCTGGATCATCTGGATCCAGGCTGCCACATAATCTTGGGATGGACTTTGATATTTTAGGATATGTTACAAATGGTAAAAGGAAGAAGTGGTAGAAGGAAGAAATGATTCAATTTTACGAGTGATCTGGACCACTATCTGGATCTTCTGGATCCATGAAATATAATTTTAAAGACAAATAGCTCAAAAAGTCGTGGGTGGATTTTGATGAAATTTTCAGGAAATGTCCTAAATGGGACAAGGAACAAGTGATTAGATTTTGGGAGTGATCTGGATCATCTGGATCCAGGCTGCCCGATGTGTTTGTGTACAAGATAAAACAAAAACTTATGGACGGATTTTGATGAAATTTTCAGGATATGTCTGAAAAGGTAAAAGGATGAAATAATTGAATTTTGGAAGTGATCCGGATCACTATATGGATCTTCTGGATCCATGAAATGTAATTTTTAAAGACAGATACCGCAAAAAGTTATGGATGGATTGTTTCACCAAATGGCCTAAATGGTACAAGGAACAAGTGATTACATTTTTGGAGTGATCTGGATCCAGGCTGCAACAGAATTTTAGGATGAATTTTGATGATATTTTTAGGATATGTTAGAAATGGTAAAAGGAAGAAGTGGTAAAAGGAAGAAATGATTCAATTTTGCGAGTGATCTGGACCACTATCTGGATCTTCTGGATCCATGAAATATAATTTTAAAGACAAATAGCTCAAAAAGTCATGGGTGGATTTTGATGAAATTTTTAGGAAATGTCCTAAATGGGACAAGGAACAAGTGATTAGATTTTGGGAGTAATCTGGATCACTGTCTGGATCATGTGGATCCAGACTGCCAGATGTGTTTGTGTACAAGATAACTAAAAAACTTATGGACGGATTTTGATGAAATTTTTAGAATATGTCTGAAAATGTAAAAGGATGAAATGATTGAACTTTGGAAGTGATCCGGATCACTATATGGATCTTCTGGATCCATGAAATGTAATTTTTAAAGACAGATATAAGTGAAAGAACTAGTGATTAGCTTTTGGGAGTAATCTGGTACTATGGAGAATCCTGACCTGGTGCTCCAGGAAACAGGCTCAAGACCGACATATTCACGCCTTAACTATGTCCCGTCCGGGGATACACTGCGTCGAGACGCAATCTCTAGTTCATCTTTTATTTGTAAAATATTTCTAGGAAATGCTATCATGGCCTTATATTCTCTTTAGTCCATTTGTGTACAAGTATTAGCATTTGATATTCTATTTGTAAATGGTGCAAGAAAAGTTCAACAGGAGGTGCAGTGAGAGTAAAATATTGCTAGAAACCCTATTGTGGCCTAGTAGATCCATCACTAGGATATACAAATTCAACAGAAGGTGAACTAATAGTTTAAATATTGTTAAGGAAACCCCACAGTGGCCCTATATTTCTCAAGTTTGTGTGTACACAAGTATTTGATGTTCAATTTGTAAAATATTACTAGGTAAGTTGATAGCATAGGATCACAGTTTGCTTGTGTGCCAATAGTGACAGGGGGTGTATCTTTGTCTAAGCCTTTTGTAAAGGAGACAAAGACCAGTTCTGCCTGAGCTCTGAGGTCCTGTTTAGATAGTAGCACAAAGCCCTGACTGGGCATAGTTAACTATCCTCTGTGATTGACTTATCTAGAGTTAGGGCCAGGGCCAGACTTAACCACTGGGGCCACACTATCTGGACCCTCTTTGGTCAGCTGGTTCTTGGAAAGAAAGCAGGGAGAGAGATATAGACACCTTGGACCAGTCTGTCTGGTGTCTGATGCTTTTGTATAGCCAAGCGTGGATTTCACTCCTGCGTTTTCCAGAACCCAGAGCTAAGAAGAATTTGAAGGTCAGATGCTCCAAAAATTTCCTTCTATCTTCTTAACCATGCAAGATAGTGATTTCGTCAAAATTTTCGACCCAACCAATGCAAAAAGGCTTGAAGCTGAAATAATTTACATGTACACTAATAAATATTTAAGCATCATTGATATATTTTACAAATGAAACAAGGTCAAGACTACTGTACAATTTTGGTTCATGGGGTGGACATTACACATGATAATGTGTGTTCTTCTATGCTATCCTGTTTCTATTCATATGTCGCAGCTACTATCAACAGGGCGTCCTATTTCTAGTTTAAATTTAAAATCCTACTTCCTTGTACACGTATTCTTGTGTAGCCAACTCTATTTCATATTTCTTGACTACAAAATACCTTCAGCAAAAAAGTATTAGAAAATAGTATCAGCTGCCATCAAAATAGTATTTAAATATTATAGTTCTAGTGACTTCCTGGATAAGAAATCTTTAAAAAATATACATCCGTAAATTAACTAGATTGGGCCAACTCGGCGCCAACATATCCCCAGACAGGTCATCACTCACGCCACAGGTTTTGATCGGGAATTTTTTAAAACATAATTACCCATTATTATATGAACTTCAGCACATCAATCTACTCTGTTTATATCTCCCCAAGGAAGATGGTGTATCCCCAGACGCCGAATACATACCTCAAATTATATTTTCAATCTTCCTGCAATGATAACTCTAAACCTATTTTCAAAGTATTTAAATGATTGATGATTGAATGTCCATTCTAAAATAATAATCCCAAAAGAGCATATCTGTTTCTATATTTGTTGACAAATAAAATATTATTTTTAACTCAACTCATCATATTTTTCAATCTTCCTTCAAAGTATTTAAATGATTGATGATTCAATGTCCATTCTAAAATTCATAATCCCAAAAGCGCATATCTGTTTCTATATTTGTTCAGAAATAAAATATTATTTAAAAAAAAATTATTTATATTATTATTTTATTATATTATTTTTAGAATTTGCAAATTGTTTTCAGTTATTCATTTCCTCTATACCTATATATGTGGTCCATATATATGCAACCTAAATATGTGACACAATCTCAGTTCTGACTCCCCTTTGTGTTATATGTAATGAAGCCCACCACCTCCCACCCCCACCCCTCTCCCCTTCTCCACACCTCTCTCACTATTACACAAGATCTGCAACCCCATTGAGTTCTTTGTTTCTCATCTGATATCACTAAATACCTTTGTTTATTTAGTGTCACTCAATATAGCTGGAGGTCCCAGAGGTGGGTGGGGGGAATCCGGGTGGGGGATGTGGGTTGAGCATAAATGGTAAACAAACAATCTATATAAAAGGGGTACTCAAATACAAAAAGAATTGAGAATTTTAAGTATGTGATTATCAACTGAAATGAGTTCATAACTGTAGGAGCTGTGCCAAAATTAACTGAGGCAAGTTGAATAAAACTGGGCTAGTTGAGGGTTAAAAATCCCCTAGTTTTACTACATAAGGATATAATTTCATTAATATTGGGACTTAAAGCTCACTTAAAGTGTCCATTTTGTCTACTTGAATATGTTTAACCAGTTTCATTTTAAAAAGTGAAAAACTCAGCAAGCAGAGGTATAACACACAAAAATAAGTTCTTAAAAGACTAAGATAGCCATAACATTATTAATATTCAAAATTTAAATAGACAGGCATTTCCTTTTAAAAATTCAAAGATTTCAGCTCTATAACCCACATAGTTCAACAGTTACTGGGCTTTAAAGTGGCATAATATCCATAAATTGGGTTTCTGTGGGCATTTTACAATTGTTAAAGAGACCTTAGCAATTAAACTACAGATCTGAAACTTTTTGGAGGACATACATAACAAACAAAAATTATATATAATACAGTTTAAGACTTGTCACACTAAGCATTTCCAAATAACAGGGCAAAATACGGAAAAAATGTCAAAAAAGGCACTTGGGCGAGTGTCTATGGCCCTCATACACAGGTTAAATGTCTACTAAAAACCTTGATTTTCGGCATATGTAAAAAGGACATAATAACGCATTCCCAGATGGGATTTCAGCTCCATCAATCACATAGTTTAACAGTTACAGGGCTTAAAGGTGGTAAAAAGTCCAAATATTGGGTCATTGTGGGCCTTTTAGAGATCTCGATGTGGCTTTCAAATTAAAGCTTCAGACTTAAAATTTGTTACATACTAAGATTACACATAGAATATGTATCTAATAAAGTTTGAAACTTCTCAGACTTACCATTTCCAAGTTACAGAGCAAAATATGTGAAAAATGTCTTAAAAGGGTCACTCAGGTGGGTGTTTAAGGTCCTCATACACAGGTTAAATGTCTACTTGAAGCCTTGATTTTTGGCACATGTAAAAAAAACATAATAATGTATTCCCAGATGAGATTTCAGCTCTATCAGTCACATAGTTTAACAGTCACAGGCCTTAAAATTGGCAAAAAGTCCAAATACTGGGTCTTTATGGGGCCTTCTAGAGACCTAAATGTGGCCTTCAAATTAAAGCTTCAGACTTAAAATTTGTCACATACTAAGATTACACATAGAATATGCATCTAATACAGTTTGAAACTTCTTAGACTTACCATTTCCAAGTTACAGGGAAAAATATGTGAAAAATGTCTAAAAATGGTCACTCGGGTGGGGATTTATGGTCCTCATACACATAAATGTCTTCTTAAAGCCTTAATTTTTGGCACATATAAAAATAACATACTAATATCTTCTCAGATAGGATTTGAGCTCTATCAGTCACATAGTTTGACAGTCACAGGGCTTAAAAGTAGCAAAAAGTCCAAATATTGGGTCTTTGGGAGCCTTTTAGAGACCTCAATTTGACCTTCAAAATTAAAGCTTCAGACTTAAAATCTGTTACATACTAAGATTACACACAGAATATATATCTAATACAGTTTGAAACTTCTCAGACTTACCATTTCCAAGTTACAGGGAAAAAGATGTGAAAAATGTCTTATAAGGGTCACTCGGGTGGGTGTTTATGGTCCTGATACACAGGTTAACTGTCTATTAAAGGCCTAAATGTTGGGGCACATATAAGAAAACACATAGATATATTCCCAGATGATATTTAACTTAGATGAGAGACATAGTTTGAAAGCTACAGTGCTTGAAAGTGGCAAAAAGTGCATAAATTGGGTCTCTGTGGGCACTTTTGAGACCTTAAGTTGACCCCTTTGGGTAAACCTACAGCCCTAAAATTTTCTATAGACAAGGATTACATATCAAAGTTATACCTAGCGCAGTTTGAGACTCATCAGAATTATCACTTCCAAATTATAGGGCAAAATATGTGTAAAGTATAGCAAAAAATCCCTAAGTGGGGGTATTTATGGGCCTCAAACACAATTTTCTCCTCAACTTAAAGTCATGATTTTCGGCACATGTACTAAGAACATATTATTGGTTTGTCAGGTAAAATTTCAGCCAGCTGAGCATCATAGTTTGTGACCTACAGGGCTCTAAGTGGCCAAAAGTGCAATTTCTGACCTTAAGGTGGCCATAAGTTCTTTTTTACTGGGAGTTTAAGGTCACCTTAAAATAGGGATCTTCCTTTGGGCACCCTTAACATGTGTACCAAGTTTGAAAAAAAATATTAATTTGTTTTTGAGTTATCGCGTCCACAAGGAAATTTCTACGGCGGCGGCGGCGCGACGGACCTGAATCCAATATATCCCCGACTTTCGTCTGGGGATATAATTATATCCACAGACAAAAGTCTGGGATACATTGATTTTGATCTTATCAGGCCACTGCAGCCGGGACTTCCTTTCGGTGTGATGAAGTATTTGACTAAGTTTTATATTTGGTATTTAGGCATATAAGGGTAATGACATGAACTTGATTTCTCTGTACCTTCAAGTTTAAGGTCAATGTCAGTCTTCAATTGAACTTTTTGCCATATTTTCATGTTTAGCCTGACTTTTCTACACAGCTTTAATTATAGCTAAATAAGTACAACAAATTTATATCCTCTACAAATGTACTAACATTTAACCTTTTCATTTGAAAACATCAGAGAGAACAGGGACTCCCTCATCAAGGCCTTGGAAACCATAAAGTGTAATAAGTTGATACTGGGAAATTTGTTAGGAGTTGCAGGTGTACAACGTCGAGGTGTGACCTTGATTTGACTTGCACATTGTCAGTCACCTGGCATAAGGTATTTGATGCATCTCTGAAAATGTAATGTGTTGTAAGTTCATACTTGATTACTTAGTTAAGGGATATAGGTGTGCAATGTCATGGTGTGACCTGTGCCCTTGCAGTGGTGACCTTGGCCTCTAAAATGTTGTATGTGCTATACCTTGGAAACCTTGAGATGTAGTCAATATTTTGCAGAGGTATTGGTTGGGGGCGGGGGATTAAAATGTAAATAGTTTGGCTAGTAGGTTTTATGGTCATTATTATATCTAATGCAGTTAGCCATACTACCACAATTTCATGTTGTAATTGGGTAAAATTATAAATAACAAGACCACTGCTGCGGTGTGTATCTCCCGCCAAGCATTAAAGGCGAAGAAATACCTTTTCCGAGATATTCACAATGATTTTATAGGTCAAGGTCACTACAGCAAGGGCAATGGTCAAATCAAGGTCAGACCATGACGTCGCACACCTACACCCCCTAACCAATGTCCCTACCAGGTATTAACTTCCTACACCTTACAGTTTCCAAGATATAGCCCAGACAAGATTTTATAGGCCGAGGTCACTACAGCAAGGTCAAATCAAGGTCAGACCCTGACGTTGCACAACTATACCCCCTAACCAATGTCTCTACTAAGTATCAACTTCCTACACCTTACGGTTTCTGAGATATAGCCTGGACAAGATTTTATTGGTCAAGGTCACTACGGCAAGGTCAAATCCTGATCAGACCAGTACGTTGCACACCTACACCCCCTAACTAATGTCCCTGCCAAATATCAACTTCCTACACCTTACAGTTTCCGAGATATAGCCCGGACAAGATTTTATAGGTCAAGGTCACTACGGCAAGGTCAAAGGTCAAATCAAGGTCACACCATGACGTTGCACAACTACACCCCCTAACCAATATCCCTACCAAGTATCAACTTCCTACACCTTACAGTTTCCGACATATAGCCCGGACAAGATTTTTTAGATCAAGGTCACTACGGCAAGGTCAAAGGTCAAATCATGACATTGCACACCTACACCCCCTAACCAATGTCCCTACCAAGTATCAACTTCCTATACCTTACGGTTTCTGAGATATAGCCCGGACAAGATTTTCAAACTCAAGGTCACTACGGCAAGGTCAAAGGTCAAATCAAGGTCAGACCATGACGCTGCACAACTACACCCCCTAACCAATGTCCCTACCAAATATCAACTTCCTACACCTTACAGTTTCTGAGATATAGCCCAGACAAGATTTTATAGGTCAAGGTAACTACAGCAAGGTCAAAGGTCAAATCAAGGTCACTCAAAGACGTTGCACACCTACACTCCCTAACCAATATCCCTACCAAGTATCAACTTCCTACACCTTACAGTTTCCGAGATATAGCCCGGACAAGATTTTATAGGTCAAGGTCACTACGGAAAGGTCAAAGGTCAAATCAAGGTCACACCATACACCATGACGTTGCACAACTACACCCCCTAACCAATGTCCCTACCAAGTATCAACTTCCTACACCTTACGGTTTCCGAAATATAGCCCGGACAGACTTTTTCCCGCCGTCCACCCGCCCATCCGGACACCATGGGTGAAAACAATACCCTGACAGCCCTTAAGGGCTGTGGGGTAAAAATTGGGTATCCGCAATACTTTTAGAGATAATTTGCATTTACCCATTTTGAGTAGGTGAATAATTAGCTACAGGTCTGAAACTTCACCAAGTGAAAGCTCTCCCAAAGGTAGGTGAACGAGTTATTTGAGAAAAATTGGCATCTGCAATACTTTTAAGAGATAATTTGCATTTACTCACTTTGAGTACTAGGTGACTAATTATCTACGGGTCTGAAACTTCACCATGTGAAAGCTCTCCCAAAGGTAGATGAATGAGTTATTAGATAAAAATTGCAATACTTTTAGAGATAATTAGCATTTACTCCTTTTGAGTAGGTGAATAATTAGGTACAGGTCTGAAACTTCACCAAGTGAAAGCTCTCCCAAAAGTAGGTGAATGAGTTATTTGAAAAAAATTGGCCATCTGCAATACTTTTACAGATAATTCGCATGTACTCATTTTGAGCAGGTGAGTAATTAGGTATGGGTTTGAAACTTCACCATGTGAAAGCTGTTCCAAAAGTAGGTGAATGAGTTGAGAAAAATTGGCTATCTGCAATACTTTTAAGAGATAATTCGCATTTACTCATTTGGAGTAGGTGAGTAATTATCTACGGGTCTGTAACTTCACCATGTGAAAGCTCTCCCAAAAGTACATGAATGAGTTATTTGATAAAAATTGGGTATCCACAATAGTTTTAGAGATAATTAGCATTTACTCATTTTGAGTAGGTGAATAATTAGCTACGGGTCTGAAACTTCACCAAGTGAAAGCTCTCCCAAAAGTAGGTGAATGAGTTATTTGAGAAAAATTGGCTATCCGCAATACTTTTAAGAGATAATTAGCATTTACTCATTTTGAGTAGGTGAGTAATTATCTACGGGTCTGAAACTTCACCATGTGAAAGCTCTCCCAAAAGTAGATGAGTTATTTGAGAGAAATTGGCTATCTGCAATACTTTTAGCGATAATTGAGCATTTACTCATTTTGAGTAGGCGAGTAATTACCTACGGGTGTGGAACTTCATCATGTGAAAGCTCTGCCAAAAGTAGATGAATGAGTTGTTTGATAAAAATTGGGTATCCGCAATACTTTTACAGATAATTAGCATTTACTAATTTTGCTGTTATGGTTTGTGAGATATTTGTGATTTTTCACATTTTCACTAAAAGTAACAATAAAGTAGCCATGACTCACTTGTACATTGAGCAACAGTTGTGAAACTTCAATATGTTACAGTTCACAAAAAAAGTAAATGAACAACATATTTGAGAGAAATTGTGTAGTTGCAATACTTTTGAAGATATAAGCCATTTACTCATTATGGTTATCATTAACTATATATGGGCCTAACACTGATGAACCTCAATTTTTCACAAATATCAAAGCTGTGGTCCAAGAAAATAATCCTAACTACTATGTAATCTGTGGAGACTTTAACCTAGTAATTAATCCGGATATAGATTATTCCAACTATTTGCATATTAATAATCCAAGGGCAAGGCTTGAAGTGTTAAATATGCTAGAAGAGTTGGATTTAATAGATATCTATCGTACTTTTCATCCTGAAACCCGTAGATATACCTGGAGAATAGCTAATCCAATCGAACAAGCACGATTAGATTTTTTTCTTGTCTCGAATTCTATGATTGACATTATACATAAATGTGATGTTAAAGCATCATATAGATCAGACCACTCAATCATATCTTTAGAAGTTATTCAAAATAGGTTCACTATAGGGAAGGGTGTTTGGAAATTTAATAATAATTTGTTAAAAAACAAAGACTACTTAAAAACTATTAACAGTGTCATTGATGACGAAATATTAAAATATGCCATACCAGTCTATCAGCTCGAATTTCTGCAGGGGAACTACCAAAACATCTCATTCACTATAGACGATGACTACTTTCTAGAAATGCTTCTGCTTAGAATGAGAGGGGAAACCATAAAGTTTGCCACATTTCTAAAGAAAAAGGAATTTGAGAAAGAGAAAGAACTAATAAAAGACATAGAACAGTTAGAGTCAAACTTTTCTCAAAATTTGCACTTACTATCCGATAAAAGAACTGAATTGGAAACCATTCGAGAGCATAAACTCAGTGGTCAGTTGGTCCGCGCTAGAACACAGTGGTTGATAGAAGGTGAAAAACCTTCCAAATCTTTTTTTAATCTCGAAAATAAAAACTTCTTGGATAAGACAATA
This sequence comes from Sabellastarte sp. h YS-2021, assembly GCA_964017235.1. Taxonomy (NCBI): domain Eukaryota; kingdom Metazoa; phylum Annelida; class Polychaeta; order Sabellida; family Sabellidae; genus Sabellastarte; species Sabellastarte sp. h YS-2021. The sequence goes on from OZ024933.1 coordinate 70,466,266, forward strand.
AAAAAAATTCAAGATAAGTGTGGTCATTTTGTCACTGATCAAGCTGAGATTCTTTCTTATGTGAGGTCTTATTATGGATGTCTTTATGAGAATAAAGACCATAAACTTAAAAAAGCCAACTTAACAGAAATTTTGAAAAACAAACCAGTATCTAAAGTACCCAATATTGAATTGGGTGACCTCATAAATACTAAGGAACTTGGGGAGACATTAAAAACTATGAACCACAACAAATCCCCTGGTATGGATGGTTTTACAACAGAATTTTTAAAGGTTTTTTGGTGTAGACTCAAACATTTTATAACAAATGCTATCAATATTTGTTTTAAAAAAGGAACACTTTCCACTTCTCTTAAACAATGTATTATTACTTGTATCCCAAAAGGAAAAAAGGACAGAAGTTTGATAGGAAACTGGCGGCCCATTTCACTCCTACCTGTTATCTATAAGCTTGCCTCAGGTACTATAGCTAACCGTCTTAAAAAGGTTTTAAATACCATTATTTCTACAACACAAAATGGTTTTATTTCTGGTAGACAAATTAGCAATTGCACCAGACTTATATATGACATCATGCAAGTGGCTGAAGAGAAAAAATTACCAGGCCTTCTTATGTTAATTGACTTTGAGAAGGCGTTCGACTCTTTGTCTTGGGACTTTCTGTACAACAGCCTTGATTTTTTCGGTTTTAGTGCAAATTTTTCGAAGTGGATAAAGTTATTTAACAACGATATAAAAGCTTACATACTACAATGTGGATATCGATCAGAATCGATCAAGATAGGGAGAGGATGTAGACAAGGGGTTCCTATAGCACCATATTTATTTCTGATTGGGGCTGAGATCCTCTCACTTTTAATTAAAATAAACCCAGAAATTACTGGCTTCATTTATCACACCCATGAATATAAACTGACTCAGTTTGCGGATGACACAACAATCATTTTGGATGGTTCCCAGTGTTCTCTACAAGCTGCACTTAATACTCTTGAAATTTATGGTAGTATTTCTGGCCTTCGGATGAATAAAGAAAAAACCAAACTTATATGGATTGGTAGGAAAAAGCACTGTAAGGAAAAATTAAATGTTACGGTTGATCTAGACTGGGGTAAACAGGAGTTCATATTGTTAGGGATAAAGTTTAATGTGAACCTTACGAGCATGCCAAAACTAAATTTTGAAAATAGTCTACAAAAAATTCAGACAGAATTAAAAATGTGGCAGGTGAGACATCTCACTCCTTTTGGAAAAGTAACAGTATTAAAGAGTTTAATTTTAGCTAAGTTTATACATTTATTTTTATCTTTGCCTGCTCCAGAAGATGTAATTACCAAACTAAATTCCTTGTGCTATAGATTTCTGTGGAATGATAAACCTGATAAGATCAAAAGAGATGTAATTTGCCTAGATTATTTGAAGGGTGGAATCAAAATGGTAAACATTAGCAAATTTATAATATCATTGAAACTTACATGGATTAGAAGGATATTCTGTGATGTGAAAACCCAGTGGTTTAACCTTTTCTCAGAAATGTACCCAGTACAAAAACTATCACTAGGATTTGATCTTAGCAAAACAATACTGCTTCATATGAAAAACGAATTCTGGATCGACATTATAACATACTGGCAGAACTTCTGCAAAACTAAAGAAATTAGGTCAAATTCAGACATAGTTTGTTCACCCCTGTGGTACAACACAAATATATCTAAGGATGCTCTATATTTTCCAAAATGGTCAAATAAAGGAATATCAATGGTAGGGGATATAATTGATGATCAATGGAATGTACTAAACCCTGAGGTTCTTAAGAGGAAATTTGAATTTAGTTTTAATATTTTAGATTATTACAGATTAAAATACCTTGTGAAAACATTTATCACTACTTACAAGGAGGAAGGACCCAGTAATTACATGAGGCCCTGCTGTCCGTCTCACCTAAAGATACTATATAAATCCAAAAAGGGATGCAAAGATTTTTATAACCTATTATTGGAAAGAGACACCAAGTACCCAGTCCCTATACCTAAATGGGAACAGCTAGTCCTTCACAGTAAATACTCATGGACTCAAATTTATAAAATTTGCTGTAAATCTATCAAAGACAATAAGTTCATTTGGTTCCAGTATAAAATTTTAAATAATATATTAGATACGCAGTACTACCTTTACAAAATTAAAATCTTGGATGATAACACTTGTAGATTATGTAGTCAACATCCAGAAACAATTTTGCATCTTTTTGCAGAATGCACAAAATCCTCAGAATTATGGAGAAATGTCAAACATTGGGTTTTCACTAGATTAGGTCTGAATTTAGATTTTGATAGTGGAGTTAAAATATTTGGTTACAACGACAATAATGAAAACTTTTGGCCACTAAATTTCATGCTGATAGTAACTAGATATTATATCTACTGGTGTGCAAAAAAAGGCTTTCAATTGAATATCTTCCATCTCCAGAGGGAAATTAAAAAAAGGTTTAATGAACAGAAAATTTCATCATTTATGAACAATTCAAATCAACTTTTTGAAAAGAGATGGAGTGTCTGGCAAAACCTCTTTATTGACATCTAAGGTTAGATTATTCACAATAGAGTACATGTACTTTCTCATTCCTGGTTATTCTGTTTCCACCAGTCCTTTGGTTAATGGTGTAATGATCCTGGCCTGAACACACATCAGATGGCTAGCCATCTCACTGTGTAAAACTCCAAATATAGTTTTTTTTTTTTTTGTTTTTTTCATCATCTCAATGTTATTTTCACTAGCTTTCCTTCTACTTCTTATAGATCTACTGTGCAAACAAATGTAATTTGTCAGTTTTTTTTTCTTTCATTTTAACATTTGTATGCTGTGTATATAATGCTTGTCTTGACAAAGTATCATTGTTGATTTTGTATATATAATTCCTGCTCTAAAAAAGAAATAAAAAAAAAAGAAAAAAAAAAAAAATTGACAAAGTAGCTATTACTCACTTAGCTATGGAGATACACTTCCAAACTACTGACCATGTTGTAGCTGTGGAGAAAGTAGCTAAACTTTGTTGTTGTAGCCGGCGAGCCGGGCGGGAGATAAAAATTTAAGATTGATGCAATAGTGCTGGATTATATATGTTTATTAGTTATGAAGGGTACACAATTTGTATGGAACAAAACATGTTACTGTGGACCACTCACAAAACATACTTGTGTATACTGCGCACATTTATAACAAATATATCACCTTTACTGCTGTTTCTTGCCCCGTTCCATAACAATTTCATGCATGGGTAAAGTTGCTATAAAACTATATTCTACAACTACATTGTCCTCTGCATCTACATGTTTGAACTGACCATAAAAAAACCTGGCCATCAAGCCCCACATAAAACATTCATCTGGATGAAATAGACATAATTTGTGAATGAGAAGATAAACACCACACAATACTTCGCACATCTTAGTAAACTATACAACTGTGTAATATACCAATTGAAGGTGCTTCAATTAATATAAGCAAGTTATCTACATATTGTGCTAATTGCTGGTCAGTTATCTACAATAAAATCAAAGTTCTGGAATCATCTCCCACTTCTCACTAAAATCAAATCTGTCCTGGAGCAGTAAGGCTTTTATCCATGAATTTTCTCTTCACAAAGCACATCCACCACTAGAACAGAAAGAAATGAACACATACAACAACAATCTCAACAGTGCCCAATCTACCACAAATACTGACTTTCCAAAAGTTTATTTTTTCTTAAGACAAAAACATTGTAATAAAACATAAAGATGAAAAAGGACATACTTCTCATCAAAAACAGTTCTTAAATATTAATCTCCTCTACATATTAGCTTGATCTGTTGATCAAAATTTCACACAATATAAAGAAAATATAGCATCAGAGATGCCCGTACCCCACAGCCTGGGGAAATATTTTTCAACACCATGAGATACAGAAGTAGTGAAACAGTACACAGATTGGGATACTTTCACAGCATTGCATGTAAAGATTAAGTATTAAAACAGGACAATTCAGTAAACTAAAAGTTATGAAGCTGTAAAATTTCTTAACTGGAGAATAGCCGTCAATGAATATATCACAATTATGTATGGTCGAATTATGGTTTGAATGTTTTGAATATTACCCATATATACAGATGTGGTAATACATGCTTATATGTGTGGAGTTGGGGCAAAACTTGTGACTCACTTGATGCAATACCATTTGTTACAATGGGAAGTTGCAAAAGTAAAACCCTTAATGAATTCTAATATGACTTCAACAGTGCTTAATCTACATCAAAAGGTGCAACAACCAGGACTCAAGTAAAAAGATATGAGAGATATATGAGAGATAAAATAGTATCACATATCCCTGTAGAGAGATAAAATAGCATCAGATATGCAAGATCAGAGGTCAAATCCAGGTCACACCATGATGTTGCACACCTACATCCCCTAACCAATGTCCCTACCAAATATCAACTTCCTACATCTTATGGTTTCCGAAATAGAGCCCGGACAAGGTATTATAGGTCAAGGTCATCACGGCAAGGTCAAATAAAGTCACACCATGACGTTGCACACCTACACCACCTAACCAATGTCCCTCCCAAGTTTCAACTTCTTACACCTTATGGTTGACGAGATATAGTCCGGACAAGATTTTATAGGTCAAGGTCACTACGGCAAGGTCAAATCAAGGTCCCACCATGACGTTGCACACCTACACCACCTAACCAATGTCCCTACCAAGTATCAACTTCCTACACCTTACGGTTTCTGAGATACAGGTCGGATAAACTTCTTCCCCTCACCCACCCACCCATCCAGATACCATGGGTGAAAACAATACCCCGACAGCCCTTAAGGGCTGTGGGGTAAAAATGGCAGGTTTTTTCATACCAACAAAAATAGTGCGGCTTTGACACAGGAATAGAATGCGACAATAAAATACAACCCATGCATAGGTATGGTGCAAACAAAACAACAACCTTGCTTGGTTTATCTGTGGCTGGGTCAAACACCTTTTCACAAAGACGCAAACCAGTCTCTTGTCTGATTTGTTGGAGGTAGTTCCTCATGGTATCTGTAATTAAATGTAAAGAAATTTGCAATTCTCCAGTAGGACATTTACCAGTGGGACTGCCATCCCTTAAAAATTAACAACAAAGGGCAAATTTCAAAAACATTCATGAACATGTAAAATAAAGCAGCTTAATACTGTAACAGATTTGAGAAGAATGACCATTCAAATATTTCATTACTGTGACAAGTTTCATTTTTCTTGTTTTGAAACTTTTTAAACCATGAGATACCAAAATGCTCAATGTGACCAAATTTTTGTCTTTACTGCAGTTTCTACAGAAAAAATAGCATCAGAGATGCCCGTACCCCACAGCCTTGGGAAATATTTTCAACACCATGAGATATAGAAGTACTGTACCAGTACAAACTTCAGGATACTTTCAGAACACTGTCAGTTATATAAAGGTCCAAACAATGTTTAAATGGAGAAATAATGTTTAAAAGAAAGATAATGCGAAAAAGATGAAGTATTAAAACAAGATAATTCAATGACAAGATGACAGCATTAATCAGTAAACTAAAATTCAACACTCTTTATATACATCTGCATTTCCGAATTATGGTTTAGATGGTTTGAATATTACCATGCATACAGAAGTGGTAATACATTTAATGAATGCTTATGTGTGGTGTTGGAGTAAAATCTTGACTTTCACTTGATGAAATTCTATCTCTTACAATGGGAAGTTATGAAAGTAAAATTCTTAATAAATTCTAATATGACTTTTGCTTAATCTGCATCAAAAGACAGACCCAAAGGTGCAACAAGATTTTAAAGGTCAAGGTCACTACGGCAAGGTAAAAGGTCAAATTAAGGTCACACCATGATAATACACACCTATAGCCAATAACCAATGTCCCTACCAAGTATCAACTTTCTACACCTTACAGTTTCCGAGATACAGCCCCGACGATTTTATAGGTCAAGGTCACTATGGCAAGGTCAAATCAAGGTCACACCATGATGCTGCACACCTACACCCCCTAGCCAATGTCTCTACCAAATATCAACTTCCTGCACCTAACAGTTTCCGAGATAAAGCCTGGACAATATTTTATAGGTCAAGGTCACTACGGCAAGGTTAAAGGTCAAATCAAGGTCAGAGCATGACGTTTCACACCTACACCCCCTAATCAATATCCCTACCACGTATCAACTTCCTACACCTTACGGTTTCTGAGATATAGCCCAGACAACATTTTATAGGTCAAGGTCACTACGGCAAGGTCAAAGGTCAAATCAAGGTCAGACCATGACGTTGCACACCTACACCCCCTAAGCAATATCCCTACCAAGTATCAACTTCCTACACCTTACGGTTTCTGAGATACAGCCCGGACAAAATTTTATAGGTCAAGGCCACTACGGCAAGGTCAAAGGTCAAATCAAGGTCACACCATGACGTTGCACACCTACACCTCCTAACCAATATCCGTACCACGTATCAACTTCCTACACCTTACAGTTTCTGAGATATAGCCTGGACAACATTTTATAGGTCAAGGTCACTACGGCAAGGTCAAACGTCAAATCAAGGTCACACCATGACGTTGCACACCTACACCCCCTAACCAATGTCCCTACCAAATATCAACTTCCCAAGCCTTACAGTTTCCGAGATATAGCCCGGACAACATATTATAGGTCAAGGTCACTACGGCAAGGTCAAAGGTCAAATCAAGGTCAGACCATGACGCTGCACACCTACACCCCCTAACCAATATCCCTACCAAGTATCAACTTCCTACACCTTACGGTTTCCGAGATATAGCCCGGACAAGATTTTATAGGTCAAGGTCACTACGGCAAGGTCAAAGGTCAAATCAAGGTCAGACCATGACGTTGCACACCTACACCCCCTAACCAATGTCCCTACCAAGTATCAACTTCCTACACCTTACGGTTTCTGAGATACAGCCCGGACAAACTATTTCCCGCCGCCCGCCCACCCACCCGCCCACCATGGGTGAAAACAATACCCCAACAGCCCTGGGCTGTGGGGTAACAAAACTTATTTGCTTAAGGACAGACTTATAGCTCTTGCATTAAGAACATAAAAATAATAGATAAAATTTAAAAAAAAACACTTGATAATTCATTGGGTTTAGCAGATTGCCTGTGATTGTCCCCTGTACTGTCATCATGGAGATCTTGTCTTGCTTTAAGTTTTAAGAGCAAAAAAATATATATAAAATTCTGTGATTTCTGTCATATGTAAAAACTTTTAAAAATAAAACCAAAAAACATAAAATAAAAAAAAAACATGGGTGGGAGGCAAACTGAGTAAGAACTGTAACTAGATTGGGCCAACTCGGCGCCAACATATCCCCAGACAGGTCATCACTCACGCCACAGGTTTTGATCGGGAATTTTTTAAAACATAATTACCCATTATTATATGAACTTCAGCACATCAATCTACTCTGTTTATATCTTCCCAAGGAAGATGGTGTATCCCCAGACGCCGAATACATAACTCAAATTATATTTTCAATCTTCCTGCAATGATAACTCTAAACCTATTTTCAAAGTATTTAAATGATTGATGATTGAATGTCCATTCTAAAATAATAATCCCAAAAGAGCATATCTGTTTCTATATTTGTTGACAAATAAAATATTATTTTTAACTCAACTCATCATACTTTTCAATCTTCCTTCAAAGTATTTAAATGATTGATGATTCAATGTCCATTCTAAAATTCATAATCCCAAAAGCGCATATCTGTTTCTATATTTGTTCACAAATAAAATATTATTTAAAAAAAAATTATTTATATTATTATTTTATTATATTATTTTTAGAATTTGCAAATTGTTTTCAGTTATTCATTTTCTCTATACCTATATATGTGGTCCATATATATGCAACCTAAATATGTGACACAATCTCAGTTCTGACTCCCCTTTGTGTTATATGTAATGAAGCCCACCACCTCCCACCCCCACCCCTCTCCCCTTCTCCACACCTCTCTCACTATTACACAAGATCTGCAACCCCATTGAGTTCTTTGTTTCTCATCTGATATCATTAAATACCTTTGTTTATTTAGTGTCACTCAATATAGCTGGAGGTCCCAGAGGTGGGTGGGGGGAATCCGGGTGGGGGATGTGGGTTGGGACTACAAAGAGATGGAGTGCTACAGCATAAATGGTAAACAAACAATCTATATAAAAGGGGTACTCAAATACAAAAAGAATTGAGAATTTTAAGTATGTGATTATCAACTGAAATGAGTTCATAACTGTAGGAGCTGTGTGAAAATTAACTGAGGCAAGTTGAATAAAACTGGGCTAGTTGAGGGTTAAAAATCCCCTAGTTTTACTACATAAGGATATAATTTCATTAATATTGGGACTTAAAGCTCACTTAAAGTGTCCATTTTGTCTACTTGAATATGTTTAACCAGTTTCATTTTAACAAGAGGAGAGTGCCCGTGAACGGGCACTGTGTCAGCTGACTGAGTGTTTTTGATTTGTGAAGGTAATAATGAGAGGAAAGCATAATTACCAGGGAAAGTGCTGTACAGAAGTACAGTAAATGGTAACTGAACAGCATGTTCAAAAGAAAATCTGAACCTGACAGAAGAAAAGGACAAAAAAGTTGTTCCCTGCAAATGGTATTATGAAGGAAAGTAACAAGGTAACTGTTTAAGTGTAAAGAGTAGGTTAAAACATATTTAAAGAAATACTGCAAATGCAGTATCCTCGTACGACCTTGAAGAACAGGTCCACGGTCAAATCCAACCACACCAAAAGATTCCCAGCCCATGATTTCCTATAGGATGGTTTACCATCCAAAACGTCTAGAACCAATAATAAGCGATTTATAGGCACTTTTAAGTTTTGCTATCTTTGTTTGACCTTGAAGGAGGGGTCCAAGGTCAAATCGGACCACACCAAATGATTCCCAGCCCATGATTTCCTGTAGGTTGGTTTACCATCCCAAACCTGTAGGACCAATAACAAGTGAGTTATAAGCAATTTTAAGTTTGGCTATCCTCAACTGACCTTGAAGGAGGGGTCCAAGGTCAAATCTGGCCACACCAAAAGAATCCCAGCCCATGATTTCCTATATGTTGTTTTACCATCCCAAACCTCTAAGACCAATAATAAGCGAGTTATAAGCACTTTTAAGTTTGGCTATCCTCGTTTGACCTTGAAGAAGAGGTCCAAGGTCAAATCGGACCACATCAACAGATTCCCAGCCCATGATTTCCTATATGTCTGTTTACCATTGCAAACCTCTAGGACCAATAATAAGTGAGTTATAAGCAAAGTAGCTATTACTCAGCTATGCAATGAGCTACATGTCTGAATTTTTACTATATTATAGCTGACCCAAAAGTAGGTGAACAACATATTTAAGCAAAATACTGTAAATGCAATAGTTTTCAAGTTACAACTGATTTACTCAATAGTGAGAACCTGAAAATAGCTATTGCTCAGCTATGCCATGAGCTATAGGTCTGTAATTTCACTATGTTATAGCTGACCCAAAAGTAGGTGAACAACATATTTTAACAAAATACTCCAAATGCAATATTTTTCAAGTTACAATTGATTTACTCAACAGTCAGTACCTGAAAATAGCTATTGCTCAGTTGTGCCATGAGCTACAGGTCTGTAATTTCACTATATTATAGCTGACCCAAAAGTAGCTGAATAACATACTTACACAAATTTCTGTAAATGCAATAGTTTTCAAGTTATAAATGATTTACTCAACAGTGATAACCTCAAAGTAGCTATTACTCAGCTATGCCATGAGCTACAGGTCTGAAATTTTACTATGTTATAGCTGACCCAAAAGTAGCTGAATAACGTATTTACACAAATTTCTGTCAATGCAATAGTTTTCAAGTTATAAGTGATTTACTCAACAGTGATGACGGAAAAGTAGCTATTACTCAGCTATGCCATGAGCTACAGGTCTGAAATTTTATTATGTTATAGCTGACCCCAAAATAGGTGAATAACATATTGAAACAAAATACTCTAAATGCAATAGTTTTCAAGTTATAAGTGATTTACTCAACAGTGATAACCTAAAAGTAGCTATTACTCCGCTATGCCATGAGCTACATGTCTGAAATTTTACTATGTTATAGCTGACCCAAAAGTAGGTGAACAACATATTAAAGCAAAATACTGTAAATGCAATATTTTTCAAGTTACAATTGATTTACTCAACAGTCAGTACCTGAAAATAGCTATTGCTCAGTTGTGCCATGAGCTACAGGTCTGTAATTTCACTATGTTATAGCTGACCCAAAAGTAGCTGAATAAGGTATTTACACAAATTTCTGTAAATGCAATAGTTTTCAAGTTATAAATGATTTACTCAACAGTGATAACCTAAAAGTAGCTATTACTCAGCTATGCCATGAGCTACCGGTCTGAAATTTTACTATGTTATAGCTGACCACAAAATAGGTGAATAACATATTGAAACAAAATACTCTAAATGCAATAGTTTTCAAGTTATAAGTGATGTACTCAACAGTGATAACCTAAAAGTAGCTATTACTCAGCTATGCCATGAGCTAGAGGTCTGTAATTTCACTATGTTATAGCTGACCCAAAAGCAGGTGAACAACATATTTTAACAAAATACTCCAAATGCAATATTTTTCAACTCATAACTGATTTACTCAACATACAGTACCTGAAAATAGCTATTGCTCAGCTGTGCCATGAGCTACAGGTCTGTAATTTCACTATGTTATAGCTGACCCAAAAGTAGCTGAATAACGTATTTACACAAATTTCTGTAAATGCAATTGTTTTCAAGTTATAAGTGATTTACTCAACAGTGATAACCTCAAAGTAGCTATTACTCAGCTATGTCATGAGCTACAGGTCTGAAATTTTACTATGTTATAGCTGACCCCAAAATAGGTGAATAACATATGAAACAAAATACTCTGAATGCAATAGTTTTCAAGTTATAAGTGATTTACTCAACAGTGATAACCTAAAAGTAGCTATTACTCAGCTATGCCATGAGCTACAGGTCTGAAATTTGACTATGTTATAGCTGACCCAAAAGTAGCTGAATAACATATTCATACGAAATTCTCTGAATGCAATAGTTTTCAAGTTACAAGTGATTTTACTCAAGATGGTAGTTACTGAAAAGCCCAAAAGTAGCTATTACTCACTTAGCTATTGAGACAGACACCCAAGTTACTCACCATGTTGTAGCTATGAAAAAAGTAGCTGAATAACATATTTTAACAAAATGCTCTAAATGCAACACTTTTGAAGTTATAAGTGATTTAGTGCATGATTTCATGAATTTTAATGCATTAAAAATTATTAAAAAATTTATTAAAAAAAAACTAAGACAGATCCAGGTCTCATACTCACACAAGAGAATCTATCTCTGGCCTAGTACATATATGCAAGATATGAGAGAAATCCCTGCAATAGTCACTGAGAAAATTGTGATAAAGTGTTGAAATTTTCACACTTTTGGTGGGGGTACCTCCCTTGTAATGTCTCTAGCAAACAGACGAACAGATAGATTTGCATGCCTTGAACAATTTTTCATCCTCGATAGATAAGGTATCTTTTAAAAAAAAACAGCATGTCTCTAGGCCTTGTAGTTTTGGAGAAGAAGTTGTTCACGCGGACGCGGACGCCCACGCCGCAGAGTGACGACATAAAAAGTTAAAAACTCAGCAAGCAGAGGTATAACACACAAAAATAAGTTCTTAAAAGACTGAGATAGCCATAACATTATTAATCTTCAAAATTTAAATAGACAGGCATTTCCTTTTAAAAATTCAAAGATTTCAGCTCTATAACCCACATAGTTTGACAGTTACTGGGCTTTAAAGTGGCATAATGTCCATAAATTGGGTTTCTGTGGGCATTTTACAATTGTTAAAGAGACCTTAGCAATTAAACTACAGATCTGAAACTTTTTGGGGGACATACATAACAAACAAAATTGCAAATTTAATAAGTAAATTAAATTTTTATAAGTTAATACCCTATCCAATGGACAATTGCTTTACCGGTCGGTGCGACCGGTCCCGCCAAACGCCAGAAAAAGACGTCCTGTATATAATACTAGCAGGACCGGTCAGTAGTGTGCATTCGCTAGGTGGCGCATCATACTTGCTTCCTGTCTAGACAGAGTGACGTCAGTTCATCTTTTTCGTTGTCTAAACAGATTTAGACCCCTAGTAAGCTGATAGCGGGGTCGGTTGGGAGGGCCTTGCCTGTCCATTGGATAGGGTATTAACTTATAAAAATTTAATTTACTTATTAAATTTGCAATTTTATTGCGTTAATACATCCTATCCAATGGACAATTGCTGAATAACTACCGCTTGGTCGGCGGGTAAGTTACTAGGGACTTAGAATGAACTCATAAGTGGTAACAAGATTTTTACCCTACGGTCTAGGCTGACTTAGTCAGGAGACCTATAGGTCCATGGTGGTTACCAGAGCCCGGTTGCCGGGGCTATACCAGCATTGCCCCCCCCCCCCCCCTTCTTACAGACCTGCTCTGAGGTAGGGGAAGAGAGGGATGAGTTCAGTCCCAGAAGGCAAATAAACCTCCCGAAGGAAGCATGTCAATTAGATTCATGAGCTATTTACACTATGTACATGTATACAAATCTCAATATAAGGGCTATTTGTGGATCTGCTGAGCAGCCACTACTAGGCCCAAGTAAAGAGGCTCTAAATCAGCCCCAGCCACATCCTTCAGAACTGTGTGAAGGTGATATATGACTTACAGTGGAAGGCTGAGGACTGTTCTAAGGAGACTCCTGACTGGAATGCCTTAGAAGCAGTAAAAGCCCTAACATCATGGGCTTTGACCTGATGCAAGACGAGGGCTTACTGGTCAGAGAGCTCATAGCATAGGATCACAGTAGCTTGATCCATGAGATGGTGGCAGGAGAGATGTCCTTATCGACAACTTCCTTGGAAGGAGACAAAGACCAGCTCCTTGTTATGCCTAAGATCTGAGGTCCTACCCAGATGGTAACACAGGGCTCTGACTGGACACCAGCGCCTGTGACCTATCCAGAGTGGGGACCAGGGTTGCATTAACCACAGGGGCCACACTGTCTGGACTCTCTTTGGCTATCTGATTCTTGGAAGGAAGGCTGGCTGAGGGGTAGAAAGACACCATGGACCAATCTGGTGTCTGAGGTTGTTATGCAGCCAAGCATGGATCTCACCCTCCGCCTGCCTGAACCTAAGGCCAACAGGAAGACAGTCTTGATAGTGAAGTGCTTCAGGGAGGCCTCCTTAAGGGGTTCAAAAAGGAACTTGTCAGCTGGTGTAGAACCAGGGAAAGGTTCCAAGAGGGGATGCCCCTCTTCCCTTGGATCTGTCTCTGTGGAAACTATCCAGGAGATCAGTGAGATTTTCATCATTGCTGACATTAATGGGCAAATTCCCAAATTGTTAACAATGGCTGGTCTATAGTCATCAATGGTGCCCGGCTGTAACTTCCTGTCTTGAAAAGGTACAAAGGGAAGTCAGCTATAGCTTTTAAAGGTGGTGCCCAGAAGTCCATCTGATTACTGAGGTACCACGTGTAAAACATATGGTGCACTTGTCTCATAGACTGATCTGTTGATCCTCTGGAGGAGCCACAATTCGAGCTGCCACTGCCTCAGGGAAGCCCTGCTTCCTTGGTAGCTGGGGCTCTAGGGGCCAGGCATGTAGATTCAGATTTACCAAGTTCCTGTGAAGGGTCTGGTTGAGTAACTGAGTCAAAAGTCAGGCAGAAAGTGCACACAGTGGGATCTGACTGGACATGGTTACCAGGTCCCAGAACCAAGGCATGTTGGACCACCCTGGTGCAACCAGTATGAGTTGTTGCACGGGTGGTCCTGCAACTTTCCCACCACTTTGCCCAAGATAGCTGCTGGTGGGAAGGTATATGGGTCCAGGTCCTCCCAAGGTAGACTGAAGGCATCTACTGCCCAGGAGACAGAGATGTAGTTGTCGAACCTGGTGGCAAACAGGTCCACTTGAGGATGCTGCCACCGGGAGCATATTGCTTGAATACCTCTGGATGGAGGGACCATTTTGTTGATTGGTCTGTCCTAGCCTGGATAGCTTGTCTGCTATCACATTCGGCCGGCTGTGAATGTGTCGGGTTCTGAGTCACCTGTGTCTGGTACACCAGGTCAGAATTCTCCACAAGAGGGCCCAAAGGGGGTCCGATTCCATCCCCCCTTTATACAGAAAACCACCATGGGGTTGTCTGTAGCTACAAAAGCAATATTGTTCAAGCAGAGGTTTTGGAACTCTTTAGGGCCAAAAGGCCACCTTAAATTCCAGATATTAAAGTGTAACTTGCTTCGGAAGGGGCCAGGTTCCCCTTGCAGTGTGTTCCCTTAAGTGAGCACCCCACCCTTCTAAATGCATCTATAAGGATTTGCAGAGCATATAAGGTAGGTGTAATGGTTGACCTTGAAGCACATGGTCTTCCTGCAGCCACGATTTTAGCTGAGGGTGGAGTGAACTGGGATCACCTTTTGGTGATTCAGGTACTCTCCAGTTATTTATCAAGTGCCACTGTATTGGCCTGATGAGGAAGGCCACCTATGTGGACGGGCTTTGCTATAGCTGTCAGTAATGCTATCAGGGGCATGAGCCGCTGGATCGGGCATGTCGATCCGGAGAGAAGTTCCTGGATTGCAGATAACGTCTGCAAATGCTCTAGGGTGGGTCTCACCTTGCCCTCTTTCAGGCTGAACTGGTAGGCTCTCAAGACAAAGACTTGCTCGAGGTCCAGTTCTAATTTTTCATGATACCATTCAAACTTACTCCTGACACAGAGCTACTAGAGATTGTGTATGTTGGAGACTGGTTTGGTGGGGGCTGGCATTTCCTTGTTGGTTGAAAGGGGTGAGGGAGTATGCAACCTTGAGGTTAGCCACTCCTCTGGCTGAAGAGAGGTTCATGTGGTTCCTGAAATTCCAGCTGAATCATTTAGGATACTGAACCAAAATCCTGCCTGGAGAACTGGTCAAACTGGTCGTTTCTGGCAGGGGAGGGTGTATCCCTCCTGGGAGGTTCATATAAACTTGAGGCTGGCCCCTAGGGTGGCCCAAGTTTGAACCGGCAGGTTGGTGCAAAAAATACCAGTGTCAACACTGGCGACAGGTTCACTGATCCACACAGTAGGAAACCATCCAAAGGGGATCTGCGACATAAGGTCATTTCCACAGAACCCCACTGTGGAAACACTAATAGCCATTTACGAACACTGTGACCCCTGGTCCAATTAACAGATAAATTTCCCATTGCTTCAGTTGTGACAAACCAGAAAAGGGTTGTAATCATGAGGGAAAGCTTGAGTTTGCAAACTCATGCCCCTGGTGTCAGCTGACACTGGTCACGAGCTGGGTAAAAAGGCAAGCTGGGTTGGCCAGTTTCGGAGGCTGGATCAATGGCATCTCTAGAATAACTGGTACAGCAGACTTCTTGTTGGCAGTATTCTAACCAATGTGGTTGAGTTCCGCATCTCACTGGCAAGAGTAACTGGCTGACTGATCAGGCAGGTTGAGACAGTCATCTCACCAGGACGAGTGACTGGTCGAAGAATTTCTCTGTAACCAGATTACTCAGCCAGCAACTGGTTGGTCTAAGATGGCCATTTAGACCCTTAAAAGACTTTGCTGGTCTGTTAGCCAGTCCTGTGGACCTGCCCAGTACCAGGGCCTAACCGGTTATAGGTTAAGCAATGCTCTGTAACCAGTTCCTGGTGGATCCATAGTTCTGCAAAAAAAACTCATTTGAGCTGGCAGAACTGGGCGACTACGTCTCAGCAGGGGTAGGCTTATCTAACAGAACTGCCTTCTTCCTGTCCGTAATGTTGGAATCAGAAGGTTTTCTCTGTAACCAACACTTCTCAGTAACCGGCAAGCCACTTAACTGGTAATGAACCGGTAAACTGGTGCTTCTCTGTAACCAAGCATTCAGACAGCCACAGCTCTATCATTATTTGATCACTTGGTGGATCTGGCAATCCGGTAAACTGGTGTTCCAGTTTCAATCAGGTTTCTTCACCGGAATTTCTGTCTATAAGCCAGACCAGTAGACTCTGTAACTGGCTTGGTATGAAGCTACTGGTCCCTGGAGGTTGTGTAAGCCAGAACCCGTCGGTAGGTTCTGTAACCGGTTGGTCAATTTACTGAAGAACTTCCTGTCTATCTGACTGTCACCGGCAAATCTCTAACTGGTGACCCTGTTGTCCTCACTGGACTTGTTGCCTTAAGTTGCCTTCTGCCCATGGGAACAACTGATTTCTCTGTAACCAGTGAGCCTGCTGTCAGCACTGGAATGGTGGGGGCAGCAGATCTCTCTGTAACCAATAACCTCTGTTAACCGGTAAATTCTCTCTGTAACCGGTAACCTCTGTAACCAGTGAGCCTGCTGTCAGCACTGGGATGGTGGGAGCAGCAGATCTCTCTGTAACTGGGTAGCCTGCTGTCAGCACTGGGATGGTGGGAGCAGCAGATCTGTGTAATCAGAAAATTTTCTCTGTAACCGGTAAACTCTGTAACCGGTGAGCCTGCTGTCAGCACTGGGATGGTGGGAGCAGCAGACCTGTCTGTAACCGGTAAACTCTCTCTGTAACCGGGAAAATCTGTAACTGGTGAGCCTGCTGTCAGCACTGGGATGGTGGGAGCAGCAGACCTGTCTGTAACCGGTAAACTCTCTCTGTAACCGGTAAAATCTGTAACTGGTTAGCCTGCTGTCAGCACTGGGATGGTGGGAGCAGCAGAACTCTGTGTAACCAGAAAATTCTCTCTGTAATTTCTGCCTGTAAACCGGTCTGGTTGGCTCTGTAACCGGCTAAGGGGAAGCCCACTGGTCAATGAGGGCTGTGTAGCCGGCACCCAGTGGGTAGGCTCTGTAACCGGTATTGTAGGCAGCATAAAATCAGTGGCCTGGACAGCTAGCTGGAGCAACTTTTATAACCAGTTCCCGGTAGGCATATCCTCTGTAACCGGTTGGTAGATCTTCTTACTCTCAACCTGCCCCAGTACCCGTACCAAGGTAGGGTCAAAGGGGGGGAGAGGGCTAGCTGGAGACCCCACCGGTAGTGTGAGCAGAGCTGGTACCGGTAAAATTCAGCACAAGGGGTCTAGACCTGGTCATCTTCTTGCTAGCTGAACCGGTCACACTTGGGGATCTGTGGAGCCACAATTTCTTCTGCTAGCCTTGCCGGTCATGTATGGAGATCTGTGAAGTCACATGACCGGCACTTCAAAAACACGCAGATTGCAGTGACCAAATATCATCTAATATCTTCACACCAACAGGCGAGTTGCTGGATTTCTTCTTGCCAGTTAAAAATGGGTGTTGATTAATAAATGGTCGTCTTCCTCTGATGAAAACTTCTGTTGAAAAAATACGAGTCCTCCATTGATAAATGCGTATCACATGACCTCCATAGTTGAATGCGTATCACGTGACCAGGTCTGTGTCACGTGACCAGCATAAGCTGGAAGTGATGACGTCAGACGATGCATTCTTCTTTCCTTCTAACTTCTTCTCGTGGACATACACGCAGTGTTACTCGACAATGTAGAAATTAATGGAGGGCGAATCGTGGTAAATATACATTTTGAACAGAAGAAGGAATGCTGCAAGCACAACACACGACCTCTCACCCACGGCTTCGTCTCGACGACGAGCACAAAGAAAATCTTCAAAACTGGCCATAAAATGCTGGATACTGCCTCGTTTAAGTCCTGGAGAGGCCATGATATGTAAGTGACACAAAATATATATTTTCAGATGAAAATAAGCTTTAAATTCGTAGAATAAACCGCGTTTTCTTCAAACTTGGAGATAACTTCAAAACGCGTCTGCACACTACACGCGCCAAACGAAAAAGATGAACTGACGTCACTCTGTCTAGACAGGAAGCAAGTATGATGCGCCACCTAGCGAATGCACACTACTGACCGGTCCTGCTGGTATTATATACAGGACGTCTTTTTCTGGCGTTTGGCGGGACCGGTCGCGCCGACCGGTAAAGCAATTGTCCATTGGATAGGATGTATTAACGCAATAAAAATTATATATAATACAGTTTAAGACTTGTCACACTAAGCATTTCCAAATAACAGGGCAAAATACGGAAAAAATGTCCAAAAAGGCACTTGGGCTAGTGTCTATGGCCCTCATACACAGGTTAAATGTCTACTAAAAATCTTGATTTTCGGCATATGTAAAAAGGACATAATAATGCATTCCCAGATGGGATTTCAGCTCCATCAATCACATAGTTTAACAGTCACAGGGCTTAAAGGTGGTAAAAAGTCCAAATATTGGGTCTCTGTGGGCCTTTTAGAGATCTCGACGTGGCTTTCAAATTAAAGCTTCAGACTTAAAATTTGTTACATACTAAGATTACACATAGAATATGTATCTAATAAAGTTTGAAACTTCTCAGACTTACCATTTCCAAGTTACAGAGCAAAATATGTGAAAAATGTCTTAAAAGGGTCACTCAGGTGGGTGTTTAAGGTCCTCATACACAGGTTAAATGTCTACTTGAAGCCTTGATTTTTGGCACATGTAAAAAGAACATAATAATGTATTCCCAGATGAGATTTCAGCTCTATCAGTCACATAGTTTAACAGTCACAGGCCTTAAAATTGACAAAAAGTCCAAATACTGGGTCTTTATGGGGCCTTCTAGAGACCTAAATGTGGCCTTCAAATTAAAGCTTCAGACTTAAAATTTGTCACATACTAAGATTACACATAGAATATGCATATAATACAGTTGAAACTTCTTAGACTTACCATTTCCAAGTTACAGGACAAAATATGTGAAAAATGTCTAAAAATGGTCACTCGGGTGGGGATTTATGGTCCTCATACACAGGTTAAATGTCTTCTTAAAGCCTTAATTTTTGGCACATATATAAATAACATACTAATATCTTCTCAGATAGGATTTGAGCTCTATCAGTCACATAGTTTGACAGTCACAGGGCTTAAAAGTAGCAAAAAGTCCAAATATTGGGTCTTTGGGAGCCTTTTAGAGACCTCAATTTGACCTTCAAAATTAAAGCTTCAGACTTAAAATCTGTTACATACTAAGATTACACACAGAATATATATCTAATACAGTTTGAAACTTCTCAGACTTACCATTTCCAAGTTACAGGGAAAAAGATGTGAAAAATGTCTTATAAGGGTCACTCGGGTGGGTGTTTATGGTCCTGATACACAGGTTAACTGTCTATTAAAGGCCTAAATGTTGGGGCACATATAAGAAAACACATAGATATATTCCCAGATGATATTTAACTTAGATGAGAGACATAGTTTGAAAGCTACAGTGCTAGAAAGTGGCAAAAAGTGCATAAATTGGGTCTCTGTGGGCACTTTTGAGACCTTAAGTCAACCCCTTTGGGTAAACCTACAGCCCTAAAATTTTCTACAGACAAGGATTACATATCAAAGTTATACCTAGCGCAGTTTGAGACTCATCAGAATTACCACTTCCAAATTATAGGGCAAAATATGTGAAAAGTATAGCAAAAAATCCCCAAGTGGGGGTATTTATGGGCCTCAAACACAATTTTCTCCTCAACTTAAAGTCGTGATTTTCGGCACATGTACTAAGAACATATTAATATGTTGTCAGGTAAAATTTCAGCCAGCTGAGCATCATAGTTTGTGACCTACAGGGCTCTAAGTGGCCAAAAGTCCAATTTCTGACCTTAAGGTGGCCATAAGTTCTTTTTTACTGGGAGTTTAAGGTCACCTTAAAATAGGGATCTTCCTTTGGGCACCCTTAACATGTGTACCAAGTTTGAAAAAAAAATATTAATTTGTTTTTGAGTTATCGCGTCCACAAGGAAATTTCTACGGCGGCGGCGGCAGCGGCGCGACGGACCTGAATCCAATATATTCCCGACTTTCGTCTGGGGATATAATAATACCTTTGTGGTGATATTAATAACACATCTATACAATATGCCCAACTGAAAACCAGATTGTGCAAACTCAGCACCAACATAACCCCAGACAGGCCATCTCTCATGCCACAGGCATTCACTGGGTATTTTTGTAGCACCCATAAACCATTTTTAATATTTTTGGTCAAACCACTTTTTGATTTTTTGGTTAATGTTTGAGCAATGAATAGATTAATCCTTTTTTTTCGAGGTATTTAAATGGTTTTCAGTATTTTTTTAAATAGTATTAAAGCTTAAGGGCTTAGATTTGCCCATGATTTACATTAAAAAGTAGGATAACTTTATACGTTTATGTTAATTTAGAAGCATTAACTTCCTACACCTTACGGTTTCCGAGATATAGCCCGGACAAGATTTTATAGGTCAAGGTCACTACGGCATTAAAAAAATTTATTTAAAAAAAAATAAGACAGATCCAGGTCTCACACTCACACAAGAGAATCTACCTCTGGCCTAGTACATATATGCAAGATATGAGAGAAATCCCTGCAATAGTCACTGAGAAAATTGTGATAAAGTGTTAAAATGTTCTTACTTAGGGTGGGGGGGGGTACCTTATTTAAAATTGCTCTAGCAAACAGACAAACAAAGTATTGAAATTTTCACACTTTTGGTGGGGGTACCTCCCTTATAATGTCTCTAGCAAACAGACGAACAAACAGATTTGCATGCCTTGAACAATTTTTCATCCTCGATAGATAAGGTATCTTTTAAAAAAAACAGCATGTCTCTAGGCCTTGTAGTTTTGGAGGAGAAGTTGTTCACGCGGACGTGTGTGTGGACGCCCACGCCGCAGAGTGACGACATAAAAAACTGTCTCCTAACTTTAATTTTCACCAAAAATTCATCATGTCCCATAAAGTATCTGCCCATCAAACTTGAACTTGATTCAGGTGGTTCTTTTAAGAGTTATAAGGACAAGGTGGTACACAGGCAGAAAGACAAAACCCAACTGATTAAAATAACCCTTTTCCAATGATATAGTGTGTTAAATATCCAAATACAATGACACATTCAGACAAAATAATCTGATAGAAACTGAAAGCTTCAAAATATTTTACTGCAAAAATTTGAGATAGTTCTATTCTTCAGATAGCATACCACAACTTCATTTTATTATATTTTCCAAATTATATATCTACTTTACATAAGACATTGGATATTTTCTGTGAGACTATTGTTTGATCCACCATTTAACTGATCAGGATGACAAGTTCCACAGTGATCATTAAACTACTTTTATTCTGTGTTACCATGAATAAAGCTATATTAAAATTCCCAATTTTTCACCTTCTTCAGCACGACTGGAAGGCTTTGCATACATGGCATTGAGTGGAAAGCTGGATTCTCCTGGTATGCAGAACCTAGATATTGCCAGGGAGTGCATCTCCTTCTGCCCTGCATTTTTTGACTGACACTGTCACACAGGAAAATAACACAAGATTATATTGTACCTTTTCTCTTATGATTTTCCATTTTTTACATGTTTTACAAATTATGCAATTATTACCTTTCCAAAGACCCAAATTCATTTTAATACATTTAGTTTACCTGACATCATGATTTCATTGGATCAATGGTATTTTTCAGAAATTCCATTGGAAAATTTTAGTTTTATATCACTAAAAGACTGGTAATAGTGCATGTGTTATCAAAAACTAACTCAAGTTATTTCTAAACAATATATTTGTCAAGAGCCACATATATTTAGGCATATGACTTTTGTTTATCTCTTAGATATTCGGTTTTCACTCAATTTTGGGAAAAAACTATTAAAAGTTCACACAAATCTTAAGAAACTCACCCTTTGTAATTTTTTCAAGCAATCTGTAATGTACAAGGTGATATAGATCAGTATCCGGTCTGCTTCACTCTAAATTTAACAAATGACATAAAATTAATCAATCATTGTGAACAAGGCTGAACTAGACTGGGGAAACTCAAGGCCACCATGTCCTTGGACAGGTTATCCCTCAGGTCACAGGCTTTAACTGGGTACTTTCCATGAGACCCATCTCCTGTATGTCATAATTATTAGGAAAATATAACCTAACCACCCTTAATATAAGAATATAATAAAGGCAATCCAATCTAAAATATGGATATTTTCCAAAAGACAAATTGTGTCCCCAGATGAGCAGCATATAACTGGCCATTTTAATTTAGTAATCCCAAAAGAATTTTACCTGTTTCTATGATTTTAATATATTAGTGGGAGACATAATGTGATGATATTATTATAAAACAAATCTCTGCCATAGTGTTTATCTCCCACTGGGTATTAAGAAAATAGCATCAGAGATGCCCGTACCCCACAGCCTGGGGAAATATTTTTCAACACCATGAGATATAGAAGTAGTGTAACAGTACAAAGTTCAAGATACTTTCAGAGCAGTGTAAGTTATATTAAGGTCCAAATAATGCTTAAGTAGAGAAAATAATATCTAAGGAGAAGAAATGTATGTAAAGATGAAGTTTCAAAACAAGACAATTCAATAATAAAATGACAGCATTTATCAGTAAACCAAAAATGGCCGAATTATGGTTTGGATGTTTTGAATATTACCCATGCATACATAAGTGCCAATACACTCAATGAATGCTTATGTGTGGTGTTGGAGAAAAGCCTGTGGCTCACTTGATGAAATTCCATCTGTTACAATGGGAACTTGCAAAAGGAAATTCATAATGAATTCTACTATGACTTTAACAGTGCTTAATCTGCATCAACAGACAGACCCAAAGGTGCAACAAGATTTTAAAGGTCAATAGAGCAAGGTCAAAGGTCAATCAATGTTACACCATGACGTGACACACATAAAACCCTCAACCAATGTCCCTACCAAGTATCAACTTCCTACACCTCTTACAGTTTCCAAGATATAGCCCAGACCGGGTATTATAGGTCAAGTTCACTACGGCAAGTACAAAGGTCAAATCAAGGTCACACCATGACGTTGCACACCTACTACCCACAACCAATGTCCTCACCAAGTATCAGCTTCCTACACCTTACAGTTTCCGAAATATAGCCCAGACAAGATTTTATAGGTCAAGGTCACTACGGCAAGGGTCAAATCAAGGTCACACTATGACGTTGCACATCTACACCCCCTAACCAATGTCCCTACCAAGTATCAACTTTCTACACCTTACAGTTGCTGAGATATAGCCTGGACAAGGTTTTATAGGTCAAGGTCACTACGGCAAGGTCAAAAGTCAAATCAAGGTCACACCATGATGTTGCACACCTACAACTCCTAACCAATGTTCCTACCAAGTATCAACTTCCTACACCTTACGGTTTCCGAGATATAGCCCGGACAAGATTTTATAGGTCAAGGTCACTACAGCAAGGTCAAAGGTCAAATCAAGGTCACACCATGACGTTGCACACCTACACCCCCTAACCAATGTCCCTACCAAGTATCAACTTCCTACACCTAACAGTTGCTGAGATATAGCCCGGACAAGTTTTTATAGGTCAAGGTCACTATGGCAAGGTCAAAGGTCAAATCAAGGTCAGACCATGATGTTGCACACCTACAACTCCTAACCAATGTTCCTATCAAGTATCAACTTGCTACACTTTACGGTTTCCGAGATATAGCCCAGACAAGATTTTTTAGTTCAAGGTCACTACAGCAAGGTCAAAGGTCAAATCAAGGTCAGACCATGACGTTGCACACCTACACCCCCTAACCAATGCCCCTACCAAGTATCAACTTCCTACACCTTACAGTTGCTGAGATATAGCCCGGACAAGGTTTTATAGGTCAAGGTCACTATGGCAAGGTCAAAGGTCAAATCAAGGTCACACTATAATGTTGCACACCTACAACTCCTAACCAATGTTCCTACCAAGTATCAACTTCCTACACCTTACGGTTTCTGAGATATAGCCCGGACAAGATTTTATAGGTCAAGGTCACTACAGCAAGGTCAAAGGTCAAATCAAGGTAAGACCATGACGCTGCACACCTACACCCCCTAACCAATATCCCTACAAAGTATCAACTTCCTACACCTTACAGTTTCCGAGATATAGCCCGGACAAGATTTTAAAGGTTAAGGTCACTACGGCAAGGTCAAAAGTCAAATCAAGGTCAGACCATGACGTTGCACACCTACAAGCCCTAACTAATGTCCCTGCCAAGTATCAACTTCCTACACCTTATGGTTGCCGAGATATAGCCCGGACAAGATTTTCAAACTCAAGGTCACTACGACAAGGTCAAAGGTCAAATCAAGGTCAGACCATGACGTTGCACACCTACACCCCCCAACCAATGTCCCTGCCAAGTATGAACTTCCTACACCTTACAGTTTCTGAGATACAGCCCGGACAAACTATTTCCCGCCACCCGCCCGCCCGCCCATCTGGACACCATGGGTGAAAACAATAGGGCTGTGGGGTAAAAAAACTGGAGGTAATTCAAAACCGAAGGAGCAATAAGAGAGATAAACGGCGTTTTAAGTGTGATAACCCACCTGAACCTTGAAGAAGGGTCAAAAATCAAATTGGACTCTCACAAAGTATTCATGGAACATGATTTCTGACAGGTTTTCACATTTCAAAGCTCTAGAACAAACTAGAAATAGGACGTCCTGTTGATAGTAGCTGCGACATATGAATAGAAACAGGATAGCATAGAAGAACACACATTATCATGTGTAATGTCCACCCCATGAACCTTTTGCAAAAATTGTACAGTAGTCTTACAAGACCCTGTTTCATTTGTAAAATATATCAACTAGAGGATCGCTCGCAAAAAAAAAGATAATGTTTTTGCATAGCAAAAACAAAGCGTCCCGAAAAGGATATAAAGGTGAGTGCTAAAGTATTAAGAAAATGCTTCGTTTCTAGCCTTATACTGTTGTGGCAACCAAAGTCAGCGCAGTCTGCTCTATCTAGCACGGTTTTCAAGATATAAGCATTTTTGTGTTTTGCAAAAAATAAAAAAATTAAAAATGTCCGCTATATTTGGCGAGACAAAAATATTTTGAAAATTGGCATGGCTACTCTGCAGAGATACCCAGCAGGTCCAAAATTTTGTTGAGTTCGCTCCATATAGCACGGTTCTCGAGATATAAGCATTTTTGTGTTTTGCAAAAACTTTGAAAATTCAAAATGGCAACCATTTTTGGGGAGACAAAATTTTTTGTCAAAACCACTGCCGCGGTGTGTATCTCCCGCCGAGCATTAAAGCAAAAGAAATAGCTTTTCTGAGATATTCACAATTTTTCATTTTCGTGTGTGAAAGCTCTGCCAAAAGTAGGTGAATGAGTTATTTGAGAAAAATTGGCTATCTGCAATACTATTAAGAGATAATTCACATTTACTCATTTTGAGTAGGTGAATAATTAGCTATGGGTCTGAAACTTCACCAAGTGAAAGCTCTCCCAAAAGTAGGTAAATGAGTTGAGAAAAATTGGCTATCTGCAATACTTTTAGAGATAATTCGCATTTACTCATTTTGAGTAGGTGAGTAATTAGCTATGGGTCTGAAACTTCACCAAGTGAAAGCTCTCCCAAAAGTAGGTGAATGAGTTATTTGAGAAAAATTGGCTATCTGCAATACTTTTAGAGATAATTCGCATTTACTCATTTTGAGTAGGTGAGTAATTAGCTATGGGTCTGAAACTTCACCAAGTGAAAGCTCTCCCAAAAGTAGGTGAATGATTAATTTGACAAAAATTGGCTATCTGCAATACTTTTAGAGATAATTCGCATTTACTCATTTTGAGTAGGTGAGTAATTAGCTATGGGTCTGAAACTTCACCAAGTGAAAGCTCTCACAAAAGTAGGTGAATGAGTTATTTGAGAAAAATTGGCTATCTGCAATACTTTTAGAGATAATTCGCATTTACTCATTTTGAGTAGGTGAGTAATTAGCTATGGGTCTGAAACTTCACCAAGTGAAAGCTCTCCCAAAAGTAGGTGAATGATTAATTTGACAAAAATTGGCTATCTGCAATACTTTTAGAGATAATTCGCATTTACTCATTTTGAGTAGGTGAGTAATTAGCTATGGGTCTGAAACTTCACAGAGTGAAAGCTCTCCCAAAAGTAGGTGAATGAGTTATTTGAGAAAAATTGGCTATCTGCAATACTTTTAGAGATAATTCGCATTTACTCATTTTGAGTAGGTGAGTAATTAGCTATGGGTCTGAAACTTCAGCAAGTGAAAGCTCTCCCAAAAGTAGGTGAATGAGTTATTTGAGAAAAATTGGCTATCTGCAATACTTTTAGAGATAATTCACATTTACTCATTTTGAGTAGGTGAGTAATTAGCTATGGGTCTGAAACTTCACCAAGTGAAAGCTCTGCCAAAAGTAGGTGAATGAGTTATTTGAGAAAAATTGGCTATCTGCAATACTTTTAGAGATAATTCGCATTTACTCATTTTGAGTAGGTGAGTAATTAGCTATGGGTCTGAAACTTGACAGAGTGAAAGCTCTCCCAAAAGTAGGTGAATGAGTTATTTGAGAAAAATTGGCTATCTGCAATACTTTTAGAGATAATTCGCATTTACTCATTTTGAGTAGGTGAGTAATTAGCTATGGGTCTGAGACTTCACCAAGTGAAAGCTCTCCCAAAAGTAGGTGAATGATTTATTTGAGAAAAATTGGCTATCTGCAATACTTTTAGAGATAATTCGCATTTACTCATTTTGAGTAGGTGAGTAATTAGCTATGGGTCTGAAACTTCACCATGTGAAGCTCTCCCACAAGTAGATGAATGAGTTATTTGATAAAAATTGGGTATCCGCAATACTTTTACAGATAATTAGCATTTACTCATT
Organism: Sabellastarte sp. h YS-2021; assembly: GCA_964017235.1. Classification (NCBI taxonomy): domain Eukaryota; kingdom Metazoa; phylum Annelida; class Polychaeta; order Sabellida; family Sabellidae; genus Sabellastarte; species Sabellastarte sp. h YS-2021. Next base: position 70,493,136 of record OZ024933.1, read on the forward strand.
TTGAGTAGGTAAATAATTAGCTATGGGTCTGAAACTTCACAATGTGAAAGCTCTCCCAAAAGTAGGTGAATGAGTTATTTGAGAAAAATTGGCTATCTGCAATACTTTTAGAGATAATTCGCATTTACTCATTTTGAGTAGGTGAGTAATTAGCTATGGGTCTGAAACTTCACCATGTGAAAGCTCTTCCAAAAGTAGGTGAATGAGTTATTTGAAAAAAAATTGGCTATCTGCAATACTTTTAAGAGATAATTCGCATTTACTCATTTTCAGTAGGTGAGTAATCATCTACGGGTCTGAAACTTCACCATGTGAAAGCTCTCCCAAAAGTACATGAATGAGTTATTTGATAAAAATTGGGTATCCGCAATAGTTTTTGAGATAATTAGCATTTACTCATTTTGAGTAGGTGAGTAATTAGCTACGGGTCTGAAACTTTACCAAGTGAAAGCTCTTCCAAAAGTAGGTGAATGAGTTATTTGAGAAAAATTGGCCATCTGCAATACTTTTAGAGGTAATTCGCATTTACTCTTTTTGAGTAGGTGAGCAATTAGCTATGGGTCTGAAACTTCACCAAGTGAAAGCTCTTTGGGATAGCTGCTCTGATCTGCTGAAGATAAAAAATTTTGTCGAAATCGCTCTATGTACCACGGTTTCCGAAATATTAGCATTTTTGTGTTTTGCAATTTTTGCGCAAAAATTCGAAAATTCAAAATGGCCGCCATTTTTGGCGAGACAAAATTTTTTTGAAAATTGGCATGGCTACTCTGCTGAGATACCCTGTGGGTCAAAAATTTCGTCGAAATCGCTCTATCTAGCACGGTTTTCGAGATATAAGCATTTTTGTGTTTTGCAATTTTGCAAAAAATTCGAAAATTCAAAATGGCCGCCATTTTTGGCGAGACAAAAATTTTTTTGAAAATTGGCATGGCTACTCTGCAGAGATACCCTGTGGGTCAAAAATTTCGTCGAAATCGCTCTATCTAGCACGGTTTTCGAGATATAAGTATTTTTATGGTTTGCAATTTTTGCGAAAAATTCGAAAATTCAAAATGGCCGCCATTTTTGGCGAGACAAAATTTTTTCAAAATTGGGATAACTACTCTGCAGAGATACCCTGCGGGTCAAAAATTTCGTCGAAATCGCTCTATCTAGCACGGTTTTCGAGATATAAGCATTTTTGCGTTTTGCAATTTTTGCGAAAATTTCGAAAATTCAAAATGGTCACCATTTTGGGCGGGACAAAAATTTTTTGAAAATTGGGAAAACTACTCCGCAGAGATACCCTGTGGGTCAAAAATTTCGTCGAAATCGCTCTATCTAGCACGGTTTTCGAGATATAAGCATTTTTGTGTTTTCCTTATTTGGAAAATTCGTAATGATTAATTAATCATTGATTACTCGGCCATTTCTTGACCAATCAATGCCAAACTCTAATGATTTCCAGATTTGAATAGAATGAATGTATTTGCCAAGTTTCAGGTGAATTGATAAAATTCCTTTCAAGTTATCATCCGGACAAGCTTCCCCACCGAAAAATGACATTTTTGGTCATGTGACCTCTCTGATTGGTTGAAATGTCACTGCAGCATATTCAAAAAAATTCCCCAAGGCTACTGCCTAAACCTGCCAAATTTGAAAAGAATCCGCCTAACGGTTACAGAGTTATAAGGAAAACAAAATGCGGAGCCGGCGGAGCCTGAAGCTCTCCCATACACAAACAAGCGTCCCTTGCGGGACGCTTAATGATGCTTAAATATTTATTAGTACACATGTAAATTATTTCAGCTTCATGCCTTTTTGCATTGGTTGGGTCAAAAATTTCGATGAAATCGCTCTATTTTGCACGGTCAAGGAGATAGAAACAAATTTCAGTTTTTCAATTTTTGGCAAAAATTCGAAAATTCAAAATGGCAGCCATTTTTGGGAAGAGGAAATTTTTTTTAAAATTGACACGAGTACATTGCTTAGATACCCTGTGGGTCGAATATTTCGACGAAATCGCTCTATCTCGCACGGTTAAGGAGATAGAGGCAAATTTTTTTCCCATTTTTGACAAAAATTCAAAATGGCCGCCATATGTGGGAAGAGGAAAATTTTTTGAAAATTGCTAAGAGTACACTTCTCAGATGTCCTGTGGATCGAAAATTTTCGATGAAATCGCTCTATCTCGATTGGTTAAGGAGATAGTAGCAAATTTCTGTTTTTCCATTTTTTGGCAAAAATTCAAAAATACAAAATGGCTGCCATTTTTGGGGAGGAGAAATTTTTTTGAAAATTGGCAAGAGTACAATGGTCAGATACTCTTTGGGTCGAAAATTTCGACGAAATCGCTCTATCTCGCATGGTTAAGGAGATAGTAGCAAATTTCTGTTTTTCCATTTTTTGGCAAAAATTCAAAAATACAAAATGGCTGCCATTTTTGGGGAGGAGAAATTTTTTTGAAAATTGGCAAGAGTACAATGGTCAGATACTCTTTGGGTTGAAAATTTCGACGAAATCGCTCTATCTCACACGGTTCAGGAGATAGAAGGAAATTTGTGTTTTGCCATTTTTGGCAAAAATTAGAAAAAACCAAAATGGCTGCCATTTTGGGGGAGGGGAAAATTTTTTGAAAATTGCCAAGAGTACATTCCTCAAATACCCTGGGGGACGAAAATTTTGACAAAATCGCTCTATCTCACACGGTTAAGGAGATAGAAGTATATTTGTGTTTTGCCATTTTTGGGAAAAATTCGAAAATTCAAAATGGCCGTCATTTTTGGGGAGGGGAAAATTTTTGAAAATTGCCACGAGTGCATTGCTCAGATACCCTGTGGGTTGAAAATTTTGACGAAATCGCTCTATCTCGCACGGTTAAGGAGATAGAAGCAAATTTGTGTTTTCCATTATTGGCAAAGTAGCTAAGTAGCTATTACTCAGTCATATAGCTATTATCACTAAAACCAATCCCAAGCAAGCCATCGACCTTAGTAATGCTCATACTAAATTTGGTAAAGATATGTCAAATATTTTTCCTTAAAATGCCCGGAAACAAAAGAAGTACACAAAAGTAGCTAAGTAGCTATTACTCAGTTAGCTATAGACCTATCTTCACCAAAAGCAATCCCATGCAAGATATTAACCCAATAAACACCCATACCAAATTTGGTAAAGATAGGATAAATACTTTTCCTTCAAATGAGCAGAAACCAAGCGTCCGGACGCCGGAAAAAGCAAAAATAATATGTGGCAGTGGTCCACTGGGGTGGACATAATAATAACTGAGACATAAGATCTACTTAGAATGATAACCCCGCCTGACCTTGACGCAGGGTCAAATTCAACACTTGAAAAAGATTTGAAGGACATGGTTTTCCATAAGCTGTCATCACATTTGGAAGCCCTAGAACCAAGAATGAGGGAGATGTAACACCTTTCTCAGATGATGGCCAAAATTGGCCATTGATTTCTTTCAACAACAAGCAGGCATCTATTTAGATGGAAGCCTCTTATGAAGCAACAGTTTCTCTAGCATAGATAAAGATATAGCAAGACCACTGCCATGATGGTTATCTCTCATGAGAATTAAGCAAAAATAGCATCAGTGATGCACGTACCCCACAGCATAGCAAAATATTTTTAACACCATGAGATATAGAAGTACTGTATCAGTACAAAGTTCAGGATACTTTCAGAGCACTGTCAGTTATATAAAGGTCCAAACAATGTTTAAATAGAGAAAATAATGTCTAAGAGAAAGATAATGCATGTACTCTTTATCTACATCTGGCATGGCCGAATTATGGTTTAGCTGTTTTGAATATTACCATGCATACAGAAGTGGTATTACATTCAATGAATGCTTATGTGTGGTGTTGGAGCAAAATCTGTGGCTCACTTGATGAAATTCCATCTGTTACAATGGGAAGTTGTAAAAGTAATATTCTTAATGAAATCTAATATGACTTTAACAGTGCTTAGTCTGCACCAAAAGACAGACCCGAAGGTGCAACAAGATTTTAAAGGTCAAGGTCACTACAACAAGGTCAAAGGTCAAATCAAGGTCACACCATGATGCTACACACCCACAACCCTTAACCAATGTCCCTACCAAGCATCAACATCCTACATCTTACGGTTTCCGAGATATAGCCCGGACAAGATTTTATAGGTCAAGGTCACTACGGCAAGGTCAAAGGTCAAATCATGACAATGCACACTTACACCCCCTAACCAATGTCCCTAGTACGTGTCAACTTCTTACACCTTACGGTTTCCGAGATATAGCCCGGACAAGATTTTATAGATCAAGGTCACTACGGCAAGGTCAAATGTCAAATCAAGGTCACACCATGACATTGCATACGTACAACCCCTTAGCAATGTCCCTAGTACGTGTCAACTTCTTACACCTTACGGTTTCCGAGATATAGCCCGGACAAGATTTTATAGATCAAGGTCACTACGGCAAGGTCAAATGTCAAATCAAGGTCACACCATGACATTGCATACGTACAACCCCTTAGCAATGTCCCTAGTACGTGTCAACTTCTTACACCTTACGGTTTCCGAGATATAGCCCGGACAAGATTTTATAGATCAAGGTCACTACGGCAAGGTCAAATGTCAAATCAAGGTCACACCATGACATTGCATACGTACAACCCCTTAGCAATGTCCCTACCAAGTATGAACTTCCTACACCTTACGGTTTCCGAGATATAGCCCGGACAAGATTTTCAAACTCAAGGTCACTACGGCAAAGTCAAAGGTCAAATCAAGGTCAGACCATGATGTTGGGCTGTGGGGTAAAAATGGCAATGTGACCTTGAAACAGGGTTCCAACTCCAAGGACCAATATATAAGAGATATATAGCTGTTTTTGTAGGATAGGCTCGTGTGAAATTTGAAGCAGGGATCAAAGGTCAAATTTGACACTTGTAAAAGATTCGCAGGTGATTACTTCTTTTTAAGCTGTTTCCTCATTCCAAACCCCTAGGAGCAATGACTCTCCTATTTGACATTAAATATGTGACATGGCAGCCATTTTGTTTTCAAAACAAGGCCAAAAGTACTCCCAGGCAAGCTTCCCCATCTATATACATGTACCTTTTGTCCAAATCTGATGAAGCTAGCTGCAATATTTTAAGTTTTACAACATCTTAATGATTTATGGACAAAAGGCTATGGTGGCCATTTGTTTTTAAAATGAGGATAAATTTTTTTCAGACATTTTTTCATAACCATCAACATTTTCCACAAATTTAGGAGAGGATATCTTCATAAATGAATGAGATATACAGATTTATGTGAAAATGTGATGAACAGACACAGGCATGTAGTAACGCACATATGGAAGGCATCAACCCCGGTTTTTGGCCAGTTGGAGATAAAAATCATTGGTTTAATAATGCCCCTGTTTCATAAACAAGAGGAGAGTGCCCGTGAACGGGCACTGTGTCAGCTGAGTGTTTTTGATTTGTGAAGGTGATTAGAGGACAGAATAATTATCAGGAAAAGGGCTGTACAGAAATACAGTAAATGGTAACTGAACAGTAAGTTCGAAAGAAATTCTGAAGCTGACAGAAGAAAAGGATAAAAAAGTTGTGCCCTGTAAATGGTATTATGAAGGAAAATAACAAGGTAATTGTTTAAGTGTAAAAAATAGGTTGAAACATATTTAAAGAAATACTACAAATGCAATATCCTCGTTCGACCTTGAAGAAGGGGTCCAAGGTCAAATCTAACCACACAAATACATTCCCAGCCCATGATTTCCTATGGTTTACCATTCCAAACCTCTAGGACCAATTATAAATGAGTTATAAGCACTTTTAAGCTTGGCTGTCCTCATTTGACCTTGAAGGAGGGGTCCAAAGGTCAAATCTGACCATACCAAAAGATTCCGAGCCAATGATTTCCTATGGGATGGTTTACCATCCCAAATCTCTGTCACCAATAATAAGCGAGTTGTAGGCACTTTCAATTTTTGCTATCCTCATTTGACCTTGAAGGAGGGGTCAAATCGGACCATATCAACAGATTCACAGCCCATGATTTCCTGTCTGTTTACCATCCCAAACCTCTGGGACCAATAATAAGCGAGTTATAAGCACTTTTAAGTTTGGCTATCCTTGTTTGACCTTGAAGGAGGGGTCATTGAAGGTCAAATCTGACCACACCAAAAGATTCCCACCCCATGATTTCCTACAGGTTGGTTTACCATCCCAAACCTCTAGGATCAATAATAAGGGAGATATAAGCACTTTTCATGACTGACAAAAAACACCTGTGGCGGCCATCTTGTTTCTCAAAATGAGGCCAAAAATATTCCCAGACAACATTTTATGGCTATTAATATATACTGCAAACTTAAGAAAGCTAGCTATAATATTTTTTTTCATCAGAGCAGTAATGGTGAAATCTCTCTCTACACACTGCGGCTATCCAGTGGATACAATGATTTACTCAACAGTGAGAACCTGAAAGTAGCTATTGCTCAGCTATGCCATGACATAGAGGTCTGCAATTTCACTATGTTATAGCTGACCAAAAATTCTGTGAATAACATATTTAACAAACTAGAAATCGGCCGCCCTGTTGATAGTAGATGCGAATAGAAACAGGATAGCATAGAAGAACACACATTATCATGTGTAATGTCCACCCATGAACCTTTTGCCCAAATTGTACAGTAGTCTTACAAGACCCTGTTTCATTTGTAAAATATATCAATGATGCTTAAATATTTGTTAGTGTAGATGTAAATTATTTCAGCTTCATGCCTTTTTGCATTGGTTGGGTTGAAAATTTTGACGAAATCACTCTATCTGGCACGGTTAAGAAGATAGAAGCAAATTCCTGTTTTTCTATTTTTGGCAAAAATTTGAAAATTCAAAATGGCCGCCATTTTTGGGAAAAGGAAATTTTTTTGAAAATTGCCAAGAGTACATTTTTTAGATACCCTATGGGTCGAAAATTTCAACGAAATAACTCTATTTTGCACGGTTAAGGCCAGTTTGTGTTTTTCCATTTTGGGCAAAAATTCGAAAATTCAAAATGGCTGCCATTTTTGGGGAGGGGAAAATTTTTTGAAAATTGCAAAGATTACATTCCTTAGATACCCTGTGGGTTGAAAATTTCGATGAAATCGCTCTATCTCGCATGGTTAAGGAGATAGAAGCAAATTTGTGTTTTGCCATTTTTGACAAAAATTTGAAAATTCAAAATGGCCGCCATTTTAGGGGACGGGAAATTTTTTTTTAAATTGCCAAGAATACAATGCTGAAATACCTGTGGGTCGAAAATTTTGATGAAATCGATCTATCTCGCACGGTTAAGGAGATAGAAGCAAATTTGTGTTTTGCCATTTTTGGCAAAAATTCGAAAATTCAAAATGGCCGCCATTTTTGGGGAGGGGAAAATTTTTCGGAAAATTGCAAAGATTGCATTTCTTCGATACCCTGTGGGTCGAAAATTTCGACGAAATCGCTCTATCTCGCACGGTTAAGGAGATAGAAGCAAATTTGTGTTTTGCCATTTTTGGCAAAAATTCGAAAATTCAAAATGGCTGCCATTTTTGGGGAGGGGAAAATTTTTTGGAAAATTGCAAAGATTGCATTCCTTACATACCCTGTGGGTCGAAAATTTCGACGAAATCGCTCTATCTCGCACGGTTAAGGAGATAGAAGCAAATTTGTGTTTTGCCATTTTTGGCAAAAATTCGAAAATTCAAAATGGCTGCCATTTTTGGGGAGGGGAAAATTTGTTGGAAAATTGCAAAGATTGCATTCCTTAGATACCCTGTGGGTCGAAAATTTCGACGAAATCGCTCTATCTCGCACGGTTAAGGAGATAGAAGCAAATTTGTGTTTTACCATTTTTGGCAAAAATTCGAAAATTCAAAATGGCCGCCATTTTTGGGGAGGGGAAAATTTTTTGAAAATTGCAAAGATTGCATTCCTTAGATACCCTGTGGGTCGAAAATTTCGACGAAATCACTCTATCTCGCACGGTTAAGGAGATAGAAGCAAATTAGTGTTTTGCCATTTTTGGCAACAATTCGAAAATTCAAATGGCCGCCATTTTTGGGGAGGGGAAAATTTTTTAAAAATTACCAAGAGTACAATGCTCAGATACCCTGTGGGTCGAAAATTTTGACGAAATCGCTCTATCTGGCACGGTTAAGGAGATAGGAGGAAATTTGTGTTTTGCCATTTTTGGCAAAAATTCGAAAATTCAAAATGGCCGCCATTTTTGGGGAGGGGAAAATTTTTTTTAAATTACCAAGAGTACAATGCTCAGATACCCTGTGAGTCGAAAATTTTGACGAAATCGCTCTATCTGGCACGGTTAAGGAGATAGAAGCAAATTTGTGTTTTGCCATTTTTGGCAAAAATTCGAAAATTCAAAATGGCCGCCATTTTTGGGGAGGGGAAAATTTTTGGAAAATTGCAAAGATTGCATTCCTTAGATACCCTGTGGGTCGAAAATTTTGACGAAATCGCTCTATCTCGCACGGTTAAGGAGATAGGAGGAAATTTGTGTTTTGCCATTTTTGGCAAAAATTCGAAAATTCAAAATGGCCGCCATTTTTGGGGAGGGGAAAATTTTTTAAAAATTACCAAGAGTACAATGCTCAGATGCCCTGTGGGTCGAAAATTTTGACGACATCGCTCTATCTCGCACGGTTAAGGAGATAGAAGCAGATTGGTGTTTTGCCATTTTTGGCAAAAATTCGAAAATTCAAAATGGCCGCCATTTTTGGGGAGGGGAAAATTTTTTGAAAATTGCAAAGATTGCATTCCTTAGATACCCTGTGGGTCGAAAATTTCGACGAAATCGCTCTATCTCGCACGGTTAAGGAGATAGAAGGAAATTTGTGTTTTGCCATTTTTGGCAAAAATTCGAAAATTCAAAATGGCCGCCATTTTTGGGGAGGGGAAAATTTTTGGAAAATTGCAAAGATTGCATTCCTTAGATACCCTGTGGGTCGAAAATTTCGACGAAATCACTCTATCTCGCACGGTTAAGGAGATAGAAGCAAATTAGTGTTTTGCCATTTTTGGCAAAAATTCGAAAATTCAAAATGGCCGCCATATTTGGGGAGGGGAAATTTTTTAAAAAATTGCCAAGAGTACAATGCTCAGATACCCTGTGGGTCGAAAATTTTGACGAAATCGCTCTATCTGGCACGGTTAAGGAGATAGAAGGAAATTTGTGTTTTGCCATTTTTGGCAAAAATTCGAAAATTCAAAATGGCCGCCATTTTTTGGGGAGGGGAAAATTTTTGGAAAATTGCAAAGATTGCATTCCTTAGTTACCCTGTGGGTCGAAAATTTCGACGAAATCGCTCTATCTCGCACGGTTAAGGAGATAGAAGCAAATTAGTGTTTTGCTATTTTTGGCAAAAATTCGAAAATTCAAAATGGCCGCCATTTTTGGGGAGGGGAAAATTTTTGGAAAATTGCAAAGAGTACAATGCTCAGATACCCTGTGGGTCGAAAATTTTGACGAAATCGCTCTATCTGGCACGGTTAAGGAGATAGGAGGAAATTTGTGTTTTGCCATTTTTGGCAAAAATTCGAAAATTCAAAATGGCCGCCATTTTTGGGGAGGGGAAAATTTTTGGAAAATTGCAAAGATTGCATTCCTTAGATACCCTGTGGGTCGAAAATTTTGACGAAATCGCTCTATCTGGCACGGTTAAGGAGATAGAAGCAAATTTGTGTTTTGCCATTTTTGGCAAAAATTCGAAAATTCAAAATGGCCGCCATTTTTGGGGAGGGGAAAATTTTTTTTAAATTACCAAGAGTACAATGCTCAGATACCCTGTGGGTCGAAAATTTTGACGAAATCGCTCTATCTGGCACGGTTAAGGAGATAGAAGGAAATTTGTGTTTTGCCATTTTGGGCAAAAATTCGAAAATTCAAAATGGCCGCCATTTTTGGGGAGGGGAAAATTTTTTAAAAATTACCAAGAGTACAATGCTCAGATGCCCTGTGGGTCGAAAATTTTGACGAAATCGCTCTATCTCGCACGGTTAAGGAGATAGAAGCAGATTGGTGTTTTGCCATTTTTGGCAAAAATTCGAAAATTCAAAATGGCCGCCATTTTTGGGGAGGGGAAAATTTTTTGAAAATTGCAAAGATTGCATTCCTTAGATACCCTGTGGGTCGAAAATTTCGACGAAATCGCTCTATCTCGCACGGTTAAGGAGATAGAAGCAAATTTGTGTTTTGCCATTTTTGGCAAAAATTCGAAAATTCAAAATGGCCGCCATTTTTGGGGAGGGGAAAATTTTTTGAAAATTGCAAAGATTGCATTCCTTAGATACCCTGTGGGTCGAAAATTTCGACGAAATCGCTCTATCTCGCACGGTTAAGGAGATAGAAGCAAATTTGTGTTTTGCCATTTTTGGCAAAAATTCGAAAATTCAAAATGGCCGCCATTTTTGGGGAGGGGAAAATTTTTGGAAAATTGCAAAAATTGCATTCCTTAGATACCCTGTGGGTCGAAAATTTCGACGAAATCACTCTATCTCGCACGGTTAAGGAGATAGAAGCAAATTAGTGTTTTGCCATTTTTGGCAAAAATTCGAAAATTCAAAATGGCCGCCATTTTTGGGGAGGGGAAAATTTTTGGAAAAATTACCAAGAGCACAATGCTTAGATACCCTGTGGGTCAAAAATTTTGACGAAATCGCTCTATCTGGCACGGTTAAGGAGATAGAAGCAAATTTGTGTTTTGCCATTTTGGGCAAAAATTCGAAAATTCAAAATGGCCGCCATTTTTGGGGAGGAGAAAATTTTTTTAAAATTACCAAGAGTACAATGCTCAGATACCCTGTGGGTCGAAAATTTTGACGAAATCACTCTATCTCGCACGGTTAAGGAGATAGAAGCAGATTGGTGTTTTGCCATTTTTGGCAAAAATTCGAAAATTCAAAATGGCCGCCATTTTTGGGGAGGGGAAAATTTTTTTGAAAATTGCAAAGATTGCATTCCTTAGATACCCTGTGGGTCGAAAATTTCGACGAAATCGCTCTATCTCGCACGGTTAAGGAGATAGAAGCAAATTTGTGTTTTGCCATTTTTGGCAAAAATTCGAAAATTCAAAATGGCCGCCATTTTTGGGGAGGGGAAAATTTTTTGAAAATTGCAAATATTACATTCCTTAAATACCCTGTGGGTCGAAAATTTCGACGAAATCGCTCTATCTCACACGGTTTCTGAGATATTAGCAAATTACTCAAAAGTAGTACTGAAAATACACAATGAAGTACCTAAATGGCTATTACTCATGTACTGACAAAGCTATCAGTCCCAAATGCAATACCAAGCGAGCTATGGACATAACAATCTTGTATTCAAAATTGTAGTAAAATATCTTTAATTATTTTGGCTTAAATGCACGGAAACCAATGGGTACTGAAAATAGCTGTACTTAAGTATTACTCAGTAAGCAAAAGAGGTACAACAGCCAAAAGCAATCCCAAGCAAGCTACTGACCCAATAAGCCTGCATACCAAATTTGGTGACAATAGCTCTAATACTTTTCCTTTAAATGAGCGGAAACCATGCGTGACGCCGGACATCGGACGCCGGACGCCGGACATCGGACATCGGACGGCGAAAAAAGCAAAAATAATATATCCACCCCCCAGGGGGGTGGACATAATTACTCTAAATGTAATAGTTTTCACTATGCTATTGCTCAGCTGACCCAAAAGTAGCTGAATAACATATTTGCACAAATTTCTGTAAATGCAATAGTTTTCCAATTATAACTGATTTACTCAACAGTGAGAACTTCAAAGTAGCTATTACTCAGCTATGAAATGAGCCACAGGTCTGAAACTTCACTATGTTATAGCTGACCCCAAAATAGGTGAATAACATATTGAAACAAAATACTCTAAATGCAATAGTTTTCAAGTTATAAGTGATTTACTCAACAGTGATAACCTAAAAGTAGCTATTACTCAGCTATGCCATGAGCTACAGGTCTGAAATTTTACTATGTTATAGCTGGCCCAAAAGTAGCTGAATAACATATTTATACGAAATTCTCTAAATGCAATAGTTTTTAAGTTACAAGTGATTTTACTCATGATGGAAGTTACTGAAAAGCCCAAAAGTAATTATTACTCACTTAGCTATTGAGACAGACACCCAACTTACTCACCATATTGTAGCTATGAAAAAAGTAGCTGAATAACATATTTTAACAAAATGCTCTAAATGCAACACTTTTCAAGTTATAAGTGATTTACTCAACAGTGATAACCTAAAAGTAGCTATTACTCAGCTATGCCATGAGCTACAGGTCTGAAATTTTACTATGTTATAGCTGACCCAAAAGTAGCTGAATAACATATTTATACGAAATTCTCTAAATGCAATAGTTTTCAAGTTATAAGTGATTTACTCAACAGTGATAACCTAAAAGTAGCTATTACTCAGCTATGCCATGAGCTACAGGTCTGAAATTTCACTGTGTTATAGCTGGCCCAAAAGTAGCTGAATAACATATGTATACGGAATTCTCTAAATGCAATAGTTTTTAAGTTACAAGTGATTTTACTCATAATGGAAGTTACTGAAAAGCCCAAAAGTAGCTATTACTCACTTAGCTATTGAGACAGACACCCAACTTACTCACCATATTGTAGCTATGAAAAAAGTAGCTGAACAACATATTTTCACAAAATGCTGTAAATGCAACACTTTTGAAGTTATAAGTGATTTAGTGCATGATTTCATGAATTTTAATGCATTAAAAATTATTAAAAAAATTTATTAAAAAAAATTAAGACAGATCCAGGTCTCATACTCACACAAGAGAATCTACCTCTGGCCTAGTACATATATACAAGATATGAGAGAAATCCCTGCAATAGTCACTGAGAAAATTGTGATAAGTTGAAATTTTCACACTTTTGGTCTCTAGCAAACAGACGAACAGACAGATTTGCATGCCTTGAACAATTTTTCATCCTCGATAGATAAGGTATCTTTTAAAAAAAACAGCATGTCTCTAGGCCTTGTAGTTTTGGAGAAGAAGTTGTTCACGCGGACGCGTAAGGTGACCTTTAAAAATTTAGCGACCTCAAACTTTCCACATACTAAGATCACAAAGTTTTTTTGTAACCTAGAAAAAGCCAAATATATTGACAAGACTATTAAAAAGGTTACCTTGCAAAATGGGAAAATTATCAATAACCAAAGGGATATTCTTAATCAAGTAAAATGCTTTTATGCAGATCTATTCTCATGTAAAAACATAGATGAGGACAATCTGAATGATTTTAAAAATACCCTACCAAACTCAAAACAAGAGGAGAGTGCCCGTGAACGGGCACTGTGTCAGCTGACTGAATGTTTTTGATTGTGATGGTGATAATGAGAGGAAAGCATAATTATCAGGGAAAGGGCTGTACAGAAATACAGTAAATGTTAACTGAACAGCATGTTCGAAAGATATTCCGTAGCTGACAGAAGAAAAGGACAAAAAAGTTGTGCCCTGCAAATGGTATTATGAAATAAAGTAACAAGGTAATTGTTTAAGTGTAAAAAGTAGGTTAAAAATATTTAAAGAAATACTATAAATGCAATATCCTCGTTCGACCATGAAGAAGGGGTCCAAAGGTCAAATCTGACCATACCAAAAGATTCCCAGCCAAAGAATTTAGGATGGTTTACCATCCCAAACCTCTCGGACCAATAATAAGTGAGTCATAGGCACTTTTTAAGTTTGGCTATCCTTGTTTGACCTTGAAGGAGGGGGTCCAAGGTCAAATCCGACCACACAAAAAAATTCCCAGCCCATGATTTCCTGTAGCTTGTTTACCATCCCAAACTTGTAGGACCAATAATAAGCGAGTTCTAAGCAATTGTAAGTTTGGCTATCCTCAATTGACCTTGAAGCAGGGGTCCCAGGTCAAATCTGACCACACCAAAAGAATCCCAGCCCATGATTTCCTATATGTTGGTTTACCATGCCAAACCTCCAAGACCAATAATACGCGAGTTATAAGCACTTTAAGTTTGGCTATCTTCGTTTGACCTGGAAGGAGGGGTCTAAGGTGAAATCCGACTACACCAAAAGATTCCCAGCCCATGATTTTCTATAGGTTGGTTTTCCATTCGAAACCTCTACGACCAATAATAAGTGAGTTATAAGCACTTTTAAGTTTGGCTATCCTCATTTGACCTTGAAGGAGGGGTCCAAGGTGAAATCCGACCACAACAAAAAATTCCCAGCTCATGATTTTCTATAGGTTGGTTTTCATTCCAACCTCTAGGACCAATAATAAGCGAGTTATAAGCACTTTTATGTTTGGCTATCCTCATTTGACCTTGAAGGAGGGTTCCAAGGTCAAATCGGACCATATTAATAGATTCCCAGCCCATGATTTCCTACAGGTTGGATACAATGATTTACTCAACAGTGAGAACCTGAAAGAAGCTATTGCTCAGCTATGCCATGACATAGAGGTCTGCAATTTCACTATGTTATAGCTGACCAAAAATTATGTGAATAACATATTTAAACAAAATACTCTAAATGTAATAATTTTCAAGTTACAACTGATTTACTCAAGAGTGAGAACCTCAAAGTAACTATTACTCAGCTATGCAATGAGCTACATGTCTGAATTTTTGCACTGTTATAGCTGACCTAAAAGTAGGTGAACAACATATTTAAGCAAAATACTGTAAATGCAATAGTTTTCAAGTTACAACTGATTTACTCAATAGTGAGAACCTGAAAATAGCTATTGCTCCACTATGCCATGAGCTATAGGTCTGTAATTTCACTATGTTATAGCTAACCCCAAAGTAGGTGAACAATATATTTTAACAAAATACTCCAAATGCAATATTTTTCAAGTTATAGCTGATTTACTCAACAGTCAGTGCCTGAGAATAGCTATTGCTCAGTTGTGCCATGAGCTACAGGTCTGTAATTTCACTATGTTATAGCTGACCCAAAAGTAGCTGAATAACATATTTGCACAAATTTCTGTAAAGGCAATAGTTTTCCAATTACAACTGATTTACTCAACAGTGAAAACTTCAAAGTAGCTATTACTCAGCTATGCAATGAGCCACAGGTCTGGAACTTCACTATGTTATAGCTGACCCCAAAATAGGTGAATAACATATTGCAACAAAATACTCTAAATGCAATAGTTTTCAAGTTATAAGTGACTTACTCAACAGTGATAACCTAAAAGTAGCTATTACTCAGCTATGCCATGAGCTACAGGTCTGAAATTTTACTATGTTATAGCTGACCCAAAAGTAGCTGAATAACATATTTATACTAAATACTCTAAATGCAATAGTTTTCCAATTACAACTGATTTACTCAACAGTGAGAACTTCAAAGTAGCTATTACTCAGCTATGCAATGAGCCACAGGTCTGGAACTTCACTATGTTATAGCTGACCCCAAAATAGGTGAATAACATATTGAAACAAAATACTCTAAATGCAATAATTTCCAAGTTATAAGCGATTTACTCAACAGTGATAACCTAAAAGTAGCTATTACTCAGCTATGCCATGAGCTACAGGTCTGAAATTTTACTATGTTATAGCTGACCCAAAAGTAGGTGAACAACATATTTAAGCAAAATACTGTAAATGCAATAGTTTTCAAGTTACAACTGATTTACTCAATAGTGATGACCTAAAAGTAGCTATTACTCAGCTATGCCATGAGCTACAGGTCTGAAATTTTACTATGTTATAGCTGACCCAAAAGTAGCTGAATAACATATTTATACTAAATTCTCTAAATGCAATAGTTTTGCAATTACAACTGATTTACTCAATAGTGAGAACCTAAAAGTAGTTATTACTCAGCTATGCAATGAGCTACAGGTCTGAAATTTTACTATGTTATAGCTGACCCAAAAGTAGGTGAACAACATATTTAAGCAAAATACTGTAAATGCAATAGTTTTCAAGTTACAACTGATTTACTCAATAGTGATGACCTAAAAGTAGCTATTACTCAGCTATGCCATGAGCTACAGGTCTGAAATTTTACTATGTTATAGCTGACCCAAAAGTAGCTGAATAACATATTTATACTAAATTCTCTAAATGCAATAGTTTTGCAATTACAACTGATTTACTCAATAGTGAGAACCTCAAAGTAGTTATTACTCAGCTATGCAATGAGCTACAGGTCTGAAATTTTACTATGTTATAGCTGACCCAAAAGTAGGTGAACAACATATTTAAGCAAAATACTGTAAATGCAATAGTTTTCAAGTTACAACTGATTTACTCAATAGTGATGACCTAAAAGTAGCTATTACTCAGCTATGCCATGAGCTACAGGTCTGAAATTTTACTATGTTATAGCTGACCCAAAAGTAGCTGAATAACATATTTATACGAAATTCTCTAAATGCAATAGTTTTCCAATTACAACCGATTTACTCAATAGTGAGAACTTCAAAGTAGTTATTACTCAGCTATGCAATGAGCCACAGATCTGAAACTTCACTATGTTATAGCTGATCCCAAAATAGGTGAATAACATATTCAAACAAAATACTCTAAATGCAATAGTTTCCAAGTTATAAGCGATTTACTCAACAGTGATAACCTAAAAGTAGCTATTACTCAGCTATGCCATGAGCTACAGGTCTGAAATTTTACTATGTTATAGCTGACCCAAAAGTAGCTGAATAACATATTTATACGAAATTCTCTAAATGCAATAGTTTTCCAATTACAACCGATTTACTCAATAGTGAGAACTTCAAAGTAGCTATTACTCAGCTATGCAATGAGCCACAGATCTGAAACTTCACTATGTTATAGCTGATCCCAAAATAGGTGAACAACATATTCAAACAAAATACTCTAAATGCAATAGTTTCCAAGTTATAAGCGATTTACTCAACAGTGATAACCTAAAAGTAGCTATTACTCAGCTATGCCATGAGCTACAGGTCTGAAATTTTACTATGTTACAGCTGACCCAAAAGTAGCTGAATAACATATTTATACGAAATTCTCTAAATGCAATAGTTTTGAAGTTATAAGCGATTTACTCAACAGTGATAACCTAAAAGTAGCTATTACTCAGCTATGCCATGAGCTACAGGTCTAAAATTTTACTATGTTATAGCTGACCCAAAAGTAGCTGAATAACATATTTATACGAAATTCTCTAAATGCAATAGTTTTTAAGTTACAAGTGATTCTACTCATGATGGAAGTTACTGAAAAGCCCAAAAGTAGCTATTACTCACTTAGCTATTGAGACAGGCACCCAACTTACTCACCATATTGTAGCTATGAAAAAAGTAGCTGAATAACATATTTTAACAAAATGCTCTAGATGCAACAGTTTTCAAGTGATAAATGATTTTGTGCATGATTTCATGAATTTCAATGCATTAAAAATTATTAAAAAAATTTATTAAAAAAAAAGTAAGACAGATCCAGGTCTCATACTCACACAAGAGAATCTACCTCTGGCCTAGTACATATATGCAAGATATGAGAGAAATCCCTGCAATAGTCACTGAGAAAATTGTGATTAAGTGTTGAAATTTTCACACTTTTGGTGGGGGTACCCCCCTTGTAATGTCTCTAGCAAACAGACGAACAGACAGATTTGCATGCCTTGAACAATTTTTCATCCTCGATAGATAAGGTATCTTTTAAAAAAAACAGCACGTCTCTAGGCCTTGTAGTTTTGGAGGAGAAGTTGTTCACGCGGACGCGTACGCGGACGCCCACGCCGCAGAGTGACGACATAATGTCAGCTGACTGACAAGTCAGCTGACATAAAAACTCTCACCCGAAGAATCAATAGGAATGAGTGGCCCTTTGACTATTACAGAGTTAAGTAATGTGCTAAAAAGCATGAAACATAATAAAACTCCAGGACTAGATGGCTTTCCTGCCGAATTTTATAAAATATTCTGGAAAGAATTACAAACATTTATACTAAGGGCACTAAATGAGAGTTACCAAAAAGGGATTTTACCTCCAAGCTTCCGTCAAACAGTTATTAGTTGTTTGCCTAAAGGAAATAAACCACGGGATGATCTAAAAAATTGGAGACCAATTTCGTTAACTAGTGTTTTATACAAAATGGCAACTAGTGCAATTGCATCACGTCTTAAAAAAGTTCTCCCTGATTTAATTTCAAATTGTCAAACCGGTTTTATAAAAGGTAGATTTATAGGCGAAAGTACCAGATTAGTTTATGATATTATGAACTACACCGAAAAAAAGCAAAAAACAGGGCTACTGATGTTAATTGACTTTGAAAAGGCCTTTGATTCAATTTCCTGGAAATTTATGTATAAAGTCTTAAATCATTATAATTTTAGCAGCGAATTTATTAAATGGATTAACATATTTAACACAGAGATAACAGCTACAGTATTGCAGGTAGGTTTTTTGTCAGATTTCTTCCCAATTAAAAGAGGCTGTAAGCAGGGGGATCCAATAGCGCCTTATCTTTTTATTATATGTGCACAAATATTGTGTGAAATGATATTAACAAATAAAAATATCAAAGGGATAAAAATTGGATCAGATGAATTTAGAATCTCTCAATTTGCCGATGACACCACATTGTTTATGGATGGTTCAGAGAGCTCCTTGCAGTATACATTGAATGTGTTAGAAATTTTTGGATCACTATCAGGGTTAAAAATGAATTTATCAAAAACTAGGATGCTTTGGATAGGTAAAAAAAAAGGTTGTAAAGAAAAAATTAACTGTGGTAGACTTTTAAACTGGGATAGTAATAATTTCAGTTTATTAGGAATTACCTTTGATCTAAATCTATCAAATATACCACTGATCAACTATAACAATGCCATAATTAAAATAGAAAACACCATAGCTTCATGGAAAAAAAGATCTTTAACACCCTTAGGTAAAATCACAGTTATTAAGTCTCTAATATTGTCTCAGTTGAATCACCTTTTTATGTCAATTCCGCTACCTGGAAAAGGTTTCTGTGAAAATCTCAATAAAAAATTATACAACTTTGTTTGGGATGACAAACCCGAGAAAATTAAGCGTGTGATCCTATCTCACAATAAGGTAAACGGAGGGCTCAAAATGCCAAACATTGTTAATTTTATAGATGCTTTAAAGTGTACTTGGATAAGAAGAATTCTTGTTTCACCTAACAGACCTTGGGTCAGGTTGTTTGAATCATCATATTGTTCTTTAAACGATTTGATTAATTACGGTCCCCGTTGGGGGATCAAAGTTAAGGATAATATTCAGAACGATTTTTGGAAAGAAATATTTTTGACATGGAATAATGTTTATAAAACCTGTCAATTGAAAACTGAGTCAGATATATTCAATACTCCTCTATGGTTCAATAGTAAACTATCAAATAGCAACTTAGTAAAAACCAATTGGAACAATCAAGGAATTTCTGTTATTGGACACATTGTTGATTCAAACTTTCAGATATTAAAAAAAGAAGATATTGAAAGCAAATATAATTTTCGGATTAATAACTTTTTAGACTACTTCCAATTGCATTCAACAGTGAAAAAATTCATATCACAAAATTCTGCATTAGTAACCAAAAGGTCTTTCTTTTCACAACCGTTCATTCCCCATCATATTTCCATCTTGCTCAACTGTAAGCATGGTTGTAAAGGTATCTATAATATGATTAATGTACAAGAGGTGGAAAATAAATATAAGATGAAATGGAATAAAGATCTAAAATTGAATATTGATAATTCAACATGGAAAAGTATATTTAAACAGATTGTTTATAATATCCAAGACAATTCCTTGATATGGTTTCAATATAGACTGATCCATAGAATACTTGGCACTAAAGATTTACTCCGTAAAATGCAGTTAGAAGATTCAAACATCTGCAGAATATGTCAGTGTGAAACAGAATCCTTGATGCATCTGTTTGTTCATTGTTCACATGTTGTTAACCTATGGTCATCCTTGGAGTTATTGATATACTCTTCTACATGTAAAAGATTAGTATTTTCACAAGAAGATATTATCTTAGGCTACCTATACAATGATAATAACTACTATCCGGTAAATACCATCATAGCTGTCACAAAGAGTTATATTTTCTCAAGTGCAGTCCATGGGGCCATCCCAAACATCAATGCTTTGAAGCACAAACTTCAGAAACAATTTAGAGATCAGCTTCATGTAAATATGGAGATGAATAGGACTGATAAATTCAACTGTCAATGGCTTCCATACAGAAAATTATTTGTATAATTTTTTTTTTCTTCCCTGATTTTAAGAACATATACCAATACGTGTCCAGATGTAACTTTATGAGTTGTTATAAGAGCAGTTAATTTTAAACTAAAAATTGTACTATATTACTTGTATGGGTATTAATAAAAAAAAAA
The DNA here is from genome assembly GCA_964017235.1 of Sabellastarte sp. h YS-2021. Lineage (NCBI taxonomy): Eukaryota > Metazoa > Annelida > Polychaeta > Sabellida > Sabellidae > Sabellastarte > Sabellastarte sp. h YS-2021. The sequence goes on from OZ024933.1 coordinate 70,513,529, forward strand.
AAAAAAAAAAAAAAAAAGATCATAAAAAAAAAGATCATAAAAAAAAAAAAAAAGATCATAAACTGAAGTTATATCTAGTGCAGTGTGGGGTTGGTCAGATTTACCATTTCCAAATTACACAGCAAAATATGTGAAAAAAGTAGAACAAAAGGTAAAATCTTCACTGTTCTAAAACAAAGTTTTGACGTCAGCTTGCAGTCTTGATTTTGGCATAATAGAGATGAACATATTAATGTGTTGTGAGGTAAAATTTCAGCTGTATGAGCCACCTAGTTTATGGCCTAAAGGACTTCAAGTGGCCAAAGGTCCATGTATGACCTTGACTTCCTTAAGGTGTCCATTACTAACTTTTATATGGGGTGTTTAAGGTTTTCTGAAAATAAGGATTTTCCTTAGACCAACTTTAATGTGTGTACCAAGTTTGAAAAGAACATATTGATGAGTTTTGGGGTTGTCATGTTTTGAAATTCGTATGGTGGCACCATGATGAACCTGAATCCAGGATATCCCCCGACATTTTTCCAGAGATGTGATAAATATGCATCTTTATCTGTACATTACACAAAATTACTAAAACGATCAGATAGGAACCATTTTTATGGATTTTCAAGTGAAAATATAAGAATAAGTTCAAACTTTCACCACAGTAGTTTTACAGGAATGTTGCACCAAATAATTAAAAATATTTCTGTATTATATATTATTTAATTAAAAACTTAAAATATATTTTACAAATATATAGAGACAGATTATAGCCATATGAATACATATGAAATACCTTTATTTCATAATTTTTGAAGAACACATTGGCCTTGAAAAAATGTAGGGCTTCATCAATGATATCAAAATCACTGGCTGAAAAAGAAAATCATCAAATCAATCCAATATTGCTTTCAGAAGTAAAAAACATTCCTCATGCAGAAAGGTTGATTGTTGTATTAAAGATACAGTAATGAGAATGTTAATGCAACTGACCACTTCACTGAAACAATTAAGATGGAACTTTACAAAAAGCTGAGCGATGAGACGAAGGACAGTTTTTTTTTGTTGTAACTAACATTATTATCAAATGCCTACTCAATTTAATAGCTCCCATAAACCTAAATATATGACTCTGTTTCACTGTTATCACTGTTATAAACATATATAACTTGCAATTCTACACATGCAGATGAAGAATTTGCTGGAAACTGTGAAACTAGTATAAAAAATTCATGCTTACTGTCTCTTGGAGCTGGCCCTTTGAACTGAGTTCTCAATGGAAGAAGTGCCATATTGCCCACCAACTGCGGGGGATTCAAAAACTGGGAATGATAAGACTGAAAAAATAACAAATATAGCATTAGAGATGCCTGTACCCTACAGTCTGGGGAAATAGTTTTCAACGCCATGAGATACAGAAGTAGTGAAACATTAAAAAGACTGGGATACTTTCAGAGCGAGTGTGAGTTATATAAAGCTCAAAATAATGTTTAAGTAGAGAAAATAACATCTACAAAAAAGAAAATGTATGCAAAGATAAAGTACTAAAACAACACAATTCAATACCAAGATGACAGCATTAATCAGTAAACTAAAATTATGAAGCTGTAAAATTTATTAATTGGAGAATAGCTGTCAATGGAAATAGCAGACTCATGTAAAAGTGCATATGATAAACAGTTGCAGCAATCCATACATCTTTGTCATAAGAGAAAGATGTCTCAAATATGGCAGGTGAACACACTGTGGCAGAGCAAAAAGGTCACACTATGAGGCACACCTACACCCCTAACCACTGTCCCTACAAAGTGTCAACCTTCTGCACTTATGGAATCCAAGAAATAGCCAAGACAAGATTTTAAAACTCATGGTCACTATGGCAAGGTCAAAGGTCACATCAAGTTCACACCATGATGTTGCACATATACACCCTATAACCAATATCCCTATCAAGTGTCAACTTCTTATGCCTTACAGTTTCTGAGATATAGAACAGACAAGATTTTATACGTCAAGGTCACTACAGCAAGGTCAAAGGTCAAATCAAGGTCACACCATTATGTAGCACACCTACACTCCCTAACCAATGTCCCTATTAAGTATCAACTTCCTACACCTTATGGTTTCCAAGATATAGTCAGGACAAGATTTTATAGGTCAAGGTCACTATGGCAAGGTCAAAGGTTAAATCAAGGTCACACCATTACATAGCATACCTACACCCCCTAACCAATGTCCCTACCAAGTAACAACTTCCTACACCTTATGGTTTCCGAGATATACCCAAGACAAGATTTTAAAACTCATGGTCACTACAGCAAGGTCAAAGGTTAAATCAAGGTCACACCATGACGTGGCACACCTGACCCCCTAACCAATGTCGCTACCAAGTAACAACGTCCCACACCTTATGGTTTCCAAGATAGAGCTTGGACAAGAATTTATAGGTCAAGGTCACTATGGCAAGGTCAAAGGTCAAATCAAGGTCACCTACACCCCCAACCAATGTCCCTACCAGGGTTGGCAGTTTTATCCAAGGTGGATTTTTCTGCCTCTGTTTTTTTTTTCCTTTCTGTTTTTTTTCATCCAGGAAAAAATAGGTTTTATCCACTTTTGGAACTGGAAAAAAACCTTTCTTAGCTAAAAATATATAGGTTTTATCCACTTTTGGACAAACGTGGAAAAAAACTTTCTTAACTTTTAAGTAAAAACAATCAGTCTGAGAATTATTTCAAATTTGTTTATACTTACTTTGTAACATATTACAAGAAGAAAAAATTTACAATATAATTATTTTTAATTTCTGGTAAGCTACACTGTTATAAATTTATTTACTTAGTATATCCATGCAATGCATTTCAGTACACAGCAAGAACAGTAAAACATTTGAAATTGTACAAGCTTTTCAGTTGTGTCTGCTCAATAAAAATGAGCCATTCTTCAAATTTTGTTACTTTGTTTATATGTACAAGATTTGCACCAAGTGTAACATTTTCCATTTTGTTCAAGTCGTTCAAGACAATACCAAAGTATCACAGGATACTAAAAAATATTGCAAACCACATTGTAAACTTCAACAGCCATAAGCTATGTTTGAGTGACATATTTGATGGCCAGGAATGCTGGACATAATTGCAATGGGGCATTTAATAGCTGGTGTTCATTACAGAAGATGTCAACCAAAATAAACTCTGGGTTTCATAACCCCCTCACAATGAATTTTATGTCAATTGTTTTGTGAAATAAAAGCTTAAGTAAAACAAAAGCCAAGGGCATTGTAAGTTTGTAAGCCTCAAGAATCATTGCACCCAATATCCCTCATCACTGGAAATATTATTCCTAATAAGGTTGACACATGTCACACCTGACTGATTGACAGATTATGGAAACAGTGAAATAAAATATGACAATCTCTGTGCACCCAACTGGAAAATTTGTTAGCTATTGCTCTTACGATGTCCTACTATTTCAGTCCCTCAGTATCATACTCTTGTCACTTGATGTTTTTATATGCCTTTTACCCTCTGAATAATTTAAAATGTTAAAGTAATGTTCACTTATTTAACTGTTTAATTGATAAAAAGTGATCCTATATACTTTTTACCTTGTTTAAAGTAACTTATCTGCTATATAAGGCATTTTATGCCATATTAAATCTCATGAAAGTAACTTTTTTCCGGAAAAAGGGGGTTTTAACCAGTTTTATCCATGTCCCAGAAAAAATAGGTTTGTCCAGAAAAAAACCAACCTTGGTCACTACCTAGTATCAACTTCCTACACCTTACGGTTTCTGAGATACAGCCCAGACAATCTTTTGCCTGTTGCCCGCCCGCCCATCCAGACACCATGGATGAAAACACTACCCTCACAGCCCTCAAGGGCTGTGGGGTAAAACAAAATATTTTTGATCACATAAACTAGTGTCAATTACAGCTCATCGCTTGTTCATGACTTATTTTATCAATGAAGTGCTTGAATACCTTATTCTTCATGTCTACTATACAACACTTCTTTTGATATCAAATTGATGATTGCAAAAATATACCAAACTTACTCAAATCAAAATTGTCACAAACTACAATGCAAGGGGATATGTGTCGGGTCCCACTGTTTATCTTTTCAGGTGTATGTCAGGTCCCTGGTGCGCATACTTAATGCTAGACCTGGGTCCCCATAATTTTAGTGTGCAGATATTGGGTCCCTGTCAAATTTAGTGTGTAGATGGTCTGGTAACAAAATGCTACACGATACTGCCTTGCTACCAATTATCGCCGGGTACCAATTATCGTCAGACAGAATTCAAACAGATATAATTTTACTAAAGTGGCATCCCAAGTCTAGCAAATAAGGTAAAACTATTTCCAAAGTGAATGGAACAAATACACAACAAAAAGCTTTCAAAATATATGACCATTACTGAAATATGAAGGTTTATTTTTCTGGTGGCGATAATTGGTAGCAAGGCAGTATCTTTATTTTACTTTATTATTTTACTCTACTGATTTTATTGTCAGAATATGAAGATTTCATATATATTAGATAGGCTTGTGGACAGGACAGTTTTGTACATTGGACAATTAGTTTTAACGTCAGTTCCATTGTATATTGCCTGTCCACCACTGTATATGATATCTGTACTGCTCAGCTGCCCAAGTTTGTCACCTACCCAAGTTCGTCCCTTGCATTTTTTGACAATATTAATGCCTTTTCACAAATATCTCGATTTTATATTTTATTATATTTTGATTGTGTCAAAACACAATAATTTGCCATCAAAATGACAACAATATACATAATATTTGTAGGTTGAATAAAAAATGTTCAAATGTAATTTTGTTGCAAAAATCACATTTAAATTTACCTGGCTAAATCAAATCATTTGTGTACTAGATGTGGGTACAAGTTGCTAATGAGTCACCATGGTCATGAGTTGCTGGGCCTGTACTCAAACATGAATGAGTTTGAGTAAAAAAATCAGCTCAAGAATGGATTACAATCAAGAAAAATGGCTCAGTTGATCTTTGGCTCAAGTCTGTATTCACAAAGGATCAGCTGAGCCAAAAATTGGAAAAATCTTGCATTACAACACATAATTTATGTCATGAGGTGAAAATATTCTGTGGTGTTTCCCACCTTATTTTATTTGTGAGAATCAATGATATTATGACTGAATTTGCGATTCCGTGACTTTAGACAAATCTTAAAACCACGATGCCGTGACAGAAGTCACTTTGTAAATATTATTCAGCAATGAATTATTCTTCATATGTTTGCTATTTTAGGTAATTATAAAGCTACAAACTTTCATCCAAGTCTTGATCCATCAAAATGGGTGAATCAAAGTTAAGCCAAAAGTTGAGCCAAAAATCAGCTCAACTTCATTGTGAATACCAACTTGATCCTGGTCCATTTTTCAGCTCAAGTTGAGCTTGATCCCTTTTGTAATACAACCCCGGTGTATCCGATATGCTAGTGGCTTTCTACAAGTAATTAAATGCCTGCCTAACAGTGAACGCCTTATATTTCTTTGTTCGAGGTCAAGGACAAATGCCTCTATAAGTCTACAAAATGAGCATTCACTGGCATTTCTGCTTTACATAAAATGGCCGATAATACAAACAATTTAAAATATAAAATTTTGAAACAAATGTGACAAAATACACTCTAATAACAAAATTGCAGTGCATATCACTTGATAATTTAGTCATAGAACAAAATATAAAGCTGCTAATGTAATTTAAATTCAAATTATTTATCACAGCATGAGCATTAAACTTGCAGCAAGTCACTAGTGCACTTCCATATAGGAATACCGAAGGTTTCGTACCATGGAGGTTTCATCCCAAAAATGTGGAGGTTTCATCCCAACTGATCTATGAGAATAACTCATTAATATTCATGTAAACTGTGAGGTCATGGTATTGGTATACGAGCATCTCGTGACCACAACTCGTACCCACAACTCGTGAGTAATACATTTTTATTCTATTGTAGGTAGAAACAAGAACCAGTACAGTGTCCGACGGACAAACTTTAAACAACTGTCTGATACATTTTATTCTATTGTAGGTAGAAACGAGAACCAGTACAGTGTTTGACAGGACTGGTGGACATGCTAAATGTGTATACAGGGAAGATTGGGACCAAAGCTACTATTCAAATGCAATTACAGTAAAAACAAGAGGAGAGTGCCCGTGAACGGGCACTGTGTCAGCTGACTGAATGTTTTTGATTTGTGATGGTGATAATGAGAGGAAAGCATAATTATCAGGGAAAGGGCTGTACAGAAATACAGTAAATGGTAACTGAACAGCATGTTCGAAAGATATTCCGAAGCTGACAGAAGAAAACGACAAAAAAGTTGTGCCCTGCAAATGGTATTATGAAATAAAGTAACAAGGTAATTGTTTAAGGGTAAAAAGTAGGTTAAAAATATTTAAAGAAATACTATAAATGCAATATCCTCGTTCCACCATGAAGAAGGGGTCCAAAGGTCAAATCTGACCATACCAAAAGATTCCCAGCCAAAGAATTTAGGATGGTTTACCATCCCAAACCTCTCGGACCAATAATAAGTGAGTTATAGGCACTTTTTAAGTTTGGCTATCCTTGTTTGACCTTGAAGGAGGGGGTCCAAGGTCAAATCCGACCACACAAAAAAATTCCCAGCCCATGATTTCCTGTAGCTTGTTTACCATCCCAAACTTGTAGGACCAATAATAAGCGAGTTCTAAGCAATTGTAAGTTTGGCTATCCTCAACTGCCCTTGAAGGAGGGGTCCCAGGTCAAATCTGACCACACCAAAAGAATCCCAGCCCATGATTTCCTATATGTTGGTTTACCATCCCAAACCTCCAAGACCAATAATACGCGAGTTATAAGCACTTTAAGTTTGGCTATCTTCGTTTGACCTGGAAGGAGGGGGTCCAAGGTCAAATCCGACCACACAAAAAAATTCCCAGCCCATGATTTCCTGTAGCTTGTTTACCATCCCAAACTTGTAGGACCAATAATAAGCGAGTTCTAAGCAATTGTAAGTTTGGCTATCCTCAACTGCCCTTGAAGGAGGGGTCCCAGGTCAAATCCGACCACACCAAAAGATTCCCAGCCCATGATTTTCTATAGGTTGGTTTTCCATTCGAAACCTCTAGGACCAATAATAAATGAGTTATAAGCACTTTTAAGTTTGGCTATCCTCATTTGACCTTGAAGGAGGGGTCCAAGGTGAAATCCAACCACACCAAAAAATTCCCAGCTCATGATTTTCTATAGGTTGGTTTTCATTCCAACCTCTGGGACCAATAATAAGCGAGTTATAAGCACTTTTATGTTTGGCTATCCTCATTTGACCTTGAAGGAGGGTTCCAAGGTCAAATCGGACCATATTAACAGATTCCCAGCCCATGATTTCCTACAGGTTGGATACAATGATTTACTCAACAGTGAGAACCTGAAAGAAGCTATTGCTCAGCTATCCCAAGACATAGAGGTCTGCAATTTCACTATGTTATAGCTGACCAAAACGTCTCTGAATAACATATTTAACAAAATACTCTAAATGTAATAATTTTCAAGTTACAACTGATTTACTCAAGAGTGAGAACCTCAAAGTAACTATTACTCAGCTATGCAATGAGCTACATGTCTGAATTTTTGCTCTGTTATAGCTGACCTAAAAGTAGCTGAACAACATATTTAAGCAAAATACTGTAAATACAATAGTTTTCAAGTTACAACTGATTTACTCAATAGTGAGAACCAGAAAATAGCTATTGCTCCGCTATGCCATGAGCTATAGGTCTGTAATTTCACTATGTTATAGCTAACCCAAAAGTAGGTGAACAATATATTTTAACAAAATACTCCAAATGCAATATTTTTCAAGTTATTTCAAGCACTTTTAAGTTTGGCTATCCTCATTTGACCTTGAAGGAGGGGTCCAAGGTGAAATCCGACCACACCAAAAAATTCCCAGCTCATGATTTTCTATAGGTTGGTTTTCATTCCAACCTCTGGGACCAATAATAAGCGAGTTATAAGCACTTTTATTTTTGGCTATCCTCATTTGACCTTGAAGGAGGGTTCCAAGGTCAAATCGGACCATATTAACAGATTCCCAGCCCATGATTTCCTACAGGTTGGATACAATGATTTACTCAACAGTGAGAACCTGAAAGAAGCTATTGCTCAGCTATCCCATGACATAGAGGTCTGCAATTTCACTATGTTATAGCTGACCAAAACGTCTCTGAATAACATATTTAACAAAATACTCTAAATGTAATAATTTTCAAGTTACAACTGATTTACTCAACAGTGAGAACCTCAAAGTAACTATTACTCAGCTATGCAATGAGCTACATGTCTGAATTTTTGCTCTGTTATAGCTGACCCAAAAGTAGCTGAACAACATATTTAAGCAAAATACTGTAAATGCAATAGTTTTCAAGTTACAACTGATTTACTCAATAGTGATGACCTAAAAGTAGCTATTACTCAGCTATGCCATGAGCTACAGGTCTGAAATTTTACTATGTTATAGCTGACCCAAAAGTAGCTGAATAACATATTTATACGAAATTCTCTAAATGCAATAGTTTTCCAATTACAACTGATTTACTCAATAGTGAGAACTTCAAAGTAGCTATTACTCAGCTATGCAATGAGCCACAGATCTGAAACTTCACTATGTTATAGCTGATCCCAAAATAGGTGAATAACATATTGAAACAAAATACTCTAAATGCAATAGTTTCCAAGTTATAAGCGATTTACTCAACAGTGATAACCTAAAAGTAGCTATTACTCAGCTATGCCATGAGCTACAGGTCTGAAATTTTACTATGTTATAGCTGACCCAAAAGTAGGTGAACAACATATTTAAGCAAAATACTGTAAATGCAATAGTTTTCAAGTTACAACTGATTTACTCAATAGTGATGACCTAAAAGTAGCTATTACTCAGCTATGCCATGAGCTACAGGTCTGAAATTTTACTATGTTATAGTTGACCCAAAAGTAGCTGAATAACATATTTATACTAAATTCTCTAAATGCAATAGTTTTCCAATTACAACTGATTTACTCAATAGTGAGAACTTCAAAGTAGCTATTACTCAGCTATGCAATGAGCCACAGATCTGAAACTTCACTATGTTATAGCTGATCCCAAAATAGGTGAATAACATATTGAAACAAAATACTGTAAATGCAATAGTTTCCAAGTTATAAGCGATTTACTCAACAGTGATAACCTAAAAGTAGCTATTACTCAGCTATGCCATGAGCTACAGGTCTGAAATTTTACTATGTTATAGCTGACCCAAAAGTAGCTGAATAACATATTTATACGAAATTCTCTAAATGCAATAGTTTTGAAGTTATAAGCAATTTACTCAACAGTGATAACGTAAAAGTAGCTATTACTCAGCTATGCCATGAGCTACAGGTCTAAAATTTTACTATGTTATAGCTGACCCAAAAGTAGCTGAATAACATATTTATACGAAATTCTCTAAATGCAATAGTTTTTAAGTTACAAGTGATTCTACTCATGATGGAAGTTACTGAAAAGCCCAAAAGTAGCTATTACTCACTTAGCTATTGAGACAGGCACCCAACTTACTCACCATATTGTAGCTATGAAAAAAGTAGCTGAATAACATATTTTAACAAAATGCTCTAGATGCAACAGTTTTCAAGTTATAAATGATTTTGTGCATGATTTCATGAATGTTAATGCATTAAAAATTATTAAAAAAATTTATTAAAAAAAAAGTAAGAGAGATCCAGGTCTCATACTCACACAAGAGAATCTACCTCTGGCCTAGTACATATATGCAAGATATGAGAGAAATCCCTGCAATAGTCACTGAGAAAATTGTGATAAAAAGTTGAAATTTTCACACTTTTGGTGGGGGTACCCCCCTTGTAATGTCTCTAGCAAACAGACGAACAGACAGATTTGCATGCCTTGAACAATTTTTCATCCTCGATAGATAAGGTATCTTTTAAAAAAAACAGCACGTCTCTAGGCCTTGTAGTTTTGGAGGAGAAGTTGTTCACGCGGACGCGGACGCCCACGCCGCAGAGTGACGACATAATGCCAGCTGACTGACAAGTCAGCTGACATAAAAATTGCATTTGGATTTACAGTTTGTGTGTCATTTGGATAAATCCGGAAAGCAGTTATTAAACTGTTATTTGTTGCTCAAATAACCTATTTAGTGGGACCAGGTAGGTAGTGATTTTAACGGGCGGGTACCCGGGTACTCGCACCGATGGGCGATAATAGACGATTCTATAAAAATCTTCACATCTACAAACTTAAAACTTACACAAATTTTTGATTCCAACCATTTGCTTTATTTCTTGATGGCCACCTTTTTGCATTCAAAAGAGTAGGGCATGGAAGAAATGTAAAATAAAAAACGATTTCTGTACATACATTCAAAACACGGTTGTTTATTTCATAAAAATGGAGTCACATGACCTAACAGGAAAGCATTTACTATAGCTCGAATGTAGTTTTGAATTTAAACTTCATTTTTTTTTCAGGTAGGTAAGTGAATTTTATTGACGCAAAATTATAAACTACTGTGTGAAAACATTGACCTTTTATTCATTTAAGGTGTGCATGTCACTTTTTAGCCAATATAAAACGTTTTGTGTACTCGGAAATAGACAACTGTGTTAATATACTGATGATTTTCAAACCTATAAACTTTATTAAAAAAATGCCAACTGAGTAATGATAATTAAACTCATCTATGGTCTATATACGCCCAGTGAAAGTGGGTGTCTTCATTCAGTCTTTATGTTTTCACAAGACAGTATAGATAGCAATATGGAAGAACAAAATAAATGTATTAAGTGTGGTAGAGAGGTTAGGGCTAGGCAGCATGGGATAATATGTGACCGTTGTGAAAAGTGACAGCATAGGATATGTGATACTGGAATCACAATTCAACAATACAGATCAGCAGTGAAAGGTGAATTAATATTCAACACCTTGAATTTGTTTAAATATTTAAAATTATTTAAATATTATAAAGTAAAATATTTATATTATTTAAATATCATAAAATGGAATTTTAAATAAATGCTTTGTTTTAATTACATTTATAAAGTCTACAGTAATTTTGATTAAAAATTAAACTTTTTTTAAATTTTAATTTTTTTTAAAATTTTATATTTTGTATTTTCAGGCAAACTCCAGCTACAGTGCAGATGTAATCCAGCCATAGAGGCACGTCCTACTGCAGAGAGTACCAGACTGTCCATAGGTTGCATGGGATCCAGACTGTCATTGGGAAGTGCAGTGGAGAGTTACTGTCTTTTCCTTCTGCAGAGAGCACCAGACATCCTATCCAGATAGAGGAAGACATGGCCATGTATGAGGCCTATAGCTCTGACAGTTCCAGCAGTGATGGCGACAGTTCCAGTAGTGATGAAGATAGCAACAGTGAAGATAGCCATGATGACACACTCCTACATTCAATTAATCCAACCATGGTTTCATATGACCAGCCAGAATCCATAGATGAGTCATCAATTGTGGATACAGCTTTTGATGAGGCAGAGGCAACTGATGAGGTGCCAGAATACCAGATCATCAAATCTTCATCACAGAGGCAGAAGGACAAGTTGATTGATGGGTATTCTTTCAGTGTGAAGCGCAAAAGAGGCCCCATTACTTATTGGATCTTGTTCAGTCTCTGCAACAAGATCATTAACTGTAAGGACACAGTAATTCAGCATGGGGAAGTATTCACACCTGAGATGCATCCACATGTTCACCACGCCCAGACAGGATCTGTCACTGCACATAAAGTCATGCAAAAGTGAAGGCGTTAGCTGCTGCTGATGCATTGATGTCTGGCAGACGCAAGGAGGACTACAGGAAGGTCATCAAGAAAGTGAAAGTGAAAGGTCTCCTTCCTGAAGGCCCTGCAGTCATGGCTGGTTTGGAGGGTGCCATATGGCATGGCATGCAAGCAAACTTCCCCACAATCAAAATTAATGGATGCTTGTTCCATTGGACACAAGCATTGAGGAAAAAACTGAGTGAATTAGGACTGCTGAAATTGTTCAAATACATTCTGTCGGAAACTTATGGCACTTCCTTTCCTGCCAAGTGAACATCTCCCTGGAGCTTTTTATGAACTGAAGAGACTTTGTGCTAATCATACTGGTCTGACCCAGTTCTGTAGCTATATAGAGTGCCAATGGATAGTGAATGATTTCTATCGGCCGGCTAGGTAGTCTGTGTTTATGAAGGATGTGAGGACTAACAACGACCTCGAAGGTTGGCACATGCGCCATGCCAGAAGAGGCCGAATTCAATTTTACCTTTCAGTGGAATTGCTCCACAAGTAATCCAACTTTGTTACAATTCAGACCAAGTTGGTGTCTGATGGGAAACTAAAGCGCCACCAGAGAAAGAAGCATAGGGCTCTTCAGAAGGACTTGAAGAAAATATGGAAAAAGTATAATCATTATAGTGATCTCAATGGGTATCCGGATATTCGGGTCCCCGAACACTGAATATTTACCCGAATCTAAAATCACATACCCGAGTACCCGAATTTAAGCTTTATGACTGCCAATATCGCTCATGTTGTATGACCGAGTACAGACATATCTCGACTTCATTAATTCACCTAAAAATGAAACTATTCAATAAAAATGGACAAGAATATTGTTTTCTCTTCTTGTTCACCGTTTATAGTATTTTATTTGTCTTTTATTTTGGTTATGTATGCATATTGTCAAATGCCGTTGTTCACAACGGTCACATATTATCCCATGCTGCCTAGCCCTAACCTCTCTACCACACTTAATACATTTATTTTGTTCTTCCATATTGCTATCTACACTGTCTTGTGAAAACACAAAGACTGAATGAAGACACCCACTTTCACTGGGCGTATATAGACCATAGATGAGTTTAATTATCATTACTCAGTTGGCATTTTTTGAATAAAGTTTGTGTTTGAAAATCGTCAGTATATTTACACAGTTGTCTATTTCCAAGAACAAAAAACATTTTATATTGGCTATAAAGTGACATGCACACCTTAAAAGAGTAATAGCAATTGTTAATCTATTTACCAAAAAGTGACATTGGAGTGCAATCTGGAATGGGGCTCACCCCCCAAACAGTTAACTTAGAAATGCAATCATGGATACAGCCTATCCTTCCCTTAATCCCTTCAAAGAAGGTAATTATTAACTTTGATTAACTTCAAAGTACCAATATGAAAGGATAACTTCTTTGATGTAACTTCAAAGTAACAGTTTCAGTTTGGGGTTATACCAGACATACCAGACAAATAATACTTTGTGTGGGTTAGTGTCAAGAAAATAACATTCATATTTTGTGATTCCCCTGACCTGCCTGACAAAAATGATACCAAACAAGAATTCAGAAGCACTGTACTGTGTCACCAGCTTTGGTTTAAAGACTGAAGTGGATGAAATTCAAAGGGACAAAAATTATGCTGAACATAAATTAGTTGGCTGACTGGCAGTATTTTTGCATATCCAGACCATCCTTAAGAAGTACCTTGTTGAAAAATATAGCCTTGATTCAATGTACAGGTCAATGTCTGTCCAATGTCCAAGATACTGTCTGGAAAAGGAAAAACTTAAAATCAATATAAGCATGTTACTAGTGGGAGTTTAAGGTCACCTTAAAATAAGACATATCTTGAGGATCAGTTACATCCACATGCCAAATTTGAATTTAGTCAAAAATGGAAAAATAAAAAGCTTAAAAGCATAATTCTTTTATACATAGGAGTTTAAGTTACGACACACCTTGAATACCAGTTACAACCACATGCCAAATTTGAATTTAATCCATCATGCCATTTTTGAGATAATGTGTGGAAAGTGTGACAGTCAAAATGTGTTATTACAGGGAGCTTAAGGTCACCTTAATGTATGCCACTTACCTATGGCCAGTTACATATACATGCAAAACTTGAATGAAATTTCTCAAATTATCTTCAGTATACTCTATGTAAAAATAAAAAAAAACTTAAAACTCAACATAATTCTTTTATTCATGGGAGTTTATGGTCACCTTAACATAGGACACACCTTGAATACCAGTTACAACCACATGCCAAATTTGAATTGAATCCATCAACCTACTTTTGAGATACTGTCTGGAAATGGAAAAACTTAAAATCAATATAAGTATGTTACTAGTGGGAGTTTAAGGTCACCTTAAAACAGGGCACACCTTGATTACGAGTTACATCCATATGCCAAATATGAATTTAATCCATCATGCCATTTTTGCAATACTGTCTGGAAAGGAAGTGTGACGACGACACTGACAATGTGTTATTACTGGGAGTTTAAGGTCACCTTAATATGTGGCACTTATCTATGGCGAGTTACAGATACATGTAAAAATTGGAATGAAATTTCTTAAGTTATCTTCAGCAACCTCTGGAAAAATAAAAAGCTTTAACTCAACATAATTCTTTTATACATGGGAGTTTAAGGTCACCTTAAAATAGAACACACCTTGAATACCAGTTACAACCACATGCCAAATTTGAATTGAATCCATCAACCTACTTTTGAGATACTGTCTGGAAATGGATAAACTTAAAATCAATATAAGTATGTTACTAGTGGGAGTTTAGGGTCACCTTAAAACAGGGCACACCTTGAGTACGAGCTACATCCATATGCCAAATATGAATTTAATCCATCGTGCCATTTTTGAGATACTGTCTGGAAAGGAAGTGTGATGACAACACTGACAATGTGTTATTACTGGGAGTTTAAGGTCACCTTAATGTATGCACTTATCTATGGCCAGTTACATATACATGCAAATATTTGAATGAAATTTCTTAAGTTATCTTCAGCAACCTCTGGAAAAATAAAAAGCTTTAACTCAACATAATTCTTTTATACATGGGAGTTTAAGGTCACCTTAAAATAGAACACACCTTGAATACCAGTTTCAACCACATGCCAAATCTGAATAGAATCCATCAAACCATTTTCAACATACTATCTTCAAAACGGGAAAACTTAAAATCAATATAAGTACATTACTAGTGGGAGTTTAAGGTCACATTAAAACAGGGCACACCCTGATCACCAGTTACATCCACATTGCAAACTTGAATTTAATCCATTATGCCATTTTTGAGATACTGTCTGGAAAGGAAATGTGACGACAACACTTACAATGTGTTATTACTGGGAGTTTAAGGTCACCTTAATGTATGCACTTATCTATGGCCAGTCACATATACATGGAAATATTAGAATAAAATTTCTTAAGTAATCTTCATCAACCTCTGGAAAAATAAAAAGCTTAAACTCAACATAATTTTTTTACACATGCGAGTTTAAGGTCACCTTAAAATAGAACACAACTTGAATACCAGTTATAAGCAAATGCCAAATTTAAATAGAATCCATCCAACCATTTTCAACATACTATCTCCGAAACGGGAAAACTTAAAATCAATAGAAGTGCTTTACTAGTGGGAGTTTAAGGTCACCTTAAAATAGGGCACACCTTGATCACCAGTTACATCCACATGCCAAATTTGAATTTAATCCATCATACCATTTTTGAGATACTGTCTGGAAAGGAAGTGTGATGACGACACTCAAAATGTGTTATTAGTGGGAGTTTAAGGTCACCTTAATGTAGGCACTTATCTATGGCCAGTTACATACACATGCAAAACTTGAATGAAATTTCTTAAGTTATCTTCAGTATACTCTATGGAGAAATAAAAAGCTTAAACTCAGCATAATACTTTTATACATAGGAGTTTAAGGTCACCATAAAATAGGACACACCTTGAATACAATCACATAACAAATTATAATTGAATCCATCAACCTCTTTTAAGATACTGTCTGGAAACGGAAAACCTTAAAATTAATATAGGTATGTTACTAGTGGGAGTTTAAGGTCACCTTAAAATAGGACACACCTTGAGTACCAGTTACAACCACATGCCAAATTTGAATTTAATCCATCATGCCATTTTTGAGATACTGTCTGGAAAGGAAGTGTGATGACACTGACAATGTGTTATTACTGGGAGTTTAAGGTCACCTTAATGTATGGCACTTATCTATGGCCAGTTACATATACATGCAAATATTTGAATGAAATTTCTTAAGTCATCTTCAGCAACCTCTGGAAAAGAAAAAGCTTAAACTCAGCATAATTCTTTTACACATAGGAGTTTAAGGTCACCTTAAAATAGGACACACCTTGAATACCAGTTACAATCACATGCCAAATTTGAATCAAATCTGTCTACAATTTTTTGAGACACTGTCCAGAAACAAAAAAACATTCAAATCAATATAAGCATCTTACAACTGTGAGTTTAAGGTCATCTTAAAAAGGGCACACCTTGAGGAAAAGTTACATCAACATGCCAAATTGGAATTTAATTCATCAAGCCATTTTTGAGATACTCTCTGCAAAGTAAGTGTAAAGACGACAATGACCATGTATGTCTTCCATCAAAGCTGCTAGTGACACAAACCAATGCAACCTTAAACTCATTAATTTATAAAATATCAGCAATTTACTATAACCTTACAAAAGAGACCATTTTCTTCTTGTGGACATATATGTACATGATGAATATCAATGTAAAAAGTCCTAATTTGCATACAAAAATATCTTCCAAACACCAAAAAAATTGACCCAACCTTAAACTCAAAGTTTGTTTGCACTGTTGTATATTGTAGCGAGTTTAAGGTAATCTTTTCCTGAAAGTTTTGTTCAAGGTTTGTTACATCCACAACTGAAACACCTAGAATTGCACACAATATTTGACTTACTATTCAAAAATTACCAAACTTAAAGTGAATATAATTCTGTTATTAATGGGAGTTTAAGGTTACCTTAATGTGTGGCACTTACCTATGGCCAGTTACATAGAACTGCAAAAGTTGAATGAAATTTCTTAAGTTACTTTCAGTATACTCCATGGAGAAAGAAAAAACGTAAACTGGCCATAAGTTTTTTATACATGGGAGTTTAAGGTCACCTTAAGATAGGGCACACCTTCAAAACTAGTTACAACCACATGCCAAATTTGAACTGAATCCATCAAGTCATTTTTGAGATATTGTCCGGAAACGAAAAAACTTAAATTGAGTTTAAGTATTTTTCTAGTGGGAGTTTAAGGTCACAAAACTATACAGCACACCCCCAGGACCAGTTACATCCATATGCCAAATTTGAATTAAATCTGACAAGCCACTTTTGAGATACTGTCCGGAATACAAAGTGTGACGACGACAACGCCGACGCCGACACCACAAATTTGGATGACGAAGCGATCCCTATATGCCACAGAGCATAAATGCTGGTGACACAATAAACTATACTAGTCTTTTTTTATTTAGATGGCAAATAATTATTCTCTCCAAAGTATATCAGTTAAATTTCTAAGTTTTTGTCTTATAAGAAATAAAGGTTAATCACTTCATCATTAAATGTAAGTAATTATTATATTTGAGACCATATTTTTGTACTGGACACAAGCTTTGTCTTTATCTTATATGGGTACGAGTTGCTGGTTATGACTGACTGTGGTCACGACTTGCAGTTAAATCATGGTATTCCATGGGGTTTTGTAACAATATTTTAGAATGTTTTCTTGAAGATTAAGAATTTTGCATGGAAACAGCTATTTAGTTGAATATTAAATGCTTCAAATATGCTCACTTGTAGAATTAATAGTGAGGAATGCATTTAAAATGTGAGGTCATAGAATTCCTCAGGGTATCCCAACAATATTTTTTAAACCGAAATACTACTCGAAGATCAAGTATATTGCATGGAAACATTCATTTAAATGAATATAAAATATTTCATGTTTGTACACTTTATTACTCATTTATATTCATGTATATGAATATAAAAAAGAGGTTCCAGAATTCCTCAGGGTTTCCCCAACAATATTTTATAAATGCTGTTTCAGACCCAAGTGAATTAGACTAGTATTTTATAAGGAAAGTATGAAAATAAATGGGACGAAACCTCAGTGGTACGAAACCTCCGGATACCCTATACATGGGTGGCACTAACTCCGCCCACTTTTTCCAATCTTTTTAGATATTTTCAAGGTTACTCCATTTTATTTGCTGTATAATACACAAAATTAATCAGAAGACTGGTTGATAGACTGATTAATCTGTCTCTCAGCCAATATTTAAAAGATGGAGATATTGGCGAGAGACTGATGGCATAAGTATGCAAAAAAACATAAACGTCCTGAAGGGCAACAAATGGCACACATCCTGACATTAAACATGTACTAGGCTACCACCCTGAGTATCAAGGATGAGCTCCGCATTAAAAAAAATAAACTTTTTGCATAGTTAATGGATATATTTAACAAAATTTCTTTCACTTGCAAAATTTCATCATTGTTTATACAAACAAGAAGTGCAGAAAAAGTGTCTATATTACTGCAAACACAGAAAATTGTGTTCCTGCATCTAAATGCTTTATACTGTTAATACATTTAAAGGGAAAAGGGGGGCATCTGGGTAACTGATGCCATGAGAGGGCATAACTTCATACAAACATATTGATGCCTGCAGGGTGGAGTGTAGAGAATGCCCAAATATAATATAGTTCTTGGCTTCTGCGCCTTGAGGTGGCATTTGGGCTTGTTGGATCCCCCATCCATTGAAAGATGCTAAACTCCATGTTTTTCACAGAATGATTTTTCTGTGTAAAATGTCTAGAGACAGGAGTGGATTTTTCTGGTTGGAATTTTTGAACACTATTTTGGTGCTCATACATCCTGTTCCTGAAGGGTCTTTTGGTTTCTCCAATGTATTGGAGGCCACATTGGTTGCAATTTATAATATAAATTACATTTGATAATTCACAAGTGACTTTGTGTTTAGGGGGCAGTGACTTGCATTTGAATACTTGCTTAGTGTGGAAGCTGGTTATTTGTTCAGCTTTCCTAATTCTGGGGCAATGGGTACATTTCCCAAGTCTGGTGCAGACTGGGGTGTGTACTGATGGTTTTGCATCAGTTGTAGGTTTAGGAGGGTAAGAAATAGTGCTACTGGTCAGAATATTTCTGAGGTTTGGCAGTCTTCTAAATCCCATTAGAGGTTTGGAGCTAAATATTTGTGTTAGTTCCTCAGTATTTTGGATAATGTTCCAATTTCTTTGTACTAGAGAACCGATTTGTGGGTTCCTTGGGTTGTATTGGGTGACCATTACTGGTGCTTCATTTGCCTTTTTCGAGACAGTCTCTAGTAATTCATCCTGTGAACATTTTCGAGCTCTGAGATAGTGTTTTTTCAGGCTTTTAAGTGGGTATCCCCTTCTGAGGTAATATCCAGTGAGTTTTTTGGCGTTAGCCTCAAAATCAAGGTCCAGAGTACAGATCCTTCTTAATCTTAAGTATTGACCAAAGGGTCCTTTAGTGAGGACACTTTGAGGGTGAGCTGAGCTGTATTCTAGATACAGATGGGTGTCTGTAGGTTTGTTGAAGAGGGTTGTGATCAGTCCTCTGTCTAGGCCAAATTTGACAGTTGTGTCCAGAAAGTCAATCTGGGAATAACTCATTTCATGGGTGAATTTGATGGTGTCATGTAAGGAGTTTAAGTAGTCAATGAACCTTTTAAGAGACTCCTCTCCATGGGTCCATACTAGGAAAATGTCATCAATGAACCTTTTCCAAGTAAGTGGTTTAAGTGGGTAACCAGCTAAAGCCTTGGTCTCGAACCTGTCCATGAACAGGTTAGCATAGTTAGGGGCTAAGGAGGTGCCCATAGCTGTGCCGCCTGTCTGTAAGTAATGATCTCCATTAAAAGTGAAGTTCATACTGTGTAATACTAGTTTAAGTAAGTCTAGTATGAAATTGGTGATTGGCGTTTTAGTAGGGTCACTTCTAAGTTTCTCTGCAACTGCTAATATCCCTTCATTATTTGGGATATTAGTATAGAGTGAGGAAACATCTAAGGTGCATAATATTGCACCTTCAGGGATTGGTCCAAGTGCTTTTATCTTTTTAATAAAGTCCTGGGTGTCCCTAATGTATGAATTGGTTTTGGGGACATAATCTTTGATGTGTTCATCAACTAATTTGCTAATCCTGCTAGTGGGGTGATTAACAGAACTGCAAATTGGTCTGCCTGGTACACTTTTTTTATGTATTTTTGGTAGCATATAAAACCTTGCCCCTTGAAGGGTCCTTCAAAACTGGTCTTCTCAACAGTAAAGTAAAAAAGATCAGGAAACCAAACCTGACACGGGAGCAAACCATCAGTCTGAGAGAACTCTCAGAGAACCCTGAAATAGTAATCAAAAAAGCTGATAAAGGGTCAGCAGTAGTAGTAATGAACACTACTGATTACTTAAGAGAAGGGTACAGACAGCTCAGCGACTCTAAGTTCTATACCAAACTTGGGCATGACTGTACTGATCAAGTAGCTACAAATGTTACCAAGACACTCACTAAAATGAGAGAAAAAGGCTTGATCTCAGATAAGAATTTCGAGCACCTTAACCCAACCAACTGCACTGAAGCAAGGTTTTATATGCTACCAAAAATACATAAAAAAAGTGTACCAGGCAGACCAATTTGCAGTTCTGTTAATCACCCCACTAGCAGGATTAGCAAATTAGTTGATGAACACATCAAAGATTATGTCCCCAAAACTCATCTATGGTCTATATACAACCTATACTTTCGGCAACATTGCGGATTGTGTAACTACAGACAACTCCCCAGATGTGACACCCACTTTCCACCCAGTGATCACACCTACTGAGGATAGTTGGGATGAAGTTGATGCTTTCCTGGAAAACATTGATTTCCTATCTTCTGAGACACCAAACCCGGACTCAGTATATGCATCTACTCACAAGTCAAATATGGTTTGTACCAATGTCTGCACCCAAACAGACATATGCACTCTACCCCCCATCAGGAAGCCAGTACATATAGGGACCAACACCACCCCAGTCATATGTAAAGATAAGGCTGTCCAATTGGCACCCACCAGGATAGACACTGGAACTTCACCACATGTTCTTATGTTGTCACCCAAGCAAACCATTCAAGGTTGGGATTCGCCGGTCACCAGTTCGCCTCGCACTCCATTCTTAGATATACCTTGCTACTACACAGTGGAATATCAAGAAAGGAGAAAATCTATGAACCTACCTGAGGCTGTACCATATCAAGGTGCAACAGAGGAGGAAGATCCATTCCCCCCATACCTCTCACCTGAAGACCCACAATGGGGAACAGTGACCAACAACACCACCCCTTCATTCCAACTGGTTGATTACCTGGACTCTATCTGCTCCAACATTACTCCTCCATTAAACATTTTGTAATTTATTTTATGCTGACAATGTATATGCATAAAACTGTGACACTGGATATATACTTTATGAACTGTAATTAACATTATCCTGTTAGTTCTGTTGTGTTTGAATTTATTACACTATGTATATTTGATTTCTCATGCATTAAATGAGATTTTCTCCTTGAAAACCAGCATTTTGGTTTTTTTTCTTTGATATGTTTTTTTCATCAGATTTAAAATTTGTTGATAACCTCATATTACAAATTATGCGATTAATATGATATCCAAAAATAAGCCTGGTCAAGTGGCCACCACTATTCCTACTTGACCATTATGTCCAACATACTTTAATTTTTGAATGTTGCATTTTTGATGGAATTCACGTTAATTTCCACATATGCATCATTCAGCACTCTTGTTAACACCTCTGATTTATGGTCAGGCACGATTCTTACAGAATTAAATCATACACATTTAATAATGGTATATTCTGTAATTCACCCACCATCATCAAGTTTCACTTATTAGAGACCATGTATCTCTGAAGTCAGACTGCCATGCAATCACGCACACGCAATTGAGTATACCTCCACTCCAACAAGACACTTGAGTGACTGTGCTCTCTCAGTGAAACACACTGGATTGCAATCAAACCCTCATATACATCAATATTGAGACCTATTAAAAGTGTATGAGTGACTTTCTGATTTTGATATAGGGTTAAATATTACCTGGCCACTCCCAATTACCCCAGAAAATTTTAGGTACAAAACATACCTAAAATTCGAACCTTTATAACCATAATCTGGAATTAAGGGTTATTATTTAATAGTAAATGATCAAGTTTACTGACTCAGTTAGCTAATTATAGTTATTCTTAACCAAATTAGGGCTATCAAAACCTATCTTGGATTGAAAACTGTTGAATATTAATTTATTCCCCATTATTAAATTAAAAATAATGGTTTTAAAGCAAAAAATGATTTTTTTCAGGATTTTATCCTCCTGAGCCTCCTACAGAGGCTCTATCCGCCGGAGGACGGCTCATTTTGACGGCTCAAGGCGGATAGGATTTTTGCACCTTAGGGGCAAAATGGGTTAAAATCTTCAGCCTCTGATGAGAAAATTCAATTAGATTTTCGAAATATTGCCAAGCATATTGGCCAATATAAGGCAGTAGTCATAGGTAACTGCACTCTAGTCACTGCACATATTACTTTTTAATCTTTGTTAATACATTTAATTGGATATTCTAAAGTTTAAAGTGACAGTAATTTTCAGATATTGAAGTTTTTTGAGTGGTGAGGAACTCTGTCCCAAAATGCCATCCATCAGTTTTAAAAAGGCATATTTTGGGACACAAAGCTCGGGCTAACTGGTTGAGAATCATGGCACCGTATTTTAAATTGTTCACAAGCCTTTTCAAAACAGAACATTTGGTTATTTTATTGTTGTAAGCAGCCTTTTGACTGGTCCCAATTCCACCCATATAAGGAAATGCAAGTGACTATACTGGTAGTAGCTTTCTACCAGTAAACACCCGCCTACCAGTGAACGCCCACCATATATATCTTTGTTACTGGTCGGCCAGTGAATTTTGTCACCCCAGTGAAGTTCGTCACCTGCCGTAAAAATGCTCAAGGACAGGCAATATTTACATTTAAATAAATGGAATAGCTTCTTTCAAGGGCAAGGTATACATATATGCCGTAACTGGACAGTAAAAACTTTTTTAATATTGTCATAAAATGCAGGAGACAAACTTCACTGGGGTGACGAATTTCACTGGCTGAGCAGTAGAGGTCAAGGACAAATGCTTCTATAAGTCTACAAAATGGGCGTTCACTGGTATTTCCGGTTTGCAGTAAAAACGGCCGATAATAACGATAAATTATGAAAATATAAAGTTTGAAACAAATATTACAACATGCACCTCGGTTATTAATTGTAATGCATATTATTTGACAAAATAGTGGTAGTGGTGGTGGACCAGTTCACGCCCGTGTACCCATTCACGCCCACCCCTAAATATCTCCAAAACAATCATGGTTACACAATAAATTATGAATGTATATGATCAATTTGATAATTATCTATGATGTGGTAAACATCTTTTCTATGAAAAACTATGAATCTTTAAGAAAATTCAGGATGGGCGTGAATAGGAACATGGGCATGAATTGGTCCACAACCACTAGAAGAATAAATTACACAGTGGCTATTCTGCCGATGATCGTCGGTAAAATAGAGCATGGCTTATTTTACCGACGGTCAGCAAAATAAGGTTCATGCTATTTTACTAACTACATATATTATTTAAAATATATAGGGTTGATAAATATTTCATTACTCAAAATTATGTTTTGCATTATCCTTTTTTTTACAGCGAATATAATGTATTTTAGTAATAAGTTTTATTTTCTTCTTATAGGGTAATGCCCTTCTCATATAAGGGAAAATCCTGACTGCAATTACACCATGGCATATTCACAAACCAGATCTATTTATCATGAATTTATTGCCATTTTCTTTCTGGCGAACATTTTTTGTGAACTTTTAATTATAATAAATCCAAGAAACACATTGATTTGGTCAAAATATGAATATTGGAAAAGTATTTTTGACTGAAAAATCGACCCACTTCATGAATGTTTGGTGCAGATATTTTTCAAAGATTTTGTACAAATTTACATTTGACAGAAAAAGTTATGAATCAATTTTTGCATTTTGTTGCTGCTATCACTTTCTTCTGTATGTCTGCCAAACATAATGTTTCTGGCCAATCTACTTTTTACACAGCACTGAAAACACTTGAAAAATCGACCCACTTCATGCTAACCCATGTACTGTTCACTCAATGCATGAATTACAGTTACATATAGGCTTGTAAACATCAAATCCATTATTAATACAGTCAGTAAATAGCCTGAACCTAATTTTGTTGACCGTCGGTAAAATAAGCCATACTCTATTTTACCGACGACTGTCAGCAGAATAGCCACTGTGAATAAATTATAAAGCTGTAATATAATTCAAGTTCAATATATTAACTTCAGCATGGGCATTTACTGGTAGAATACCACTAGCTAGGTAGTACACGAGTGGACACAAAGATAAACGGTCTTGAGAGTTTGGCTTATCTTAGTGGATTAAATAATTAAATTTCACAAAATAAATAACAAATGTCTTAATAAGCTTAATTTAAGCATATTCTGTTACTTAGTTCATGCAATTTTGTTGCTTAGACTACTGTTATTTGAAAAATTCTGAGAACCATTTATCTTCGTGTCCGTTTATCTTTGTGTCCACCCTAGACGTGGTTACCTCGGCTGTACTTTACTTGCGTGTAGAGCCGTGGCACGACCCCACATAGAACTGGAGATTTGCAGAAAACACAAATATCATAAAAATGTGAACACATAACTGTTCCCACAACTATTTTGTTTCATTTTCTTCAACAATGGGTCAACATACAACACGTTTGACAAAAAATAAATGTCATTTCCTGATTTACCAGGGTTTTTGGACCATTTCTCCAAAAATTTAAAAAGGTTCTTTTATTATAAAAGCTGTGCAAAATAGCATAGTATATTTTGTACACACATTCTATTTCTGGTGTCCTTGGCTTAAAATCAACTGTTTCTAACTATATTAAACCATTTTCAGTCTTGTTATTAAGTTTTATTCAACAGAAAAATATTTTATGCAAATCTCCAGTTCTATGTGGGGTCGTGCCACGGCTCTACATGCAAGTAAAGTACAGCCGAGGTAACCACGTCTATGTCCACCCGTGTACCAGTACACGGGTGGACACAAAGATAAACGGACACGAAGATAAACGATTTTTGGAAATTTGCGTATTTTAGTTGAATAAACAACAAGAATTCACCAAATAACCAAGAAATCTCATAAAAAGATTTGTTTCAGTCTGTTTTAATATATAATGTATATGACTTTGTTGTTTACACAGCTTTATTTTTCATTCCAAAAAACGTTTATCTTCGTGTCCACCCGTGGTACACCCATTCATGATTCCTATCTTGTAGATTAACGAAATCCTGACCATGCATTTCAGAGCATACGTATATTATAACGTATTTGATAATATCTTACTGGCATTTTTAACACAACACAATATTCTGTTACTGTAGTAAACGAGAAAAAGTCATAAAACTCAAGATATCTCACAACCAGGAAGTAAAGAGCGGTGATATGAAAAATACGCCGGTACATTTGTTACCATAAATTTGAGTAGGCTTTTCTACTTTTTGTTTGTGTACCCCAGTTCGTGTGTACCTCAATTTTCATAATAATGTCTGTTTGTTTGTTTGTTTATGATTAAGAGCACAATTTGTCAGAGATTTGAAAAGTAGTAATGGAAGTCAGTGTTGGAAAATTGGTAATTTTGCCATTTTAAAAAGGCGAGGCAATTTCAGTTGTATGAATATATACAGTATATGCTTTATAGTTAACCCAGTATCAAATGATTATGCCATTGGCACAGTTTTAACATCCATACAAAGATGTGGCCATCTGGTAGCAATGTTTGGGAAATATTATAAGATTTGACCTTGGATGGTAGCAGAAAATTTCATATTTTTAAATGTAAAATGCATTTTTATGAATAAAAATGTATATACTTACCATATGAAAACAGCAAATCACCCTCCCGCCTGCCCCGCTTTTAAAGACCTTTTTCCAGCATTTATGTTTATTCACAAAAAGAATGAACTATTTCTGTATAATATGAAATTTTATTTCATAAAAATGTAAATATACTATACCATATGAAAACACTTGGGTTGAATGCCCACATGGAAGGATGGTGGGAAAAAGACAGACTGAGGAAAACCACCCTAAGGTTAAATTGCTACAAAAGGATACTTCCTAGTGCAATGCAATTGAACCCAAAACCTCTGTGCTGAAGCAATAACTCGAGTGAGTTAAGTGAGTAGCATTAACCACTGCACTAACTTCAACACTGCTGTCTACACCCTATTAGGTCAGCTCAAAGGAGAAGGCATAAGTATGTCCTGTGCTCAGAATAGGAACATGCCCAGAGGCACTAAGAAGCATGGTTCTGAAAATAGAGATGAAGAATAGATTCCCTAAAAGGGAAATGCCACCCCCCTTTTTCTGAAAGTAAAAGTTTCAGATGGACTTAAATTGAGGAATTTAAGTAGAAGAGAGAGAAATGGCTGAGTGGAAAAGGATGTCCACTCCACTTAAGAAATCATAAGAGATTCTTAAGAACAACATCTCTGAAGGTAAATACATTCCTAAAATAGAAGGATGTAAAAGTGGAATGGCTCTTCCATGTGCAGGATCTCATGTTGACTAGGAGTGGGATTCCACCCCTAAAGGACCAGGAAGCCCCCTGTGCCCTGACATGATGGGCCCTGACACCATGAAGAGATGCATTCTCTGTGGAACAGAGATTGAGGGAATAAAGGATAAAGTGCTATCCAAAAAGATATTGTCTGAGCAGCAATATCACCCTCTTGGACTTCAGAAGAAAGACCAAGAAGAAATCCTTTTAAGTCAGAATAACTAGATAGAAAGTATCTTAGGAATCTGACTGTAAAAAAGGAGAGGTCTTCTAAGTCATCCTGACCAAAGACAAAAAGTCAAAGCAGGAAGAGCCTTCTGAAGATAACTGGCTTAAGCCAGGAAAGTAAGATCTGACTTAAGGATGACTTAGGCCATCCCTAGAGAGTGAGAGAAAACCTTTAAATAAAGGAATCAAAATCACTCCTTCTCCTTCCCAAAGAAAGGGAGTAAGAAAGACTGTCTAATATGTGAAAAACTTGGCTCAGCAAGTAAAGAGGGTTCAAGAGGAGCCTTGGTAAGAGCCTGCAGAACCAAGGTGTAAGTACCAAAAGGTAGGTGACGACTACCCTTACTGTGGACTTAAAGAAGCTCTAAAAGAGACTTCCAAGCTCCCTATAAGAACCCAACTCCCAGTAATACCTGGAGAGAGCTGACCTGTATCCCTATTGTCTGAAAAATAATTCCTTAAAAGGAACAAACAGCAATAAATGGGACAGTTGAAGCATGGCAGAGTGCCCATGTTTCTCACAAGTTTTTGAAGCAGTTCCACATTGCTTCATAGGCAGTTATGGAGGATAAAAATCCTCCAAGACCCCTCCTATGAAAATTCTTCTTAAAGGAGACTTCAGCCAGAAAGCTTGAAGAAAGGAACTCCATAAAAATAAATAACAAAACTCTAGATGAGATTGTTATAGAAGAATAAGAGGAAGAGCCAATGGCTTTCTTAAAGGAGATCTTGAGGCCAAACCTGGCTACAAACCTGGCTACAAACCAAAGGCTACAAGAAGAATGATACAGCTCTGAAAGTTGATTAACTTCATGGCCATAGAGGACAAGGAGCTGAAGGAGGGAAGGTGTAAAACAAGTACTCCGGACCAAAACACTCCAGGGCATCTGTTGCCAGAGCCTAAGGATCTAGCACAGGAGGCACATGTAAGAGCAGCTTGTGATTGAATCACATGGCAAAAGAGATCTAAATAAGATGAGAAGTCTGAGACTACCATCTGAAGATCCAAGAATTGAAGGGCCACCTTATATGAAAGGTGAGAAAAGACCTCCAGAGATGGTCTGCCAAGGATTCATGCCCCTGGAACATGAGGTGGAAGAACAGACTTGTTCTTGTAAAAATAATGGCAAAAGATGCCAAAATACACATGTCCCAAGAGTGGAAGCTGTCTTGATATAAAGAAACAGTGTTACCTGGACTATCTGAAGAATCCCTTAAAGAAAGGACAAATGAGGAACAAATGTCTTGAGAACAAGACATCTGAGTTGTTTGAGGCTGAAAGGATGATCCTTTGATGAAAGGATAATACATGAACAAATGTCTGAACAAAAAGGACAGCTATGAGCTCTAGAACTGATGCACAGACTGGACTGCTACATCAAAAATAGACCTTAGGTGGTCCACAGAGCACAAAGAACTCCCAATCCCTGCAGTGAAACATCCATGAAAGTAGATGTAAAAACTAGGGAATTAAAGGGAGGGATGCAAAGACATAGTTCCCAGGATAGTACCATCTTGAATGAACCTTCATAGAATGATCAAGAAAATGGCAAATCCAGAGCACCTTTGAGAAGGAAAATCAAGTGTCCTGAGATGACACAGAAGTGTCATGTGCAGGGACCTTGAAGAAGCAGCTTCACTTGGAAGTCCAAAATCAACTCTAATAGAGTTGGTAAATGAGCCTCTGACAACTATTGGCTCTAATGAGCCAATTTGTAGTGACATGTGCACTGAGATGCCCAACCTCAAAGCCAACTTTCCTTACTTCCTTGACTAAGGAAGTAAATCCTGAAAGACTAGTGGCTAGACCAAAAGGCATTGCCACAAAGTGGTACACCTTGCCCCAAAGCAAAACTATGAGCAAGAGTGAACCAAAGGAGCCAAAGGAGAGAAAGGAGGCAAATCGAGGAAGAGAAGTGGTCCACTGGCCAATTGAGAAAATGATCAACTGATAAGTTGCATCCTGATAGTCTGGAAAACCAGGAAAAGATATAAATCTAATAGTGGTTTCCAGTATATCTTTGTCAAGAAAAATGCCCTGAAAATCAGGAAAACAGGAGCTCAAGATACTTGAACTGCTCATGTGAACAGACAGTGTGAGACTGAATGACAAAGAACAGCATTCTTCTGTGGAGAAGAGCTGAAGAATCAGGAAAGTGGAATCTGAGAGACCACTGGAATCAGATGACCTCCCACTGGCAAGTGGAGGGATCTGGAAGCAAGAGTGAAAATTTGAGTAAAACAACACTCTTGTCTCCTGAAGGACACCATAATAGAGGTTGAGGCTGAGCCTCTACCTCTGGAAGGCATTCCACCATCAGAATGTTGGAACCTGGAAAGGAACCACATCCTTAAAGCACTAAGTTAGAGAGAAAACTCCCTGGATGGGAGGAAAAAGGTCTTAATTGGTGTGCCTCAAGAGGTTAATGCAGATAGCTTAAAAGAGGCACCTTGAGTAAGAGCCACATGAAAAGCTTCTGCTTATACTGTTATATGTGAGAAGAAATGGTCTCCCAATAGAGACACCACAAGAAACAGCATAAGACCAAAATAGGACCAATTTACCCTACCAAGTGACTAAGCACAAGTGAGGGGAATGGATAAAGAAATCTCCCAAAATAAAGTGCAAAGATGGCTGAAAAAAGGCCATAGATCAACCAGCTAAAATGGAGCTAGAAGACCCATTGAACAGATGTCCAAAGAATGGTGGATGAAAAAGACCACTGAGAAAGTATTGCCTTGTCAATCAACTTGAATAAGTGATCAACAAAACAGGACTGAAGGAAAAAATCCCACAGAAATAAGGACCCTAAGGTCCATCTCAGATCTCCCCTAATAGCAGAGGAACTCTACCTAGGGAAGAGAAGGTCTTAAGAACCCCATCAGGCTAGACCCCAGGTCCGGAAACCTGAGCAAGCCAACCCAAAAAACCCTCTGAAGAGGATTTGTACCTGGCCAAATTAAGTTTTAGAAGGAAAATTGGGTAATTACCCAACCTACAAAACTTAGAATAAGAAGATCCCAAAACGAATGAGTGACAGAAAGTAAGTATCTAGCCTCATGAAGGAACTTCTAAGCCTGGAAAAGTGGTTGATTTAGAGAAAAATAAGACATATCAAAAGGAAAGAGCAGTCAAATTTATTCCCTAATTCTGTTAGACAGGAAGCTTGAAAATCTTCTGAGGAGAAGATTAAAGGATGAAGTCCTAAGCACCCATATAGTCCAACAGACTGGCACCAAAAAGTTGGAATAGGGTTCCTGAAGTCTGCCTAAAGGTTAACTGTAGACAGAGGAACCCCCAACATACCCAAAAGGGAGATGTGCCCATTGATCGTCAGATCTAAAAAATGGTGAAAACACAATAGAAAGCTGTTGAGTAACAGAAGATTTCCACCAAACCCCAAACAAAAATTTTCTAGATTTAGAAAATGAATGGAGCTGTGTTTAGGAAGTAGAAAATCAGTTGGATTCAACTGATAAACTCTTCTAAAAGGACCCTGAACATGAATGGTGTTAATAAGGTAATCCCAGCCCAAAAAGAAGCCTGATTAGGCTGAGCCCTAGGCACAAAAGAGGCCAAAGGACTAAAATGGACTGAGAAACCAAATGACCAAAATGACAAAATTGGAATGTAGGGAACCAGTAACAGTGAAATGGATCTCCAAAAGGTGGAAGACAAAGTCCTCCCCAGAAGCCGTAAACCCCCAACCTCCAAAATTGAAGGTGGAGAAAGGCTAAAAATGGAGACCCTAGGCTCAGAATGAACCCCAAAACACTGAAACCAGGATCCGAATTCCAAAAATGTCAAATGAAAGGGCCTGTACAAGTAAAGAACCGTGAATGGTAGGTAGTAGATACCGTAATGTTACGCTATGAAAAATGCGTTAACAATTGAAATTATTACACATTATGCTCTGACATAATAATATTCAAAGAAATATGTAGAAGGAATGTATAAACAAACCTGGAAATGCTGTAATCACTATGAAAATGAATATTTTCTGACAACCGATCGGTTGACCTCCATTTTGGATGTGACGTCATCATCACGTGACCTGATGAATGATTCGTAAAAAGCTCAAAAATAAGGTCAAACTACGCGGTGAAATGAAGAATTTCGTAAAAAGAATGAAGGAAAACCGTAAAAGGTGAATTATAATGCCTGTCTAAGTGCATAAATGAATTAATTCACCGCGGAAATGAATATTTCCAAAGGAAATCCAACATTCTGACACCACGTGACCCGATGAACGATAATACCAGAATGGTATTTACGTGAAAACAAAGTACAGTCAAGGTGACAATATGGTCAAAATACGTGGAAAAACGAAGAATTTCGTTGGAAGAATGAAGGAAAGCCGTAAATTAAAATTATAATGCCTGTAGAAGTGCATAAAAAGAATTAATTTACAAAGGAAATGAATATTACCAAAGGCAATCCGACATTCTAACACCACGTGACCAGATGAGCGATAATACGAATTTTGAAGAAATACGTAAAATATTGCCCAAAGTATACACTAAATTCACCAGAAATTGAAGTAAAAGGTAAATAAAATGGAGGAAAAGTGAATAAAAACAGCTTAAGTGTACTTACAGAGCACCAGAAACGTGTAAATGCAGGTCTTAGTGAGATAGCAAAAAACGCCAGTTGACACTTCAACCGCCACAAAAAGAATGAACTATTTCTGTATTACTGCGCATGGCAGAGTGAATTAGGTCACCAGGGGTCAAAGGTAGCAAGTATATAGGTTTAAAGAGGGTCTCCCCTGATATTTTAAATTCTATGTACGGTGTACATGGCGGTCACCGAACGCCAAGCCACGCTTACCCAAGTGTTTTCATATGGTATAGTATATTTACATTTTTATGAAATAAAAACGGTAATTAATAACATTTATCTAGTGTGAGATAGTGCATAGTGATAAGTTGGATTCAAAGTATCAAGAAAAACCTGTATTGATGTACTACTAAACAGATTCTGCAGTTTTAAACAATGTAATCAATGAAATAAGGGTTGATATGTGGGAATTCAGAGTCATATGTTGTTAATAAATAGTTTTCTTACAAGCATTGATTCAATTTGGATCCGAAAACATTACATTGGCGACAAGGATGATACATGGAATCTTATGACATATATTTTGCTTATAAAGTGGGTAAAAGAGATGTTTAATTTTAACGTTAAATTTTAACAAAGGACATCAACTGTGAATAAAACACTATAATTTAGACATTGTAGCCATGATGAGTCATCAGTGTATCAGTGATTGGGTGTAAACGGTGTAGGACCGGTATCTTGTCATCAGAGGACTCTATTTCAGTGGAGAGAGAGATTTTGTGGGTAAAAGTGAGCACAGTAACCAGTAAAACTTTAAGGCAAATAATTTCTGTTTTTCTGGAAGTGAGGTACTCATTGATTATATCTGAGGAAGAGGAAGATGCAGATCCTGTTGTGGAGAGTGCAGTTAAAACATTGAGCTTGGAAGTATTTCAAATTTTTCTTGTGCTGATGATCCAACAACTCTAGGTACATGCTGGAATAAATGGATAATATCAATTAAATTTTTCTTGACAGCAAAAGGAGTTGACAGCATGCAATATAGAAATGTGCTCTTCCGCTACACTGTGCTGGATCTGATGTGCAAGATATTTTTGAGACATTGAAATACATGCACAGGTAATGATGAAGATTTCAACACTGCTTCAGAAGCTTTGAATGGCTATTTCAGACCGTCTATCAATAGGCCCCATGAAAGGCACTTGTTGAGACAAATGACTCAAAACCAGGGAGAGACAATTGATCAATTTTGCACTTGGTTAAAACCAAAGGCTAAAAACTGTATTACATATATAGACACTGTGCCTGTGCATTGTTTAATCTAAGCTTTATATGTATGTATTAACATTTAAAATAAGGGAGTTATTGATTTTTGTGTTATGTGGTGCTGATATTTATTGATCTATTTATAGACTGGCAGAATCCCTCTAGGCTAACCCCAGTGATGCTATTAATAGATTTGGGGAAACCCTATAAGCTACCTGTAGGTTCTAAAACTTCCTCACTTGATCTGGTGACTGGTATTATGTTCAAGTTAGTTCTATAGGATTCTAGAATTTCCATAGCCATATATAAGGACTGTACACCTGACCACAGATGAATATAGTATTTGCTGGCTATAAGGAAGGCTACTTGTGTCTTAGAACTAATATCAAGTGGATGAAAACTACTTGTGTTGTTGTGAACTTTTACTGGAGTGAACTGGATACATTGTCTGGATAGATTTGCTGTACTTCGGATATTGTGCATTCATATAACAGAGAGTGGATTTACTGTATTTTGGACATTATCCATACCTTGGAGTGGACAGTACAGTTGTGCAAACTCTCTGAATATCTCTATACAGACATTTTGTGAGATTGGATATCACAAGGATCAGAGGATAAGGACATTCCATGTTTACCGAACATTGAACAGATCACAGGATACAGATATCTGTGTGTTAATGGACATTGGACAGATCACAGAACAGATTGCTGGATGCAGTGAACAAACCTGTCAGTTACAGTGGTCAGGTCAGATTGGTTTCATTATTGTGTTATTGTATAAACTACTGAGAGCATACCAGTTGACTGTAACCATTATTTTCAACTGTTAAATAAATTTGTTAAGTTAAACTTTTTGTCTTTTCCTGTTGCAACTTATAAGCAACCGGTAATTGCTACCGTGCTTACCTGGTGACCGTAACAACAGTAACTTTGGAGATACATCAGATGATCACATCAGAGAGCAAGTTGTTGATAAATGTTCATCTGATGTGTTAAGGAGAAAATTTCTGGAAAAAGGTAGTGACCTATAGTATGAAAAACTTATTGACAATAGCAAGAGCTTATGAAGCTGCTAACACACAAGCAAAATCTATTGAGAATCAGCTGTATGGTGCTAGTACGAGTAATGTAAATGTAGTCAAGAAGCACACTAAACAGAACAGGTTATGGACTACAAGAAGAGAGAGCCATCAGGGAGGTCTTCAAGGAAGCCAAGGAAATGCATGTTATATATGTGGTGGCACTAGCCACTTTGCAAAGGATAAAAACTGTCCTGCTAAAGGAAAAAGTGCAATTTGTGTCATAAATATGACCATTTTGTTACATGTTGCAATCATAAAGGGCTGAAAAAGAGAAGCCAGAGACAGTCTAACGTGAATCTGGTAGATGAACAAGATATAAATTAAGAAGCCTAGGAATATGCTTTCACCTATGAAGGGGGATTCTTTCCTGATGATATGAAAATAGAGGTTCCTCTTGGTTTATTTGTTTATTTGGGGTTTTACGTCGCTTTCAACACTGTACAGGTCATATCACGACGGGTAGTTGGAAGGACAGAGGAAACCAGTACATATAGTTCGCTAGGGTTGTGTACTGTAAACTGCCGACCAATGGCAAGCAACTACCAGCTTTCCCACTTACGGCCATGACGGGGATCGAACCCCGGCCGAGAGGTCCTCAGTGGCCTAGTGGTTAGCAAGTTTGGCATCTAATCATAGGCTGTCACCTCTGTGGGTTCGAGTCCCACAAGTGGCAATTCTGAGGACCTGTCCCAATATGACCCTGGCTGTTGAACGGGACGTAAAACCCCAACTTTGACCTTTGTCGAACCCCGGCCGCAGAGGTGGGAGGAGTACTAGTACCAGATATCAGTCTGTTGATAGACTCTGAAACATCATGTAACATCATTGATAGTAAGCTGTGGGAGTATCTGATAGCAAATAAAATTAAATGTAGATCAAGAAAGGGTAACAAACAGCTTTGCTTGGATATAAAAGTGCAAAACAACTTGGGATTTTACAGATAAATCAAGTTGATATCAGAACAGCTAATCAGGATATATACAGGGATTATGAAGAATTATTTCAAGGACTAGGCAAGCTCAAAAACCATCAGATAAAGACACATACTAATCCAGATGTGAGGCCAGTGATCCAACAGGTGAGATGACTACCATTTAGTCTCAGAAGCAAGGTCGAAAATAAATTAGAGAAACTTTTAGAAGAA
Source organism: Sabellastarte sp. h YS-2021 (assembly GCA_964017235.1). NCBI lineage: Eukaryota > Metazoa > Annelida > Polychaeta > Sabellida > Sabellidae > Sabellastarte > Sabellastarte sp. h YS-2021. The sequence continues at coordinate 70,548,486 of OZ024933.1, forward strand.
GATGTCACAGAACTAGTTAATGGGCTTTCTCCATGGGTTATCCCAATTGTTGTAGTACCTTAACCATCAGGTGACATTAGGATATGTGTAGACATGCAGATTCCAAATACAGCATGCAGTTCTTCCAGAAAACATGTCATTCCAACTGTTGATGAAGTTATTCCTGACCTAAATTAAAGATCCTATTTCAGTTGGATTGATGTCAAAATCGCTTACACCAATTAGAAATCAAAGAAGCCTCAAGAACAATTACAGTTTTTACTACTCACATGGGTGTATTCAGATACAAAAGACTATTATTTGGCTTCCAAAGTGCAAGTGAATACTATCAGAAAACAATACAACAGATTTTGAAGGGCAGGGAAGGAGTGAAAAATATTTCTGATGATTTGATCATCCATGGGCACAACTTAAAACAGCATGATGAAAGCTTATTTGCTGTTCTAGTATACAGAAGTTGAAGCAAAGTGGATTAACTCTGAACTAGGAAAATGTCAGTTTTGCTTGAATAAACTGATATTTATGGGTCATATGTTGTCTGACAACAGTGTATCAATAACTGAAGAAAGGAATAAAGCACAAATGGAATCTTACAGACCAGAAAGTGTCAGTGAAGTCTGATCATTCATGGGATTGGTGCATTTCTGTGGTAGCTTCATAAATGATTTAGCTAGCATCTCAGAATATTTAACCAGGCTGACCAGAAAAGATGTTCTATCCAAATGGGAAAATGATCAGTAAAAAGCATTAAGTAAATTGAAAGATGCTTTATCCAGTCCCAAGACTCTAGCTTATTTTGATGGTAATGGACACACAAAGGTCATAGCAGATGCTGGATCAATGGGATTAGGTGGCATCCTGATCCAAGAAAAAAATGGTGAATAACATGTAATATGCTATGCAATCCTTAGCTTAACTGATAGGCCTGTGAAAGGTATCACTTATACCTATATGACTGAGAATTTGAACTTATTATACAGATCACAAGCCTTTGGAGTATATGCCTCAGGATCTATACCGTCAGCCCGTATTGAGACATGGAAGCTGAGATTACAAGCATACCAATACAGGGTAAAATATAAGCCAGGAAAGGCTAACATGTCTGATTGTTTGTCAAGATTGATACCAGAAAGGAATAAAGGTTTAGAAAGCACTGATGTTACATTAACTTTGTAGCCAAGACAGCAGCACGAGTTGCAATTACAGCAGCAGAGATAGAAGCTGAGTCAGAAAAGGATCAGGAAATAACAAACCTCAGAGTTTGTATTCGTTCAAATGACTGGGGTAGATGTAAAAACACAAAATATTTATTTGCCAAAGATGAATTATGTGAATTTAATAATACAGTATTGCAAGGCACACACATTGTAGTACTTTACAAACTGCGGAATCGTGTGATCCAGTTAGCACATGGAGGTCATCAGTGCCTCGTAAAGACAAAACAGGTTGCACACAAAGGAATGGTGGTCGTCTATGGAGAAAGATGATGAAAAATTCTGCAGATTATGTAGTGAGTGTCAGAGAGTCAGTTTACCAGACCCACCAGAAGACATGAGACAAATGGAGTTACCTAAAGGACCATGACAAGATCTGGCAGCAGATTTGATGGGACCCTTGCCAAACGAAGAATCTGTCCTTACACACAATAGTAGAATATTTCAGTCATTATTTTGAAGTCAGTTTCATCAGATGTGTTACAAGCACAGTTATTGTGAGATACCTACAAAATGTCTTCATCATGTATAGATTATGATACTCCATCAAAACCGACAATGGTAGGCAGTTTGTGCCAGAGGAATTTGAAACATTTCTTGAAGAGCACGGAATTGAACACAGAACATCAACACCATATTGGCCTCAAGCAAATGGAGAGGTAAAATGGCAAAATAGAACACTGCTTAAAAGACTCAAGATAGCACACTCGCAGAAATTGACTATTCACCATGAACTGAACAAATTTTTATTGCTTACAGGTCAATGTCTCATTGTACAACAGGGGAGACTCCAGCAAAACTCCTATTTGGCAGAGAAATAAGGACAAAATTACCGGACATACAAGCAACTGTCTGCCAATGTTGCCTAGCAGGTAACACACTTGTCTAGGAACTCAGAGGACATGGGTTCAAACCCAGGTACAAGCAGATACATAGTGGCTCAGATGACCACTTAAAATGGTGGTCCTCTGTCATTGGGTCCTATCCCAGTGGCAGGCTAAAGAACCTCAAGAACGTTGATAAATGGTCATCCTTGAGCCTCTTTATGTCAGTTAGGGGAATGTGAGTTACTTGTGAGATGGGACTGTACCTGCGCAGTCAGATGGGTTAAATAGCGCTTTCAGTCCTGTAGTATAAAGATAAATACACACACATACACACAACACATTCAAACATCAAAGATGTTCGTGATTGTGATTATCAACACAAGATGCAAGGAAAAGTACATGCAGATGCAAAAAGACGCAACATTACGAAAGGCGCTTTTGTTATCTTGAAGCAAGATAGGAAAAATAAACTGTCCGAAACATTCAGTACAAACCAGTATAAAGTGACAGAGAAAAAGGCAACAACTTGACAGTCCAGGTGAAGATGGTGAGGTATATCAGACAAACACTACTTTCGTAAAGCCTGTAATACCAGCTAATGAATCAGCTTCAAATAATATGGATATTGAGACAGACACACCAACACCACCATCCCCACAAGAGAATGAACCAGTGGAATTATCACAAAGACCCGTGAGGCAAAGAAAATTGCCAGAAAAATTCAAAGACTCTATGACATAATCTATAACTTTAATGATAACTTTTAAAGATGATATGCACTGTTTAACATAAGTTTGTAGATAATTCCTTCGATGGAGAAGACTTTTGATAAACAATTTGCTGGAATAGACACAATAGTTCAAATGCATTAATCTTGTACATATGACATTTTAAAGAAGAGACATAAGTTTTTTTCTTTATATTATGCAGTGTTTCCACTGGAACCGACCCTGTAACCGACCCTACAACCCTAGGGTCGGTTGCAAAAGTCGTAGAGTAGGGAGAAAAAGCGCGGGAAAATGGTGGATCGGTTATGAAATCCCTGACAGGATGGTAAAGTTACCGACAGGTCATAATGGCTATCCCGGCAAGCCATAGGGTCGGGGACATTTTACACGGCCTGTCGTAGAATTTCTACGACAAGCTGTAAACCCCTAACAGACAAGCAGGATCACAAACAGACAAGCCGTAAAGGCCTGGAGCATGTTCCCGACCCTTCCCGACAAGACTGATTGTTTTTGTGGGTCAGGATCCAGAATTGGGATCCATATCACACTATATAAACCCCCCTCCTCTGTGATATGCCATTCATTTCACACTTCAAAGATAACAGGAACACATCAAGAGCAACTGATAGATCACTTGAGGGTTTTTTTGGTTTTTATTTTGTTTAATTTTTTATTGTACTTAATATTTTCAAGGCACAGAAGACAGCAGAACCCAGCACCTGCCCAGCCAGCATCACCATCACCCCCACCCCCACCACCCAGAAGGAGAATCCATGGGTCCTGCCTGGATACTGCAGAGAGAGGAGAGAGGTTGCTACAGAACACTCTTGGACAAGTTAATCACTACTGACATACGAGGCTACAGAAATTTCACCAGGATGGAGCCAGTATTTTTTTATTTGATTGAAGAAAGAATCACCCCCACCTCAGGAAGTCAATTACCAACTTCAGGAAGCCACTTGAAGTCGGGTTGAAACTGGCAGTTACTTTGAGACACTTATCCACAGGGGAAAGCTACACTTCACTGCTATACCACTGGAGGGTTGGAAGATCAACCATCTGCAAGTTTGTCCCCAGGTCTGCAAAGCCATTTTGAAGGAATTTCAACAAGAATATCTGGGGTGCCCCACTGATCCTAAAGACTGGAAGAAAATTGAAGAAAGATTTAGAAACAGATGGAATGTCCCACATGCAGTCAGTGCATTAGATGGAAAACACATTGCTATCAAGAAACCCATGAAGTCAGGCAGTGAATATTTCAACTACAAGGGCTACTTCTCCCTGGTACTTGTGGCTTTGGTCGATGCAGATTACAAGTCCCTGTGGGTCAACATGGGGGCCAGTGGGTCATCATCTGATGCACAGATTTTCAACCGCAGCAAACTGAAAAGAAGAATTGAGAACGGAACCTTGGGACTACCACCACCTGAACCACTTGGACCTGGGGGGCCAGATCAACATTACTTCCTGCTGGGGGACAATGTCTTTATCCTGATGCCTTGGCTGGTCAAGCCTTACAGTAGACGTCAACTGACCAGAGAAGAGAGCATAGTTAACTACAGGATATCCAGGGGGAAGAGGGTGGTCGAGAACTCATTTGGTATACTTGTTAAGAGATTCAGGGTGCTGTTGACCACCATGGAACAGGGGCCAAAAGTAGTCAGAGACATTGTGTTAACATGATTGTGTGGTACTACATAACATGTTAAGAAGCCATCAGGGGGAGCAGACAGACCACCCACTCCAGCTGATGACATACAACCACAACAGGGGGACCAAGGGGAACAGAGACATCAAGAGAACTTCAGAAACCCATCGAAGGAGGCCAAACATCAACGAGACCTACTGAAAGACTACTTCAATCACAAGGGGGCGCTGGGTGGGCAGGATGACAGAGTTTAAGAAGACTGAGGGCAGAAGGCTGAGGGGAAGAAGATGTTGTCATATATCAGTCCTTTTCAGGACTACCCAAATAATCCAAGAACTTTTATTTAGCGTTGCCTCCCCAAAAATAACTCAAACTTTCCAACTATTTAATTCAAATTCAATTTCACAAAAATATTCCCCATCACAAATACCAACCCATCCCACACTCAGTTGAAAAATGTAAGTTATATCACTTACAGATTCAAACCCAGGTCCTCACTCAATAAAGTTAAATCCCACCCAAACATGACCTGGCTTTATTCTCTGAAAAAAATAATTTACAAAGTGGTATTAAAAAAAGTTTCCCAAAAATAACTGGAAATATTTCCAGCACAGAATTCACAAGAATAGAAAACAAGAGGAGAGTGCCCGTGAACGGGCACTGTGTCAGCTGACTGAGTGTTTTTGATTTGTGAAGGTGATTAGAGGACAGAATAATTATCAGGAAAAGGGCTGTACAGAAATACAGTAAATGGTAACTGAACAGCAAGTTCGAAAGAAATTCCGAAGCTGACAGAAGAAAAGGATAAAAAAGTTGTGCCCTGTAAATGGTATTATGAAGGAAAATAACAAGGTAATTGTTTAAGTGTAAAAAATAGGTTAAAACATATTTAAAGAAATACTACAAATGCAATATCCTCGTTCGACCTTGAAGAAGGGGTCCAAGGTCAAATCTAACCACACAAATACATTCCCAGCCCATGATTTCCTATGGTTTACCATTCCAAACCTCTAGGACCAATTATAAATGAGTTATAAGCACTTTTAAGCTTGGCTGTCCTCATTTGACCTTGAAGGAGGGGTCCAAGGGTCAAATCTGACCAAAAGATTCCGAGCCAATGATTTCCTATGGGATGGTTTACCATCCCAAATCTCTGTCACCAATAATAAGCGAGTTGTAGGCACTTTCAATTTTCGCTATCCTCATTTGACCTTGAAGGAGGGTTCCAAGGTCAAATCGGACCATATCAACAGATTCACAGCCCATGATTTCCTGTCTGTTTACCATTCCAAACCTCTGGGACCAATAATAAGCGAGTTATAAGCACTTTTAAGTTTGGCTATCCTTGTTTGACCTTGAAGGAGGGGTCATTGAAGGTCAAATCTGACCACACCAAAAGATTCCCACCCCATGATTTCCTACAGGTTGGTTTATCATCCCAAACCTCTAGGATCAATAATAAGGGAGATATAAGCACTTTTCATGACTGACAAAAAACACCTGTGGCGGCCATCTTGTTTCTCAAAATGAGGCCAAAAATATTCCCAGACAACATTTTATGGTTATTAATATATACTGCAAACTTAAGAAAGCTAGCTATAATATTTTTTTTCATCAGAGCAGTAATGGTGAAATCTCTCTCTACACACTGCGGCTATCCAGTGGATACAATGATTTACTCAACAGTGAGAACCTGAAAGTAGCTATTGCTCAGCTATGCCATGACATGGAGGTCTGCAATTTCATTATGTTATAGCTGACCAAAAATTCTGTGAATAACATATTTTATATTTTATCTGCCACTGTGGCCTAGCGGGTAACACACTTGTCTAGGAACTCAGAGGACGTGGGTTCAATCCCAGGTACAGGCAGATACATAGTGGCTTGGATGACCACTTAAAATGGCGGTCCTCTGTCATTGGGTCCTATCCCCAGTGGCAGGTTAAAGAACCTCAAGCACGTTGATAAATGGTCATCCTTGAGCCTCTATCTTCCAGTTAGGGGAATGTCAGTTACTTGTGAGTTGGGGCTCTACCTGTGCAGTCGGATTGGTTAAATAGCGCTTTGAGTCCTGTAGTATATGGAGATATTGCGCTGAGTATAAATACATAATAATAATAATAATAATAATAATATTTAACAAATTACTCTAAATGTAATAGTTTTCAAGTTACAACTGATTTACTCAACAGTGAGAACCTCAAAGGAACTATTACTCAGCTATGCAATGAGCTACATGTCTGAAATTTTACTATGTTATAGCTAACCCAAAAGTAGGTGAACAACATATTTAAGCAAACTACTGTAAATGCAATAGTTTTCAAGCTACAACTGATTTACTCAATAGTGAGAACCTGAAAATAGCTATTGCTCCGCTATGCCATGAGCTATAGGTCTGTAATTTCACTATGTTATAGCTGACCCAAAAGTAGGTGAACAATATATTTTAACAAAATACTCCAAATGCAATATTTTTCAAGTTATAGCTGATTTACTCAACAGTCAGTACCTGAGAATAGCTATTGCTCAGTTGTGCCATGAGCTATAGGTCTATAATTTCACTATGTTATAGCTGACCCCAAAATAGGTGAATAACATATTGAAACAAAATACTCTAAATGCAATAGTTTTCAAGTTATAAGTGATTTACTCAACAGTGATAACCTAAAAGTAGCTATTACTCAGCTATGCCATGAGCTACAGGTCTGAAATTTTACTATGTTATAGCTGGCCCAAAAGTAGCTGAATAACATATTTATACGAAATTCTCTAAATGCAATAGTTTTAAGTTACAAGTGATTTTACTCATAATGGAAGTTACTGAAAAGCCCAAAAGTAGCTATTACTCACTTATCTATTGAGACAGACACCCAACTTACTCACCATATTGTAGCTATGAAAAAAGTAGCTGAATAACATATTTTAACAAAATGCTCTAAATGCAACACTTTTCAAGTTATAAGTGATTTACTCAACAGTGATAACCTAAAAGTAGCTATTACTCAGCTATGCCATGAGCTACAGGTCTGAAATTTTACTATGCTATAGCTGACCCAAAAGTAGCTGAATAACATATTTATAGGAAATTCTCTAAATGCAATAGTTTTCAAGTTATAAGCGATTTACTCAACAGTGATAACCTAAAAGTAGCTATTACTCAGCTATGCCATGAGCTACAGGTCTGAAATTTTACTATGTTATAGCTGGCCCAAAAGTAGCTGAATAACATATTTATACGAAATTCTCTAAATGCAATAGTTTTTAAGTTACAAGTGATTTTACTCATAATGGAAGTTACTGAAAAGCCCAAAAGTAGCTATTACTCACTTAGCTATTGAGACAGACACCCAACTTACTCACCATATTGTAGCTATGAAAAAAGTAGCTGAACAACATATTTTCACAAAATGCTGTAAATGCAACACTTTTGAAGTTATAAGTGATTTAGTGCATGATTTCATGAATTTTAATGCATTAAAAATTATTAAAAAAATTTATTTAAAAAAAAGTAAGACAGATCCAGGTCTCATACTCACACAAGAGAATCTACCTCTGGCCTAGTACATATATGCAAGATATGAGAGAAATCCCTGCAATAGTCACTGAGAAAATTGTGATAAAAAGTTGAAATTTTCACACTTTTGGTGGGGGTACCCCCCTTGTAATGTCTCTAGCAAACAGACTAACAGACAGATTTGCATGCCTTGAACAAATTTTCATCCTCGATAGATAAGGTATCTTTTAAAAAAAAACAGCATGTCTCTAGGCCTTGTAGTTTTGGAGAAGAAGTTGTTCACGCGGACGCGGACGCCCACGCCGCAGAGTGATGACATAAAAAATGCTAGTAAATGTGCAAAACAAAATTATACAAGCTTTTCAGTCCCACTGAAATAGTTTTTTTTTACAGTTTGTCAATCCATTGCCACTCACATTTTTGTAAGTTTTGTTAGGCCTCACATTTGTTGGTGTGTCAGTGTGGATGTGGCTTTTTATTTAAAGTGGGGTTTTGGGAGACAGGGACATGGGTTTGAGTCCACATCTTGGTTTAGGAGGTACGTGGGTTGAGTACACATCTTGGTTTAGGAGGGATGTGGGTTTGCATCCACATCTTGGCTTAGGAGGGAAGTGGGTTTGAGTCCACATCTTCATTTTTAGAGGATGTGGGTTGGAGTATACAACTTTTTTTGGGGGGGTGGGGGGGTTGTGGGTTTGAGTCCATATCATTTTGGGGGGGTTGTGGGTTGGGTCCACATCTTTGTCTTTTGGGGTGGGGGGATTTTTTTTTTCAATTTTGTTTTATTTTGGTGGTGGTGGTGGTGGTTTTACTTTGATTTCTTAGGGGATTATTTTTTTAAGGGAAATTTTTTTTCTGGTGTTTTGTGTTGGAAGTTTATTTATATTTGTGGGGAAAGTTTATTTATATTTGATTAACATTCACACATTCATTCACACAATTTTTTTCTGTACTGTGAGAAGGCGTAAGTGTTGGATGGTGTGCTTTTTTTTGTTTTTGGGCACAATCCACTGACTTGGGCTGACTTTGACTCTGCTGGCTGGACTGACTGGGAGGTCTTGAATGTTCATGATGAGTGGAAGATGGCACTGGTGACGGTGCTGGTTGAAGTTGAGAGGGTGAAAATGGCTGTGGTGTGTCCATCTGTTGATACACTGGGAATAGCTGCGAAGAGACTGGATAATCCAGAAGTGTTGTGCTGACTCTCCTCCTGTTGTGAAGGTGCAACTAAAGGTGGGTTGAAAATCATCAGTCTGGAAGTCCCAGGCTGTTGGTCATCCACAACAACATATGAAGTTGGCTGTGCTGACGATGATGGAGGCCCCAGTGGTTGCTGTATTTTCACAATCACTGTAACAGGCTGTCCTGTGGTAGTCTGTTGAGGCTGCACAAGTGGAATCGATACTGGTTGAGTTTCCAGTATGCTGAGTACGTATTCCCATCCTGCTGTGGACTGTGATGCTTCCGGAAGTTGATATATGGTGACCTGTCTGTTGCGTTCTTCGGCCTTGTACTGTATTTCACTGAGAAGCTTCACTGTGTCATTCCTGAAGGTTAAAAAGTCCCTTTCTTCAAGATGGTCACTCTCAGAGTGGAGATAGTTGCAGAACGACTGTCGAGGACTTGGAGTGGGGTCCTGACGTGCACCCAGAAATGTGGATATCATTGACCTCATCTGCTGGAACTGATCTAAGACTGGATCTGCAGATGTGGTGGTAGACGCGACTGGAGGTTGTCGTTGCTTGGGACTGGTGATCGAAGGCTGATAAGTAACATCTGATGCAATGCTGATTCTGTGTCCCTGGATGTGGCTGCAGAGGACCTCTGGGGTGACTTGAATGCAGAAGACTTGGAAACTCCCTTCCTTCTGATGTGACCTCGTAGAAAACTGAAACTGTCCTTCAGCCATGTCTGACGTTCTGTGCTCTTCTCAGCTGCTTGTCCTGACTTCGTCTGAGTGAGCTTGCCATATGTGGTACATTGAGTGTCGAACCATTTCTTCACAGTCTTGACAGGCAAGTTTCTGCTAGCTGCTCCCAAAGTCTTTCCTTCTTCTGCTTGTCTTTGAAACTGTTGGTCTTGTCATAAAGTTGCTCATGCTTTTTAACGAACTCTACAATGGCTTCTTCATCTGAATCACTCAGAAAATGGACTTCATTTGGCCTTTCTTCTGTTTGGATTGAGTGATTCTATGTCAGTATCCGTATCAGTTCGTACTCTCTTCTCTCCCTTTTATAGGCTCCCTTCCCTCTCTCTCTCCATCTTCTCTCTGTCCCTCTCCTCCTGCTCTCTCCTCTCTCTCCCTCCTCCTTCTCTCTATATCCTCAGCTGTATCTCCTAATTCAAACTGTGGTTGACTGTCTCCAGTTGGTACTTCAATCTTTCTCCTTCTGCCCTTTTGCATGATGATCAATCAATCAATTGTACAGCTTGTTTTAAAAAACAAAACTTAAAATAAAAGTGAAACCTCACAGAACAGATTTCACTCTCAACCAGTCCAGCCTAGCTCAGTAGCTAATTTCCAAAAAATAAAAACCTAAAATCAAAGCTGCACACCAAGTTGTCTCTCGAAAAGTCAAGCCTAAATATATGCAGATTGTTTACCAACTCGCCTTTTTGTACCCACAGTTTTTGAAACCGACAGGCCGCAAGACGCAAAAATATTGCTGGCCCGTCGGTTACATTTCCCGGCTTGTCTGTTAGTGTTACAGGCCTGTCAATTATTGTTTACGGCTTGTCTGTTTCAGTTTACGGCCTGTCTGTTACAGATTTTCGCAACTCTAGGACCCAGTCTGGGAAGTGTAACCGACAGGCTGTTAAGTTAACTGACAGGCCTGTTGCTAGGGGGCTAAAATTAGGGTCGGATACAAGGGTCGGCAACGGTCGTAGAAATATCAAACATGTTTGATATTTTATCGACTCTCCCTGACAGGCCGGGAACTTGCAACCCCACCCTAACCGACCACTGTAAACATTGGTCCTGACCCTCCAAAATGCATAGTTACCGGCCTGTCGGTTCCAGTGGAAACACTACATTACCTAATGGTTTTTTATTATTTGCTATAATAATTTGATTGTAAAGCCTTAAATGGGAACTGTTGATTTATTTATTTGGAGTTTTACATTGCTTTCAACACTGTACAGGTCATATCACGACGGTTAGTTGGAAGGGCAGAGGAAACCAATACATACAGTTCGTCAGGGTTCTGTACTGTAAACTGCTGACCAACAGCAAGCAACTACCAGCATTTCCACTTGAGGCCATGCTGGGAATAGAACCCCGGCCTCAGAGGTGGGAGGCGAGAGTGTGGCCCCCAGGAACTGTTGAAAAGGGGAGGGATATGTCTTAGTGTATCCCATCTAGCTCTGATATACAGTACGTTGTATTGTAGCACTGTGTATGTTTATGTTTAGGGGGAAGCACATGTTCATGGTCGTGGGCCAGTTCCTGAGCCAGTTGCAAGTTCTGTACATATGTGTTAATAGTTTAGTTACAACATTCAATTCAGATCCAAAAACATTACATATATGTTATAGCACATAATAACATGCATGTTGCATATTTATACTATTTTTAGTATTGAAAAATACCTGGGTGAGAGGCTAATGATCAATGTGCTACAATGATCCAGACAACTGTTTGTGAGTTGTTACATATATAGGCACTGTGCTAGTACATTATTTAATATAAGCATTATATATATGTATTATCATTTAAGGTAACAAGTTATTGATTCTTTGTATTATGTGGTATTTATGTTGATTGTACTCTGTTAGACTGATCTATTTATAAACTGGGGGGAATCCCTCTAGGCTTCTATTACCTCAATGATTCTGTTAATAGATTTGGGGAAACCCCTTAAACTGGTTTCTAGAACTTCATCACTGATTCTGGTGACAGATGTTACCTTCAAGTTAGTTCTTTAACCTTCTGGCCAAATCTGCAGCTGTATATAATATATCTGACCACTGTTGAACATAGTATTCGCTGGCTACAAGGAAAGCTAATTGTGTCTTAGAACTATAATATCAAGTGGATATAAACTCATGTGTTGTGGTGAACTCTTGTTGGAGTGAAGTGGATACAGTGTTTTGATCTACCAGAGTATATTTCCTGCACTTTAAATATTATTTGCATTTGGGTATGTGTGTGGATCTACCAGAGAGTGGATTTGCTGTACTTCGACAATCCAATCCTCTGATATATGCCTGTTGACTATCAAGCAAACACAAACTTTCCATACTCTGGTGACATGTTTTTAAAAGGTTAAAAATCAGTGTTTTTACCTGTTACTCAGAATGTAACACATAATTTAGTTTATTATGAACAAGTTGGTGATGACTGAATTGTAATGCAGAGAATTCCTTGCGAGTGTATTTCCAACAGCATAACAGGGGCCGATTTCACTAAACGACTTAAACTAAGTCCCTTTATTGGCTAAGTCAGGGACTTAAATCTAAGACTTTGGTCTTAGCTAGGTCCGGGACTTAAAATTGATTTCACAAAGGTGACTTAGCTAAGTCCAAGCGTATCAAATAACCACAGTGGTTTTCTGTGTCATGTGACCTTTTATATCTATTCAAAATATAATATTGGTGCCACATATCCTTCATTGGATGTATTTTATCTAAGGATAAGGGCTGTTTTGAAATGGAAAACCTTTTTGCCACATATAAACTTCCCAAAGACTACTTTAGTGAGGTGTTCTGTGTAATTATACTTTATTTAAAGCCATTTCAGATTTTGAAGTGGCGAAAAGTTTATGGCGGCCATATTTAAGTCCTCTTTACAAAATTTAAGCCCACTACCTCCCAGTGTTAAAGTTAAGTCCACTGACTTAGCAATTTCATGGACTTAGCTGCTTTGTGAAATCCGCTAAGTCTAAGATCACAGACTTTACATTCTTTTGACAAAATTTAAGACCAAAGTCTTAAATTTAAGTCTAAATCTGGACTTAAGTCCATTTGTGAAATGGGCCCCTGGAATAGAAATGGCATACTCAGGGTGAATGAAGGACACCATTCAAAGATGCCATTCAAAGTCACAGGAATAGACCCTGCATCAGCAGGTGACATTTAAGAAAATCGGAATTTTTTATCAATCCAATTTTTTTTCTTTTGTACAATAAGGAGGACCAAAATCGAGGTTGCTCCTGTGCTATGTTCACAGCAGACCATTACATTAGAGGAGGTTAACATCAGTTTGGTACTTTGCAAATATTTCATTATAAATCTAAATTATGTTCTTATGGCAGTAAAATTACAAATGTGGATTCCTGATCTTTTTCTCTAGAGTTTCTATTTATTATTTGATTTAGTCTTTTTCTATCCAATGCAGTTCTCTGCACATTGCTGTATACATTTCCCTATTAAGAACTTTAAACTGCTTCCGATAACTTCATTTGTTGGGACTAAAGTGAGAAGATATCAGCAGAGGAGCCACATTTTGTTTAATGAAGAAGAAAATTCCAGAAAAATAACAGGAAAACCAGTGAGCATTCTTATCACATGTTCAACACAATAATCTCTTACACAACTCTCATGTAATTAAGTTTATTATACATATATATTCATATATATAAAGCATATAAATGTAAAAATATCAGTTTTCAAAAATATATAAAATTATGACATTTTGACAAAATGTGAACAAACAGGCAATGGAATTCACTGTTCTGGAAACAAGTTATTTTTAGTTTATTGTGTCTTCTTTTAAGCTACTTTTCAATCATTTTTAGTCAGAAAACAATAAAAAAGCAACTGTATGAAAATAACAAAATAATTATAAATTTCTTGCAATTTAATTCTGCCATTAAAATTTCATGATCTGCACAAACATGGTACATATAGATATATATACAATGATTTACATATATCAACATTTTATTTACATATGATCAAATGTGTGTGGCACTATAATGATAATTTTACTTTAAAAGACAATATATTAATTGAAAACTTCATACACAGGGAATAAATTACCTCCCAATTACAACATTTAATACACAAAATATCACATGCTTAAAAAATCTCTTTCTGTAAATAGCATTTTGGAATGTTTGTTTGTGATAAACTGTAAAACACAAAAATAACACATGGAAACTTATCACAGAACACATAAATTCTGTATTGAACTTGCAATCGAGCATTCATATATGCCAGTAATTGCAACTGTAATTCTAAGTATCACATTACATGTAGAGAATGCAACAAAGGAGAAGTAAACCTAAGCTAATAGCCGACTATCAAGACTTCAAATAAAACCATAAATCCAGTTTGAAGTGCTTTGTAATTCATTTCATGTGTCCAAAAGGTAATCTTTTTCTATTACTGAGTTATAAAAAAAAATCCATTGATTAGTTCAATGTAATATATAGCATTATGCAATACCATGCCTGGCACAACACTGTAATCTATTTCTATAACCGAGTTCCAAAGAATATTCCATTGGTTGGTTTGATGTAATATATAACATTATGCAATACAATGTCTGGCACAACATTTTACAGCACTTTATGTCAATTCCAATTATATGTGCAGAGACTTACTTATTATGACTTCACATCCACCAAGCAGACAAGAGAAACAAAAGGACTTGGACAGCACAGACCTCCATCATGGTGCGTTTCTGAAATTTCTGGATTTTTTTGTATCCAGAATATGATATAGAAGTTTTTCCAAAATATAATCCCTACTTCATTTGGCCAGGCCCTACCCATATAAAATATTTTGTGAATATCCACTCATTATTTTTTGTACTGGTAATGTGAAGCAGAAAGACAAAGCCATTGAAAATAAATTAAAACTAGAGGATCGCTCGCAAAAAAAAAAGATAATGTTTTTGCATAGCAAAAACAAAGCATCCCGAAAAGGATATAAAGGTGAGTGCTAAAGTATTAAGAAAATGCTTCGTTTCTAGCCTTATACTGTTGTGGCAACCAAAGTCAGCGCAGTCTGCTCTTTCTAGCACGGTTTTCAAGATATAAGCATTTTTGTGTTTTGCAAAAAATTCAAAAATTCAAAATGTCCACTATATTTGGCGAGACAAAAATATTTTGAAAATTGGCATGGCTACTCTGAAGAGATACCCAGCAGGTCAAAAATTTTGTTGAGTTCGCTCCATATAGCACGGTTTTCGAGATATAAGCATTTTTGTGTTTTGCAAAAACTTTGAAAATTCAAAATGGCCACCATTTTTGGGGAGACAAAAATTTTTGTCAAGACCACTGCCGCGGTGTGTATCTCCCACCGAGCATTAAAGGAGAAGAAATAGCTTTTCCAAGATATTCACAATTTTTCATTTTCGTGTGTGAAAGCTCTTCCAAAAGTAGGTGAATGAGTTATTTGAGAAAAATTGGCTATCTGCAATACTTTTAGAGATAATTCGCATTTACTCATTTTGAGTAGGTGAGTAATTAGCTATGGGTCTGAAACTTCACCATGTGAAAGCTCTCCCAAAAGTAGGTGAATAAGTTATTTGAGAAAAATTGGCTATCTGCAATACTTTTACAGATAATTCGCATTTACTCATTTTGAGTAGGTGAATAATTAGCTATGGGTGTGAAACTTCACCAAGTGAAAGCTCTCCAAAAAGTAGGTGAATGAGTTATTTGAGAAAAATTGGCCATCTGCAATACTTTTAGAGATAATTCGCATTTACTCATTTTGAGTAGGTGAGTAATTAGCTATGGGTCTGAAACTTCACCATGTGAAAGCTCTCCCACAAGTAGATGAATGAGTATTTCATAAAAATTGGGTATCCGCAATACTTTTACAGATAATTAGCATTTACTCATTTTGAGTAGGTGAATAAATAGCTATGGGTCTGAAACTTCACAGAGTGAAAGCTCTCCCAAAAGTAGGTGAATGAGTTATTTGAGAAAAATTGGCTATCTGCAATACTTTTAGAGATAATTCGCATTTACTCATTTTGAGTAGGTGAGTAATTAGCTATGGGTCTGAAACTTCACCATGTGAAAGCTCTTCCAAAAGTAGGTGAATGAGTTATTTGAGAAAAATTGGCAATCTGCAATACTTTTAAGAGATAATTCGCATTTACTCATTTTGAGTAGGTGAGTAATTATCTACGGGGTCTGAAACTTGACCATGTGAAAGCTCTCCCAAAAGTGCATGAATGAGTTATTTGATAAAAATTGGGTATCCGCAATAGTTTTTGAGATAATTAGCATTTACTCATTTTGAGTAGATGAGTAATTAGCTACGGGTCTGAAACTTCACCAAGTGAAAGCCCTCCCAAAAGTAGGTGAATGAGTTATTTGGGAAAAATTGGCTATCCACAATACTTTTAGAGGTAATTCGCATTTACTCATTTTGAGTAGGTGAGCAATTAGCTATGGGTCTGAAACTTCATCAAGTGAAAGCTCTTTGGGATAGCTGCTCTGCAGAGATACCCTGAAGATCAAAAATTCCATCGAAATCGCTCTATGTAGCACGGTTTTCAAAATATTAGCATTTTTGTGTTTTGCAATTTTTGCGCAAAAATTCGAAAATTCAAAATGGCCGCCATTTTTGGCAAGATAAATTTTTTTTGAAAATTGGCATGGCTACTCTGCGGAGATACCCTGTGGGTCAAAAATTTCGTCGAAATCGCTCTATCTAGCACAGTTTTCGAGATATAAGCATTTTTATGTTTTGGAATTTTTGCGAAAAATTCGAAAATTCAAAATGGCCGCCATTATTGGCGAGACAAAATTTTTTTGAAAATAGGCATGGCTACTCTGCAGAGATACCCTGTGGGTCAAAAATTTCGTCGAAATCGCTCTATCTAGTACGGTTTTCGAGATATAAACATTTTTATGTTTTGCAATTTTTGCGAAAAATTCGAAAATTCAAAATGGCCGCCATTTTTGGCGAGACAAAATTTTTTTCAAAATTGGGATAACTACTCTGCAGAGATACCCTGTGGGTCAAAAATTTCGTCGAAATCGCTCTATCTAGCACGGTTTTCGAGATATAAGCATTTTTGTGTTTTCCTTATTTGGAAAATTCATAATGATTAATTAATCATTAATTACTCGGCTACTCGGCCATTTCTTAACCAATCAATGCCAAAATCTAATGATTCCAGATTTTAATAGAATGAATGTATTTGCCAAGTTTCAGGTGAATTGATAAAATTCCTTTCAAGTTATCATCCGGACAAGCTTCCCCATCGAAAAAAGACATTTTTGGTCATGTGACCTCTCTGATTGGTTGAAATGTCACTGCAGCATATTCGAAAAAATTCCCCAAGGCTACTGCCTAAACGTGCCAAATTTGAAAAGAATCTGCCTTACGGTTACAGAGTTATAAGGAAAACAAAATGTGGAGCCGGCGGAGCCTGAAGCTCTCCCATACACAAACAAGCGTCCCTTGCGGGACACTTAAATAAGACTTTTGAAAATTAAGGATTTTTTAAATCCAGAATATAATGTGGATCGTTTCCAAATATAATAACTTCTTCCCTTCATCAGGCCTTACCACATAAAAATTACATTAAGATCTGTCCAGTACGTTTGTAGTAATTGTGAACACAGATGAACAACAGGGGCCGTATTCACGAAAGGTCTTAGCCAAGTCTTAGGCTTAAGTTGGCTGTATTTTTATACAAAAGTTAAGCCTAAGACTTGGCTAAGACCTTTCGTGAATACGACCCCAGACAAACAAATAAAGACACCCAAAACATAACCTTCTGGTAGAGGTAAAAATATAGCAGTTGAACTGGAACCAATAACTCTTTCACTTGAATAAAAATAACTGTATATACCTCACAATACACTTTCTTCAACAGAAACTTTCCAAATGAAATATATAAATGGGTATTCTGTCTATATAGTAGGAATCATAAACATATAATCCATGCTCTGTGTGGAAACTTGATTTTGTATATCAACTGATGATTGTTTAATTTTTTTATGCAGACATCATCAATCTGCAAATCAACTGGAATGTGGAAACTGTTGACAATGTGCAGTTATTATTTATGTATATTTTGGAGAAAAAAAGGTGTGGTGGATAACTTTAATAAAGATTTTTTGGAATTTAGATCTCGGCTTGTTCAAAGTCAATCTTAAATCTTTAATGGCTAAAATTAAAGATTAAATTAAACGTACACTATTTGCTAAAAAATTACACATTCTTGTAAATATTGCAAAAATAAGTAATCAATATTGCTAACAGTAAATTACTTTTACATTTACTTTCTAGTTTCATGCACAACATACCATGACATTATATATACACTATGTTTTCACACCAGCTAAAACATACATTTATGTTTCTACATAAAATGCATGCATTTTAAAATTCGAATATTTTGAGCAATTAAGAGTCTTTGACAATACAACATTGCTGATTATCTTTCAATTTATTATCCAGCACAAGCCATTTGTGTTCTAAATAGTGAGACATACAGACAGGGTAATTTAATTTTGGTATTTACCGAGGCACTTGCTGTGCATATAATTGGCGTTACAAATTCATCAACACGTTCCACTTTTTCATTCATATTTCTGAAACTATGTAAAACTACAAATATGTCCTATTCATCTTTAGAAAGGTACTTTTACAGAGCTTCTTCTTGTTAAAAGCTGTGCAGAAATGGCTGAGATATCACAAGTCAAAAATTGAAGCTTTTACTTTCCTTGGTGCCCCTATATATATATATATATATATATATATAGATAGATACAAAGCCATTTTGCATTCTTTTTTAAATGTACAAATTATTTTATTTATTATTTCATATAAAATGGTGCACAATAAAAATAGTAAAAAACTCCCGCATTAGACATATGTGACAAAACTGATCACTTTCAGTGTACATCAGTTACTGCTTGGGGTATGGTTTTGCTCATAGCAGTCATTTATATAATTCTTCATGAAGAGCTTTCTTTGTTGTCATTAAACCAAATTTCCTCCTGCTGGCTGAGAGTTCTGGTGACCTCCGGTGGATTCTCATTCACATCTAGGTTCACAGTGGTTGGATCCAAATCATCTGGAACGACCTTACTCTCACTTGGATAAACCCCTGAAGGAAGTGAAAATATGTTCAAGGGGTCAAGATGAAATGAAACAATGTCAATTACTGCTAAAATTAGCTTTATATGTCTCATAAATTAACATAACTATTTATTACTATTTATCTTGTGACCACAAGTGGACCTTATCCTGTTTTCCCAGTACACTGTTTGTAAAGATTGAAAAAAATTAGGTATTTTCTAATGAAAGGAGTCTTGAATATATAGTGTACTATACACAATTGTCACATGGGATTTGTTAATTTTTCATGGAGGAAATCAATGGCATATTAATGTTACCATTGAAATATTTTTGTCAAATTATGGTTTTAAGCAAGCTGAAAGAGTTATAAAATTACCACCATTTGTGGAGATAGAGGCACGGTCATACAAAGGATTGGCAAACTGGCTGGGTTCAGTACCATCCTTGAAGTTCATCTCTCCACTTATCACATTCAAACTGCTGTTACCATCACTGTCATATCTGTGGATGAACAAATGCACGTAATCTAGAGACATGTAGTCTTGTAGACAATGCCACAAGTACTGATTACGTTTAAATGTTGAAGTTGGGTTTTTACGGCTATTTCAAAAGACAGGAACATTGAGTGGGGCATGTGCCATAATTAAGTATCTCTCACATGTTGTCCTGAAATGAATTCAAACTCGCAACCACAAAGATGGGTGCCAAGTGATTACTTGCAAACTTAACCAGCCAACCAGGCTACTGAGGTCAATGTTTCCACTTTCAATAAATACAGCAATTTCTATACAGTGTCTATGTTACAGGCAATCTGTGCAACCAGGCATTATGCGTATATTGACTAAACATTTCAGTCATTTTGTGAAATGCCTAAACACTTCAGGCATTTTGTGAAATTATTGCCTCCATAATGTCTGAACATAGTTTTATATCATGTTTCATGATTAATCGTGAATTATTTTGACATTATACAGTTTTATCCTTGTTGTTACAAAACAAATAATAATACATACAAATACTATAGAATGTTAGCAGTAATGTTATGAAAAAGTGACATATAGTTAACCAAGACATTTACTATATATATAGTGTTCAAATGAACACAGTTAATGTTGTTACATATACATTGTTGTGTGAACATAGCAGTGAAATGTTACATAACTGTGCTAAAATATCAAAACACCAAATAAGTCTTCACATCTATTTATTATACTTCTGTATAAAATATAATATTAAAATCACTTTGAAAGTAAAGCATTCCCATTTTATTATTTATTTTCAAAAGTGGCAACTGATTTAAATCCTTCTTCAGCTTGTTGCACCTTTAATGTTTTCACCTAAAATATTTTGTCATTGCTATATATCAAAGCTGTTAGTACCTTTAATTGTGGGACCTTTGTGCAGAAACTAACAAGCTCAGACTAAGTGATTGGATGCTAACAAAGGTTGTATGAAATGTACCATTATTAATGATAATATAGTAAAACTGCTTAATTACTCAATTACACAAAAAGTATGAGATATGTCAAAATATGTCTTCATTAACTGCCATATAGTTAAACTGCATCTTGGATTGCTAAAAGCAAGAAATAATCATATTCTATCCAAAAGATGATTACACTAATGCCTCTAATCTGAATTACTTTTCAGGCAATCTGCATAAGGCTGAACGTTTTATTTCATTCATTACATAAACTGCCTAGGTGTTTCACAAAAAGGCTAAACTATTAATTTAAGCATTTTGTAAAATGATTGAAATGTTCAGTCATTACATGTAATGCCTGGTTACACATATTACCTGTAACATATATCTTGTTTTCGGTCTTGCACAAGAACACTGTCACTATATTTGAGACAGGCTTGAGAAAGTGCACTACAATACACATTTCATCTAGATCTACTTAATCCTATTTGATCTCATATCCAATGAATGCAGATTAAAGTACTATCACACTACACACCTCATTCTCCTGTGTATTGACACATGTCTGGTTTTACGTAGGTACACCACCACAGCAGTGATGATGGCTATCAGAATGACCACTACCACCACAGCTATTACCACAGGCACATAGCTCGGCATTCCTTTGTCTGACTGCTCTGCTGTAACCTTGTCGTTAGTTCCCTCAGTGGATGAGACACATATGCCATTTTCTGTAACAAACAGCAACAATTGAATATTAAATAAATAAGGCATTTTTCTTGCTCAAAATAAATTGCTATAAAATTTATTTGGCAAGCATAGATTTTTCCCATTACAAATTTCAAGTGTACAAACTAATTATTATTTAACTGTGATAAGCAATTCCACATAACTCATGACTTCACCAATCATTTGAACAGGTATAAAACTGGTCTTGATAAGGAGTAAAATAAGACATACGGTATGAAAGACATCAATGAGAAATAGTTTTAAACAAGGTGTCTTAAACGCAGATATTTGTCTCTGAAAAACTTTAACTCTTGTCGAAACAGGTCTTGAAATAGTATAATATATAAATTAGTCCTGTATATTTATGCACCATTTTAGTATTTTGTTTGAAAACAATAGAAAATCAATGTAAAACTCTTCCCTAAAAGTATCTCTGCATTTAGCACAATCTAAATTGGGCACACTTACTGAACACACCATGGATACAGCCAGAGCAGTCCCTCCTGTATGGATCACTGCACTGGCAGTAGTAGGATTTCTCTAGAGGTACACAAATTCCATTGTATGGACAGCGCACCCCATCACACTGAGATCTGGGCACCTCACAGTTCAGACCTGACAGACACAATAGGCTTAATGATTATATAAGGTCAAAGTTGAATACTTATATCCCTTCAAAATCTGAGGTCATCCGGAAGTACCAACTTTACAGAATAGTTGCAATTGCCACATGCAAACCAATTTTTATATCTGGCTAACAAGTAAGTAAGTAGCTTTAAGATTTTGTTAGTACAATTTTGCCTTCATAAATATTCTGCTTCTTACAGTTACTAGACTAAGTAGAACTTTAACTGAATGACACCTGCGCAAGGTCACTCAGTATGATTCTGCATGTAAATACCTCTTTCACGAAATGGTCAAAGATATTTACCACTCATTTGCTAAATATATAAATGTACCCTTTAAATTTATGCACAAAAGAATTATTAATACAACTGAATCTTTCAAAGTTTTAAAATCCACTTTATACGTATGTATAGAGTGCTAAATTTCCATCTAAAGACAGACTAGGTGCACCAAACAGAAAAAGCAGAAATCCATAATCATTAACCGGAGACATAGCATTGGTTAGTGCCAAGAGAGAGAGTGGGAAAGACAGAAATTAGGGTGGGTGTGCTATTGCAAAGAGATCGGTTTTGAGCTTCTTTCTGAATGAGTGGAGAGAAGTAGCTAAATGTACATCATCAGGCAAATCATTCTAAATCTTTGGAGCATTATAAGCAAAGCTGAGGCCAAAATGCTTAGTAGACTTATACAGTGTGGGACCTCTAAAAACACACCATCAGCTTGGTTTTATGTGTATTATAAAACACTATGTCTAGGCTTAAGGAAAGGTACAAAGTATTTTAGATAACCACTTTGTAGGAACTAGTACACCAGTAAGGCAGTCTCACAATAGGTAACCAATTGAAAGTCTTTCCAACAGGAGTGATGTGTGAGTGCTTAGTTGTGTTTTGAGGACTCTAAAATAAAGAATTACAGTACAGTTGACTACCAACCTCAGCATTCGCAGCCATAAGAGCAGCATAATGTGTGAGATAGCATCTGAGACGGTTAAGATCCTGGATTTGAGCAAAACAGCACTAACAGATTTAAGATTAAAATATCTCCACAGATGTTACTGAAACTTTTGCGGCAAGTTTGATATAAATTCAATATAGTAACATCATTTTAGTATTTTTATTCCAAATTGTGTCCTAATGAGATATTTATTCTTTAAAATATAAATCTATCATCTTACCTGTGAACTCTGCTGAACAATTGCAAATGTAAGATCCACGAGAGCCATGAAAACATTCCCCATCATTTAGACAGGGGCTTTTTTCACATGCATTAATGGCTGAGCAACCTTCTCCATTACCTGAAAAAATATATACCACTAAATACAAGAGAGAAGCTGGGCTATAGTTAAGAATATTGTGTCACATCGGGCAAATGTTTTAATACTTTTTTGAAGCTGGCTGCATTCATGAAGTTTAGAGTTAAGTTTAGTGTTAGAAGACGAAGCCAAGGTTTAAACTTTGAAACAAGAAAATTCTACAGGAGAATGCTGTAAACTTATTCATTCCCTTTAATTACTTTGCGTTCTTTCTAAAACTCTGACTTCTGTCCAACTTGGAATTGTACTTGGACAAAGCAGCGATAGTGGCAATAGGGGAGGGAATGGGGCGGTGTTGATGCAGAAGTGGAGTTAGCCAGCAGTGATTGTTCAAGGCAAGCGGCGATGGCCAGGATGTATATTTATTACAAAATATTGCTAGAAACCCCCACCTGGAGACTAACTTTTCTTCAGTACCATAAAATGTTGGGTATACAAGTTATTGGGTATACAAGTTCCGGTGGAATGAGTTGTACACCTAATCCAACTGATTAATGCTAATTGCTAAATGGCACAAAAGTCTGTGATTACTGAATATTTTACCACAAAGTGTGTTACTCAACCAGTGATAACCTGATAAACTTGTTGCAAATCCAGTATTTCTGAAAGCCAAATCAATTTGCTATATAAAGAATTTAACTGATGTTTACCGTCAAAACCCTTGATTGAAGACCCTGAAGGAAAGAGAAATAGGTCAGTCACACACACTGTACATCTACTGCTAGACTGCAAAGGATGTCAAATCTTTTTAAAAAAGTCGTTTTTTTAAACTCTCAAAATGGTTGAAAGCCTGTGATTCAAACTCACCAGTAAATCCTTCATTACATTTGCAGATGGATGTTCCATCTTCCACTTTAGTACAAGTCGCACTCTTGTGACACTGCTTTCCATCGCAACCTCCCAGAAAGGACACATAGACCCAGTCTTTGTACCCCAGTCCTGAGCTATCCTCTGTTCTAATGATGATCTCGTATATGGCTTGAGTGGAGGTATCTGGTAGTTGCTTGGCTATAATCAGCTCATTGTGGTTGATTACCCTAAAAATGATAACATATTACCAGATGTTTTGCACTCCAGTTTAAGGCCCAATAACCAGTGTTTTGGATACATTTTCACTCTACTCCAGTCAACATAGAATAGTTAAGGTAATCTATGCTACAAATGTGTATGCATGTATTCCTGAATTGGATCCATGACCTTCCCTGACCTTGTACTTTCAGGAATCGTCTTTCCATTTGTGTCCTAATGACCCTAAAACCCCACTTAATAGAAATGTGATCTGGAAGTTTTGATCATATTTCAATAACCGGGTCAGCTTTATCTGGAAGCCAGTTCTACAGATCTGGAACACAAATGCTCAGAAATGTAAGAACCTGAACATCCCAGGAATGTGACCCCACTTTATTACCTAACTAGAAATAGGACGCTCTGTTGATAGTAGCTGCTACATATGAATAGAAAGAGGATAGCACAGAAGAACACACATTATCATGTGTAATGTCCACCCCATGAACCTTTTGCCAAAATTGTACAGTAGTCTTACAAGACCCTGTTTCATTTGTGAAATGTATCAATGATGGTTAAATATTTATTAGTGTACATGTAAATTATTTCAGCTTCATGCCTTTTTGCATTGGTTGGGTCGAAAATTTTGATGACATCACTCTATCTTGCACGGTTAAGAAGATAGAAGCAAATTTCTGTTTTTCTATTTTTGGCAAAAATTTGAAAATTCAAAATGGCTGCCATTTTTGGGAAGAGGAAAATTTTTTTGAAAATTGCCAAGAGTACATTTCTTAGATACCCTATGGGTCGAAAATTTCACCGAAATAACTATGTTGCACGGTTAAGGCAAATTTGTGTTTTTCCATTTTGGGCAAAAATTCGAAAATTCAAAATGGCCGCCACATGTGGGAAGAGGAAATTTTTTGAAAATTGCCAAGACTACATTGCTCGAAAATTTTGACGAAATCCCTCTATCTCACACGGTTAAGGAGATAGAAGCAATTTTGTGTTTTGCCATTTTTGGGAAAAATTCAAAAATGCCGCCATTTTTGGGGAGGGGAAAATTTTTTTGAAAATTGCCAAGAGTACATTGGTCAGATACCCTATTGCTTGATAATTTTGACGAAATCGCTCTATCTCGCACGGTTAAGGAGATAGAAGCACATTCGTGTTTTGCCATTTTTGGCAAAAATTCGAAAATTCAAAATGGTCGCCATTTTTGGGGAGGGGAAATTTTTTGAAAATTGCTGAGAGTGCATTTCTGAGATAACCCGTGGGTTGAAAATTTCGACGAAATCGCTCTATCTCGCACGGTTAAGGAGATAGAAGCAATTTTGTGTTTTGCCATTTTTGGGAAAAATTCGAAAATTCAAAATGGCCGCCATTTTTGGGGAGGGGAAATTTTTTTGAAAATTGCAAAGATTACATTTCTTTAGATACCCTGTGGGTCGAAAATTTCGACGAAATCGCTCTATCTCGCACGGTTTAGGAGATATGAGCACATTTGCCTTTTTCAGTATTCAAAATAGCCAATTACTCATTTATTGAATTAATTACTCACTCATCTATGAAGCAATTCCCCCCAAAAGCAATCCCATACAAGCTATTAGGCCAATGAACCTCCATACCAAATTTCAGAAAGCTAGGCTTAATAGCATTCCTTTAAATGTCTGGAAACCAAAGAGATACTCAAAAGTAGCAAAGTAGCTATTACTCAGTTAGCTATAGAGCTATCGCCACCAAAAGCAATCCCATACAAGCTATTAACCCAATAAACCTGCATGCCAAATTTGGTAAAGATAGGATAAGAACTGTTGCCTAAAATGTCTGGAAACCAAGTGGGACGCCGGACGGCGGAAAAAGCAAAAATAATATGTCCACCCCCCAGTGGGTGGACTTAAATAGAAATGGGTCTATTATGATCTGATATTTATTTCTACTTAGTAGGAAATTCTACTTAACACTGTTCTTTTAAAGTGGTTCCAGTGGACATAAAAATTTTGAAGGAGATCATTTACCAAGCTGGGATAAAAATTAAATGTTGTGCAAAAGAGACCTACTTGAAGTAACTGGTGTAGTCATCCAGTTCAAACTTTGCTGAGTATACTTCAAACTGAAAAATGTGCTTCTCATCAGCAAGGTCAGGGTCAGACACACCTAGGATGCCCACAGTGTCTCCATTGGTGACAGAAGAAGATATGACCTTTCTATTGTTACTAGTGTCATTGAAAGAAAGGCAGCACGGAGATTCAGGCTGATCCACAACAAACACCTGAAATAAAGACATTTTATGTTACTTAATAAGTAGATAAATAACATGTTTAAACAATATTCTCTAAAAGCAATAGTTTTGAAGTTATAACTGATTTACTCAACAATGGGACTTGAAAGTAGCTCTTGCTCAGCTATGCCATGAGCTACATGTCTGCAATCTTACTATGTTATAGCTGACACAAAAGTAAGTGGACAACATATTAATACTCTAAATACAATAGTTTTCAAGTTGCAACTGATTTATTCAACAGCGATACTCTGAAAGTAGCTGTAGCTCAGATATGCAATGAGCTATAGGTCTGCAATTTTACTATGTTATAGCTGACCCAAAAGTAGGTGATTAACATATTTAAACAAAATACTCTAGATGCAAAAGTTTGAAGTTACAACTGATTTACTCAGTAGCAATACTCTGAAAGTAGCTATAGCTATGCAATTAGCCATAGGTTCACAATTTTACCATGTTACAGCTGACCCAAAAGCATGGCGTCAAGGGATTTTCTGTTCTCAAAATATAGGAATATAGGAAGTTACCTAACGAAAATATAGGAGATTTTGAGCAAAATATAGGAGATCTAATACCCTATTTCACTCATCAATCTGATGAGAAATGCATGTTTTTTTAGTATTATGGCCTCCTCCACCCCTTATAGCCATCCTTACCTCCTTTTTATTATAACTCTTATGACTATTTATGCTGGAAGCCCACCCTAAAGGTAGCACACATTGTATGTATGGTACCTTATGGGTAAATCTAGCTACCAGTATTACGAGTGAATCATCAAACATGAAGAGTAATCCTGGTTAGCAATGAAGTTGAACACAAGACAAGCTATATTATGATTATATTATGTTGCATAGCAGCAAAAATTTTATCTGAAATTGTTGCGGGAGTTGCTGTTTTGACACAGGGATACACAGTTCTACAAATATAGGAGACATTTCCTTAAAATATAGGAAATACAGGAGAATTTATTCAAAATATAGGAATTTTTTACTTCCCTCTAAAATATAGGATGTGGGCCTGAAATACAGGAGAATACAGGAATACTTTGACGCCATGCAAAAGTAGGTGAACAACATATTTAAACAAAATACGGTAGTTTTTGAGTTACAACTGATTTACTCAACAGTGAGAATCTCAAAGTAGCTATTACTCAGTTATTCAATGAGCTATAGGTCTACAATTTTACTATGTTATATATATAATAGCTGATTCAAAAGTAGATGAATAACATATTTAAATAAAATTGTCTAAATGCAATAGTTTTCAAGTTACAACTGATTTACTCAATAATGATAACCTCAAAATAGCCATTACTTGGCTATGCGATGAGCTACAGGTCTGAAATTTTACTGTTATAGCTGACCCAAAAGTAGCTGAATAACATATTTATACAAAATTCTGTATATACAATAGTGTTTAAGTTACAAGTGATTTTATTCATCATGGAAGATACTGAAAAGTCAAAAAGTAGCTATTACTCACTTAGCTATTGGGATAGACACCCAAGTTACTCACCATATTGTAGCTATGGAAAAAGTAGTAATATTTTAACAAAATGCTCTAAATGCAATACTTTTCAAGTTATAAGTGATTTAATGCATGATTTCATGAATTTTAATGCATTGAAAACTATTTTAAAAATTCATAAAAAAATAGTTACGAAAGATCCAGGCCTGATACTCACACAAGGGAATCCATTAGTGGCCTAGTACATATATGCAAGATAAGAGAAAAATCCCTTCAATAGTGAAGGAGAAAATTGTGATCAAGTGTTGAAATTTTCACACCTTGGATGGTTCTGGGGAATGGACGAACAGACAGATCTGCATGGATTTTACGATTTATTATCATCAATAGTTAAGGTATCTTTTAAAAAAACAGCATGTCTCTGGGTCTTGTAGTTTTGGAGGAGAGTTGTTGACGCGGATGCGGACGCCGCAGAGTGATGCCATAATGTCAGCTGACTGACTAGTCAGCTGACATAAAAATGTAAACCTGCCATTTCTATTTACATGTGTAGCGCTGACTGCCTGGCACACTGTGAACCTCTCTGAATGGCTATTTTCAGTGACGTCAATTGAATTTAGATGTACACATTTTTATGGTATCTTAATTTGTCAATTTTTACAGCAATATTCACATGTAATACACTAAATTAAACAGAATCGGGGCTTTTCAATAACAATATTCACAGTTCTATAACTGTCTTGTAGGCAAGAAATAGAAGTAAAAAAAGTTTTAAAATATTTTCTTTGTTCTCAAAAAATTATGGTGCAAATAGGGATATATCTGACTTTAGTTTCAACAGAACATTTGTGAAAGCCGGATATATTAATTTTTAGCACTACAGGGGTTAAATACTCAACATATCACATGGTGTTCAAAGTTGACATACTTCTATATTGTAGTAATATGGTGATCCCAAGGTGACACCAACTTCTGCCAGAGAGATATTAAGGAGATAACTGGACTTCTCCTCAAAATCAAACATCTTCCTGGTGTAGAGATCCATGCCTGACATGTAGAAGGGACTGTGTGGAGTCGGGACCACTGAGACCAAATAAACTGGTACTGTGTCCTGATCTAAAATCCTCAATGTGCCTGTAAAATTTAGGAATTTTTAACACCCATTTCTTTTTGTTAAGATGTAAATTTAGGGGATTTTCTATAATTCTAAATATAAAA
The DNA here is from genome assembly GCA_964017235.1 of Sabellastarte sp. h YS-2021. NCBI lineage: Eukaryota > Metazoa > Annelida > Polychaeta > Sabellida > Sabellidae > Sabellastarte > Sabellastarte sp. h YS-2021. The sequence continues at coordinate 70,577,480 of OZ024933.1, forward strand.
ATTTATCTCAATACATGCATCAATTAACATTAAAGTACAATAGTTTTCAATGCAGGCAGCTTGTTAAAACAATCACTGAAGGCTTTATACTTTCAGCGAGTTACTATATATATATTTTCTACAGCATACATATCTGGGCTCAAGAGTCAAACCCCTTTGTAGAGGTAGAAGGTAAAGATATTAACTGCGCAGTCCAGTCACAACACTGGGACAGTTTTCTCGTATTGTACTGACCTATCTTGATGCTTCGGTCACTGTTCTCTTTAACTGTGTTGTTGTCTAGTGAGACACTGTATGGAGGCTCTTCTACATCCTGCACCATCAAAGTCACCTTTTGTGTGACCGACTGAAACAAATACAGTGAAAAAATGATAAGACTGTCAAGAGATAAACCCAACATGTGCATGAAAACAAACTGTGAAAGGTTAACACAGAAGTTAGTCCTGGTGAACATTTATACATTCTACCTCAACAAATCAGTTCATTGATTTTAAAAAATGTTTGACATAAATAAATATCAATGGCTGGTGGGGTGAGAAATGGATAATATCAACAAGATACAGCATATATTCATAATTACCATAAAACTATCATTAAAACTTAAAAGTTAATTTCACAGAGAAATACGCAACACTTTGTTTCCAAATTAGTATTAAAACTTAAAAGTTAATTTCACAGAGAAATACGCAACACTTTGTTTCCAAATTAGTGTTATTCTTAAAATAGCAGACCTAATCATATTTAATGCACAACAAAAGTAATTTGCAAGTTTTAAATATTCTTAAGTTACTGGTTAAGACAATCATGTACACGATAGTGACTTTAACCTAAACATGACAAAGAAATGATATTTTGATTTAACTAAACACCAATAAAACAGACATCTAGTAAAAACGAAAGGTATAGCTCATGAGCAACAACTTAAGAATTAATCATGTTGATTGGCAATAGCATTTGCAAAAGCACAAAAAGATAAGCCAAGGTACAGTCATTCTTTGAGCCTTGTGGCCCATAGGACTGGTGCTTATTTCTGGTTTCTTTGGCATGAAGTGACACAGAGTAAGTACTCCCCTGAACAGGATGCCAGCTTGTCACAGGTTTACCTCCCCAACTAATGTCAGTACCCATTTGTACTCCAAGGTGAAGAGGGACATGTGTGTGAAGCGTTTTGTCTAAGGGTACAATCTCCATGACCAAGCCAAGAAGTGAACCCCAGACTTCGGCTCTGAAGTCCAACACTCTAACCACAAGGCCACAGAGACAACAAATTTTGGAAAGGGAATAATTATTCAAATAATAATAAATAAAAAAACAAGGAGAATTAATGGACATCACAGTCTCCCATAAAACGCTAACACCTTCAACACTGGTATTTTTCTTGCAATTGATGAAAATGAAGAATAATAAATTATATTTACCATGCCAGTAGAAGTTGTATCAGTGCATGTGATGTACATCTCATACTGAGACTGTGCCTCATAATCTAGTGTGAGATTAGACCATAGAGCCAGCCACATAGAACCTGACTGGCTCAGCACACTGAAGGAAGACACTGCAGGTGAAGTAAACTTAGGGTTAGTCATCCTCTTGATGCGGCCATTCACTTCTCTCCTTCTCCGTAAACCTGTAAAATTGTTATTTATTAAGATTTACAAAACATATATCTATATGTTTTAAATGTTTAGGATATTATATTCTCTACTTTTTGATTACCAATAATGATATGAGAGAATTAACTCCAGTGTCAGACAGACAAATATAATATGAATAATGCTCTCAGACACTTTTAATGGCCTATGACATTTTTAAATGTTTTGTAATAAATTACATAATCCATTTCACCCACTTTAACTGTAAACAAATAGGGCTCAGGATGACTTGTGCAGATCTCTGGACCATACATGTGCATTTGTGTGATTTAGAAAATCACTAGGTCATGTTCCGAATGGCTCCCCAAAAATTGTTGGCAACATGCGCACATTATATTTGGGAGTGGTTCCATAATGCATCCATTCTAGCTACAAGTTTTCCTCTTTGTATCCTATGTCAATTGGAAATGTAAGTGTGATGCTTTGTAGTAATTTCTTATACTCCAGAGTTGTTTGGTATTTAATTTGGGGATCAACAAAATCTACAAAGATCAATAAATATCTATAAACCAAGACTTAAACAGTGGAATTGCCCCTCAAGTTAATATAAATATTAAGTTTCCTGAAGTTTTCTTGACTATAGCCAGGATAGGATAGTTTAGCAAGTTGTGAGGTTCATCAGTGAATGTACCTACCTGTTGGGTTGTGTGGGGGTTCAGCACTGATTGTAAATCTATAGTTGTTCATGTCCACAGTATTGTGCAACATATCCTCATCTACTACATACATGTAGGCTATTGGCCAAGTGGGAGCTTCAGACAGACCTGATAAAAAGTATAAAAAGAATGCATAACTTCAATTTCAACTATAGGCTGTTAATATTTTGGATTAGCTATGAAATTTATTATACAGCAAGGATACAAAATTGTTTTTCATGGTAGAATGAATCTGTTATATGTTTTCATTTTAGAATGATGAAAATATATGTTAAAAGCATGGTTTAACATTTGTATTTGAAATTATGTTTTTTTCCATAATCTCACAATAAGATAATAATAACATAAAACCATCAACCCACCAGCTGATTCAGGAATCAGAACAGTCCCACCGATGTCCTCTTGAGTCATACTTGGAAAAGCTGTCATATCAGGCTCAGTGGGTACTTGCTGTCCCTGTGGTACTTTAAACAGCATTCCTTTTGGGGGATCATTTTGATCAATAAGGTGTATAACGATAGTAGAACTCAGAGTATGTCCGAAGTCTATCGTAAACAGTGTGATGTTATGATAGCTCTGTTTTTCATAATTCAGAGCATCTTCACCAGAGTTAACCACTAACTGGTAAGCATCAATGTCCCAATTGAAATCTACAGCAAATCTACCTCCAGCAGAATCTGTGAGGATGACGAAGTAAAAAAATGAGCTGGTGAGATTTCCATCTGGGTCTACTATGGTTACATTGCCCACTACTGTTCCTGTTGGTGCACCCTCATTAACATAATTTGAACTGAGGACTATTGCCGTGGGTGCCTCTTGTACATTTGAAATCGGAATGGTTATATTCTTTGTTATGTTCATACTGGGAACACCTTTATCTACAGACTGCACTGTGAGATCTACAAATTTGTATTTTTCAAAATCCAGCACCTCAGGGTTCAGTACTGCAAGTTTATTGTTGTCTATCACCTGTAGTGCATTTATAGGTGATTGGTGAAGGATTGTGTATGTGTGTCCTTGATCAAAGTCTTCATCTTCTGTGTACAGGTAGGTGAGGACTGCAAATGCAGGCTGATTTTCTAAGATGTGAGCATAACTTGGAACAAAGACATTAGTGGGAGGGTCATTCATATCAAGCACATAGATCTGGAATTTCTGTGAAAAAAGGTAAACAAGCGGACAAACAAACAGTTTAATTGATCAAAAAACTCTTAATGTCCAGTTTCTTTCCAGTGTAAAATAACAAATTGCTTGTGAAGGATGCACAAAACAGCAAACATTACACCAATTGACCACATGTATTAACAACTAAAATTTGCTTGCTTATAAAATATCAACACAGAACTAAAGAATATTCAAAAAATTGTATGAAATATATTTTACTGTTTCAAAAATTAAAGAGTTTTTTTTTTGGTTAAAAAATGCTTCTTAAAATTCCTACAATCATATTATACAAGTAACTACTTGAACAGATTTTTCATTTCAAAACATTATATGTCAATTTACCTTTATTAATGATAGTCCACCTTGGTCAGTTGCTGTAACCTTGACTTTATATGATGACCTATTTTCAAAGTTTAGTGACTCTGTGACGTAGAGTTTACTTCCAGTGAACACAAATAGGCCTGGTGGGTACGGGTGCTTGGAATTGCGGGGTTCAATTAGCAATTCATGTCTGTCTTTCTTATCTTCATCTGTGACACTGAAGCTGCCGATATACTGTCTGGTACCTATACAGTATCATATTCAAATACTATAGGTATAGCTGGAATTTATATCACTTTATAAGGTGCTACAGGCAATCACATCAGTAATTTTTAATATTAAAAAGTTTCATCCTTGCTTGTAGTACATTTTACATACTTCATTTTATGCCCTTTAGTTATTGACCAACAATAGTTGTAATTATATGATTAAAAACTATCTATTACTTTTGATTGTTTTTGTTGTTGTTCTAAATAGATAATGCCAAAATAGATGCCAAAAATAAAACATACAGAAAATATAAAGTACAAGCAAATACTACAGAATAATAATACATGTAGTAATTTTATGAAAAAAGGCATAGTTTCCCAGCCAATACTTAAACACTAATTCAGTCCCGTAGGATATGCATTCATTTTTCTTCTTTTCAATATTCTTCTACTGAGTAATGAAAGGTATTTTACCTGCAGGAAGGTTTTCAGCCACATTTAGTTTGTTTGATGGATCAATATCAGTTGGTGCTTCATTTACATCCTGTATCTCCAGCTCAAGGGGTTCAGATATGAAGCTAAGTCCACCTTGGTCCCAGCACTCAAACACCAAGTGATCCACGTGTCTGTCCGAATTCAGTGGAAATTTGGGATGTTCATAGTCAATCACAGCATCTTTTTGCACCTACAGGTTATAATATATAATTTTTATATACAGTATAAACATATTAATTGTGAAGTACATATCACCACTTAATGAAATAATATCTAGCTAGGGCACCAAAATGAAATATGGTTTGTATTTATTATGACAGAGAATTTAATTGTCATTATTTTCAATGATATAAGTAACGATTCTAGAAAGTTTCTAAAGTTAGTTTTAAAAAAAGATAAAATCTTATTTATGATTTATAGAAATGTTTTGAAAACATGTATTTATAATAAATTTAAATTATTTTATGTACTTATGACAAAGAATAACATGTTTGGTCTCAAACACTCTAATTGAAAATTTTAAGGCATTCATTAAATTGTTACACACCTTAAGTTTCAAGGAGTTGTCAATCTGAAACCATCCAAAATCATTGCGGACAAAATCACAGAAAAATTTCTGGTTTGTCACTGGGAGGTCTGGGTCATGTACAATAAGCTGGCTCACCACTGACCTGGGACTGGTGTTCTCTAGTACTGTCCTACAACAAAATACTCGTCTAATTGTTCATTTTGCAAAGCAAGTTTATTCTGGTACTTTTCCAACAGGTAATTAACAGAGTATACAGACTAGCACCAGGAAGGGGGAAAAAGTACAGTTTAACATGCAGTCTCTCTAACAAATCCATGAAAATTTCAAGAGATCACTCTGTAAATTTTGCATATATCCTCTGATATTTTATCTTCTGGTATTTTGCCAGAATAAGAATCTGAAATTGGCTGCAATATGCAGAATTTGGAGGGGGGTGGGTACATTTAAAAAAAGACAAAGCTATTAAAATTTGGGCCAATTGTTTATCAGGGATATCAGAGGCCTCATGTAGGCACAAAAATCACCAATGTGTGATGACTCTCCCACAAGGAAACAGAACGGGGTTTTCTCACTCACCAATTTCACATACTGTGGCAAATTTCTCATTCATAAATTTCTTAATCTAAATTTCACACAGATGCAGTCAAAATGGATTCTTAGTAGCATGTTCTTGGAACCTACGATTGTATTAACAAAAGTGACCATGGTAAACCAACTAGTGTAAAATAGATTCATAGCAGTATGAGCTTGAAACCTAAGACCGTATCAGTAGAAGTGAACATGGTTAACCAAGCAACCCTCTGTTGAGTTTTAATTCTCTCACCTGCTGGTTAGAGTCACATTATATGGGGCTTCATTAATGTTGAGAATTCTCACTGTGTAGGTCTGCATCACTTTAATTAAGGTGTTGCTGGTGTCCATCACTTGAATAGTCACATTAAACTCCTTGTCTCTTCCCATCTGTTCATCCTCGTAGTCTAAAGTTTCGAAGTTTCTCAGTATAGCTGATGTATTTGTGCCATCGGTGAACTGGATGGAAGACAATAAATACAGCAAATGAGTAGGATTGCCACTTAAACACTTTGGACTCAGCTTAGTTTCTGTTATTTAAATCTTAGTCAGTATTGCAGTATTTATTGCGACCATCATGCTACAAATAACTGCTCACAATAGACATACACACTAACCCCTGTTGCAGTGCATATATATGTGACTGTGTTAAAATGACTGCATATTGGTCCATGTAGTCATCTTTATATGTAGGTAAAAAGGCTCAGCAGTGAACCAAAATCAATATTTACTGATACCTTCAATGGCAGAGCAGATGTTACGATGCTGAAATTGTAGACTGTGTTTGGAGCAGGATCCAGTACAGAGACTTCAGTGACCCAGGTGTCAGGGGGACATTCCTTGAATAATACTCTAGCCATATCAATCTCTTCTGGGACATTTAACACCTGTGAAAAGAAATAATGACCTATTTATTGATGTATACTGCTGTATTAAATATTAGGGATTCATCACTATTCATATGACATATGCACTGACCTCAAGATAGATTTAAAATCCTGAATATGTTGTTTCAGAATATGTTGTTGGGAGATTTCATGAAATTTAAACTAAAATCCAATTTAAAAATTGATACAAGTTTTGCAGAAAGTATAATGGATCTGAGAGCTAGCTATGTATGACTTCACCATTTTTAGTTTACACAATAAGCACTTAAAGTACAATTTTGAACGAATGTCTTACTTAGTAAATAACAGGTGATTAAGACATTTCCAATTAAAATTTCCCTGTTAAGAAAAAAAGTAACTGGAAATCTGTAGAAATAGAAAGCATATTCCAGGTCCCTTGCAGTTTGCTTTAACAGGGTTTAAACTGACAACACTCAAAGTCACCAACATGAATAGATATTACATGCCTTGATAACAAAGTTCTTGAAGGCAATTCCATTTGTTATCAAACTTAAAGCTTTGATCACAATGTTATACTCTGTTTTATCTTCATAGTTCAATGGTTCAGTGAGTTTTAATACAGCAGTTGTAGAAGATGTAGCTGTTGTCTTGAATGGAAGGTATTCTTCATCTTCAAGTGTAACATGAAATATGTTGTGAGACTGCTCACTGGATATGTTGATTGTACCTGCAAAAATATAAATCAGCAATCAACAACAACATAACAAAGGAAATTAATTACTTATTGCAATAACTGAATAAGGTATGCTTTAAGTCTCAAATTTATAAACTTTATGACTGGCTATTTGTGTCCCAAAGTTCTTCAATTCCAAACAATTTTTTGGAAAAGTGAATATATATCCACAAATATAAAGGAAATGAATTTTAAAAAGAAACAAATTTGGAACTAGAGGATCGCTAGCGAAGCAAAGCGATTGCTTTTGCATGGCTAAAACAAAGCGTCCCAAAAGAAAGATGGTGTTGGCTGCTTATAATAGAAAGAAGATCTTGCCTAGATACCCGGTCAATCTAAAATTATATCGAAAAAAAATTGGAAAATTTAAAATGGTTTAGGAGATACAAGCAATTTTAAGTTTTTTGGCAAACATTTGAAAATTTCAAATGGCTGACATTTTTGAAAAGAGGAAAAATTTTTGAAAATTGGGCAGAGTATCTTGCTTAGATACCCTGTGGATCGAAACTTTTGCCGAAATCATTTTATACCGCATGATTCAGGAGATACAAGCAATTTGAAGTTTTTCCATTTTTGTCAAAAATTCGAAAATTGAAAATGGCCGCCACTTTTGGAAACAGGAAAATATTATCTTGCATATATACCCTGTGGGCCAAAAATTTCACCGAAATTGCTCTATCTCGCACAGTTTAGGAGCTACAAGCAATTTTAAGTTTTACCATTTTTGTCAAAAAAAAGAGGAAAGAGTAAAATCTTTGAAAATTGAGCAGAGTATCTTGCATATATACCGTGGGGGCCAAAAATTTCGCCGAAATTGCTCTATCTCGCACGGTTTAGGAGATACACGCAATTTTAAGTTTTACCATTTTTGTCAAAAATTACAAAATTCAAAATGGCCGCCATTTTTGGAGAGAGGAAATTTTTTTGGAATTGAGCAGAGTACTCAGCAGAGATACCCCCTGGGTCAAAAATTTCGTCGAAACGGTTTAGAAGTTATTAAGGGATTTGTATTTTCCTCGTTAATAAAAATTTTAATGCTTAATTAATTAGCCATTTTTTAATGAAAGTCTACCAAAATCTAATCATATATCAAATTTCCGGCAAATATTTTAAACGCTTCTTAAGTTATCATCCGGACAAGCAAACTCTTGTTTTTGGTCATGTGACTTCTCTGATTGGTTGAAATGTCATGGCACCAAATTCGGAAAATTTTCCCAGGGCTACTAAATATATGTGCCAAGTTTGAAGAAATTCCATCCACTAGTAAAGACGCGATAGGTAGGCAAACTTGTGGAGCCGGCGGATACGGCGGACCCTTCCGCAAGAATTCCTCCCATATGTAAACAAGCGTCCCGCGAGGGACGCTTAATAAACTGTACAGATGAGTAACAACTGCACAAAACCAACAATTCTTCCCAGAAAACGATAATGAAATGATTATTTCTAAAAGTTTTGCCAGATCCCAGAGCTAAGAGGAAGACAGTCTGGAAGGTCAAATGCTTCAAGGAGGCCTCTTTAAGGGGTTCAAAGGGAGCCTTTGTTAGCTGGTGGAGAGCCAGCGAAAGGTACCAAGAGGGGATGCCCCTCTGACCCTTAGGTCTATCTCTGTGGAAACCATCCAGGGGATGAGTGAGATTTTCATCTTTCCTGACATTGATGGATGAATTTCCTAGTTTGTCTGCTGTGGCTTCTCTTGTAATCAATAGTACATGGCTGTAACTTCCTGTCATGGAGAAGAGGAGGAAGTCAGCTATAGATTTGATACGTGGTGCACTGAAGTCCACCTGATTACTGTGGTACCACTTTGTAAAAATGTCCACTTTGCCTCATAAACTGATCTGGTTGAGCCCTTTTGAGGAGCCTCAATTCGAGCTGCCACTGCCTCAGAGAAGCCTTGCTCCTTGATAGGCGAGTCTCTAAGAGTCAGGCATGGATATTTAGATTCTGTGTGGCATCTGATTGAAAGGTTGGGTTAGCAGATTGGGCAGGTACAGTAGGATTTGGCGTGCCATGGCCCCCAGAACCAGAGCATGTTGGGGCACCCTATAGCAATCAGTATGAATTTCCTGCAGGGGTAGTCCCTTAGCTTTGCCATGGCTTTGCCCAGGCCAGAATGGCTACTGGTGGGAAGGCATAGGGGTCATGATCCTCCAAAGGCAGGCTGAGTGCATCCACTGCCCAGGTTATAGGGTCTGGTACAGGTAACACAAACGTAGGTAATTGGCTGTTGGACCTCGATATAAACAGGTCTATTTGAGGATGGTGCCACCTGGTACATATCAAATGGAAGACCCCTAGAAAGAGAGACTATTCTGATGGATGGTCTGGCCTAGTCAGGATAGCTTTGTCAGCTACCACATTAAGCCTGCCTGGAATGTATCGGGCATTGAGAGATACCTGTTTCCTGGAGCACCAGGTCAGGATTCTACAAAGAAAGGCACACAGTGGGCCTGAACATCATGCCTCCTTCCTTGTTTAAATGGTGTTGTCTGTTGCGCCTTAAACGCCTTTAGTTCTAAGTAGTTTATATGTAACATGCCTTCTGGGATGAACCAAGTCCCTCTTGCAGTGTGCTCCCCTAAGTCAGTACCGCATCCTTTTTTTGGTGTGTCTGTGAAAATTCGCAGAGCATGATTGAGAGGGTATAGTGGTTGACCTTGAAGGACATTTGTCTCCTGAAGCAACCACTTACAGTGAGGATGTAGTGATCTAGGGACTTTGCCCTCTCTGAGATCAAACTGGCAACCTACTGAGTGTTTGGTTCCAGTTCTGATTTGCCTGTGTTTACTATCCTGCCCAGTTCCTGGCACTAGGCTACTAGAGTCTGTGTATGCTGGAGAGATATGGCTCTGACCAACCAGTTGTCTGAGTACTGTTGGATTCTTACAGCCCTGTGTAGAGCCATCAGATTGACCTCCTTCACCACTACTGTAAATTCCATAGGGGATGTGGACATACAAAATGATAGGGCTATGAACTGATAGGATTGACCTTGGACATAAAAATGCAAGTACTTTGTGGATTGTATTGTGTGTATTGGGATGTGGAAATAGGTGTCCTGGAAGTCTATGGATGTTACCCACTCCCCTGACTGGTGGGAGGTCCTCATACTTTCTGGTATTTCCACTTTGAATTTCTTTGTCTTCAGAAAATTGTTTATAGTACTGAGGTCCAAGACTGGTTTTCAATGATTGTTTGGTTTGGGAATCAAGAAAAGTCGGTTGAAGAAGCCTAAATATTTCTGAGTTTTGAAAATTTCTACTGCTGGCTTTTGCATAAGTGGACGTAATGCTTCTATCAGGTAGCTGTTCCTGAGAGGATGTACATGACCACTTATGATAGTCGATGCCTTGGTCAGATCCATCAGATCTAGAAGGAAACAGTGTAGGCTTCTTTGAGGATATGTATGACCTTGGGGGTGGCCCTAGGGTGGTCCATGTTTCCCAAAAATGGTGCAGACAGGCTCCTACTGGGTAAACGGATTGATATCTTGCTAGCTGGTTATTGCTTTGGCCCTGCAAAGGGGTTATCATCTGCCGACAAAGAGCTATCGAAGTCGGGGATGTGGGTCTATCCCATGTGAGATCTTATGCCAGGCACTGTCTCTGTATGGTTCTGCTCTTCATCAGACAGAACCTACTTAACTTCAGCAGTGGTAGAGTCTTGATCATGACTGGACAACTGCCCTTCTTCCTCAGTAGGTTTCTCTAGGAAATGGCCTGACAGCTTAGTGTCCATATGAGAGTCCTGTTCAGATTCAGCTTCTGGTCGGTGAGGAGATCTGGCAGCCTATTGCTGCTGAGCAGACACCTGGTCGGTGTTGGCTTGGTTAGTCTGCTTGGTCGGTGACAGGTTGGTCGGCTTGGTCAGTGGCAGGACAGTTCTGGTACTTTCCACTGTACTGGCTGGTGGGGCCCTGGTCGGTGTAACCTTAACATCTTAAAGGTTGGCTGTTCTGGCGGTTTCTCTTAGCCACCAGCATAACTTCCAACCATGAAAGATGTTCTGACCACTTTTGATCCAGTTCTTTAAACTCTTTGCTGATATCAGAAGACTTGGACACTTGGCAGAGATCTATAAGGGTGGAACCCTTACCAGTACTTTTCTTCTCAGATTTACCATCTTTCTTCTCTTTTTAAGTGGATGGTGTGGTAAGCTGGGATCGCTGTTCAGTGGTCAGTACATGACAGAAAGAACAGTCTTGCTGCATCACAAAAGGATAAGACCTTTGACCTTTGTCATGACAGCATGCACAACTTGAGTGCTGGTCAAATCCACATCACCCAGCGAATGGTGGCAATCTGGCCAGTCTCGCTAGTGGAGACACAGGTCTTTTTCTGATGTTTGGCAAGGTCGGCTGCCACTAGCAACATAGCTTATTGTCCATTAGCTAAGATGTATTGACTCATTGACATAACAATGCTTAAAAATTGATAAACGGTTAACATGGCAAAAGTTTTTGACAAATAGTTCTCCAAAACTTTCCAGGTTGAGGTTTCATTGTTATAAACATATCCTGAAAATTTGGTAAAAAACCATTAACAGTGTTTGATTGCAGAGTGGCTTGAAGATAAACAGGACAGGACTGACAGATGGAGCAGACTGACAGAATGGAGTATTCCTATATACCCCTTCAACTTTCATTTACCGGGATAAAAATATCAGCTATAGTTCAATATTTTTAAATGTTAGTCTCTGTTGACTAGATTCAAGCAATAATGTAATGTTGCTTGTCATAAATGATATCTAGATCTCTTACAACCATTTTTCTCTTCAACTTAACAACTTGAAATATCAGTCTGTCTATTTAACTATGGCCAAACCTTAATGTCTAATATTTTCCCACCATAAAGTCACATGGCTTTAATTGCATTAAGTGAGGAACTTACTTTATCCAATTTAAACCAGAGAATCACCATATCTTGCCAATACAGAAAACATATGTTTTCACTGACTTACAGCAGAATTATTATGTCTCAAAACATACCAGAAAACTTGTGTGTTCTGAGTAAGGCAAATTGACTAAAGGACCAATTTCTTACAGGCTTACCTATCACTGCTCCAACTGCAAGAGATTCCAGCACGACATTGTGACTTAGTGATATCCTTATGTCGGTTCCAGGGTCTGTACTCTTCTCAATAGTGAAGTGGGAACTTTTACTTCTCTCAATACCATCTGTACAGGTCAGTGTAATGGGGAACTCATTGCCATCGAGAGGTTTTGAGATCTAAAAATAAAATATATTTGTGCACAAAGAGGACATGTTATTCTAATGACAGGGGGAAGCAAAACTAATAATCGCTATACAATTATTGGCACATCTGAACTACCTTATAGGATTTGTGCATTTATGGGGTTAAAAAATAAATTGATTCCATGCATACTGTAGAAAGTGATTGACTCTCATACCATATAAGTGCTTAATTCTTTAAACCAGTTGGAGTTGACAGTTACCAGCCATAATCACAGCAACTAATCATCCCAATAACAACACAATGCAGTCCACTAGCTTTTGATCTGTAAAACTCAAAATGTTCCCTGAATAAAAAAGTGACTACATGTAATGAAGCTGAATATGGTCAAAGGCCAATGATATATATACTATCATGGGAACCAAATCTTATCTTGTGAAAGATTCATAGTCCATGATTTCTCTTCATCGTTTTCACTTCCCAAACCTTTTTGGTCAATATATAAGAAGAGACACATTACAATGTTAATTATCAAATACATTACTTCAGTTTGAAGGAGGTGTTACAGCTCAAATCCAACCCCCTGAAAGAGCTGCAGGCCATGATTTCCTATTAAGCCAGTATCTCCCTTGCAGGAGAATCATAAGGGAGATGTAAAATTGGAAATCAATAATGGCTTAAAGTTGGCCATTTTTGTGAAGATCAAACCCAAAGCTAACTGGCCCGATTTTTTCAAATCTGCTTGCCAAATTTCACTGGTGCAGGTATAATAGCTTTCCCAAAAGATTGTTGACAAGCAAAATGCTTTAAAAAATCTGTAATTCTGATCATTTGACCTCGTACAAGGTCAAAGGTCAACAGCAAAGTAAAACAGAGAATTTTTCCATAGGTCAAAGTTGGGGTTTTACGTATCGTGTAACAGCCAGTGTTATATTGGGACAGGTCCAAAGCATTGCCACTTGTGGGGGTCGAACCAGCACAGAGGTGATAGCCTGTGATTAGATTGCCAAACTTGCTAACCATTAGACCACTGAGGACTTACCGAGAATTCTTCCAAGGCCCACTCTATACACATGCCATTACTAGTTAGATGCTGGTTATGTAATTGTGAAATTGTGGGAGCTGGGGGATATGTATATAGGGAACATCATCTTATACACAAACAACATTTATAATGTCCACCATTACTAATGGTTAGAAGAGGCTATTAGGCCTAGGGAACACAACAACAGTGAATCTAGCAGATTCTATTGATTCCAAATAGCACAAAGAATTTGCAGAATGGGGAATGGAGACTGAAAGAAAACAAAAGCAGGCTGGGTAATAAATCTAAAATTCACCACATATCTGAAATTTGCCACATGTGGAAATACCAATATAATATATGAATTAAAGTGAGATTTGTTGAATGTACAGTAAATTAAGGCTTTTCGAAGTAAAAAATACCAATTTTAAGATAAAACACAATTTCCTTCGTAAAATTAACCAAGGTTTTAGAGGTGGCAAATGTTAGATTCCTGGCGAATTTCAGATTTCTTACTCTACACACATTGGATAATTAGAGGTGGTGAAAATTTATCATTGGCTTTAATGTATGCAAGGACCAATCAACTCTAGTTTACCTTGTGCACTTCTTGATTTGAAATGTGTCTTGTTACCTTGAGCAGGTTTCCCTCCAAACTGAAGAGATCTCCAGGGTTCTTTTTGAGTGTAAAGTTGTGATTGTCATCATAATCTTCGTCCACACAAGTTAGTTTCCCCACAGTTTCTCCAACAGTCACATCTGAGCTAAGGATAGTATTTGAAAGCAAAACTTCCTTTGGCTTATCATTGGCATTTAGCACCTGAAATATATCATTTATAATTTGTGAATATTGTTTACACCAAAAATGGCATCATCGAGAACTGATTATTTATGATATCAACATGTAGAGCTCAAAAATTTATATCTGAAACATTTTAAATTGTTTAATTTTAGTCCACAATAACTGTCTCACTTAGGAAGCTGATTTATTTGACAATTACATCTTTGCAGTGACAATCTAAAAAAAATAGCATCAGAGATGCCCGTACCCCACAGCCTGGGAAAATAGTTTTCAACACCATGAGATATAGAAGTAGTGAAACAGTACACAGATTGGGATACTTTCAGAGCAGTGTCAGCGTCCAAATAATGTTTAAGTAGAGAAAATAACATCTAAGAGAAAGAAATTGCATGTAAACAATAAGTATTAAAACAAGACAATTCAGTAAACTAAAAATTATGAAGCCTTAAGACTTCTCCCATTTTGATTTTCATTTGTATGGTCGAATTATGGTTTGGATGTTTTTAATATTACCCATACATACAGATATAGCAATACATGCTTTTATGTGGAATTGGGGCAAAACCTGTGGCTCACTTGATGCAATACCATCTGTTACAATGGGAAGTTGCAAAAGTAAAACAGTTAATGACTTCTAATATGACTTTAACAGTGCTTAATCTACACCAAAAGACACCCAAAGTGCAACAACCAAGATTCAAGTAAAAAGATATAAGAGAGATATAAGAGAGATAAATAGTATCAGATATCCTCGTAGAGACATAAAATAGCATCAGATATGCAAGATAAAAGGTCAAATCCAGGTCACACCATGACCTTGCATACATATAACCCTTGACCAATGTCCCTACCAAATATCAACTTCCTACACCTTATGGTTTCCAAAATATAGCCCAGACAAGGCATTATAGGTAAAGGTCACTACGGCAAGGTCAAAGGTCAAATCAAGGTCACACCATGACGCTTTACATCTACACACCCTAGCCAATGTCGCTACTCAGTAGTAACTTCCTACACCTTACGGTTTCCGAGATATACCCCGGCAATATTTTATAGGTCAAGATCACTACAGCAAGGTCAAATCAAGGCCATGCCATGACGTTGCACACCTACACCCCCTAACCAATGTCCCTACCAAGTATCAACATCCTATACCTTACAGTTTCTGAGATATAGCCCGGACAAGATTTTATAGGTCAAGGTCACTACGGCAAGGTCAAAGGTCAAATCAAGGTCAGCCCATGACGTTGCACACCTACACCCCCTAACCAATATCCCTACCAAGTATCAACTTCCTACACCTTACGGTTTCCAAGATATAGCCCGGACAAGATTTTATAGGTCAAGGTCACTACAACAAGGTCAAAGGTCAAATCAAGGTCAGACCATGATATTGCACACCTACACCCCCTAACCAATGTCCCTACCAAGTATCAACTTCCTACACCTTACGGTTTCCGAGATATAGCCCGGACAAGATTTTTAAACTCAAGGTCACTACGGCAAGGTCAAAAGTCAAATCAAGATCAGACCATGACGTGGCACACCTACACCTCCTAACCAATGTCCCTACCAAGTATCAACTTCCTACACCTTACGGTTTCTGAGATACAGCCCGGACAAACTTTTTCCCGCCGTGGGTGAAAACAATACCCCGACAGCCCTTAACATATTAAGGGGTAACAATGCCCTAGCATGTTATCAATTAGAATTACTATTTAAATAATTAATTATAATATAATTTATGCTTTCTTTATTTCTATTATAGTACACACACTCAAATTTAACACACACCTTCACTATCATAGTTTGCACAGACATATCCCCTTGCTTGTCAATAGCAGTCAGTTTCACAACAATATTCTGCACATCACTCTCGTAATTCAGCTTATTAGGTTTCACAGAAATTTTGTTACCTTCAATGATAAATAGGTAGAAAAATATTAAACATTTATTTAAGTGTTGGCTGGGATTGAATATATGTATCAACAGAAAAAAATGCAATGTTCATTCATATTGTGGACTTCACTTCTTTCCTGCTTTCCACACAAGTTCACAAGTACTTTATCAATAGCTTAATTTAATTTGCAAATATATTTGAAAGTATGTACTTAATTAGTGTGCCATTGTACATCCAGTAGAATATTACAAAAAATATTATTGTTACAGTAATATACTTTCAATTTAGATTTGTGCAGCTAAGTACAGACAGAGCATCAAAATTACAACTATGATCAAATTTACAGGATAAGAAGTTGAGGTCCAAGGAATACTAGCACATTTTGGTGACAATGAGAATAAGACTTAACATTAGACACATTTGGGTTTAATGCTGTTAAAAGGATTGTTTGGAGTCTGGATTCAATTGATTTTTATTTGCTATAGCAACTCTGAATTCAACATGTAGATAAAAGAGAGAGAGGGCAAAATTTACAAATATATGATATGAAATACTGGTGAATAAATCTGTATATTTTTCCAGTAAAATTTACCTGAAAGTTTGAATGATCTTGTGCTGTCTGTGAGCCACATGGTCACTGTTTTGTTTTCTTCAGTATCTGATACATTTACCATGGCAACAACAGTGTTACCTGGTACATTCTCTGGAACGCAAGCACTCACTTCTGAAAGTGGGATTGGACAGATTATGTAATACTGCATGATTATTATAAGCTATATTCTTATGTGTCTACATGTTTTCTGTAAATTTGTTTCAGGCTTGTAAATGCACAGGATAAAATATGTGACTGCCAACACAGAACAGAGCAACCAAAGAAATTCACAGAAGAAACTGGTGTCAATTTATTGTGGTCAACAATACAAGAGATGGTAAATAAACTAATGGACTTAAATAATATTCTAACAGTTCAAAATTTGTTGCACTTTTTATAAAAAAACAACATTATATCTGAGCTGTGCAGAGTTCCTATAAACTTTAAACATAATGTTTATATATTACCACTATCTGGAATCTCTAGGAAGCAGTAAAATTCTTCTACTTAATCAAGAATTTCCACAAAACAGTGTAAATTTCCATATATATTGACCTATTGCTTGCTTCTGAATATACAACCACAGAATTAAGTACCTTTACTTATACTGTATTCTATTATGTCAATGAAATAAGTGACAACAAACAATAATGGATACACACACCTGTGTCACTATCACACTGATAGTCTTGCACTAATTTCAGGTCTATCTTTGGCCCATGTCGAACATTCTCCACGGTCACTGTTACATTTTTAGTCAGCTGCAACCCTGACTTGTCAGTGGCTCTCAATGTGACCACAATAGTTCTTTCTTGTTCATAATCAATATCACCGGACACTTTTAATGATGAGCCTAAAAATGTGGTGCATATATATCGCATTAGGAAATAAAATAAAGCCATCATTTTTACAATCATGACAATCATGTTATTAATGTAAATAAGATACAAAATATTAGTATCGTAAAAGGTGAAAAAAGGTAATTCTTCAGGCACAAGTGATACATATGACTGTTACTTATTTATAGTTTTTGTAGCATTTAGTGACTCAAGATAATTTCTACTCCCCTGAACAGGTATCAGGCCATCACCATTTACATTCCAAACTTGTGTTGGGACCCATTTATACTCCTTAGTGACAATGGTTCAGATTTATAAAGTACACTGTCCAAGAGTACATGCTGGCAGATTAACTGCAGATCTTCTGCTCAAATTTAAGTCTGCCATACTTAGGTTACAAAGACCACCAGTATCCAAAAGTAAGCCAATTTTCTGGTTTGGCAAATGTACACAAAATGAATTTGTATCACACATACCAGTCAGACTAATCCAGTCGTTTGTGGAAGAGAGCAGGGACAAAGTGTAGCTGTCATTAACATCAGGATCCCTCACGAAAACCATCCCAATCACCATACCAACAGGTGAATGCTCCAGAACTCGGGAACCCTGAGTCAGAATTGAAACATGTGCAAATATATGTTATATATGTTAATTATGTAAACATCTAAGTTCTAACCATGAGTGTAGTCAAGAGCTATACAGGGCAATGTATCACTCAAAATAAAGTGTCAGCAGTAATGCAGAAAGCAAAAAAAGCAAAAGTTATCCCTTGGCCATAATACCTAATTAAGATCCTCACAAAAACTTGGATTAATTTTGAGAGTTTCTGTATCTGAAAATCCTGCAGTAAAATGAAGCAACTTGTGTTTCAAATTGTAATAGAATACATTCACAATAATAAAAAGCTGCTTAACTGAAACATATTCACACAACAGAAACACACTTGAGACAAAAACTGACTCAGAGATGGTTTATTTGAAAAGTACCTGATAATCTATGTGGTATCACACACAGTTAAAGAAATTATATACTTACAGTTATAAATATATCTGACGGTCTTTCATTGATATCTTTCACAGTGATGTCAAAGGTCTTCTGAAAGGTTAATCCATATTTATCCTTAACTTCCAGAGTTGTCTGAAGAAGTGGAAACTTTTCATAATTGAAACAATCTGGATTGCTTGTATACAAAGCATAAGCATTTGTGCCATTACTCAAGGTTGTGTTGGTAACCTTAAAACAATCCATGTGATGGTCATAGACATCATCTTTCACAACTTGGTAGCTGTGTTTTTCATTGCCTGGATCATCAGGATCTATTGCTGTAAGGGTGCCAATCATGACAGCCGCAGGTGAAACTTCACCCCATTGATCAAGAGACATTTCATACATTTGTGTATTGGATAGCAATATATCAGTGGGTGGTTCATTCACATCAAAAACAGTTATGTTCACTTGTGATGTTGCTGACAATGGTGGAATACCAGTATCCTGAACTTTAATTGTTATTGTGTAGTAAGGGTTTTGCTCATAATCAAGATGTCCCCACAATACAATCCCAGAATTATCCTCAGCATCAAATAAACTAACTGATTGACCTTTGCTGTCCACTGTACTCAATAAAGTGTATTCCAGCCTCTGCATTTTGTTAGGGTCAGTACCTGACCTGTCAGGATCTGTGGTGACAAATCTGGCCACCACCCCACCTATACGGAAAGTTTCTGGAATGGAGTACCTACTCAACTGTGGCTTCGAAGGAGGTTCATTTACATCACCAATATATATTTTCACCTGGCTTCTAATAGTCTGTTGTTCGTCATTGTACTTGAAGTCTGCTTGTAATGTGATATTATAGACAGATTGTTTTTCGTAATCTGCAGGCCCTGTATAAAAGGAGAAACAGAAAATTTGGAAAACTGGAAATCGTAAACACTTGTTATGTTCTTATTTTTATAATTTTATGGTGTGTTCTAACTCGGTGGATATTTTAGTCATTTGTAGGATTATATGGCTCATATTTTACTTACCATAAAGTTGGGATGATGAAAATAGCAGACGTTTAAAGCACAGAAAACACTTTCAAATACTGTTACTATACTTAGCATAATTTATGACTCAATTCAATTCACATTATCACAGCATCGCTAGATGGTTAACATGTATAATGTGTGTGATTATTTCATATTAATGACAGGATAAAATTGTAAAATTGAGCTCAACTATATAGCCTAAGTACCATATAAATAAAGGAAAACTGAGATAAATAAGCAATAAATACAAGTTTCATTGGGTAGGATATCTGGGTGTTCAATAAAATGCTTACCCGTTAGTTTCAGTCCTGCCTGTGTGCTTGTATTTTCGACAGTAAATGGAACACCAGTAGTGACCAGACTGAATTGTAAACTCTGCAAAGGTAATTGTCCATAAACTTCAGGTACCTGTAAACTAATATGACCAACTATTGTATGAAAGGGTGAGTTCTCCGCAACAGCATTAGGTGTCACTTGAATACTCAAAGCATTCCAGCTGATCTCCGGTGAAGTTCCACCATAGCAGAAAGGTATTTCTGCTGGTTCTAACCAGTTGCCAGTTTGGCCACAGAATACTGTAGTGGGTCCAAATAATCTCCCTGAAAAATGATATTGTCATTCAAAATTATGTATGTGTTAAAAAGCATTGATGCAGGTATTTCCTTGCATCTGTTCACAGTATGATTCTCTTAGTAGCCAGTTGAAAAACTATACAGAATATTGAGAAATAACTAGCTTTGTTCAACATTTAAATATTATCACATTTTAATTGCCACAATAAAATAAAAACAAATTTCACAATTACAAAATAACGTATTTTCTTCAACCGTTATAAGAAGAGATGATTTATGTTTTTCACAAATAAACAAAAGAAAAGAAATAAATATGGATGCAAGGGTAGTTTAAAACAAACCTGAGTCACACCCAAGTATACAAGCATGCCCTGGGGCAAAGGGACCTGACCCGCAGTCTACTATAACATTGTGATAGGTCAAGGGATTATCGCATGTTATTAACTGGCATTTTAAGCCATCTGGTTGAAGTCTGTATCCCTGGCGACAACTGCATACATAGCTTCCTGAAAACAGATTTGCAGCATACTCAAAGTCATGCTTATTGTGCTCAAATTAAAACCACAATGTTCTTGTAAATACATACTATAAGAGCTAACTTCGAAGTCATGTCTTACAAGATATTACAAACAGTTGTGTAATAAAAATAAGAATAATAAATATATTTTACATGATATAACACATATACAGTAGAATGTTTTCAACATACATTGAGTAATGATGGATAGTAATCTAATATAAAAAAATAGCATCAGAGATGCCCATACCCCACAGCCTAGGGAAATATTTTTAACACCAAGGTCACACCATGATGCTGCACACCTACACCCCCTAACCAATGTCCCTACCAAGTATCAACTTCCTACACCTTACGGTTTCCGAGATATAGCCCGGACAAGATTTCATAGGTCAAGGTCACTACAGCAAGGTCAAAGGTCAAATCAAGGTCAGACCATGACGTTGCACACCTACACCCCCTAACCGATGTCCCTACCAAGTATCAACTTCCTACAACTTACGGTTTCGGAGATATAGCCCGGACAAGATTTTAAAGGTCAAGGTCACTATGACAATATCAAAGGTCAAATCAAGGTTACACCATGACGTTGCACACCTACACCCCCTAACCAATGTCCCTACCAAGTATCAACTTCCTACAACTTACGGTTTCGGAGATACAGCCCGGACAAACTTTTTCCCGCCGACCGCCCACCCATGGGTGAAAACAATACCCCACAGCCCTTTAGGGCTGTGGGGTAACAATATCAGAGATCAATGCATGAAACAGCCATATGTATGACAACGTTGAGCTATATTAATATACATATATTAATTACATATATGATGCAACACCAGTCACAATATCCAGATTCTGACAAAGTGTCACCAATTCATAAGTCATTAAGTCCACAAGCATTAATATTGATGTTAACTGTATCTAGATCCAAACCAAGCTCAGATCATGGTACTGAAGACATGCAGTGGAATCAAGAATTGCCACCTTTCTTTCAATTATTTTACATTTGAAAAGTTTCTTGAAAACAGTTCACTACATATTTTAAGTCAAGACTGTTCAAATAATTAACAATTGAATACATATAGTTTTGGGGAATTGACAGACAACTGTTGACCCATTCTTTAAGTTTCAAGAGAATGTTGTTGCTTACCCACTACATTGTTACATATGTGTTCACACTGGTGCTGATTAGCATCACATTCATCCATATCTTCGCAGTTTGTGACATTTACAAGTTTATATCCACTGACACAGCCACAGCTGAAGCAAAATATCAGAACTTATTTTTGTACAACTAGCCAATATGTATTTAAAAGAAAAACAGATAAACTTCACAGATGTGGCAATGAACGAAAAGATAAAGTGATTAAACAAAATGCTGCATACAATTTGCTTGCAAGCAATTAGAAAGAATTTAAAATGTTAAATCATTAATATTTGGATCTGTGATGTATCAATTACGGGATACATTACATTTTGTGTGTTTGCAGAAAAGTTAAATCAGCACAAATATTATGAATAAATATCAACTTCCAACACTTTTGAAAAATAACATCAGAGATACCCACAGTGTGCAGAAATAGTATTTGACAGAATGAGATACAGAAGAAGTGAAAAGGTACAAAGATAAGGAGTGTTTCAGAACAGTCTAAGTTATGTAAAGGTGCAAGAGAAATAACATTTAAAAAGAGAAAATGTAAACAGAAAATATCAAAACAAGACAATTTAATAGCAAGAAGACTACATTAATATTTATGAAGCCCAAGGGAAAGTGATATTGCCAGAGGGCCAATAGGCCCAAGGGCAATATCACTTGGCCAAGGGCTTCATAAATCACGATATTGCCCAGAAAGAAGTGTTTTGTTCTGTTTATTATACTGAAAGTAATTATTTTTCATCTTTTTTTATTTAGCAGTAATTGTATACAAAAGTGCAAGAGTCTGCCTTAACAGAGATTAGGCGCTATAAAAGTATTGAAGAAGAAAGTAGATTATTTGTGAAAAGTCACTTTCAATATGATGTAATGTGATGTCACAAATCAATTCCATTTATGTCATTGGCTAGAAACTCAATATCACTCCCCCCCCCCCCCCCTCACTTGTTCACAAACACTGAATAACATCATTATGTGACATGACAACGACGTATCCAGTAAACACGATCTAGCTAGTTTACATTCCAAACGCATGCGCATGAGAAAAAAAGGGCATCAAGGTGATATTTTTTGTCAAAAATGGGCAATAACATGTCATATTGCCCCACAAATACTGAACTGTGATTGGCTGAAACTCACTTGAGGTACAATAAATGAGACTATTTTGTGGTTGATTGCCAGTGCAGATACATGCATGGCCAAATATTACACAATGTGTTCACCTTTAACTCTTTTACTACTCTCATCATGAAACCTGCAATGTGTTGAAATTGAAAAGGAAAGTTACAGTTACATGCCGACATCTGGTGAGACAAAATCTTTTCTGGATCCTCATAATAACCACAGCCTACAATAATGTGCTAACATTGATGTTGTCAAATCCATTAAAAACAAAATGTTTACATACACATAGGATCCATCATTATCAGTACATGTGTGATGGCATTTATCTATTCCTTTGTGGCATTCATCAATATTTACACATTTCTGTAAAGTTTCATTGTACTCTGTTCCAGGTTTACAGCTACATCTAATAAAACAGAGATAAACACAAATTAATAAATAAAGTTTCTTTTTCATTAAATTAAAGATGGCATCCTTGTTGCAGTCAGGAAAACATTTTACCAGTGAGAATGTAAATAGAACACTGATTTAGTTTTATAATTTGTTGGCCTTTTCAATTAAGTTTTAAATAAAGTTTAATTTTAGAAAATTAAAAAAAAAAGTTCATTTCAATAACACATACTCTTAACACTCGACCCTATTACTATTCAATTTTTCTACTTTCACATTTTAAATTAGCCAACAAACCAAATGTTATACGGATAAGGTATAAGCTTTCTATGAATAAGTACCCAACAGGATTTCTACTGTGATGAAAATAACATGCAATCCACAAACTAATTTGGTTTACAAGTGCCAATGTAAAATGAGAACCTTTTCAAAAATTAAAACAAGCAATCAGTGCCCATGAATGGGCTCTGTGTCAGCTGACTGTGTGTTTTGAGTTTCAGAGTAGAAGTGAAAGAAGAGAAGGACATAAAAGTTGTGTCCTGCAAATGGTATTCAGAAGTAAAGTACCAAGTTAACTGTTCAGATGTAAAAACTAGGTGGGAAAACATCCTTCAACAAAATACTGTAAATACAGTAGTTTTTGAGTCACAACTGATTTACTCAACAGTGAGAATCTCAAAGTAGCTTTTGCTCAGCTTTGCAATGAGCAACAGGTCTGCAATTGGACTAT
This sequence comes from Sabellastarte sp. h YS-2021, assembly GCA_964017235.1. Classification (NCBI taxonomy): domain Eukaryota; kingdom Metazoa; phylum Annelida; class Polychaeta; order Sabellida; family Sabellidae; genus Sabellastarte; species Sabellastarte sp. h YS-2021. Next base: position 70,601,521 of record OZ024933.1, read on the forward strand.
ATTATAGCTGACCAAAAAGTAAGTGAATAACATATTTAAACAAAATACTGTAAATGCAATAGTTTTCAAGTTACAACCGCTTTACTCAACAATGAGAACCTCAAAGTAGCTATAGCTCAGCTATGCAATGAGCTACAGGTCTGCAATTTTACTATGTTATAGCTGACCCAAAAGTAGGTGAATAACATATTTAAAAAAAATAACATATTGAAAGAAAATGCAATAGTTTCAAGTTTCAACTGATTTACTCAACAGCGAGAACCTGAAAGTAGCTATTGCACAGCTTTGCAATAAGCTACAGGTCTGCAATTTCACAATGTTATAATTGAAAAAAGTAGGTGAATAACATATCAAGACAAAATACTGTAAATGCAATAGTTTTCAAGTTACAACTGATTTACTCAACAGTGAGAACCTGAAAGTAGCTACTGATCAGCTATGCCATAAGCAAAAGGTCTGCAATTTTACTATGTTACAGCTGGCACAAATGTAGATAAGTAACAATTTTAAAGAAAATTCTCTAAATACAATAGTTTTCAAGTTACAACTCATTTATTCAACAGTGAGAACCTCAAAGTGGCTATTGCTCAGCTATACTATGAGTTACAGGTCTGCAATTTCAAAATGTTATAGTGGACTGAAAAGTAGGTGAATAATATATTTAAACAAAATACTGTAAATACAATAGTTTTTAAGTTATAACTGATATACTCAACAGTGAAAACCTGATGGTAGCTATTGCTCATCTATGCCATGAGCTATAAGTCCACAATTTCACTATGTTACAGCTGACCTAAAAGTAGGTGATTAACATATTTAAAGAAAACACTCTAAATGCAATAGTTTTCAAGTCACAAGTGATTTACTCAACAATGAGAACCTCAAAATAGCTATTGTTCAGAATGCAATGAGCTACAGGTCTTCAATTTTACTATGTTATAGCTGACCCAAAAGTAGGTGACTAACATATTTAAAGAAAATACTCTAAAAAGTAATAGTTTTCAAGTTACAAGTGATTTACTTAACAGTGTGAACCTCAAAGTAGCAATTGCTTCGCTATGCATGAGTTACAGGTCTGCAATTTCAGTATGTTATAGCTGACTGAAAAGTAGGTGAATAACATATTTAAAGAAAATACTATAAATGGATTGACTCAACAGTGAGAACCTCAAGGTAGCTATTGCTCAGCTATGCAATGAGTTACAGGTCTACAATTTCACCATGTTATAGCTGTCCCAAAAGTATGTGAATAACATATTTAAACAAAATTCTCTAAATTGAATAGCTTTTGAGTTACACTGATTTACTCAACAGTAAGAACCTGAAAGTAGCTATTGCTCAGCTATGCAATGAGCTACAGGTCTGAAATTTTAGTATGTTATAGCTGACTTAAAAGTAGCTGAATAATACAATTATACTAAATTCTCTATATGTAATAGTTTCAAGTTACAAGTGATTTTACTCATTATGAAAAGTACTGAAAAATCTGGAAGTAGCTGTTTCTCACTTAGCTATTGAGATAGATTTAGATTTATTTGTTGTTTTACGTCGCGTTCAACAGCCAGGGTCATATTGCGATGGGTAGTTTACAGGTGGAGGAAACCAGTGCATACTGCACTGTAAACCACCGGACATCGGCAAGTAACTACCAACATGAAGGGCCCGGCCCGAGATTCGAACCAGCGGCCTCAGAGGTTGGAGGCGAGAACTCTAACCGCTACACCACCGAGCCCCCTTAGCTATTGAGATAGACTCACAAGTTACTAACCATGTTGTAGCTATATGAAAGTAGCTGTAGCTATACAAAAGTAGCTGAATAAAATATTTTAACAAAAAAAAAACTCTAAATGCAATAGTTTTCAAGTTTTAAGTAATTTAGTGCATGATTTCATAAATTTTGATGCATTACATTATTTCAAAAATTCATAAAAAATTAATTAAAAGAGATCCAGGCCTGATACTAACACAAGGGAATCTACTTGTGGCCTAGTACATATATGCAAGATAGGAGAGAAATCCCTGCAATAGTCAATGAGAAAATTGTGATAAAGTGTTGAAATTTTCACACTTTGGGTGGGGGTACCTCACTTGTAATGCCTCTGGGGAACAGATGAACAGATCTGCACGCCTTGGACAAATTTTCATTATTGATAGATAAGGTATCTTTTAAAAAACAGCATGTCTCTGGGCCTTGTAGTTTTGGAGGAGTTATTCACGTGGACATGGACGCCAACACCCCAGAGTGATGCCATAATGTCAGCTTACTGACAAGCCAGCCGACATAAAAAACTAAAGTATAAGCAATTTTTTAGTGTTGGTTTTTAACACTTTTGTTGTTTCAAATTTATTTTACATGCTGTAATTATTTCATATTCAAAGTTTTGACTGATATAGTTATAAACTAGAAATAGGATGCCCTGTTAACAGTAGCTGCAACATATGAAAAGAAACAGGATAGCAAAGAAGAACACACATTATCATGTCTAATGTCCACCCCATGAACATTTTGCAACAATTGTACAGTAGTCTTACAAGACCCTGTTTCATTTGTAAAATATATCAATGATACTTAAATATTTATATTAGTATACATGTACATTATTTCGGCTTCATGCCTTTTTGCATTAGTTCAAAATTTGCTCAAAATCACTCTGTCTGTAAAGGTTTTTGAGATAACCAACATTTTTGATTTCCGATAAAATTGAAGATGGTGGGCGAAATTTGAGAAATTTTACATTTTTCAGAGGCAATATACCAAAGATCTCTAATACCCAAATGGTCAAAAATTAGTTTGAAATTGCTCTATCCCTTACAGTTTAGAGAAACGACATTTTCAATTTCTGCCAAAAATCAAGATGGCTGACAAAATTTTGGAAATTCAACTTTTTTCACAGGCACAGTATCTAAGGTCTCTAGTACCCAAAGGGTTCAAACATTGCTCGAAATCACTTCATCTCTGAGGGTTTTTGAGATAAATGACATTTTCAATTTCCACCAAAATTCAAGGTGGCAGCCAAAATCTCGTACCCAAGATAAATGCCTTTTCACATTTTACGCAGAAATTCAAGATAGCCGCCAAAAATGGCGGGAAAGTGATTTTTGTGAAAAGCCACCAGTAGACTCAGCAGATAACCTGCAGGTCAGAAATTTCGTCGAAATCACTCTATCTCGAACGGCTTGCCAGATAAATGTGTTTTGCGTTTTACGCACAAATCCAAGATGGCCACCAAAAAATGGCAGGAAATTGATTTTGCAAAATGTCGCCAGTACACTCTGCAGAGACCCTGCATGTCCAAAATTTTGTTGAAATCACTCTATCTCACACCGTTTCCGAGATGAATGCGCTTTACGCAGAAATTCAAGATGGCTGCCAAAAGTGGCGGGAAAGTGATTTTTGAGAAAAAGTCGCCAGTAGACTCTGCATATATCCTGTGGGACGAAAAATTTCGTCGAAATTGCTCTATGATGCCCCGTTTCCAAGATAAGTGTTTTTAACGTTTCATGCAGAAAGATGGCCTCCAAAAGTGGCGGGAAACTGATTTTTGTAAATAAAGTCACCAGTACACCCTGGACACCCTGGGGGTTGAAAATTTTGACGAAATCGCTGTCTCGCATGGTTAAGGAGATAGAAGCAAATTTGTGTTTTTGCATTTTTTAGCAAAAATTCGAAAATTCAAAATGACCGCCATTTTTGGGGACAGGAATTTTTTTTGAAAATTGCCAACAGTACATTTTTTAGATACCCTGGGGGTCAAAAATTTGGACGAAATCGCTCTATCTCACACGGTTAAGGAGATAGAAGCAAATTTGTGTTTTTCCATTTTTGGCAAAAATTCGAAAATTCAAAATGGCCGCCATTTTTGGGGAGAGGAAAATTTTTTGAAAATTGACAAGAGTACATTGCTCAGATACCCTACAGGTCGAAACTTTTGATGAAATCACTCTATCTTGCACAGTTAAGGAGATAGAAGCAAATCTGTGTTTTTGCATTTTTGGCAAAAATTCGAAAATTCAAAATGGCCGCCATTTTTGGGGAGAGGAAAATTTTTTAAAAATTGCCAAGAGTTCATTGCTTAGATACTTTGTGGGTCGAAAATTTCGACGAAATCACTCTATCTCGTACGGTTAAGGAGATAGAAGCAAATTTGTGTTTTTTCCATTTTTGGCAAAGTAGATAAGTAGCTATTACTCAGTCAGTTATATAGCTATTATCACTAAAAGCAATCCCAAGCAAGCTGTTGACCTAACTATTGCTCATACCAAATTTGGTAAAGATATGTCAAATATTTTTCCTTAAAATGCCCGGAAACAAAAGAAGTACACAAAAGTAACTAAGTAGCTATTACTCAGTTAGCTATAGAGCTATATTCACCAAAAGCAATCCCATGCAAGCTATTAACCCAATAAACACCCATACCAAATTTGGTAAAGATAGGATAAATACTTTTCCTTGAAATGACCGGAAACCAAACATGACGGACGGCGGACGCCAGACACCGGAAAAGCAAAAATAATTTGTCCACCTCCCAGTGGGGGGGACATAATGAATGTTAAGTAAAGATTTGAGAAAAATAAACAAAATACAGTTAACCTCCAGCATCTTAATAAACCTTAAGACAAAGCCAAAATTTACATACTGTTCAACCACCAGGTAATAAACCTTTGGAGTAACGGCTTATATGGACTAGGTGTCACTACTTTGAACACGAAACTATCATTATTTTAAGCATTTTTGTGTTAAATATTTTCTCATTTATATTAATTTAAAAGACAGCAACACGGATCACCATTCTAGAAAAAATGTTCAAGAGGAAATATTCCAGAGTGATGGTTTACTCTCCCACTCACAAATATGGTCCCGAGGGGTCATCAGTACAAACATGAACATCTGCATTGCATCCTCCTGGTAAACTGCATTTATCAACTGAAAGTACAAATATAGAAAATATCATCAAAGATACCTGTACCCCACAGACTGGGAAAATGGCACTAGACACTCTAAGATGTAGAACAGGAAAAAAGTACAGAATGGGCAATACAAGTTATGCACAGATGCAGGATAAATAACACTTAAGAAAGAGAAAATATATCAAAGACAAAATATCAAAACACAACAAAATAATGTAAGATGAAGGAATTAATTTGTGAACCAAAACCCAGATAGCAAGACTCTGTAGGGCCACCGCTGGCCCACTGGCGGCATAGCTGTCGGACCGACGTTGGCTGCAGGCGGTGGCCAGCCGTTGGCGTGACCGGCTGATAGGCAGTGGTCCACCGTTGGTAGCCGACAATAAGGTTTTCTGGTGGTCCTTCAGTGGCCCACTGTCGGCAGCCAATGATAAGCTTTTCTATTGGCCCACCAGTGGCCCACCTTCAGTAGCCGACAAGGTTGACTGGTGGTCCACCAGTGGCCCACTGTTGGGTGCCATCAAAGGTGGTTCTCTGGTGGCGTGACCAGCTGATAGACAGTGGCCCACTGTTGGCAGCCAACAATAAGGTTTACTGGTGGCCCATCAGTGGCCCACTGTTGAGTGCCATCAGTGGTGGTTCTCTGGTGGCATGACCAGCTGATAGACAGTGGTCCACTGTTGGCAGCCAACAATAAGGTTTACTAGTGGCCCATCAGTGGCCCACTGGCTTTTAGGCCGGTGGATGTGTCGGTCTGACATTGGCAAGCCACTGGTAAAATTTTACTACCACTATAATATAGCATCAGCCAATCAGATTGCAGCATGAAGTTATGTGGCCATTGTTTAACAGAAAGCCAATAACTGACAGATTGTGGGTGGATTTTAGTTAAGGGAATCCCTAATAAGTCACATGACCAAGCATAAACAATGGTGGAACAGTATCTTAGGATGACATGTTCCATAGTCAAACAATAAAATTATAATGTTCAGAAACAACTTTTCTTACTGTGAATTTCTAATGAGAATGTTATTTTTATGTCTAAAATTGTTAAATAGTTAGTTAAAAATTGTGGGCCCACTGAAATATGATTTTTAGACATACCATAATAAATAATTTTTTACTAAGTGTCTCAATATCCCCTATTATTGCTCGCCGCCATCTTGAATAAAAAGCCACCGTTGGCCCACCGTTGGCCCAACCTTGGCAGCCTGAGTTTTGGTTGGCAAGCCTTCACTGGGCCAGCGTTGGCATGGGTAATTCGGCCACTGATTGGAATATATTTCATGGGTAATTATTCCTTTCAACTTAAGAAACTTTATATTTTATCGGACACATACATGTTGCAGCTAGTGGACCAAGGGTCGTCCAGTGGTGGCTACACCTCAACCCCAATTAATAGGGTTTTGATTTAATATATTTTTCTCCTGTACATGTTTTATGGTTTGTTTACAGGGGAAACTTTCACTTCTGTTAACTTTTCTGTGTAATTATCAGATGATTTTATTGATTAGATCTAAAATCCGGGTGGAAATTAGAAAATTCCCATCAGTGGCCCATCAATCATAGCTTATATACCACTGATATAGTTGGTGGGCTGCCAGTGGTAAATCTTGGAAGAAATTTGTGGCCCAAGAATGGGAAGAAAAGAAATATATATTAAGGCAGAGATGTGACATCTGTTATTTAAAAATGTTGGTGTCTTGGTGATATACACACACATACATAAAGTATCCAATTACTTTGCCGTCTGTGGGCCACCGGTGGGCCAACAGTATGTGTACCATGCAGGCAGAAGGTGGACCACTGATGGACCACCAGTGGCAAATCTTACAATTTTTTAATGTAATAAAATTCAGAACAGCTACTTTTGGAAAGTAATTCACTTGAAACAAATGAATTTAAGCCAAGACAGCCTCTCTTCAAGATCTGTCAAAACAAATGCCGTTCAGCAGAGCTTGAGGTGTAGCCACCAGAGGACCACCATTGGTCCACCAACTAAGTATAGCTCTTACAGATGATAGTTGCATGTGTCAGACAAAAACAAATTCTGCGATAGTTTTAGGTTGCATCAAAAAACAAATTTATATCAAAAGGAAAAAAATGAAAATATCTTTCTTTAACCTTCACTAAAAATATATATATATATGTGCCACCAGTGGCCCACTGGCTGCCCATCATGGGTCATGTACTACTTATGTAGTGGGTGGACCATTGATGGACCACCTGTGGCAAATATATAAGCAAGTAATATATAAAGTAATAAAGTGGAGAAAAGACTGACTGAGCAAAATGAAGGAATACAGAATAAGTTTGTTAAAAAATGACATTAACTCATGTTACGTGAAAGAAAACACACATTTTATCTAATTTTTCCCAGGATTTTACACCAGTGGGTGTAGGCTGGTACCTGAGCTACAGCCACTGACTCTGGTAGTTGGTGGGCCAACAGTGGGCCACACAATGTATTTATATTTTGAAATAATGTGTTTTTAACATTGAATATTGTTAAATAATATGTCAGAAAACAGTATTTGAGGTTGCTTTTGAAGTTGTTTATAATGCTTTAAAATTTTGAAAAAAAATGCAGTCAGTGGGCCACCAGTGGCTCAGTGGTGGCCCACAAGCTATATTTTGCCACCCATAGCCAACGGTGGCCCACTAGCGTCTTGCTATCTGGGAACTGATCAGTTGCAACACTCCATATAGATTTGTGATAGGAGAAATTTCTCTCAAAAACATATAACAGTAGAAACATCCTGGAAGAGCCCGGGCAAATGTAACACCATGATGTCACACACCTACATCTTCCAACCACCTACCAAGTAACAACTTCTTGCACCTTACAGTTTCTGAGATTATGCCTGGACAAGATTTTAAAAGTTCAAGGCCACTACAAGGTCAAATGTTAAATCAAGTCAGACCATATGACATTGCACACCTATAGCCCACATCAATATCCATGCCAAGTAACAACTTTTTACACCTTAAAATTTTTAAGTATAGCCAGGACAAGATCTTGAAGGTCAAGGTAATTACAATAAGGTAAAAGGTCGAGTCAAAGTCACACCATGACATTGCATACTTATATCCCCAGAATAATGTCCCTACCAAGGATCAACTTTTTACACATTCTGCCAGAAACGATTTCTGAGAAATAGCCTGGACCATATTTGAATGGTCAAGTTTACTACAGCAAGGTAAAAGGTTAAATCAAGGCCACACCATTACGTTGCACATATACATCTCTCAACTAATGCCCCTGCCAACAATTAACTTCCTACACCTTGCAGTTTCAGATATATATATTCTAGACAAGATTTGGGACAGCTAGGGTTGTGGTCAGTACAGCATGGTCAAAGGTCAAATCATGGCCACACAATGACATTTGGACAATATCAAGCCTATGTCCCCACCAAGTATAAACTTCCAATAACTCATGTTTCTGATATATATATCCTGGACAAGACTTTTCCCACTGCCCACCTCACCACCCAATCACCCAGCCAGACATTTGAATTTGAACAAAGATCGCCTTGTGTTTTAATTTTGTATGTAAATTTATTTAGTTATGAATACTTATACATGGGGACAGTGGATCTGTCTATTTTTATGTATTTTTACATTACTTCAGCACTAAAGCCAGAGTTACCCACCCAATGTGTTACAAAATGGGGACACATATTCAATTTTACCATTCATGATGGTTCCAGTTTAATTTGCTCAGTATTTGTTATTCTTTGATACTGGTAAACACAAATACCTAATATGATAAGTTGGCACTCAAGTTGACAGTAAAACCAACCAGTAAGCAATTAGCCTAAAATAAAAATTACAGAAGTCACATGACCAGTTTTATAAACAAAGTTAATACATCACTTGCCTTGGCAAAAAGATCACAGTACAAACTACATTCAACACCCAAACATATAGGGCAGGTGTCACATGATTGTTTATTGGGTGCTAATGAGCACATGTGAAAATGTCATAGGACAATATGCTATGTAACACACATTTGTAAGCAATTTGATCACAAAAACAACAGGTTTTGAAAATGTATTCACAAAGTAAGTTTGCCCTGGGTTATACTTGACTTGATTAAGAGTTACAAGACTTTGTGTCAGCCCCAAGATGTTGTAAATCTTATGACATAATGCATGGTTATTATGATAACTAATGCCCATAAATACCCCCCCTCCCCGCCACCACCATTGTGCCATGACCAGTCAACAGGTGCAATTAAATCTTTTGGGTTCAGATTTTCAGTATACATTCTGTCAAGGGGGCTTAAGCCTATGGTCACAAAAATCAACAAATTCAAACAAACATGTTTGTCATGGCAACAGATTTTATTAGATCATTCCAAAGGTACAACTGGTGTGAATTAATCTCTTGTGCATGCACATTTCACCAAATTTGGGGAAGCTCTCTAAAAGGTTCAGTCTGGCAGCAAACAAGAACCAAAAAACAAAATGAATACTTATATACAATTATCTTTACCATGGCAATTTTTTTTTGTGATATCCTGTCCGCATTTTAATGCGACTAAATTTCTTTAGGGCACACCTTACACCAGGTCTTGTAAAATTATACATGGAAGTGGTTGCATGCAGAAGAAACTCACAAACAGGAAACGGTCGCCACGGCCAAAGTTTTCACTGAATCCTGCAGAAAACCTCGATTACTGAAGGTCTTTTTCAGAAATACGCCTTTATACCAAATTTTGGTGAAAATATATCAAGGAGTTAGAAAGCTATATATGTCAGGTTAAAGTTTTTGTGATACAAAACCTGTTGGAGGGGCTGACAGCAGAACGAGAACTACTTTTCTCCTTTCCATTTAAGGACATCTAATAATTAGAGATAAAAGACTAGAGAATGAGTAATTTTGAATGTGCTTTGATCTCTCGACTTTGGAGTTCAAGTTAAATAAACACCAAGCAAACTGACGGCTATTTTCTTAGGGGAAATATTAACAGGAAGTGGAACAAAAAAGGACGAACAAAAAAGTTTCCCTTTTTTTGAAATATAAGCAATATTTAATGGTTTAGAAATATAGTACAACGTGAAGTGGTCGTATCAGATAAAAAAAATAATGGCAAAGGACTTGGAACGTAAATTTAGGTTAGTAGCCACACTGTGCGGTGAATTTACAAGACGCACCCGACGCAAGACTCGCAACTCCGTATTCTTCTGTCCGGTAACGCGTCAAAAGTGACCCACTTCGAAGAAGGTCAAATTTTTAAAGAAAAACAAAACAAAATAATTTATTTCCCTATTTACAATAATACTTCTTACAAAAAATATTTGTTAAGATACGGTAGTTTCATAAATTAATTTTCGTATTTTCCTAGTTTGTCTGTGGCAGAAATGGTTGAAATTTGGTTAGTTTTCAGTTACTTTGGAAAGGTCCCGGATTTGCCTGACAGAATAGACCGAGTTCTGTCCCGTCGCCAATTGTTATTGATATGTTGAGGGACACAATGGCGAGGGACAGAGCTCACATGTACCTGTTTTCTGTGTAAATTTTGAACGGCATATTTCTAGACATATTACAACAAGTATAAAGTGTTATTTGAATTATATTTTTATATTCATGTGCCGTTCACTAATATTTAAATGCCAATCAAACTGGCATGCATGTATATCAACCTTTTTTAAAATGTAAACAAACCGTCAATAGTACATAGTTATCTATAAAAGAAATTTTTGGCTTGTAAAAGCAGTTTAGTTAAACAGCATATGTACTGTAAACCGGATACAGTGACTTGGACATAATAATTACTTTTTAAAGTAAATAAAATAATTTCCCACAGTTCGAAATTTACACTGAAAACAAGTACATGGGAACTCTGTCCCTCGCCATTGTGTCCATCAGTATATCAATAGCAATTGGCGACGGGACAGAAACTCGGTCTACTGACAGAAGAAAAAATACATATCCTCGACGGACGGTTTTCGATATGAAAACACAATAATGAATTTCAAAACAAACGCAAACAAAATTATCAGACATATAGCAACAAAGTTAAATCTCCACAGTCTCTCCTTCCATGTGACTGCATATTCTGTGGTTTATCCTCATATATTCGGTCTAAGGCTGGAAATACACCTGTCCTTATAATCTCGTCGGGACAAGTGAAGATAGAGGCGCCGCTCGGCAAACCGACAGAAGATTCCCCCCCTCGACCCATGTTTTAATGGCATTTCGACTGAATGCACCTCTCTTGTCACTTGATCCATCTTGTCCATATCCACACCCATAATACCCTAGATATTTTGATAAAATACAGTGAACTTCCGCAAAAAACATCCCTACTACATTGCGAATTTGACTTTGGTGATCCTCAAGCGGCATTTTAGTGGCTTTCTACCAGTAAACACCCGCCTACCAGTGAACGCCCGCCTTGTGTATCTTTATTAGGAATCAAGGACAAATGCTTCTATTTGCAAATCCTTCAATGGTATAGTTTGCGGTTAACACGTCCAATAATAAAGATATAGTGTCAAAATACATCACTTTCAAAGTAATGTTCCCCAGGATATTCAAATCATAGTCACAGGCGTTTACTGGTAGAATGCCACTATAAAATATTGTTAGGAACCCCACAGAATTCCGTAACAAGAGAGAAGTAAAATTGGCCAAAACAGCAGAAATATGCTCTTCAAGAATTACACGGAAAACAAGTACATGTAAACTCTGTCCCTCATTGTGTGCATTAGCATATCAATAGCGATTGGCAATGGGACAGAAACTCAGCCTAAATTTTGTGCATGTGTGAATATTAATGATTTGTGTAAGTTTGCAAATTGAAGTTTTCTCTGCAATTGTGATTTTATTTTTCATTTTTTTTTTGTCTTTCCTGGATGAAATTTAATGGAACAAAAAGTAAAACTATAAAAAGCCTTTTGAGTGGTGTATATCATGAGTTAGTCGGTCAGAAAGATTTAAAAATATTTGTTGAAAATTGATAGGCTTCCAAGATTCCATTTTGAGAATAATTATTTGTGTTGGATAAGTAAGGTGTTACATCTTAAGATTCGTTTAGATTCCGGCATAAAATTTTCCAAGAAAACAATCTATAGATTGTAAATTTGTAATAAGCATACTTTCTGGGTTAATTCACTTAATTGACAAATTTAAAATTCACATATTCAAAGTTCACATGTTGGCTCTAACAATTATATTTACAATGATCAAGTGTATTAATGAATGTTAGATAAATTGATATCAGAACATAGAACTCTTCTCTGTTAAATTTTTTTAATATATTTCAGATTTATCCAATAGTTTGGTAAATACTTTGGAAATTCACAATGGCATCTCAGAGCAGCTTTGAAAGCCATGTGATGTGCCCAGTATGTTTGGATATCTACAAGAATCCAATGTCACTGAAGTGTCGCCATAGCATGTGCAAACAGTGCATTGATCAGCTAGTTAAAAGAAATGGTGATGTGGTGTGTCCCCAATGCAGAACAGTCAGCCGTAGCAATGATATTGCCAAAGATTTCCAACTCAAGTCCCTAGTGGATACAGTCAAATCTGAAATACCTGCACCAAAGTACCCCTGCAGTATTTGTCAAACAAAAGCATTTGGATTTTACTGTCAGCAGTGTAAAATCTTGGTATGTAATCAGTGTAAGGCCAATCACAAGAACATTCCCACTTGCCGTGATCACTCTTTTAGTTTTGATACGTATCACAAAGACAACCCATTGTCCACTCGGTTCAATGTGGAAGGAGTGGAGAAGTCAGGAATCGGTAGTGATGAAGCTATGTCTCACTTCACAGCATACATGGCAGATATGGAAAAGTTTGCTTTTCTTGAAATCGATAAAGCAGAAAATCATGCAGTTGAACAGGTGGGAGTTTTAATTTCCCCTTCATTTCATGATTTGGCATTGTAATTTACATAAGAAACTGAACAGTGCATGTATCTGAAGCAGAAAATAAAATACACACTATGATATATTTTGACTAATTAAGAGTGCTCCCATCAATGGTACTAGTAATTTGGTGAGAATAGTTTCGTTTAACACACAGTAAAAATTGTTCTCTCTGTAACTGTTTTATATTTTGGTACTTAATAAATTTAAATGTTAAATTCTATTTAGAGACCAAAACTACATTTAAAAATAAATTTATCAATTCAGAAATGCTTAATTAAGACGCAGGGGGGCCACCTAGCAATAATTGCTGTAGGATGTAAGATATCTGACAAATCCCTTGAATAGGAAGGAAGACAGTAACCTAAAGTGTCAACCAGTCCTGGGGTCAAGTACATGGAGCCAAGTACAAGTACAATTACTTTGCCAAGAAATACTTTGAAAAATTGCAAGTACAAGTACTAGTACTTTCATAGCGTACGACCCAAAAACTATAATAACTAGATCATCACTTTATATTTAAAATTAATTCTTTATTGAGACATACAATTTAAAAGAATCATTCAATGAACACCGATGAACTAAAATCTGCTTCATGATTTTTCTTGTTAAACTTCAAAAATTGTGTCTGTAACTGAACACCTGAATGCATGAAAATCTTTTGAGCTATATGTTCAAATGAATGGACAGTACCTGATGCCATGAATAATTTTAGTAGGTTAGTAAGCTGTCAGATAAAATCAGTGTCTGTAGGTATTCATTCAGGACAGGTTGTGGATGGTGAAATGATGCCACACCATATATGATACTATGTCAGCAGAGAGCTGTCAGCAGCATCATCTTCTGATATGAAAATCAGAAGGTTGAATGTGGTCCCCAAATAAAAAATTACAGTACATTATCATGGGAGGTTTGCCAATAATAAAGAACCATAATGCTTTGAATATCCTCTTTTCGCCTGTTAGTGTAATTGAAAGAGTTTTTTTTAAACAGCATTGTATATGTGAATTCCGTTTTGCAGATTAAACAGTATCACACACAACTAAAAGAAAAGGTCAGTGCTGAATGTGTCAAACAGAAAAATCAGTACATAAGTCAGAGGAATAGTTTGCAGAGATCAGCTACATATTTGAAGACAAAGGTTGAACAAGTGATGAACACTTTGAAAGTGCCGGATTCCAAAATCACTACAGCACAAGTTGTTAAAGAACTGGATGCAGGAGATGTGGTTAAAAAGCAGGTCGACAAGCTGAAGGAAACGTACAGCATAGACAGAAAGCACAGTGCAGTGGCTCCAGTGGTCAAAGAGGGCCAGTATATGCCGAGTAATGCTGCAGGGCTGACCCAGTTCACTACGGTCAATTTCACACCATTCAAACTCATCCGAAATGGAGTACTCATAAGGAATGCAACCCAAGAGTGGTCAAACATTTCCACTCATACTAATTACGAGCCAGGAGATAGGTTGCTTACCCCATCCCGCAACCGCCATGACCTCTCACCGAGTCTCTCCCCTCCTCAGAGAAGGAGATATTCTAGGTCAAGGTCGCCACAGTATAGAAGGTCCAGGTCACCATATTATAGAAGATCTAGATCCCCAGTTAATGCCCCAAATGACCCCAGACCTGGTCCATCACAGAGTGGTCAGAACCAGAATGACCAGCCGAGGTTCAGAGCCAGGGCCCCAAGATCCAGGTCACCTTGGAGTCGTTCAAGGTCAAGGACACCCAATTCAAGGTCAAGATCAAGGTCACTGACATCGTCAGAACACAGTTACAGCTACTATCGATACAGTGAGGATGGAGATCCAGGTTTTTTGAGCTATGACTACAGTGAAAGCAGCTCCAGTTATGATGGAGCTGGGATAGATAATTATTCCGACTATTAAGTACGAACATGTTATGTTTCCCCACGTCAGTTCATCCTGTTACAAAAACATTACCCTAGGGTGTATTTAAAGGATAAAGACCAAAATATATAAGCCGTTTAAAGTTGAGTAGTGCTAAAGTATTTGATTATCCCAGAAAACACATTTGTATCTGTGGTAGACTCAGAAACTTAGAAAGAAAGAAAGTGTTCCTTGAAAATTTTAATTGTTGTGTATGGGAGACCTATGTAAAGTAAAAATTTGATATATTATACAAAATATGTCTACTTTTTATCATTTTGATGAAGTATCAGCCATTAGGTGGCCTAAAATGATGACATTTTCATTAACCGGTTCCCAAATATTCTTTGCGAATTTCGTTATTTTTGTCAGAAACGAACGAAAAACTGCATACCGGTTTATTGTTCATAACACTAAAATATTTCAAGCAAAAATTTATGTGTCAATTTCATTAGTATTTGAAAGGGTTGCTCTCATGATTCAAGCAGATATGACTATTGAAGTTGATAGCATTTATCACAACTCATTAGGTGGATTGTGTGTAACCAACCCGCCTATTAGATTGAGGTGTCCGACGTCCGTCTGTCCATCCACATTTTTCGTTTCCGGACTCTAACTCGAAAACAGTTTGTCCAATTGAATTCAAACTTGACAGGGAGGTAGATCACCATCATAGCTAGGTTCCTTTCAAAATTGGTGAAATTCCGTCCGTTCGTTTGTCTGTTTTGTGTCCGTTTGTCTGTCCATCCATCTGTTTGTCCACATTTTCGTTTCTGGACTCTAACTCGAAAACGGTTTGTCCAATCGAATTCAAACTTGACAGGGACATAGATCACCATCATAGTTAGGTTCCTTTCGAAATTGGTGTATTTCTGTCTGTTCGTTTGTCCGTTTGTCTGTCCATCCGTCCACATTTTTGTTTCCGGACTCTAACTCAAAGACGGTTTGTCAAATTGATTTCATACCTGACAGGGACATAGATCACCATCATAGCTAGGTTCCTTTCGAAATTGGTGTAATTCTGTTGGTTCGTTTGTTCGTCAACATTTCCGTTTCCGGACTCTAACTCAAAAATGCCGTGTCCAATCGAATTCAAACTTGACAGGGAGATACAGCACCATCATATAGTGCTGGGACGATGTTCGCAAACTTCGGTATTATCGCTCGCTGGCTCATTGCCAATCAATGATCGGCAAAATTTAAGTAAAACCGATATTTGCTAAATCCATTTCTTTGCAGCCTTTTGGTCACAATAAAATACTAACCTTAATAATATTTTGTAAAAATCTGAAATATCCATCAGTTAAAATCACAAAACTAGCTGTGAATGCAATAAAAATAACGTAATTAGAAACACCTTGGGGTTTTCCAACTGTTGTCAAGGTAATCAAAATCAGCCAATCACAAGTGAGGATACATCAAGCATGGTCTGTTAGTGAGGGAGACGTCTGTGAATGGCTTTTAGATTATATTTTGGTCATATTTGTGGCAATTTGTGTGTATTTTACTTGATATAATTTAATATTAATATTTTATCTGTCTTTTTTACACTTCAACTCCATAATCAGAAATGTTCGAAGTTTGGTTACAAATGTCCGATACGAACATCGACAGGAAAAATCCAAGCGATCTCCCAGCACTACCATCATAGCTAAGTTGCTTTCGAAATTGGTGTAATTCCGTCCTTTCGTTTGTCCCTTTATAGCATAGATACAATTATGTAACCTAGATTACAAGTTTTATGTTTCTTAGCACGTCGAACACATTTACCTTAACTGGGTAACCCCACATTTCTTTCCTTGTTTCTTAATGTAATTACAGCAGTTGCTAACCTTATTGCTGCCTGCGCAACCCGTCTTTTGGGGCATCTTTGACCCTCTTGTTTTCCTGAATAGTTGGATGTTATTGTTTGTGTATGGGAGACCTTCAGGCTCCGCCGGCTCCTGCGGCTCCGCATTTTGTTTTCCTTATAACTCTGTAACCGTTAAGCGGATTCTTTTCAAATTTGGCAGGTTTAGGCAGTAGCCCTGGGGAATTTTTATGTCAGCTGACTTGTCAGTCAGCTGACATTATGTCATCACTCTGCGGCGTGGGCGTACGCGTCCGCGTGAACAACTTCTTCTCCAAAACTACAAGGCCTAGAGACATGCTGTTTTTTTTAAAAGATACCTTATCTATCGAGGATGAAAAATTGTTCAAGGCATGCAAATCTGTCTGTTCGTCTGTTTGCTAGAGACATTACAAGGGGGGTACCCCCACCAAAAGTGTGAAAATTTCAACTTTTTATCACAATTTTCTCAGTG
Organism: Sabellastarte sp. h YS-2021; assembly: GCA_964017235.1. NCBI lineage: Eukaryota > Metazoa > Annelida > Polychaeta > Sabellida > Sabellidae > Sabellastarte > Sabellastarte sp. h YS-2021. Next base: position 70,618,506 of record OZ024933.1, read on the forward strand.
ACTATTGCAGGGATTTCTCTCATATCTTGCATATATGTACTAGGCCAGAGGTAGATTCTCTTGTGTGAGTATGAGACCTGGATCTGTCTTACTTTTTTTTAAATAAATTTTTTTAATAATTTTTAATGCATTAAAATTCATGAAATCATGCACTAAATCACTTATAACTTCAAAAGTGTTGCATTTACAGCATTTTGTGAAAATATGTTGTTCAGCTACTTTTTTCATAGCTACAATATGGTGAGTAAGTTGGGTGTCTGTCTCAATAGCTAAGTGAGTAATAGCTACTTTTGGGCTTTTCAGTAACTTCCATTATGAGTAAAATCACTTGTAACTTAAAAACTATTGCATTTAGAGAATTTCGTATAAATATGTTATTCAGCTACTTTTGGGCCAGCTATAACATAGTGAAATTTCAGACCTGTAGCTCATGGCATAGCTGAGTAATAGCTACTTTTAGGTTATCACTGTTGAGTAAATCGCTTATAACTTGAAAACTATTGCATTTAGAGAATTTCGTGTAAATATGTTATTCAGCTACTTTTGGGTCAGCTATAACATAGTGAAATTTCAGGCCTGTAGCTCATGGCATAGCTGAGTAATAGCTACTTTTAGGTTATCACTGTTGAGTAAATCGCTTATAACTTGAAAAGTGTTGCATTTAGAGCATTTTGTTAAAATATGTTATTCAGCTACTTTTTTCATAGCTACAATATGGTGAGTAAGTTGGACGTCTGTCTCTACAATAGCTAAGTGAGTAATAGCTACTTTTGGGCTTTTCAGTAACTTCCATCATGAGTAAAATCACTTGTAACTTAAAAACTATTGCATTTAGAGAATTTCGTATAAATATGTTATTCAGCTACTTTTGGGCCAGCTATAACATAGTAAAATTTCAGACCTGTAGCTCATGGCATAGCTGAGTAATAGCTACTTTTAGGTTATCACTGTTGAGTAAATCACTTATAACTTGAAAACTATTGCAATTAGAGTATTTTGTTTCAATATGTTATTCACCTATTTTGGGGTCAGCTATAACATAGTGAAGTTTCAGACCTGTGGCTCATTTCATAGCTGAGTAATAGCTACTTTGAAGTTCTCACTGTTGAGTAAATCAGTTATAATTGGAAAACTATTGCATTTACAGAAATTTGTGCAAATATGTTATTCAGCTACTTTTGGGTCAGCTATAACATAGTGAAATTATAGACCTATAGCTCATGGCACAACTGAGCAATAGCTATTCTCAGGTACTGACTGTTGAGTAAATCAGCTATAACTTGAAAAAATATTGCATTTGGAGTATTTTGTTAAAATATATTGTTCACCTACTTTTGGGTCAGCTATAACATAGTGAAATTACAGACCTATAGCTCATGGCATAGCGGAGCAATAGCTATTTTCAGGTTCTCACTATTGAGTAAATCAGTTGTAGCTTGAAAACTATTGCATTTACAGTAGTTTGCTTAAATATGTTGTTCACCTACTTTTGGGTTAGCTATAACATAGTAAAATTTCAGACATGTAGCTCATTGCATAGCTGAGTAATAGTTCCTTTGAGGTTCTCACTGTTGAGTAAATCAGTTGTAACTTGAAAACTATTACATTTAGAGTAATTTGTTAAATATGTTATTCACAGAATTTTTGGTCAGCTATAACATAGTGAAATTGCAGACCTCTATGTCATGGCATAGCTGAGCAATAGCTACTTTCAGGTTCTCACTGTTGAGTAAATCATTGTATCCACTGGATAGTCGCAGTGTGTAGAGAGAGATTTCACCATTACTGCTCTGATGAAAAAAAATATTATAGCTAGCTTTCTTAAGTTTGCAGTATATATTAATAACCATAAAATGTTATCTGGGAATATTTTTGGCCTCATTTTGAGAAACAAGATGGCCGCCACAGGTGTTTTTTGTCAGTCATGAAAAGTGCTTATATCTCCCTTATTATTGATCCTAGAGGTTTGGGATGATAAACCAACCTGTAGGAAATCATGGGGTGGGAATCTTTTGGTGTGGTCAGATTTGTCCTTCAATGACCCCTCCTTCAAGGTCAAACAAGGATAGCCAAACTTAAAAGTGCTTATAACTCACTTATTATTGGTCCCAGAGGTTTGGGATGGTAAACAGACAGGAAATCATGGGCTGTGAATCTGTTGATATGGTCCGATTTGACCTTGGAACCCTCCTTCAAGGTCAAATGAGGATAGCGAAAATTGAAAGTGCCTACAACTCGCTTATTATTGGTGACAGAGATTTGGGATGGTAAACCATCCCATAGGAAATCATTGGCTCGGAATCTTTTGGTATGGTCAGATTTGACCTTTGGACCCCTCCTTCAAGGTCAAATGAGGACAGCCAAGCTTAAAAGTGCTTATAACTCATTTATAATTGGTCCTAGAGGTTTGGAATGGTAAACAATAGGAAATCATGGGCTGGGAATGTATTTGTGTGGTTAGATTTGACCTTGGACCCCTTCTTCAAGGTCGAACGAGGATATTGCATTTGTAGTATTTCTTTAAATATGTTTTAACCTATTTTTTACACTTAAACAATTACCTTGTTATTTTCCTTCATAATACCATTTACAGGGCACAACTTTTTTATCCTTTTCTTCTGTCAGCTTCGGAATTTCTTTCGAACTTGCTGTTCAGTTACCATTTACTGTATTTCTGTACAGCCCTTTTCCTGATAATTATTCTGTCCTCTAATCACCTTCACAAATCAAAAACACTCAGTCAGCTGACACAGTGCCTGTTCACGGGCACTCTCCTCTTGTTTTGAATATGCTGCAGTGACATTTCAACCAATCAGAGAGGTCACATGACCAAAAATGTCTTTTTTTTCGATGGGGAAGCTTGTCCGGATGATAACTTGAAAGGAATTTTATAAATTCACCTGAAACTTGGCAAATACATTCATTCTATTAAAATCTGGAAATCATTAGATTTTGGCATTGATTGGTTAAGAAATGGCCGAGTAATTAATGATTAATTAATCATTATGAATTTTCCAAATAAGGAAAACACAAAAATGCTTATATCTCGAACACCGTGCTAGATAGAGCGATTTCGATGAAATTTTTGACCCACAGGGTATCTTTGCAGAGTAGTTATCCCAATTTTCAAAAAAAATTTTGTCGCCAAAAATGGCGGCCATTTTGAATTTTCGAATTTTTCGCAAGAATTGCAAACCATAAAAATGCTTGTATCTCGAAAACCGTACTAGATAGAGCGATTTCGACGAAATTTTTGACCCACAGGGTATGTCAGCAGAGTAGCCATGCCTATTTTCAAAAAAATTTTGTCTCGCAAAAAATGGTCGCCATTTTGAAGTTTCGAATTTTTCGCAAAAATTGCAAAACATAAAAATGCTTGTATCTCGAAAACCCTGCTAGATAGAGCGATTTCGACGAAATTTTTGACCCACAGGGTATCTCTGCAGAGTAGCCATGCCAATTTTCAAAAAAATTTTGTCTGGCCAAAAATGGCGGCCATTTTGAATTTTCAAATTTTTTCGCAAAAATTGCAAAACATAAAAATGCTTATATCTCGAAAACCCTGCTGGATAGAGCGATTTTGACGAAATTTTTGACCCACAGGGTATCTCTGCAGAGTAGCCATGCCAATTTTCAAAAAAATTTTGTCTCGCCAAAAATGGTGGCCATTTTGAATTTTCGAATTTTTCGCAAAAATTGCAAAACATTAAAATGCTTATATCTTGAAAACCGTGCTAGATAGAGCGATTTCGACGAAATTTTTGACCCACAGGGTATCTCTGCAAAGTAGCCATGCCAATTTTCCAAAAAAAATTTTCTCGCAAAAAATGGCAGCCATTTTGAATTTTCGAATTTTTGCGCAAAAATTGCAAAACACAAAAATACTAATATCTCGAAAACCGTGCTACATAGAGCGATTTTGACGAAATTTTTGATCTTCAGGGTATCTCTGCAGAGCAGCTATCCCAAAGAGCTTTTACTCAGTGAAGTTTCAGACCAGTAGCTAATTATTCACCTACTCAAAATGAGTAAATGCTAATTAAGCGTCCCGCAAGGGACGCTTGTTTGTGTATGGGAGAGCTTCCGGCTCCGGCGGCTCCGCCGGCTCCGCATTTTGTTTTCCTTATAACTCTGTAACCGTTAGGCGGATTCTTTTCAAATTTGGCAGGTTTAGGCAGTAGCCTTGGGGAATTTTTTTTAATATGCTGCAGTGACATTTCAACCAATCAGAGAGGTCACATGACCAAAAATGTCTTTTTTCGATGGGGAAGCTTGTCCGGATGATAACTTGAAAGGAATTTTATCAATTCACCTGAAACTTGGCAAATACATTCATTCTATTAAAATCTGGAAATCATTAGATTTTGGCATTGATTGGTCAAGAAATGGCCGAGTAATTAATGATTAATTAATCATTTCGAATTTCCCAAATAAGGAAAACACAAAAATGCTTATATCTTGAAAACCGTGCTAGATAGAGCGATTTCGATGAAATTTTTGACCCACAGGGTATCTTTGCAGAGTAGTTATCCCAATTTTCAAAAAAATTTTGTCTCGCCAAAAATGGCGGCCATTTTGAATTTTCGAATTTTTCGCAAGAATTGCAAAACACAAAAATGCTTATATCTCAAAAACCGTGCTAGATAGAGCAATTTCGACAAAATTTTTGAGCCGCAGGATATCTCTGCGGAGTACTTTTCCCAATTTTCAAAAAATTTTTGTCTCGCCAAAAATGGCGGCCATTTTGAATTTTCGAAATTTTCGCAAAAATTGCAAAACACAAAAATGCTTATATCTCGAAAACCGTGCTAGATAGAGCGATTTCGACGAAATTTTTGACCCACAGGGTATCTCTGCAGAGTAGTTATCCCAATTTTTGAAAAAATTTTTGTCTCGCCAAAAATGGCGGCCATTTTGAATTTTCGAATTTTTCGCAAAACATAAAAATGCTTATATCTCGAAAACCGTGCTAGATCGAGCGATTTCGACGAAATTTTTGACCCACAGGGTATCTCTGCAGAGTAGCCATGCCAATTTTCAAAAAAATTTTATCTTGCCAAAAATGGCGGCCATTTTGAATTTTCGAATTTTTGCGCAAAACACAAAAATGCTAATATTTCGAAAACCGTGCTACATAGAGCGATTTCGACGAAATTTTTTATCTTCAGGGTATCTCTGCAGAGCAGCTATCCCAAAGAGCTTTCACTTGATGAAGTTTCAGACCCATAGCTAATTGCTCACCTACTCCAAAAGAGTAAATGCGAATTACCTCTAAAAGTATTGCAGATGGCCAATTTTTCTCAAATAACTCATTCACCTACTTTTGGAAGAGCTTTCACATGGTGAAGTTTCAGACCCATAGCCAATTACTCACCTACTCAAAATGAGTAAATGCGAATTATCTCTAAAAGTATTGCAGATAGCCAATTTTTCTCAAATAACTCATACACCTACTTTTGGGAGAGCTTTCATATGGTGAAGTTTCAGACCCATAGCTAATTATTTACCTACTCAAAATGAGTAAATGCTAATTATCTGTAAAAGTATTGCAGATAGCCAATTTTTCTCAAATAACTCATTCACCTACTTTTGGGGAGAGCTTTCACTTGGTGAAGTTTCAGACCCATAGCTAATTACTCACCTACTCAAAATGAGTAAATGCGAATTATCTCTAAAAGTATTGCAGATAGCCAATTTTTCTCAAATTAATCATTCACCTACTTTTGGGAGAGCTTTCACTTGGTGAAGTTTCAGACCCATAGCTAATTACTCACCTACTCAAAATGAGTAAATGCGAATTATCTCTAAAAGTATTGCGGATAGCCAATTTTTCTCAAATAAATCATTCACCTACTTTTGGGAGAGCTTTCACTTGGTGAAGTTTCAGACCCATAGCTAATTACTCACCTACTCAAAATGAGTAAATGCGAATTATCTCTAAAAGTATTGCAGATAGCCAATTTTTCTCAAATAACTCATTCACCTACTTTTGGCAGAGCTTTCACTTGGTGAAGTTTCAGACCCATAGCTAATTATTCACCTACTCAAAATGAGTAAATGTGAATTATCTCTAAAAGTATTGCAGATAGCCAATTTTTCTCAAATAACTCATTCACCTACTTTTGGGAGAGCTTTCACTCCGTGAAGTTTCAGACCCATAGCTAATTATTCACCTACTCAAAATGAGTAAATGCTAATTATCTGTAAAAGTATTGCGGATACCCAATTTTTATCAAATACTCATTCATCTACTTGTGGGAGAGCTTTCACATGGTGAAGTTTCAGACCCATAGCTAATTACTCGCCTACTCAAAATGAGTAAATGCGAATTATCTCTAAAAGTATTGCGGATACCCAATTTTTATCAAATAACTCGTTCATCTACTTTTGGGAGAACTTTCACTTGATGAAGTTCCAGACCCGTAGGTAATTACTCACCTACTCAAAAGGAGTAAATGTGAATTATCTCTTAATAGTATTGCAGATAGCCAATTTTTCTCAACTCATTCACCTACTTTTGGAAGAGCTTTCACACACAAAAATGATAAATTGTGAATATCTCGGAAAAGCTATTTCTTCTCCTTTAATGCTCAGCGGGAGATACACACCGCGGCAGTGGTCTTGTCAAAAATTTTTGTCTCCCCAAAAATGGTGGCCATTTTGAATTTTCAAAGTTTTTGCAAAACACAAAAATGCTTATATCTCGAAAACCGTACTAGATGGAGCGAACTCAACAAAATTTTTGACCTGCTGGGTATCTCTGCAGAGTAGCCATGCCAATTTTCAAAATATTTTTGTCTCGCCAAATATAGCGGACATTTTCAATTTTCGAATTTTTTGCAAAACACAAAAATGCTTATATCTTGAAAACCGTGCTAGATAGAGCAGACTGCGCTGACTTTGGTTGCCACAACAGTATAAGGCTAGAAACGAAGCATTTTCTTAATACTTTAGCACTCACCTTTATATCCTTTTCGGGACGCTTTCTTTTTGCTATGCAAAAACATTATCTTTTTTTTTTGCGAGCGATCCTCTAGTTCAAATGTTGGGATATTAAATTCCTTAAATAAATACAGAACTTATTACACCAATAGTTTGGATCTAAATGAATTGCATTTATTGATTTCACTTTTCATTTCAGGTTAAACACGGCCAGGGATAAATGACTGATATATTTGTTTCTTTAAACTTGTTATGTTAAAGTTTGTTTGCACATCGTTTCAGTGTTTGTTATTTATCACTGTTGTCTCTGAAATAAAAAGATTGTTTGGGCGCACTTTACTTGTATTATTGTATTACAGGCAATCTGCTTTTATTGAAAATGCATGTATGTGGTTCTAAGGCCTTGCAGTTTCCTTGCAGACTCTGTACTATATGGATGCTGAAAAACTAGCGGAAACAATACCACTAAACTCAGTTCAGTTTAATGGTCAACAGTGTTGGAAATTGGAGATATGGACCAACTACTCTGCACTGGTTTGCTCCACCACGCCAAAATGTTTCCCCACAAAGTTCACACAAATTTTCTGAATATGATTTTTCATGTTATTTCACTAGCCAAATTGTTCTGGGCCTCTTTATTTCTAAAAGGTATAATACTCCGCAAAGCTTCTTGGACATCAAGATTGGTGATGTTATGTTTATGGTAAAGGATGGTAAGGACTGAGTTCATTTACTCTTAGCATCTTGCCCACTGTTGCCTTCAATCACTGATTAATAAGTTTTAGATTCTAAAGAGCAGAACAATATGTTCATATGTGCTCGTATGTAGGTCTAATGTGAAGTATAGTTTGTATCAATAAAGAAATGGTCATATTTAAGAGAAGTCCTGTTGTTGAAGCTATGCATTCATCAAATACCATGACTGCAGAAATATCCGAAATAAGAAATAATTTCAAGTCATTACAGTGATCAAAAAACAAGCAATTGGTGCTGCCCTATTTGGACAAAGCCTGTTCAACAAAATAAAAAAATTCTATGTATGGTTCATAATATATGTGTTTCCAGAAGGCAGGAACATGCAGCTGCGTACAATCACGTACGTGAATTGAATAACGGAATGGACAAAAGCTTAAAACAGAATATCGTTTAAAGTTGAACCTCTTACAGTAAACCTCCCATTTAAACAGAAATAGATCGGTGCCGCGCTCTGTAACGCCCGTGGGCAATGTGACCAAATATTTGCAAAAGTTGGAGATGGGCATTTATGACAATGAAAACCAGCTGGGCATTTTGAAAAGAATTACCCGAATTTGGGGAAACCGCATTTTAGCACACAGCGACTGGAAGTGAAAAATGCAGTTGGTAAACTAATCTCAATGCAATAAAAGTTGACATAACTGCTAAAATAAGGAAAATTTTGTTGAAAATGGATATAAATTAATCATATTTCACCGATTTTTGGGTTCATATGGAGAAAGTTTACCTCAAAATGACATATTAGTGATTGTGGATGGGTGCTTTCAAAAGCATGAGCGTTGGAGAGCGCAGCTACGGTAATATCTGCTGAAAAATCCCTTTTCCAGTAAAATTAATGGTGTTTGTCAAGAAAATTCCAGTTTAAGTAGAGGTGTCTCTGGTCCCAGGTTTACCTACTCAATGTTCAACAGTACTATGTTTTTTATATTCTATGGACAGTTGCACCATTTCAAACAGCAAGTTGTGTGGTATATTTTGCGACCAAGTTAGTGTTTTTTTCAACTACACAACCGTATTTTATGGTGTATAAGTAAAAGCAAGAACTTACCAGGCTGTCTGTAGTCGTGGAAGACGTGCACGGAGGTGGGCTGTACAAAGTTGCCTGGAATTGCTTCGACCTCACTATTTGCCTGTTTTTGTGTGTAGAAGATGAGATGTCTGTGTGGCTCTGTCCAGTACATGTACTGACTTCCGATGGTTAAACTTCCTGGGTGAAAGAAGACAAAATGTGACCAACAAAGATTGAAAAACTTGAAAAAGCTACACTTGCACATGAAAAAATATGACTGACATTATAATTGACAAGGTGGCCCAGAATTATCTGTGAGTTAAACTGATCATATAGCAAGAGGAGTGTGTGGTGAATAACTTACAACAGTAAGAGATAACCTCTAACATGAAAGCAAAACTGCATACTTGGGTTTCAGTCAATTCTGAGGCATAGAAAAAGAGTCATTGTTCAAAATTCATGAAGACTAGCAGCAACCTTTGTTGAAATTATTTTTTTTTCTCACTTCTGAATTATTAGAAAGATGAAAAAAAAAAAATCCAGACCATGTCTGCTATGTCTGATGTTATGGTTGCTTCTGTAAAGGATAAGACCAAGTATCAAAAATGAGCTCAATGTGATAAGACTGCTCTGAAAGCAGATGCTAGTAAACACTCCAGGAAGATGTATTTGTATACTACAAATTTAAAATATGCTAAAACTGATAGATTTTGTTGTCTGTACCTGTCTTGTATCATGTAAAAGTATAGAATGTACTGGGAGATTGGATGTAACACACAGACTACTGACCTGTACTTTGCACCACCTTCTCTCCATTATAGAGAACTTGATTGCTGACCACTACATGTCTGCTCCAGCCTGAAGACCCTGACGTCTGAATGTTGTTTTTGCCAGTGTCAGCCCAGTAGATCATCTATGTTATAGAGTAGCTATGTAACTCTACATTTAAACGATTCAATAGGTTCTACATATTGCAAGGCTAAAGACAGTGTGATGGGCAAGGTTAAAGGTTATGTCAGTATTTCACACTATTTACTCTAAATATTTACTGTTGAGCATCAGCAAGGGAAAAGCTTTCATTTTTATTGCCATTGAAGATCAAAACCAACACCTCTAGACAACTGTGACAACCACTTCAATAATGTTACTGTATAGGTAATAACTTCAAGTTCACAAAATCTGAAAGCTGTCTTGTAACACTAGAGACAACATACTATATAAAAATTACAATCACATCCTTATCAGAGATGTTCCTTTTGATTCATAGAACACAGGGGCCCCAGTCGGCACTTCGAAAAGCTTCAGGCCACAGAGGTTGGAGAGTTGGCCACCACAGCCAAGTAGTTGTTTAAGCTTGTACCATTTTGCCAGATTTTATGTGGTAAATGGGCAGGTGTTCCCTTGATGCCCATGATTTCCTTCAACAGAAGGTTCTGTTTTTTGTTACATTAGTTTATCTGCGTTCAAAAATACTGCAAAAATAATTAGTGGATCTTTATGAATTTTTTGTATGTATAGGGCTTGACAAATCGAAAAAGTGATTAAATTTTGGGAATGATACACATCATATTCTGGATACCAAAAAACATCCTAATTTTCGTAACTCCTGCATCTGTGCTGTACAAGTGTTTTGTAGCTCATGACAGTGAAACCTGTTCAAATGTTACTTGACTGCATTTGATAAATTACATGTTGTTCTCATACTGCTGTACCAGTACAGGTATTGTGAGCATTGTAAGACATTTGCCTACATCTGTTTACTAAATGGTTCGAAGACACTAGTTTGACACTGAACACAAGCTGCCACAAATGAACTGTTAAAAAGTACTGTTATATTATCACCCAAACATACCCTTGGATCGGAGTAGTCTATTGCCAGAGCTGTAGGATGTATCAGTTCATCTCCCATAAATACAGCTCTACCTGAGCCATCCAACTTGCTTGTCTCCAGTTTTATGCTTGACGGTGTTTGGGAGGTATTACCTGGTGTGTACAAATAATAGAGTAAAATTTACATAAACACAAGTTGTCACTGATTTAGATGATACTCACATGGAAAGGTATTTGGTACAAGTCTCAGACAACCGGCATGCTGTAACTTCAGTATGATCACATGGATTTTGCCAATTGCTAAATAAAAAATTGTTTATTAACATCTGATCATCATCAATTTATGTTTACATGTTTCCACTTGTTGAAAGTAATCCATGAATTAGTTAAATTTTCTTCCTTTCACAACTATGATTTTCATACGACGACTATGCACCAAAGTGACATTTACATTCTAGATAACATATTCAGATAACAATGGTGCTCTTAATAGTACTACTTTCTTCACAATGTTCTTGGGGCTTGTCAAGTATTAGTCTTACATGACTGAGATCAATCCTACAAATTCAGAATTTCATCTGGATGTATATTTTAAACCTTTCATGTCAGAATAACAGCCAAAAGACCGACAAAAAAGACATTATTTGTCACTCTGAACAACCAGATTATGGCGAATTAACTTTCCTGAAATGAATATATTCAGACAAATATTTTGAGGAAGACGTCAAAAAAGAACTAGATCTTTGGGTGAAAAATTATCAGAATACATAAAGTTACCTTTGTCTATCCAGTATAAATTTCCCTTGTATGGGTCTACCACTATTTTGTGCGGACTACTTATTCCTGTTACTATGACTTCCCTTCCAGATCCATGAAGTCCAACAACGGAAATCTGACCACGCCCTGAAAGTTACAAGTATTTAATTTGTGTTTCTCCACAATTTTATGATTGTAGCATTAATAAAAAAACTTCACACAACAAAGTCCTGAACTTCTAAGATCCTTATTTGATAAAAATATTATTTAAATTGTGGCATCCTCTATGTTATTTAATCAAAATATTCAGTTGAAATATCCTTTGTGTTATTTAATCAAAATATTCCATTCAAAAGAACTCAGGACAATGTTTTAAGGGGGTAGGAAAATATACCTTTTTTATTACAAAGACATATAGATCACAAAGTTCATTCCCTGCTGACTGCTCACACATGGGACCAATTTCCCACCAACTAGTGATCTATATTACGTATTCATCTCTCTTTGGGTTTAATATTATTTTCAGCACATTTAAATGGTCAGTTTTTTCTTGCCCATGGTACAAAAAAAATATGTAATAGATTAGTAAATACTTTACAGGCCACAACTAATGTAAAGATACAATCTAAATTGTTATTATTTGGCAGTAACAACTTATGCATAGATCAAAACTACTGATGCCATCAATTTATTTCTCAACAAATCTGAGTGTTTCTTGAATGATTAATGCCACCAGCTAACCATCTCTGCTTATTGATTTCATCTCATTCATTGTATCCTGTTCCATTTGCAAACATGTCATTGAGCAAAAGGATTTAATATATTTGTACCTTTACAATTGCAAATTATGTACAAATAAATGGTGATACAGTCAAATCACTTAGAACTCTGTTAAGTAGAATCCTCAAGGGACCTTTCCAATGAAATTTGTCTGTTATCTGGAATCCCTGATTAAGTTTAAGTATTTTTCAGGACCCTTCAGATTCTACTTAACAAGTTTAAACTTTACATTATTATTTTTTTGCAAGGGGTTCCCCATGTTTTGATTTCAATCTCAAGGATTTTTCTTCCCAGGGATTTTATATAACCACTGAGTTTGTCTGTCTCACCCGTGTCAGTCCAGTAGAGCTTTCTGTTCAGCCAGTCCACTGCCACACTGTCCAAGTAGCCGGTGTCTGTGGTGATAAAATCTTCTACCTCGACAGTGGATGGATCAGGCTCCCCTCCTATGTAGGCTTTCTGTATTTTCCCAGAGGTTGTCCAATACAGTGTGTCTACAAATACATCAATTGTGGAAATTACCTGTTTAGAAATGTCATAAATTAGTGATGTAATTCCTAAGTTAAATGGAAACCTAGACAGTAGATACCATAAATTATTTTGTGACAAATTAAATTCTGAGAAAAAACAGCTTTTCTTTTATGTTATATCAACTGGGATGACTAATTAGTACACCCTCTGTGTTAAGGTATATTATAAAATTACACTAAGAAAGGTCATCAATACCACTTGCATTTTCAATTTTTATCTCTCGCCGGCCGATAGGCCCGGTACGGGAGATTATAAAATGCCCTGTGTCCGTGCGTGCGTCCGTCCGTTCGTCACGTTTTTACAAAAGCCTTTCTATCTCTTAAAATATTATAGCTAGAGCTTCCAAATTTGCAGGATAAATTCATCATTGGAAAAACTTTCCTGGGAATCTTTTTCGGCTGATTTGGAAAAACAAGATGGCCGCCACAGGTGTTAACAAGATGGCTGCCATTGTTTTTTTTCAGGTGTTCTGGCATGGGTTTTTTTTTCATTGATTTAGATGGCTGCCATAAGTGTGTAGTTGCACTTTTATACAGCCTAAAAATAGCCTGCTTGGTATTTTTCAGACCTAGGTCCATAGCTAAGTGAGTAATAGCAATGATGGCTACTTTCAATAAAGTGCTCATAACTCCAAAACGACTGCATTTAGAGCATTTCTGTAAAATATGTTGTTCAGCTACTTTCTCCATGCCTACAAGATGGTACCATTTTTAGGGTCTATCTTGATAGCTAAGTGAGTAATAGCTATTTTCCGTTTTTAACAATGACCAAAATGAGTAAGTTGCTTTTATCTTTGTAACTGTTACTTACAATATTGGTCTCAAATATGTTGTTGAACAACTCCTTCATGTACTATATCATGGTGAGGTTTCCAAGTTGTAGCACCATATCTAGCTGAGTAATAGCTACACTAAGTTTAACATTTGACCATTGAGCAAGTCACTTATAACTCAGAAACTATTGAATATAGAGGATTTTTGTCAAATATGTTGTTTATCTACTTTTTGATATGCTGTGTCGTGGTGAATTTTCAGAGCTGTAAGTCCATAGCTAACTGAGTAATAGCTACTTTTAAATTTCTTAATTTCAACATTGAATAAATCACTTATACCTCCAAAACTATTGAATTTAGGGAATGATTGTCACAATATTTTAATCGGTTACTTTTTAATGTTCTGTGTCGTGGAAAAGTTTCAGAGCTGTATTTCCATAGCTAACTGAGTCATGGCTACTTTGAATTTCAACAATGAGTAAATCACTTATAACTCCAAAACTATTAAATTTAGAGAATTATTGTCAAATATGTTGTTCACTTACTATTTGATGTACTGTGTCATGGGAAATTTTCACAGCTGTATCTCGATAGCTACCAGAGTAATAGCTACTTTGAGGGTTTCCATTGAGTAAATCACCTTTAACAGCAAAACTGTTGAATTTAGAGGATTTTTTTCAAATATGTTCTTCACCTACTTTTTGATGTACTGTGAAATGGCAAATTTTGAGAGCTGTAGGTCCATAGCTAACCGAGTAATAGCTACTTTAATGGTTCTCCATTGAGTAAATCACTTATAACAACAAAACTGTTGAATTTAAAGGATTTTTCTCAGATATGTTGTTTAGCTACTTTTTTATGTACTATGTAATGGCAAATTTTGAGACCTGTAAGTCCATAACTAACTGAGTAATAGCTACTTTGATGGTTCTCCATTGAGTAAATCACTTATAACAGCAAAACTATTAAAGTTACAGGATTTTTGTCAAATATGTTGTTCATGTACTTTTTAATGTTCTGTGTCATGGCAAAGTTTCAGAGCTGTAGGTCCATAGCTAACTGAGTAATAGCTACTTTCATGGTTTTCCATTGAGTAAATTGCTTATCACAGCAAAACTGTTGAATTTAAATGATTTTTGTCAAATATGTCGTTCACGTACTTTTTGATGTATTGTGTAATGGCAAATTTTGAGACCTGTAGGTCCATAGCTAACTGAGTAATAGCTACTTTGATTTTTGCGGAAAATGAAAAAGTCTTAATATCTTGAAAACTGTAAGAGATAGAGCGATTTTGAGTGAATTTTTGACCCGCAGGGTAGTACATGAGTATAGTATGCAAAAGGGAAAAAATTCAATTTTCGCCACTTTTGGTGGCTATCTTGGGTTTTTAGCAGAAAATAAACATTGAAAATATCTTCAAAATGGTAACAGAGCGATTTCGAGCGAATTTTTGACCCACGGGGTAGTACAACAGTATTCTGTGCCTAGGGGAAAAATGTCATCTTGGATTTTAGCGGAAAATGAAAAATTGTGAATATCTTGGAAAAGGTATTTCCTCCCCTTTAATGCTCAGCGGGAGATACACACCGCGACAGTGGTCTTGTTTTAATTAAATATACACTGACCTTTAAGTTGGCTAACATTTACAACTATTAAACTTTTCTTATAATAGTAACTGGTTAACTTCTGACAGAACCAGTTTACAGAAGTGTCCACAATGCAAAATTTGTTCAGATCAATGAGACTAACAATGCGTGACCAGAAACATTTGCACACAACCATGTTTAAATTTCAAAATGAAAGTTTTTACCTGTAATCAGGTCAAGATCTATATCTTCTTCTTTTAAAGGATTATTAGATATTGAGCTTTTAATACTTTGGGAGATCTGCTATATGTTGGTTTGGACAATAGTTGTTATACCCGAGTTACTGCTTCAGGGTGAAGTTGTATGTTTTACCTGTAATGAGGTCAAAGTCCAGGTCTTGAATGCCCACCACACCTGTGATGACGTAATCTAGCTGGTACCCTGAGGCGTTGCTTCGAATCACATTGTTACCATCCACCACAAGCAAGATTTCTTCGTAACCTTCAGAAACTGTCAGGCCACCTGAGTACATTCAACCCTTTATGTGATGTTGATTCATTGTTTGGAGATAGTGACAAGTAAGCGTTTAGGGAATCTTTTAAAAATACTTGATCTTCTGTGTTTGAAAGCAAAAATAGCATAGACATCACATACTGGAAGTGAGTATATTTCAAGAGTGCCAAAGATGTAAAATGTTGGGCGCTCAAAAAGGTCTCAGATCAGTGGACTTGGGGAAATCTCAATATCTGGGCCTGGTCGCAAACACTGATTGTAAATAAGTGTTCTAAATAAGAGACAAGAACTTTCAGTAAGTGGACTGAACACCCAATTTCTAGACATCAGAATAAGGGTTGGATTATTTTAACCATTTGGTCAAAGGAAATTCCTACAATAATAAAAACTTTGGCTCTGAAAAAGCCTCTTGACTTTCAGGTTGCTTCCTCTTCACAGTAGTGAGACATTTATAGAGCAGAGACTAACCTATACCAGTGTTAGATTCACTTACTATTTACATTTAATTGGCTTGGTATCAAACATATAAAAACTGTAATGTTATCATTTGATTATTTAACCATATGAAATAAAATTCCCTGGAATCTGTCATACTAGTTGATACCATTATTACAAACTACAAATATTAAAAAAAATAGTAAAAACAGTATTTCTCTTCCACCGTGTTCAATGCACAGGATATAAACCATTAATGTAAAACTCACCAAGCAAGACAGTTAAAGCTGTAATCCACATTGTATGCTGTTTTAAGTCTAGCAGCAAAATTCAATGGCCGTTATTTTCAGGTGGTTCCACTTCACTGATTCACTGAAATGAGTGAAATCTCAATACAAAGTCACTGCGTGTGATCAATACAGTCCCAGGACACATCATTCAGCACACTATTGACAGAATGTGCTGACAGCTAGATTTGATTGCAGATGTTACACTATGTGATACAATTAATGTGCTCTTCTATGAAATTACAGGCATAAAGGTTAACATTTCTTCATAGATACAATGAATACTGAGATACATGGACCACAAGGTTTGGGGTCAAATTACCTGTAATATGAATGGCTTTACATTCTAATCAAAAGAGTGTTTAATATCTAAGAGAATGCCAAAAAAAAATAACAATGCTGAAGTAACTGAGAATTCTCTGTTTAACAGAAAATAATTTTTTTTACATCTTTCTCTTGATAATATGCGTTATAAATAATTGTAGTATCTTAGCACGTGTCTAAAGGGGGAGAGACATATATACTTTATTAAGGATAACCTTCTATTTAAACTAATCTGCCATTTCAGTATAAAATGTCTTGTTTTTATTCACACAACTTCATCTGTTTTCCCATTGACACAGGTGTATTTCACCATATACTGGTATACAACTATCATCTGCCACTGTGGCCTAGTGAGTAATTAACACACTCGCCTAGGAACACAGAGGACATGGGTTCAAACCCAGATACAGGGAGATACATAGTGGCTCAGATGATCACTTAAAATGGCCGTCAACTGTCATGGGGTCCTATCCCCAGTGGTAGGTTAAAGAACCTCAAGGATGTTGATAAATGGTCATCCCTGAGCCTCTGTCTTTTAGTTAGGGGAATGTCAGTATCTTGAGAGTCGGACTGTACTTGTACAGTCAGATGGGTCATATACATGGGTTAGCATGAAGTGGGTCGATTTTTCAAGTGTTTTTAGTGCTGTGTAAAAAGTAGAATGGCCAGAAACATTATGTTTTGCAGACATACAGAAGAAAGTGATAGCAGCAACAAAATGCAAAAATTGGTTCATAACTTTTTCCCTCAAATGTAAATTTGTACAAAATCTTTGAAAAATATCTGCACCAAACATTCATGAAGTGGGTCGATTTTTCAGTCAAAAATACTTTTCCAATATTCATATTTTGACCAAATCAATGTGTTTCTTGGATTTATTATACTACTATAAGTTCACAAAAAATGTTCGCCAGAAAGAGAATGTCAATAAACCCATGATAAATAGATCTGGTTTGTGAATATGCCATGGTGTAATTGCAGTCAGGATTTTCCCTCATATGAGACGGGCAATAAAATTTATTTTTAATAATTTAAATTATTAAATTTAACAGACATCAAAATCTGATCTTTATAATTTAAATATGTACTGTAAAACTTTTCCAAAAATTTCATGATACAGGAATATAGCAAAGTTTTAGTTTGATAGAATTTCTTGAAAAATTGACCCACTTCATGAATCGACCCACTTCAGGCTAACCCATGTAGTGCTTTAAGTCCTGTACAACACTGTGATATTGCAATGAGTATAGGCTGGCATACCCCCCACCTTAGCTATACCCTGGCGGGCGCTTTTTAGATGTCGACCCATGCCTGTCCCTGGACTCTCCCTTCTTGGACTCAAGCGCATTAGAGGATTTGTATCAATTTTGCGCTATATACATCCTACTATTATTATTATTATAAATACATAATACAATACAATATGTGACAGCATCTACTCTGCAATAAATGACCTTTAATGCTATAATCTAATCTAATGTGGACTTTTATAGTGCTTAATCTCCATCACTGAAGGACTCTAAGGCGCAACTGAACACAAAGCAAGGCAGTTGACATTAATCCGAGGACATAGCCAGGTCATACCAAGGAGACACAGGGTGACAGGAGAGGCTATGGGGATATGCTTTTGCAAACAGGTATGTTTTAAGCTTCTTTCTGAAGGAGGCAACTGATGCTGCACTGCGCACATCATGAGGGAGTTCATTCCAGATCTTAGGAGCATCAAAGGCAAAGCTGTGATCAAAATGTTTGAGTGACTTGAAGACTGATGAGTGGAAAGGAGGAACAGTAAGGTACTGATGATCTGGGTGACTACGCCTGGTACTATAGGAACAACTGCTGAGTGACAAGAATGGTTGAAAATAGGAAGGAGAACCACTATGTAAAAATTTATAAACTAGTGTTGCAGTTTTGAACATACATCTATACTTAACAGGGAGCCAGTGGAGTTGCTTCAGAATGGGTGTAACATGAGCATACTTTCTATGATTTGTAACAATCCGAGCAAGGGTATTCTGAATACTTTGCAATTTGTGCTGATTGAAACATACCCCAATTGAGCTCTTGTGAGAACATTTACCAGGAAGTTGTTGCAATTACTAGTGTACAGTCCTGCGGTACTGACCTCCTCCAGCAATAAGCCTTGAGATCACAATAAATTTGGTGCTGAGAACATAGCCTAACTGTTGTTTGTGAAATAAAGAAAACACTGAGTTTTACTTTTAAATTTCTTCCACATTTATGGGACTATTTATGGGCTCTTCCAAACAGAAAATTATATATATTTTAATTCCAACAGACTTTCATGTTTATAATAGTCAGGACAACATAAATCAAATGCTGCACTTTCCCAGACCAAAAGTAGAACTATTTTTAAGTGTTGTAATTTGTACACAAACTGTTTGATAGTGATTACAAGTTTCAATTAATTAATGTAACCATGGCAAAATGTTTAAGATACATGTATCTAAAAGAGAAAGTACATTTGTATACAGGGGTACTGTAACATACGTGATCCTACTACTTGACACCATATGACACATACTGCACGAGTTATAGATGACACTTGTTGTATTCAAGAAATCCATGTTTTTGTGTAAAATTTACAGTAAAAATTACTGTATTTAATCTGCAATACTTATAAACAGTCATAAGGAAACCATCAATCTGTCATAAGACAAAACACCCTTTTATTTACCTGTGACACTCGTATTTTGCAGACCGAACACCACAAAGTTCTATATATAGCATCCGTCTTCAACTATTGCACAGTATTTAAGTCCCTCTACATTAGTATGTTGTCTTTCTACATTGTCAAAGGCAGACGATCTGTATAACTCCTTGTCATTTTCAGTTCCTGTTTATTCAGTCACAAACTAAAACAGTTTAGAAAGACAGTTATCTATATAAACATGTACTTGGTTCTTCTGGACTTATGGCAATGTCTGTCTGTTTATTTACCAGGTAGACATGTACCTGGTTTTGCTCCGTGTATTCCCTTGTACAAATTTACACATTACACAAAAATGCCTCAGTGTACACCATGTTTACACTCAGCCAAAAAAGTTCTTTGATTCAGTGTGGCACTAACAGAATGACGCAGAAAGGAATCACACACAAGTAATAATTACACAACGTCCTCCCAGAAGAAATAAAAGCCTCTCATTCATTCCCCTTATATTTAAATTAAGGGCCAAATAAGGTATTCCATGTTTGCAAGCTAATTGGTTGGGATGTTTTAATAACACCCTTGTTATTCTTTAAGTCAAGTGTAAGTTACTTTGAAACGTGCACAGAGCCCTGCTGAATGCCTAATTTATAACAATGTCCAAAATCGGATTAAATGTTATAAAAACAGTGTGTGGCAATCTGGTGATTGTTCTAATTGTGTGTGAAAGTATGTCAGTATAACATGCGGGCAACATAATCAGAAACTTAATAGCCAAATATCACAAATGTATCACCACGAATACCCCCTTGTTTCATGTTTATAATACCCCCTTCCCTCTATTGTCTTCTTGCACAACATGAGTGACACAGAGGTTCAGTTCCACCTTTTAAGTCACTTAAGTGTCAATTTAAGTATTATTAATGATGTACCACCATATGAAGTTTTTCTAGGATTTCGTCTATTGTATATACTTTATCAAGGAGTACATTTACTTCTAATATTGGCCCGTTTTATCGTCGAGTGACCACAGTTACGTAAGTTTAATTGTCTAGGTTCTTAATGGCGCTTCCAACCCATCCTTTTGGCTATGTGTGATAACGAAATAATACCTTCTTACTATAGTTTCTAAAGGATGCCAGATATATTATAGAATTAGAAACAAAGTTTTGATACTGAGAAGATTCAACGCCAATGATGGACAATCCAGTCTTGTAGAACATGAATATAAATAAGATCAGACATAGAATCAAAACCAAAATGAAGAATTTACAGAATTCTCCAAACTTATTTCAAATCATAAAATTGCCTTAATTCTTGCACCATGGCTACAAAATTTCTAGACTTATTTTCTAACCAGTAAAGATAACTTTAAAATGCCACACGTGCAACTTTATACAGTGGTATCTGCTGTCCTAACTTAGAACGAGAGTACTATATTGTAACTTTAAGTACAGAAAATGCAAGGATTTTTCTTCGGCGGGCTAGGAAGCAAATAAATAAATAATGAATGAATGAATGAATGTAAATAAATAAATAAAATGTAGAAAACTTGGCGTTGAGGAAAGAACACCTATGTACGCTGCTTCCTAAGTTTGAAAAGACGCGATAGTTAGTTTAAGGAAAAGGCAAACTGAACTGATCACAGTCAAACCTGGCTTTTTCCCAAACAAAATGTATATCTCTGCTACCTATTGATGACATATTTCATTAGATTATATCAAAAGTTTTCGCAGAGTGGCTACCAGGTGATATTAGATTTTAAAAAGCTTTGACTTAAAATGGAGATCCTCATGCAGTGGTTAGAAAGTTAGACATCTCAGTTCAGACTATCATGTCTGTGTGAGTTCGATTCAAACAAGTGACAATACTTAGAGCCTGTCCCAATATGACCCTGGCTGTTCAGACTTGCTCCAAGTCTTTGTTACCTCCGCCAAGGAGATTATGTTTTTGCCTGGGTTTGTTTGTGCGTTTGTGAACAAGATAACTCAAAAACTTATGGACGGATTTTGATGAAATTTTCAGGATATGTCTGAAAAGGTAAAAAGAAGAAATGATTCAATTTGGGGAGTAATCCGGATCACTATCTGTATCTTCTGGATCCATGAAATGTAATTTTTAAACACAGATAACTCAAAAACTTTTTGATGAAATTTTAACGATATGTGCTCCCTTGGCGGAAGGTCTGCGCTCTCCAAATGATCTTGTATTTGTATTCATCAGTCATCTGAATAGTTAAATTGGAAACTTGTAGGATTTCATTATACCACAAGCATTATGGAGTAAGGGGGATATTCTCTGAAAAAAAATTGTCAGGACTGTTTCTCCCAAAGTCATATAATACCCATATATATCACAAAAGACTAAAGGACTTGGTGAAAGTCTACTATTGTCAGAGCTGGTTGTTTCTTCAAAAGTCATACAGTACCCATATATTACACACAAAAAGGGCTTGGTTGAAAGTCTACAGGGCTGTTGAAGGGGACGTAAACCCCAACTTGGATTTGACTTAGAATGGAGACCGATACAGAACCCTTTTAACGAAGAAAAGTGTTGCTGGAACTACACTAAATGAGAGAAGAGCTATTTGTATTGAGATATTATTTCTTTGTTGTTTTGCAAATATTTTGAATGTCCCTTAAATAAATGAATAAATGATACATCGTCAGAAAATATATGTGTTATAGTGAAATTTATTAAATTAGGGTTATAATAATAAAGTTAATTATTTCTAATTCCATAAACACTGGAGTAAATAACTAAACAAATTGATCAAGGGTCTATTCTCAACAGTTTGTTTTCAATGTGCATGTGCAGACTCATGCTTGGAAACGCATTGAATTCAAAGGACTCAGGTAAAAATAACAGGTGACAACTTGTGTGCTTGATGATAAATTATTCTCAACTCAAAACGTAAGGGGTTTCAAACCCAGTTGACAAAACATTTTTTGTGAGACGAAAAACATCTTTAAATTTAAACTTTGAAGGCCACTTTTTTCTGTTCCATTCTTTTGAGTTTTAATTATAATTTCATTTGATTGATGGGTATTATGTGTCTTCCATTCATTGAACAAGCACGAATTATACATTGCTTTGTGTCACGAAGTATCAGTCAATTTTTTATTATTCCACGTATTTTATATTTCATATGCATTTATGTTAACATAATTTAATATAAGACTTTTGATACAGATTAATTTTGCAAAGAGGAGACAATATAGCAATACTTCCTGAATGGCATGTACCAAAAATACATATATCACAAATGAAGATGACAATACTATACAGTGCGTACGCCGAGTCTTATGTTGTTCATCTTCATGAACCGGGGTGGATCCAGCTTTTAAGTAAGGTGGGGTTCGCATCAGACATACCATAACTAGGGGGGTTCGGAGGGCATGCCCCCGGGAAAAAAAATTTTTTTTGGTAAAAATATAATGCATTTCCTGTAAATTTAATACCACTCTCAAGAAATAATTTTGTACTTTGGGTTGAACCCCTTTACATTATTTTTCAAGGGGGGTATCGAACCCCCTGAACCCCCCCAGCCCCCCAGCCCCCCCCCCCCCGGATCCGCTAGTGAGGAATGATATATTTTTGTATATGTCTGATGAGGGCTATTTTACTTTATTATCCACTATCTTATATGAATAACTATCAATATTTAAAGTCACTGTATAAAGAAGACAACAAATGCTGTTATACCAAAAGGCTGTCACATAAGTGTTGGGGTACCAATAAACAAAACAAAAAACTACAACGTTCAACTTGTGATTTATCCACTGTTGCTGCATGGACTTCTTTATTGCAACAAAACTAGCAAACGTTTCGTGTCTAGCTCATGACAATAATTGGGGGATACTGATGACCACATCATAACATGACCATATATGTTAAAAAGTACATAAAGTTTAAAGTTTTTTATCATTGCACTCATAAGAACTAGTGGATGCAGAGGCATGCGCTCTTCGAATGCTCTTGTTTTGTGTACAATGTTCAAAGGGGAACATGTATAAAAGTACTGCCTTTACAGGCTTCCTGTCACCAAATACCAAACTATGTCGAACCAGATAACATATATTAAAAACGGTAAAAACCAATGATGATTCTTTGTGTTGTAAAACATCCTGTGTTTATTGTTAAAAGAACTCATTATATCATTTCACGTTTAACTTAATTTCCTTGGATTGTCATAGATCTGTGTTGTGAGATATTTACTGTATGTGAACTAATTTCACAATTTTCCTGTTAAAGATGGATGCCCAGTGTGGTGTAATGTCTGTAACCTTGACAGGTAGTTACAACTGGCCCTCACCTTAATGTGTGGTCATGAGTTGGGAGTCCAACTCAAGGTCAACAAGAAAAGTACTGGAGGGTGGTAACCAGGACAATAAGAAAAAGGCAACATAGATCAACATCCATTATAAATATGACAGGACCTGTCATAAACCTTTCTTTTTCCATTGTTCAACTGCCCAGCTACTCAGGTTATGTAATCACTGTACCCAGTTTGTATATTATATGGTGAGACGTTTTAAAAAACACATTAATTTGTGAAACACTATCTTTCCTATCAATTTATAAAGTTTAAATTATTGCAACAAGATTCAGTGTTGATATACATTGGTTGTACATCAATTGCAACCAGTTTCTTGTAAATGCTTTTGCAAAATAATAATAATAATAATGTTTAGTCGTCCTACCCCGCTGATTATCTGCATATAAAAACCCCTGCACGTAAGTATATAAATTATCTTTTTTTCTTGTGTAACATTCACTTAAACCAAAACGTAATTGAAGGAATGCTTTATATGTGTATCAACTGAAACCTTTCCTTCTAAGAGTTTTTCTTCACTTCTTAAAACCTTTTAAAAGCAAAAATGGCTTTTATGTTGTGATTTTATTACACATATATGTATATGGAAACTTTCAGAGGTGAGACAGAAAGTGTTGTCACTTTTTTTCTATCTTTTATACATAGACACGGAAAGGGAAATTTCATGTTAAGAATTAAAAACAGTTACTTTTAGATATCAATGACGTGCGTTGGAAAAAATGCAAGGATTTGATTGGCCAGATATTTCAGACGGACAAGCTTTTGTATTTATTAATATGAATTCAGAGCATTTTTTTGGGTGCTTTATGTTCAATAACTGATTTTTTTTTATTTTTCCCAGATATTCTCTCAATATGTCAGCTCACATAGAATTTCTATGTACCTTTGCCAAGTAGTTATGATTTTGGGTGTGTATGTACATCTCTGGCCACGATTACTGAAAAAAAACTGGGCCGTATTCTAAAACAATACTTAGATAAGGT
Organism: Sabellastarte sp. h YS-2021; assembly: GCA_964017235.1. NCBI lineage: Eukaryota > Metazoa > Annelida > Polychaeta > Sabellida > Sabellidae > Sabellastarte > Sabellastarte sp. h YS-2021. The sequence goes on from OZ024933.1 coordinate 70,643,014, forward strand.
GACCTTTAGTAAGGGAAGGGGTTTCACTTCTTGCACTTCATATTCACCAAACAAAAGTTAGGGATGTTCAATTTCTTACTTGAAATCTAAGAAATGATCCAAGCATTGTTGTAGAATACGACCGCTGATGAATACAGCTGTGTAAAACTTTTTGTGTGCATAGGGCATGACCAAAGGGTTAACTAATTACCTTTGAGGAAAGACCTGGATCATATTCTGCCTACTTAAAAATAAACACAAATCCCATTTTCACTGAATTTTCACTGCTTTTGCCTTTGTGTTCAATAATTCTTTATATTGTAATGGGCATTTAAAAACAGCAGTTGAGTGAAATTATGATAAGGGAATACCTGGCTGTCGAGGCGGGGGCCTGCGTTCTTGCGAGTGCTTTCTGGTATTCATTTTGATTTTTATATAGAAAACTAGCATTGTAATATAAAAATACCATTGTCTGATAACAGGTTAAAGATGGACCTCCTAGATTTTAACAAACATAACTTAAATTTGTTAAAAACAGCGGACATCTGCAAAAAGGTAACAGATACAGCTATTTGTAGATGATTTTCTCCCATGTAGGATACGCAAGATTGCTCAATGATTATACAAAATTTTATTTTGAACTGAAATAGATATTTGCAAAAGTAGATATAGAGTAATTTCAAGCTTATTTCGATCCTTCATGGTATTTGAGAGTGAAATGGAAAATGATTACTCAAACCTTTGAAAATTTTTATTTTGGAAAGATTTTTATTGCATTTTTGGTATTTCAAAATAACAAATACCTCCACCATGTGTGATTTGTGCTAGGATTCATTGTCCAAAATTTAAAAGAAAATTCATTTCGGTAGAATTTTGCAAATCATTTTTTTACTAGAATTGTCGGCCAAAACTTCGAAAATTATTTGCTACTTGCAAATATCCATTAAATGATAAGATTTTCATTTGGAAGGTATTAGGGTCATGACAATTTTTGACATAAGCCTTGACCCTGCAGTATATTTAATAAGGACTGTTGGGAATCAATATCCAACTCTTTGAAAATTTTCAATTTTGAGGCAGATTTTCTTAGGAGAGTCACTTTTGTATTGTTTTTACTTACTTGATATTGAGAGTAATGAGAATCTTAAACCAAAATTTTTGAAAAATATTCATTATTGGCATATTTTGCTTTATGATAATTTTTTTATAAAAATCAATTCTATGTCTTATTTAGCAATAATTGGGCAATTTCTATATCCTGCCATATTCATAACTTAGAGGGCAGTTCCATGTCCGTGATCGGATTATATATTTGCTCCCAATTGCAAGAAAAAGAGGAATCGTGGCATTTTTTAATCTTGATTGGGGGGGGGGGGGGGGAGTTTTTTGCCAACTGCTTTCCGAATCTTTTCTGATCACTTCCTGAGTGAAAATGGGGGAACATGTACAATCCAAAAGATTGGGATCATGATCGGAACAACTGAAATTACTGTTTTAGGATAGTTTCTGCTTTTCTACTGATTCCCTCTGTATCCTGCCTTGATAGTATATATACAGGTCAGTCAAAAGTTCAGATTCATTCATTTTTCTGAGTTTGACCACTATGGATCGCCGAATAAATTACTTGCCACAGATATGGCTTTTACTTCTGTAATTGTTTAGACAGATGGAGGAAGTTGGTAGTTTCTTACCTATGGTTGTACTGGTGTCCTCTGCCCATAAAAATACCTGTCGTGATATAACCTATACAGTGTTGAAAGCAATATTAAAACCCAAATAAACTAGACCTACACATCGGAGAACCGATGCAAATTTGTATCCACCGGAAAGACAACTCACCAAAGCCAGTGAACCATCGTTTGACCTTGAGGGAGGGGTTGACCACATCAGAAGATTCACAGCCTATGATTCCTATAAGTTGGTTTCACATTGCAAACCTCTAACACCAATAATAAGCAAGTCATAAGCACTTTTAAGTTTGGCTGTCCTCATTTGACATTGAAGGAGGGGTCCAAGCATCAAAAGATTCCCAGCCCATGATTTCCTATAAGTTAGTTTCACAATGCAAACATCTAGGACCAATAATAAGCAAGTTATAAGCACTTTTCAGTTTGGCTGTCCTCATTTGACCTTTTAGGATGGTTCCAAGATCAAATCTGACCACATCAAAAGATTCCCAGTCCATGATTTCCTTATGTAGGTTTCACATTGCAAACCTCTAGGACCAATAATAAGTAAGTTATAAGCACTTTTAAGTTTGACTGTCCTCACCTGACCTTGGAGGAAGGGTCCAAGGCCAAATGTGACTACACCAAAAGATTCCCAGCCCATGATTTCCTAAGTGTTGGTTTCACATTGCAAACCTCTAGCATCAATAAAAAGTGAGTTATAAGCACTTTTAAGATTGGCTATCCTCGTTTGACCTTAAAGGAAGGGCCCAAGGCCAACTCTGACCACACCAGAAGATTCCCAGCCCATGATTTCCTATAGGTTGGTTTACCATCTAAAACCTCTAGGACCAATAAGAAGCAAGTTATAAGCACTTTTAAGTTTGGCTATCCTCGTATGACCTTGAAGAAAGCGTCCAAGGTCAAATCTGACCGCATCAAAAGATTCCCAGCCTATGATTTCCTTTAGGTTGGTTTACCTCTAGGACCAATAATAAGCGAGCTATAAGCACTTTTAAGTTTGGCTATCCTTGTTTGACCTTGAAGGAGGGGTCCAAGGTCAAATCTGACCACATCAGAAGATTCGCAGCACATGATTTCCTATAGGTTGGTTTCACATTACAAACCTCTAGGACCAATAATAAGGAAGATATAGGCACTTTTAAAGTCCGCTATGTGGGTTACTTTGGAATTCCGTGGATGACCTTGAATTAAGAGCTTCAAGGTCAAATGTCTGCAAGATTGTACAGGACATGTATATCTGTTATACATATCACCTATGAAGAGATTCATCCCTCTACCTATGACAAATAGCCAGTAGAAAAATGTAAACGGTCAGTCTGGGACTCATGTTGGCCATCACCTTGAGGCACCCAGCTACTTCAGATACCTACCCCTTGCTGCAGTATAACTTCCAACTGGGTGAGTTGGTAATTACCCAATTCATACCTGAGATTTGCAATGCTATATAATATGACAGTATTGCAATCAAATTATGCTTTATTTCACCAACCATGATAAGTGGAAGAAGATTGAAAAGGGTTTCAGAGAGCGGTGCATCATACGTCATTTTCAATATTCCTATATTGCATAACCAATGTCATTAATGCCCTCGGCAAGCAGAGTTCATTGAGAAATCCCAGAAAGGAGGGGGGCAACGAGTATCACAACTATAAATGATTCAAATCAATTGTTTTACTGGTCCTGGTGGCTGCTAGATACAAATTCATATGGGCAGTAATTGGTGCTTCTGGTTCTATTTCAGAAGGCCAGATCTTTTAATATGGTGACTTGAGAGGCAATTAGATAGACGATGCTTCCATTAGCTTACCCCTAGCAGAATCCCTGGTTGGTCCAAAATGAACCACTTCAGTTTGGGAGATGATGCATTCCCCTTCTTCACATGGCTCACGAAACCCTTCTCCTGAAGAAATATTGGGCTAAATGAACCTTTCCAGAACTATCAAATTTGCACTGGAAGGAGGATAGTTAAAATGCCTATGGGATTCTAGCTAGCAGGTTCAGAGTCCTGCAAACAATGCAAAAAGATAATTGTAATTCTAATTTGACTTTTATAGCGCTTAATCTCCACTGAGTAGTGGACTCTAAGGCGCAACAAGACAATAGCAATAGGCAAATTCAAAGTCCAGGGACAAAAAACAGGTCGGCACCACGGAGAAGCCATAAGAAAAGTGAGCTAAGGAGGATAAGCCTTTGCGTAGAGATAGGTTTTGAGCTTCTTTCTAAAAGAGGCCATAGTGGGTGATGCACGGATGTCTTCAGGGAGTGAATTCCAAACAGTGGGGGCATCAAAGGCAAAACTGAAGCCAAACTGCTTAGTGGACTTGTGAATTGTGGGTTGAAATCTTGGTACATTGAGGAAATTGGCAACACTCTGACTGCGTCTAGTATTGTAAGTAGTGTGGTATGTGGATAGATGTGGAGCGAAATATTTAGGGAAACCAGTATGAATAAACTTGTACACCAGGGTAGCCAGTTTGAACTCTGAGCGAAAATGAATAGGGAGCCAATGGAGTTTCCTGAGTACCAGTGTTATATGAGTGTATCTACACGAATTTGTAACAATTCTAGCAGCACAATTTTGGATTGACTGTAATCTATGGAGACTGGCTTTAGAGAGACTCCTGAAAAGTGAGTTACAGTAGTCCAACCGACTACTAACAAAAGCATTGGCAACCGACACAGCAGCATCCTGAGTCAAGAACTGTGTGATATTTCTAAAATCCCTCAGTTGACAAAAGCAACCTTTACAAACTTTCTGTACGTGTTTTGAGAAGGAAAAATCAGAGTCGAACCACACACCCAGGTTCCTGACAGACTTGGTGGGGTGAAGGGGGTTGCCCAGGATATCAATTGGGAAACATGCACTTAACCTTTCTCTCTGCTTCTTGGAGCCAAAAAGTACGAACTCAGTTTTATCAGGATTGAGTTTAAGTTTGCTAGACGACATCCATTCTTTTACATGTTGAAGGCATCTATTCAACTTATCAAAGGCAGCAGAGGCATTCCTGTGTGAGAGATGGACATAGAGTTGTGTGTCGTCCGCATAAAAATGGAAGTTTACACCTTTGTGTCTACCAATCAGTGTACTAAGGGGAGATGTGTACAGAGAAAATAGGAGAGGACCCAAAACAGAACCTTGAGGTACACCAAACAGGAGTTTTTTTAAGTTAGGCAATGTGGAACCAATCTTTACACACTGATAGCGTTCAGTCAAATATGAAGAGAACCATTTCAAAGCTGAACCGCCAACACCGAACCAATCCAGAAGACAGCCAAGGAGAGTGGATTGATCAATAGTATCAAAGGCAGCCGAAAGATCTAGAAGTACCAAGGCAGTGGCTTCACCCCGAGATAGTGACAAATGAATATCATTTTTGATGGAAAGCAGCGCCGTCTCAGTTGAGTGACCTGACTTATATGCAGACTGGTATGAGTTATCCAAGTCATACTGATGAATGTGATTAACCAGCTGTTTAGCAACTACACGCTCAACCAGTTTAGAAATGAAGCTAAGTCCAGATACTGGGCGGTAGTTTTTCAAGTCGTCAACAGGAAGAGAGGCCTTCTTGATAAGTGGAGTGACTACAGCTTTTTTGAAACCGTCTGGAACCAGTCCCTCACTGAGTGAACAATTGACCAACTTGGTTATTGATGGTAGAAGGATGTCCATGCATTCCTTAATAAGAAATGTGGGTAATGGGTCCAACAAGCATGATTTGGTGGGTGATTTACTGATTATCTTTTCAATTTCATCTTGAGTGACTTGAGTAAAGACTGTTAGTTTCGGAGGGTCAAAGGGGGGGATGTACAGGGTTACAAGACTCAGATGAAGAAAAACTCTCACGAATTTTCACGATTTTATTTGAGAAAAAAGTAGCAAAGCGATCAGCCAATGACTTTGATGATTCACAAGAGGGCAGAGTAGTGCCATGGGATCTATGTAGGACTTTATGTAACTCCTGCCATAGTTTCTTAGAATCATGGCTATTATTGGAGATTAGTTTCCTGTAATAGACAGTTTTATCCCTGTTCGCAAGATGATTACACCAGGCAATTTGACGTCGAAGACAGTCCTGACCTTTGTGGTGTTGCATAATCTCCTGCAGTAGAGGTGCGGGCAAGGTCTATTTAACCCAGACCAGAAAAGCCAGGCTGTGCTACAGGGTAGTGAGATACTCTATGATGGGAGGAATCTCAGTGATGCAGCCAGGCACAGAGGAACAATCTTGTTGACTTCTTCTCGAGGGGCTGGGGGTAGGGACAAGTATTCTGGAAACACGTGCATAAGATTTAGTGGACCAGGGTTTGAACCCTGCTGTAAGTAGCCTTTTTGTGGGTGGGAGTTTTTTCCTTACTTTTTTTCTGGGTCTTTGCTTGATTTTGTTCTGTTTTAAAATGCCAGGGCCTAAAAATTACTCAACTTTGGTGATTAATGTTTTAAATTTTTCATTTACTAGGCATTACTTTCATTTACTTGAGAATGGCTTGGTCAAAGTGTTGGAGTGCACAGATGACAAGTTGTGTTTTGTGACGGTGGGGGGTTGAACTTTATTGCTATAAGCACCCATCTGATAAATTGTTTTAATGATTGAGCAGCCCTGAGAAGGGTCTGTAAAAATATAGCAAAAGCTAGGCTTGAGCCTGTATGCTACTGTTGGTTATCGTTGGTGTTAGAATCTCAAGTGACTCGTCTTTAGCAGTAGGGGTTAATTTGTGTTGAGGTCGATGTAGCTATCATCTGCTAACATGTTGGGCAGTGCTCTCGTAAAGGGGGAGAATGAACTACTGAGTGCATGATGCTATGGAATGTGGTGAGGTTCTAAGTGAGCCAGTGGATAGCAAGTTCGGTGTAAAACAAAAGGCAGTCACCTCTGTATGGGTTCGACCTCCACAAGTAGCACTGCTGAGACCCGGTCCCAATATAACCCTGGCTGTTGAATTCGACATAAAACCCTAACTTTGAACTTTGTGGAATGTGATGGCCACTGTCGCTTTGGGTAAGCAGACAACAGGTGGCTGTTTGGTCTGGAGTAGGCTGTACTTACCTGGTAAAATTTACTGCAATGACTTATGGAGTTGTTGTAATGGATGGTTGGTGAACTTCCTGTGCTGGCTGGACTTGGTGCACTGGCTGCTGCTACAGTGTCTGCTGAAATGGGTGCTGCCAGAGTGGCTGTGGAATTGGCTTATGGGACATGAGCGGCTGGGAGAAAGTGGCGAATGGTCCACATGTAACAATAGCCTGATAGAGCCTATGTTCTTGCTCGTGACTGTTTTCTTTAGAAGTCATTAAATGAGCCATTGAACTGCTCCTTATCCTTTCTGCAAATCCATTCACAGTAAGTAGAACTTGGGGTATTGCTGCTTTTCTTGAAAATAATCTGCTTCAGGCAATCCTCGATTGCATAGAACTTCTCCGTCTCTCTTGTACCTCTTAGGTGGTGATCAGCCTCACTGATACTGGGTATGGCACATGGTAAGGGACGAAAATGGAAGGGGCTTGGAAAGGGGTTTGGGAGAGGCCTGGAAGTCTAAAAGGCTGTGAATCTTGGGTTGATTCACAGGACCCCAGATGGAAAAATCAGTGTTCCACTGTTAATGGGCCAGAGGCTTATGATGTGCCAGCAGCAGAAGCACTAGATACTGTGGCCTCGGGGAGGGACTTGAATGCATTCTCGGCTGTGAGATGTCTAACTATGTCTAACTATTATCACTTATCCACTACTTGCGACCTGTTGAAACCCTATTAAAAGTGTGCTCATAAACTAATGACAAAATTCTGTCTATTATATCCTATCAATTTGTAAAGCATCAAGTCTCATAAAAGTTTAGTATTTATTCAAATAAAGATGTTGCCCTCTGAAATTCTAGCGAAGAAATAATTACCAGTCCACAATCGGGGTTGGAGGTGGGGGTTATATACACAATGGTGCCACTTTGATGTGATTTTTACACAAAACCTATAGGGAAGCTATTCATAAGTACTTTTCCCAAACGTTTAGATTGTACACTCCAATCCTAACATTCGGAGTGGATTCCTTACAATCTCATAGAACTCGGTGTGTTCGGGAGGCTATCCAATTGTCTGATTTGCTTGTAAACAAATTGAAATCTTGAGAGGTTTACAATTGGTTTGGAAAGGTATATATGATTGGCCAATGTTTCCGATTGCTATACAAACAGTGAAAGATAGGTTTGAGACCTTCTTACCAATAAAATGGGTTTATGAAAGATACGATAGGTTTAAGATATGTTTGCAATGTGGTTTCCAAAAGCAAAATCTGATAAGGAGTTCAAGATAATTTCAGAACCATTTGAATGGTTTCAAAACCATTTGAAATTATCAGAAAGGCATGTAATTGGCTGCCAATTGCTCCTGAATTCTTCACTATAGTCCCATTTGTTAGGATCGTGGCTTATCAACATTCCGATTGAAAAGATTGCCTCCATGAACAGAATATTTTCATGATCCCAAACCTCAGGGGCAAATCCAGCCTTTAAGTAAGGTGGGGGTTCACATCAGAGTAAGGTGGGGGTTCACATCAGACATACCATAACTAGAGGGGGTTGGGGGGGCATGCCCCCCGGGAAAGAGAGTAATTTTTGGTAAAAATATAGTGCATTTCCTGTAAATTTGACACCACTCTCAAGAAATAATTTTGTACTTTGGGTTGAACCCCTTTACATTATTTTTAAAGGGGGGGGGGGGGGGTCAAAGCCCCTGACCCCCCCACCCCCCACCCCCCTGGATCCGCTAGTGAACCTGTCTAGCGGATGTTCAGCTTGACTAGTGGAACTGTCCAATTACTCTTGTAGTTGATTATACTCTACCACGTGAGCAACATAGCCCCTGTTTAAACACGCTTAAAAGTCTTTGTGGGTGAACATATCTGTCCCAGTTGAGCGTCCATGGCTCAAGTGTTTATTTGTAACGACCCTACATCATAATTTTTAGCCATATTGTCTTCACCTTACTTATTGTGTCACCTGATAAGACAACAATGTAGCACTTGTCCTAATCTTCTCTGTTGCCACAACTACTTGGGACAATTTGGTCGGGTTTTTGAAAGAGTGATGACGATAAGTTATAGCTGCCACTCATTAGTGAAAATATTACTTGGGACAGACAACAGATAAGCCACACACAGTGAACTAAAAATAATGCAGGAATATAGGGTGGAGTTACAATAAGTCATGACACACTACGAGTGGAAAATCATTTGGGAGTAGAAAATCATCTGGAGATTTTTATAGCAAATTTTATTTCTATATAGCATATGTTCCTAAGTTTAGGAAGTAATATCTTATTTCTAGTGGGTTTATGAGAGATTTTGGTTGTTATAGCTTACTTAAGCTGGAAAAGAAATGCCACCAAGAAAGAGGTGAAGAGGAAACTTGTTACTGGGAACAAAGAGGAGGCTGAGCCAGTGGCAGTAGCACATACTGAGGCAACTTACACAGACATGATGGAAACAGAGTCACAATATTGGGACTACAGTAGAAGATACAGGGTAAGTCTAAACTGCAGCAGCACGAGTCACAGCACCAAATTCAAGGGACCACAGAGTCCCTAAACCCCTTCATACTTACAGACTTTGCAGTCTTCCACACACTCTGAGGAAGTGCAATGTACTAAGCATGGTCAACAACCAAAGACTACTGGTGTAGTTTATGAGGCATCAACACAATCGTCCATTGGTGCCCAAGTTATGACCCCATTCCAAAATCTAATACCTTGTGTCCTGCTATTTTCCTTCACTCAAGAAAAGTGGAGAAGTCTTTCAGCTCGGCTTACGGGCACTATATGTTGAAGATTCACATATTATATCATCTGCCTCTTCTTTGATCCATAGCCTTGAACTTTGATATTTTGCTCTGGACACATGCGACAGATTATTCACAGTTGGATGTGACTGGATCTTACCATTACATTCATCTCATAACGTGACATCACCAGTGTCAGCTATCACAGCTTCTAAGCCACCTCATAGTCTATCTGTCTGAGCCAACAGCCACTTCACCCAGAGCATCAACAACCACCACAATATCAGTAACGATGTTGTATGCTTAAAATATGAATCCCTCAGAATCAGAGGCAAAAAATCCCTACATGATACCTTAGTCACACGTGCATTAAAGGAAAAATGTCCCTTGAACAATCTCAAAGACTAAAATGTTATAAGTAAATATTTTTCCAACATTAAAATTTGGGGATTTAATTTTAGTAAAAATAAACAAGAATGCAAATTAAATTTAGATCCCTGACAAGTGTCTTCAGGTTTCTAAGCTTTCTTCAGATAGACTCAGGGTAGGCAAGGTTGCACATCTTCCTTTTTCAACTGGATTGTCATGAGAGCCTCCAAAGTTAGAAATTGGGGAGGTCTAATGATAAGTCATAAATTTTTGCCATGTGTGATTTATCAGTGTATATACAGATGAGCACGAGAAAAAATTCAAGCCACTTTTTAGAAAATAGTTACTACACTGTTGTTTGGCTAATGCTAATTACAACAAATTGCAGAGAAGATCAAAAGAAAGATCAATATATGGTAAAAGTGTATGCACACAGAGATAATTCAAATTTTTATAAAATTCCACTCTTTGGAAAATTAATTTGTGGGGTCTTACACTTATGCTCAAATTTATCATGCAGTGTTAATATCATCACATAAGTATACAATTACCGAAATTTATGACACACTAATGTAAAACACATAAAAGTTGTAAAAACAAGAAGAGTCAGATAAAATTAGAATCATTAGGGGAATATGGAGTCATGCATTGAAGAGATAGAACGGGTGAGCTCTTAGGAGGTATCTTTTAAGCTGACAGCTAAAACCAATAATTGTATTTCATGATTTTACAATTGCAACATGCAAAATCATAATTATGCCAATAAAGTGAATATACAACATTGATGTTTTTGTCTTCTACAACATTAAACACGGCATATTTGGGCATGTTATGAGATATTACGTGACAGTAAGTATGAAATATTCATAAAGCACCAAATTGATAGACATCCTTTAAGGCATTAGTTGCCAACTAGGGGTAGTCCAACTTCTGGATAGAAGTCTGTGTCCATGGCCTGTGGTATAAATTCAGTAATACTATCTTGGGTTCTCTTGATGGAGCTTGTTTCATTCAGTGGAAGCAGCGACTACAAAACTCCACATCCCCATGCTTTTGTTTGGTCTGGCTGAGGTAACCGAGAGGTGATAGCCCTGTGTGAGGTCACTACACTTAAATAAAGAAAACAGATATTGGGGTTCTCTAAAATGTTTGTTTTGAAGGTAAGGAGGTTGCATTTAAATTGTATATGATACTGAATGGGATAGTGAGTGTATTTAATTTAAGAAATGTGTCATATGACTGAATTTGCTTAGTTTGCACAGGATGCAACATTTCTTTCTTGAATTCTTTGAATTGTACTAACATACACATTTTTGTGTGATAGAGCAGGGAGTTACAGTATTCGAGGCAGCTGCTGACAATAGTGTTTGTCACCTTCACAGCCATGCATTTCACGGGTTAGATACTTACAGATCCTATGTAGTTCCCAGAGATGTTAGTAGCATACACAACACGAATAAAACATGTCTTTGCATTGAGTTGTCAGCATCCAGGGCGACGCCAAGGTTTTTGGCTGATTCAACTGGTTCTATGATGTTACCAAGGAGAATTTCAGGGAATGATGACTTTCTGGAATTTCTAGTTTGATCATTGCTGATCAAAATAAATTCAGTTATGGGGTGATTTAATTTGAGTTTGTTATTTTTCCATCCACACCTAGATGGCTTCAAAGCAATTAGCCAGTTCATTGATATTTGAGCTAAAATACCTTGGGTTTAGTTTCAAGTAAATTTGTGTATTATCTGCATAGAAGTGATGTGTGACACTGAATTTAGATATGATTGTGCTAAGAGGAATTGTGTATAGGGTAATAAGGAGTGGATCCAAGACTGAACCTTAAGGAACCCCATGGGGGTAGTGATAAATTGATAGCTGGTGATGGAATAATATAAGTGCAGATGTATTTCACCTGTTTTCGTTTATTTGTGCTTACTGTCTAGAGCTGTTATTGATTCTGTAAAGAAAATAAACTTTAGCATTATACCCAGTCATTTGATCTTATTTGAACTTTTTTTATTTGTGTGAAATTATTTGGCCAGACACTTTCTTTTCAGCTATTCAAAATGTATATGTTTCTTACATTATTCCAGTATTTTGGTTGATTTTATCTGCCACTGTTGCCTTGTGGGTGACACACTTGCCTAGGAACACTGAGGACGTGGGATCAAACCCAGGTATAGGCAGATATAAATAGTGACCACTTAAAATGGCGGTCCTCTGTTATGGGGTCCTATCCCCAGTGGCAAGCTAAAGAACCTCAGAGATGTGATTAATGGTTATCCTTGAGCCTCGGTCTTTCAGTTAGGGGAATGTACTTGAGAGCTTAGGTTGTATTTGTGCAGTCAGTTGTGTTAAATAGCACTTTGAGGCCTGTAGTATATGGAGATATTGCATGGAGTATAAGTATACAATAACAAAACATAATGTTAATTTCTTGTTTACCTGCAAAAAGGCTCTTTACTGTTCAGCCAGTGAATTTTGTCACCCAGTGAATTTTATTACCTGCAATTTAAACCCTCAAAGACCAGCCATATATTTGTTATAACACATGTAACCACAGCTTGGAATATTAGTATGTAATTCAGCGTTGAAAATTAAGCAAAAATGTTTTAATATTGTCATGAAATACAGATGACGAAATTCACTGGCTGACGAAATTCAGTGGCTGAGCAGTAGATATAAACGGCTAATTTAATGAGTGGAAATCTATCGACGTTTGTTTACTTGTATTTCATTTCCGGTTATGTTGAGAGACCTCCACAACCTTCAACGACGAGCACGTTCATTTTGGAAAGAATGGCAGAAAATGTATATTTGTTTGTTCCAAACTTAATAGGTTAGTGCAAATTCAACTTATATCGATTCACACTTTGTTTTAGCATCTGGTTTTGTGTCCACTGGAGTGATACTGCTCAGCCAGTGAATTTCGTCACCCCAGTGAAGTTTGTCACTCGTATTTTATGACAGTATTAAAACATCTTTACTGTGATCTTCCTGCAAACAATTATACCTTGCTCTCCAAGGCAACTATTCCACTTTTTAAAATGTGGATATTGCTAGTCCTTGAACGCATTTATAGCAGGTGACGAACTTCACTGGCCGACCAGTACTAGACGTGGTTACCTCGGCCCTACTTTACTTGCGTGTAGAGCCGTGGCACGACCCCACATCAAACTGGAGATTTGCATAAAATCCTTTTCTGTTGAATAAAACTTGATGAAATGACAGGAAATGGTACTGCCTTGCTACCAATTATCGCCGGCTACCAATTATCGCCAGACAGAATTCAAATGGATATAACTTCACCAAAGTAGCATCCCAAGTCTAGCAAATAAGGTAAAGCTATTTCCAAAGTGAATGGAACAAATACACAACAAAAAGCTTTCAAAATATATAACCATAACTGAAATATGACTATTTTATTTTCTGGTGACGATAATTGGTAGCCGGCGATAATTGGTAGAAAGGCAGTATGTAGTTAAAAACAATTGCTATTAAGCTAAGGACACAATACCTAAATACAGCATGTGTATAAAAGACATGCTATTTTACACAACTTTTATAATAAAAGAACATTTTCAAATTTTTAGAGAAATGGTCAAAAAAACATTGAAAATGAGGAAATGTCTTATTTTTAGTTAACTATGTTTGCATGTTGACTGATTTTTGAAGGAAATATAACAAAGTAATTGTGGGAACAGTTGTTTGTACACATTTATATGGAATATGTGTTTTATGCAAATCTCCAGTTCTATGTGGGGTCGTGCCACGGCTCTACACGCAAGTAAAGTAGAGCTGAGGTAACCACGTCTAGAGTGATACTGGTCGGCCAGTGAATTTCGTCACCCCACTGAAGTTCGTCACCTGCCGTAAAAATGCTCAAGGACAGGCAATATTCATATTTAAATAAACGGAATAGCTTCTTTTAATGGCAAGGTATACATATATGCCGTAACTGGACAGTAAAAACTCTTTAATATTGTCATAAAATGCAGTGACAATCGAACTTTACTGGGGTGACGAACTTCACTGGCTGTGCAGTATTCCCTTTCAGCAATTGTGGCGGGATCAAGTGAAGAGAGAGGCGCACTCGGTCGAAACGCCATTAAAACATGGATCGCAAAGTATCTGGTTCAATGTGACTGCACATTCATTCTGAAATACATATATTGAAAACCTCATCCAAAAAACGAAGATTTGAGCTTGTAGTTTAAATAATCGATAATGTGAATATATTGAAAACACATACATCGGCTATACTAGGGATGGGTCGGTAGGCTTGATATCAAGAGCATTTTACTGAAATATATTGATGAGATTTTACAACTGCCACTTCGCGTTGTCAACACATATAATGGAAGGAAAACTTAAAATATTGGGTACATACCTAAAATTAGAAGAAACTATACGCTTTTCCAATATTTTATCCAAACTTTATACAGTACTAGCAATTACCTTGAGCAGAACTGTCATGTTTTGGTTATGACACTTTATAACTTTAATCTCGCTTAAAGGAAAACAAACAAGAAATATGAAGAAATTATGAGCTTTAACCAGATATTTTGTGCATTTAGGCATGTTTATTGAGATATCGTTAAGAGGAAAGATCCATGTTTGGTTGGGATGTACTAAAACAAGCAGTCCCGGAATTGGTACGGTTTTGCATTGGCGACCTCCCAATGTACATATTTTTCATACCGACCCATACCTATCCTGTATTTATCTTCTCACAGAACTTAAGCGGCAATGGGCAATGTTAGTACTTGGATGGGTGACCGCTTCCTCGCACAACTAATATCTCTGATGGCTTTGCTGCTCGCGCTAGTAGACAAAAACCCCTTTCGACATTGTTTTTTTGCTGTGTATAGCTTCCCGCCATAACCTGGCACACCTTGGACGCAAGATTCTTACTTGTGGTTATTACCTGTCTAACATCGTGGATTTCTATTGATTAATAGATGCATTGACACAAGCGCAAACTATATATGTGCTTTAACAACAAAATATTAAACAATAAATGTTTCATAAGGCTTAAGGGCCAATAATATAATTCTACAAGAAATCAGCCCAGAATTAGCACCCCCCGGCTTTGAAAAATTTGTATATGGAAAGTACCGAAGGTATTTAAGTTATTGCTGTCGTCATTACTTCTTCCTTATTTGGTGTGTGAAAGTGCACGAGTTTTACCGATTACAGTCAAATGTTAATAAATATATCATCTTGCGTTTTGTGCCATGTTGAGGCGTGTGCCATGATATGGTGTGAAGCAATAATTGGCCCATTAATCAATTAGTAAATGTGTTTAAAACTTTAAAAGCAGGTTTTACAAATTTATATGAGCATTTGGTTACAATGAACAGATAACAGTTGCTTAATATTGGTGGACATATTAGTACCATGCACTATGTGGCAACAACACGAATTTTTACTCTGTTTTAATACCAACATAAGCAGAATTGCGTAAAATATGAGGATTTATTAATTCCAGACTGCATCTGTTAAATAAAGAAAGCAATACAAAATGAAATTATCTTTATCATGGATAATGGAAAAAATGCCAGTAGGTAATAAAAAAAAAATGGACACAAAAAGATAAAAATTATAGAACTATATGAATTTACATTGAAATTGGAGATGAAGATGCAGTAAAAATACTGACTGAATTTTGGTGGCTGAGAGTTATTATAAAGTACTGGGTGTATGCAGAAAGTATCATGATGTGTATTAGTATTCTGTTTCCACACTAGAACTATTTGTTCAGTAGGATATTGCATTTTGTTTTGTAGGGTATGGCAGGATTGTGTTGGCCCTTATATCTTTCTACTATATGCCTACTGACTATGTCATTGCTACCTGGTGTTATCTGTTGAGTGGTCTTCTTGATGCTTTTGATGGTCATGCTGCCAGAGCACTTGGGCAGAGTAAGTCCCTTGCTTCTATTATATATTGTAAAATGTAAATGTTCATATTTCTATCTGTCATTTAAACAGTTTCAGTATTGGGATGTCAGAACGGTGACTGACCAAACACTGTACTTCACCTCTAAGGACCTTTATTATTTGTTTTGAAGAATCTGTGTATATTATTGTTCATGTGTGTTATCATCTCACAGCCTTAAGGGCTGTCAGGGTATTGTTTTCATCCATGGTGTCCGGATGGGTGGGCGGGTGGGCAGCGGGAAAAGTTTGTCCGGGCTGTATCTCAGAAACCGTAAGGTGTAGGAAGTTGATACTTGGTAGGGACATTGGTTAGGATGTGTAGGTGTGCAACGTCATGGTCTGATCTTGATTTGACCTTGCCGTATTGACCTTGACCTGTAATATCTTGTCCGGGCTATATCTGGGAAACCGTAAGGTGTAGGAAGTTGATACTTGATAGGGACATTGGTTAGGGGGTATAGGTGTGCAACAACATGGTGTGACCTTGATTTGACCTTTGACCTTGCCGTAGTGACCTTGACCTATAAAATTTTGTACCGGCTATATCTCGGAAACAGTAAGGTGTAGGAAGTTGATACTTGGTAGGGACATTGGTTAGGGGGTGTAGGTGTGCAACAACATGGTGTGGCCTTGATTTGACCTTGCTGTAGTGACCTTGACCTATAAAATCTTGTCCGGGCTATATCTCGGAAACTGTAAGGTGTGTGAAGTTGATATTTGGTAGGGACATTGGTTAGGGGGTGTAGGTGTGCAACATCATGGTCTGACATTGATTTGACCTTGTCGTAGTGACCTTGACCTATAAAATCTTGTCCTGGCTATATCTTGGAAACCGTAAGGTGTAGGAAGTTGATACTTGGTAGGGACATTGTTTAGGGGGTGTAGGCGTGCAACGTCATGGTGTGACCTTGATTTGACCTTTGACCTTGCTGTAGTGACCTTGACCTTTAAAATCCTGTCCGGGCTATATCTTGGGAACCATAAGGTGTAGGAAGTTGATGCTTGGTAGGGACATTGGTTAGGGGTTGTAGGTGTGCAGCATCATTGTGTGACCTTGATTTGACCTTTGATCTTGTCATAGTGACCTTGACCTTTAAGATCTTGTTGCACCTTTGGGTCTGTCTTTTGATGCAGATTAAGCACTGTTAAAGTCATATTATAATTCATTAAGAATTTTACTTTTACAACTTCCTATTGTAACAGATGGAATTTCATCAAGTGAGCCACAGATTTTGCTCCAACACCACACATAAGCATTCATTGAATGTATTACCACTTCTGTATGCATGGTAATATTCAAAACATCTAAACCATAATTTGGCCATGCCAGATGTAGATAAAGAGTACATGCATTATCTTTCTCTTAGACATTATTTTCTCTATTTAAACATTGTTTGGACCTTTATGTTACTGATATTGCTCTGAAAGTATCCTGAACTTTGTACTGATACAGTACTTCTATATCTCATGGTGTTAAAAATATTTCCCTGTGGGGTACGGGCATGCTATGATGCTATTTTTCTTTGCTGGTGTTTCAAAAGAAAAAGTGGCAGACACATGGCAGACTGCATCAATTGAAGTACATGTATTGTGAAAAGTGGTGTTTCACATGGTTCGTGTCATGACATCTAGTTAATAATATACATAGGATAAAGGCTTAAGATGTCCTCTATTGTGATATTTTATTTAAAGCAAATCATATTTTGGTTTACAAGACAGTGAAATAATAAATGTAATTTAACAGCAACTTCTGGTAATTGTATCCACCGGATGCCTCCGCTACTTTGGTTTAGCGCTCGCTACACCGCTGCCGTGTGTAGAGAGATTATCGGTGTTAACTCTCTCAGAGGAAAACTACACCAGCTAGGTTCACCAAATTTGCAGGATATGGGGGGTAAGCTTCTCTGGGAATGAAATTAGCCTCATTATGAAAAACAAGATGGCCGTCGTGGGCATTTCTTTGAAAAATTATCTACATTTTTCTACTGACTGTTTCTAATAGGTAGAAGGTTGAATGTCTTCATAGGTGATATGTATAACAGATGTACATGTCTCTACAATGTTGCATACATTTGACCTTGAAGCTCTTAATTCAAGGTCATCCATGGAGTGCTGAAGTAACCCACATAGCAGACTTTAAAAGTGCCTATATCTCCCTTATTATTGGTCCCAGAGATTTGCAATGTGAAACTAAACTACAGGAAATAATGTGCTGCGAATCTTCTGATGTGGTCATATTTGACCTTGTACCCCTCCTTCAAGGTCAAACAAGGATAGCCAAAGTTAAAAGTGCTTTCGCTTATTATTGGTCCTAGAGGTTTGGAATGGTAAACCAACACATAGGAAATCGTGGGCTGGGAATCTTCTGGTGTGGATGGATTTGACTTTGGGCCCCTCCTTCAAGGTCAAACAAGGATAGCCAAACTTAAAAGTGCTTATAACTCGCTTATTATTGGTCATAGAGGTTTGGGATGATAAACCAACCTATATGAAATCATGGGCTGAGAGTCTTTTGGTGTGGTCAGATTTGACCTTGGGCGACTCCTTCAAGATCAAACGAGGATAGCAAAAGTTAAAAGTGCTTATAACTCGCTCATTATTGGCACAAGAGGTATGGGGTGGTAACCAACATATGGAAAATCATTGTCTGGGAATCTTCTGGTGTGGACGGATTTGACCTTGGGCCCCTTCTTCAAGGTCAAACAAGGATAGCCAAACTTAAAAGTGTTTATAACTCGCTTATTTTTGGCCCTACAGGTTTTCAATGTGAAACCAACTTATAGGAAATCATGGGCTGGGAATCTTTTAGAACCGGATAGTTGGTTTCTATTCGATTTATAAAAGAGCAAACGAAATCCGGTGATAAATTCCAATAACCGGTTCCCGAAATGTCACATATTTCACATCAAAACGTATAAAATATTGCACAGAAACGTTTAAAAGTATTAACTTCTGTAATATTTTGCCAATATACACTGAAATAATATCCAAAACGTCTGTTTTATCACCAAATAAACCACATTTTAGTTGAAATTATTGTTCATGTACACGCAGAGAAAGTTTTACAACTTGACTACAGCTTGGTGTATACTAATTCGAACGAATCCGGTTTCCGCCGAATTTTTGTTTTCGGGACCCGGTTTCCATATTTACATTCGATCGTAACACTAGAATCTTTTGATGTTGTCAGATTTAACATTGAGTCCCTCCTTCAGCATCAAACAAGGAAGGCCAAACCTAAAAGTGCTTGTAACTCGCTTATTATTGATCCTAGAGGTTTGCACTGTGAAACCAACATATAGGAAATCATGGGCTGGGAATCTTCTGATGTTGTTAGATTTGACCTTTGGCCCCTCCAAGGTCAAACGATGGTTCACTGGCTTTGGTGAGTTGTCTTTCCGGTGGATACAAATTTGCATCGGTTCTCCAATGCGTAGGTTTAGTTAGCATTCACCTTTTCCTGTTGTAATTCAGTGTGCTTTATACACATGGGCATATTGATATTTTGTTGAAGCCCCACTATAATCTTCTGTATTATTAATGCCAGAAAAATTCTGTCAGACCACCAACACCAGAATTGGCTGTTGTGCTGTTTACTTATATTTACACCATTCAATGTTTGAAGGTTCTAAGTTTGGAGCCATGTTGGATCAACTGACAGACCGTGCAGGCACTATGTGTTTACTGGTGGTGCTGTCCAGCTTCTACCCCAAATACATGTTCTTATTCCAACTCAGCATGACCATTGACATTGTGAGCCACTGGCTACATCTGCACAGGTGAAGGTCTTTGTACATATCCATGAAAAGTTGAAAACACTAAGTTTTCCTTTAATATTGGAGAAAACTGTATTTCAGATAGAGGTACATCAATGTTGATACATTTATAAAAGACTTGTTCAAGGTTTCTTTGTGCTTAGAGTAGTGTTTAAATCATTTGGGTTTATGGATATCAATATTGAATGCAAAAATATTTCAATATCGGCTGATATCGGGGGATTGAGAATGTCTTCCAAAACAATAGATATCCGCAATATCGATAAACAATGTACCCACTGGCTTAGATAGTTTCATATATGTGTTGAATGGGTTATAAGCTAAGTTTTGACACATATTTTTTAATCATCAGGATTTTTAGATTTAAGTTTGTTCATAAATAACATATATTTGGTTGTAAAATTTGTTTATGCAGTAATGTCTTAACAGTTCACTTATATGCCTTATTTATCTTTCCATTGGCAATATCACTAAGGAGTCAAAACAGTGCAACTCAAATGTTAAAGTAATGTTTAAAGAAAACCTATGTTAAAGTATTGTTTAAAGAAATTCTGTCTTTTGTTTAAGTTCTTTGATGAAGGGCGCAGAAAGTCACAAGAAAATAGATCTGAGTGGCAACCCAGTGCTGAGACACTATTACACAAACAGGGTACAGTATCCCATGTTACTGAAAAACGTGAAAACTTCTCAGAAGAACATAGGACAAACATAAAAATGGTTTTTACCCCACAGCCTTTAAAGGTTATACAAATGGATGGCAGGCAGATGGGTAGAGAGTCGGCTGGGCAAGCAGTGGGAAAAATCTTGTCCAGGGTTTTATATCAGAAGAGTGGGGTGTAGGATGTTGATATATGGAAAGGACATCGGTTAGGGGTTTAGGTGAGTGTTGTCATGGCATGACCCTGATTTAACCTTGCCCTAGTGACCTTGACTGTTACATTTTGTTCGGGCTGTATCTCTGAAAAAGTAAAGTGTAGGAAAGTGATACTTGTTAGGGACATTGGTTGTTGGGTATAGGTATATGGATTGCTGCAACTGATTCTTATATATACTTTTACCTAATTGTGCTATCTCCATTGACAACTATATGTCAATTAATAAATTTAAAATTTACTCTTTCTTAAGTGTTATTTCTCCAGCATCTTTATATAACTTACAATGTCTGTTCTGAAAGACTCCAGATCTTCGTTCTGTTTTACCTCTTCTATAACTCATGATTTCAGTGCTATTTCCCCTGAGGCTGTGGGGTACGGGAATCTCTGATTCTATTTTGTGATACAGATACACCAAGGTGATTAGCTATATTTGTGTGTATAATAGAAATAAAAATTGAGCTTTGAACTAGTTATTAGTGGGGTAATTGGTCTCAAATTTAACAGGGCCTTATAAAATATTTCTTCAGATTATTTAACAAATAGGCATGTAAGTGAATAACTTCAGAATAATCACAATAAGCATAATGGCATAGAGAAGACAAGTATCTAGTTGTTTCAAATGCTTGTATATGACCTTTATTGACTGATGTTTGTATTGAAAGGTTAATGACAGATTGAGCAATAATTTATGCCTAAAGTCTTTATTACAGTAATTAATTTAATTTCTGTGTGGTATTGAAAATCAGGTTGAGTAATACTGTTGTGTAATTGCTTGTTAGTTTGATGTTACTGACATGTCATGTGGTTTAGAGATCTCAAAGCCATATGCCCTGTTAATTAAAAGGCACTGTTAAGGTATTTCCCGAGTATTGATATTATTGGTCTGCAGGTCATGCTTGATACTGTCAAATTAATCTGGTGTATTATCCAGACACCAGGGGGTACTGTTCCAAAGTTGTGTTTGGTTCATTAGGTTTTCATTATGTAAAAGTAAACTGTTCTCTGCATGAATATCTATTGCATTATATTTAATGTGCATAAAATGTGATGATCTGCCAATGTATTCCATTTAAATAGAATAAATAAAGTGATATCATTGATATGCCAGAAAATATGAAAATAAGAGAAGAAATGAATCCACAAATATTTAGAGTGCCTGCTGTTGCATCTCAAATGATTTGTTATTCAGTGGGTGACTAATTGTACCTTTCAGAAAGTGCTGTTTGTGATGTGTGCAGGCAATGAGCTCTTCTATTCCATGCTCTACCTGATGTACTTCACTCCAGGCCCTGTGGGTATGTGTTGCTCAGTGAAATAATTAACTTGATCCATTAAATGTTTTCATTGCTACTGAAATGTGAATTATTATAATCCTAATTTATAGAAAACTGCAATATGTGCCAATTAAAATGGTTTGTTTAGTTTGTTGTTGGTAATAAACTATGTCCTTCATCTTCCTCCATTGGAACCCAAATTGTCCGAAGAATCACCTGGGTTCACATTATTACTCACCCCCCCAAAACACGATATATGCATGCCTAACCTCTCCAACAAAATGCAGAGTTCAGATTATTTACGGATTTTTTTGCATATTTTAATTAAGTTTTATATTAAGTGCACAATTCTAACCAAACTGCAAAATAAAATAAAATAAAAACAAAAAACAAAAAAAACTATATAACCACAAAATAAAAGTGATAATTCCCCACACTGAAAAGTTTCAAGGGTTTTGATTGGCTGAGCATGAATATGGTAGAATGGTTTTGATGGGTTGTGTGTATGTGAGCTCGTGCATTTATTCTATAAAGACAAATACTGAGGTTTCAGACGTTGATTGTTGCATTAGATACACTATTTTGTAATTTTGTGAGGTATGTTGTTTGTTTTTTGAATATTTCCCTCTTATAACCTGTCTTTTGTATCTCCATGATCACATTGTCGTCCATCTCCAGCGTTGCTGGTTATCCTAGTGGAGGGCCCATGGGCACTTCCCTAGATGATAGCCCTGGTACAGGTATTGTTTATCGATATTGAAATTTTTATCAAGTCATGCTGAGTATACTGATAGCGATAATGTAGGGTGCAATATCAATATCGGGACATAGTACTTAATAAATGGAATTAAGATGTTTTCCATTCAAATAAAATACAAAATTCGAAGAATATATTGGTTTTCATTAGGGCTGCAAGCGAGCCCGAAAATGCGCCTCGATTCCTCGTTTTAGAAGAATCGATTCGGACTCGGTTAATCGCTTGATTATCGCCCACGAAATAAACTGCTTCATATTTTGACATATCACGCCTTATAAAATGGTTACAAACCACACAACAGGAAGGAATTTTGATAATTTATTGAATTTGGGGGAAAAGACGCATTTATATTGCAAAATATAAGAAACTTTAACCATCTTTATATTGCGAGATTTGAGGCGTCTTCGAAATACGTTATAATAAAATGCCATCTTATAAAACGTTGTTACACAAAGAATTAAAGCTTGCAAATACTTAAAATATATAAATATTGAAATGGAAATGCCTTATATTAGTAAAATATATAAACATATTCATATATTTGAAGAAAAAATAGAATTTTGTGGTAGATTTTACATCTATGTTTAGTTGTTTTCGAAGATCCGGTTCACTTTTCTTGCCTCGAGTATTTAACTGAATCGTTTCGCTTCCGAGTAACCGAAGAATCGTTGCAGCCTTAGTTTTCATATCATTTTTGTCAACTTTCACTTACTGCTTAAGTGGAAATGCCATATTTATCTCCCGCCGGCCGGGCGGGAGATTATAAAACGCATTCCGTGCGTGTGTTCCTGTGTTATTGAGTGTGTGTCACGCTTTTATAAAGGGCTGTACATCACACTGGTTGTTTCTCCTTGGCCTTTTCAATGTTTTTTATGACCTTATTGCTTATGTCCTTTCATTTGATGCTGTTATTTCACACCTAGGACCATAGCTAAGTGAGTAACAGCAATGGTGGCTACTTTGAGTAAAGTGCTCATAACTCCAAAACGACTGCATTTAGAGTGTTTCTGTAAAATACATTGTTCAGCTACTTTCTCCATGCCTACAAGATGGTACCATTTTTAGGGTTCTATCTTCATAGCTAAATGAGTAATAGCTATTTTCTGTTATTAACAATGAGCAAAATGAGTAAATTGATTTTGTCTTTGTAACTGTTACTTACAATATTGGCCTGAAATATGTTGTTCAACAACTCCTTCATGTACTATATCATGGTGAGGTGTCCAAGGTGTAGCACCATAGCTAACTGATTAATAGCTATACTAAGTTTAACATTTGACCATTGAGCAAGTCACTTATAACTCAAAAACTATTGAATATAGAGGATTTTTGTCGAATATGTTGTTCACCTATCTTTTGGATATACTGTATTGTGAATTTTCACAGCTGTAACTCCATAGCTAACTGAGTAATAGCTATTTTGATGATAACCATAATGAGTAAATGGCTTATATCTTCAAAAGTATTGCAGCTACACAATTTTGTTCCAATATGTTGTTCAGCTACTATCTCCACAGCTACAACATGGTCACTAGTTTGGAAGTGTATCTCCATAGCTAAGTGAGTAATAGCTACTTTGTCAATTTTTAATGATAACCATAATGAGTAAATGCCTTATATCTTCAAAGGTATTGCAGCTACACAATTTCTGTCCAATAAGTTGTTCATCTACTTTTTTGTGAACTGTAACATATTTAAGTTTCACAACTGTTGCTCAATGTACAAGTGAGTAATGGCTACTTTATTGCTACTTTTGGTGAAAATGTGAAAAATGACAAATATCTCGCAAACCGTGATAGCTACTTTGTCAATTTATAATGATAACCATAATGAGTAAATGCCGTATATCTTCAAAAGTATTGCAGCTACACAATTTTGTTCCAATATGTTGTTCAGCTACTATCTCCACAGCTACAACATGGTCACTAGTTTGGAAGTGTATCTCCATAGCTAAGTGAGTAATAGCTACTTTGTCAATTTTTAATGATAACCATAATGAGTAAATGCCTTATATCTTCAAAAGTATTGCAGCTACACAATTTTTCTCAAATAAGTTGTTCATCTACTTTTTAAGTCATTCATCTACTTTTGGGAGAGCTTTCACATGGTGAAGTTTCAGACTCTTAGGTAATTACTCACCTACTGAAAATGAGTAAATGCGAATTATCTCTAAAAGTATTGCAGATAGCCAATTTTTCTCAAATAACTCATTCACCTACTTTTGGGAGAGCTTTCACTTGGTGAAGTTTCAGACCCATAGCTAATTACTCACCTACTGAAAATGAGTAAACGCGAATTATCGCTAAAAGTATTGCAGATAGCCAATTTTTATCAAATAACTCATTCACCTACTTTTGGGAGAGCTTTCACTTGGTGAAGTTTCAGACCCATAGCTAATTACTCACCTACTCAAAATGAGTAAATGCGAATTATCTCTAAAAGTATTGCAGATAGCCAATTTTTCTCAAATAACTCATTCACCTACTTTTGGGAGAGCTTTCACTTGGTGAAGTTTCAGACACATAGCTAATTACTCACCTACTCAAAATGAGTAAATGCGAATTATCTGTAAAAGTATTGCAGATAGCCAATTTTTCTCAAATAACTCATTCACCTACTTTTGGGAGAGCTTTCACTTGGTGAAGTTTCACACTCATAGCTAATTACTCACCTACTCAAAATGAGTAAATGCGAATTATCGCTAAAAGTATTGCAGATAGTCAATTTTTCTCAAATAACTCATTCACCTACTTTTGGGAGAGCTTTCACTTTAACAGCAAAACTATTCAATTTAAAGGAGTTTTGTCAAATATGTTGTTCACCTACTTTTTGATGTAGTGCGGCGGGAGATCATACCACGGCAGTGGTCTTGTTGTTTATGTTTTGGGAAACTACTAAAACTTGCGAAAGAGTTTGGAAGGTCTCTCTAAGAAAACATCTGTGTTCTGATATTTCAATATCAATTGATAGAGAATGCAAAAGTATGGTTTGGTATCAATATATATTGTTATTCGATACCAACACTACTAGATTAATTAAACACTTCTCTAATTCTTTTAGTCACTATGCCCCAGTTCTTTGGAACTCTTTCCCCTTCCAAATAAGAAAAAGTCCCTCTGTTACATCTTTCAGGAAACACCTCAAAACCCACCTTTTCAATTCTAGTTTCCCAACTTAGTCTCCTTCCCTCTCGGTCTCACCCACAACTCTGGAACACTTACCTTGAACGCCCCTCGACTCTCCTTATTAAAAGTGATTTTTGTTAACTAGCGCACTGAGTTCCCCTAAGTGGGGAAGATATTGCGCCTGCAAAACAATAGGTTAGATTAGATTAGATTATTCCGGAAAACTGGTGATTTTTCCTCAAAACGAGAGAAGAAATAATATATATTGAGGCTTTTGACATTGCCAATGCATTTTATGAGTGCTGGTCATTCTTCATCGAGGGTGTGATAATCTCTATCTTACATCCTTAATGTTTCATATATTGATGAAAATCATTCAATTTCACAGAACAAGCAATCGAAAGGATTTTGGTAGATGTGGACACCTAGAAATATTTGATTTGTCTTCATACTTTTTTTTGCTCCTTGTGATTTTATGTTGTTTGTTTTTTCAAAATTTTTACTGTAATCTCTTGTGAACTCTGGATGATTTCAAATCACTTTTGATCTAAGTCAGCTCCACTTTTCACATTGTCGTTGAGGCAGTGATCATTCCATTGTGTATTCATCACAGTGTTCTCTGTTAAACCTGGCATCAGTGGATCTGATTAATTATGTCCACCCCCCTGGGGGGTGGATATATTATTTTTGCTTTTTTCGCCGTCCGATGTCCGATGTCCGGCGTCCGGCGTCCGATGTCCGGCGTCACGCATGGTTTCCGCTCATTTAAAGGAAAAGTATTAGAGCTATTGTCACCAAATTTGGTATGCAGGCTTATTGGGTCAGTAGCTTGCTTGGGATTGCTTTTGGCTGTTGTACCTCTTTTGCTTACTGAGTAATACTTAAGTACAGCTATTTTCAGTACCCATTGGTTTCCGTGCATTTAAGCCAAAATAATTAAAGATATTTTACTACAATTTTGAATACAAGATTGTTATGTCCATAGCTCGCTTGGTATTGCATTTGGGACTGATAGCTTTGTCAGTACATGAGTAATAGCCATTTAGGTACTTCATTGTGTATTTTCAGTACTACTTTTGAGTAATTTGCTAATATCTCAGAAACCGTGTGAGATAGAGCGATTTCGTCGAAATTTTCGACCCACAGGGTATTTAAGGAATGTAATATTTGCAATTTTCCAAAAATTTTCCCCTCCCCAAAAATGGCGGCCATTTTGAATTTTCGAATTTTTGCCAAAAATGGCAAAACACAAATTTGCTTCTATCTCCTTAACCGTGCCAGATAGAGCGATTTCGTCAAAATTTTTGACCCACAGGGCATCTGAGCATTGTGCTCTTGGTAATTTTTCCAAAAATTTTCCCCTCCCCAAAAATGGCGGCCATTTTGAATTTTCGAATTTTTACCAAAAATGGCAAAACACTAATTTGCTTCTATCTCCTTAACCGTGCGAGATAGAGTGATTTCGTCGAAATTTTCGACCCACAGAGTATCTAAGGAATGCAATTTTTGCAATTTTCAAAAAATTTTCCCCTCCCCAAAAATGGCGGCCATTTTGAATTTTCGAATTTTTGCCAAAAATGGCAAAACACAAATTTGCTTCTATCTCCTTAACCGTGCCAGATAGAGCGATTTCGTCAAAATTTTCGACCTACAGGGTATCTGAGCATTGTGCTCTTGGTAATTTTTACAAAATTTTCCCCTCCCCAAAAATGGCGGCCATTTTGAATTTTCGAATTTTTGCCAAAAATGGCAAAACACTAATTTGCTTCTATCTCCTTAACCGTGCGAGATAGAGCGATTTCGTCGAAATTTTCGACCCACAGGGTATCTAAGGAATGTAATCTTTGCAATTTTCCAAAAATTTTCCCCTCCCCAAAAATGGCGGCCATTTTGAATTTTCGAATTTTTGCCAAAAATGGCAAAACACAAATTTGCTTCTATCTCCTTAACCGTGCGAGATAGAGCGATTTCGTCGAAATTTTCGACCCACAGGGTAACTAAGGAATGCAATCTTTGCAATTTTCCAAAAATTTTCCCCTCCCCAAAAAATGGCGGCCATTTTGAATTTTCGAATTTTTGCCAAAAATGGCAAAACACAAATTTCCTTCTATCTCCTTAACCGTGCCAGATAGAGCGATTTCGTCAAAATTTTCGACCCACAGGGTATCTGAGCATTGTACTCTTGGCAATTTTTAAAAAAATTTCCCCTCCCCAAAAATGGCGGCCATTTTGAATTTTCGAATTTTTGCCAAAAATGGCAAAACACTAATTTGCTTCTATCTCCTTAACCGTGCGAGATAGAGTGATTTCGTCGAAATTTTCGACCCACAGGGTATCTAAGGAATGCAATCTTTGCAATTTTCCAAAAATTTTCCCCTCCCCAAAAATGGCGGCCATTTTGAATTTTCGAATTTTTGCCAAAAATGGCAAAACAAATTTCCTTCTATCTCCTTAACCGTGCGAGATAGAGCGATTTCGTTGAAATTTTCGACCCACAGGGTATCTAAGGAATGCAATCTTTGCAATTTTCAAAAAATTTTCCCCTCCCCAAAAATGGCGGCCATTTTGAATTTTCGAATTTTTGCCAAAAATGGCAAAACACCAATCTGCTTCTATCTCCTTAACCGTGCGAGATAGAGCGATTTCGTCAAAATTTTTGACCCACAGGGCATCTGAGCATTGTACTCTTGGTAATTTTTAAAAAATTTTCCCCTCCCCAAAAATGGCGGCCATTTTTAATTTTCGAATTTTTGCCAAAAATGGCAAAACACAAATTTGCTTCTATCTCCTTAACCGTGCCAGATAGAGCGATATTGTCAAAATTTTCGACCCACAGGGTATCTGAGCATTGGGCTCTTGGTAATTTTTACAAAATTTTCCCCTCCCCAAAAATGGCGGCCATTTTGAATTTTCGAATTTTTGCCAAAAATGACAAAACACTAATTTGCTTCTATCTCCTTAACCGTGCGAGATAGCGCGATTTCGTCGAAATTTTCGACCCACAGGGTATCTGAGCATTGTGCTCTTGGTAATTTTCCAAAAATTTTCCCCTCTCCAAAAATGGCAGCCATTTTGAATTTTCGAATTTTTGCCAAAAATGGCAAAACACTAATTTGCTTCTATCTCTTTAACCGTGCCAGATAGAGCGATTTCGTCGAAATTTTCGACCCATAGGGTATCTAAGGAATGCAATCTTTGCAATTTTCCAAAAATTTTCCCCTCCCCAAAAATGGCAGCCATTTTGAATTTTCGAATTTTTGCCAAAAATGGCAAAACACAAATTTCCTTCTATCTCCTTAACCGTGCCAGATAGAGCGATTTCGTCAAAATTTTCGACCCACAGGGTATCTGAGCATTGTACTCTTGGTAATTTTCCAAAAATTTTCCCCTCCCCAAAAATGGCGGCCATTTTGAATTTTCGAATTTTTGCCAAAAATGGCAAAACACAAATTTGCTTCTATCTCCTTAACCGTGCCAGATAGAGCGATTTCGTCAAAATTTTCGACCCACAGGGTATCTAAGGAATGCAATCTTTGCAATTTTCCAAAAATTTTCCCCTCCCCAAAAATGGCGGCCATTTTGAATTTTCGAATTTTTGCCAAAAATGGCAAAACACAAATTTCCTCCTATCTCCTTAACCGTGCCAGATAGAGCGATTTCGTCAAAATTTTCGACCCACAGGGTATCTGAGCATTGTACTCTTGGTAATTTTCCAAAAATTTTCCCCTCCCCAAAAATGGCGGCCATTTGAACTTTCGAATTTTTGCCAAAAATGGCAAAACACTAATTTGCTTCTATCTCCTTAACCGTGCGAGATAGAGTGATTTCGTCGAAATTTTCGACCCACAGGGTATCTAAGGAATGCAATCTTTGCAATTTTCCAAAAATTTTCCCCTCCCCAAAAATGGCGGCCATTTTGAATTTTCGAATTTTTGCCAAAAATGGCAAAACACTAATTTGCTTCTATCTCCTTAACCGTGCCAGATAGAGCGATTTCGTCGAAATTTTCGACCCACAGGGTATCTAAGGAATGCAATCTTTGCAATTTTCCAAAAATTTTCCCCTCCCCAAAAATGGCAGCCATTTTGAATTTTCGAATTTTTGCCAAAAATGGCAAAACACAAATTTCCTTCTATCTCCTTAACCGTGCCAGATAGAGCGATTTCGTCAAAATTTTCGACCCACAGGGTATCTGAGCATTGTACTCTTGGTAATTTTCAAAAAATTTTCCCCTCCCCAAAAATGGCGGCCATTTTGAATTTTCGAATTTTTGCCAAAAATGGCAAAACACAAATTTGCTTCTATCTCCTTAACCGTGCGAGATAGAGCGATTTCGTCAAAATTTTCGACCCACAGGGTATCTAAGGAATGCAATCTTTGCAATTTTCCAAAAATTTTCCCCTCCCCAAAAATGGCGGCCATTTTGAATTTTCGAATTTTTGCCAAAAATGGCAAAACACAAATTTCCTCCTATCTCCTTAACCGTGCCAGATAGAGCGATTTCGTCAAAATTTTCGACCCACAGGGTATCTGAGCATTGTACTCTTGGTAATTTTCCAAAAATTTTCCCCTCCCCAAAAATGGCGGCCATTTGAACTTTCGAATTTTTGCCAAAAATGGCAAAACACTAATTTGCTTCTATCTCCTTAACCGTGCGAGATAGTGATTTCGTCGAAATTTTCGACCCACAGGGTATCTAAGGAATGCAATCTTTGCAATTTTCCAAAAAGTTTCCCCTCCCCAAAAATGGCGGCCATTTTGAATTTTCGAATTTTTGCCAAAAATGGCAAAACACAAATTTGCT
Source organism: Sabellastarte sp. h YS-2021 (assembly GCA_964017235.1). Taxonomy (NCBI): domain Eukaryota; kingdom Metazoa; phylum Annelida; class Polychaeta; order Sabellida; family Sabellidae; genus Sabellastarte; species Sabellastarte sp. h YS-2021. Next base: position 70,673,367 of record OZ024933.1, read on the forward strand.
TCTATCTCCTTAACCGTGCCAGATAGAGCGATTTCGTCAAAATTTTTGACCCACAGGGTATCTGAGCATTGTGCTCTTGGTAATTTTTCCAAAAATTTTCCCCTCCCCAAAAATGGCGGCCATTTTGAATTTTCGAATTTTTGCCAAAAATGGCAAAACACTAATTTGCTTCTATCTCCTTAACCGTGCGAGATAGAGTGATTTCGTCGAAATTTTCGACCCACAGGGTATCTAAGGAATGCAATTTTTGCAATTTTCAAAAAATTTTCCCCTCCCCAAATATGGCGGCCATTTTGAATTTTCGAATTTTTGCCAAAAATGGCAAAACACAAATTTGCTTCTATCTCCTTAACCGTGCCAGATAGAGCGATTTCGTCAAAATTTTCGACCCACAGGGTATCTGAGCATTGTACTCTTGGTAATTTTCCAAAAATTTTCCCCTCCCCAAAAATGGCGGCCATTTTGAATTTTCGAATTTTTGCCAAAAATGGCAAAACACAAATTTGCTTCTATCTCCTTAACCGTGCCAGATAGAGCGATTTCGTCAAAATTTTCGACCCACAGGGTATCTAAGGAATGCAATCTTTGCAATTTTCCAAAAATTTTCCCCTCCCCAAAAATGGCGGCCATTTTGAATTTTCGAATTTTTGCCAAAAATGGCAAAACAAATTTCCTTCTATCTCCTTAACCGTGCGAGATAGAGCGATTTCGTCGAAATTTTCGACCCACAGGGTATCTAAGGAATGCAATCTTTGCAATTTTCAAAAAATTTTCCCCTCCCCAAAAATGGCGGCCATTTTGAATTTTCGAATTTTTGCCAAAAATGGCAAAACACCAATCTGCTTCTATCTCCTTAACCGTGCGAGATAGAGCGATTTCGTCAAAATTTTTGACCCACAGGGCATCTGAGTATTGTACTCTTGGTAATTTTTACAAAATTTTCCCCTCCCCAAATATGGCGGCCATTTTGAATTTTCGAATTTTTGCCAAAAATGGCAAAACACAAATTTCCTTCTATCTCCTTAACCGTGCGAGATAGAGCGATTTCGTCAAAATTTTCGACCCACAGGGTATCTAAGGAATGCAATCTTTGCAATTTTCAAAAAATTTTCCCCTCCCCAAAAATGGCGGCCATTTTGAATTTTCGAATTTTTGCCAAAAATGGCAAAACACCAATCTGCTTCTATCTCCTTAACCGTGCGAGATAGAGCGATTTCGTCAAAATTTTCGACCCACAGGGCATCTGAGCATTGTGCTCTTGGTAATTTTTACAAAATTTTCCCCTCCCCAAAAATGGCGGCCATTTTGAATTTTCGAATTTTTGCCAAAAATGGCAAAACACAAATTTCCTCCTATCTCCTTAACCGTGCCAGATAGAGCGATTTCGTCAAAATTTTCGACCCACAGGGTATCTGATCATTGTGCTCTTGGTAATTTTTACAAAATTTTCCCCTCCCCAAAAATGGCGGCCATTTTGAATTTTCGAATTTTTGCCAAAAATGACAAAACACTAATTTGCTTCTATCTCCTTAACCGTGCGAGATAGAGCGATTTCGTCGAAATTTTCGACCCACAGGGTATCTGAGCATTGTGCTCTTGGTAATTTTCCAAAAATTTTCCCCTCCCCAAAAATGGCGGCCATTTTGAATTTTCGAATTTTTGCCAAAAATGGCAAAACACTAATTTGCTTCTATCTCCTTAACCGTGCGAGATAGAGCGATTTCGTCGAAATTTTCGACCCACAGGGTATCTAAGGAATGCAATCTTTGCAATTTTCAAAAAATTTTCCCCTCCCCAAAAATGGCGGCCATTTTGAATTTTCGAATTTTTGCCAAAAATGGTAAAACACAAATTTGCTTCTATCTCCTTAACCGTGCGAGATAGAGCGATTTCGTCGAAATTTTCGACCCACAGGGTATCTAAGGAATGCAATCTTTGCAATTTTCCAACAAATTTTCCCCTCCCCAAAAATGGCAGCCATTTTGAATTTTCGAATTTTTGCCAAAAATGGCAAAACACAAATTTGCTTCTATCTCCTTAACCGTGCGAGATAGAGCGATTTCGTCGAAATTTTCGACCCACAGGGTATCGAAGGAATGCAATCCTTGCAATTTTACGAAAAATTTTCCCCTCCCCAAAAATGGCGGCCATTTTGAATTTTCGAATTTTTGCCAAAAATGGCAAAACACAAATTTGCTTCTATCTCCTTAACCGTGCGAGATAGATCGATTTCATCAAAATTTTCGACCCACAGGTATTTCAGCATTGTATTCTTGGCAATTTAAAAAAAAATTTCCCGTCCCCTAAAATGGCGGCCATTTTGAATTTTCAAATTTTTGTCAAAAATGGCAAAACACAAATTTGCTTCTATCTCCTTAACCATGCGAGATAGAGCGATTTCGTCGAAATTTTCAACCCACAGGGTATCTAAGGAATGTAATCTTTGCAATTTTCAAAAAATTTTCCCCTCCCCAAAAATGACAGCCATTTTGAATTTTCGAATTTTTGCCCAAAATGGAAAAACACAAACTGGCCTTAACCGTGCAAAATAGAGTTATTTCGTTGAAATTTTCGACCCATAGGGTATCTAAAAAATGTACTCTTGGCAATTTTCAAAAAAATTTCCTTTTCCCAAAAATGGCGGCCATTTTGAATTTTCAAATTTTTGCCAAAAATAAAAAAACAGAAATTTGCTTCTATCTTCTTAACCGTGCCAGATAGAGTGATTTCGTCAAAATTTTCAACCCAACCAATGCAAAAAGGCATGAAGCTGAAATAATTTACATCTACACTAACAAATATTTAAGCATCATTGATATATTTTACAAATGAAACAGGGTCTTGTAAGACTACTGTACAATTTGGGCAAAAGGTTCATGGGTGGACATTACACATGATAATGTGTGTTCTTCTATGCTATCCTGTTTCTATTCGCATCTACTATCAACAGGGCAGCCGATTTCTAGTTAATAATTAATTAATGATTAATTAATATTCTTCCATTTTAATGCCTCTGGGCCAAACATCCTTTTGGTTCCGGCTTTATAATCAGCCTTCCCAGTATTTCTGGTGAATCCTGGTATCACTACCAAATCTATATTCCTCTGTTTCAGTGCCTCTGGGTCCAGCATCCTTTGGTCTGTGGACATTCCTCTGTGTACTCTGTGCTCCGATAGCTCTGGTGAAGACTGGCATTAGTTTGATCCACCTGTATGTAGCCGCTCAGAATATTGTGGCCATAGACCAGGTGGAGAGGGAACAGGCCAAGAAGGACTAAAATACAGTGATTTACATGTTACTGAGCTAAAGCTGTTTTATAAATGTGTCTGCTTGTGCTAGTGTGTGGTGTAGATTCTTATGTGAAGGTCAATGGGTAACCATTTCATTGGTTAAGAGTGAGTAATGCAAGAATTCTCTCAAGAAAGTAGGCCAAGGTAAAGTAAGCATTTGTTTTTTTTTTGTATCTGAGAATAGTTTGAGTGTTTCTGCAGTGTACAGGAGATCTGAACCTTTCAGTTATGGCGTTTGAAAAAATATGTTGGGTTCTTCAAGTAGCAGATGTCATTTATCTTATGGTATTTACATACATATGAAGGTCCACAAAGCTATATAACTATAAAAGTTGAAGTTGCTTTTGTGTAAGGCTCAAGCAATCAACTGAATATTAGGTTATCAAAGCCCTAGCCAGTGCCAATATTTTATTACTTAACTGTTTACTTTGCTCACATGGGACTTTACTTCTTTTTATATTGACAGTTTTATCCTACAGAAGGTATAAATTTAAAGCATTTCATGTGTAAATTATCTTAAAATGTAAAAGAATTTTATTTATAATTTACGCAACTATTTGTATGAATTTCTACTTTTCCAGCATTTCAACATTCACCATATTGTTTCCAAAGTTAACATTAGCAGAACATGTGCATCTGATGTGTTTGGTTTTTCCTCTAACCGCAAACATACTAAACAACTAACAAAATACTAGCGGCCACTCAGAGACCAAATTAATCCAATTATTTCAGTGTTACTATTGTGGTGGTTGATTATTTAAGATACCAAAATGAAACAAAACATAAAAGCCTGGACTTGCCATTATTCAGTGGTTTGCAGAGATCTTTTGGTCTCACATTTGCACTGTAGATTAGCTTCCACCAGGAGGCTATGTTTTGGGGTGCATTTGTTTGTTTTCATGATAACTGTGAAAGTAATAGATGTATCTTTCTGAACTTTTTTGTGTAGATAGGACCTGACCAAATGAAGATGTGATTAATTTAAATGAAAGATCCAGATCTGGATACAAAAAAAAGTATGAATTTTCAGTTCCCGTTTTTCAATGTATTTTCAATGACTTTGGCTTCCTGGTTGACATTACTCCAAAAGTAGTAAGCAGATCTTTATAAAGTTTTTCCTGCGGGTAGGACCTGACTAAGAGAAGTAGTTAGTCTTTGGGAAAGATCCATATCATTCTTGGGCATAAAAATCTCAAACCCTGGTGGACGTCTTACTTAGCGAGTGCTTTCCAGTTATTATAGAAATATGTTGTGCTCATTTTTACAAAAAATTGATGCATCTTGTGATTTGACCAGGGGGGAACTAACTCAAATGTCCGATATAATATGCTTGATTTAAACTTTAAAATGTTTTATTCAATGAAAATCTATTGTGAAGAATTTATTTTCTGTGGTGGCAAGTAATTTTCTTGACTGAATTTTTAGACACAGGTATGTTGTTCTAGTGATCAACTGAAATGTATCTTCTCCTTGTATGGTCATTTGCATTAAGAACACAAATAAAATTTGAACAATATTTTGGGATAATTGGATGAATTAATATATGTCCTTGAAGCAATAATTTTTTTTAATAGTTTTTGTGAAGACACCACACCTCTGTGTGTCACCCTGCTTGTTGTGCCAGACAGATTTTGTGTTTTTTACTTAGGTGTATCATCACATAGTTATCGCACACAGTTATTGCACTTTTGTGGACTTTGTTGAGATTATAGACTGTAAAAGTAAAGGCCTACTTTATGTGCAGAGTAGTACAGATCTCAATACCACCAGTTATAGATGCATTTGTGTTTTTGTGTAGAATACTTTTGGATTCAATATCTTAATTTTTATGTTGTTAATTATTTATCTCTTGTTGTGAAAGTTGTTGTACTATAACTGTATCAAACAATTACAAAAAAGCTTGGAAGTGTTCAAAATCACTATGATTATTAATTCCAATTTGTTTGAATTGACAACCTATTATTTATTTATAATAAATATTTTAAGGTAACTAAACTTGTGTTTATGCATATGAACATTGTACTGGTCTACCCACACAAATCATTAAATACATAAATAAGGTTGACAAAGCTCCCTTTACATTAGCATATTTAAATTTCTATTTTATAGTTAATGTAGTGCCTACCGGAGACATTTGACCTTGAAGCTCTTAATTCAAGGTTATCCGCGGAGTGCCAAAGTCCCCCTCATAGCTGACTTTAAAAGTGCTGTATCCCTTATTATTGGTCCTAGAGGTTTGCAATGTGAAACCAACCTATAGGAAATCATGGGCTTGGAATCTTCTGATGTGGTCAGATTTGACCTTGGACCCTTCTTTCAAGGTCAAACGAGGATACCCAAACTTAAAAGTGCTTATAACTAGCTTATTATTGGTCCAAGAAGTTTGCACTGTGAAACCAACTTGTAGGAAATCATGGCCTGGGAATCTTTTGATGTGTTCAGATTTGACCTGGAGCCCATCCCTCAAGGTCAAATTAGAACAGCCAAACTTAAAAGTGTTTATAACTCGTTTATTATTGATCCTAGAGGTTTGCAATGTGAAAGGAACTTGTAGGATGTCATGGGCTGGGAATCTTCTGATGTCAGATTTGACGTTTGGCCCCTGCTTCAAGGTCAAACAGTGGTTCACTGGCTTTGGTGAGTTGTCTTTCTGGTGGATACAAATTTGGATATGTTCTCCGATGCATAGGTGTAGTTATTGTATCCCCGACGCGAAGCGGGGATACTATGGATTCATCATCGTCGTCGTCCGCGTCCGCAGAGATTTCTTGTTAGCGACCTACAATCCACATTTCTTTCCGGATTTCTTTCATATTTGGCAGGTGTCTTGATATGGTAGAGGACTCGCCACCCTATCTTTTTGGTAGGCTTTATGTCTAAATTAGGCCTGTGGTAGACAAAAATGTCTAAAATCTGGAATATTGCTTGTTAGCGACCTACAGTCCACATTTCTTTCCAGATTTCTTTCATATTTGGCAGGTGGCTTTGTATGCTAGAGGACTCGCCACCCTATCTTTTTGGTAGGCTTTATGTCTAAATTAGGCCTCTGGTAGACAAAAATGTCTAAAATGCATTAAAATTCATGAAATCATGCACTAAATCACTTATAACTTGAAAAGTGTTGCATTTAGAGCATTTTGTTAAAATATGTTATTCAGATACTTTTTTCATAGCTACAACATGGTGAGTAACTTGGGTGTCTGTCTCAATAGCTAAGTGAGTAATAGCTACTTTTGGGCTTTTCAGTAACTTCCATCATCAGTAAAATCACTTGTAACTTGAAAACTATTGCATTTAGAGTATTTTGTTTCAATATGTTATTCAGCTATTTTTGGGTCAGCTATAACATAGTAAAATTTCAGACCTGTAGCTCATGGCATAGCTGAGTAATAGCTACTTTTAGGTTATCACTGTTGAGTAAATTACTTATAACGTCAAAAGTATTACATTTAGAGTATTTTGTTTCAATATGTTATTCACCTATTTCGGAGTCAGCTATAACATAGTGAAGTTCCAGACCTGTGGCTCATTTCATAGCTGAGTAATAGCTACTTTCAAGTTCACACTGTTGAGTAAATCAGTTGTAATTGGAAAACTATTGCATTTAGAGAAATTTGTGTAAATATGTTATTCAGCTACTTTTGGGTCAGCTATAACATAGTGAAATTACAGACCTGTAGCTCATGGCACAACTGAGCAATAGCTATTTTCAGGTACTGACTGTTGAGTAAATGACTTGTAACTTGAAAAATAGTACATTTGGAGTATTTTGTTAAAATATGTTGTTCACCTACTTTTGAGTCGGCTATAACGTCATGAAATTACAGACTTATAGCTCATGGCATAGCTGAGCAATAGCTATTTTCAGGTTCTCACTATTGAGTAAATCAGTTATAACGTGAAAACTATTACATTTACAGTGTTTTGTTTAAATATGTTATTCACATAATTTTTGGTCAGCTATAACAGAGTGAAATTGCAGACCTCTATGTCATGGCATAGCTTACCAATATCTACTTTCAGGTTCTCACTGTTGAGTAAATCATTGTATCCACTGGATAGCCGCAGTGTGTAGAGAGATTTCACCATTACCGCTCTAACGAAAAAAATATTATAGCTAGCCTTCTCAAGTTTGCAAGGTATATTAGAGGGTGCACCACAGTATTCTATTGGTAGGCTTTATGTCTAAATTAGGCCTGTGGCTAAATTACTTGCCTACTAAAAATGAGTAATTCTGCATTTTCTCTAAAAGTATTGCAGATAGCAAATTTTTCTTAAATAACTCATTCACCTACTTTTGGGAGAGCTTTCACATGCTGAAGTTCCAGACCTGTAGGTAATACTCACCTACTCAAAATGAGTAAATGCGAATTATCTCTAAAAGTATTGCAGATAGCCAATTTTTCTCAAATAACTCATTCACCTACTTTTGGGAGAGCTTTCACTTGGTGAAGTTTCAGACCCATAGCTAATTACTCACCTACTCAAAATGAGTAAATGCAAATTATCTCTAAAAGTATTCCAGATAGCCAATTTTTGTCAAATAACTCCTTCACCTACTTTTGGGAGACCTTTCACTTGGTGAAGTTTCAGACCTGTAGCTAATTATTCACCTACTCAAAATGAGTAAATGCCAATTATCTCTAAAAGTATTGCAGATATCCAATTTTTATCAAATAACTCATTCATCTACTTTTGGGAGAGCTTTCACATGGTGAAGTTTCAGACCCATAGCTAATTATTCACCTACTCAAAATGAGTAAATGCAAATTATCTCTAAAAGTATTCCGGATAGCCAATTTTTGTCAAATAACTCCTTCACCTACTTTTGGGAGACCTTTCACTTGGTGAAGTTTCAGACCTGTAGCTAATTATTCACCTACTCAAAATGAGTAAATGCGAATTATCTCTAAAAGTATTGCAGATAGCCAATTTTTCTCAAATAACTCATTCACCTACTTTTGGGAGAGCTTTCACTTGGTGAAGTTTCAGACCTGTAGGTAATTACTCACCTACTGAAAATGAGTAAATGCAAATTATCTCTAAAAGTATTCCAGATAGCCAATTTTTGTCAAATAACTCCTTCACCTACTTTTGGGAGAGCTTTCACTTGGTGAAGTTTCAGACCTGTAGCTAATTATTCACCTACTCAAAATGAGTAAATACTAATTATCTCTAAAAGTATTGCAGATATCCAATTTTTATCAAATAACTCATTCATCTACTTTTGGGACAGCTTTCACATGGTGAAGTTCCAGACCCGTAGGTAATTACTCACCTACTGAAAATGAGTAAATTCGAATTATCTCTAAAAGTATTGTAGGTAGCCAATTTTTCTCAAATAACTCATTCGCCTACTTTTGAGAGAGCTTTCACTTGGTGAAGTTTCAGACCCGTAGCTAATTATTCACCTACTCAAAATGAGTAAATGCGAATTATCTCTAGAAGTATTGCAGATAGCCAGTATTTCTCAAATAACTCATTAATATGAAAACAACTTATAGGAAGTCATGGGCTGCAAATCTTTTCATGTGGTCAGATTTGACCTTGGGCCCCTCCTGCTTATTATTGGTCCTAGAGGTTTGCAATGTGAAAACGACTTATAGGAAATCATGGGCTGCGAATATTTTGATCAGGTCAGACTTCACCTTGGGCCCCTGCTACAGGGTCAAATAAGGGTAACCAAACTTAAGACAGCGTGACGTCATAGCATCTTTTTCGTTTGGCGCGCACTTGTGTGGACGGATTTTTATCTCAGCCAGAATTTTTGTGTTATATAGTGGATTTAAGCAACTTTCTTCATAATTTTGATATTATTTTGTGTAATAGAGTGTGTAGAACAGTATGTCATCCCCGGGTCAAAAGAGGGGCAGTTGTGGACACGCCATGGCCATTTTTGATGGTCACGCTTATTGTGCACGTTGCCGCGAAAAAGGCAAGGGAGAAGAACCATGTATTGCTAACAAGGAAACTTTGGATTGTACCATTTGCAACTCCCTAACCCCAGAACAACGTACTCAGCTTGCTACTCCATCTTACAAGATCAAAAAGGAGAAAAGGGAAGCAAAACGTTTAGACAGTAACCCTTCAGACGAAGTAGCTTTGGTGGATCCTGACACTGTGTCAGTTATTGGGGTTGTTGGAGAGTCTAGCAGTGCACAAACATCGTCTGCCCCCCCTGAAAAGAAAACTAAGAAGGATAAAGCCCCTACCAAAGGCAAGAAATCTGTTGAAGTTTCTTCCACTGATTCTAAGATATCTCAGCTGGATGATAAGTGGTCGGAACGCTTTAATAGGCTCGAAGCCCTTCTGCTTTCCAAGTCCTTCCAGCCGGCCTTTTCTTCTGAGGTTCGTGTGACCCCTACACACTCTCCACCCGCAGACATTGCTAAAGATACAGAGCCCTTTTTTCAGCCTACTGCTCAGCTAGGAAATATTCCACCTGTTAAGCGCACTGGTCCAGACAATGATGCTGCTTTGCAGCGGTCGACCGGTAAGCTTTCTGTTACCCAGGAGTCTCAGAAACAGGTGTCTTCAGAGCGACGTACATGCTTCACAGCATCAGTCGGCCGATAAGCTGAAGCCGGATCTTCACCGGCCAAGGTCATCTTCAAGGCGCACTGGTCCAGACGTTGGTGCTAAACCTCAGTCGACCGGCAAGCCTATATCAGACAGACAATCTTCAGACTCTGATCTTCCTGTCACCGGACAAGCTTCAACCAGCAAAACCCTCACCGACCTCCAACTCTCCGACCTATCACCGACCGACCAGGCTCCTCTGCTATCACTGGTCCGGAATCACCTTTTCTGCAAAGTGGTAGGCGAGATAGTTTCTCAAGTGTGGACTCTCAACCGGACAGTGAAGGGTCGGATCAGCCCCCAATCACCTTGTTTGTAGACGAAGGGGACCTATCAGATGATCAGGATTTTGTTGAATCGGATCAACCGAATTCGGAAGAGCAAACGTATAGGGAGACCATGAGTGGCATACGCTCCTTCATGGGCTGGTCTCACGTGCCGGACATGGAAAGTTCTAATCCATCGGACGACAATCCATTCGCAGGACCCAAGGTTCCAGTTCCTAACAAGGTGTCTGTACACATGCCTACAGAAGAGTGGCTGTGTAAGAAACTGAATAGACTTAATGTGACATTAGTAGAAGGATACCCCTCCAGAACAGCTGAGGCCGGACATTTAACCATGGACAGTTTCATCAAACCGGCTAGGTCACAAAATAAGTGGTACGGGCTCTACCCCGGACAAGACAAGGATACGTCTTCAGTGACTAGCTGGCACACGGGCTCAACTAAGCTGAACAGTAGTTTTGGCAGGATTTCAAGGAAGGCGGGTATGACCTCTACCCTGCCAGCATCACGTCGCATTTCACAGGACACGTTCCGGAAGTGGGAGAAGAGCTCAAGAGAAGCTTCTGTAATCTGCAACCAATCCGCGAGTTTCAACCGCTGCCTCTTTAAGGTTCAGCAGGAAATGCAGACACAGTTAAAGATCATCCGGGGTGAGTCCAAAGGAAAAACATCCAAGAAAGTGTCGGAGGCGTCTGATGAGTTGCAATTTCTCATGAATTTTAACAACAGTATCACCCAAGCGGCTGCTAAAGCCATGGAACACTTGACAGACTTCGTGTTCGTGACTATGGGAAATGTTACTCTTGCCAGACGTGATTCCTACCTCAGCCATATCAAGAACGGGGTAAAGTCAGACACTCTTGCTGCTCTTAGGTCAGCTCCACTTCAGCTCGGAACATTGTTCCCGGATGCAGTTATTAAGAGAGCAGAGGAGGAAATCGCCCTTCATGATAGTAAGAACCAGTCTTCTACTGCCTATGCTAGGGGCAAAAATCGTTTTCACCCCTATGAGCGGGTTGACAAGAAGTTTGAAGGCCGGGCGGAGGGTAAACAGGATAGACCGGCCTGGAAGAACATAGGCCGACGTCAGTTCAGGAGAGGCCGGGGAAAGAGTGTTGGTTTTTCATCCCGACCGGCCAAGGGTCAGCAGTCTTACAAATGACAGTTATTGTGTAGTTCATTTACAGGCGAGGCTGCTGACCCCGTACACCATTCCAGAACAGAACTCAGACATTTTAAATGTAAACTTGCCTGTTGCCAGTCTTGTCACTTCTGCTCCCGGGCATTCCCAAAAGAAAGAAGTAAGTCCCGGGAGAGCAGATTGTCAATTCAAAAATCAAAAATTAAAATTTGTGAAAGGTGTTTCTTGTGTCACTCCATTGTGTTATGCCCAACCTGTAACATGTGCCCCAAATGTTGTTTCAGATCCTCCTGTAGGGGCAAGACTTCAAAGCTTTTGGAAAACTTGGATGTCTCTAGGGGCCGGTCCAAAAATAATACAGATTTTGAAGGAGGGTTATACCCTCCCTTTCAGGACCCGGCCACATCTTACAAGATCCCCAACAGTCATAAGTTGTTATGTCAATCCTCTCAGGAACAGCTACCTGTTAGAGGCATTATATCAGCTTATAGACAAGAATGCGGTGGAATTAGTTCACAATCAAATTTCCCTAGGGTTTTTCAACCGACTTTTTCTGGTTCCCAAGCCAAACAACAAATGGAGACCGATCTTAGATCTGAGCAAACTGAATCCTTTCCTAAAAACGGAGAAATTCAAGATGGAAACACCGGAGACCATCAGAACCTCCCTCCAACAAGGAGAGTGGGTAACCTCAGTAGACTTCAAGGATGCCTACTTCCATATTCCAATACAGGAACAGTCCAGGAAATATCTCAGATTTCATGTCCAGGGTCGGACATACCAGTTCAAAGCTCTGCCCTTTGGTCTGTCCACAGCCCCTATGGAGTTCACTGTGATAGCAAAGGAGGTAAAACTGATGGCCATTCACAAGGGTATAAGAATCCACCAGTACCTAGACGACTGGTTGGTCAGAGCTACATCCCCTCAAACTTGTCTAAAACACACCCAGACCCTGGTCAAAATGTGCCAGGATTTGGGTTGGTTGGTGAACTTGGAAAAGTCAGAACTGGAACCCAAACAAGTCTTCGACTTCGTAGGCTACCGGTTCGACCTCAGGTCCGGCCGGGTCAGACCTACACCGGACCGTTGGGAAAGTCTCCAAGGAAACATACAAGAGTTGTTAGTACTTCCGACCTGTCCGGTCCGGCAGTTTATGTCCCTGATAGGACTATTGACAGCCACAGAGAAGCAAGTTCACCTTGGTCGGTTACATATGAGACCAATTCAGTGGCACCTCAAAAACAATTGGAGAGTACCGGAATCGTTAGAAAAGTCCATTCCGGTTCCAAGATCACTCCACCCACACTTAAAATGGTGGCTAGAAGAAAGCAATGTTCTACAAGGTCAACCATTACACCCTGTTAAACATGCCCTGCAAATCTTTACAGACGCATCAAAAGAAGGGTGGGGCGCTCACTTAAACGAGCTCACTGCAAGAGGGTCTTGGTCGGTGCCCGAGAGCAAATTGCACATAAATTACCTGGAACTCAAAGCAGTTTTTCTAGCCTTAAAAGAGTTCCAAAGCTGCTGTACCGGTCAAATGGTTTTGGTAGCAACGGACAACACTACAGTAGTGGCTTACATAAACAAGGAAGGAGGCATGAGGTCGGGTCCCCTCTGTGCCCTACTCTGGAGAATATTGACTTGTGCTCCCAAAGACAAGTAACACTGAGGGCCCGGCACATACCCGGCCACCTCAATGTGATAGCGGACAAACTATCCAGGCTAGGTCAAACCATACAGACGGAATGGTCCCTCCTTCCCGAGATTTTTCACAAAGTATGCAAGAAGTGGCACCGTCCTCAGATAGACTTGTTTGCCACGAGGTTCAATCACAAACTGCCTCAGTTTGTGTCTCCAGTTCCGGACCCCTTGGCAGTAGCAGTGGATGCACTCACTCTACCTTGGGAGGATCTGGATGCATACGCCTTCCCACCGACCGCCATATTGGGCAAAGTGGTGGAGAAACTACTGGATTCTCCCTGCAAAAGACTCATTCTCATTGCCCCGGGTTGGCCCAACATGCCTTGGTTTTGGGACTTGGTGACCATGTCCAGTCAAGTCCCTCTCAGCCTTCCAAATCAGCCCAACTTGCTGACTCAGCCCTTCAATCAGATCCCTCACAGAAATCTCACCAGCCTAAATCTCCATGCATGGCTCCTAGAGCCACAAAGATTAAGGAACAGGGCTTCTCTGAGGCAGTGGCGGCAAGAATTGAGGCTCCTCAAAGGAGATCAACCAGATCAGTCTACGAAGCAAAGTGGACCATTTTTACAAAGTGGTGCAACACTAATCAGGTGGACTTCAGATCACCACCTGTAAAGTCGATAGCAGACTTCCTCCTATACCTTTTTCAGGACAGGAAGCTACAACCCAACACCATTGATGGGTACAGGTCTGCCATTGCTGATAAACTTGGAAATGCAGTAGTTAATGTCAGCAAGGATGACAATCTCACTCGCCTCTTGGAAAGTTTCCACAGAGATAGACCCAAAGGAAGGAGGGGAATACCCTCATGGAACCTCTCTCTGGTATTGCACCAGCTGACAAAGGCCCCATTTGAGCCTCTTAAGGAAGCAACACTGAAGCATCTAACCTTCAAAACGGTCTTCCTTTTGGCTCTGGGTTCCGGTAAAAGAAGAAGTGAGATCCACGCATGGCAGCATAAGAACATTAGACACCAATCCGATTGGTCTAAGGTGTCTTTATTTCCATCTCCCAGCTTTCTCTCCAAGAACCAGCTGGCCAAGGAGGGCCCAGGGAGTGTGGCTCCAGTAGTCATCCCAGCCCTGGCCCCTACTGTGGATAGGTCCCTCAAGTCTGATAGATCCCTTTGTCCAATCAGGGCCCTGCGCTACTACCTGGACAGGACTTCAGACCTGAGACAGCACAAAGAGTTAGTCTTTGTCTCTTTCAAGAAAGGTTTTGACAGGGACATCTCACCTGCCACCATCTCCTCATGGGTTAAGCAGACTGTGATCTTATGTTATGAGCTATCTGATCAGCAGTCTCACACCCTACATCAAGTCAAAGCTCATGATGTTAGGGCCTTCGCTGCTTCTAAGGCCTTCCAGTCGGGAGTTTCCCTAGAACAAATTTTGTTGGCATGCCACTGGAAATCACAATACCTTCACTCAATTCTACTTGAAGGATGTGGCATGGGCTGATTCAGAGCTATATCATTTAGGTCCTGTGGTGGCTGCTCAACAGATCCACCAAGAATCCAGGACCTAGAGGGGATGGAGGAATATGTAAATAGTGTACATACAGTTAAAAAAAAAAAAAAAAAATAAATAAATAAATAAGGGAATGTGCTTCCTTCGGGAGGTCTTTACTGCTGTAGGACTGAACTCATCCCTCTCCTCCTCTACCTCAGAGCAGGTCTGTACAAAAGAGGGGGGGGGGAAACAGGGTCGATTCTGACGGTTAAACCCCTAATAATCGGATGATGATATTCGACCATGGCCTATAAGGTCATTGACTTCAAGTCTGACCAGGCCTGTATTATCCTGAGTATGAGTTCAAATTATTGAGTCCCTAGTAACTTACCCGCCATCCAAGCGGTAGTTATTCAGCTATTGTCCATTGGATAGGATGTATTAACGCAATAAAATTGCAAATTTAATAAGTAAATTAAATTTTTATAAGTTAATACCCTATCCAATGGACACACAAGACCCTCCCACCGACCCCGCTATCAGCTTACTAGGGGTCTAATAGGTTTAGACAACAAAAAAGATGCTATGACGTCACGCTGTCTAGACAGGAAGGAAGTACGACACGCCATCTGGCGAGTGCACAAGTGCTACGGACCGACCTGCTAGTGGAAACACAGGACGTCTTTTTCTGACGTTTGGCGGGCCGGTCTGCGCCGACCGGATAAGCTATTGTCCATTGGATAGGGTATTAACTTATAAAAATTTAATTTACTTATTAAATTTGCAATTTATCTTCTAAACTATGTTAGTTGGCCTTTGTCGGTGGATACATCCAGCATCTGGCCACAGATGCGTCCTTAGTCTAGTTTTTTTCATAACCAAGAGCATTTTATGGCAGTAAAGAGTTGAAAATGATGTGAGATAGAATGATTTTATTCTTATAGAGCAATCTAAAGCACTTGTAAGCATACTACAAAATTTCAGGTTTGGCAAAATTTTAATGATTTTCACTGTATCATTTTGAATGGCCTTTTTAGATTTTTCATAAGGTAAGTCTGCTAGAAAACTAAGATTACTGTAAAACAATTTTGAGATTGTTTTTAGGCCACTGGGGTTCAGGTCAAATGCATAAGTACTACAATACAGTTATTCATGGCTATTACGTAAAAGCTGTAATTATAATTCTAATGTAATTCATTTATAATTCAAACCATGAATTTTTCCTTTAAAAACATATCCAAGACTGATCAAGTTGTCAATATCCAGGGTAAGTGTCTCTCCCCCACAGATGTTGCTCGCAATCTGGGTGTTCTGTTTGATGCAAAGTTTCGTTTCACTAATCACATATATTCTGTCATCAAATCTTGTTTTATTAGCCTGAGGGACCTTCATCATATCGGGAGGTTTCTTTCTGTTGATACATCAGTGGTGATTGCAAATGCTCTGGTCAGCAGGCGTCAGCAAGTCTCTGTTTCGTAGTTTGTCATCCCATAATATTATCAGGCTCCAATACGTTCAAAATGCTCTTGCACAGTTTGTCACTGCTGCTTCTTAAGTTCACTCCTATCACATCCAGCTTGAAGACATTTCATTGGCTACATATCAGACAACGAATTAAGCGGGACGCTTGTTTGTGTATGGGAGACCTTCAGGCTCCGCATTTGGTTTTCCTTATAACTCTGTAACCGTTAGGCGGATTCTTTTCAAATTTGGCAGGTTTACGCAGTAGCCTTGAGGAATTTTTTTGAATATGCTGCAGTGACATTTCAACCAATCAGAGAGGTCACATGACCAAAAATGTCTTTTTTCGATGGGGAAGCTTGTCCAGATGATAACTTGAAAGGAATTTTATCAATTCACCTGAAACTTGGCAAATACATTCATTCTATTAAAATCTGGAAATCATTAGATTTTGGCATTGATTGGTTAAGAAATGGCCGAATAATTAATTAATCATTATGAATTTTCCAAATAAGGAAAACACAAAAATGCTTATATCTCGAAAACTGTGCTAGATAGAGCGATTTCGACGAAATTTTTGACCAGCAGGGTATCTCTATACCCTGCAGAGTAGTTATCCCAATTTTCAAAAAATTTTTGTCTCGCCAAAAATGGCGGCCATTTTGAATTTTCGAATTTTTCGCAAAAATTGCAAAACACAAAAATGCTTATATCTCGAAAACCGTGCTAGATAGAGCGATTTCGACGAAATTTTTGACCCATAGGGTATCTCTGCAGAGTAGCCATGCCAATTTTCAAAAAAAAAAATTTCTTGCAAAAATGGCGGCCATTTTGGATTTTCGAATTTTTGCGCAAAAAT
The DNA here is from genome assembly GCA_964017235.1 of Sabellastarte sp. h YS-2021. Taxonomy (NCBI): domain Eukaryota; kingdom Metazoa; phylum Annelida; class Polychaeta; order Sabellida; family Sabellidae; genus Sabellastarte; species Sabellastarte sp. h YS-2021. The sequence continues at coordinate 70,690,142 of OZ024933.1, forward strand.
TGCAAAACACAAATATGCTAATATCTCGAAAACCGTGCTACATAGAGCGATTTCGACGAAATTTTTGATCTTCAGGGTATCTCTGCAGAGCAGCTATCCCAAAGAGCTTTCACTCGGTGAAGTTTCAGACCCGTAGCTAATTATTCACCTACTCAAAATGAGTAAATGCTAATTATCTCAAAAACTATTGGGGATACCCAATTTTTATCAAATAACTGATTCATCTACTTTTGGGAGAGCTTTCGCATGGTGAAGTTTCAGACCCGTAGATAATTACTCACCTACTCAAAATGAGTAAATGCGAATTATCTCTTAAAAGTATTGCAGATAGCCAATTTTTCTCAAATAACTCATTCATCTACTTTTGGAAGAGCTTTCACATGGTGAAGTTTCAGACCCATAGATAATTACTCACCTACTCAAAATGAGTAAATGCGAATTATCTCTTAAAAGTATTGCAGATAGCCAATTTTTCTCAAATAACTCATTCACCTACTTTTGGGAGAGCTTTCACTTGGTGAAGTTTCAGACCCGTAGATAATTACTCACCTACTCGAAATGAGTAAATGCTAATTATCTCAAAAACTATTGCGGATACCCAGTTTTTATCAACTCATTCATGTACTTTTGGGAGAGCTTTCACATGGTGAAGTTTCAGACCCGTAGATAATTACTCACCTACTCAAAATGAGTAAGTATGAATTATCTCTTAAAAGTATTGCAGATAGCCAATTTTTCTCAAATAACTCATTCACCTACTTTTGGAAGAGCTTTTACATGGTGAAGTGTCAGACCCATAGCTAATTATTCACCTACTCAAAATGAGTAAATGCGAACTATCTCTAAAAGTATGGCAGATAGCCAATTTTTCTCAAATAACTCATTCACCTACTTTTGGGAGAGCTTTCACTTGGTGAAGTTTCAGACCCATAGATAATTACTCACCTACTCGAAATGAGTAAATGCTAATTATCTCAAAAACTATTGCGGATACCCAGTTTTTATCAAATAACTCATTCATGTACTTTTGGGAGAGCTTTCACATGGTGAAGTTTCAGACCCGTAGATAATTACTCGCCTACTCAAAATAAGTAAATATGAATTATCTCTTAAAAGTATTGCAGATAGCCAATTTTTCTCAAATAACTCATTCACCTACTTGTGGAAGAGCTTTTACATGGTGAAGTGTCAGACCCATAGCTAATTATTCACCTACTCAAAATGAGTAAATGCTAATTATCTGTAAAAGTATTGCGGGTACCCAATTTTTATCAAATAACTCATTTATCTACTTGTGGGTGAGCTTTCACATGGTGAAGTTTCAGACCCATAGCTAATTACTCACCTACTCAAAATGAGTAAATGCTAATTATCTCTAAAAATATTGCAGATAGCCAATTTTTCTCAAATAAATCATTCACCTACTTTTGGGAGAGCTTTCACTTGAAGTTTCAGACCCATAGCTAATTACTCACCTACTCAAAATGAGTAAATGCGAATTATCTCTAAAAGTATTGCAGATAGCCAATTTTTCTCAAATAACTCATTCACCTACTTTTGGGAGAGCTTTCACTCCGTGAAGTTTCAGACACATAGCTATTTATTCACCTACTCAAAATGAGTAAATGCTAAGTATCTGTAAAACTATTGTGGATACCCAATTTTTATCAAATACTCATTCATCTACTTTTGGGAGAGCTTTCACATGGTGAAGTTTCAGACCCATTGTGAATATCTCGGAAAAGCTATTTCTTCTGCTTTAATGCTCGGCGGGAGATACACACCACGGCAGTGGTCTTGACAAAAATTTTTGTCTCCCCAAAAATGGTGGCCATTTTGAATTTTCAAAGTTTTTGCAAAACACAAAAATGCTTATATCTCAAAAACCGTGCTATATGGAGCGAACTCAACAAAATTTTTGACCTGCTGGGTATCTGCAGAGTAGCCATGCCAATTTTCAAAATATTTTTGTCTCGCCAAATATAGCGGACATTTTGAATTTTTTGCAAAACACAAAAATGCTTATATCTTGAAAACCGTGCTAGATAGAGCAGACTGCGCTGACTTTGGTTGCCACAACAGTATAAGGCTAGAAACGAAGCATTTTCTTAATACTTTAGCACTCACCTTTATATCCTTTTCGGGACGCTTTGTTTTTGCTATGCAAAAACATTATCTTTTTTTTTGCGAGCGATCCTCTAGTTATCTTTAAAACCCTAGTTATTGTGTGTAAGTACCTAACTACTGGCCAGCCTAAGTATTTTGCACCATATCTCTCCTTGTACAAATCTGCCGTAAACACAAGATGCTCAAATCTAAAAAATATGTTCCTTCAGGTTCCTCATTGTTGTTTTTCCTTCCATAAATCAAAAGTGCACTTCAACAACAGTTTCTCATATGATGCCCCAAAGTTATGAAATGATCTTCCACATGATATACGCAGTGCTCCAAATCTCTCAAGTTTCAAAAGTCGACTAAAAAACTATTTATTTCAGAAATCATTTCCACCTTAGTTTCTTACTACCGGATTGCCCCCCTGGTGTGACTTGGAACATGTCAAACATCTTGATGATTTATGCCTACAGAACTGGATGGTGTGCCTTAGAATCTGTAGATATGGAGATTAAGCACCTGGACAACTAATTGATTGACTAGAAATGCTTCAGTATTGACCTGTTTTTCAGTAGAATGCATGAAAAATGCCTGCTGAGGAATAGATGCCCTTGGTGGAATTACCAACAACTTAATTTTATTCATTTATTGTCTCTTTGAGAAGTGGATTTCATTAACAGCTTATAGACCACTGACAAAATGATTCACAATTGCACATATAATCAAAAGGGACTCCACAGAGAGATTTATAAGTTTTTTATTATAGTTACTTGTATATGCATACAATACAATTTTATAGCTACATAATGTAACACACCAGCCTGAAGAGGCTTACAAGTCAGTGATAACCACATCGACAGAAATGAATGTGTGGTACATAGTGGTATTAATATTTTGGCTACATGAACATCTGTCATTATAAACACAAGTCATAGTTGTTAATATACCATGTTAAAAGTTTATTTTTATCTCCCGCCGGGCTTTAGCCCGGGAGGGAGATTATGAAATGATGCCTGTGTGTGCGTGCGTGCGTGCGTGTGTGCGTGCGTTAGTTAGTCACGCAGATTCCTCCAAAACTACTACAGCTACAGATTTTTTGTAAATTAATTGTCCCAATGAATTTTCACGCCCTCGAAAATTTTTTTGGTTTTATGGACTTAGGCCTAAAGATAGCTGAGTAATAGCTATCTTAGCTACTTGGAGTAAAGGGCTCATAACTCAAAAACTATTGCAGTTACAACTTTTTCTTCAAATATGTTGTTCAGCTACTTTGTCCTTAGCTATAAGATGGTACATAGTTTGGGGTCCCATTGCATGCCATAAGTGAGTAATAGCTATTTTCTCATTTGTAGCTAAATAACAAAAGGAGTAAATGTCAAATATCTTCAAAAGTATTAGAGTTACAGAAATCTTTTCAAATATGTTGTTCATCTACTTTTTGGTAAGCTATCACATAGTAAAGTTTCAGACCTGTTGCACCTTGGATAGCTGAGTAATAGCTACTTTGAAATTCTGACTGTTGAGTAAAGCCATTGTAACTCCAAAACTATTGCAGTTAGAGTGTTTTCCTAAAATATGTTGTTCGGCTACTTTGTCCTTAGCTATAAGATGGTACATAGTTTGGGGTTCTATTGCATGCCATAAGTGAGTAATAGCTATTTTCTCATTTGTAGCTAAATAACAAAAGAAGTAAATGCCAAGTATCTACAAAAGTATTAGAGTTACAGAAATCTTTTCAAATATGTTATTCATCTACTTTTGGGTAAGCTATCACATAATAAAGTTTCAGACCTGTTGCACCGTGGATAGCTGAGTAATAGCTACTTTCAAATTCCGACTGTTGAGTAAAGCCATTGTATCTCCAAAACTATTGCAGTTAGAGTGTTTTCCTAAAATATGTTGTTCAGCTACTTTGTCCTTAGCTATAAGATGGTACATAGTTTGGGGTTCTATTGCATGCCATAAGTGAGTAATAGCTATTTTCTCATTTGTAGCTAAATAACAAAAGAAGTAAATGCCAAATATCTTCATAAGTATTAGAGTTACAGAAATCTTTTCAAATATGTTATTCATCTACTTTTGGGTAAGCTATCACATAGTAAAGTTTCAGACCTGTTGCACCGTGGATAGCTGAGTAATAGCTACTTTCAAATTCCGACGGTTGAGTAAAGCCATTGTAACTCCAAAACTATTGCAGTTAGAGTGTTTTCCTAAAATATGTTGTTCAGCTACTTTGTCCTTAGCTATAAGATGGTACATAGTTTGGGGTTCTATTGCATGCCATAAGTGAGTAATAGCTATTTTCTCATTTGTAGCTAAATAACAAAAGAAGTAAATGTCAAATATCTTCAAAAGTATTAAAGTTAGTGAAATCTTTTCAAATATGTTGTCCATCTACTTTTTGGTAAGCTATCGCATAGTAAAGTTTCAGACCTGTTGAACCTTTGATAGCTGAGTAATAGCTACTTTCAAATTCCGACGGTTGAGTAAAGCCATTGTAACTCCAAAACTATTGCAGTTAGAGTGTTTTCCTAAAATATGTTGTTCAGCTACTTTGTCCTTAGCTATAAGATGGTACATAGTTTGGGGTTCTATTGCATGCCATAAGTGAGTAATAGCTATTTTCTCATTTGTAGCTAAATAACAAAAGAAGTAAATGTCAAATATCTTCAAAAGTATTAAAGTTAGGGAAATCTTTTCAAATATGTTGTCCATCTACTTTTTGGTAAGCTATCACATAGTAAAGTTTCAGACCTGTTGAATCTTTGATAGCTGAGTAATAGCTACTTTGAAATTCTGACTGTTGAGTAAAGCCATTGTAACTCCAAAACTATTGCAGTTAGAGTGTTTTCCTAAAATATGTTGTTCAGCTACTTTGTCCTTAGCTATAAGATGGTACATAGTTTGGGGTTCTATTGCATGCCATAAGTGAGTAATAGCTATTTTCTCATTTGTAGCTAATTGAGAGCTTTCACTTGGTGAAGTTTCAGACCCGTAGCTAATTACTCAAAATGAGTAAATGCTAATTATCTCTAAAAGTATTGCAGATAGCCAATTTTTCTCAAATAACTCATTCACCTACTTTTGAGAGAGCTTTCACTTGGTGAAGTTTCAGACCTGTAGCTAATTATTCACCTACTCAAAATGAGTAAATGCAAATTATCTGTAAAAGTATTGCAGATAGCCAGTTTTTCTCAATAACTCATTCACCTACTTTTGGAAGAGCTTTCACTTGGTGAAGTTTCAGACCCGTAGCTAATTACTCACCTGCTCAAAATGAGTAAATGCGAATCATCTGTAAAAGTATTGCAGATAGCCAATTTTTCTCAAATAACTCATTCACCTACTTTTGGAAGAGCTTTCACTTGGTGAAGTTTCAGACCCGTAGCTAATTACTCACCTGCTCAAAATGAGTAAATGCGAATCATCTCTAAAAGTATTGCAGATAGCCATTTTTTCTCAAATAACTCATTCACCTACTTTTGAGAGAGCTTTCACTTGGTCAAGTTTCAGATCCGTAGCTAATTACTCACCTACTCAAAATGAGTAAATGCTAATTATCTCTAAAATTATTGCAGATAGACAATTTTTCTCAAATAACTCCTTCACATACTTTTGGAAGAGCTTTCACATGGTCAAGTTTCAGATCCGTAGCGAATTACTCACCTACTCAAAATGAGTAAATGCTAATTATCTCTAAAATTATTGCAGATAGACAATTTTTCTCAAATAACTCCTTCATCTACTTTTGGGAGAGCTTTCACTTGGTAAAGTTTCAGACCCGTAGCTAATTATTCACCTGCTGAAAATGAGTAAATGCTAATTATCTCTAAAAGTATTGCAGGTAGCCAATTTTTCTCAAATAACTCCTTCACGTACTTTCGGAAGAGCTTTCACATGGTCAAGTTTCAGATCCGTAGCTAATTACTCACCTACTCAAAATGAGTAAATACGAATTATCTCTAAAAGTATTGCAGATAGCCAATTTTCTCAGATAACTCATTCACCTACTTTTGGGGGAGCTTTCACATGGTGAAATTTCAGACCCATAGCTAATTACTCACCTACTCAAAATGAGTAAATGCTAATTATCTCCAAAAGTATTGCAGATAGCCAATTTTTCTCAAATAACTCATTCATCTACTATTGGGAGAGCTTTCACTTGGTGAAGTTTCAGACCTTTAGCTAATTATTCACCTACTCAAAATGAGTAAATGCTAATTATCTCTAAAAGTATTGCAGATAGCCAATTTTTCTCATATAACTCATTCACCTACTTTTGGGAGAGCTTTCACTTGGTGAAGTTTCAGACCCGTAGCTAATTATTCACCTACTCAAAATGAGTAAATGCTAATTATCTCTAAAAGTATTGCGGATAGCCAATTTTTCTCATATAACTCATTCACCTACTTTTGGGAGAGCTTTCACTTGGTGAAGTTTCAGACCTGTAGCTAATTACTCACCTACTCAAAATGAGTAAATGCTAATTATCTCTAAAAGGATTGCAGATAGCCATTTTTTGTCAAATAACTCATTCACCTACTTTTAGGAGAGCTTTCACTTGGTGAAGTTTCAGACCCATAGCTAATTACTCACCTGCTCAAAATGAGTAAATGCTAATTATCTCTAAAAGTATTGCAGATAGCCAATTTTTCTCAAATAACTCATTCATCTACTATTGGGAGAGCCATCACTTGGTGAAGTTTCAGACCCATAGCTAATTATTCACCTACTCAAAATGAGTAAATGCTAATTATCCCTAGAAGTATTGCGGATAGCCTTCACATGGTGAAGTTCCAGACCCATAGATAATTACTCACCTACTCAAAATGAGTAAATGCTAATTATCTCTAAAAGTATTGCAGATAGCCAATTTTTCTCAAATAACTCATTCACCTACTTTTGGGAGAGCTTTCACTTGGTGAAGTTTCAGACCTGTAGCTAATTACTCACCTACTCAAAATAAGTAAATGCCTATTATCACTAAAAGTATTGCAGATAGCCATTATTTCTCAAATAACTCATTCACCTACATTTTGGAGAAGTTTCACATGCTTAAGTTTATTTATGAATTTTTTAAATAAATTTTAATACATTAAAATTAATTAAATCATGCACTAAATCAATTATAACTTGAAAAGTACTGCATTTAGAGCAATTTGTGCAAATATGTTATCCAGCTACTTTTGGGTCAGCTATAACATAGTAAAATTTCAGACCTGTAGCTCATGGCATAGCTGAATAATAACTACTTTTAGGTTATCACTGTTGGGTAAATCACTTATAACTTGAAAACTTTTGCATTTACATTATTTAGTTTCAGTATGTTATTCACCTATTTTGAGGCAGCTATAACATAGTAAAATTCCAGACCTGTGGCTCATTGCATAGCGGAGTAATAGCTACTTTGAAGTTCTTACTCAACACTAAATCATTTATAACTTGAAAAGTATTGCATTTAGAGCATTTTGTTAAAATATGTCATTCACCTACTTTTTCCATAGCAACAACATGGTGAGTAACTTGGGTGTCTAATAGTGAGTAATAGCTACTTTTGGACTTTTCACTAACTTCCATCATGAGTAAAATCACTTGTAACTTGAAAACTATTGCATTTAGAGAATTTTGTGCAAATATGGTATTCACCTACTTTTGGGTCAGCTATAACATACTAAAATTTCAGACCTCTAGCTCGTGCCATAGCTGAGTAATAGCTACTTTTGCCTTTGCCGGTGGATACATTTTGCATCTGGCTACAGATGCATCCTTGGTCTAGTCTCTAAAAGTATTACAGGTGGGCAATTTCTTCTAAATAAGTCATTCACCTACTTTTGAGTGATCTACCACATAGTGAAGTTGCAGAACTGTAGCTCTTTAGATGGCAGAGTAATAGCCACTAAAATAAGTAAATGTCTTGTATCTCTAAAAGTAGTACAGATAGGCAATTTCTTCTAAAGACGTGCTTCCCTACTTTGAGTTGATCTGCATAATGAAGTGGTAGAACTGTAGCTCTTTGGATGGCAAAGTAATAGCTACTAAAATGAGTAAATGCCTTTTGTCTGTAAAAGTATTGCAATCAAACATTAAACTTGTCACTTCTACATGTGCCTCCATCTCACAAGAAAATTTATATTCCACTATTTTTAGTGCATCTAATTTATACGGCGGGAGATAAATGCATGCGTCAGAATGCTTGTTCCCAAAATTTTAACCAAGAATTTGACAAACTTTCTTATTAAGTGACAATTCTTCACAGTCCCCCCCCCCCCCCGGGCAGGAAAACACCAAGTTGCGGAGCATTGAGTTTATTATTTATACACATAACAATTGTAGATTACTATGAATACAGGATTAAATACAACTAATTCTAAATGTATTTACAAGCCAAATTATAAGTAATGCAATCACAGATCCATATGAATACACAAGTATTACATGTTACTATACGCAGTTACAAACATCTGAGTACCAAATTAATATCAATACAGATGAATATGAAATAAGTCATGAGCAACAATACGGTGACTAAGTGTCAATGACTAAATGTGAATACATCCATGAATAAGTCATATTAAAACTATTAAGAAGTAATTTACTAACCTACATTCACACACATTACAATGATTGAACAAATTTCACCATCTGGTGAAACAAGCAAATCTCATATAATTAAGGTGACCTTAACTCCAGGGAGAATACATACAGATCATACACACACACTTGAAATGTCCCAGAATGGACCCTGGAGAAAAATAGACCCAAGTGATGAATGGGCATAACTGTTTAAGTTCTTACTCAGCAACATAAACTCCCTCTTAAGTTCTTACTCAGCAACATAAACTCCCTAAAATCCCATAACATAAAAAGCAAATGCCAGAAAAAATTAAAATCACATTAAAAATACAGCCCATAAACATAAACACAAGTGAGGGTTTTTCATTCAAAGTCCAATGAACCAGAAGAGTGACCCAATGACAGCCTAGAATTCAAGTATCCCCAAGAAGCAGATGACTGCCCCCAGAAGTACTTAAGGGGCAGTCACATCTACCCAGGGAGGGGACTGACAGCCGTGATGTCCAGACACCACTTATGGGTTTCATAAGCCTTAAAAAATTACCTTAGGATCTCATTTTTGAAAATCTGAGCAAGTGTTTTCTGAAATTGAATAAAAAAACAGATCTTTCTGCATGATAACCATCACAACAGATTTCAAAATGTATTTCATCCTTGAATACATTAGTTTGACATACAGGAAAACTCTTTTGTGTAGTGGCTTTTACTGGTCTCTACCCTTTTCTATTGATAATGGTAAAGTTCCAGATTTAAAATTAGCCAAAACTGAGCTTTCATTTCTTTTTAGATTCACATAGTTTTCTGTTTCTGTATGAGCCTTATATTTAACATACGTCCTTAACCTTGTATTTGAACTAAGTGAGTCTTGCCATTCAAGATCAATTAAAATCTGGGGCCTTATTCACAAAAGGGATTAGGGAAAGATAAGCTAAAAATTAGCTTAAATTAATCCAGAAATTGGATTAGGATTAAGGTTGGTATTCATAGAGAAGTTAAGCTAATTTTTGGATTAATTTTAATCCACCCAGCCGAATGGATTAACTTTTGGATTAAATATAGTTTAATCTGCTGCACTTAATCCAAATATTAAATTAACTTTGTGAATACTGATTTAATCTAGAGATTGGCTAAGCCATTTTTCTGTCAAAGTTAAGCTAATTTTTCGCTTAATTGTATCCCCGAAAAGCGGGGATACTATGGATCGTGCACGGTCATCATCTGCGTCCGCAGAGATTTTCTTGTGTTCAACCTGCAAGCCACATTTCTTTTGGGATTTCTTTTAAACTTTGCAAGTGGCTTGCTATGGCAGAGATCTGGCCACCCTATTCTTATGGTAGCCCAGGAATCAAAATTATGCTCTGGGGAGTCAAAAATGTCTTTGACTATTGCTTGTGTTCAAGCTATACAGGCTAGTTTCTTTCAGATTTATTTTATATTTAGTGCATGAATTGTTGGGTATGATGTCTCACCACCCTATCTTTTTTGTAGGCCTGGGGTCAAAATCAAGCGAGTAATAGCTATTTTAAGCCAAGGAGTAAAAATTAGGCTCATGGGCTAGGAATCTTCAGCCTCGATTTCTTATTGCTTCCACAGGTTTGCTATGTTTTGGGATACACCGCCGGCTCGCAATAAAGTGAGTCGCATAATTCTAGTTTAATCCACTTTGTGAATATGGGCCCAGAAATTTTCACTTTAGATCCTTAATATCTGCTGAGCCCAGAATCAAATTTTTGTGCATGTTTATGTCCTTTAAGATATTTTTAAGGTCTCCACTGCAGTTATCATTTGAGATATTCTGTAAGTCTTATTCAAATATGCTGAAGGTTAATTGGTCATTCTTCATTCTAAGACGATTATAACACCTAAAAATGTTTATGTACATTCTATAATTTGGTTTTGTCCAACCCATGCCTCCATGTTAAACATTGAGTGGGGTTTTGGCATTTATTGCATACTTTATTTTGAATTTTCTCAGCATTCCCGAAATTCTTGTAGTCCCAAATGGCATTCGCACAATATTAATCAGTGTGTTATTGTTAGAAATGGAGATAAAGAATAACAGATATATTAATTGTTTTACATACACCAAGAAATTCACCAGCAAGACATATTTAAGATAGGAGTACTCACGCAGGAGATTATAAAATTGTTAGGGTTCTGCAGATCTTGCAATGGGTAATGCTATCAGTACAACCGAACATTCTCCTGATCAAGATGAAAACAAAGGAACATGCTACAGCAACTAGGGAAAAGTTTTCACAAATCACTGCTGACAATGTTGTACATATCCGATGGAAGTTAGAGCTGCACTTGGCAAATTGGAAACACTGAAGCATGGAAATGATTGGTAAAAAATTGGATGGGCAATATTCCACCCCCTGTAAATTGGCGATGAGCAAAGTTCCAGGTGGGCATTGTCCTGATGGGCAGAGTACCTGATGGGCATTCTTCCTGATTGGTATTCTTCCTGATGGACATTCTTCCATGTACCTTTATAGTAAGGCAAAAGGCTCATACCCTGAGTTCTCTTTCCATGTAATAAGACTTGTTTTTGCAGGGACTGACATAAAATATCTGAGTATGAAAAAATTTCAAAATCAAATTTTCTCAACATTTGATTTCAACATTTGATCAAAGACTCAATCAATAAACAGATTCTTGTATAACTATATAAATTTTATGACTAGTTATACATATTTCATTCTAATAAGAGAATGTTAAATTTGAAATGTTTAAATTATAACGTGTATTGCTGTCCAAAATGATTTCTACCCTAATTTAGGTTTTAATGTATAGTTTGTACAGTTGAGTTTATGGTTCAGTTAACAAGTTAAATAAATATAATTTTTAACCCACAGCCCTTAAGGGCTTTTAGGGTATTGTTTTCACCCATGATGTCCGGATGCGGGGGCAGGCGGGTGGCAGGAAAAGGTTTTTCCGGGCTGTATCTCGGCAACCGTAAGGTTTAGGAAGTTGATACATGGTAGGGACATTGGTTAGGGGGTGTAGGTGTGCAACTTCATGGTGTGACCTTGATTTGACCTTGCCGTAGTGACCTTGAGTTTAAAAATCTTGTCCGGGCTATATCTCAGAAATTTAATGTGTAGGAAGTTGATAATTGGTAGGGACATTGGTTAGGGGATGTAGGTGTTCAACTTCATGGTGTGACCTTGATTTGACCTTGCTGTAGTGACCTTGACCTATAAAATCTTGCCCTGGCTATATCTCAGAAACCGTAAGGGGTAGGAAGTTGATACTTGGTAGGGACATTGGCTAGGGGGTTGTAGATGTGCAACGTCATGGTATTACCTTGATGTGACCTTGCCATAGTGACCTTGATCTATAAAATCTCGTCTGGGCAATATCTCGGAAACTGTAAGGTGTAGGAGGTTGATACTTGGGAGAGACATTGGTTGTGGGTTGTAGGTGTGCGATGTCATAGTGTTAGCTTGAATTGACCTTTGACCTTCTCATTGTGGCCTTGACCTACAAAATCTTTTCCGGGCTATATCTCGGAGACTGCAAGGTGTAGGAAGTTGATACCTGGTGGGGACATTGGGTGAGGGTTGGTGTGCAACGACAAGGTCTGACCTTGATTTGGCCTTCCCATAATGACCTTGACCTATAAAATCTTGTACTGGCTATATCTTGTAAACCGTAAAGTGTAGGAAGTTGACACTTGGTAGGGACATTGGTTGGGGGTTGTAGATGTGCAACGTCATGGTATGACCTGATCTTTTACTTTGCCGTAGTGACCTTGACCTATAAAATCCTGTCTTGGTTTTATCTCAGAAACCGTAAGGTGTAGGAAGTTGATACTTAGTAGGAACATTGGTTGGGGGTTGTAGGTGTGCAATGTCATGGTGTGACCTTGATTTGACCTTTGACCTTGCCGTAGTGACTTTGATCTATGATATCATGTCCGGGCTGTATCTTGGCAACCATAAGGTGTAGGAAGTTAATACTTGGTAGGGACATTGGGTGAGAGTTGTAGGTGTGCAACATCATGGTGTTACCTTGATTTGAATTTGATCTTGCCATAGTGACCTTGACTTTTAAAATTTTGTCTGGGCAATATCTCTGAAACTGCAAAGTGTAGGAAGTTGATATTAGTTAAGATCACTGCCCAGAGGTTGTAGGTGTGCAACACCATGGTGTGATCTTGATTTGACCTTGTCATAGTGACCATAACTTTTAAAATCTTGTTTGGGCTATTTGTTGGATTGCATAAGGCGTAGAAGGTTGATACTTGGTATGGACATTCGATAGGGGGTGTAGGTGTGCATCATGGTGTGACCTTTAACTTTGGCTCTACCAAAGTGTGGTCACCTGTCATGTTTGAGACTTGTTTCTCTTACAACAAAGATATATAGATTGCTGCAACTTATTTTATGTACTTCTACACAATTCTGTTATTTTCATTGACAGCTATTCTCCATTTAATAAATTTACAGCTTCATAATTTTTAGTTTACTGATTAATGCTGTCATCTTGCTATTGAATTGTCTTCTTTTAATACTTTATCTTTACATACATTTTCTTTCTCTAAGACATTATTTTCTCTACTGAAACATTATTTGGCCCTTTATTTAACTGACACTGCTGTGGAAGTATCCCGATCTTTGTACTGTTTCAATACTTCTATATCTCACGGTGTTGAAAACTATTTCCCCAGGCTGTGGGGTATGGGCATCTCTAATGCCATTTTTATTGTCTTGCTATTATTGCAACCTTTACATGATTGAAATAGCTCACAAGTAAAATAGCATTTCAAAGTATTTGAAAAGTATTTTAAATATTTGTGCAAAAGTTTTTTAAAGTATTTAAAATACATTTCATGAAAACATATTTGTAATTGTTTTTATTGCATAAAATAGCCTTGCCTTATCTTCACAAGTACTTTTTTAGGATTTCTAGAACAAAAAGATTTTGATCAACAAGAATTTTTTAAAAATTATTCTTGTCAAGAGGTGACCCTTTGTCTGCACCTGCTGAGTGATCATTGTTGACAGAAAGTTGTCGGAAACACTGTTCTCATATTTTATTTGTTTTGCAATAAAAGGTAAATAAAAGGTACATCATTCACAGCCAAACAATTTATATTTAAAGTCTGACAATTATCCACAAATGTCTCGTTCCTTTTGGCCATTTTTACACAACCCCACTGGGGAACACAGTAATTTTCATTTATAAGACCTGCAATTCTTGGCCAGTAGCTGTGAATAGTTGGAGGCCTTGCCTTGACTTAATTTGCTCTGACCCCTGTTACTGAGTTGCTTCCATGCTGGTGGGCCGGATCGCCTACTGGTGTCCGGTGTGTTCTTTGCTGATGGATTATAAGGATTGTAAGTTACCAGAATAGATGTCATACCACTTCTGTGTCTGAGGCACCTTGACAAACTGATCCTTAGGCAGTCCATTGGTATCAGTACTGTGAGTAGGATACCCTTTTGTGTCAAGTTCAATCTGTAACTTTCGGCAAAGCCAGTCAACAGATGGTACTTTGACAGAGATTTTACAAGTTGATTAGTGTCTGGTTTTTATCCTGTGAAGAGGCAAGGCTGTCAAACTCAGGCAACTGGTTCCAACCTATGCAAAATCTGATGCCTCTCATTTTCCCGGTAGTTCTGCTCTTCTGAACTAACCTGTTCAGGTTCCTGTTCTGCTGTACTGGTTTCCTCATCAGGCACTTTTCCCTCTTCATCAAGAGGATGGACAGGGAAATTGGGGTCAAATTGCTGATCAAATTCGTAGTCTCTATAATGGGAAGCAGCACTGGAAGATGAAGGTGAATGCAGAGGTTTGTCACTAATACCGGTGACCGGTTGTGTGGCAGTAGTCTGACTGGCCAGTCCAACAGGCTTGAGCACTGTCATCTCACTGGTTAAAGAATGTTGCTCAACATTAACAACAACTGATGTAGCTGGTCGACCCTCCTGGTAGTAAACTGGCTGACTGGTCGGTTGTGTTAGACAGTTCTTCAACAGTAATTGATGTGACAGGTCAACCTTCCTGGTAGGTACTAGAAGGGGACTGTGTGGTAGCAGGTGTCACTTACAATTCACCGGAACTGGTAACTGGCTAGCTCGAGATCTGACTGACCGGTCCGGGCTGTATGAAAGAATTATCTGAATGAAGTGTACCCGCTTTCCTTGGTGATACTGGCATTGCAATGTTCTGAAAGGTCAGCAGACCAGTACGGGTGTTGAAAACTTCTCGCCAGCAGCATGGCCTTAAGATGTGAAAAAAATTGACCACTTAGCGTCCAGCTGTTGAATCCCCTCAGCAGAAGACATGGATGACTTGGCTGACTACTTGATAGGTTCTTTATCCTTAACAGGAGCTGTCTTCCTGTTATCAGAGGTAGTGGAAGATTTCTGCCCGACAGCATTGCTAGTATCCACTTCCTCTAGGATCTTAACAGAACCTGTCTCAACAAGCTGGGGACTTGTCGCTTTCTTTTCCTTTTCTTTACATACTTTGTATGAAGGGGTAGGCAACTGTGACGTCTGATCAAAAGTCAGTCAATTACATAGTTCACAGTCTTTCTTCAACACACAAGGATTACTACCTACCCCCTTCCTGTGGCACCGTGTGCATTTGCTGTGTAAATGGGACACCACATGACCACAACTGCTACGTTTCTGTCCTGGAGAGGCCATGATATAAATGAAAACACCCTCAAAATAAAGTCTCTTAACAGAGTATTTTCTGGGAAAGTTCACCACTTTCGAAAAGTGACAGAATGCACATGCGCCGAACAAAAAAGATACTATGACGTCACGACAAGGAGGTAGGGTGCTCCACCTGGCGAGTTTTGCACACTAAGACCAGTCCTGCCAGTGAAAACACAGGACATATTTTTCTGGTGTTTGGCGGTCTAGCACTGTGCATTTGCTAGGTGGTGCATGGTACTTCCTTTTTGTCTAGACAGCGTGACGTCATAGCACCTTTTTCGTTTGGTACATTTCTACAGAACATGGCATGACCAGGACAGAAATGAGGGGCTTGCGGCCTTTAAATGGCAGCCTTTGACAAGCATTCCCTATGTGCACATTGTCGAGACAAGGATAAGGGTAGCAACCCATGTTTTGAAAGATACAGACTGTCCTCACTGCAACATTCTGACTACTGACCAACAAGCTAAACTGGCCACCCCTTCATATGAAATCAGGAAAGAGAAACGATATAACAAGTCTGACAATTCTGACAAGCAAGAAGAAGATGGCAACAGTGCAACCCTCATAGATCTGACTGTAGTCTTGGTTTTGGGGGCTGTGAATGAGTAGAATAGGCGGAAATCTCCTGAGAAAAATGTGGCCAAAGACAAGGGTAAAGCCAAGAGGCAGTCTACCGCCTCCAAGACTTCTACCAACAGCAAACTAGAAGCCTTAGATCAGATATATTCACAACGATTCTCAAGGCTGGAAGTAATGCTGGTCTCCAGGACTTTTGAGAAGTCCCAGCAAGAACCAACCTTCCAGAGACTGTGAAAGGGACATCGACGAAAGCCCCACCAGCCAGTGTAGTGAAGATGTTGGAACCTTTCATAGCACCGACCCAGCCTGCAGACTAAGCCAGCACTGACAAGGTCCCAGCTATGCAGGTGCCCAGTACATTGGTTACAGAGGCAGCCAGGCAGCTGACTGACTCGTAATATGGACACCGATTCGGATGTCGACCCCACTGACCGACCTCGCACTGTTTGTCCAGCAGATGAAAGGGAACTGTCAGACCTAGAACAGGATACGACCCACATTGACCAAGCTCACTCCGAAGAGCAGACCTACAGAGAAACAATCACAGGCATTAAGTCCTTTATGGGTTGAAACACATCCCTGATGTGTATAAAGGTACCTCAAATAGAGATTATCACCCCCTTTGCCGGGTCCCTTTTGCAGCAGCCAGTCGGGAAAATCAGTGTTAATATGCCAACAGATGACTGGTTATGTAAGAAGTTGGATAAACTCAACCTCACTGTAGTAAAAGGCTACCCTTCTAGGAACTCCGAGGCTGGAGGGTTACAACATGACCAGTACATGAAGACTCCCAAATTTCACAGTAAGTGGTATGGTCTACATACCAGTAGACCTTGTGCAAGGTCCTTCCTTAGTGCACTATGATTCTCCGAGAGCATTTCCCTCCAGAAGAAAGTTTTTACTTTAAGTGAGAGTGTAAAATTCAGACTGTTATAAAATGCACACATTTATTGTCTCAAAAACCCCCAAAGTAAAGACTTGTGAGCAAGTCTAACACACCAGCAAAGGCAAGAGTTCCAATGTTCTTTCTGGTAAAACAAGACTGCCAAACTGGACACTAGTTATAGCTAGATTGTCAGACTTACTGCTACACCCCCAACATCTAGAACCATATCCCAGGAGACATTTAGATGTTGGCACTTGAGTCCAGTAACACCTGTAACCAGGCTGCGGGGTTCAATAGGTGTTTTGAACAAGGTACAGCAGAACATGCAGACCCAGATTAAAGTGATCCAGACCGAGCAAAGCAAGGGCAAGTCAGCTACTAAGATGCACACATCCACTGATGAACTACAATACTTACTGAACTTCAACCAGAGAATCAGTCAGGGTATGGGAATAACGATATAGCTCAGACAAGTTTTTTAAACTCAAGGTACGTACGGCAAGGTTCAATCAAAGTCACGCCATGACATTGCAAGCCTGCTTCCCCTAACCAATGTCCCTACTAAGTATCAACTTCCTCCACCTTATAGTTTCTGAGATACAGTCCAGACAAACTTTTTCTTGCTGCCTGCCTGCCAATCTGAACACCATGGGTGAAAATAATAACCCAACAGCCCTTAAGGGCTGTGGGGTAAAAACTTTACCAGTGTGCTTCTGTGTTGACCATTTCTGTATGAGGAAATTTTCAACAACATATTACATGCATTTCCTTTTTTCCTTTCTTTCAACTTTAACATTTCTGATTTTTTAAAGCTTATTGGGCCGCTTGTTTCTGCTTTAACCGTTCTGTTTGACCTTAGAAGTGGTACATGCAAAAAATGGTTAGAGTTGCTATTTCTCATCTTTATGTTTTCTGATTTCTTCTGTTACAAAATCTCACAGAACCCTTGATACATAGATATTAATCCAGAAATTTGACAGAAATATTCCATTGTAGTTTTGATCTATCACTATGTTCATATGTTGGCTGTAGATAATACAATAAATAGGTGACAGTGACGCAATAAAACAAACAATGGTGCCAATAATAAATAGCTTTTATTTTGTGTAATTACCAAAATATCACCAAAAATATATTTAACACTGTATGTACAATTAACAAATCCCAAGAATGAACAGCTGACTTTTTGCATACACAGTCTTTTTCATCGCAAATACATAAAACGTGCAAATTGTGCATTTTATGTGATGAAAACAAGACATATTAAGATGTTTCCATCATATGTTCCCATGACAACATCACATAAAAATTAATAAGGCAACACATCAACATCAATAGGCAATCCTCGATTTATCACCTCACAGATTCTGGAATTCTGGGGATTGATGGCTCAAATATCATGACAGGAAAATGGAAGTGTTTTATATTATCTGTTGTGATAACAACTGAACATTAAATAGAGGTCTAGAGTATAGATATGTAACATAGCACTAGAATGGCATGTGCAAAATATTTCATCTTTAATATTTTTTCTACTTACATTTTTAAGGAATGAAACTTAAGTTCTAGTCACTATCTGTGGAATCGAACAGTAATGACTGAAATTTGCCTTGTATGCAACGACCCAACCTAATCATGCAATTTTATGATGTCACTGTTCTAGAAAGAGATATGCTGAAAGGGATGTGGAGTTCTACTGATATGCTGAAACAGATATTGTAGTGCATGAATTCTCTAATCTCTAAACCAATACAGTGCACAACACACCTCAGGTATATAAGCTCATGATGACTAGATGTACAGATACTACACAATAAAGTTTATATTATTCTCTACTATCAAGGATCTTTTACTCAGCCTTATGTACAGTATCGAGTGAAACCTATATTTCTGGATACAATGGTTCTGTTCTCTGTGCCTTGAAATATGCTAGTAGAAACACTAAGTGCAGTAAAACTCTGACTACATTGGAGGATGTTTCCATCAAATCAGAGCTTGGCAAATGCTGAAATCATTAGGAACCATTTTCTTACATGTTAAAGATTTCCACATTTATAATTTTAACCCTGTCAATACTGGTACATCACAAACACATTACTCTTTTTTTTTTTTGAAGCCTTTCTTTTGTATCAAATATCAGATCAATTTCCCCATCCACAACTCGCCCAAGAATAGACAGTTCAGTTGTGTGACATGGCATACATTTGTCCCCGGAATTTTGAAATCTTAACACATGAATAATTATTGTAAAAACAGATCAGATATCAGAATATGCATCCAAGAGTGGATTACAACTAAGTACATATTACTGTCTACTGCCTTACCATTGTAAATATTAGCAGAAAAAGATACAGGACAACCTGACACCCATGTTACTTCAAACCTCTCCCATTTATGTCGCTTTTTCAAGCAAAATGGGAAATGGCCAAATATAATCCATCCACTGTCGTGTGTAGAGAGAATGGCTGTGATATAACACCTAGAATCACTTGCAGCTGTACAATTAACTGACGACTTCCCCCACAGAATATGCTGGTACAAATCACAGTCATCTTCACACAACATAAAGCACTTGGTCAGTACTAACTAGTTCACCACAACTATAACAAGCTGAAACTAGGGTGAAGTGATTGGCTTTCTGCCAACCACAGAGTCGAATCTTAGGACAGCAGTGGGTGTTGAAATCTGTAAACTTGGTATTATCGCCCGAACGACAGAGTGAGGTGCGGTGACAGTAAAATATTGCTGGATTATATATTTGTAAAATATTGTTAGAAACACCATTGTAGCCTCACGTTTTCATCACTCTGTGGGTGTACAACTACCAGCATTTGATATTTTATTTGTTTTAAATATTGCGAGAAGACAGAGTGAGGTGCGGTGATAGTAAAATATTGCTGGATTATATACTTGTAAAATGTTATTAGAAACCCCATCGTGATAACTTCTAGGACATACAAAAGCGCCTTCTAGTGGTTGAATGTAGAACTACGGAGTTTGAATACTTTCATTGTCTCTGCCAGAGGTGTTCTCGATTCTGATTGGCTGAATGACAAATGTGTAGTACTACCGTGACGTCACTTCATTCATTAATTTCTTTGCGGTTTATTTGTTTCACAAATAATTGAGTACACGTAGATGCGCAGACAGCAATTTTACATTAACAGTGACTGCGTGATAGACCCTGCAGACAAATAAATTAATTGGGGATTCACGTCTACAAACCAGCAGACGAAACGGTTAAAAAAGACTCCTTCGAGTAGGCCATTACAATAGCAAACACAATAGTTTCTAGGACATACGGGTTCTTAGAGAAAGCCAGACGGAGTGCTAGACAAGCTTTTTACTTTATAAAATATAACTGAATAAAAGCATTAAAAATCTTCAAAATGGCAGAGTGTATAATATACACCTTAACCTTAATGTACCGATATGTGAACAAATATTATTCAGAATTTGATATTTAAGGGTTTAAACGGCCAATTTAAAATCGTGGCCGCAACTCAGTACATAACTCGAATCAAAGATTCGACTAAAAAGAAGGCAAAAAACAGTGAGTTACATTGTCAAAGACAGCAATCTAATTTCAAAATAAAACAGGATTTCTTTAAACTTACATTTTCATAAAACTCAAGAGTAACCATTAATCATTTGTGGATTTTGTATTTTATTCATTATTTTTGTCATGTTTCACTAGTTTTACATAAATGAATGCATATTGGGAAAAGTAGAAAAGAATTCAATAAATCATGTATTCAGAAGAATTTGTGTAACAAAATAGCGGCATGACATGCAGAAATTTCTGCCTCTTTCATAAAATATAACTTCTGAGATCAAACTGATCACAAATCTCTAAGGATATGTCCCGTACGATGTTACTTTAGCTTACATTATACTATTATTCAGAGTTAGCCAATACTCCAGTATACTCAATAAATATGATATAAATTATAAAGTACAACTAAAACAATAACTCCTTTCAAAGATACTGAAGTTGATAATGTTTTGGATGGATTGTTTGGTCCCTTTATATATCTCTGATACACATAACATGATAAATTACATACATAGAGACAATAACAATGCTTACTGTACAAAGACTGTCAAGATTTGCTATACAAACAAACACACACTTGAAATATGGCTGACATATTCGAACACAATGTCACAAACAGGAAATGTCAAGCATAGCTCAAGTGGATGTAAACAGTTGATCTGGGCACATATTCATTAACATTCTTAAAAGTTTCCAATAAAATGTGAACATTGTCTCAGAAAAACTCTAACAAGCAATCAAAGACCGTGAACGGGTTCTGTCTCAGCTGACTGTATGTTTTGAGTTTCAGAGTAGAAGTGACAGAAGAAAAGGAGACAAAAGTTGTGCCCTGCAAATGGTATTCAGAAGTAAAATAACAAGGTAACTGTTTAGGTGTAAA
The DNA here is from genome assembly GCA_964017235.1 of Sabellastarte sp. h YS-2021. Taxonomy (NCBI): domain Eukaryota; kingdom Metazoa; phylum Annelida; class Polychaeta; order Sabellida; family Sabellidae; genus Sabellastarte; species Sabellastarte sp. h YS-2021. Next base: position 70,711,408 of record OZ024933.1, read on the forward strand.
AAGTAGGTTAAAAACATATTTAAAGGAAATACTGCAAATGCAATACTTTTCGAGTTACAACTGATTTACTTAACAGTGAGAATCTCAAAGTAGCTTTTGCTCAGCTATGCAATCAGTTAAAGGGCTCCATTTTTAATATGATATAGCTCACGCAAGAGTAGGCGAATAACATATTTAAAGAAATACTGTAATAGTTTTCAAGTCGCAACTGATTTCCTCAACAGTGAGTACCTCAGAATAGCTATTACTGAGCTATGCCATAAGCTACATGTCTGCAATTTTACTATGTTATAGCTTATTCAAAAGTAGATAAATAAGATATTTAAACAAAATTCCCTAAATGCAATGATTTTCAAGTTGCAACTAATTTACTCAATAGAAAAAACCTCAAAGTAGCTATTCCTCGGTTATGCAATGACCTACAGGTATGCAACTTTACTATGTTATAGCTGAACTAAAGTAGCTGAATGATTTATTTACAGAAAATAGTCTAAATAGTCTTTGACCTATAAAATCCTGTCTTGGTTTTATCTCAGAAACCGTAAGGTGTAGGAAGTTGATACTTAGTAGGAACATTGGTTGGGGGTTGTAGGTGTGCAATGTCATGGTGTGACCTTGATTTGACCTTTGACCTTGCCGTAGTGACTTTGATCTATGATATCATGTCCGGGCTGTATCTTGGCAACCATAAGGTGTAGGAAGTTAATACTTGGTAGGGACATTGGGTGAGAGTTGTAGGTGTGCAACATCATGGTGTTACCTTGATTTGAATTTGATCTTGCCATAGTGACCTTGACTTTTAAAATTTTGTCTGGGCAATATCTCTGAAACTGCAAAGTGTAGGAAGTTGATATTAGTTAAGATCACTGCCCAGAGGTTGTAGGTGTGCAACACCATGGTGTGATCTTGATTTGACCTTGTCATAGTGACCATAACTTTTAAAATCTTGTTTGGGCTATTTGTTGGATTGCATAAGGCGTAGAAGGTTGATACTTGGTATGGACATTCGATAGGGGGTGTAGGTGTGCATCATGGTGTGACCTTTAACTTTGGCTCTACCAAAGTGTGGTCACCTGTCATGTTTGAGACTTGTTTCTCTTACAACAAAGATATATAGATTGCTGCAACTTATTTTATGTACTTCTACACAATTCTGTTATTTTCATTGACAGCTATTCTCCATTTAATAAATTTACAGCTTCATAATTTTTAGTTTACTGATTAATGCTGTCATCTTGCTATTGAATTGTCTTCTTTTAATACTTTATCTTTACATACATTTTCTTTCTCTAAGACATTATTTTCTCTACTGAAACATTATTTGGCCCTTTATTTAACTGACACTGCTGTGGAAGTATCCCGATCTTTGTACTGTTTCAATACTTCTATATCTCACGGTGTTGAAAACTATTTCCCCAGGCTGTGGGGTATGGGCATCTCTAATGCCATTTTTATTGTCTTGCTATTATTGCAACCTTTACATGATTGAAATAGCTCACAAGTAAAATAGCATTTCAAAGTATTTGAAAAGTATTTTAAATATTTGTGCAAAAGTTTTTTAAAGTATTTAAAATACATTTCATGAAAACATATTTGTAATTGTTTTTATTGCATAAAATAGCCTTGCCTTATCTTCACAAGTACTTTTTTAGGATTTCTAGAACAAAAAGATTTTGATCAACAAGAATTTTTTAAAAATTATTCTTGTCAAGAGGTGACCCTTTGTCTGCACCTGCTGAGTGATCATTGTTGACAGAAAGTTGTCGGAAACACTGTTCTCATATTTTATTTGTTTTGCAATAAAAGGTAAATAAAAGGTACATCATTCACAGCCAAACAATTTATATTTAAAGTCTGACAATTATCCACAAATGTCTCGTTCCTTTTGGCCATTTTTACACAACCCCACTGGGGAACACAGTAATTTTCATTTATAAGACCTGCAATTCTTGGCCAGTAGCTGTGAATAGTTGGAGGCCTTGCCTTGACTTAATTTGCTCTGACCCCTGTTACTGAGTTGCTTCCATGCTGGTGGGCCGGATCGCCTACTGGTGTCCGGTGTGTTCTTTGCTGATGGATTATAAGGATTGTAAGTTACCAGAATAGATGTCATACCACTTCTGTGTCTGAGGCACCTTGACAAACTGATCCTTAGGCAGTCCATTGGTATCAGTACTGTGAGTAGGATACCCTTTTGTGTCAAGTTCAATCTGTAACTTTCGGCAAAGCCAGTCAACAGATGGTACTTTGACAGAGATTTTACAAGTTGATTAGTGTCTGGTTTTTATCCTGTGAAGAGGCAAGGCTGTCAAACTCAGGCAACTGGTTCCAACCTATGCAAAATCTGATGCCTCTCATTTTCCCGGTAGTTCTGCTCTTCTGAACTAACCTGTTCAGGTTCCTGTTCTGCTGTACTGGTTTCCTCATCAGGCACTTTTCCCTCTTCATCAAGAGGATGGACAGGGAAATTGGGGTCAAATTGCTGATCAAATTCGTAGTCTCTATAATGGGAAGCAGCACTGGAAGATGAAGGTGAATGCAGAGGTTTGTCACTAATACCGGTGACCGGTTGTGTGGCAGTAGTCTGACTGGCCAGTCCAACAGGCTTGAGCACTGTCATCTCACTGGTTAAAGAATGTTGCTCAACATTAACAACAACTGATGTAGCTGGTCGACCCTCCTGGTAGTAAACTGGCTGACTGGTCGGTTGTGTTAGACAGTTCTTCAACAGTAATTGATGTGACAGGTCAACCTTCCTGGTAGGTACTAGAAGGGGACTGTGTGGTAGCAGGTGTCACTTACAATTCACCGGAACTGGTAACTGGCTAGCTCGAGATCTGACTGACCGGTCCGGGCTGTATGAAAGAATTATCTGAATGAAGTGTACCCGCTTTCCTTGGTGATACTGGCATTGCAATGTTCTGAAAGGTCAGCAGACCAGTACGGGTGTTGAAAACTTCTCGCCAGCAGCATGGCCTTAAGATGTGAAAAAAATTGACCACTTAGCGTCCAGCTGTTGAATCCCCTCAGCAGAAGACATGGATGACTTGGCTGACTACTTGATAGGTTCTTTATCCTTAACAGGAGCTGTCTTCCTGTTATCAGAGGTAGTGGAAGATTTCTGCCCGACAGCATTGCTAGTATCCACTTCCTCTAGGATCTTAACAGAACCTGTCTCAACAAGCTGGGGACTTGTCGCTTTCTTTTCCTTTTCTTTACATACTTTGTATGAAGGGGTAGGCAACTGTGACGTCTGATCAAAAGTCAGTCAATTACATAGTTCACAGTCTTTCTTCAACACACAAGGATTACTACCTACCCCCTTCCTGTGGCACCGTGTGCATTTGCTGTGTAAATGGGACACCACATGACCACAACTGCTACGTTTCTGTCCTGGAGAGGCCATGATATAAATGAAAACACCCTCAAAATAAAGTCTCTTAACAGAGTATTTTCTGGGAAAGTTCACCACTTTCGAAAAGTGACAGAATGCACATGCGCCGAACAAAAAAGATACTATGACGTCACGACAAGGAGGTAGGGTGCTCCACCTGGCGAGTTTTGCACACTAAGACCAGTCCTGCCAGTGAAAACACAGGACATATTTTTCTGGTGTTTGGCGGTCTAGCACTGTGCATTTGCTAGGTGGTGCATGGTACTTCCTTTTTGTCTAGACAGCGTGACGTCATAGCACCTTTTTCGTTTGGTACATTTCTACAGAACATGGCATGACCAGGACAGAAATGAGGGGCTTGCGGCCTTTAAATGGCAGCCTTTGACAAGCATTCCCTATGTGCACATTGTCGAGACAAGGATAAGGGTAGCAACCCATGTTTTGAAAGATACAGACTGTCCTCACTGCAACATTCTGACTACTGACCAACAAGCTAAACTGGCCACCCCTTCATATGAAATCAGGAAAGAGAAACGATATAACAAGTCTGACAATTCTGACAAGCAAGAAGAAGATGGCAACAGTGCAACCCTCATAGATCTGACTGTAGTCTTGGTTTTGGGGGCTGTGAATGAGTAGAATAGGCGGAAATCTCCTGAGAAAAATGTGGCCAAAGACAAGGGTAAAGCCAAGAGGCAGTCTACCGCCTCCAAGACTTCTACCAACAGCAAACTAGAAGCCTTAGATCAGAAATATTCACAACGATTCTCAAGGCTGGAAGTAATGCTGGTCTCCAGGACTTTTGAGAAGTCCCAGCAAGAACCAACCTTCCAGAGACTGTGAAAGGGACATCGACGAAAGCCCCACCAGCCAGTGTAGTGAAGATGTTGGAACCTTTCATAGCACCGACCCAGCCTGCAGACTAAGCCAGCACTGACAAGGTCCCAGCTATGCAGGTGCCCAGTACATTGGTTACAGAGGCAGCCAGGCAGCTGACTGACTCGTAATATGGACACCGATTCGGATGTCGACCCCACTGACCGACCTCGCACTGTTTGTCCAGCAGATGAAAGGGAACTGTCAGACCTAGAACAGGATACGACCCACATTGACCAAGCTCACTCCGAAGAGCAGACCTACAGAGAAACAATCACAGGCATTAAGTCCTTTATGGGTTGAAACACATCCCTGATGTGTATAAAGGTACCTCAAATAGAGATTATCACCCCCTTTGCCGGGTCCCTTTTGCAGCAGCCAGTCGGGAAAATCAGTGTTAATATGCCAACAGATGACTGGTTATGTAAGAAGTTGGATAAACTCAACCTCACTGTAGTAAAAGGCTACCCTTCTAGGAACTCCGAGGCTGGAGGGTTACAACATGACCAGTACATGAAGACTCCCAAATTTCACAGTAAGTGGTATGGTCTACATACCAGTAGACCTTGTGCAAGGTCCTTCCTTAGTGCACTATGATTCTCCGAGAGCATTTCCCTCCAGAAGAAAGTTTTTACTTTAAGTGAGAGTGTAAAATTCAGACTGTTATAAAATGCACACATTTATTGTCTCAAAAACCCCCAAAGTAAAGACTTGTGAGCAAGTCTAACACACCAGCAAAGGCAAGAGTTCCAATGTTCTTTCTGGTAAAACAAGACTGCCAAACTGGACACTAGTTATAGCTAGATTGTCAGACTTACTGCTACACCCCCAACATCTAGAACCATATCCCAGGAGACATTTAGATGTTGGCACTTGAGTCCAGTAACACCTGTAACCAGGCTGCGGGGTTCAATAGGTGTTTTGAACAAGGTACAGCAGAACATGCAGACCCAGATTAAAGTGATCCAGACCGAGCAAAGCAAGGGCAAGTCAGCTACTAAGATGCACACATCCACTGATGAACTACAATACTTACTGAACTTCAACCAGAGAATCAGTCAGGGTATGGGAATAACGATATAGCTCAGACAAGTTTTTTAAACTCAAGGTACGTACGGCAAGGTTCAATCAAAGTCACGCCATGACATTGCAAGCCTGCTTCCCCTAACCAATGTCCCTACTAAGTATCAACTTCCTCCACCTTCTAGTTTCTGAGATACAGTCCAGACAAACTTTTTCTTGCTGCCTGCCTGCCAATCTGAACACCATGGGTGAAAATAATAACCCAACAGCCCTTAAGGGCTGTGGGGTAAAAACTTTACCAGTGTGCTTCTGTGTTGACCATTTCTGTATGAGGAAATTTTCAACAACATATTACATGCATTTCCTTTTTTCCTTTCTTTCAACTTTAACATTTCTGATTTTTTAAAGCTTATTGGGCCGCTTGTTTCTGCTTTAACCGTTCTGTTTGACCTTAGAAGTGGTACATGCAAAAAATGGTTAGAGTTGCTATTTCTCATCTTTATGTTTTCTGATTTCTTCTGTTACAAAATCTCACAGAACCCTTGATACATAGATATTAATCCAGAAATTTGACAGAAATATTCCATTGTAGTTTTGATCTATCACTATGTTCATATGTTGGCTGTAGATAATACAATAAATAGGTGACAGTGACGCAATAAAACAAACAATGGTGCCAATAATAAATAGCTTTTATTTTGTGTAATTACCAAAATATCACCAAAAATATATTTAACACTGTATGTACAATTAACAAATCCCAAGAATGAACAGCTGACTTTTTGCATACACAGTCTTTTTCATCGCAAATACATAAAACGTGCAAATTGTGCATTTTATGTGATGAAAACAAGACATATTAAGATGTTTCCATCATATGTTCCCATGACAACATCACATAAAAATTAATAAGGCAACACATCAACATCAATAGGCAATCCTCGATTTATCACCTCACAGATTCTGGAATTCTGGGGACTGATGGCTCAAATATCATGACAGGAAAATGGAAGTGTTTTATATTATCTGTTGTGATAACAACTGAACATTAAATAGAGGTCTAGAGTATAGATATGTAACATAGCACTAGAATGGCATGTGCAAAATATTTCATCTTTAATATTTTTTCTACTTACATTTTTAAGGAATGAAACTTAAGTTCTAGTCACTATCTGTGGAATCGAACAGTAATGACTGAAATTTGCCTTGTATGCAACGACCCAACCTAATCATGCAATTTTATGATGTCACTGTTCTAGAAAGAGATATGCTGAAAGGGATGTGGAGTTCTACTGATATGCTGAAACAGATATTGTAGTGCATGAATTCTCTAATCTCTAAACCAATACAGTGCACAACACACCTCAGGTATATAAGCTCATGATGACTAGATGTACAGATACTACACAATAAAGTTTATATTATTCTCTACTATCAAGGATCTTTTACTCAGCCTTATGTACAGTATCGAGTGAAACCTATATTTCTGGATACAATGGTTCTGTTCTCTGTGCCTTGAAATATGCTAGTAGAAACACTAAGTGCAGTAAAACTCTGACTACATTGGAGGATGTTTCCATCAAATCAGAGCTTGGCAAATGCTGAAATCATTAGGAACCATTTTCTTACATGTTAAAGATTTCCACATTTATAATTTTAACCCTGTCAATACTGGTACATCACAAACACATTACTCTTTTTTTTTTTTGAAGCCTTTCTTTTGTATCAAATATCAGATCAATTTCCCCATCCACAACTCGCCCAAGAATAGACAGTTCAGTTGTGTGACATGGCATACATTTGTCCCCGGAATTTTGAAATCTTAACACATGAATAATTATTGTAAAAACAGATCAGATATCAGAATATGCATCCAAGAGTGGATTACAACTAAGTACATATTACTGTCTACTGCCTTACCATTGTAAATATTAGCAGAAAAAGATACAGGACAACCTGACACCCATGTTACTTCAAACCTCTCCCATTTATGTCGCTTTTTCAAGCAAAATGGGAAATGGCCAAATATAATCCATCCACTGTCGTGTGTAGAGAGAATGGCTGTGATATAACACCTAGAATCACTTGCAGCTGTACAATTAACTGACGACTTCCCCCACAGAATATGCTGGTACAAATCACAGTCATCTTCACACAACATAAAGCACTTGGTCATACTAACTAGTTCACCACAACTATAACAAGCTGAAACTAGGGTGAAGTGATTGGCTTTCTGCCAACCACAGAGTCGAATCTTAGGACAGCAGTGGGTGTTGAAATCTGTAAACTTGGTATTATCGCCCGAACGACAGAGTGAGGTGCGGTGACAGTAAAATATTGCTGGATTATATATTTGTAAAATATTGTTAGAAACACCATTGTAGCCTCACGTTTTCATCACTCTGTGGGTGTACAACTACCAGCATTTGATATTTTATTTGTTTTAAATATTGCGAGAAGACAGAGTGAGGTGCGGTGACAGTAAAATATTGCTGGATTATATACTTGTAAAATGTTATTAGAAACCCCATCGTGATAACTTCTAGGACATACAAAAGCGCCTTCTAGTGGTTGAATGTAGAACTACGGAGTTTGAATACTTTCATTGTCTCTGCCAGAGGTGTTCTCGATTCTGATTGGCTGAATGACAAATGTGTAGTACTACCGTGACGTCACTTCATTCATTAATTTCTTTGCGGTTTATTTGTTTCACAAATAATTGAGTACACGTAGATGCGCAGACAGCAATTTTACATTAACAGTGACTGCGTGATAGACCCTGCAGACAAATAAATTAATTGGGGATTCACGTCTACAAACCAGCAGACGAAACGGTTAAAAAAGACTCCTTCGAGTAGGCCATTACAATAGCAAACACAATAGTTTCTAGGACATACGGGTTCTTAGAGAAAGCCAGACGGAGTGCTAGACAAGCTTTTTACTTTATAAAATATAACTGAATAAAAGCATTAAAAATCTTCAAAATGGCAGAGTGTATAATATACACCTTAATGTACCGATATGTGAACAAATATTATTCAGAATTTGATATTTAAGGGTTTAAACGGCCAATTTAAAATCGTGGCCGCAACTCAGTACATAACTCGAATCAAAGATTCGACTAAAAAGAAGGCAAAAAACAGTGAGTTACATTGTCAAAGACAGCAATCTAATTTCAAAATAAAACAGGATTTCTTTAAACTTACATTTTCATAAAACTCAAGAGTAACCATTAATCATTTGTGGATTTTGTATTTTATTCATTATTTTTGTCATGTTTCACTAGTTTTACATAAATGAATGCATATTGGGAAAAGTAGAAAAGAATTCAATAAATCATGTATTCAGAAGAATTTGTGTAACAAAATAGCGGCATGACATGCAGAAATTTCTGCCTCTTTCATAAAATATAACTTCTGAGATCAAACTGATCACAAATCTCTAAGGATATGTCCCGTACGATGTTACTTTAGCTTACATTATAATATTATTCAGAGTTAGCCAATACTCCAGTATACTCAATAAATATGATATAAATTATAAAGTACAACTAAAACAATAACTCCTTTCAAAGATACTGAAGTTGATAATGTTTTGGATGGATTGTTTGGTCCCTTTATATATCTCTGATACACATAACATGATAAATTACATACATAGAGACAATAACAATGCTTACTGTACAAAGACTGTCAAGATTTGCTATACAAACAAACACACACTTGAAATATGGCTGACATATTCGAACACAATGTCACAAACAGGAAATGTCAAGCATAGCTCAAGTGGATGTAAACAGTTGATCTGGGCACATATTCATTAACATTCTTAAAAGTTTCCAATAAAATGTGAACATTGTCTCAGAAAAACTCTAACAAGCAATCAAAGACCGTGAACGGGTTCTGTCTCAGCTGACTGTATGTTTTGAGTTTCAGAGTAGAAGTGACAGAAGAAAAGGAGACAAAAGTTGTGCCCTGCAAATGGTATTCAGAAGTAAAATAACAAGGTAACTGTTTAGGTGTAAAAAGTAGGTTAAAAACATATTTAAAGGAAATACTGCAAATGCAATACTTTTCGAGTTACAACTGATTTACTCAACAGTGAGAATCTCAAAGTAGCTTTTGCTCAGCTATGCAATCAGTTAAAGGGCTCCATTTTTAATATGATATAGCTCACGCAAGAGTAGGCGAATAACATATTTAAAGAAATACTGTAATAGTTTTCAAGTCGCAACTGATTTCCTCAACAGTGAGTACCTCAGAATAGCTATTACTGAGCTATGCCATAAGCTACATGTCTGCAATTTTACTATGTTATAGCTTATTCAAAAGTAGATAAATAAGATATTTAAACAAAATTCCCTAAATGCAATGATTTTCAAGTTGCAACTAATTTACTCAATAGAAAAAACCTCAAAGTAGCTATTCCTCGGTTATGCAATGACCTACAGGTATGCAACTTTACTATGTTATAGCTGAACTAAAGTAGCTGAATGATTTATTTACAGAAAATAGTCTAAATGCAATAGTTTTCAAGTTACAACTGATTTACTGAACAGTGAGAACTTGAAAGTAGCTATTGCTCAGCTATGCCATGACCTGCAGGTCTCCAATTTCACTATGTTATAGCTGACCCAAAAATAAGTGAACAACATATTTAAACAAAACACTCTAAATGCAAAAGTTTTCAAGTTACAACTGATTTACTCAACAGTGAGAACTTGAAAGTAGCTATTACTCAGCTATGCCATGACATACAGGTCTGCAATTTTACTATGTTATTGCTGACCAAAAAGTAGGGAACAACATATTTATAGAAAATACTTTAAATTCAATAGTTTTCAAGTAGCTATTACTCAGTTACGCAATGAGCTACAGGTCTGCAATTTTACTATGTTATGGCTCACACAAAAGTAGGTGAAAAACATATGCAAACAAAATACTCTAATTGCAATAGAGTTGAAGTTCCAATTGATTTACTCAACAGTGAGAACCTCAAAGTAGCTATTGCTCAGCTATGCCATGAGCTACAGGTTTGTAATTTCACTATGTTACAGCTGTCCCAAAAGTATGTGAACAACTTATTTAAACAAAATAAGTTGAGTTATACCCTGGCGGGCGCTTTTCAGATGTCGACCCATGCCTGTCCCTGGACTCTCCCTTCTTGGACTCGAGCGCATTAGAGGATTTTTATCAATTTTGCGCTATATAAATCCTACTATTATTATTATTAAATGCAATAGTTTTCAAGTTACAACTGATTTACTCAACAATAAGTACCTGAAAATAGCTATTGCTTAGCTATGTAATGAGCTACATATTTAAACAAAATTTTCTAAATGCAAAACTTTTCAAGATACAACTGATTTACTCAACACTGAAAACCTCAAAGTAGCTATTACTCGGCTAAGCAATGAGCTTCAAGTCTGCAATGTTACCATGTTATAGCTGACCCAAAAGTAGGTGAATAACATATTTAAACAAATTACTCTAAATGCAATAGTTTTGAAGTTACAACTGATTTACTCAACAGTGAGAACCTGAAAATATTGCAAATTTAATAAGTAAATTAAATTTTTATAAGTTAATACCCTATCCAATGGACAATTGCTTTACCGGTCGGCGCGACCGGTCCCGCCAAACGCCAGAAAAAGACGTCCTGTATATACTACCGGCAGGACCGGTCACAGAGTGTGCATTCGCCAGGTGGCGCATCGTACTTCATTTCCTGTTTACCTCTTGACGTCATAGCATCTTTTTCGTGTCTAATCCTAGTAAGACCCCTAGTAAGCTGATAGCGGGGCCGGTTGGGTGGGCCTTGCCTGTCCATTGGATAGGGTATTAACTTATAAAAATTTAATTTACTTATTAAATTTGCAATTTTATTGTGTTAATACATCCTATCCAATGGACAATTGCTGAATAACTACCGCTTGGCAGGCGGGTAAGCAGCTAGGGACTTATGTGAACTCATAACAACAATTTTTAAAACAGGCCCATTTGACCTAGGGTCAGAGAACCCTGAAAGGTCAGGGTCGGTCACTAACTCACCGGTTAACCGGGAGCCTACCGACGTTGCCCCCCCCCCTTTTTTTCTTTCCTTTCAGAGTGGTCTGAGTTGGAAAGATAGGGAGAGAGAGGGGCTGAGTTCAGTCCCAGAAGAAATAAACTTCCCAAAGGAAGCAAGTCACAGTTTTTTTTTTTTTTTTGAACATATATGTACATCCAACATATTTACATTATGTACATATCTAGCATATTTACAATATGTACATATTTACATATATACAACATCTCCTCACTTCTGGGCCTGGTGGTGCACCTGCTGGGCAGCCACTACAGGTCCCAGGTGGAAAAGCTCTGAATCAGCCCAGGCAACATCCTTCAAATAAAATTGGGTGAAGGTGTTGTGAGATTTCCAGTGGCAGGCTGACAAGATCTGATCTAAGGAGATCCCTGATTGGAAAGCCTTAGAAGCAGCAAAGGCCCTAACATCATGGGCTTTAACCTGATGTAAGGTGAGGGCCTCCTGGTCAGAGAGCTCATAGCACAGAACCACAGTCTGTTTGATCCATGAGGAGATGGTGGCAGGCGAGATGTCTTTATCAAAACCCTTCTTGAAGGAGACAAAGACTAACTCCTTATTCTGCCTGAGGTCTGCAGTCCTGTCCAAGTAGTAACGCAGGGCTCTAACTGGACATAGGGACCTGTCACCCTTGAGTGACCTATCCAGAGATGGTGCCAGGGCTGGGATGACCACTGGTGCCACACTATCTGGACCCTCCTTAGCCAGCTGATTCTTGGATAGGAAGCTGGGTGAAGGGTACAAAGACACCTTAGACCAGTCTGACTGGTGTCTGATGTTCTTATGTAACCAAGCATGGATCTCACTCCTGCGTTTACCTGAGCCCAAAGCCAGCAGGAAAACAGTCTTGAAGGTCAAATGTTTTAATGAGGCCTCTTTTAAAGGTTCAAAAGGAGCCTTTGTCAGCTGGTGTAAGACCAGTGACAGGTTCCAGGAAGGTATACCCCTCCTGCCCTTAGGCCTGTCTCTATGGAAACTATCCAGGAGACGAGTGAGATTCTCATCTTTGCTGACATTAATGGTGGAATTGCCCAGTTTGTCAGCAATGGCTGATCTGTAGCCATCAATAGTGCCTGGTTGTAACTTCTTGTCCTGGAACAAGTGCAGGAGGAAGTCAGCAATGGCTTTCAGAGGTGGTGCCCTGAAGTCCACCTGATTACTGAGGCACCACTTTGTAAAAATGGTCCACTTTGCCTCATAGACAGATCTGGTTGATCTTCTTTGAGGAGCCTCAATTCGTGCTGCCACTGCCTCAGAGAAGCCTTGCTCCTTGATTGCTGAGGCTCTAGGAGCCAGGCATGTAGGTTCAGATTCGACAGGTTCCTGTGAAGGACCTGGTTGAACGGCTGAGACACAAGGTTTGGTATGCTGGGCAGACAGAGTGGGATCTGGCTTGACATTGCTACCAGGTCCCAAAACCAGGGCATGTTGGGCCACCCTGGGGCAATCAGGATTATTCTGTTGCAGGGGTAGTCCTGGAGCTTCTCCACCACTTTGCCCAAGATGGCTGCCGGTGGGAAGGCGTATGGGTCCAGGTCCTCCCAGGAAAGGCTGAGTGCATCCACTGCCCAAGCCTGGGGGTCTGGCACCGGTGACACAAACTGGGGTAGTTTGTTGTTGAACCTGGTGGCAAACAGGTCCACTTTTGGCTGGTGCCACCTTGCGCATACAGCTTGGAATACTGCTGGATGAAGTGACCACTCTGTTTGAATGGTCTGGCCAAGTCTGGATAGCTTGTCTGCTATCACGTTCAGCCGGCCGGGGATGTGACGTGCCTTGAGGGTTACCTGTTGTCTGGTGCACCAGGACAGGATTCTCCACAGTAGGGCACACAGTGACCCCGACTTCATCCCCCCTTCTTTGTTGATATAGGCAACCACTGTTGTGTTGTCTGTAGCTATCAACACAGTCTTGTTGCAGACCAGGGCTCGAAACTCCTTTAGAGCTAGAAAAACTGCTTTTAGCTCTAAGTGGTTTATGTGCAACTTGCTTTCTGGAAGGGACCAGGTTCCCCTTGCAGTATGGTCGTCCAAGTGAGCGCCCCACCCTTCGTTTGATGCGTCTGTAAAGATCTGCAGAGCATGTTTTAGAGGGTGTAATGGTTGACCTAGTAGCACATTGCTTTCCTCCAGCCACCACCTTAGATGAGGATGGAGGGACTTGGGGACCGGTATCACCTTTTCCAGTGATTCTGGGACCCTCCAGTTGTTTTTCAAATGCCACTGTATGGGTCTCATGTGGAGTCGCCCTAAGTGGACTTGTTTTTCTGTTGCTGTGAGGAGACCTATGAGGGACATGAATTTCCGGACCGGACAAACCGGATCCGACATCATTGATCTGATCTTGTCTGTCAAAGCCTGCCAACGTTCTTCTGTTGGTCTGACCTTGCCCTCTTTCAGGTCGAACTGGTAACCTACGAAGTTGAAGACCTGTTTGGGTGCCAGTTCTGACTTTTCCTTGTTCACCAGCCACCCTAGTTCCTGACAAAGAGTGACCAGGGTTTGAGTATGCTGGAGACAGGTGTGGAGGGTAGAGGACCTCACCAGCCAGTCGTCTAGGTACTGGTGGATTCTTATACCCTGTCGTAAAGCCATGAGCTTGACCTCTTTGGCCACCACTGTGAACTCCATGGGTGCAGTGGAAAGACCAAAGGGCAGGGCCTTGAACTGGTAGGATTGGCCCTGAATGTGAAAACGCATGTACTTCCTTGACTGACTGTGAATTGGTATGTGGAAGTAAGCGTCTTTGAAATCTATGGATGTGACCCACTCCCCTGCCTGTAGGGAGGTTCTTATTGTCTCTGGGGTCTCCATCTTGAACGACTCTGTGTTTAAAAAGGTGTTCAAAGTGCTCAGGTCCAAGATAGGTCTCCACCGGTTGTTGGGTTTGGGAACCAAAAATAACCGGTTGTAAAACCCTAGGGAGGTCTGATTTGTTACCGGTTCTACTGCATTCTTGTTTGTTAGCTGAGTCAGTGCCTCCAAAAGGAAGGCCTGTCTTTGGGGGTTTACATATTTGCTGATGACCATTGGTGACCTGGTTAGGGTGGGTCTGAACCGGAAGGGAAGGGTGTAGCCCTCTCTCAGTATTCTGATAACTTTTGGACTGGCACCCAGAGTTTCCCACTTCTCCCAAAACTGCTGAAGTCTTGCCCCTACAGGAAGATTTGTGACAACAGTTGGGACATTTGTGACAATTTTTACAAAACTCAAGTGATCTACACAGGAAACATCTTTCACATGGTTTATTTCTCTGATAGATTGACAATAATCGGGATTTACACCTTTCTTTTGCGGTGACCCGTTGGCAAAAGGAACACTTGCAACAAAAGAGTTTACATGTGGAAACACAGTCTCGCTCTTGTTTGTCACTGGTGGTGGTGGGTACAAGCCCTCCATCTTGTCGGATACATTTACAGAGTTCACCAATCCGACCACATTTGCAAAACAGTGATTGTCATTTATGCTTTTTAAACCCCCTGGCCGGCTTCTGGATGAAGTTTGAGGCTTTACCACCACCTTTCTGAGCAGTTTGCCGGTCTCTAATCTGCTTCCATGCCGGAGTAGTGGGCTTCCGGTCCGGCTGGTGAGGGGTTCGATTGGAGGAGACGTATGGATGAAAACGTCCAGGTTTCCTTGGTGTGGTACCAGCAGAACGCCTCTCTTCACTACGTAAGATTTCCTCTTCAGCTTTGACCAGTAAGCTGTCCGGGAAGAGTGATAGTTGGTGAACTGGAGACGTATGTAAGGCAGACAAGGTGTCCGGTTTAATCCCACCCCTTATGAACTCTAAATAACTGTCCCGCCGGGCCAGGGTGAGATTAGCCATGCTGATAAAGACTCCCTCTGACAAATCCTGCATGGTACGTTGCATAGCCTGTGAAATTGACCGGTTAAACGTAACCAGATATTCCAACTCTTCAACAGCTTGTTGTTTCTCAGCACTTTTACCCTTTGAGGAATCGAACCTGAGGGATTTTAACTGGGTGACCATGGAGTCCTGTACCTTGGTGAGGCATCTAGAGAGGCCAGCAGCGTGGTTACACATCACTGATTGTTCTCTGAATGACCTCTCCCACCTTCTAAGGGTGTCCTGGCTGAAGGTCCTGGAAGCTGGAGCAGAAGGTAAACTGCGTCTTGCAACTCTAGAAAACATACTGTTAAGCTTTGCCGGTTCCGGAGACCAGTCACCAACAGCCTGGGTAGACGCATCCTTCTTAACAGCTTGCATGTCGTACCACTTTGAAGTACGTGGTGTCTTGACAAATTGGTCACGCAGTAGACCACTGGTTTCTGTATTCCTGGATGGATAACCTTCAGCAATGGTTATATTCAGTTTCTCCAGCTTTTTACAAAGCCATTCATCCACCGGCAATTTTACTGACACTTTTCCGGTAGTCTTCACTCTAGCACCGGCAAAGGGATTGTCATCCATAGATGCAGCTGATGTGTCATAATCCGGGATTTGATGCCAGCCCATGAAACTCCTCACCCCTCTCAAGGTTTCCCGGTAATTGGCATCTTCAGATAGATCCTGGTCAGTGTTAGTTTCCGGTACATCACCCTGGTAGTGAACACTAGCCGGAGAGGCCGGTTCCGGATCCACCTCAGCCTCGCTGTCAGATTCCCTAGCAACCTCAGAATTCTGACCAATGGGAGGCGACTGGTTAGACAGCGTAGTTATATAACCGGAAGGCAGAACCTCAGGACCCGCACCGGGAGCCTGTGAAGGCTGGGTGGCAGTCCCTGCACCGGGAACCAGTAAAGGTTGGGTGGCAACAGTCTCAGAGGTACCGGGGCCCTGAACAGGGTGGGTAGCACTCTCATTCACTTCCTTCACAGCTTGTGTACCAGGAACCCCCAGCGGAGGTTGGGTAGCCGTCAACTGCGTAGCAACGTCACTAGTGCCCTCAGAAAACATAACACTTGTAGAAGCACCCGGATCAAAGAAGGGGTGTTCTCTGGGCACCACAGAAGCAGAATTCACCGGTCTCACAGGGACAGCAAATGACTGGTTAATCAGCATTGCTTCCAGACGGGAAAATCTCTCACTCCACTTGTCATCAAGGGACTTGAGGTCGTCAGAAGTAGGCTTACTGCTGTGCTTCCGTTTAGTAGACCTTGGGGAACCATCAGAACGCTTCTTCTTGTGCTTGGGTGTAGAATCAACAGGAGACTGCGTCCCTGAATTGACCGGACCCAGCAGTGAAACCTCAGACGGATCAACAAGCTTGGGAGACGTACTTGTCAAATCTTCAGATTTCTTCTGGCTAGAGCGTTCTTTCCTTTCCTTGTAGGTCGGGGTTGCTAACTGGTGGATCTGAGCAGGCGTAAACGCCTTACAGATACTACAGTCCAACTTCTTTACACACGGGTCGTCTCCCACCCCCTTGTCACGACAACGCGCGCATTTCTTATGGTTGTCGAAAAGGGCCATAACGTGCCCGCAAGAACCTCGTTTCTGTCCAGGAGACGACATAATGATCAGGAACGTTGTAGAATTATTCCGTACTAATAAAAAACAAGAAACTTGGAAGAGTTCGTTGTAAAAATTCAAAAGCGTATCTCTGAAGAAAATCTTCTGCACACTCTTTCGCGCCAAACGAAAAAGATGCTATGACGTCAAGAGGTAAACAGGAAATGAAGTACGATGCGCCACCTGGCGAATGCACACTCTGTGACCGGTCCTGCCGGTAGTATATACAGGACGTCTTTTTCTGGCGTTTGGCGGGACCGGTCGCGCCGACCGGTAAAGCAATTGTCCATTGGATAGGATGTATTAACACAATAAAAGTTATTGTTCATCTATGCAATGAGCTACACATCTGCAATTTTACTATGTTATAACTGACTCAAAGGGTGTGAATAACATATTTAAAGAAATTACTGTAAATGTAATAGTTTTCAAGTTACAACTGATTTACTCAACAGTGATAACCTCAAAATAGCTATTGCTCTGCTATGTATTGAACTACACGTCTGCAATTTCACTATGTTATAGCCGACCCAAAAGTAGCTGAATGACATATTTAAACCAAATACTCTAAATCTAATAGTTTTCATGTTACAATTGATTTACTCAGCACTAAGAACCTCAAAGTAGCTATTGCTATGCCAGGAGCTTTATGTCTGCAATTTTACTATGTTATAGCTAACCTAAAAGTGGATAAATAACATATTTAACGAAAGTTCTCTAAATGCAATAGTTTTCAATTTACAAGCAACAGTTAGAAACAGTTAGAACCTGAAAGTAGCTATTACTCAGCTATGCAATGAGCTACAGGTCTGAAATTTCACTATGTTATAGCTGACCCCCAAATAGGTGAATAACATATGAAACAATGTACTCTAAACACAATAGTTTTCAAGTTATAAGTGATTTACTCAACAGTGATAATGTAAAAGTAGCTATTACTCAGCTATGGCATGAGCTACAAGTCTGCAACTTTACTATGTTATAGCTGACCCAAAAGTAGCTGAATAACATATTTAAATGAAATTCTGAATATGCAATAATTTTTAAGTTATAAGTGATTTTACTCCTTATGGAAGTTACTGGAAAGTCACAAAGCAGCTATTACTCAGTTAGCTATGAGGATAGATACCCAAATTACTCCCCATGTTATAGCTATCAAAATGTAGCTGAAGAACATATTTTAGCAAAATGCTCTAAATGCAATACTTTTCAAGTTATAAGTGATTTAGTGCATGATTTTATTAATTTTAATGCATTAAAAATTATTCAAAAAATTCATAAAAAATAATTAAGAAAGATCCAGGTCTTATACTCACACAAAGGAATCTATCTGTGGCCTAGTACATATATGCAAAATAAGAGAGAAATCCCTTCCATAGTCAATGAGAAAATTGTGATCAAGTGCTGAAATTTTCACACTTTGGGTGGGGTACCCTGCTTCTAACGGCTCTGGGGAACAGACAAACAGACAGATCGGCATGAATTTTACCATTTATCATCCTCGATAGTTAAGGTATCTTTTAAAGGTAACAGTATGTCTCTGGGCCTTGCAGTTTTGGAGGAGAAGTTGTTTACATGTACGCCGCAGAGTGATGCCATAATGTCAGCTGACTGACAAGTCACCCGACATAAAAATAAGACAAAATTCTCAGAAGAGGTATTTCTAAATGTTTTCCTTCTTGATTAACATGAAAGTATTGTTTGAAAAAATCCCCTTTCTCAAAGATGATTCCTGGAATGTGAGTACTATAAGAATGACGATATTGGTGAATATAGGCCGAGACATTTTCTTATGAGAAATGTGAAAGAGAGGCCCTTGATATTCCCTACAGATAAAAAGTCTACTTTGTTGCTATACTTGTTAAATTTAGGTAAACTTTATTTTTTTTTTTTTTTTTTTTAGAATTGAATAAACACCAAATTGTAACAGTAAAACATTTAAAGTATTCTTGTGAAATAGCTTTGACCTGAAAATCTAAATGATTCACAGAAGCTGTTGACAGTCAAATCAGGATGCCACTAATTTACCAAATTAAATGCACAAAAAGAGCTTTCATCTTGGCGTTCACATGTTGATGCTTATTCATCCACAAAAATACAAAACATTTGTAACAAAGTTTGTTCACACAAAATATCATCTGATACGTGTACTACTGTGGCAAGTGTTCTCAAATCTATTCTTGTTAGAAATCCTATAAAACTGACATCTGGAGGTCTTGAATCTTTGTGTAAACTTGTAAAAAATCTTAAGATTTTAGGCAACAAATCTACATTGTTTCTTAAAGTACAAATACAGGTGTCAGGATAAGAAATGTTTTCTGAAGTTATTACAATACACAGAGGTTATATCTCCAGGAATGATTTTTACATGTTTCTCTAGCCATTTGAAAATAATTAATACAACAAACCTTTTCTGGGTTATACACATGCTTGTTCACAAAAACATAAAACATAGCTCTGCCAGATCAGAAATAACTGCTTGAATATATCAACAAGATGTGCCTGAGAAAGCATAAACGAAACATACAATAAATTCTGAGGGCTCGATCCAGATCCAGACCATTTGTGGTGGGTCACGCCACAGATAGACCTCACCTAATGTGAAAATATGACCCAGATCCCATGTAGAGTTTTCTACTTGTGCACACAAGCACACCTGATCACAATACTCTCCCCCCCCCCCCCCCCCCCCCCCCCCGAGGACAGGCAGGATAAGTATGACTACAGAATGGCTAGAATGTACAAGTACACATAGCAATTATAAATAGCACAGCCTGCAAAGCAAAACACAAGCTACAATTAAAAAAATAAATAAACATCATTTATCTTCTAGTTTCAAATCATTTCCTACTGTTACTGTTGCTGTATATTTATCGCTGATTTTAATGGTTGTAAAGGACCTAATATAGCCAAGCTATTAAGCTGAAGCTCAAATAATGTTGACTTTATTTTTTTTTCTCTGCAGTTACAATTACTGTTCCTTGATATAATACTGATGAAACAAACCACCCTGCAATTTTTCAAATAAATTGATGAAGCACTGATTGCATTTATATTGTTAAATGATAACAGACAGCATGTATATATCCTCAAAGCAGAATGTAAACTTTCACCTTGATATATCTCTAGTTTATTACACAGCCACTTCAGACAACAACCCTATTTGCAGGACAAACAAAATCACAAGATTTTCCTGCATACATTAATACTATTAATACAAAATGAGATTGTATAGATATTGCACTTTTATGAATTCAGGTTACAAAATATATTAACAGATTTAACAAATACTATCAAGACAAGGCAAAACAAGTTCAAACTTATATACTGAAGGTAAAATTTACAAACATTACAATTCTCTCAAAAACTATCCATGAACAGAATATGAACAGAAATTTTGAAGGCATTATATAACAGTCAAAACTACTGTTATACAAGTAAGAATGTGCAAGTTAGAACCAGTCTACCTTAACATTGACCTGCAACTACTACTCCATGCTAGATCCTGACAGTGTGTGCCTCTACTACTGTGCAGCTGCATTTCAAATTCCTAACTTAAATATAAGCACAGACTATTGATTACATGTTAAAATCTTATATTCCTACAACCAAAATCCACAAACTATTCTCATCGATGGACCTTTCCGTGAGATTCCCTAAGCTCCGCCAACTTATCTTCAGTTGATATGCCCTCACAAACATAGCCATTTGAAAAAGGCGGCAAATTACCATGAATTTTCAAGAAAAATAAACAAAACTTAAAAGGGGAATGTAATTCCAAAATAAACTCTTGATAATAAATATTTATATTAATATTAATATTGATGTATGAAAAAGACATATTGACATTAAAATTATTTATTTTTATTTTGGTGTTAAACAGGACCACAGACAAATGACCAAATCAGGAAGTAAAAAGCAAAGTGGTAAAAATAATAGAAATATTAATTTGTGGTCTTATATATTGCATCACACTGCATTTCAGTAAAAAGTGTATGAAAAAATATGCATGTTACAACCCCAGACAAGTTATTTTTTAATAATGCAACATAAAATTATTAAATATTTTTGGAGGTTATCAGTGTGTAAACATGCGTTTCCAGGACACAAAATGGCTGTTTGTTTATCGAGCCTCATTTTTGTCAGATTTCCTGTAAGATTTCATTGGCCAGAGAGCTGTCAATCAAATCTGTCACCGGATGCCATGGAAAGGTCCATTTGTCAACACTTTTAAAGCTAAAAAAACACAATAAACAAAAATAGCATCAGAGATGCCCGTACCCCACAGCCTAGGGAAATATTTTCAACACCATGAGATATAGAAGTACTGTACCAGTACAAACTTCAGGAGCACTGTCAGAGCACTGTCAGTTATATAAAGGTCCAAACAATGTTTAAATGGAGAAATAATGTTTAAAAGAAAGATAATGCGTATAAAGATGAAGTATTAATCAGTAAACTAAAATTCAACACTCTTTATCTACATCTGCATGGCCGAATTATGGTTTAGATGGTTTGAATATTACCATGCATACAGAAGTGGTAATACATTTAATGAATGCTTATTGTGGTGTTGGAGCAAAATCTGTGGCTCACATGATGAAATTCTATCTCTTACAATGGGAAGTTATGAAAGTAAAATTCTTAATAAATTCTAATATGACTTTTGCTTAAACTGCATCAAAAGACAGACCCAAAGGTGCAACAAGATTTTAAAGGTCAAGGTCACTACGACAAGGTAAAAGGTCAAATTAAGGTCACACCATGATAATACACACCTATAGCCCGTAACCAATGTCCCTACCAAGTATCAAACTTCCTACACCTTACGATTTCCGAGATATAGCCCTGACAAGATTTTATAGGCCAAGGTCACTATGGCAAGGTCAAAGGTCAAATCAAGGTCAGACCATGATGCTGCACACCTACACCCCCTAACCAATGTCTCTACCAAATATCAACTTCCTACAGCTTACAGTTTCCGAGATATAGCCCGGACAAGATTTTATAGGTCAAGGTCACTACGGCAAGGTCAAAGGTCAAATCAAGGTCAGATCATGACGTTGCACAACTACACCCCCTAACCAATGTCCCTACCAAGTATCAACTTCCTACACCTTACGGTTTCCGAGATATAGCCCGGACAAGATTTTATACGTCAAGGTCAAATCCTGGTCAGACCACGACGTTGCATACCTACACAGCCTAACCAATGTCCCTACCAAATATCAACTTCCTACACCTTACAGTTTCTGAGATATAGCCCGGACAAGATTTTATAGGTCAAGGTCACTATGGCAAGGTCAAAGGTCAAATCAAGGTCAGACCATGACGTTGCACACCTACACCCCCTAACCAATATCCCTACCAAGTATCAACTTCCTACACCTTACAGTTTCTGAGATATAGCCCGGACAAGATTTTATAGGTCAAGGTCACTACGGCAAGGTCAAAGGTCAAATCAAGGTCAGACCATGACGCTGCACACCTACACCCCCTAACAAATGTCCCTATCAAATATCAACTTCCTAAACCTTACGGTTTCCAAGATATAGCCCGGACAAGATTTTATAGGTCAAGGTCACTACAGCAAGGTCAAAGGTCAAATCAAGGTCACACCATGACGTTGCACACCTACACCCCCTAACCAATGTCCCTACCAAATATCAACTTCCTACACCTTACGGTTTCTGAGATATAGCCCGGACAAGATTTTATAGGTCAAGGTCACTACGGCAAGGTCAAATCAAGGTCAGACCATGGCGTTGCACACCTACACCCCCTAACCAATGTCTCTACCAAATATCAACTTCCCACACCTTACAGTTTCCGAGATATAGCCCGGACAACATTTTATAGGTCAAGGTCACTACAGCAAGGTCAAAGGTCAAATCAAGGTCAGACCATGACGTGGCACACCTACACCCCCTAACCAATATCCCCACCAAGTATCAACTTCCTACACCTTACGGTTTCCGAGATATAGCCCGGACAAGATTTTATAGGTCAAGGTCACTACGGCAAGGTCAAATCAAGGTCAGACTATGACGTTGCACCACTACACCCCCTAACCAATGTGCCTACCTAGTACCAACTTCCTACACCTTACAGTTTCCGAGATATAGCCCGGACAAGATTTTCAAACTCAAGGTCACTACGGCAAGGTCAAAGGTCAAATCAAGGTCAGACCATGACGTTGCACACCTACACCCCCAACCAATGTCCCTACCAAGTATCAACTTCCTACACCTTACGGTTTCTGAGATACAGCCCGGACAAACTATTTCCCGCCGCCCGCCCACCCGCCCGCCCGCCTGCCCATCCGGACACCATGGGTGAAAACAATACCCCGACAGCCCTTAAGGGCTGTGGGGTAAAAACTGGCCAGCTAACCAGTGGGAAATCATGAATTTTTTTTTGTTTATATTCTCTATATTTTACACAATACATTCCTTCTACAAATATATAGCAACATTGGTCTATCTATAAATACTTAACATAAGAAACCCGACTGAAGACAGCACCTCACTAGAATACATTTACTGATAGACTTTTAGTTATCCCAGTAATGCAACAACTGATAAAACACACAAACACATCACAAGGAGCTGAAAACATACAGTATTTTCAACAGTGGAAAGCAATATAGAAAACATGTGAAGTCTCAGCTTGAAGTTTCATCCCGAAAAAAATTTTACTGAAACTTCAAAATTGTTTTATAACAAAATCTAAGGCAACTATTTTCTTTTCTATAAAAGTAATTCTCCATAAAGGTGAATTTTTCAATAACTTCAAACTGTTTTTTTTTCAAAAGAATTTATGAACAAACTTACATAGATATTACACCAATTAAACATATTTTTTAACTGCAAGGAAGAACTGATATGTTTAAAATTCCAGAATTTCTGTAAAGCTTTATTCTGGACCGAAACCAGAGCTGGAATGACAGTGCAAATTATCACTAGGTATGTAATACAGCTGGAAGGATACTGCTAGCACAAATAAGTTATATCTAGAAGCTTACATTTCTACAGCATACATTCATCTGTAAAACATTAAAGTTATACTGAATCCTTGAATATATCCAGAGTTAATTGATGCAACCTTAAACACAGATTATACAGCCTAGGAAGCAGGAAATGTAATCTCATCAGTGAAAATCAGCAACACATTTTTACAGCTACAGGAGACTGGGATCTTATTAATACTTTTGACAAAACATTTTGGCATTTAGTGAAGTTAAAATACAAAATTCAGGCAACAGTACACTGTTTATTCAAATGAAAGGTTTCCATTTTCTTGGTCAGTTAAAGGTGATTTCCTCTGAGCCTCAGACCCATTTTATTCCATTTAATACACAACATCAACAACAAAACAAAGTTTGTTCCCAAATGACTCTACAACAGTAACAATACATGACATCTGGTCTTTTTGTACATCTATTTCTGAATAACTCAACAAATTACAAGAAAACACTTTGGTGTGGTCTTATTCTCAACTAACTTTACCACATTTGGCCCCTTATAGTATCTCACACCTTCATCCTCAAGTATAGTAACTATTAGAGACGGTCAGTGGCTCTGGTATCGAGAACATTTTACTGAAACACCATGATGACACTTTACAACTGCCATATTGATTGTCAACACATATAATTGAAGCAAAACTTAAAATATTGGAAACAAACCCTAAATCTGAAGAAATCGCACACTTTTATTACATATTTTTTTTACATTTGGGGACTTTTATTTCTATTTTGTTGAGAGGCAACTGCCATGTTTTGGTTTCACGAGTTTCATTTCCTGTCGGTGAACTATTCGATTGGGATTGCATTGAAACAAATCTTATTCAAAATTCTGGGAATGAAACGGTTTTGCAATGACAGTCCCCCAATCTCCACACTTTTGCCAATGACCCGTCCCTAATAACTATAGAGATCTGTTATCACTGTCAAGTAAATTCAGACATAACCAGTGAGACTACCTCTAAAAACAAACCTTCTCTCGATTTGGAGAAGTGGTTCAGGTTAGTCAGCCTGAAACCTTTGCAAAGTAGCTGTCCTTTTTATACAATTTTGATTTATAGTAAATACTTGAATTTGTAAATAAATCTGTCAATGTGACCTTGCTATTTAAATTCACTTGACCTCTAAAGGTCAAATTACATGCCAACAAGTGCCAGTTTTTCTCTATGCATTCCCAGCAGAATGTGTGCTTATTAAGCCTTTACCTTCATAAATGGATTTCCACTGATCACCAATTTTGACAACCTGTGTTCTTGCACAATGTGCTTATAATGGGAATGCTGACCTTTACTTAACCACTGAAGGTCAGCAGATGCACACAAATACTTTGTCTATCTCACTATCATAATAGAATCTGCATAAATTGAATGCTGACCTTTTCTTGACCTCGGTACAAT
Source organism: Sabellastarte sp. h YS-2021 (assembly GCA_964017235.1). NCBI lineage: Eukaryota > Metazoa > Annelida > Polychaeta > Sabellida > Sabellidae > Sabellastarte > Sabellastarte sp. h YS-2021. The sequence continues at coordinate 70,736,681 of OZ024933.1, forward strand.
GATAAGTTTTAAAGATCACAGTCCCATCAGAATGTGTTCAGATGACCTGAATACTGATCTTTACTTGACCTCTGCAGGTCGGCGGATGCCTACAATGATGAGTTTTCCATCTCTCAACCCCACCAGAATGTGCGTGTTTCCAGAGGTGGCTGAGAGACATGTAATGGGGATGTGCAGAGGCATGGTGACTTGAGTACGCAGACTCAGAATATCCTTGAATACCAGGTTGCCGTGGGTGTTACCAAGGATCACATAACCACCGGTGACGATCATGTGAGTAATGGGCTGCTGAACTGTTTCTTGGGCAAGGTGTTTACCATTCACAGAGTACAGGTGCAAGTCCTGCAAGAGAAATTAGCATTCTATTGCAATGGTGCGTGGTCCAACACTTAGAATAGGTTATAATGCTTGTAAAGACAACAAATCAGTTGTAGCTTTGATACAGTATTGTTTATACCACCAATAACCAAAAATGATTGTATCATTTTTTTTGTACTTTACTCACACATTTGATCCCTAACTTACAGTTATATTTCAAACTGTGTGAAAGTACTACATGTAGGTTATATGACAATCTAGTCCAAATTCATATTTAAATCACTCACCTTTTCCATGAGTTTGAAGATCTGAAATTCATATTTAAATCACTCACCTTTTTCATGAGTTTTTATGAGTAGTTGGCCTGTTTCAGACTATTTTACAACACCCTACCTCAGATATTTGACACCTTTACCTGCAGTACACAGACTCCTCCCATTTGGTCATCTCACCTGTTAATATTTATTTCACTTGTTTGGTTAGTAATCTCTAACTATTTATCTAACCCATTCAACCCATCTAACCCTATTTATTTCACTGTTCTGTCTATTAATCTTACCCATTTGAGATATTCACCAAACCTGTCTATCTGTTCATCTCATCTTTATGACTATTCATCAACCTAGTCTGTCTGTTCAAGTCACCTGTCTGTCTGTTCATCTGATCTGTATGACTATTTATCAATCTTGTCTCGCTGTTCAACTCACCTGTCTGTCTATTCAAGTCACCTGTCTGTTCATCTGACCTGTCAGACTATTCATCTCCACTCACTAACTACAATGCATTCATGCCCCTACTCTGTCTGTCCATCTCACCTGTTTGACAGCCTTGCCCTGGACCTGGCTGCAGTACACACAGAGCTGGCCCACCTCTGACATGGCCAGGTGCTCCACACTGAGACTCATGCCTTTCTCCAGTGTAGGTCTCAGTGTCCTCATGTAGATGCCTTTCCTCACTGTGTGGATGATCACAGTGCCATCCTAGAATCACAACAGGTCAAATGTTAACCTCAGAAAAAAAAAAAAAAAAAAAAAAAAAAAAGCAGCTAGCTGACTTTTAATTCTGGACATTTTTTAAAATAAAAACTAGTCCATTTATCTATTCCTATGCAGAACCTTTATCAAATTTTCCTCTTGCTAGTTAAATCCGTGAACTTTCCTAGTGGCAAATTTATAACATACAATAAACTTCCCGTCTCTTACTTTAAGCGACATTACCTTGGAACCCGAAGCGGCCACATCAAGAGCCACAGAGATCTGCACACAGGTGATCTGGCTGTCGTGTCCATAGAGGATCTGAGTGGGGCGGGGGTTGAGACTGACTGCACTGCCTCCTTGACTGACCACACTCCAGATCATACAGGTGGTGTCCTTAGAACCACTGATCAGTGTGCTACCTGAGTAGTCAATGGACACGCACGACACCAGGTCTGAAAAGAAGTATAAAATTGTGTAACTAATACTCAGAAAGTACTCTAGTCAGTAACAAATAATTGACAGATGGTGAAAATAAGGTAAAGTCATTCATCCGCCTATGATCAAACATAATATAACTGTAGTCAATGGCTTATAAACATAGCAATTTTTAACTAGTTTTCTGGAACTATACCTTGCTATATTAAAATACTGACAGACTATATGATCAAAAGAAAGTAATAAAACAGATCGAGTGGTACTCTTAGAACAACTGATGTGTTTAGAGGAAGGGCTAGTCAGTGTACACACATGACAACAAATCAAACAACCAGGCTGAATATAAATACTCTGACAAAAAAAACTTAAATAATCGGAGCCAATCCAACTGTCTCATACAAAAAAAACTGACTTGAACAAAATGCAATTCATACAAGAAACAAAACATAAAATCTTGTGCTGCAGCAACAGATATTTAAGACAAATTCTTTCTGTCCCATTAGAAATTATTTGACTGGACACTTGTCCATAAATGTGTGCAGTATATACAACTTTTACATGCATATGTACCAATATGTCCTATTGGGATATTAGTTTATTCATTTATCATATTTATCCATGTGTATCAGTACAACTTGTGGATTTATTCACTCACCTGTGTGTCCCATCACAATCTGAGTAGTCTTTCCCTTGGCAGTGCTGTACACTCTCAGGCTGTTGTCCCAGTGACCCCCACTGATCACCAGCTTAGCATCGTGCGTCACTGTGAACACGTTGGGTGTAAGCTCCACACCTGGGCTGAATGAGCGGATCATTCTTCTGGTCTTCATGTTGCCCACAGTGGCATCCTTGTCAAAGGTGAAGTAGTTGGAGATGGACTTGTCATAAGGTAGCCACCCATGCATGGCCAGTGTCCCACTCTGAGTGACCGCAATCATGGTGTCTGGCAGGCCATGCTGCAGGATGGACCTGGCCTGATTCCTGGGGACGCACACAAAAACTAAGGGATCCGAATCCACAGTGGCCTCCACAAAGTAAGCCTTTAACTGGTTCATGAACAGCAACACGCTCAGAGGCTTGTCAGACTTGGAGGCACGGGCAGAAACCTCATCAAACGACATGCGCTTGGGGTGGGACTCTTTAAGCAGCTGACATGGGGTCTGGCCAAAGTTACTGATGATGCCTTCCAGAGCCTTCTGTTCTAATGGGTCAGTGATAGCCTCCACATCCACAGCACCTACATACAAAACTCAGGTGTCAGTTACAGGTACACAAAGCTCAGGTGTCAGGTAAAGGTACACAGCACCTAGATATAAAGCTCAGATCTCAGGTTCAGGTACACAGCACCTAGATAATTATTATAAAGCTCAGGTGTCAGGTATCTGACACACAGCATCTATATATAAAGCTCAGGTATTAGGTACAGGTACAAAGCACCTAGATGCAAAGCTCAGGTACACAGCACCTAGATGCAAAGCTCAAGTGTCTATCCGACCCAGAAAAGAGGAGAGTACAGGCCTTCAAAATATCCTCACATACTGTATAATGAGCAGAATAGTTCTGATATTAGTTCTTGGGGAATTATAGTCAAAAAGTGTGAGAACTGTGAGTGACAATTTCAGCTTTTGACAGTTATGATAATAATGACGCACTTGCTTAAAGCCACGTAAAATGTTTTACAGTCTTCTTCACATTAATTCCTGATTTGTGGTAACCTACAGTCCATTATGGCTTTCACAGAATGTGTGACATTTCTAAAACACAGTTAACTGGCCAACTGAACAATGCACAATCTTTTGGATAATCACTGAAGCATTTGTAAATGTCAAATTGCTAGAAACATACTTGGAGGCTCTGGCACTTAAAAAACAGGAAAATCTAAAGTGCCAAAACTAGGTGAGAGAAATTGTTCAGGTGACCTCTGAAGGCAGTGATTTTATTCTAAAACCTGAAATGTTGCGGAGGTTAGTTTTATTTGCGCTGGACAAACAACAGGAAAGATGTGACTGGCATTACTCATATCAAGTCAAACTGAAGAAACATACTTTTAATTACAAGAGGCCTATATTCATATGCACATTAAACAAACTTTAAGCTTTAAAGTATCATTGTTGGCAAAGGTTCATACATTTTGTAGTTGAAAAATTATGACATATTTAAAACAAATAAACCTTCATTATCAGAGTAAAATCTTCTTCTATTGACTTAATGCATGAAATGAGTATGATTTTTATACCAGCCTATGTGTGTGTAATAAAGAGCTATCACAGTAGTTTATAACCAGAAGGTTACCTTCGTAAGTACAGTAGTAGAAGACATTGAGAGCATTGACTGCTGCGGGTCCTTTCTGTTTGTATCCAAAGATGAGGTCGACCCAGTGGTGTAAGTGTAGGGATACGTGCTCAGACTCTAGCGCCCGCATGTGCTTCATTATAAAGTCCTCAGGTGACTTGGCCCACTTTGGCAGAACCACCTTGTCCACATTCTCATTAGTGTTCTGCAACTGGCCGAGATCAAAACCTGGACAAATGAAGAGATATATGGGTCAAATGGGTACAGTGCAGCCTCCAGTGTCTGACCATGTTGAGAAAGAAGATAGTAGATTGTAGAAGAATAAATGGGAATTGGTATTTTATTATAACACAGTCGGGAAATATAAATTTGCGAGAGGGAAAATGAGATCACAACTATCGCCTAAATATTCTCAAAATGGAATGTTAGATAAAACAAGTTCAAATATATATTTTGGTTTTTAATAAAGGCCCTGGGGTGATTTGAACCATTTATTACAAGTATTACAATATACAATATATACAAGGTAGATAGTACAGATACATAAAATTACAATTGATCCAGATCAAAACCAGGTACAAGACGAAATAATATAAGCAAAATACTAGGGTACAAGCAGGTATCTGTATTTAACAAAGCATTCCTCTGACGTGCCTTGGTCTACTTAGGAAACACTAAAGCACATAGCCAATTGTTGTGTTCTGCAATTTCCTGGTTCAAAAATCAGAAAAATTATACTACTTGGAGGTCAGAGTATTTTACAAATTTAATAAGTAAATTAAATTTTTATAAGTTAATACCCTATCCAATGGACAATTGCTTTACCGGTCGGCGCGACCGGTCCCGCCAAACGCCAGAAAAAGACGTCCTGTATATAATACTGGCAGGACCGGTCAGTAGTGTGCATTCGCTAGGTGGCGCATCATACTTGCTTTCTGTCTAGACAGAGTGACGTAACTTCATCTTTTTCGTTGTCTAAACAGATTTAGACCCCTAGTAAGCTGGTAGCGGGGTCGGTTGGGTGGGCCTTGCCTGTCCATTGGATAGGGTATTAACTTATAAAAATTTAATTTACTTATTAAATTTGTAATTTTATTGCGTTAATACATCCTATCCAATGGACAATTGCTGAATAACTACCGCTTGGAAGGCGGGTAAGCTGCTAGGGACTCAAATGAACTCAATAAAAATTTAACCTGAGAAGGCCCCTTTTGACCTAGGGTCAGAGAACCCTGAGAGGTCAAGGTCGGTTACCAGTTAACCGGTTACCCGGACAACTATCGACATCGCCCCCCCCCCCCTTTTTCTTTACTCAGAAAAACTCTGAGAAAGGGGAGAGAGGAAGAGGCTGAGTTCAGTCCCATAAGACTTAAACTTCCCAGAGAAGTAAGTCAAATTTACACATCTCCTCATTTTTGGGCTCAGTGGTGCCCCTGTTGGGCAGCCACAACTGGTCCCAAATGGCCAAGCTCTGAGTCACCCCAAGGAACATCCTTCAAATAGAACTGAGTGAAGGTGTTATGTAATTTAGAGTGGCAGGCTGACAAAAAAACTGCTCTCAGAAGACCCTTGATTGGAAGGTCTTAGAGGCAGAAAGGGCCCTGACATCACGGGCTTTAACCCGATGCAGAGTGAGGGCCTCCTGGTCAGAGAGCTCATAGTATAGGATCACAGTCTATTTGATCCATGGGGAGATGGTGGCAGGTGAGATGTCTTTGTCGAAACCTTTCTTGAAGGAGACAATGAACAACTCCTTATTGCCTAAAATCTGTAGTCCTGTCCAAGTAGTAGCACAGGGTTCTAACTAGACATAGTGACCTGTCACCTTTGAGTGACTTGTCCAGAGATGGTGCCAGGGCTGGAATGACCACTGGAGCCACACTGTCTGGGCCCTCCTTAGCCAGCTGATTCTTGGATAGAAAGCTGGGTGATGGATACAAAAACACCCTAGACCAGTCTGACTGGTGTCTGATGTTCTTATGTAACCAAGCATGGATCTCACTCCTGCGTTTACTTGAACCCAAGGCCAGTAAGAAAACAGTCTTGAAAGTCAGATGTTTCAAGGAGGCCTCTTTAAGGGGTTCAAAGGGAGCCCTTGTTAGCTGGTGTAGTACCAGGGAAAGGTTCCAGGAGGGGATGCCCCTCCTGCCCTTGGGTCTGTCTCTATGGAAACTGTCCATGAGACGAGTGAGATTTTCATCCCTGCTGACATTAATGGTGGAATTGCCCAGTTTGTCAGCAATGGCTGATCTGTAGCCATCAATAGTGCCTGGTTGCAACTTCTTGTCCTAAAACAAGTGCAGGAGGAAGTCAGCAATGGCTTTCAGAGGTGGTTCCCTGAAGTCCACCTGATTACTGAGGCACCACTTTGTAAAAATGGTCCACTTTGCCTCATAGACAGATCTGGTTGATCCTCTTTGAGGAGCCTCCATTCGTGCTGCCACTGCCTCAGAGAAGCCTTGCTCCTTGATTGCCGAGGCTCTAGGAGCCAGGCATGTAGGTTCAGATTCGACAGGTTCCTGTGAAGGACCTGGTTGAATGGCTGAGACACTAGGTTGGGAATGATAGGCAGACACAGTGGGATGTGGCTTGACATTGCCACCAGGTCCCAGAACCAGGGCATGTTGGGCCACCCTGGTGCAATCAGAATTATTCTGTTGCAGGGGTAGTCCTGGAGTTTCTCCACCACTTTGCCCAAGATGGCTGCCGGTGGGAAGGCGTATGGGTCCAGGTCCTCCCAGGATAGGCTGAATGCATCCACTGCCCAAGCCTGGGGGTCTGGGACCGGTGAGACAAACTGTGGAAGCTTGTTGTTGAACCTGGTGGCAAACAGGTCCACTTGAGGGTGGTGCCACCGGTTGCATATAGCTTTGAACACTTCTGGATGAAGTGACCACTCTGTTTGAATGGTCTGGCCCAACCTGGACAGCTTGTCTGCTATCACGTTCAGCCAGCCGGGGATGTGACGTGCCCTGAGGGTTACTTGCTGCCTGGTACACCAGGACAGTATTCTCCACAGTAGGGCACACAGGGAGCCCGACTTCATCCCCCCCCCTCTTTGTTGATATAAGCAACCACTGTTGTGTTGTCTGTAGCTATCAACACTGTCTTGTTGCAGACGAGGGTTCGAAACTCTTTTAGAGCTAGAAAACCTGCTTTTAGCTCTAAGTGGTTTATGTGCAACTTGCTCTCTGGAAGGGACCAAGTTCCTCTTGCAGTGTGCTCGTCTAAGTGAGCACCCCACCCTTCTTCTGATGCGTCTGTAAAAAATTTGCAGAGCCTGGTTTAGAGGGTGTAATGGTTGACCTGTGACCACATTGCTTTCCTCCATCCAGCACTTTAAGTGGGGGTGGAGCGACTCGGGAACCGGGATCACCTTGTCTAGAGATTCTGGGACCCTCCAGTTGTTTTTCAAGTGCCACTGTATGGGCCTTATGTGGAGTCGCCCTAGGTGGACTTGTTTTCCTGTTGTTGTGAGTAGACCTATGAGTGACATGAACTGCCGGACCGGACACACCGGACCGGACAGGATTGACCGGATCTTGTCCTGTAAGGATTGCCAATGTTCTAGTTAAGGTCTGACCTTGCCCTCTCTCAGGTCGAACTGGTAACCTACGAAGTTGAAGACCTGTTTTGGAACCAGTTCTGATTTTTCCTTGTTCACCAGCCAGACCAGATCCTGACACAGAGCTACCAACGTCTGTGTATGCTGGAGACAGGTATTGAGGGACACAGAACAGAGGCTAATACGGTTTCCAATGTTTCCCCAAACTGAATTATTCAGTGTACTGGGTTACTTCTCCTGCCTGTAGATATGATCAAGCCGGTCATTTCATGAATGTGAAGGAGTAGTCTTCCTGAGAGACTTCTTATGAACTTGGGCTAGCCTCTAGGACGGCCCAAGTTTTGAGCAGGTAGATTTAGCCAAAAGAACAGTGTCAACACTGGTGACAGGCTAGACCCCAGTGATCCACATAGCCATTTATAACATCGGTGGCAAAAAGGGTTGTAAACTTGAAGGGACAGCTGAGCTTGCAAACTCAGGACCCCTTTTGGCAGCTGACACTGGTCACAGCCTGGGTACAAAAGGCAAACTGGATGGCCAGCCTAAAGGTGTGAGGTCTCATAAGGGGAGGTTGACCGGTAGCTGTTGGACAAGTCTTGCTTGACAGACTTCCTCCTATCTATAGCCACTGTCTGACCAGCTAGGTCCAGAAAGGGTAGGCTGACTGACTGGTCTGGTAGATTGACGGGCATTTCACCGGGACCTGTGACTGGTCCAAGAATTTCTCTTTAACCAGTTTCCTTAGGCAGGTACTGGTAGGCCTAAACAGCTACTTGGACCCTCAAAGAACTTCTGCTGGTTTGTTAGTCAGTCCTGGAGACCTGCCCAGTACCAGGCCATAAACCGGTTATACGTGAAGCAATGCTCTGAAACCGGTTCCTGATGGTTCCACAGTTCTGCCTAAACTCGCCGGAGTTGGCAGAACTGGGTGACCTGAACTACTTCTTAGCAGGGATATGTTCATATGAAGCTGCCTTCATCCTGTCCACAGTGGAGGCTCAGCAGCTTTCCTCTGCAACCAACGAGCCCTGTAACCGGTCGAACCGGTAGGCTGGGGCCAGTCTGTAACCAAAGTTCTCCGGGAGAGAGCTCTATAACCACAAAATTGGGGCAGCACAGGTCTGTACCTGGGTACTTATCCAGTATCTCTAGTTCTTTGAAGCAACTGTCACTGAAGGTTGTGAAAGCCGGCACCCAGTCGGTATGCTCTGTAGCCGGTTGGTTAAAGGAATTTTTCTGAAGAAAGCTTCCCGTTCAACTAACTTGTCACCATCAAGTCATTGTAATCTGCAAGACTCCGGAACCGGTAACACTCCGGAACCGGTAAATCTCAGTAACAGGTGGATCTGTTGTCAGAACTGGTTTTGAGGCTGGTACACTGCGGAACAGGCAGCACTCCGGAACCGGCAACACTCCGAAACTGGTAATCCTCTGTACAGGTGAATCTGTTGTCAGCACTGGATTTGAAGTTGGTACACTCCGGAACCGGCAACACTCCGGGACCGGTAATTCTCTGTACAGGTCAAGCTGGTAGACTCCAGAACCGGCAAAGACTCCGGAACCGGAAGCACTCCGGGACCGGTAATTCTGTGTACAGGTGAGGCTGGTAGACTCCGGGACCGGCAACACTCCAGAACCGGTAATCTTCTGTACAGGTGAATCTGTTCTCAGCACTGGATATGAAGCTGGTACACTCCGGAACCGGTAATTCTCTGTGCAGGTGGATGCTGTCAGCACTGAATCTGAAGCCGGTACACTCCGGAACCGGCAAAGACTCCTGGACCGGCAGAACTTCGGAGCCGGCAGTACACTGTAACCAGCAGCCCTGCTGTGTTGACCAGCAACTCTGTAACCTGAAATCCTGTACAACCCTTGCTGGATTTCTGTGTGAACCACAACCGGCAGTCTGAGCAGAACTGGTGCCGGTGTCCCTCATCACTGGCTGGAGATCCTACCGGTAGCCTGAACAGGACTGGTACCGGTCCAAAAATCTGCACTGGGGAGATCAGGGTCTCACAGGTCACAGCAACTTCCAGGTGAACCCCCAGAGCAGCCTCACCGGTGGTCTGACCAAGACTGGAGCCGGTACCCCCAACAGTCACACCAGAGGACAGGCCACTGGTGGGGGTTCCAGGATCAAAAAAGGACTGATCACTGGTAACCACTGAAGGGGGTTTCCTCACAGGACCAGCCATCAACACTTGCTAGCTAGCAGGGGACCCCACCAGTAGTCTGAACAGACTGGAACTGGCAAACTCATCACTAAGGGTCCCCACCGGTAGTCTGAACAGAACTGGTACCGGAAACACATACCATCTCTTCTTGCTAGCTAGCAGGGGACCCCACCGGTAGTCTGAACAGACTGGAACCGGCAAAACTCATCACTAGGGGTCCCCACCGGTAGTCTGAATAGAACTGGTACCGGTAAACCTCATCACTTCTTGTCAGCTGAACCAGTCACGCTTGGGGATCTGCTTGCCGGTAGTTGTGTAGAGATCTATGAAGTCACATGACCGGCACCGGCAAAAATTCGCAGATTTCTGCTACCATTTGTCATCTAATTTCTTCAGGTCAACAGACAAGATTGCTGGATATCTTCCTGCCAGTTAAAAATGGGTGTTGAATAATATATAGTCGTCTTCTTCTCAGAAAACTTCTGTTGAAGACACGCTTCCTCCATTGTTGAATGCGTATCACGTGACCAGGTCCGTGTCACGTGACAAGCATAAGCTGGAAGTGATGACGTCAGCCGATGCATTCTTCTTTCCTTCTAAAATACTTCTCGTCGACATACACTCAGTGTTACTCGACTACGAAGAAATAAATGGAGGGCAAGACATGGTAGATACAACCTTCTGTGCAGAAGAAGGAACGCTGCAGGGACGACACACGAGCTCTCACCCACAACCTCGTCTCGACGAAGAAAACAGAAATTCTTCAAAACTGGCTACATATACGTGGATAATGCCTCGAAAAAAGTCCTGGCGAGGCCATGATATGCAGGTAACACAATATAAATATCTGTGCTTTTATTTCGTAGAATAAACCGCGTTTTCCTCAAAACTTGGAGATCACTTCAAAACACGTCTGCACACACGCGCCAAACGAAAAAGATGAAGTTACGTCACTCTGTCTAGACAGAAAGCAAGTATGATGCGCCACCTAGCGAATGCACACTACTGACCGGTCCTGCCAGTATTATATACAGGACGTCTTTTTCTGGCGTTTGGCGGGACCGGTCGCGCCGACCGGTAAAGCAATTGTCCATTGGATAGGATGTATTAACGCAATAAAAACAATAAATTTCTTGAGTGAATAGGCTCGTTGCGTGAAAAAAACCTATTTGATGGGGAAGTGTCACACATGGACTAGGATTAAGACATAATTAAAACAAATTTAGCACGAATTTAACTTGACTTAGGAGTGAGATATATATATTTTTTTTAACTTGAAAATTTCTATCAATTTTTTTTAATATGATACTTGTCTGCCCAGTCTACTCACCATTGGAGTTTTCCAGGAAGTCCGGGAGGTAGAAAAACTCTGGGATGAGTTCCTTCACATCATTTGGACTGTCCATCAACATATTCCAAGTGGCAGCCAATGAGTGGAACTGTCTGTCTGCCACATCAAACCTAATGAAAAGAAAGAAACTACAGCTTCTAATAATACCTACAATGCATTATACCTGTATACTACAAGAGCATTGGTCCAAAACAAATAGCAGTCACTGGAGGAATTTTTCACCACAGTATCACCTTCAATATTAAAACTGACTGTAGTAATAAATACTGAATGTGAGGGCGTTTGTTACAGGATATACGCCCGGCAAAAATTCCAAATAATGCCAGAGCGCCGTCAGGCGCGAGGGCATTATTAAGGAATTTTTGCCGGGCGTATATCCTGTAACAAACGCCCGAGCATGAGGTATTTATTACTATTATAAAGACCGGCCTACCTGGTTGAAAGAAACATCTATTTATTTTTACGAGGTGACATGAACAAGGACACCGCCATATTGTTTTGAATGCATGATCGCTCTCGTAAAAGCAGGCAATTTTACTATCGACATACAATCGAGCAATCGAAACAGCACTTCCGTTTCTCAGCGGGCCGTTATTGGAGGTTTTACTCTGTGCTGATTCTATGCACACAGACGGGTTTCGTTCACTGCGCATTTCCGGACTTTATAATTCTTTGTTAATTTATTTTTACCAATTTTCTTTATTCACGTATCCCATTATTCTCTCTGAGGACTGGACGGCACCAAATTTTTCACACAGATGTCTTGCAAATACAAAACCATTCGCATTACAGATACGGTAGACTCTGTGTAAGTCGAATGTCCAAAATCCAGGCAATTTAGTTCGTGTTACACCAAATTTGAGTTTTATCTTGTGGTGGTGGTGGGGGTGGGTGGGGTGGGGGGGACACTGTTGGAATTGGAGTGAAGTAAATACTGAGGTAAAGTATGTTTGTCAGCGATAATGTAGAAATTTATTAAGGTGAATTTATCAGCTAAAGTTTTCATTTATCACATTCATCAAACCTTTTTCAAATAATTAAATCACATAATTCAACCAGTTTTGTTCAATGACATGGTGCATTAATGGCCATCTTTTGATTGTTTTTTTATTTTTTTTTTCGTAAACTTTACTTCAAACAAAAAACATATAAGTTTTGATCCCCCCTCACTTTAACCTACCAAACTATTGACAGTGAAAAACTTCCTCAACATGTTTTATTTCTGTATAAAAATTTTTGTTTACTGTAAGGTTTTGTCTATAACTCCATTTAATTGGTCTTAATCTGAAATAAATTTCATGAAATATATTTTTCTTGAAACCAATCTACATGATCCATTTATTCCATGCAAAAAGGTAATTTGAATGAATTACAATTCAGGGAGTAATAATGCACAAAACATTAAATTTCACTTATTCCATAAAATGAGCTAAAAATAGTCATGGCAAACTGTTGAAGTTTTACAGTACACAGAGTGACTTTTATGACTTGTTATATGACCTTTCCCTTGATTGATAGCCAAGGTTGTTATTCCCCGTTTACAGAGAGTGTGTATTTTGTGTGTGGAATAAAGGAAGTTAAGTTAAACTAGTTTTCGTTTAATAGCTTAAAATAATCTTCTAAAATGGAGAAAAACATTTACTTCACCAGATAAATTTATTGATAACTCGAAATATGAGTATTTTTCTTTTGCAAGTTTTGCAATTCATTTATCACACAGAAACAAACCAAAAAACATAACAATGGGTGTTACAGACTTGCCTCAAAACTACATCTTCATCTGAAAGTCTGAGTTCTTGAGTTTAAGTTGTGCTAAGCATTCTTGGCCTTTTAAAATCGCATTTTACTTCCACTTCTTAAATCTTACAATAAATATTCTAGTTGAAATGCTTCTATGTAGAAAGTGTGAGACGTTTTTTTCTTCTGTATAATAATTATGCTAATCATATCAAACATGGCTCCTCCTATGCTGTGTGAAAGCATGTCAACTGCAATTGAATTTAAGACAACCTATTTTGTTTTTTGTTAACTTAAGGTATTCAGATAATTCAGTACCTCTTAAAATAACATGTGTCAGCCTTCTAGAGTGGTTATTTGTCTTTCATAGCACTAAAGTTAACCACGGATGTTCAATAGCTGTCATTGATAGGCAATTAGTCCCTCCCTAATCCCTTGTCAAATAAACCTGTGTTGGCTTTGAGTTGTGACATCAAAAACTAACATAAAATCACCTTTTTCTGTCTTCAGTATAGGTTTGAATAATGCCTAAAATATAAATTTGAAGTTCGAGCTATAACGTGAATCTGTACAGTAAATTGATGGGACTTCAAAACTACTTCGAATTACGGTAAAATTCGAATAACACCGAATCGAGTTACACAGAGTCTACTGTACCACAAAAGCTTTTGTAATTGTTGGCCAACTGCAGACGCCCACTAACAGGAAATAGAGTTGATAAAAATAAAACACGCTCATCAAATCACTATAACAGCAAAAAAAAGTATTCAAAAATATTACATAAATGGTTATAATTTTTTCAGATATATTGCCTGTTTTTTTGTTTTTTTCACTATTTTCTGTGCTGACAATCACGAATGTTGGTTATAATATATGATAAAGCTTTTTTTACTATTATGTTAAAAAGGTCTGTATAACAGGACAGAACAGTACTGTCTGAGTTGTGCAGTGATGGAGTACACTACCTTCCACTCTGTAGCTGTATGTGCAGTGTGGTGAAAGGCTCCAGTCTCAGCAGGTAGTGCATCACGCCAGCAGCATTGGAGTAGTGAGTACCGTAGTGAAACTTCTCTATACTGCCACTGGGGTCCTCAAATGTCTCGTACCTGAAACAACACAGTAACAAACGGTCTAGCAAGCAGATTTTTTAAAAGAAAAACCGAAAAAACACCCACATACAAGATCCACTGGAAGGATTTGCAGTGTCAATTGATTTAAACAGAATTCAATTCCAATGTTGAAAGATTTTTGTTAATAAGAAACAGATATAACTTGTAATGATTTTTGTCCTTCGTAGAATATTTGCTCTACTATGTTTGCAGAAAATAGTTTACAATCAAACAATCAAAGTCTGGTGATCACTCTCATCTTAAGGCATGTTTAAATGCCAGTTTTTGCTGAAGCACTCTGCAGCAAAGACTGTAGCTTGAGACATTAAAGCTATTAAGAAACTGTAACCGACTCTACAATACTGAAGAACTTCAACAGTGTTAACATCCTGTGCCCATATTTTCTTCATATGATAGCATGTACATAAAATAGGAATATTCCTATTTTAACACAATACACAAGAGGGAAGTGACTTGTAAACAATGTAATAGAAGTAATACAAAAGTCATAGATTTCTTTAATATCTATTGTAGTAATTATCAAAATGCATTGTATTCAGTATAATTTAATGTACCTGTAGCTGTAATGGATTGCATACACCAGATTACAAGTCTGACAGGAGAGGGAAAAGTTGTAGAAGGTATTAAATCAAACATTTGGATGATGGAGGTTTGGATGACAACTTATAATTACTGCACATACCTCTAAAACATGTAAACAATTGTGAATGCTACATTGGCATCTTTGTACTACAAATTTGTAATAATTTAATTTAAGTAAATTAAATTTTTATAAGTTAATACCCTATCCAATGGACACACAAGACCCTCCCACCGACCCCGCTATCAGCTTACTAGGGGCCTAACAGGTTTAGACAACGAAAAGGATGCTATAACGTCATGTTGTCTAGACAGGAAGGAAGTACGACACGCCATCTGGGGAGTGCACTAGTACTACGGACCGGCCAGCCGGTGGAAACACAGGACGTCTTTTTCTGACGTTTGGCGGGCCGGTCTGTGCCGACCGGTTTAGCAAATTGTCCATTGGATAGGGTATTAACGTTTTTTTTTTTTTAATTTTTTTTTATTCATAGCTATAATGATTTACAATAGAGTATATAGTATAACAATGGAAAAAAAATTAATATGTACGTATTAATTTCACATACAATAGGGTATTAACTTATAAAAATTTAATTTACTTATTAAATTTGCAATTTTATTGCGTTAATACATCCTATCCAATGGACAATTTGCTGAATAACTACCGCTTGGTCGGCGGGTAAGTTACTAGGGACATATGTGAACTCACAATAGCAAATTTTAACCTACGGTCTAGGCTGCCTTTGTCAGGAGACCAATAGGCCCAGGCCTGGGTTGACACTAAAGTCAGGAAACCCTGTAAGGTCATGGTCGGTTGCCAGCAGCCGGTTACCCGGGGCTATACCGACATCCCCCCCACCCTTTTTTTAACAGACCTGCTCTGAGGTAGGGGGAAGAGAGGGATGAGTTCAGTCCCAGAATGTCAATAAACCTCCCAAAGGAAGCACATCACATTTTTTACTATGTACATGTAGAAACTGTTTATACTATGTACATATATACAAAGCTCCGCAATCTAAGGGCCACCTGTGGATCTGCTGAGCTGCCCATACCAAGCCCAATTGGTAAAGCTCCGAGTCAGCCCAAGCCACACCCTTCAGATAGAACTGTGTGAGGGTATTATGTGACTTCAGTGGCAGGCTGACAAGATTGGATCTAAAGAGACTCCCGACTGGAAGACCTTAGGAGCAGCAAAGGCCCTGACATCATGGGTTTTAACCTGATGTAAAGAGTGGGCCTCCTAGTCAGAGAGCTCATAACATAGGATCACAGTCTGTTTGATCTAAGAGGAGATAGAGGCAGATGTCTTTGTCGGAACCTTTCTTAAAGGAGACAAAAAACCACGCAATGCTCTAACTGGAAAAAGGGACCAGTCAGACTTGAGGGATCTATCCAGAGCTGGGGGCCAGGGCTGTTATAACCACTGGGGCCACACTGTCTGGACCCTCTTGGTCAGCTGATTCTTGGATAGAAAGCTGGGTAATGAATACGGGGACACCGTTGACCAATCGGATTGGTGTCTAATATTTTGGTTTTGCCAAGCATGAATCTCACTTCTGCATTTGCCCGACCCAAGGGCCAAGAGGAATACCGTCTTGAAGGTCAAATGCTTCAAGGAGGCCTCCTTGATTGGTTCAAACGGAGCCTTATTCAGCTGGTGCAAGACCAGTGAGAGGTGCCAGGAGGGTATGCCCCTCCTGCCTTTGGGTCTGTCTCTGTGGAAACTATCCAGGAGACGAGCGAGATTTTTGTCCTTGCTGATGTTGAAGGGTGAATTTCCCAGTTTATCAGCAATGGCTGAACTGTAACCATCAATGGTGCTGGGCTGTAGCTTCCTGTCCTCATAAGGTACATAAGGAAGTCAGCAACTGACTTTACAGGGGTACTCTGAGGTCCACCTGATTAGTGACGCACCACTTGTAACAATGGTCCACTTTGCCTCATAGACTAATCTGGTTGATCCCCTTTGAGGAGCCTCAATTCTTTTTTTTCTTTATCTTTTATTCATTTTTTTTTTTTTCAAAAGCAAGTCAAGGTGTTACATGAAGCAAATATACAGAAAAGGAGTAATATAGATATACTCATTAATACAGTGAAAAAAAGAGTTTACAGACAAAACAGAAAAACAATTTGCATATTATCTAGAGGAATGCTTTTGCTAATAAAAATGAAGCGTCCCTTAAAGTTTAAAATGTTTGTGGTTTTAATAAGCATGCTGTAAAACT
This sequence comes from Sabellastarte sp. h YS-2021, assembly GCA_964017235.1. NCBI lineage: Eukaryota > Metazoa > Annelida > Polychaeta > Sabellida > Sabellidae > Sabellastarte > Sabellastarte sp. h YS-2021. The sequence goes on from OZ024933.1 coordinate 70,753,467, forward strand.
AAGAATGCACAAAGCTGCACCGTATGCTTTCCCAATACCTCTTAATACATCCTGAAGCTATAAAAGCAACAATAAAGGAGATATAAGGCAAAAACTCAAAATCAGCTATTTTATGACCCCAGTTTGACCCATAAGGGGTAAAACTGACCGGCTATTTAGACTCTCCACATATGGTTTCCTATTACCTCCCAGTACATTTTATAGCTCTAAATGCAATACTTAAGAAGATGATAGGGGGGTTGGCCTAAATTTAAGGCTTTCAGATTGGAAGGTGTCAGAAAATCACTCATAAATGACTCTCCACATATGGTTTCCTATTACCTCCCAGTACATTTTATAGCTCTAAATGCAATACTTAAAAAGATAATAGGGGGGTTGGCCTAAATTTAAGGCTTTCAGATTGGAAGGTGTCAGAAAATCACTCATAAATGAGACATTTTTCAAGGGATTGCTCCCAAAATCTAATCAGCTCGCGTTTTCGATAGTATGAACAGGTGTGTCAAATTATAAGGCTGTGTAGCAAGTAGTTTTTCCTGAACTGTGATGACAGGGGTATGTGTGTGTGTGTGTGTGTGTACTTCAAAAAATTGTTTTTGATCATGTGACCTTCATAAAGGTCAAAGGTCAAATTTAAGCATGCAGAAAAATTTTCCCACGCCTAAGGTATATAACTGCCAAATATGGTTTGAAACCTTCTAATAATAAGGGAGATATTCAAGGGAGACCATAATGCGGCGGCGGCGAGGAAACTGAGGCGAAAACAAATAAGCGCCCTTTCAGGGACGCTTAATTATCTGGTCATGCATACTGATACAAAATGTCCCAAACACTATCATTGTAGATGACAAATCATAATGCCCTTAAATTTTCAAAAAGGACACCAAATTTTTGAAAGAAAACCTGTTCTTTGCCTCGATTTATGTGGGAAAGATGGTCAGTAACCAAATTAGATTTTAGGGCTCTACAGAAATGATCCCAGTAAATTTCTTTCTGTGACCTGTTTTGTTTATTAATTAAGTATTTACCATAAAGGATAATATAATTCATGGCATAAAAATGTAGTTTATCAACATGGATACATCAAAACAAAGTTTCTAAGATTGTGAAATTTACAGGTTTAGAGAATATATTGCTAAGCCAATTTTCCAAGTAAATCCAGAATCTTCTAGAAGATTCACAATAGTAGAAAAAGTGTTCCAAATTATCTATTTCACCACATTCTAGACAATTTAGATATTCAACAATCTTCCACAAAAAAATTTGTGTCTACAGTTACAAACTCTATGGAGTATTTTATACTGTAGACTTAATAAATGTGTGGCCACTCAATTCTTGCTGCCACCGCCTCAGCGAAGCCCTGCTCCTCGAATGCTGAGGCTCCAGGAGCCGTGCATCGAGATTAAGATTTGTCAGATTTCTGTGAGGGATCTGATTGAATGGTTGTGTCAACAGGTTGGGCAGATTGGGCAGGCTCAGTGGGATTTGGCTGGACATGGCCACTGAATCAAAAAACCAAGGCATGATGGGCCACCCCGGAGCAATCAGAATGATTCTCTTGCATGGGGAGTCCTGCAACATCACCGCTTTGCCCAATATGGCTGATAGTGGGAAGGTGTAAGCTTCCTGATCCTACCATGGCAGACTGAGCGCATCCACTGCTGTGGCCAGGGGATCCGGTACCGGTGACACAAACAAAGGCAACTTGTTGTTGAGCCTTGTGGCAAATAGGTCTATTTGAGGCCGGTGCCACCTGTTGCATATTGCTTGGAAGACCTCCTGAAGGAGAGATCAGTCTGTTTGGGTGGTCTGGTCTAGCCTGGATAGCTTGTCTGCGACCACACTCATCCGGCCTGGAATGTGTCGGGCTTTTAGAGTTACTTGATTTCTGGCGCACCAGGTCAAGATTCTCCATAGTAAAGCACAAAGTGGGTCCGACCTCATGCCTCCTTCCCTGTTTATGTATGACACCACTGTGGTGTTGTCTGTCTCTACAAGTACTACCTTGTGTATGCAGAGGTCTTGGAACTCTTGTAAGGCTAGAAAGACTGCCTTGAGTTCTAGGTAACTGATATGCAACTTGCTTTCCAGAAGGGACTAGGTGCCTCCTACAGTATGTTCGTCTAAGTGAGCACCCCACCCTGCTTTTGATGAATCTGTAAAATTTGCAGATCATGTTTTATTTGGGTGTAATGGTTGGCCTGTAAGGACATTGTCCTCTTGCAACCACCCTTGTAAATGTGGATGCAATCACCTTGGTATTGGAATCATCTTTTCTGGTGACTCTGGTACCCTCCAGCTGTTTTTGAGATGCCACTGTATGGGTCTCCTATGAAGTCGGCCTAGGTGAACTTGCTTTCCTGTGGCTGTTAGTAAACTATCAGACATGAACTGCTGGACCAGACAAACCGGTAGTGACAGTATTTCTAGTATTTTGTCCTAAAGGTTCTGCCAATGGTCCGGTACAGGTCGGACCCGACCGTCCATGAGGTCGAACTGGTAACATACAAGGTCGAAGACCTGCTTTTGGTTCCAGTTTCGATTTTTTAAAATTCACCAGCCAACCTAAAACTTGGCATATTTTCACTAGATCTAGTGTATGCTGGAGACAAACCTGGTGGGATGTGGCTTTCACCAACCAGTCGTCTAAGTACTGGTGGATTATTATACCTTTGTGTATGGCCATCAGTTTCAACTCCTTTGCTACTACAGTGAGCTCCATGGGTGCAGTGGACAGACCGAAAGACAGTGCTTTGAACTGGTATGTCCGAACCTGGACATGAAATTTGATATGTCCTGGACTGATCCTGTATTGGTATATGGAAGTAGGCGTCCTTGAAATCTATTGAGGTAACCCACTCCCATTGTTGGAGGGTGGTCCTGATGGTCTCCGAAAGGTTTGGTTTGCTCAGACCTAGAATAGGTCTCCAATGGTTGTGTGGTTTTGGAACCAAGAAAGGTTGAAGAAGCCCAGAGATTTTCAACTGGCTCGACTGCACCATTCTTTGTCCATAAGCTGATGTAATGCCTCTAACCAATATAGGTTCCTGTGAGGATGTGCATAGCAGTTGATAATTTTGGGTGACCTTGTCAAGCTTGGTCTTGACTGGAAGGGGAGAGTGTAGCCCTCCTTCAACATTTGTACTACCTAGGGTGTAGTCCCCCAAGGCTTCCTAAGTTCTGAAACGGGTTTAGTCTGAACCCTACAGGCAGATGTGTGCCACATTTGGGACATTTGCTAGTCTGACAAACATTTCTGTCCCTCCGGCCTCCGGACACTGGTCCAGTCTGGTGACAATGATCCAAGAAAACAGTCTCTCTGTTCTTGCTGTGGTCCAGTCCGGTGGGGCTGACACAACTTTTCACATTTAAAAGACTCTTGCCCCAGGCCAGCAGCATTTACACAGTAATTGAGATGGCTGACCATTGACCACCTTTTTTTTTTTTTTTTTGATAAGACCTATTTTTTTTCATGCTGGTTATTCAGGTCTGTGTTTTGTAAAGGTGAAATTTATTATCTACCAGTCAAGTCCAGCACCGAGACTGTTGAAAGGTGTGATAAGGGATGGTTGCCTGGCAGTAGCTGGGGACACTGTCATATCACCAAGGCCACTGATTGGCCTAAGAATTTTCTGTAACCAAATCTACCTTAGGCAATTCTGTCTGGTACCAGGACTCCATAACCGGTAATTTACTGTAAACAGTAAGTCTCTGTAACTGGCACAAAACTGGCAGGCTGGGGTCACCAATGAATTTAGACAGCTACTGGTCTATATTTAGCCAGCTTTTTTATGTAACCAGTTGGGGTGAAGCTTTGTAACCGGTAGGTTGAAGCAAGTGTACAAGACTGTGTAGCCAGTACCAGTCGGTACACTCTGTAACCAGTTGTTGAAGCAAGTGTACAAGGCTGTGTAGCCAGTACCAGTCGGTACACTCTGTAAACAGTTGTTAAAGCAATTTAACAACTATCTTTTGTGTTGAATTCAGCTTGCTGTAGGTTTCCTCCATTAATTAAAGTATTTCTTTAATCGCACGTCTTATTTGTAGATTTGACAGTTGCTGGGAAAGCCCTTGTGAGCTATTTTTAGAAACACTTGTTGTTCGGTGTGTCACGTGACCAGCTTGCTGGTCGGAAAGACACGCGATTGGCTGATTGGAGCTCTCGTCAGTTGTCGCGTTCTTTTGTGATACTTAAACATGCAAAAGCACAGTATTCTGCTCATCCACCAACCCCACTACCGACAACGAAGGCCGGTCCATGAGAGAGGGACTGGTATCACAGTAGACGTAAGTTGTGAAGAACGCAGTTCCGACCTTCCTGGTCGATGAAAGCACGTGACCAGCTTCGTGATTTGGTCGGAAGGACACGCGATTGGCTATTCTTTGTGTGATGCTTTACCGGCAACTTTACAGTCCACAAAACCCCACTACACGACAACAAGGCCGGGTCTGCAAAGCAGGGACTGGAATCACAGTAGACGTGAGTTCTGAAGAACGCACTTCCGACCGTCCTGGTCGGTGAAAACACGTGACCAGCTTCGTGATTTGGTCGGAAGGACACGCGATTGGCTGACTGGATATGACGTCAGAGGTCGTGTTCTTTTGAGCTGGCCGGTCGGCTGATGCTTTAAAAGCAGAGAAGCCTGGACCAGTGCGCTCTGAAGATGAAAGTCCTGGTCGATGCCAGTCTGAAGTCGGTTACTCAGCCGGCTGTGTACTCAAACCAGTGTCCTGGCCATCCACTGCCCTTATTACCGACACAAGTGCCGGGTCCACAAGGGTGGGACTGAGTGTCTAAAGATGAAGTTCCTTCTATGTAAATACTAGGTGAGGTCGGCTGAATCTGAGCTTGCCCGTAGACTAATGCATTACAGCAAAGATGTCTGGACCAGTGCGCTCTGAAGAAATCTGAAGAATTCATCTCTTGCTTCTGATGAAAAAACACTAAATACTGGAGCTAGGCTGGTGTGACTGATGCTTTACAGCACAGAAGTCTTTACTAGTGCGCTCTGATGAAGAATGTACCTTTCATACGGGGAATTCCTTCTATTTACAGTGTTCAAAACTACGTAGACGGAAGTTTCCGTGATTTCCATTTGTAGTACTAGAAAGATGTTTCTATGGTGACTGTAGCTGGAAGGTTACAGAAGGTACCCTCAAACAAAAGACACGGATAAAAATACCTGTAGTATATCCATAATTCCATAATATTGTCGATCTGCCCCTAACAACACAATGGTTGAATGGAAACTAGTAAAATGGCTGCCTTTATATTTCTCGTCTTAACTGCCCTATCATCAACACTAAATTGAGACAGCTAGGGAGCGTTTCCAGCAGATTTCTAAATGTATATCCGTGCTTGATCAGTAGATAACACTTCTACACTGACAATATCCAAATATAAGGTTGAAAATCCATCATAATGCACACTTTTCCTTAAAATATCTGGAGATGTTGAAAACACGTCTGCACAGTACACGCGCCAAACGAAAAAGATGCTATGACGTCATGTTGTCTAGACAGGAAGGAAGTACGACACGCCATCTGGGGAGTGCACTAGTACTACGGACCGGCCAGCCGGTGGAAACACAGGACGTCTTTTTCTGATGTTTGGCGGGCCGGTCTATGCCGACTGGTTTAACAAATTGTCCATTGGATAGGATGTATTAACACAATAAAACACTAGTTTTTGATAACAGGACTGGTAAGTCCAGTCGCTGTGACTCACTTTTCCCTGACATCATTCTCATTCTTTGGGTTCACCACACCAATAGGCTTAGAAAGGTCACGGTATACTGCAGGGTCATCGAGGTCAAGCACATCCGACGTATAGTCACACAGAATCCATGGAAACACGGGATACTGGCTTAGGTCATTGTATGTCCGCCCAGCTATTGTGTTGAGTTGCATCAAGTATTCAAAGTTACTGATCTCACGGTTCACCCATTTCTGAACAAACACATATACAGAGGGGGATCTCAGGTAATTAAAGTCAATTCCTATATTGATATTATGTTTGATTTTACCAAGAGTTATTATATAGCTATGCAAATCTACTTAACACTTACTATTTTACTATTTACTGACAGTCTACTACCTCACATTGAAATTAAAAAAATAAAAAATAAATAACAAGTCTGTTTATAAAACCACATCTTTCTGTAACCTATTTCAGCTCTGGAAGTGAAACAAATTAACTTGAACATATAAACTACAAAGTTACTATATATAATCTACATAAATTTACAACAGATGTTTTTGTAATTCAATGTATTTTGAAAATATTACTACTCTTTACCTGAGTCAGACCAGATGACTTCAACATTTCAGCTGGAGACCTGGAGCCGTAGTAGATGAGGTTGGGTGGTCTGAGACTCAGAATCCTACTGTATACCTTATTTCTGACCTAGTATTTATAAAAAAATAGACAAAATTCAAAATAAATATAAAGCAAAACCAGATGAAAGACAGTCTTAATTGATTTGACCTCCACAATTCTGCATGGCCAGAGAATATGACTTGTGCACAATGAAAATTTAGATTATATTACTCTACAAACATTCAGTTTAATGAGATGAACTGGGTTGGTATTCATAAAAGGGGATCAAGCTCAAGTTGAGCCAAAAATCAGCTCAAATGCAGTTTACACGAAACTTGAGCCGATTTTTGGCTCATTGTGAGCTTGAACCCTTTTGTGAATACGACCTCTAGTCACATGTTTCACATTCCTTTTGAGTAGCATTGTAAAACATGGATTATGAAATCAAGGCAACCTGAAGCTATAGTCAGACCCATAAACATTGTTAAGCATCAAAAACACACTCAACTTTCTGAATTGCCTCAATTTACAAAGTTGTCCTAACTATATATAGACTCAAATATTGAAAGTTGCAACAGACCTTTTCATGAATACAACAAATTATAGTTTATTCTTTGTAACTTGAACTTCCAATATCCCCATGATTTGGTTTAGTTATGCCTGATTTGCACTTATACCACACAAAAGCACTGCATTTTCTAGTGTTGGTGCCTGTAAATTGTTTCAACTTGTACCTTTTGTTGACTACTGTTTCTACTTGTACTGAATCTACTCTATTTTGATTCAATATTGAAGATGACTTTTAAAGTCACTGTTCTCCGGTACACTGTGCACACACCTTTCTCTGGAAGTTGAGGAAGTAGTTGGTCTGGTCAATGAGAAAGAACTCCAGAGCACTTCTCCTCAGGTTGTATCTCCTGAAGTGAATCTCACGCAGCTGAGATAGCGCCCACTTGAAGTCTTCACTTGCACCTACAGGAAAAAGTCACTTGCAGAAATTCCTCAAAGAAACTTTGGAAAATGTTTATGTTGTGTCTTTTGACCAAACACAAAATTGGGGTTTTTTATGTCCATGTTAACAGTTAATTCATATCAGGACACTCATTTCGTGAATTCCACATGCTGTAATGATCTGGATTCAAACTGAGAACCAGATTGAACTGACATCAAGATTTTATACATCTCTTTTAAAGAGCCTGTAGCACCAAATTTAACATACCATTTTTTTTAGTTGTATATAAAGTACATAACCACACAAAGACATTTACACTTCTCCCAGTTGCACCACACCAATGTTTATGCCACTATTTTAACTTTTATCACTCAAATTTCCCTCCCTCTTGGAAGAAAAACACTCGAGGCCAGCAGTCCAAAACTTGTGTGTACTACGTCACACAATGGCAGAGATTTCCACTTGCACAAAAACACACTATAAAGACTACAGTATTCTTGTACTTATTTCCTCATGTTTAAAATCTAATTATGTCTCCTGGTGTTGAAAATTGTATACATTAATCATGCACAGATTCAGAAGTTGGTACTAGTGAAAATAAATCAAATTTTAGTGATGATAACATTAGTAATCATAAAGGAGGCATTGTGCTTTTGTAAATCTGAACCCTTTCTCTCTGATGATGACAGTATTACTGAAAATGAAGATATGAATATAAATAATATCAATGGTTCTTATGTCAATAATATTTAGATTACAAAATACTGAATGTAATATAAATTCATTTCAAACTTAACAAGATTATTTGGATTCTATTCACATACAAAGTCATTAGGGCTAATGATTTGAAACCTGGGTTTGTATATGGCAATTTTTAAAATTGTATTGTTTTACTCAATATAATTTCTTTCCTTAATGTTTAGCATAATAGTAATTACTTAGATGGCACCATTGCTATTTATAATAAAAAAAAATAAACTAGAGGATCGCTCGCAAAAAAAAAGATAATGTTTTTGCATAGCAAAAACAAAGCGTCCCGAAAAGGATATAAAGGTGAGTGCTAAAGTATTAAGAAAATGCTTCGTTTCTAGCCTTATACTGTTGTGGCAACCAAAGTCAGCGCAGTCTGCTCTATCTAGCACGGTTTTCAAGATATAAGCATTTTTGTGTTTTGCAAAAAATAAAAAAATTAAAAATGTCCGCTATATTTGGCGAGACAAAAATATTTTGAAAATTGGCATGGCTACTCTGCAGAGATACCCAGCAGGTCCAAAATTTTGTTGAGTTCACTCCATATAGCACGGTTTTCGAGATATAAGCATTTTTGTGTTTTGCAAAAACTTTGAAAATTCAAAATGGCCACCATTTTTGGGGAGACAAAAATTTTTGTCAAGACCACTGCCGTGGTGTGTATCTCCCGCCGAGCATTAAAGCAGAAGAAATAGCTTTTCCGAGATATTCACAATTTTTCATTTTCGTGTGTGAAAGGTCTTCCAAAAGTAGGTGAATGAGTTATTTGAGAAAAATTGGCTATCTGCAATACTATTAAGAGATAATTCACATTTACTCATTTCGAGTAGGTGAATAATTATCTATGGGTCTGAAACTTCACCAAGCGTAAGCTCTCCCAAAAGTAGGTAAATGAGTTATTTGAGAAAAATTGGCTATCTGCAATACTTTTAGAGATAATTCGCATTTACTCATTTTGAGTAGGTGAGTAATTAGCTATGGGTCTGAAACTTCACCATGTGAAAGCTCTCCCACAAGTAGATGAATGAGTATTTGATAAAAATTGGGTATCCGCAATACTTTTACAGATAATTAGCATTTACTCATTTTGAGTAGGTGAATAAATAGCTATGGGTCTGAAACTTCACAGAGTGAAAGCTCTCCCAAAAGTAGGTGAATGAGTTATTTGAGAAAAATTGGCTATCTGCAATACTTTTAGAGATAATTCACATTTACTCATTTTGAGTAGGTGAATAATTAGCTATGGGTCTGAAACTTCACCAAGTGAAAGCTCTGCCAAAAGTAGGTGAATGAGTTATTTGAGAAAAATTGGCTATCTGCAATACTTTTAGAGATAATTCGCATTTACTCATTTTGAGTAGACGAGTAATTAGCTATGGGTCTGAAACTTCACCAAGTGAAAGCTCTCCCAAAAGTAGGTGAATGATTAATTTGAGAAAAATTGGCTATCTGCAATACTTTTAGAGATAATTCGCATTTACTCATTTTGAGTAGGTGAGTAATTAGCTATGGGTCTGAAACTTCACCAAGTGAAAGCTCTCCCAAAAGTAGGTGAATGATTAATTTGAGAAAAACTGGCTATCTGCAATACTTTTAGAGATAATTCGCATTTACTCATTTTGAGTAGGTGAGTAATTAGCTTTGGGTCTGAAACTTCACCAAGTGAAAGCTCTCCCAAAAGTAGGTGAATGAGTTATTTGAGAAAAATTGGCTATCTGCAATACTTTTAGAGATAATTCGCATTTACTCATTTTGAGTAGGTGAGTAATTAGCTATGGGTCTGAAACTTCACCAAGTGAAAGCTCTCCCAAAAGTAGGTGAATGAGTTATTTGAGAAAAATTGGCTATCTGCAATACTTTTAGAGATAATTCACATTTACTCATTTTCAGTAGGTGAGTAATTAGCTATGGGTCTGAAACTTCACCAAGTGAAAGCTCTGCAAAAAGTAGGTGAATGAGTTATTTGAGAAAAATTGGCTATCTGCAATACTTTTAGAGATAATTTGCATTTACTCATTTTGAGTAGGTGAGTAATTAGCTATGGGTCTGAAACTTCACAGAGTGAAAGCTCTCCCAAAAGTAGGTGAATGAGTTATTTGAGAAAAATTGGCTATCTGCAATACTTTTAGAGATAATTCGCATTTACTCATTTTGAGTAGGTGAGTAATTAGCTATGGGTCTGAAACTTCACCAAGTGAAAGCTCTCCCAAAAGTAGGTGAATGATTAATTTGACAAAAATTGGCTATCTGCAATACTTTTAGAGATAATTCGCATTTACTCATTTTGAGTAGGTGAGTAATTAGCTATGGGTCTGAAACTTCACCAAGTGAAAGCTCTCCCAAAAGTAGGTGAATGAGTTATTTGAGAAAAATTGGCTATCTGCAATACTTTTAGAGATAATTCGCATTTACTCATTTTGAGTAGGTGAGTAATTAGCTATGGGTCTGAAACTTCACCAAGTGAAAGTTCTCCCAAAAGTAGGTAAATGATTAATTTGAGAAAAATTGGCTATCTGCAATACTTTTAGAGATAATTCGCATTTACTCATTTTGAGTAGGTGAGTAATTAGCTATGGGTCTGAAACTTCACCACGTGAAAAGCTCTCCCAAAAGTAGGTGAATGAGTTATTTGAGAAAAATTGGCTATCTGCAATACTTTTAGAGATAATTCGCATTTACTCATTTTGAGTAGGTGAGTAATTAGCTATGGGTCTGAAACTTCACCAAGTGAAAGCTCTCCCAAAAGTAGGTGAATGATTAATTTGAGAAAAATTGGCTATCTGCAATACTTTTAGAGATAATTCGCATTTACTCATTTTGAGTAGGTGAGTAATTAGCTATGGGTCTGAAACTTCACCAAGTGAAAGCTCTCCCAAAAGTAGGTGAATAAGTTATTTGAGAAAAATTGGCTATCTGCAATACTTTTAGAGATAATTCGCATTTACTCATTTTGAGTAGGTGAGTAATTAGCTATGGGTCTGAAACTTCACAGAGTGAAAGCTCTCCCAAAAGTAGGTGAATGAGTTATTTGAGAAAAATTGGCTATCTGCAATACTTTTAGAGATAATTCGCATTTACTCATTTTGAGTAGGTGAGTAATTAGCTATGGGTCTGAAACTTCACCAAGTGAAAGCTCTTTGGGATAGCTGCTCTGCAGAGATACCCTGAAGATAAAAAATTTCGTCGAAATCGCTCTATGTAGCACGGTTTTCGAAATATTAGCATTTTTGTGTTTTGCAATTTTTGCGCAAAAATTCGAAAATTCAAAATGGCCGCCATTTTTGGCAAGACAAATTTTTTTTGAAAATTGGCATGGCTACTCTGCAGAGATACCCTGCGGGTCAAAAATTTCGTCGAAATCGCTCTATCTAGCAGAGTTTTTGAGATATAAGCATTTTTATGTTTTGCAATTTTTGCGAAAAATTCGAAAATTCAAAATGGCCGCCATTTTTGGCGAGATAAAATGTTTTTGAAAATTGGCATGGCTACTCTGCAGATATACCCTGTGGGTCAAAAATTTCGTCGAAATCGCTCTATCTAGCAGAGTTTTTGAGATATAAGCATTTTTATGTTTTGCAATTTTTGTGAAAAATTCGAAAATTCAAAATGGCCGCCATTTTTGGCGAGACAAAATTTTTTTCAAAATTGGGATAACTACTCTGCAGAGATACCCTGTGGGTCAAAAATTTCGTCGAAATCGCTCTATCTAGCACGGTTTTCGAGATATAAGCATTTTTGTGTTTTGCAATTTTTGCGAAAATTTCGAAAATTCAAAATGGCCGCCATTTTTGGTGAGACAAAATTTTTTTGAAAATTGGGAAAAGTACTCCGCAGAGATATCCTGCGGGTCAAAAATTTTGTCGAAATTGCTCTATCTAGCACGGTTTTCGAGATATAAGCATTTTTGTGTTTTGCAATTTTTGCGAAAATTTCGAAAATTCAAAATGGCCGCCATTTTGGGCGAGACAAAATTTTTTTGAAAATTGGGAAAACTACTCCGCAGAGATACCCTGTGGGTCAAAAATTTTGTCGAAATCGCTCTATCTAGCACGGTTTTCGAGATATAAGCATTTTTGTGTTTTCCTTATTTGGAAAATTCGTAATGATTAATTAATCATTAATTACTCGGCCATTTCTTGACCAATCAATGCCAAAATCTAATGATTTCCAGATTTTAATAGAATGAATGTATTTGCCAAGTTTCAGGTGAATTGATAAAATTCCTTTCAAGTTATCATCCGGACAAGCTTCCCCATCGAAAAAAGACATTTTTGGTCATGTGACCTCTCTGATTGGTTGAAATGTCACTGCAGCATATTCAAAAAAATTCCCCAAGGCTACTGCCTAAACCTGCCAAATTTGAAAAGAATCCGCCTAACGGTTACAGAGTTATAAGGAAAACAAAATGCGGAGCCGGCGGAGCCGGCGGAGCCGGAACCTCTCCCATACACAAACAAGCGTCCCTTGCGGGACGCTTAATAAACAAAATATACTCTTATAAATAATACTTGCAATTTACATGGAATTTTTATCTCTTAGTTTTTTATGAAACATCACTTCAAAGTTTGGTTTTGCTGGTTTTTCATGTAAAGTTTTAAAAACTCTATTTGCTCATAAAACTTGTGTATATTATACCAGAAACATGAGAAATTCTGACATCAAAATTCAAACCATGGCTAGATAAGTTTTAGCTGAACTACCATAATTGACTTGACAAAAAGAAAAGTAGTATTAGATAAACAAAAAAGATGGGATAATTATAATTCTTTAAAGTAAACTAAAATCTGGACCTCCAATTTGATTTTGCTGAGGATTATTCTGTCATAATTTAAATTCTGAATTAATCTTATTCATAATGCATGTGGACAAAATGTTTTTGAATACTGTAAATTTAAGTTTTATCAACAGAATTATGAATTCTGTCTAAATTCTGCTGACCGAACTTGATATTCTTCTTAACCACTGCAATACAAAGATTGGAAATTCTGTCAAAAGAATTTCAAATTCTGCCATAAGAATTGAAGTTCTGTCATGACATTTTCATGTGATATACAAATGTGTGCATGATGAAACTCATAGAACTTGATATTCTTGTAATTACAGCATTTAATAACAATTGTTTACAAAATATAAACATAATCAAATATTGAAACATGTTATTATTGACTATATTTGAGTGGAATGTCAAATGAAAAGCTATACACATACTTTAATGTAAGTATTATTTAATAAATTTATATTAAGTTACTCCTGGAATATTTCATGTCCATTGCCACTATTTTTTCAAGAAACACAAACTATAAACAAAACTTTTATTGTGTACTTGTATTTGTATTTTTTCCTGTAGATGGGTTTCCAATTTATAAAAGGTGCATGAAATACTATCTTTGAGTAATTATTGGCCATTTACTCAAGTAGAATAACTATTTATGTAAATTAAAACAATTTGTGTGAACCAGACAAAAATTTTACTGTACAGTTTTTAGTGCAATATTACTAGGATATACAGTGGCCATGAGAAAGCAATCCATTCTCATACGTCACAGCATTCTGCTAACATGGCTGTTTATGTTTGAAAGCTGTGGGAAGGGAGCTGCATAAAAAGTGAAATATATCCCTTATAACATGGCAGTTTTCAAAATGTTGCATATAGGTGCTCTGTTTATGTGGTTTTTCAACTGGTTGTGTTAAGTTGTGTTGAGGGTGCTACAGGCTCTTTAATGAAGATTTATAATTATATAGAGACACAGAACGCTGTATCTCAATGAAAACAAGCATTCTGACGCATGCATTTATCTCCCGCCGTATAAATTAGATGTACTAAAGATAGTGGAATATAAATTTTCTTGTGAGATGGAGGCACATGTAGAAGTGACAACAAGTTTAATGTTTGATTGCAAGACTTTTAAAGACAAAAGGCATTTACTCATTTTAGTAGCTATTACTCTGCCATCCAAAGAGCGACAGTTCTGCAACTTTATTATGCAGTAGATCAACCCAAAGTAGGTGAAGGACATATTTAGAAGAAATTGCCTATCTGTAACACTTTTAGAGATAAAAGACATTTACTCATTTTAGTGGCTATTATTCTGCCATCCAAAGACCTACAGTTCTGCAACTTCACTATGTGGTAGATCGCTCAAAAGTAGGTGAAGGACTTAGAAGAAATTGCCTATCTGTAATACTTTTAAAGATAAAAGACATTTACTCCTTTAAGTACCTGTTACTCAGCTATGCAAAGAGCTATAGATGTGCAACTTCACTATGTGGTAGATCACCCAAAAGTAGGTGAATGACTTATTTAGAAGAAATTGCCTATCTTTAATATTTTTAGAGATAAAATACATTTCCTCACTTTAGTAGCTGTTACTCAGCTATGGAAAGAGCTACAGTTCTGCAACTTCACTATGTGGTCGATCACCCAAAAGTAGGTGAATGACTTATTTAGAACAAATTGCCTATCTGTAATACTTTTAAAGATAAAAGACATTTACTCATTTTAGTAGCTATTACTCAACTATCCAAAGAGCTACAGTTCTGCAACTTCACTATGTGGCAGATCACCCAAAAGTAGGTGAATGGCTTATTTAGAAGAAATTGCCTACCTGTAATACTTTTAGAGATAAAAGACATTTACTCATTTTAGTAGCTATTACTCAACTAGCCAAAGAGCTACAGTTCTGCAACTTCACTATGTGGTAGATCACCCAAAAGTAGGTGAATGACTTATTTAGAACAAATTGCCTATCTGTAATACTTTTAAAGATAAGACATTTACTCATTTTAGTAGCTATTACTCAACTAGCCAAAGAGCTACAGTTCTGCAACTTCACTATGTGGTAAATCACCCAAAAGTAGGTGAATGGCTTATTTAGAAGAAATTGCCTATCTGTAATACTTTTAAAGATAAGACATTTACTCATTTTAGTAGCTATTACTCAACTAGCCAAAGAGCTACAGTTCTGCAACTTCACTATGTGGTAGATCACCCAAAAGTAGGTGAATGACTTATTTAGAACAAATTGCCTATCTGTAATACTTTTAAAGATAAGACATTTACTCATTTTAGTAGCTATTACTCAACTATCCAAAGAGCTACAGTTCTGCAACTTCACTATGTGGTAGATCACCCAAAGGTAGGTGAATGACTTATTTAGAAGAAATTGCCTACTTGTAATACTTTTAGAGATAAAAGACATTTACTCATTTTAGTAGCTATTACTCAACTAGCCAAAGAGCTACAGTTCTGTAACTTCACTATGTGGTAGATCACCCAAAAGTAGGTGAATGACTTATTTAGAACAAATTACCTACCTGTAATACTTTTAGAGATAAAAGACATTTACTCATTTTAGTAGCTATTACTCAGCTTTCCAAAGAGTTACAGTTCTGCAACTTCACTATGTGGTAGATCAGCCAAAAGTAGGTGAATGACTTATTTAGAAGAAATTGCCTACCTGTAATACTTTTAGAGATAAAAGACATTTACTCATTTTAGTAGCTAATACTCAGCTATCCAAAGAGCTACAGTTCTGCAACTTCACTATGTGGTAGATCACCCAAAAGTAGGTGAATGACTTATTTAGAAGAAATTGCATGTATGCAATACTTTTACAGAAAAAAGGCATTTACTCATTTTAGTAGCTATGAGTGTGCTATGCAAAAAGCTATAGATCTGCAACTTCACTATGTGGTAGATCACCCAAAAGTAGGTGAATGACTTATTTAGAAGAAATTACCTATCTGTAATACTTTTAGAGATAAAAGACATTTACTCATTTTAGTAGCTATTACTCAGCTATCTACTCACTTAGCTATTGACCTAGATCTACAAAAGCAACACAAATATAAAGGACACAGGAAAGTAAGCTTATCAAAATCTAGATGAATAACAAATGGAAAGATTTGCATAAGTTTAATACTTGTTACGGTATTTGACATTTATTTCCATCATAATTTTGCTACAAATAAGAAAATAGCTATTGCTCACTTATGACATGCAATGGAACCCCAAACGATATGCCATCTTATAGTTAAGGAAAAAGTAGCTGAACAAATTATTTTAGGAAAATACTGTAACTGCAGTAGTTTTTGAGTTACAATGGATTTACTCAACAGTCACAATTTCAAAGTAGCCATTACTCAGCTGTCCAGTGTGCAACAGGTTTGCAGCTTTACTATCTGATAGTTCATCAAAAACTAGATGAATAAAATATTTGAAAATATTTCCCTAACTTGAATACTTTTGAAGATATTTGAAATTTAGTTATGTTGTTATTTTGCTATAAATAAGAAAATAGCTATTACTCACTTATGGCATGCAATAGAACCCCAAACTATATGCCATCTTATAGCTAAAGACAAAGTAGCTGAATAACATATTTTAGGAAAATACTGTAACTGCAATAGTTTTGGAGTTATAATGGATTTACTCAACAGTCACAATTTCAAAGTAGCCATTACTCAGCTATCCAATGTGCAACAGGTCTGAAACTTTACTACGTCATAGCTTATCAAAAAGTAGATGAATAACATATTTGAAAAGAATTCCCTAATTTTAATACTTTTGAAGATATTTGACATTTACTTATGTCGTTATTTTGCTTCAAATAAGAAAATAGCTATTACTCACTTATGGCATGCAATAGAACCCCAAACTATTATGCCATCTTATAGTTAAGGACAAAGTAGCTGAATAACATATTTTAGGAAAATACTGTATCTGCAATAGTTTTGGAGTTAAAATGGATTTACTCAACAGTCACAATTTCAAAGTAGCCATTACTCAGCTATCCAATGTGCAACAGGTCTGAAACTTTACTATGTGATAGCTTACCAAAAACTAGATGAATAACATATTTGAAAAGAATTCCCTAACTTTAATACTTTTGAAGATATTTGACATTTACTTATGTCATTATTTTGCTACAAATAAGAAAATAGCTATTACTCACTTATGGCATGCAATAGAACCCCAAACTATATGCCATCTTATAGTTAAGGACAGAGTAGCTGAACAACATATTTTACGAATATATTCTAATGTGGGTGTTCCACCACACGACTAAGGCTCCCGATTAAGGGTTTTGGGGGGTCGGTTTGAAATATTTGCTTAGTCCCAGACCTTCTGTAAGGGTCGGTTGTGGTCGGTTGGGGCCGTGTGAAAAATCAAACATGTTTGATATTTCACACGACTACAACCGATTCATATTTCCCGCCCTCAACAAAATGTCCAGTCCCAGGCGTCCTCAGGCCTCCTCAGACCCAAATTTACACAGTCGTGTGTTGTCCCAGGCCGCCTGCGACCCTTAGTCCCAGACCTCCCTAGCTTAGTCCCAGGACGCCGGTTGTTAATCCCAGACTCAAATATGATGCGTATGAATTTCATGCGTCTGAAAGTGGGTCGGTTGCATTAGTCCCCGGAAGCCTCAGACCGTCTGCGGTGTCCTGGGACCCAAAAATCAAGGTCTGGGACTAAGAACCGACTAAGGGTAACCGACCCTAACCGATCCAAACCGGCCTCCCCAGGACGCCTGGGACCACACATTTTCAGTCTGCGGCGGCCTGAGGACGCCCCAGGCGGCCTGGGACTAACAACCGATTAAGAACCGACTGTTTTCCGCGCGTCGGAAATTAAAACGAGGCAATGAGGGGGTCTGGGACTATATAAGCGACCGCGCACACTTTGTCGTTGTTACTGACTGTTTGGCTACTGAGAGACGTGTGTCACTGATTTGTAGGGGTTTTCAATTTTTATTTTACATTTTATATACTTGAGCTTAGGGCAAATTTCACAGTTAGGAGACACATTTTACTATTTTTTTATTATTTTGTCGACTGGATTATGAGGAAAGAGAAAGGAGGGAAGAGAGGAAGGAAAAAGATGGATGAGAGGGAGAAGGAAAGTCAAGTAGAGGAGAGGAGTGAGGTTATTACAGAAGAAGGAAGTGAGAGGAGAGAGGAGGAGGAGATTCAGGAAGATCCAGCTATTGGGGAAGCTGTGGCAGAAGAAGAAGAGAGGTGTGAGGAAGATCCGGAGTGCCATTCTTCAGCCAAGAGAGCCAGGGTGTGTGCCACTTTTACAGACAGCCAGGAAGTTTCCATTGTGGAATTTGTAAAGCTGCACCCTGAACTGTATGACAAGGAACATTCACGTTTCCACGACAGGACCAGAAGAGAGGCTCTCTGGGCAGAAATATCTGCAGAACTCAAGCTCCAGCCCTTTGATGTGAGAAGATGGTTCGAGTCCCAGCGAACCCGTTATGGGAAGCTGTCTAAGCTCCAATCTGGCCAAGCCCCGAGGGAGATGACCAAGAGACAGTCCTGGGTGTACCAACAGATGGGTTTTCTTAAAACCCACATCAGAAGAAAGGGGGCCAATAGAAGTTCAGGTTTTGAGGCCAGTCCAAATACCAGCAGGCAGGACGAATCACGTGGCTCAACTACTGATACAGAACACCTCGAGTCCAGTGTCCTGAGGGAGAGGAGTCAGTCCATCATTACATCAACGCCCGTTTCAACTACAGACTCCAAGATTCTCGAACACTTTGAGCAGATGAGGACACTTATCTCTGGTTTTCTGCATCAGAAGTCAGACAGGCAGCCCTTCTTTGACTACGTGGCATCAGAGGCCGAAAAGATGACTCAAGAAGAATTCGAAGAATTAAAGGGCAAGATTTTTAGAGACATCGAAACTATTAAGAGTAACCGCAGACGTCAGCCATTGCCCAGAAGATCAGCCACTGTTACCACGGAGTCCCAGAGGGTCGGCCTACTGCCAACAACCACTCCACAGGCGTCTAGTTCCACTCAAGCAGCAGCTAGCAGCAGTTTTGTGTACTATACACCAAGCCCCATTGGCTTCAGCAACCCGACATCTGTCCTAACTGTACAGGACGAAGGGAGCAGACACAATCTGAGTGGAATCTTAAGCCAGCTACCAGATCTGACATCAACACAGATCGTCGAGCAGCCTCAGCAGCAGCAGCAACAACCGCAGCAGCAGCTCTTTACTATCACCACTTCAGCACCGCCTCAACAGCAGCAGCAGCCTCCTCAGTAGCCATCCAGTCAGGGCGGGTCTTTGACCTGCCAGGCCCTTTTCAGGGCCACCAAATCTTCCAAAAAACAATTATTCAGCTACATGTTCTTCCAATTCCCCTCCCAAAACAAAGTTCAGTACAAATACTTATCACAAGAAAAAAAAAGTTCAAGTCCAACACCTACACCACCCCAAACATGAAACAAATAACCCATGGTACCACACATAACAAAAAAGGCCACATAAAAAAAAATAAAAATAACTCCCAATATGGCCATTAATCAGCCCATTTTTAGAGTAAAATCTATGGGATAGTTTAAAATCTGTTACTGAAAAGTGCAACACTTACACCTTCCCTAGAGTTAAAAGTGATTATTACATACTTGCCTACCCACAAACAGACAAACTCAATACCAAACATAACCCCCAAATAACAAACCCAGTAAGAAACCCAACATCCAACTACCAATAATAAACCCAACCCCAGTAACCACCAACCAAGAAACACAAAAACCCAAAATTAAATAGAACCCATGCCAACAAACTGACAAACTATTTTGCAAACACAATCCCCCATTATTGAAAGCAAAACTAGTTCCATGGTTATATTTTCCACATTTTTGTGATTAGAAGTGAAGATTTAAAATTGAAGATTTCCATGAAAACCTTTTTGCTACAAATAAATTTCCAAGCCATGAACAAAAGAAATTGGTGAAATTATGATGTGGATTTGAAAATATATAAAAAAATAATTTAATTTCGGATATTATGTGTGACTTTGTGTTTGGCTTTTGTTTAACAGTGGGTTTGTCTGTTTGTTGGGTGAGAAAGTTGTGTTTGTCTGTTTGTCCGTCTGAACAAGTTATGTTTGGCATGGGGGTTGTCTGTTTGTCCGTCTGAACAAGTTATGTTTGGCATGGGGTTTGTCTGTTTGTCCGTCTCAACAAGTTATGTTTGGCATGGGGTTTGTCTGTTTGTCTGTCTCAACAAGTTATGTTTGGCATGGGGTTTGTCTGTTTGTCCGTCTCAACAAGTTATGTTTGGCATGGGGTTTGTCTGTTTGTCAGTCTGTACAAGTTATGTTTGGCATGGGGTTTGTCCGTCTGTAGCAAACATAGCTGATTAATTGTTTCTGGAATAATTGGTAGTCCTGAAAAGGACTGTTATAGTTAGTCCTGAAAAGGACTGGTTACTGCAGCAGGACTTATATTCTGCCATCTTGCCAGGCCACTGCTCCCTCATTGTTGAAGTAGTCCTTCAGGTAATCCCTCTGTCTTTTGGCTTCTCTAGCAGGGTTTCTGTCTTGGCCACCACCAGCAGCACCCCCAATCAATCCACAATCATCAGGTACATCATCATCATCGTCCTCCCCAGGCTGCTGACCACCAGGTTGACCTTGATACTGGCTTCTCAGTATGTTGTGTAGAACAACACAGGTCAAGACCACTTCCCTGACTGTTGCTGGGGGTAGTTCAATGGTTGTCCTCATCACCCTGAATCTTGACACAAGGATGCCAAAAGCGTTCTCCACCACTCTTCTGCCCCTTGAAATTCTATAATTGGCAATCCTTTCCTCTCTGGTTAACATCCTTCTGCCATAGGGTTTCATGAGCCAGGTCTTCAGGGCAAAAGCATCATCTGCCAGGATGAAGTAGGGGACATCTCTCCCACCCTGGGTTATAGGAGCTGGGTCAGGGAAGCCTATCCTGCCATCCTCAATCCTCCTCTTCAGCTGAGAGGCATTAAATATCTGGCCATCCGAGCAGGATCCTTCAGTACCCACATCCACCCATCTAAACTTGTACTGTCCATCTACCAGGGCCAACATCACAATGGAAAAGAATCCCTTGTTGTTGTGGTAGAGGGCTCCAGTGTTCTTGGGCTTCTTCAGGGCCACATGCTTCCCATCCAGAGCTCCCAGGGCATGTGGAACATTCCATCTGATCCTGAATTCCCTCTCCAGTTCTTTCCACTCATCTGGGGTTGTAGGACACTTCAGGTACTCCCTGGTGAACTCATCCTGGATGGCCCTGCAGACCTCTGGTATAAACTTGGAGATGGTGGATCTTCCAACCCTGAACTGACAGGACAATGATGTGTAGGACTCTCCAGTGGCCAGATATCTGATGGTGAGGGCTAACTTCTCACCAACACTGATTGGTGCTCTGTAGTTGGTGGCCTGCCTGGCTAGGTGTGGTTCCAGTCTGGTCTTAATCATTTCAAAAAATTCTGGGGTCATCCTCATGTAGTTGGTGAATCCTGGAATATCTGTGGCATAAAGATCAGCCATAATGTTGTGGTAGGCCCCCCTCTCCTCTCTCTGTAGCAGCCATGGCCTGACCCACATGTTGTGCCTTCTTCTAGGTCTCTGTATGGGTGCTGGTGGTGCTGGTGGTGGTTGCTGTGGTCGACGTAAAAAATGGAAATACATGATTATTTGTAACTGGATAAAAACCAAAAAAGCCCTAAGTTGTTGTTGAATCTGTCTTCCATTAAAAGGTGGCATCCTGCTGTGTCCCCAGAAAAGCAATGATGATTAGATCGCGAATTTTATATATATATACCCAGAAAATCCAGCAAGTTTGGAAAACAATAATCGGGGATCCTGGTCTGGGGAAGACTGAGGAGGCCTGAGGACGCCGGTAGTTAATCGTGGGTTAGTCGGGGCTTAGTCCCAGGAGGCCTGAGGCGTCCTGGGACCCAGTCGGTATGTGTACGACAGGATCGTGGTTGAAACCGACCTGAAAACTGGCTTAGTTGGTTCTTAGTCCCAGACCAGTCGGGGACTGTCTGCGGCCGCCTGAGGCGTCCTGAGGCGTCCTGGGGACGATCTGTTCTTAATCCCAGACTTGAGTACCGATCCAGTATTCCCGCCCATTTTTGTTATTTTCCCACCGACTGTCCACGATTAAGGGTCACCGACAGGATCGGGGCTTAATCTTTTGGTGGAACAGGGGCATAACTGCAATAGTTTTGGAGTTACAATGGATTTACTCAACTGTAGAATTTCAAAGTAGGTATTACTCAGCTATCCAATGCGCAACAGATCTGAAACTTTACTATGTGATAGCTTATCAAAAAGTAGATGAATAACATATTTGAAAAGAATTCCCTAACTTTAATACTTTTGAAGATATTTGACATTTACTTATGTCATTATTTTGCTACAAATAAGAAAATAGCTATTACTCAATTATGGCATGCAATGGGACCCCAAACTATGTACCATCTTATAGCTAAGGACAAAGTAGCTGAACAACATATTTGAAGAAAAAGCTGTAATTGCAATAGTTTTTGAGTTATGAGCCCTTCATTCCAAGTAGCTAAGATTGCTATTACTCACTTATCTTTAGGCCTAATTCCATAAAACCAAAAAAATTTTCAAGGGTGTGAAAATTCATTGGGACAATTAATTTACAAAAAGTCTGTAGCTGTAGTAGTTTTGGAGAAATTTGCGTGACTAACTAACACACGCACGCACACACAGGCATCATTTCATAATCTCCCTCCCGGGCTAAAGCCCGGCAGGAAATAATAAATAATGCATTCTAACCAATTCTGCACACCTCTCTTCCTAAGAATGACTTTAAAAGTAGAAAGTTCCAGTCTTTTCGAGACTTGTATCATTAGACTGACTCCTGACTGAACTTACAACTGAAGTAAAATCCCAGTGTCTTCCCCTTCTTACCTGGCTCTTTGCTATGCATTGTGTCCCAGAAATAGACATGAGAGGTGGTGACCTCCAGACGACCTTTGATGCTCTCCATCACAGTTACGAGTTCACAGTCCTCAGAGAGCACCAGCTTCTCCTTGCCGGTCAGTTCTTCTGAGGCCGTGCTGAAAAGTGAAAACAAGATTGAATACCTCACATCAATGAGTGATATTTGGCCTAATTAGATTAACTATTTAGATTTCACATTTAACCACACAATCTATAATTCTCTATTTTGGTGAAATTACCAGTACCAGTACTTATCCAGATTCATCGATGACGCTCCACTGTTATAACTCTCACTATTATTTACTGGATTCACTGATAATGTCCCACTGTATAACCCTTACAGTATTTACCTACCTCTAAAGCTTAAACACCTTAGTTTTCATTTTTCTGTGGTGTATCTGTCGTGACTGACCTCTTTTATGTTCCCAGATATTTGAATTAGGACTCTGGCTTATGGAAATGTTGCATCTTAGAATCTGCTCTTCACAGAGATTAAACGCTATGAAATTTGAATAAGAATTAACTGGATTCCAATGATGATGTTTATCTCTGTTATAATTCTCCCAGTATTCACCTGGATTCCATCGATGACGTTCCACCCTATTATAACTCTCCCAGCATTCACCTGGATTCCACTGATGATGTTATAACTCTCCCAGTATTCACCTGGATTCCACTGATGATGTTCCACCCTGTTATAACTCTCCCAGTATTCACCTGGGTTCCACTGATGATGTTCCACCCTGTTATAACTCTACCAGCATTCACCTGGATTCCACTGATGATGTTCCAGCCTGTTATAATTCTCCCAAGTATTCACCTGGGTTCCACTGATGATGTTCCACCCTGTTATAACTCTCCCAGCATTCACCTGGATTCCACTGATGATGTTCCACCCTGTTATAACTCTCCCAGTACTTACCTCGACTCACTGATGATATTCCACTCTTCATCTCCCAGTCTGTCATCCCCGATGTTCTCAAAGTCTGCAACCTTCACCTCTTTGGCTAGCGACAGAGGCAGTAGTTCGTCTGGGTTGCTGACTGGGTTTTCGATGTTATCTCGCAGCCGGCTCGCCTCCATGTGAAGGTCAAATGTGTAGTTAGGAACCAGCTTTGGTCTCATGCGAGAGTAGTTTTCACAGTGAGACAGTTTCCAGTGCAACTGGGGGTTGGAACTGTTTACAATAGACAGAAGTATAAATTTACACAGCACTTTTTTGATGTATCCACATTTGTTTTAAGTTCTGCTGTGACTACTATCTGGTGGTTAAAATCTTAAATCTATAAACCATAACAGGCTTAATAAAATACAGACTGAAACTACTTCTCACTACTTTATATTTAAAAATAGCCAGCCACAGCAGGCAAGAACCCCAGCCCGCAGGTTCAGCTAAATGGCTAACAACATTGAGATTTGGGAAAATCTTAGGAACAACTTATGTTGTAAGAAGTATAGAGAACCCACAAAGTCTTCTACAAATTATGCACAGGCCATGATCTCTTATAAGTAGTTTTCATATTTTGAAGCACGAGAAACTATTATAAGGGAGAGATACGGCCTTTTTGATATGATGACCCACCGATTTGGCCATTTTGTTTCCAACACAAGGACACAATTACTCTCAGACAAGGTTTCCTATCCATTTACATTTTGTGCAAATCTGATGAAGCTAGCTGCAATACTTAAGGTTACAGAAAACATTAAAGATTTTAGAACAAACTTTAAGACCCAAAAAGTGTTGCCATGACAACAGTTGCCACTGGATACCCCCCAAAACCTAATCAGCTGTAAATCCTCTTGGGGTAAACATATCCTGAAGATTTAGTGAAAGTCCAATCAGGTGTTTAGGGTGTGGAACATCCACAAAGTTTAAGACCTGAAAATCTTAAAAATGTTGCCATGAAAACAGTGGTACCTGGATACCCCTGAAACCTAATCAGGTCTAGATCCACTTGTGGTAAACATATCCTGAAAATTTGGTGAAAATCCATGCAGGGGTTTAGGCTGTGGAACACCCACAATCTTTAAGACCCGAAAATCTTAAAAGTGTTGCCATGGCAACAGATATTACTGGATACCCCCCAAAACCTAATCAGCTGTACATCCTCTTGGGGTAAACATATCCTGAAAATTTGATGAAAATCCATGCAGGGGTTTAGGCTGTGGAACACCCACAATGTTTAAGACCCAAAAATATTTAAAGTGTTGCCATGGCAACACTTGTTACCGGATACCTACCATAACCTAATCAGCTCTAGATCATCTTAAGGTAAACATCCCCTGAAAATTTGGTGAAAATCCGTGCAGGGGTTTAGGCTGTGGAACACCCACAAACTTTAAGACTTGAACATCTTAAGTGTTGCCATGGCAAGAGTTGTTACCAGATACAACCCAAAACCTAATCAGCTCTAGATCCTCTTAGCGTGAACATCCCCTGAAAATTTGGTGAAAATCCGTGCAGGGGTTTAGGCTGTGAAACACCCACAAGCTTTATGCCTGCTGCCGCCCAGACGGTGCAGGGGACGACTATAACCCCAGCCTTCTTTTGTTTGGTGTTTTAGAAAATGAGTTAGATATGTTCCCCAAAAATTTAACTCTTTTAGCAGGAAAAAAATTTATTTGGAAATGTTCACGAAATTCAAAACCATTAAATGTGCTTGATTTTCAAAACTATATCAGAAATATCTACACTGAACAAGAATACTTTGCAAAAATAAACAATACATATGATAAATTTCAAGTGTCGTGGTCAGTGTTCAGCGAGTTTTTATTGAATGATCCAGGAATAAATTAATTCTCGAAATGTAAAAATAACTCAATATCTGTATAAATAAGGTAATGTCTGATTGCTTAATTCAGTACCTAAATAGTATCCTAAATCCTAATGATTTCATAATCATTTAAACATTATTATGATTGTACTTGTATGCTTTGTTTTTGTTTTGTTTAATAAAAAAAAAAAAATAACCCCAGCCTTTATGGATGGGGTTAAAAAGTCTAAGGACAATTTTATCTGCATGTTCTCAAATTGTAATTGGAATGTGACTGCAAGTAAGAACTTGAGAGATGTTAAACAAAACCTTTGGGACAGTTAAAATACTTATCCGTTAGTCTGGTACAAAGGAAGTTTTTGTTTCATGTTACTACCTTGACTTATCTATCTCCCTGGGCACCCATACCCATCTGAACAATATGTGGACACTCAGTTTGATTCAAATTTCCCTGTACAGTTTTTGTATGCTTAATACAATCAAATAAAGATAATGAGGTGAAAAATTATGGTCATGTGATCTTTTGGTGAGAAGCAGACTATTGATATATGTTAATCTGGGTATGGTAATCATTTCTTAAAACAAAATATGATTGCATGTGTTGGCCAATAAGTTAGACAGATCCGACACATAGCTTCCGTATTTGCCAGTCACTTCAGTTCTGTTCCCTGACCAACCTATCAACCAAGAACCCTTCCTACTTTTTTAAGAACATCCAAAGTCTCTTCTTTGCCTTTCCAATCATGCTGTGGCAAATTTCAGATTTCTAATTATAAATATGACTGTACGTCAGATCATTCCTTATTGTCTATCTGTCTAGCACCGCTCTTTCCTATTCCAGGTCTTAGTTTGTTGATTTGCCTGTAACTGTTAAGCCTGTCTTACCTGTCTGCCCAAGCACCCCGCTCCCCTGTGAAGAACATCCTGGTGTTGCGCCACTGTCTCATGGCGGAGGCGTGCTGGTTGCGAAGCTGGCTCATGATGTTTTGATAACGCTTGTTCTCTTGCCTTGCCTTGTGCTTGAAAGATTCTCCAATCTGATCCTATCAGAAATAATGGAATATGATGTCCGCAGTACTCACAAGTACTCCCAAAATAATTCAAACTGTCTCTATGCTCATCTTTCCATAGACTTAAAATCATTTAGAAGTGCTCACGGCACAGGTCTTAGAGATTTATGTCATTCTATTGAAAAGTTCTACCAAACTTAATTATGCAAATTCAACAGATGTCCAACAAAGTTTTCTTTTTTCTTTTAAATAAAAGTGACCTTATCCAGTTGTTTTCAGATAAGTGAATAGAGGTAATCCCGAAAGTGAAAAATGTGGGGATAAAAATGGTAATAAACCTGCCTTAGTCCTCAAGTGGTTTTCAGACCAAATTATACTGTATACATCTTGCTAATCTCTGCTCTTATAAAAACTACGATTACTTACTAATTCCTTTCCAATTATTTTATACAAAACTCTATCTTTGAGTTTAAAATGTTATACTTTGATACCACATGAAGTTAATTTACATTTGTTCAAGTACCAAATGGCCTTTCTCTGTATTTTCCTTTGTACCTGGAACTTCAGCTTGCTCTCTCCCCGTTCTTTGGCTCTCTTGTGCCCATCAACCATCACGTCTTCATGACACTCTCCAATGTACGTCTTCAGAGACGCCCTGATGTCATCGAATATCACAGCCACGTACTGCTCCTTGGAGGGAATCACCTGTACAAAGGTAAACAATGACATACACATCAGTTGAAGAATCAAATAAAACAGTTATAAACAGTTACCTGGACAGCATCACCATTGTAAATGTGTACATGATCATCAAAAATCACAGCTACCATACAATCACATGTTGATTTTAAAACATCCAAAATAATTGGGACAATCCAGCTACCACTCCGCAGTGTCAAGGGGCTAACAAAATGGGAATGATTTTCTTCCTTCCATGTTTGAAAAAAGTTCTGTTGTACACTGAAATTTAACACTTAAATACTACACACCTACATTGTGTTTCCAGAGCAATAAGCAATTCCTTTCAAAAATATACCCAATCGTAAAATGATTATTCAATACACACTTATGAAACAACAACAAAAAAAAATTATTTTGTTGTACACTTGTTACAAGCTACCATTTTGTATTCTGTGATCTCTTTTATAAATCTTATCAATCCTGAGAATAAACGGTACTTGTTGTTTAGAATGACTATGGAGTGATTTGTTCCATACCATTTTTTCCATGAAGTTCCTCCATTCTGAGGACTGTGAGTAGACCTTAAAATCATCATAGAATGTGGGACTCATGAAGGTGGTGGGAAGCTGGGGCAGCAAGGCGTCCATGTCCAGCAAACCACGTGTCTTGTCAACTAAAGCCTTCATCACCGGCATCAAAAAGTTGTATTGGTCCTCATGACCTGTTCCTGTAATATTTAATGTGTAAATATTATAATATTTAGGGTGTACATAGAAGTCTTGTCTGCTGATGTTCATGTTCTGAAGCTGCAATATGTTGTATATGCATAAAGTGTGAATACAAATATGTCTTGTCCATTGAGTCTTCACTGGTACCAAGAGGAACTGAAATGGTCTTCATTAGATAAAAAATAGCATCAGAGATGCCCGTACCCCACAGCCTAGGGAAATATTTTAACACCATGAGATATAGAAGTACTGTATCAGTACAACGTTCAGGATACTTTCAGAGCACTGTCAGTTATATAATGGTCCAAACAATGTTTACATAGAGAAAATAATGTCTAAAAGAAAGATAATGCATGTACTCTTTATCTACATCTGGCATGGCCGAATTATGGTTTAGATGTTTTGAATATTACCATGCATACAGAAGTGGTAATACATTCAATGAATGCTTATGTGTGGTGTTGGAGCAAAATCTGTGGCTCACTTGATGAAATTCCATCTGTTACAATGGGAAGTTGTAAAAATAAAATTCTTAATGCGACTTTAATAGTGCTTAATCTGCATCAAAAGACAGACCCAAAGGTGCAACAAGATTTTAAAGGTCAAGGTCACTACGACAAGGTCAAATCAAGGTCACACCATGATGCTGTACACCTACAACCCCTAACCAATGTCCCTACCGAGCATCAACTTCCTACACCTTACAGTTTCCGAGATATAGCCCAGACAAGATTTTATAGGTCAAGGTCACTACGGCAAGGTCAAAGGTCAAATCAAGGTCACCCCATGACGTTGCACACCTACACCCCCTAACCAATGTCCCTAGTAAGCATCAACTTCCTACACCTCATGGTTTCCGAGTTATAGCCGGGACAAGATTTTACAGGTCAAGGTCACTATGGCAAGGTCAAGGGTCAAATCCTGGTCAGACCATGACGTTGCACACCTACACCCCTTAACCAATGTCCCTACCAAGTATCAACTTCCTACACCTTAAGGTTTCCGAGATATAGCCCAGACAAGTTTTATAGGTCAAGGTCACTACAGCAAGGTCAAAGGTCAAATCAAGGTCACACCATGACGTTGCACACCTACAGCCCCTAACCAATGTCCCTACCAAGTATCAACTTCCTACACCTTACGGTTTCCGAGATATAGCCCGGACAAGATTTTATAGGTCAAGGTCACCACAGCAAGGTCAATTTATTTGTTTATTTATTTGGGGTTTTACATCGCTTTCAACAATGTACAGGTCATATCACGACCGGTAGTTGGAAGGACAGAGGAAACCAGTACATACAGTTTGCTAGGGTTCTGTACTGTAAACTGCCCACCAACGGCAAGCAACTACCAGCTTTCCCACTTGAGGCCGTGCCGGGAATCGAACCCCGGCCTCAGAGGTGGGAGGCGAGAGTGTTACCATTCTGCCACCGTGGCCCCTACAGCAAGGTCAAATCAAGGTCAGACCATGACGTTGCACACCAACAGCCCCTAACCAATGTCCCTACCAAGTATCAACTTCCTACACCTTATGGTTTCTGAGATACAGCCCGGACAAGATTTTCAAACTCAAGGTCACTACGGCAAGGTCAAATCAAGGTCAGACCATGACGTTGCACACCTACACATCCTAACCAATATCCCTACCAAGTATCAACTTCCTACACCTTACGGTTTCTGAGATACAGCCCGGACAAACTTTTCCTGCTGCCCGCCCGCCCATCCGGACACCATGGGTGAAAACAAAACCCCGACAGCCCTTAAGGGCTGTGGGGTAAAAAGCATTTGAGACATAAATATTGCCCCCATCAACAATTATCAAAGGAATTGGGAAGTTTTGCTGATCATCTTGAGTTGATCCTAAACTGTACATTGAACACATGATCTATATCATCACAATATTGTCCTCTAAAAGCCTGAAAAGCAGAGAAACAACTCCTAATATCCTAATACCTTGTACTATCAAAAGTTAAAATAGGAGATTTCAGACAGTCTATTGTTTGCCCGTGCTTCCTTCTCATAACACAAAAGCTACTCTCGTCCCTTTATTATTGTATAAGTTTAAGGACACTATGAAGCAAGGTTTCTTTCAAAGGTAGATGCAAAAAGAAATACAATTGAAATCTCCTGTGGTTCTCGAGTTATTATGTGAAATGATAAGTGTAACAATGCTGGCATGCAGCACAAATTGTAACAAATTTTATTGTAATTTAACTTTTTACAAGTTAAATACTTACCTTATCCTCACAAGTGCTTGTTTGGTTTTGTGGAGCAAAAACGTATCGACCGACAAGAATTTTTTAAGGAATATTCTTGTCACAAGAGGTGACCCCTTTGTCTGCGCATGTCCGCGCTTGCGTAGTAGTCGTTGTGGACAGACGATTGTCGAGAGCTCTTCATTGTATTTTTGGTCCCCAGAAAACAAATTATGCGGGGAGGTAGGGTGGGTTTATCCTTGTGAGGATAAGGTAAGTATTTAACTTGTAAAAAGTTAAATTACAATAAAATTTGTTACATTTTATTGCGTAAAATAGCCTTACCTTATCCTCACAAGTGCTTGAATACAACCATAACAGGTGGAGGGTATTTGTTTTGGCCACACTGTTAAGATGATTGTCAGACAAGGGGTCACCAAATAAAGCACTGATAAGAGGATAAGATAAGCTTCCATACACCACATCTTAGGTTAAAAGTTACTTCTTCATCACAGATGAGTAATTTGCTACCCTCAACAAGAGATCCATGGTGTGGTCGTCATTGTTGCTGCTGTTGCTGTTGTAGACAATTTTACAACAAATCATATAGCAGAATTAACCATCACCCAGTATTGGCTGGAGATGTCTGCATGACTCCCCAAACAAGATGCCATCATCTGGCAATGAGAATATCTCCAAGCAGGCAAACTGAACTGCAAAACTGCAGATATGGGGCCGTATGTAAATTAAGGCATATGTCGGTGACACAACACTTGTATAACTGGAGAGAACATAAATATGCGAGTCATATGAATAAGATGTATAAATACACAAAAAATTGACTACATGCTGAGATGAATCCACAAGACCCAATTTGTTCATGGACTGGTCATGGGATTGCCAAGCTACATCTTCGAGTAGAATGTAGTAAAGAGTTGTGGGTCTTTCAATAACAAGAGTTTGATATCTGCTGAGGTAAGACCCCACTCTTGAAAACTAAAGAGGCAGCCATGGATGTAATATGTGTCTCAATGTATAGATTCTGAGAATCAGAATCAAAGGACTGGCAATCTAATCATGCATCCAGATTGATCCAGGAAGAGATAGCAGAACTCAAGATATCTCCATCAAGCCTTCCTTAAAAGATATGAGCAAGAGATTCTTCCCCTCCTTGAAGTACTTGTACTGTCTTGATAGTAACTAAGTACTGTAAGAGGGCAGAGTGTCACAACATCAGTCCAACGTCAGCTCAAGAAAGGTTTGTGAGCTGGAATGACCACTGGTTTGAGCCATCTGGGGCATTGTAAGCCAACTGATTCTTGCTAAAAGGCAGGCGAAGGAGACTTTCCCTTTTCTCCAAGCAGTAGTCCTGTCCAAGAAGGATGTAAGTGCTGTAGGAGGACAACGAAGCATGTGTCCAGGCAAGTTGAGTTCAGGAATGATCTAGAGCTGAAGTGACCACTGGAGGCAATCTAGACCAACTGAGGCTAATAGGTCCTTGCTGAAAAGGTAGGTAGGAGGGAGAACTGTAAACTCCTTCCTATGAGGCTTGTGTCTGAAGGAGCCAAAGTCCCAGAATACACATCCAATGGCATTGCAACAGTCTTGCAAGTCAAACTTTTTTAGACTGACCTCCTTTTAAAGGTTAATAAGGAGCCTTTTGTGAAAACCAACAGAAGCAAAGGCAAATCCCTTGATGCTGCACCTCTGTTAGCAGTGGGCTTCTCTCTATAACACTTGCAATAGGCCTATAAAGATGCAGGCTTTGGCTCAACTCCTGCACAAAAAATGTAAATGATCAGCTATGGCTGCTGCAAAGCCAACAATAGTGACAGGTTTCAGATTTTTGCAAGTAAATGGATAAAAAATCTGGTATATTTGAGACCGTAGGCTCTGAGATGGCCACCTTATTCTCTGGGTACCAGAGCTCAAAATGGCCCATCATGACTCATACATTCCAAGATGAGGGTCCTTGAGATGCCCTAAATCTCTCTATCCCTTGCCCAGAGAATGATATAAGAGATTCTGAGTGGTGTTAAGGTGCCAAGCATGAAGGTGCCAATGCAACAGATTCAGATGGTATTTCTGACTGAATGGCTGTTTTTGAGACCAGTGAAGTAGCTGTAATGGAGGTTTGGTTGAATGACTCACCAGACCCCAAAGCCAATGCATCATGGGCCACCAAGGGGCCACTACAATCATTTTGCACCTGGTGTTCACTTGTTCAATGACTTTTTGGAATAAGTGGTATAGGACAAAAGGCCTAGCAGTCCAGAACCTCCAACAAGATGTTTAATTCATCTATGTTCAGAGCATTTGCATCCGGGACTGGCAACATAGAATGGAAGTTTGTGACTCATATTGGTGGCAAACATCTCTACCATTGGTATTTGACAAACTATGTAAATCAAATAGAATATTAAAGATGAAGACTCTCCTGTCTGTATTATTTCGTTCTTTGTGGAGAGGCTGTCATGACATCTAGGCAACCCTGAATATATCTGGCTCATATGAGAATATTTCAAGGATTGCAGTAGGCCAAGATGCAGCATACCTGCATAAAACACCTATTGTTGATTTGTGCGAAACTTGCACGTTGTCTAGAACCATAAAGGGAGTAAGAACCATTCTGTACATATTACTTTTGTCCCTTCTGTAGAGATCATTGAGTATGACATTTAAGTAACCCCAGAATATTTCTGTCTCTTAAGAGTATATTTCAAGGATTGTAGTAGGCCAGGATGCGCCAAACCTTTATCCCTTCTGGAGATGATGTTGAGTATGACCTTTAAGCAACCAAGAATATGTCTGTTATGAGTATATTTCAAGGATTGCAGTAGGCCAAGCTGCGCCAAACTAGGAGGTATACGCTCCCCCCCCCTGTTTGTTCAGATAACCGAACACAGTGGTGTTGTCTGATGCTATCATAATTCTTTTGTGTGGAATTTGTCTTGAAGGCTTTTAAGGGCTGAACACACTGCCTTCAGCTGTATGACCTTGAAATGTAATATATACATTTTAACTGTCCAAAAGCCACTGACTGTTCTGCTTTTAGATGGGATCATCAACCCTGGTTTAATGCATCTACGAAAATAAGGGAATTGTGCCCCTGTGTATAGAAAGGGCATCCTATTTCCAAGTTTTTGGCATTTCCACCACTGAATATGCTTTTTCAGAAGGATTTGAAACAGGAATTCTCACAACTAGTGACTGGAGATATTGCCAGTTGTAGTAGATACCAGTGAAAGGCACACCTACATAACTGACCCATTGGTATAGTCTTTTCCAAAGGTGCTCGTACCCCTACCTGGGATATAAGCAACCTTGGGGTCGATTGTGATGAGATCTCCATGTCTTGAATAGATTCTCAGGTATTTAATTATTTTGAGGTAGACAGAATTTTCCTGGTACCAAAATGTAGTGGTAACCTAGGAAATCGATATCATGAAGCCCAGCTGATGAATAATTGGATGAGTGCTTTGGTTTGAACCCAATACTGGTGTATTTTACGTACACTAAACAACCAGTGATCTAGGTATATGGTGAAAGAAATTTCCTGGTACCAAAAAGCAATGGTAACCTAGGAAATCGATATCACGAAGCCCAGTTGATGAATAATTGGATGAGTTCTTTGGTTTGAACCCAATACTGGTGTCTTTATGTACACTTAACAACCAGTGGTCCGGGTATATGGTGAACTCCTATTCCGTGATACTGAAGAAAGAGTTTTGCCTCTTTACTACTCGCACGATACTGTAGAGGGCTCGCTAACCCGAATTTCATATTGCTTTAAACTGATAGGTTTGACCGTGTACATTAAACTGAAGTAGATGTTGAAAATCTTGGTGAGTCGGTACATAGAAGAACGCATCTTTTGTAACCGAATTTCTAATAATTTCTGCTGTCTCCAGTTTAAATGATGCGACAAGCAGGTTTTATTGACATAGTAAACGAACTTCACTCGTGGGCAGTGACCGTTGAAGTCTTGGTTAGAAATCAATTCCGGACACTGAGATCTATCAGAGGTCGTCATTAGCCAAGTTTCTATACAAGAAATAAACTGCCATAGAAACCTGGAGTTCTGCAATTCTTGAGTGGATAAATTGCTTTCTTTTGAAGCATTTTCCAGCAGTCTTTAAGCGGTATTTACTGTAGCCATGTTTTCCTGTCTGACGTCATCGCTTTGCATTGTGGGTAGTACGGGCATTGGTGAATTCGATTGGGAATAATTCGTCAATCCCAACTGAAGATTCGCACAACTCTGGGATGGCAATAAAACCTCCCATACCTGCCAGTAACACTGCAAAAACAGCTTCCATTGTGATTTGCATATATATGTAGCCACGTTCTTCTGTATCCATCTCTCCTGGTAAACTAGGCAGAGAGGTACGACGATCTTTTGTGGTTAGTAGGAGAAATAATTACTGGACATAGCTCCTGTCCTGAATATACTGTGCAAAATACACTGTAAAGGTTGCAAGCAAAGACTTCAACACCATATCTCATCTAGCCAGTTTGATCTTCGTTGAGTTTGCAGAAGAATTAACTCAAAAGTCACAGTATTCTTTCCAATGGAGACATGGCCATAGGAAGGTTTTATTATCTAGTAAATAGTTATTGCAATTCTTCAACAGGGCTGAACAGACAAGCAGTGCACATACTGCCCCAAAGATGTCTGTTGGATCTTCATCCAAATTTACAGCAAAGGAAGGTAATCTGTCCATGTTTTCATGTCTGAGAAGCAGGAAGTTCACTGTACCTGCTGGGAAGCAAAACAATAACTGCAAGGATCAGTGGATACGTTTCTGTAGTCGTTCTTTTGGAGGGAGACCTGTTACTGTACCAGAGTGGCGCTCCACCCACAGTAAAGAATCTACGACCTCCGCTGCCAAGACAACTGCATTCTTTCTTCTTTGCACAAGCTAATATTCATGGTGTGCCATCAAATAAGGGACAATAAAGCAGTTTTCCACTGAAAACTTTACAGCAAAATCTTCTCTGCATCCCTTTCATCGACAAGGAGGTAGTTCCAGTCGAATAATGGGCGAATACAGCCGAAGATATACACCGTCTTCCACTGAAGACTTTACAGCAACATCTTCTTGCACATCTTGTTCTGACCCTTTTCAGGACAAGGGAGGCAGAATTAGTGGTAGTACCAGTCGAATAATGGATAACTACAGGTAGGTGCACGCTTGCACGCTTCAAAACTTCATAGATTTTCATCCGTGAATGGACGATAATAAGGAAAAATACGTGTTGCTCCCATATCAACCAAAAATATAATGAAGAGCTCTCGACAATCGTCTGTCGACAACGACTACTGCGCAAGCACGGACATGCGCAGACAAAGGGGTCACCTCTTGTGACAAGAATATTCCTTAAAAAATTCTTGTCGGTCGATACGTTTTTGCTCCACAAAACCAAACAAGCACTTGTGAGGATAAGGTAAGGCTATTTTACGCAATAAAAATACTTGTAATCTATTTATCATGATGTTTTTCCACATTTTTAAATCACTATCAAAATATGCTGACAAATCATTAACTTAAACATATAAGTTGAAAGTTTCACTAGGCATGAATTATATAGCTATTTTTGCTAATGAGCTTGGATAGTGAAAATTAATTCCTCATGAAATAATAAATCTGCATTAATATCTCTAGTAGAAACTTGCCAAAACTGAACATTAATTCTAGTGAATTTTTTAAAAACGAAGAATAAGTGAAATTTTCTTCTACCTAAAATGTCTACTTTGCAGTATCCAAAATATAGTGACTTCATTAATAATTTAGATAGCAAGTCATCCAACAGAAGCTATGTCTTTGTAGGTCTCTCACCAGTGACAGCCCTGCTGAGGATGCCATCTATCTCTGCCATGACATAACAGGACTCCTGCAGCTTCTCCACAGGTCTGGTCTGCAGGATGGTGTGCAACTTGGCAGCAGCAATACTGCACAGCTAAAACAGGGAAATACACATACATAATAATCTCAGCTATACTACAAATCTGTAACAGTGAAAGACAAACACAGAAGCAACTCAGCAATAGTGCAAAACTACACCAGTGATAATACGAACATGTTTGAATTTGGATAGAATTCACATTTTAAAATGTCAATGCCTGCACCGACCGGCCCCACCAAACACCAGAAAGTCTAATGGAATGCCTCTGTGACCTTAGATCTGTCTCTATGTGAACTATCCAGGAGACGATTGACATTCTGACATTAATGGGTAAATTTCCCAGTTTGTATGCTATGGAGGATCTGTAGCTACCAGATCCCAGCAGAGGAACTAGCCGCTAGGTTATCAGACTTTTGTTCTTTTCTAGCTTTGTAAGTAGGGGTATATAGTTGTGTAATTTGATCTGCTGTCAGCACGTTGCAAAACATACAGTCCTGTTTGTTCACACAATGGTCGGAACCCTGTCCCTTCTCCCTAGAACGTGTACATCTATTGTGGTGGTATTTGGTGGGACCAGCCGGCGTCGGCAATATAGCTAATTGACCATTTGCTAAGATGTATAATACACAAGAAAAAGATAATTGTCATTCTTAAGTATTTGGCCCAGATCTTGAGCTGCCAACTATAGGATGTTGAACAAACTATAAGTTGGGAGGTCAACCCTTTACACACTGTGATGTCAGACTGAGAAGCATAAGCCAGCAGGATCCTCAGTCCTAACTGTTCCATCTCAGTCCATGAACTGTCTACATCCCAGATGGTCAGCAAGTCATAGATGGTCATCAGATCCTCAATGATCTACCAAATGTAAAAAATATACTATTACTTATGTTATTTGTAAATCTTCACTTTGTGTTGAGGTGGTCTTCTTCTTTGGTCTAATATATTTGGTTTATGTGATGTGTCTGCACAGGGAAAATTTCTCAAGTTGAAATATTTCCAAAGCATCTTTATCATAAATGTAGTCAGTATACAAGGAAAACAATTGGTCATATTGATTAAAATAAATATCATAGAATCATCATAATTGGGACAAGATGAAATGAGATGTATTATTAATACTTAGACCTATCTTTGCGTTTTTATATTTAAGTTTGCAAATCTTTATAATATGAATACCCATGAAATTTCTGAATTACTACTTTTTTATTGGTCCTAAAATCTGAATGTGTTTTATGTTACATTGTATTACAAGAGATCTTTCATTCTTGTCTCCTGTGAAGAAATTCTTTGTCTCGAAATTTTTTTTTGATACAACATATGCTACTACTGTGCCAACACTCATTTGACAAATAGAATTTTTAGATGCATTCAGACAGAGTGGAATGGATACTACATTACCAATGCCTGAATGCTTTAAATTTACTTCTCAACCTCAGGGTGTGTCCACAAACCAACGGTGACAAAATTTTACAGCCGCCATCTCGCTTGTCAACATATACAATGGAAGGAAAACTTAATGTTGGATCACAAACCCCAAATCTGAAGAATTTGCTAATAATTACATATATTTCTGTACATTTGAGTTCTTTAATTATGATTTGGTTGAGCAAATGCCCATGTTTTGGTTTAACAAGTTTCACTTGCTGACAGTGGCATTGGGTAACGTCCTGATCTACACAATTTTTAAACTGACTCGTCCCTAGTTTAAACAACCACAGACATGACATCCAAGTCACTGATGCGAACTGTGTTAACTATTAACCACTTAGACAGTCTCTCTGACAGACACCCACCCTTTCATTGTACTTTTCATCTGGCGGCCCATCCTCCAGCATCAGAAAGTTGTACAGCCACCTCACCAGGTACACACAGTTCTTCATGTGAGACTTGTTTGTCTGACCTAGAAAACAAACATCAGTTAAATCCACCTTTCTACAAAATCAAATATGTACCACTTCTATGTTAAAGTATTTACAAAAGAAGTTGTACAATTAGGGAATGATATTATAACAGATAGGTTGAACCAGGTGCAAAATATAAACAGAATGACCAACATAACTGTACCAGGCAGTAGATACTGAAACATTCCAAAATATCAGCCTCATTAAAGTAAATCCCACAATCATATAACTGTCTATTTGGCTGGGTTATAAAACTACTCAACAGCATAGCCATATTCCCTACAACACTATAAAAATATATTGCTGGATATCAAAAGCATTGAACCAGATTATAGCTTTCCTTTCAAGACTTAAATATCGACAAACACTGTTTTTTTTTTTTACAAAAACAGCATATTTCAGTACATTGTGTTAAAATGTGGTTCTTTGTAGAAACATTACATACTTGGAATTTTATTGTATTTTATTGAGTTATTAGTTTACTGAACATACCAGTCTCCTTGAGGTCCATGATGCAGCCTTGCAGCATGAGTTCCAGCAGTCTACGGTTCAACTGTATCTTGGGTTTCAGTAGCTGGTGGGACTCAACTGTGTAGTTCATGGCGGCAAACACCTGCCCTCTTTGCTAGATAATTAAAAAGAGTTAAATATAGATTTTAAATCATCTTAATCCGTATAGTAACAACACTTAAATCACCCATGTAATTATGGCCTTCGCATGAGTTTTCTATGTAACACACCATTATCTCATGGCTCCTCTCTCACAGACCTCCACTTTTTGCCATATCAAAGCTTGGGTTTTATACCTCCTACATCTAAGGTCACATTGGGATAATTGGCAGATCCCACATATTTCAAAGTGGTGTATGAGCTAAATTTTCACCTCCTAACACAGACCTAACAGCCAAGTGATCTTTATTGACATTTGATTGCAATTCAATCCCTGACACTTCTCCCTTTCACATGTCAGTGTGATCTGCCTGGACCAGTAACACACTTCACACATTTGTCTGATAAAACCTCTCACTTTCTAGGATTCACTATTACAACACTCCACATTTTCCCCGATGGCAGTAAAATGGCTGTATTATTTGCTTAGTATAACTGCTACAACTCTCACAAAATGTACAGAGTGCACCCTAAGTTACAACAGTTGCAGTTCCAGTTAGTTTCAACAGGCAATCAAAAGTGCATTAACTAATTAACTGTATTACCCATCCATCTTAATTATGTTAAATGTAACAAGGATATACAACTCACCTTTCATGCTTCAAATGGTTACAGCCCGCCAATCCTTTCCAGATGATGGGAGAACAGTCTACTTACTATGCTATTTACCTTTGTTAATTCCTGATGTTTCACAAATTTTAAGATAGATGCAGTAACACTCTTTACCAAACAGATTTCCTTGTCAGATTCCTCCACCCCTTTCCAGACCACAGTGAAGAGTATGAGGAGTATGTTACCCACTTGGCTTATTCATAGTCACACCACTCACCTTCCAGGCTTCATTGTCACATCCCTCCACCCCTTTCCAGACCACAGTGAAGAGTATGATGAGTATGTTCTGACACAACTCCTCCTGTTTCTCCAGCTGTTCATCACCATCCAGTCTCAGTCCCATCCTCATTAAAGCGCTGACCAGTTCTGAGTCCTGCAGCACTGACCCCAGGTCATCTCCTCCCTCCGCTGCACTCTCACTGGTCATTCCCTGCAGTCCAAAGTTCACTGGCCCATCTGTAGGGGCAGTCAGTGGTGTCACATCACCAGGATTTGTACCAGAACTTACTTGTGAGTCACCTTCTGTCTGAGTATCTTCATCAAACAGTTTCTTTTTTGCAAAAAGAGGTGTTGCAGCCGGGGTGGCCAGATCTTCAAATAAACTTGTAGTAGAGGTAATGGAGGCTTTAGGTCCCAGGCTTATAGTGCTAGGCCTTTTTATGTTGCTCTTGTTCACATTTGCTGTTGTAGATTGTTGAGAATTGGAGATTGCAGAAGAGGAGATGCCTGGATCCAGAGTCTGGGTGGCCACTCCACTGTCCGGCAGTGGGTGGTGAGTAGAGGGGTCAGTGTGGGCAGGCTGAGGGTTATCCACGGATATGGAGCGCTGAGCATTGTTAGCAGTGTGTGATTGCAGGATGAGAAGACGCACCAGGATCTCCTGCCAGCCAAGCTGCTTGGCAAACAATTTGGGAGAGGACGGTTTGGCAAATAGAGCCGCCAGCAGCTGACAAAGAAAACACAGGGATATAGACTTAATGAAGGTAATAAAGACTTCAATAATTTGACAACAAAAACAGAAAGCCATTTTTTTTAACATTTGGTAAAACATTCAAACTGTTTTGACAGAGACTGCAAAAGCTTCTTTTAGTTTTCTTTAAACATGTAACAGTGATAGATTTTGAAGGCTTAATAATCTGGATGGGATTTTCAAGAATAACAATACTTTCCACAAAGAACAACTGCTCACTGATATCAAATCATCACATAATTGTATTACATGTAAACATATTAAAAAGTTACCTTTCTACTTGCTTCTAATTTAATGCTGATATCACAGTTAGAAATTAAATGAACCACTGACAAAGCAGCATTGGCACTTGCACTGCTTTCTGAAAAAAAAAGTGCAAGAAAAATAGAAAATAGAAAAAAATGGCATTAAAATATCATCCTAATTGCTTTGCTTCACTTATCACATACACAGTGAATAAAAAAAGAAGCAATCAGTGCCCGTGAACAGACTCGTTGTCAGTTGACTTTGTGTTTTCAGCTTCAGAGTACAATGGAAAGTAGAAAAGGACAAACAAGTTGTTCACTACAAATGGTAGGCAGAAGTAAAGTACAATGTTAACTGTAAGGTGCTTCCTGAGGAGCTACTGAGGACCTCGTTCTATACAAGGGTACAGTGTACAAAAAGTAGGTGCATAGTGACTACATATATCAAGCTGATACCTTCACAAAGTAATCTCCCTCTGGCTTAGCACATATTGGCAAAATAACAGACAAATCCGTCCAATTTTCCCCAAAAAAGGGTGTTAAAAACTTTAACACAAGATAGGGGACCTCACTTGCAACAGCTCTGCTTTACACACAAAATTTGTAGGACCAACAATAAAAGAAAGGGATTAAAATAGCATCAGAGATGCCCGTACCCCAAAGCCTGGGGAAACAGTTTTCAACACAATGAGATAAAGAAGTAGTGAAACAGCACAAAGATCTGGATACTTTCAGAGCAGTGTCAGTTATATAATGTTTCAGTAGAGAAAATAACAGTATCAAACCAAGACAATTCAATAGCAAGATGACAGTATTAATCAGTAAACTAAATATGATGAAGCTGTAAAATTTATTAATTGGAGAATAGCTGTCAATGGGAAAAGAACAATTATGCATACGATAATCAGTTGCAGCAATCCATATATCTTTGTCATAAGAGAAAGATGTCTTAAATATGGCAGGTGAACACACTTTGGCAGACCCAAAGTTAAAGGTCACACCATGATGCACACCTACACCCCCTGACCAATGTCCCTACCCACAGTCAACCTTCTACACCTAATGGAATCCAAGAAATAGCTCAGACAAGATTGTAAAA
Source organism: Sabellastarte sp. h YS-2021 (assembly GCA_964017235.1). Lineage (NCBI taxonomy): Eukaryota > Metazoa > Annelida > Polychaeta > Sabellida > Sabellidae > Sabellastarte > Sabellastarte sp. h YS-2021. The sequence continues at coordinate 70,795,041 of OZ024933.1, forward strand.
CTCATGGTCACTATGACAAAGTCAAAGCTCAAATCAAGGTCAAACCATGATGTTGCACACCTACAACCCTTAACCAAAGTCCCTACCAAGTATCAACTTCCTACACCTTACAGTTTCTGAGATATAGCCCGGACAAGATTTTATAGGTCAAGGTCACTTTGGCAAGGTCAAAGGTCAAATCAAGGTCACACCATGATGTTGCACACCTACACCCCTAATTAACAAGTATCAACTTCCTACACCTTACGGTTTCTGAGATATAGCCCGGACAAGATTTTATAGGTCAACGTCACTATGGCAAGGTCAAATCAAGGTTACACAATGATGTTGCACATGTACGCTTTGTAACCAATGTCCCTACCATGTTTCAACTTCCTACACCTTACAGTTTCTGAGATATTGCCCGGACAAGATTTTATAGGTCAAGGTCACTACAGCAAGGTCAAATCAAGGTCACACCATGATGTTGCACACCTACCCCCCTCAACCAATGTCCCTATCAAATTTCAGCTTCCTACACCTTATGGTTCTGAGATACAGCCCGGACAGTTTTTACCGCCGACCGCCCACCTATCTGAACACCATGGATGAAAACAATACCCTAACAGCCCTTATGCTGTATTGCACTATCAATGTTTTCCCTTTGATACAACCTGTTAAGGTGCCAGACTTGTGACTATTCTGTATAAATCAAATGAATCTGGGATTGCATCTGGATTGTTTCTTGTCTTACTGTGTAGTACCAATAGAAAACATTCAAACTGAAGATACTAGAGATGTATTGCACTGACCAGATAGCATTTGGTTAAGCATACGATGAAATATGCTGAAGGACATGTTGGTATACTTTTATTATTAAATCCATGCACTGACCAGTAGCCAGCATATGGTCAAGCAGAAGCTGCACCATGTTGAAGGACTTGTTGGTGCTCTTTTAATAAATACTCTTTCTGACCAAAAAGTGTAAGTTATGGAAAGGTTGAAAAGAATTAACACTTAAGAAAGAGAAAATATATGTGAGATTATATTATAATATATAATATTATAGTGAGATCGCAGCATTAATTTGTAAAGTACCAGTTGTGAAGCTGCAAAACTTATTAATTGATCTATTTATTGATTGAAGTACAGCCGCTAATGGACATAGCGAAACTGGGTAAAGATAAACAAAACTAGAAATAGGACGCCCTGTTGATAGTAGTTGTCACATATGAATAGAAAGAGGATAGCATAGAAGAACACACATTATCATGTGTAATGTCCACCTCATGAACCTTTTGGCAAAATTGTACAGTAGTGTTACAAGACCCTGTTTCATTTGTAAAATATATCAATGATGCTTAAATATTTATTAGTGTACATGTAAATTATTTCAGCTTCATGCCTTTTTGCATTGGTTGGGTTGAAAATTTTGACGAAATCACTCTATCTTGCACGGTTAAGAAGATAGAAGCAAATTTCTGTTTTTCTATTTTTGGCAAAAATTTGAAAATTCAAAATGGCCGCCATATGTGGGAAGAGGAAAATTTTTGAAAACTGTCTAGAATACATTGCTCAGATACCCTGTGGGTCGAAAATTTTGATGAAATCCCTCTATCTCACACGGTTTAGGAGATAGAAGCAATTTTGTGTTTTGCCATTTTTGGGGAAAATTCGAAAATTCAAAATGGCCGCCATTTTTGGGGAGGGGAAAATTTTTTGAAAATTGCAAAGAGTACATACCTTAGATACCCTGTTGCTCGAAAATGTTGACGAAATCGCTCTATCTCGCACGGTTAAGGAGATAGAAGCAAATTTGTGTTTTGCCATTTTTGGCAAAAATTCGAAAATTCAAAATGGCCGCCATTTTTGGGGAGGGGAAAATTTTTTGAAAATTGCAAAGAGTACATTCCTTAGATAACCTGTGGGTTGAAAATTTCGATGAAATCGCTCTATCTCGCACGGTTAAGGAGATAGAAGCAAATTTGTGTTTTGCCATTTTTGGCAAAAATTCGAAAATTCAAAATGGCCGCCATTTTTGGGGAGGGGAAAATTTTTTAAAAATTGCCAAGAGTACAATGCTCAGATGCCCTGTGGGTCGAAAATTTCGACGAAATCGCTGTATCTCATACGGTTAAGGAGATCGAAGCAAATTTGTGTTTTGCCATTTTTGGCAAAAATTCGAAAATTCAAAATGGCCGCCATTTTTGAGAAAGGGAAAATTTTTTGAAATTTGCAGAGTACATTCCTTAGATACCCTATGAGTCGAAAATTTCGACAAAATCGCTCTATCTCGCACGGTTTAGGAGATATGAGCACATTTGCCTTTTTCAGTATTCAAAATAGCCAAATACTCATTTATTTAATAAATTACTCACTCATCTTTGAAGCAATTCCCCCCAAAAGCAATCCCATACAAGCTATTAACCCAATGAACCTCCATACCAAATTTCAGAAAGCTAGGCTTAATAGCATTCCTTAAAATGTCTGGAAACCAAAGAGATAATCAAAAGTAGCAAAGTAGCTATTACTCAGTTAGCTATAGAGCTATCATCACCAAAAGCAATCCCATACAAGCTATTAACCCAATAAACCTGCATGCCAAATTTGGTAAAGATAGGATAAGAACTGTTGCCTAAAATGTCTGGAAACCAAGTGGGACGCTGGACGCCGGAAAGAGCAAAAATAATATGTCCACCCCCAGTGGGGTGGACATAATAACCAGCTACAGCCATCCATATATATTTGTGATAGGACAAACATGTCTTAAATGTGGCAGTAGAAAACATTCTGACAGAGTCAAAGTCAAAGGTCACTCCAAGGTCACACCATGATGGGTGTTCTACACCCTCCAACCAATTTAACAACTTCCTACAACTTCCTACTTTGAAGATATAGCCTGACAAGATTTTAAGTCAACTTTACTAAAGCAGGATCAAAGGTAAAATGAAGGTCACCAAATGCACCCAATGAATACTGCTGCCAAGTATCAACCTCCTACATCTTATGGTTTCCAATACAGACAAGATTTTAGAGGTCAACATCACTATAGAAAAGTGTAAGATTAAATTAAGTGTCACACCAAAACTTTGCACACCTACACTCCCTAAATCAATGACTCTGCCAAGTATCAAGTCTGTACATCTTACAGTTTCCAAGATATAGCTTGGACACAATTTTTCCTACTGCTCATCAAGCTGGAGATCATGGGTGCAAAAATACCTTAAAGGCTGTGGGGTAATAAGTTTTATCAAATTGAAGATTCTAGAGTTCCGTGCACTGACCGACAGTGAGAATTTGGTCAAGAAGATGCTACCATATATTGCGAGACATATTGGTATGCTTTTATCATTAAATAACTTGTATCACACTGAAGAGATTAAAGTTTTATTTCAGACCGGCATTATGTATTCAGTTAGGCAGAAGCTGCAACCTGTTGAGGGGCATCTAGGTGTTCTATAATTATTAAATATATTATAACTAGAGGATCGCTCCCAAAAAAAAAGCGTCCCGAAAAGGATATAAAGGTGAGTGCTAAAGTATTAAGAAAATGCTTCGTTTCTAGCATTATACTGTTGTGGCAACCAAAGTCAGCGCAGTCTGCTCTATCTAGCACGGTTTTCAAGATATAAGCATTTTTGTGTTTTGCAAAAAATTAAAAATGTCCGCTATATTTGGCGAGACAAAAATATTTTGAAAATTGGCATGGCTACTCTGCAGAGATACCCAGCAGGTCAAAAATTTTGTTGAGTTCGCTCCATATAGCACGGTTTTCGAGATATAAGCATTTTTGTGTTTTGCAAAAACTTTGAAAATTCAAAATGGCCACCATTTTTGGGGAGACAAAAATTTTTGTCAAGACCACTGCCGCGGTGTGTATCTCCCGCCGAGCATTAAAGCAGAAGAAATAGCTTTTCCGAGATATTCACAATTTTTCATTTTCGTGTGTGAAAGCTCTTCCAAAAGTAGGTGAATGAGTTATTTGAGAAAAATTGGCTATCTGCAATACTATTAAGAGATAATTCGCATTTACTCATTTTGAGTAGGTGAGTAATTAGCTATGGGTCTGAAACTTCACCATGTGAAAGCTCTCCCACAAGTAGATGAATGAGTATTTGATAAAAATTGGGTATCCGCAATACTTTTACAGATAATTAGCATTTACTCATTTTGAGTAGGTGAATAATTAGCTATGGGTCTGAAACTTCACCAAGTGAAAGCTCTGCCAAAAGTAGGTGAATGAGTTATTTGAGAAAAATTGGCTATCTGCAATACTTTTAGAGATAATTCGCATTTACTCATTTTGAGTAGGTGAGTAATTAGCTATGGGTCTGAAACTTCACAGAGTGAAAGCTCTCCCAAAAGTAGGTGAATGAGTTATTTGAGAAAAATTGGCTATCTGCAATACTTTTAGAGATAATTCGCATTTACTCATTTTGAGTAGGTGAGTAATTAGCTATGGGTCTGAAACTTCACCAAGTGAAAGCTCTCCCAAAAGTAGGTGAATGAGTTATTTCAGAAAAATTGGCTCTCTGCAATACTTTTAGAGATAATTCGAATTTACTCATTTTGAGTAGGTGAGTAATTAGCTATGGGTCTGAAACTTCACCAAGTGAAAGCTCTCCCAAAAGTAGGTGAATGATTTATTTGAGAAAAATTGGCTATCTGCAATACTTTTAGAGATAATTCGCATTTACTCATTTTGAGTAGGTGAGTAATTAGCTATGGGTCTGAAACTTCACCATGTGAAAGCTCTCCCACAAGTAGGTGAATGAGTTATTTGATAAAAACTGGGTATCCGCAATACTTTTACAGATAATTAGCATTTACTCATTTTGAGTAGGTAAGTAATTAGCTATGGGTCTGAAACTTCACCATGTGAAAGCTCTCCCAAAAGTAGGTGAATGAGTTATTTGAGAAAAATTGGCTATCTGCAATACTTTTACAGATAATTCGCATTTACTCATTTTGAGTAGGTGAGTAATTAGCTATGGGTCTGAAACTTCACCATGTGAAAGCTCTTCCAAAAGTAGGTGAATGAGTTATTTGAGAAAAATTGGCTATCTGCAATACTTTTAAAAGATAATTCGCATTTACTCATTTTGAGTAGGTGAGTAATCATCTACGGGTCTGAAACTTCACCATGTGAAAGCTCTCCCAAAAGTACATGAATGAGTTATTTGAGAAAAATTGGGTATCCACAAAAGTTTTTGAGATAATTAGCATTTACTCATTTTGAGTAGGTGAGTAATTAGCTACGGGTCTGAAACTTCACCAAGTGAAAGCTCTTCCAAAAGTAGGTGAATGAGTTATTTGAGAAAAATTGGCTATCTGCAATACTTTTAGAGCTAATTCGCATTTACTCATTTTGAGTAGGTGAGCAATTAGCTATGGGTCTGAAACTTCAAGTGAAAGCTCTTTGGGATAGCTGCTCTGCAGAGATACCCTGAAGATCAAAAATTTCGTCGAAATCGCTCTATGTAGCACGGTTTTTGAAATATTAGCATTTTTGTGCAAAAATTTGAAAATTCAAAATGGCCGCCATTTTTGGCAAGAGAAAATTTTTTTGAAAATTGGCATGACTACTCTGAAGAGATACCCTGTGGGTCAAAAATTTCGTCGAAATCGCTCTATCTAGCATGGTTTTCGAGATATAAGCATTTTTATGTTTTGCGAAAAATTCGAAAATTCAAAATGGCCGCCATTTTTTGCGAGAAATTTTTTTTTTGAAAATTGACATGGCTACTCTGCAGAGATACCCTGCGGATCAAAAGTTTCGTCGAAATCGCTCTATCTAGCAGGGTTTTGCGAGATATAAGCATTTTTATGTTTTGCAATTTTTGCGAAAAATTCGAAAATTCAAAATGGCCGCCATTTTTGGCGAGACAAAAGTTTTTTGAAAATTGGCATGGATACTCTGCAGATATACCCTGTGGGTCAAAAATTTCGTCGAAATCGCTCTATCTAGCACGGTTTTCGAGATATAAGCATTTTTATGTTTTGCAATTTTTGCGAAAAATTCGAAAATTCAAAATGGCTGCCATTTTTGGCGAGACAAAAATTTTTTCAAAATTGGGATAACTACTCAAAAATTTCGTCGAAATCGCTCTATCTAGCACGGTTTTCGAGATATAAGCATTTTTGTGTTTTGCAATTTTTGCGAAAATTTCGAAAATTCAAAATGGCCGCCATTTTTGGCGAGACAAAATTTTTTTGAAAATTGGGAAAACTACTCCGCAGAGATATCCTGCGGCTCAAAAATTTCGTCGAAATTGCTCTATCTAGCACGGTTTTTGAGATATAAGCATTTTTGTGTTTTGCAATTTTTGCGAAAATTTCGAAAATTCAAAATGGTCGCCATTTTTGGCGAGACAAAAACTTTTTGAAAATTGGGAAAACTACTCCGCAAAGATACCCTGTGGGCCAAAAATTTCGTCGAAATCGCTCTATCTAGCACGGTTTTCGAGATATAAGCATTTTTGTGTTTTCCTTATTTGGAAAATTCGTAATGATTAATTAATCATTAATTACTCGGCCATTTCTTGACCAATCAATGCCAAAATCTAATGATTTCCAGATTTTAATAGAATGAATGTATTTGCCAAGTTTCAGGTGAATTGATAAAATTTCTTTCAAGTTATCATCCGGACAAGCTTCCCCATCGAAAAAAAGACATTTTTGGTCATGTGACCTCTCTGATTGGTTGAAATGTCACTGCAGCATATTCAAAAAAATTCCCCAAGGCTACTGCCTAAACCTGCAAAGTTTGAAAAGAATCCGCCTAACGGTTACAGAGTTATAAGGAAAACAAAATGCGGAGCCGGCGGAGCCTGAAGGTCTCCCATACACAAACAAGCGTCCCAAGGGACGCTTAATTAACTGAAGAGATGAGATCCATGCACTGAAAAGCAGTAAGCATTTGATCAAGCAGAAGCTGCTCCATGTTGAGGGGCATGTTGGTGCTCTACAATTATCAAACTGCATTGCACCGACTCGACACCAATGTATCCCCACACTGGCCATCTCTCATGCCACGGGCATTGAATGGTATATTTGGTAGCACCCATCTTATATTATTCACAATTGTAATAAATCAGTCATTATTTTTTGTCAATCTTCCCTTTATGATAAAATAACATCAGAAATGCCCGTACCCCACAGCCTAGGAATATATTTTTCAACACCATGAGATATAGAAGTAGTGAAACAGTACAAAGATGTGGATACTTTCAGAGCAGTGTCAGTTATATAAAGGTCCAAATAATGTTTAAGCAGAAGAGAAAGAAAATGTACATAACGAAACAGTATTAAAACAAGACAATTCAATAGCAAGATGACAGCATTAACCAGTAAACTAAAAATTATGATGCTGTGAAATTTATTAACTGGAAAATAGATGTCAATGGAAGCAGCACAATTATGTAAAAGTGCATATAATAATCAGTTCAGAAATCCATATAACTTTGTCATAAGAGAAACATGGCAGGTGAACACACTTTGGCAGACTCGAAGATAAAAGTCACACCATCATGCACGCCTACACCCCCTAACCAATGTCTCTACCAAGTGTCACCCTTCTACACCTTACAGAATTAAAGAGCCCGGAACACGATTTTAAAACTCATGGTCAATACAACAAGGTCAATGATCAAATCAAGATCACACCATGATGTCGCACATCTACAACCCCCAAGCAATGTCCCTACCAAGTATCAACTCACTACACCTTAGCCCAGACAAGATTTTATAGGTCAAGGTCCCTATGCTAAGGTCAAAGGTCGAATTAAGTTCACACCATGGAGATGCACAACTACACCCTCTAACCAGTGTCCCTACCAAGTATCAACTTAATACAACTTACGGTTTCCGAGATATAGTCCGGACAAGATTTTATAGGTCAAGGTCACTATGGGAAGGTCAAATCGAGGTACAACATGATGTTGCACAAGTACACACCTAACCAATGTCCTTACCAAGTATCAACTTCCTACACCTTACATTCCCAAGTATAGCCCAGACAAGATTTTATAGGTCAAGGTCACTATGGCAAGGTCAAAGGCCATATCAAGGTCACACCATGGCTTTGCACACCTACGCCCACCAAGCTAAGTCCCTACCAAGTATCAACTTCCTACACCTTATGGTTTCTGAGATACAGCCCAAACTTTTTCCTGAAACCCACCCACCTACCCAACTAGACACCATGGGTGAAAACAATACCCCTACAGCCCTTATGGGCTGTAAAAACTTATGCTTTGTCAAAATATGTAAATGGTGGCCATTCTAACATAGTAGCACAAAAGTCTTGTGGGGATTGAATGCCTTTAATATATTCGTGGAGAGATGAAATATCATAAATACTGTGACTAGATCTTAGGGGATTAGAGCGGAAGTTATATCTAGTACAGTCTAATGTCAATTAGACTTACCCTAGTACAGTTTGAGAGTCATTAGAATTATCATTTCCAAATTACAGGACAAAACATGTGAAAAATTTGAAAAAAAATGCTGGAGTAGGGCCTTTATGGGTGTCAAACACAAATTTAATCTCAACATATAATCTTATACATATAGTATTTTTGGCATATGGTGTTCCTGGGTAAAATTGGAGCCAGATGAATGACATAGTTTTTGACCTGGAGGGCATTAAGTGGCCAAAAGGTAAATTTCTGACATTAAGGTTGCCATAACTTCTTTATTATTGGGAGTTTAAGGTTACCTTAAACTAGACATTGCATCTCGACGCAGTGTATCCCCAGATGGGACATGGTTGAAGTGTGAATGTGTCAGGCTTGAGCCTGTTTCCTGGAGCACCAGGTCAGGATTCTCCATAGTATGGCACAAAGAGGGCCCGACTTACTCCCCCCCCCCTCTTTAAATAGGCAACCACCATGGTGTTGTCTGTAGCTATGGTAGCAATAAGGTTCTGGCAGAGGTCTTGGAACTCATTTAGGGCCAAGAGACCGCCTTGGTTCCAGATACTTTATGTGTAACTTGCTTCTGGAAGGGACCAGGTTCCCCTTGTAGAGTGTTCCCCCGACAGTAGGCTGGCTGACTGGTCTGGTAGGTTGAGACAAGTCATCTGAGACCAATGACTGGTACAATAATTTCTCTGTAACCAATTTCCTCGGGCAGTAACTGGTTGGTCTGAGACGGCCACTTGAACCCTTAAAAGGCTTCTGCTGGTCTGTTTGCCAGTCCTGTGGACCTGCCCAGTACCAGGGCCTAACCGGCTATAGGTGAAGCAATCCTGTGTAACCAGTTCCTGGTGGCTCCACAGTTCTGCGAAAACTGATAGGAGCTGGCAGAACTGGGCGAAATTAGACTACGTCTCAGCAGGGGTAGGCTTATATGAAACAACTGCCTTCTTCCTGTCCATAACTGTGGAATCAGCAGATTATCTCTGTAACCAACAATCCTCTGTAACCGGTAAGCCTGGATGCTGGTACCCCATCATGTACTCAACCTCCAAAGCCATTTTCAATAGTTTCCATGCAATACCGTCAGCATTAAGTGTGAAAATATCTCCAAAAAGGTCAAAAAATGGCCTCGGTCAGGTATTTTGGCAGTCTGTGGATCACCTTCAATGAAGAGCTTCAAGGTCAAATTTCTGCATGCTTACCTATATATGTATTATATATACCAGCCATAGGATGATCTAACTTTCTGTATATGAGAAATTTACAAAAATGTGAAAAAAATGGCCAAAATCTGACCTTTAAGAAGCCACCAGTGACCTTGAAATTGAAGGTCACAAAACAATAGCATTCATGGAATTGCCCATAAATACCCACATACCAAATTTGAAAGGTCTGCGGCGGCAGTGGCGGCGTGACCGTACTGAATCCTAAGTATCCCCGACTTTCGTCCGGGGATACAAGTAGGCTACCTCTCCCGACCTAAATACATGTGTGTGCCAAGTCTGAATGAAATCCAAAAATCTTTTCTGAGTTATCGTGCACGCTAGTCAAAATATATGGCAGCAGTGGTGTGACAGACATGAAACCAGTATATCTCCGACTTTCATTTGGGCTATAATAAATTTTAACAAACTAGAGAGAAGAGACCCATGCACTGACCGGCAGTAAGCATTTGGTCAAGCAGAAGCTGCACCATGTTGAGGGACATCTGTGTGGTATTCATGAGGTTTAGCACGCCAGGAAACATGCCTCTCTCCACTAGACGTAACTGTACCTTGTTCTTCTCCTGGATCTTGTCGTATTTCAGCAGCACGGCCAGGGTCTGTGTAGAACATTATACAGCTCTTTACAGTGTAACCAACATCAGCATTCTCTGTGTCACAAACTACTGGATCTGTAATTAGGGTGCCTGGTTTAAAATATTGCACTAATTTCATATTAGCATCACTGCAGCACCATTTCGATATGGTTTAAATATTGTACTAGCAAAGAAAAATTACTCATTTCTAATTATCAAGGGGGGAAAAAAAAGAGTAGCAGAAAGGCATTTCCCCAAGAAACAAAAGTCTTTGTGTGAAGATTATTATTTATACTTTAATAGCTACTGAACAGTGCTTGGATGTTTTTGCCAAGTACAAGTTCTTTTAATTTTTAGCCCTCAGGAACAAGTACTTGTACTTGCATCAGGCCAGGTGAGTAAGTTGAGAATTTGAGTATTCTTGCAATATGTATCACATACTTTGAGTACTTTCTCCTTGAGAGTACCAGAGTACTCTTCTTGTGTTAGCAGCATGTAGAGTAGCTCTCCCATGGCCGGCTCAAACATGAGTCTGTAGATCTGGTCGTTTTTGCCCCTCACTTCCAGTAAACTCAGCAGTAGTTCTAACAGCTCACTGATCTGAAAACAGAAAGACAAGCACACATTAAGGGTGACAGAAAAACACAGACACATCAAAGTCTCAAACTCCAAATGATGTGATTGATAAAAACACAGACACTTGATGTGGTTTGTAAGAAACTCCATTGCCCAGTGTTAATAAACCCTATGAAGACAAAACTAAAGGGTCCAGAAACCATCTATACAAACACGATTTCCAGGTTACTACGACTAAGCTCTACCCAAATGGTTTAAAGGCCCAATCCAATGAAATGGATCTGCAATCATTTATTGATTGTTCTTGCAGGTAACTTCACCTACACTCCTACACTCAAACAATAGTACAACAATGAATTTATGTAGGGATATAAATAGTCCAGCAAATGCAAACTACTCACCGCAAACTCCTCTTTGACTGCCACAATGAAGTTGAGTATCTGGTCCAGTTCTTCAAATGTGATCTCATTGCCTGCGTAGTACCTTATCAGACCAAATAAAGCCGCCCTGATAGTCTGGTTGTCATCCAGTGACAAGCCGGAAGCTTCTCTAGTCCTAAGATAAAAAGATGAAATATATGAGGTGTTCAGTCAATTGGGTTCATTAAGTAACAATATTTTCACACTTAATTTGTCATTTTAAAAGCTATTTCAATGTTTAATATTCACAAAAAAGAACCACTAATGTATCCGTTATGTGTCAATTTAAATCTGATATATAGCAGGTATCAACATTTGTGAAACTTCTGTCATTGGGCTGTAGTAACTTCTCACCTGTAGTAGGTTCTGATGATATCCAGTATGTACTGCACTCCATACTTCTTCCTGAAGTACCTCTTGTCATCTTTGATGATGGTAGACAAATACTGGATGTGACCTGACCATATAACACAAGAAATTAGCAGGTTTCTCAAAAGTTTTCTTCTATATAGATATTTCCATAAACATCTGTAAAAAAGAGAAAGAGACAAAAATAGTATTGAGTACTTTTAGCAGCAATATTTCAAACATATGCACAGTCAATTTATGCACATGTTCAGAGGTACTCAAAAGTGGAACTAACCCCTTTTTCATAAATTAATGTGATACTTGTTTTAACGGGAATTTGAAATTAACTAAAAATAATCTGTGTGGCACATCTATTTCATATGTCTGTGGAAAGTATTTCATCCAAAATACTTCCAGTTATCAAGCAGCACTCTTTCAGATTATTGCAAGTTCTGCTCCTGACTGACCTTTCCTGACTTCAAAGTGACTTCTGCTCCAGATCCTGAAGTCAAACAGCAGGTACTGGTAGATGTGGTATAACAGGGTGGTGTTCACTGAGGCCACACTCTCCACCAGCAGCTGAATGGACATCAACACTCGCTCATCTAACAGCTCAGGCTCACACTAAAACACAAAACATCAACACTCAATCATGTAACAGCTCAGGCTCACACTAAGACACAAAACATCAGCACCGATCATCTAACACCTCGGGCTCACACTAAGACACAAACATCAACACTCGCTCATCTAACACCTCGGGCTCACACTAAGACACAAACATCAACACTCGCTCATCTAACAGCTCAGGCTCACACTAAAAGACAAAACATCAACACCGATCATCTAACAGCTCAGGCTCACACTAAAAGACAAAACATCAACACCGATCATCTAGCAGCTCAGGCTCACACTAAACCACAAAACATCAACACCGATCATCTAACAGCTCGGGCTCACACTAAGACACAAAACATCAACACCGATCATCTAACAGCTCAGGCTCACACTAAACCACAAAACATCAACACCGATCATCTAACAGCTCAGGCTCACACTAAAACACAAAACATCAACACTGATCATCTAACAGCTCAGGCTCACACTAAAAGACAAAACATCAACACCGATCATCTAACAGCTCGGGCTCACACTAAAAGACAAAACATCAACACCGATCATCTAGCAGCTCAGGCTCACACTAAAATACAAAACATCAACACCGATCATCTAACAGCTTGGGTTCACACTAAAACACAAAACATCAATCCACCCATATAGCAGTTCAGGTTCACAATAAAACACAAAACATAGGCACCTGATCACCCAACAGCCCCGGTTCAAACTATTACACAATGACTATAATGCAGTGATTTGCAAAAAACACAACTGTACTAAAACACAAAATAGACAAAAATGAACATGGATATTTAAAAATTGGTTCATGGGAAAATTTTTGCCAGGGTAGCCATGACTGGACTCAAATACTTATATAACAAATTTTCACTGACTTCAAGGGATTCAGACAAACTGAAAATGGTTCAGTGTAGCAAAGACTTTACCTTTTGTAGGAGCAGGCCAAGTGTTGCCACAGCACTCTCCCTGACCAGTGCCTCTTGGTTAATGAGACTGGTAGAGATCAAGTTCCTCAGCAAGATCAGAAACCCGGCAACCTGGTTATGCTCCAGTTTCACATCTGTTAAATAACATACAAAAATAGCATCAGAAAAGTGCCACGAGTACATTGCTCAGATACCCTGTAGGTCGAAAAATCGACGAAATCCCTCTATCTCACACGGTTAAGGAGATAGAAGCAATTTTGTGTTTTGCCATTTTTTGGAAAAATTCGAAAATTCCAAATGGCCGCCATTTTTTGGGGTGGGGAAATTTTTTTGAAAATTGCCAAGAGTACATTGCTCAGATACCCTGTTGCTTGATAATTTTGACGAAATCGCTCTATCTGGCACGGTTAAGGAGATAGAAGCAAATTTGTGTTTTGCCATTTTTGGCAAAAATTCGAAAATTCAAAATGGCCACCATTTTTGGGGAGGGGAAAATTTTTTAAAAATTGCAAAGAGTACATTCCTTAGATACCCTGTGGGTTGAAAATTTCGACAAAATCGCTCTATATCGCACGGTTAGGGAGATAGAAGCAAATTTGTGTTTTGCCATTTTTGGCAAATATTCGAAAATTCAAAATGGCCGCCATTTTTGGGGAGGGGAAAATTTTTTGAAAATTGCAAAGAGTACATTCCCTAGATACCCTGTGGGTCGAAAATTTCGACAAAATCGCTCTATCTCGCACGGTTTAGGAGATATGAGCACATTTGCCTTTTTCAGTACTCAAAATAGCCAATTACTCATTTATTTAATTAATTACTCACTCATCTATGAAGCAATTCCCCCCAAAAGCAATCCCATACAAGCTATTAACCCAATGAACCTCCATACCAAATTTCAGAAAGCTAGGCTTAATAGCATTCCTTAAAATGTCTGGAAACCAAAGAGATACTCAAAAGTAGCAAAGTAGCTATTACTCAGTTAGCTATAGAGCTATCATCACCAAAAGCAAACCATACAAGCTATTAACCCAACAAACCTGCATGCCAAATTTGGTAAAGATAGGATAAGAACTGTTGCCTAAAATGTCTGGAAACCAAGTGTGACGCCGGACGGCGGAAAAAGCAAAAATAATATGTCCACCCCCCAGTGGGTGGACATAATAAAACGACAGCACTTATCAGTAAACCAAAAATGGCTGAATTATGGTTTGGATGTTTTGAATATTACCCATGCATACAGAAGTGGCAATACATTCAATGAATGCTTATGTGTGGTGTTGGAGAAAAGCCTGTGGCTCACTTGATGAAATTCCATCTGTTACAATGGGAACTTGCAAAAGGAAATTCTTAATGAATTCTAATATGACTTTAACAGTGCTTAATCTGCATCAACAGACAGACCCAAAGGTACAACAAGATTTTAAAGGTCAATACAGCAAGGTCAAAGGTCAATCAGTGTCACACCATGACGTGGTACACCTAAAACCCTCAACCAATGTCCCTACCAAGTATAAACTTCCTACACCTTACAGTCTCTGAGATATAGCCCGGACAAGATTTTATAGGTCAAGGTCACTACAGCAAGGTCAAAGGTCAAATCAAGGTCACACTATGACGTAGCACACCTACACCCCCTAACCAATGTCCCTACCAAGTATCAACTTCCTACACCTTACAGTTTCCAAGATATAGCCCGGACCAGGTTTTATAGGTCAAGTTCACTACGGCAAGGTCAAAGGTCAAATCAAGGTCACACCATGATGTTGCACACCTACTACCCCCAACCAATGTCCTCACCAAGTATCAGCTTCCTACACCTTACAGTTTCCGAAATATTGCCCGGACAAGATTTTATAGGTCAAGGTCACTACGGCAAAGGTCAAATCGAGGTCACACTATGACATTGCACATCTACACCCCCTAACCAATGTCCCTACCAAGTATCAACTTCCTACACCTTACAGTTGCTGAGATATAGCCCGGACAAGGTTTTATAGGTCAAGGTCACTACGGCAAGGTCAAAGGTCAAATCAAGGTCAGACCATGATGTTGCACACCTACAACTCATAACCAATATTCCTACCAAGTATCAACTTCCTACACCTAATGGTTTCCGAGATATAGCCTGGACAAGATTTTCAAACTCAAGGTCACTACGGCAAGGTCAAATCAAGGTCAGACCATGACGTTGCACACCTACACCCCCCAACCAATGTCCCTGCCAAGTATGAACTTCCTACACCTTACGGTTTCTGAGATACAGCCCGGACAAACTATTTCCCGCCGACCGCCCGACCGCCCATCCGGGACACCATGGGTGAAAACAATACCCCGACAGCCCTTAAGGGCTGTGGGGTAAAAATTAACAGAAATGGCTGGAAACAAAATACAGTAACAAGGACCAACTTTCATGAATGTTTATAATTGGCAGGTTAACCCCAAATCTTTGACAAAAAGACAATATTCATGTAATGTCATAGACATCAACACTGATAGCTTTACTAAACATTGTTTTCTCAGTTTATAGAATAATGAAATCTATTTACGGTCTAGTAATGGGAGTGTGACCAACTTTCATGAATGTTTATAATTGGCATGTTAACCCCAAATCTTTGACAAAAAGACAATATTCATGTAATGTCATAGACATCAACACTGATAGCTTTACTAAACATTGTTTTCTCAGTTTATAGAATAATGAAATCTATTTACGGTCTAGTAATGGGAGTGTGTATGTAATGTTTTTTAAGGTTATGAATATCAAGTCATATTGTGTATAGTAATTAAAAAGAAAATTACTGTTACGATTTATTATTTTTGAACAAAAAACTGTAACGATTTCTTGGAACCAGGACGACAAACTGTGTGTCTACAGCTCCATTAGTGATAAAGCTTTTTTAATAAACCCATGCCAGAATGTTTTAAATAATTGTAAACTTCATGGTTCACTCATTAGTTTGAAATCAGTTGGGATTACTGCTATCAAACAAACTTTAAAGTAAATTAGTATTGAACAGATGTCCTGACATGAGCTCTATATGTTGGACAATAAATATGTGTGCAAGACCTATTCTCAGTTCAAATAAAAGTATTCAGAATAACTATTTTCAAAATTTTTCTACAACTGCTAGTACAACACATGTGGCTGATGTGGCCGATTGCATAAATAATAAAGTACATTGCAAACCAAGATATGTCAAAAATCTTCAGACTCCATCATGATGGTAATATACATGGATTTTCTGTCAAAAAAAGCCCATTGGTGTAAATTCTATTGTATATTTGCCATATAATCTACATGAAATCGGCTGTTTCTCTGTGATGTACAACAGTACATTTTATAAACTACCTTAACAGTATAAATATGGTGAGTTAATTAACCTGATTGGTATTTTGATATTGATTCAAACATAAATATTCTTACGCAATTTACTGTCTGTTCTGTGGTGTACAATTATTTCTATAAAAAACTGCCTGAATGTTACAAACGCATTTAAATGTCAGTTAATCTTAGTAAATTACAAAGTAAAACGTTGAGATTTTTAATTCTGTATGTATATTGTCAGTAGTATATGTGTTGGCATAATGTTAAATATAAGGTTAAACATATTGCATTCCTGATAGTGCAACATCTGTATTATTGAATTATAAATACAAAGTATTCTAAATTGTCAAAATCGATAGGACGATTATTTTCCAGGAAATTATTTTTTTTCCATAGTTAAAGGCATAATTAGTCTCTACTAAATTATTATTTGAAATAAAGACTTTGCATATATTGAATATAAACACCAAGGCTTTTTTTTTTTTTTTTTTTTTAACTTAGTTACTTTCATCTGACCAAATGTCCAAACATTTTTGACATGTGGCTCTCTAAATATCATCATTTAAACTAAGTAGTCAGAAATCTTGCTATGTATCAGGTTTAATATTTGGAGACAGCCATAATCTTAGATTTGAAAATGTGAAATAATTCAGTTCATAGAATCATTTAATCCTGCAAAGTTTCATTTCTTCGCTCTCTCTCTTTCTATATATACATATATATATATTATATATATATCGTTAGTTATATATATAATTTTTTTTTCATTTAGTTACTTGCTTGCCTTTTTTTTCTTTTTTGAATTTGTTTTATCTAATAGTGATTTTTTGTATGATGCTTCTAGTTTGCTTTTTATTTCACCTGCACCTAAAATTTTCCTGTTCTCAGTTTTTTGTCACTGTAATGGAGTTAAAGAAAAGTAATAGAAGTCTGCACCATTGTCAGTTAATTGTCAGTACTAAAGATTATCTTAAAATTAAAAATAATTATTTTAAACAAAATTTGAGATGCCAGTACATCCCAGGCTTGGGCAAATCTGTGGGAAAATACTCAGTACCTTATAATTAACTATGAACCTTGTTAATGGAAATCAAATAACTCTGTTGTCGGCGAACTGTCGGGGCTTGAATAATAAGGAAAAACGATATTATATCTTAAATTACATTAAGGAGGCTAGAATAACTAGATTGGGCCAACTCGGCGCCAACATATCCCCAGACAGGTCATCACTCACGCCACAGGTTTTGATCGGGAATTTTTTAAAACATAATTACCCATTATTATATGAACTTCAGCACATCAATCTACTCTGTTTATATCTCCCCAAGGAAGATGGTGTATCCCCAGACGCCGAATACATAACTCAAATTATATTTTCAATCTTCCTGCAATGATAACTCTAAACCTATTTTCAAAGTATTTAAATGATTGATGATTGAATGTCCATTCTAAAATAATAATCCCAAAAGAGCATATCTGTTTCTATATTTGTTGACAAATAAAATATTATTTTTAACTCAACTCATCATATTTTTCAATCTTCCTTCAAAGTATTTAAATGATTGATGATTCAATGTCCATTCTAAAATTCATAATCCCAAAAGCGCATATCTGTTTCTATATTTGTTCACAAATAAAATATTACTTAAAAAAAAATTATTTATATTATTATTTTATTATATTATTTTTAGAATTTGCAAATTGTTTTCAGTTATTCATTTCCTCTATACCTATATATGTGGTCCATATATATGCAACCTAAATATGTGACACAATCTCAGTTCTGACTCCCCTTTGTGTTATATGTAATGAAGCCCACCACCTCCCACCCCCACCCCTCTCCCCTTCTCCACACCTCTCTCACTATTACACAAGATCTGCAACCCCATTGAGTTCTTTGTTTCTCATCTGATATCATTAAATACCTTTGTTTATTTAATGTCACTCAATATAGCTGGAGGTCCCAGAGGTGGGTGGGGGGAATCTGGGTGGGGGATGTGGGTTGAGCATAAATGGTAAACAAACAATCTATATAAAAGGGGTACTCAAATACAAAAAGAATTGAGAATTTTAAGTATGTGATTATCAACTGAAATGAGTTCATAACTGTAGGAGCTGTGCCAAAATTAACTGAGGCAAGTTGAATAAAACTGGGCTAGTTGAGGGTTAAAAATCCCCTAGTTTTACTACATAAGGATATAATTTCATTAATATTGGGACTTAAAGCTCACTTAAAGTGTCCATTTTGTCTACTTCAATATGTTTCACCAGTTTCATTTTAAAAAGTGAAAAACTCAGCAAGCAGAGGTATAACACACAAAAATAAGTTCTTAAAAGACTAAGATAGCCATAACATTATTAATATTCAAAATTTAAATAGACAGGCATTTCCTTTTAAAAATTCAAAGATTTCAGCTCTATAACCCACATAGTTTGACAGTTACTGGGCTTTAAAGTGGCATAATATCCATAAATTGGGTTTCTGTGGGCATTTTATAAATGTTAAAGAGACCTTAGCAATTAAACTACAGATCTGAAACTTTTTGGGGGGACATACATAACAAACAAAAATCATATATAATACAGTTTAAGACTTGTCACACTAAGCATTTCCAAATAACAGGGCAAAATACGGAAAAAATGTCAAAAAAGGCACTTGGGCGAGTGTCTATGGCCCTCATACACAGGTTAAATGTCTACTAAAAACCTTGATTTTCGGCATATGTAAAAAGGACATAATACTGCATTCCCAGATGGGATTTCAGCTCCATCAATCACATAGTTTAACAGTTACAGGGCTTAAAGGTGGTAAAAAGTCCAAATACTGGGTCATTGTGGGCCTTTTAGAGATCTCGATGTGGCTTTCAAATTAAAGCTTCAGACTTAAAATTTGTTACATACTAAGATTACACATAGAATATGTATCAAATAAAGTTTGAAACTTCTCAGACTTACCATTTCCAAGTTACAGAGCAAAATATGTGAAAAATGTCTTAAAAGGGTCACTCAGGTGGGTGTTAAAGGTCCTCATACACAGGTTAAATGTCTACTTGAAGCCTTGATTTTTGGCACATGTAAAAAGAACATAATAATGTATTCCCAGATGAGATTTCAGCTCTATCAGTCACATAGTTTAACAGTCACAGGCCTTAAAATTGGCAAAAAGTCCAAATACTGGGTCTTTATGGGGCCTTCTAGAGACCTAAATGTGGCCTTCAAATTAAAGCTTCAGACTTAAAATTTGTCACATACTAAGATTACACATAGAATATGCATCTAATACAGTTTGAAACTTCTTAGACTTACCATTTCCAAGTTACAGGGAAAAATATGTGAAAAATGTCTAAAAATGGTCACTCGGGTGGGGATTTATGGTCCTCATACACAGGTTAAATGTCTTCTTAAAGCCTTAATTTTTGGCACATATAAAAATAACATACTAATATCTTCTCAGATAGGATTTGAGCTCTATCAGTCACATAGTTTGACAGTCACAGGGCTTAAAAGTAGCAAAAAGTCCAAATATTGGGTCTTTGGGAGCCTTTTAGAGACCTCAATTTGACCTTCAAAATTAAAGCTTCAGACTTAAAATCTGTTACATACTAAGATTACACACAGAATATATATCTAATACAGTTTGAAACTTCTCAGACTTACCATTTCCAAGTTACAGGGAAAAAGATGTGAAAAATGTCTTATAAGGGTCACTCGGGTGGGTGTTTATGGTCCTGATACACAGGTTAACTGTCTATTAAAGGCCTAAATGTTGGGGCACATATAAGAAAACACATAGATATATTCCCAGATGATATTTAACTTAGATGAGAGACATAGTTTGAAAGCTACAGTGCTTGAAAGTGGCAAAAAGTGCATAAATTGGGTCTCTGTGGGCACTTTTGAGACCTTAAGTCGACCCCTTTGGGTAAACCTACAGCCCTAAAATTTTCTACAGACAAGGATTACATATCAAAGTTATACCTAGCGCAGTTTGAGACTCATCAGAATTATCACTTCCAAATTATAGGGCAAAATATGTGTAAAGTATAGCAAAAAATCCCTAAGTGGGGGTATTTATGGGCCTCAAACACAATTTTCTCCTCAACTTAAAGTCATGATTTTCGGCACATGTACTAAGAACATATTAATGTGTTGTCAGGTAAAATTTCAGCCAGCTGAGCATCATAGTTTGTGACCTACAGGGCTCTAAGTGGCCAAAAGTGCAATTTCTGACCTTAAGGTGGCCATAAGTTCTTTCTTACTGGGAGTTTAAGGTCACCTTAAAATAGGGATCTTCCTTTGGGCACCCTTAACATGTGTACCAAGTTTGAAAAAAAAATATTAATTTGTTTTTGAGTTATCGCGTCCACAAGGAAATTTCTACGGCGGCGGCGGCGCGACGGACCTGAATCCAATATATCCCCGACTTTCGTCTGGGGATATAAATATAGCCTGCCTGCAGGATACCCACTTGGTTGAGTCGATGGAAAGTGTTGTTAAACATGATTGGGATGGGGAAGTTTATTTAAATGGTAGTCGCAGCAATGCAAGAGGTGTAGCAATTCTCATCAGTAAAAATTTTGAATACAAAGTCATTAAAATTGAAAAGGATCATGACGGTAATCTTTTAGTCATGGATCTCGAAATTGAGGATACAAAGGTTAGAATATTATTATAAATATATATGGACCGAACACAGATGATGTAGATTTTTACCGGAAAGTAAAAAGTAAAGTAGGTGACAATGAACAGGATCATTTGGTGATATGTGGTGATTTCAACTTGACCCTCAATCCTAACTTAGACAGCCAAAACTACTTAAATTTGAACAATCCTAGAGCAAGATTAACTGTGCTTGATATTATTGAAGAATATGGACTTATAGATATTTACAGATACTTCAACCCAAATAAAAGGAGGTATACTTGGCGTCGACGCAGCCCTCTAAAGCAGGCTCGTTTAGATTACATTCTGACCTCTGACACCTTAGTTGACCTTGTTGATACCACAGACATCAGACCTAGTTATAAATCAGATCATTCCTTTCTGTATTTACGGCTTACTTTGACAAAATTCAAAACAGGAAAAGGAATTTGGAAATTCAATACAAGATACTTACATGATCCAGAATATGTGAGAATAATAAATAACGCAATTAGGGAAGAATATATCAAATATGCACTGCCAGTATACAACTTAACATATATATCAGTAGATTCTTTGTCAGATATTGCTCTCACAATTAATAGTGAAAGTTTTTTAGAAGCAATGCTATTAAGAGTAAGAGGTGAATCTATCAAATATGCAAGTAATGCCAAAAGGAAGCAAAATAACTTAGAAAATATACTAAAAGCTGATATCGAGAAATTGGAGTCTGAAAGTGATAATAACCCATCCGATAATCTTGAAACTAAAAAGATGGAATTAGAAGAAATAAGAAGTGAAAGAATGAAGGGTCAGTGGGTTCAATCACGCTCTCAGTGGAACATCGAGGGTGAAAGACCATCAAAATATTTTTGCTCACTAGAAACCAAAAATTACTTGAGCAAAACTATTAAACGCCTTAAAAAGCCTAATGGCAATTATTCAACTTTACAGAATGAAATATTAGACTCAATATCTCAGTATTACAAGACACTTTTTAAAGCAAATGATCAAAACTTTCAAGGTTATCATCTCGCAGATATATTAGGACAGTACTCCATTAATAAATTAAATACAACCGAAGCTAATGCACTAGAGGGTGCCCTAACGGAAAATGAATTAGGGAATGCCCTAAAGCACATGAAACATAATAAAACTCCAGGTATTGATGGTTTTCCATCAGAATTTTATAAAATATTTTGGAGGTATTTAAAATCTTGTGTGTTAAGAGCATTAAATGATAGCATGGACAGAGGAAAACTACCATTGTCACTGCGCCAATGTGTAATAACATGCTTACCAAAAAAGGGAAAAAAACGTGAAATGATTAAGAATTGGCGCCCTCTCTCAATGCTGTCAGTGCTTTATAAACTAGCATCTGCTGCAATAGCAAATAGACTTAAGCCATATCTTGACAATCTTATTAATAAAACCCAAAATGGATTTGTTCCAGGAAGGTATATTGGTGAGTGCACTCGACTGGTATTTGACATTATGAATTATACTGAAAAACATAACCTTCCTGGAATGTTGGTCCTTATTGATTTCGAAAAGGCTTTTGATTCTATTTCATGGACTTTTATTTATAAAACTTTAGAATTTTTTGGATTTGGAAAATCATTTATCAATTGGATAAAATTATTTAATACAGACATCAAAGCTACCATTATTCAGTGTGGATTTTTATCAAAATTTATTAATATCGAACGTGGCTGTCGTCAGGGTGACCCTATTTCCCCATATTTGTTCATTATTGCTGCCCAAGTCTTGACAATACTTATATTAAATAATAAAAAAATAAAGGGTATTTTCTGCGGAAGTACAGAAATCAAGCTCAGTCAGTTCGCTGATGACACAACATTAATATTAGATGGAACATCTCAGTCCTTGCAGGCTGCTTTAAATGTTTTAGAAGTATTTGGATCATTATCAGGTCTACGGGTGAACACTGAAAAAACTCAAGTGGTATGGATAGGAAAGAAAAAGTACTGTAAAGAAAAACTGTTACGGCTGAATCTCCAGTGGGATACTATTTGTTTCAATATGTTGGGATTGTCACTTTCAGTTGATCTGACAGAATGCACTGAAATCAATTTTTCAAAACAAATAACAGAAATTTGTAAGATTATTAATAACTGGAACAAAAGGTATTTAACTCCTATTGGTAAAATCACTATTGTAAAGACTTTCTTGTTATCTAAGTTAAACCATTTGTTTTTATCACTCCCTAATCCTAAACCCTCTATACTTCAAAAGATTAACAGCATATTTTACAGATTTATATGGTCAAACAAACCAGATAAGATTAATCGGGATGTGATGAGACTGGCATATTTGGCAGGGGGTTTAAAAATGATAGATATCGAAGTATTTATGAAATCGTTGAAAATTACTTGGATAAGGAGACTGTTTAGATACAACAATGCCCCTTGGATTAAGCTTCTACAAGCTGAAACTTCAATTTGTTTAACCAAAATCTCTCACTTTGGACCACAATATTTGTCAGAAATGATAAGAACTTTTAACCCATTTTGGCAAGATGTCTTTGAGGGGTGGATTGCCATGTCAGCTAACTTAAGAATTTACAACAGTATTGACTTATTGACAATTCCATTATGGTATAACCCATTCATCTCAGACCAACCATTATATCTTCCTGACTGGTACCAGAAAGGAGTTATAACAGTTGCAGATGTTGTATCTTATAACAAGGTGATCAGTTACGAAGAACTTTGTCAAAAGTTTTCTGCCCGCTTTAACTATCTAAATTACCTTTCAGTGAAATGTAAAATAAATATACTTTTGACAAAATTTGGGTATGCATTGGAAAATATTATATTGGAGAGGCCATTTGTTCCTGTCAATCTTAAGTATATTTTAAAAAGCAAAAAAGGGGTTGGAACAATTTATAGAATTTTTCATACCAATTTTCAAAATGATCACAAAATGAAATCCAGATGGAACCAAGAGTTTGAAATTTGCATTGACCACGACACCTGGAGAATGTTGTTTTGCATATGTTTTAAAACAGTGACTAATAACAATCTAATATGGTTTCAGCTAAAATTGATTTATAGGATCTTAGGAACCAATAGTTATCTGCATAAACTAGGCATAAGAAATAGTCCCAACTGTCATTTCTGTCAACAGCCAGAATCCCTACTGCATATTTTTTATGAATGTCCAAATTCAAGCGAACTATGGAATGACATTGAAAAACTATTGAAAGAGAGGATAAGTTTAGAAATAAAATTTTCTTGTTTTACAATCATTTTTGGATATATTAATAAAGACCAGAATCATATTCCAATCAATAGCTTGATTCTCGTTACTAAGAAGTATATATTTGATACATCTAGAGACGGCAAGAGACTAATTCTAAAGTCACTAAAACATAGATTGAATAGCCTGTTAAGAGACGAGGAATATTGTGCCAAATTAAATGAAAAAGAAACAGAGTTTTCTCACGTTTGGGATAGATGGGCATCTGTATTTAGGAATGTGCATTAGAATTACAAAAAAAATTGATCAAAATGAAGATGTATAGGGTATTGCTTTAATTACTACAATAAATTGTGGTGTGTGAAAAGTTACTCTTGATCCCTATCAGGGATAATTCTTTATGCTTCATTTGTTTTGTGTATTTTTTTTTCTTTGCCTAAAAGTGACAAGTATGTGTTTAATTTTTTATATGTAAATGTTGTTTTTTTTTGCACCTGTTATGAAGAAGAAAATAAAAATATAAAAAAAAAACAACATTGTTTTCATGATTGGGCAACTGACAACACTGGTATATTTCAAAGTTAGGCCGGAAATAAAAAGTCCAATATGTCATTGACTGAGCATTGTTTTCTTTAATATGAAGGTACAAATACACCCTCAACAAGTAGCTAACACTTACATCTCTCATAAGACTACGGATGAATAGCCGTACACTTAACTACATGCAAGTACCATGAAACCAATGTCTGGGCACTGATATGTTTGAGTGGACACCCTCCTCCAAGTCCTCCAAGTGTACATGTCACTACGCTGTATGTGAATGCCTGGTACTGTGGCTGAGTGAAAACTTCCCTGGATGTAAGTCACTTGGCATCTACCTATATGGGAGTTTCTGGTCCATCGAGATAAATAAGTGGACAGCAGAAGCACAATTCATGATAATAAACTTATCGCCTTCTTTAATGGTGAGGTATTAGTAGTACAGACATACATAAATTTAGATGATCCTTGTAAGATCCTTTTGAATGTAACCCCTTCGATCATACTTTTAAATCTAAATTTATCTACTTACCTGCGTTAGTGTTACTTTCCTACCCTGTATCTAAGTACCTGTTTACTAACCTGCATGTGACTATTTACGAACCTCCATGTGTCTGTTTATGAACTGCATGTGAGTACTTACTAACCTGCATGTGACTGTTTACTAACATGTGTTTATTACCCTCTGTGCAAGTGTTCGTTCTGTGTGTCTACTCACCTACATGTGAGTATTTTCTACCATGCATATGAGTGTTTACTAACCTGCATGTGACTGTTTACTAACATGTGTTTGTTTATTACCTTCTGCATGAGTGGCTGTTCAGTAACCTGTATATAAGTGTTTACCAACCTGCATGTGAGTGTTTACTACCATGTAAATGAGTGTCTGCTAACTAACCTGCATTGGAATGGCTTGGCACTAGGACCCACTCTGAGGAGTCCTCCCTCTGCAGACTCTCCTGGCTGATCTGTGTGGATGGCAGCACAGGCAAGTGGTCTGGAATGTGCTGTGTGACTAACTCAAACAGAGGGAACACCACCTGGATGCCACCAATAGAGTTGATCACATCCTACATAGGAAAACAATATAGAAGAATATGGTAAAGGAAACATGAAATATCAAACTATTCATCAACATCATTTTGCCAAAAACCTGCATGATTGCGTACGTAAGTCCAATCTAATGTCACATTTACTTTTATAGCGCTTAATCTCCATCAACTGACAGGCTCTAAAGTGAAACTGAACATAAACAAGGTGAACTAGAAATAGGCCGCCCTGTTGATAGTAGATGTGAATAGAAACAGGATAGCATAGAAGAACACACATTATCATGTGTAATGTCCACCCATGAACCTTTTGCCCAAATTGTACAGTAGTCTTACAAGACCCTGTTTCATTTGTAAAATATATCAATGATGCTTAAATATTTGTTAGTGTAGATGTAAATTATTTCAGCTTCATGCCTTTTTGCATTGGTTGGGTTGAAAATTTTGACGAAATCACTCTATCTTGCACGGTTAAGAAGATAGAAGCAAATTCCTGTTTTTCTATTTTTGGCAAAAATTTGAAAATTCAAAATGGCCGCCATTTTTGGGAAAAGGAAATTTTTTTGAAAATTGCCAAGAGTACATTTCTTAGATACCCTATGGGTCGAAAATTTCAACGAAATAACTCTATTTTGCACGGTTAAGGCCAGTTTGTGTTTTTCCATTTTGGGCAAAAATTCGAAAATTCAAAATGGCTGCCATTTTTGGGGAGGGGAAAATTTTTTGAAAATTGCAAAGATTACATTCCTTAGATACCCTGTGGATCAAAAAATTCGACGAAATCACTCTATCTCGCATGGTTAAGGAGATAGAAGCAAATTTGTGTTTTGCCATTGTTGAGAAAAATTTGAAAATTCAAAATGGCCGCCATTTTTGGGGAGGGGAAAATTTTTTGAAAATTGCAAAGATTACATTCCTTAGATACCCTGTGGGTTGAAAATTTCGACGAAATCGCTCTATCTCGCATGGTTAAGGAGATAGAAGCAAATTTGTGTTTTGCCATTTTTGGCAAAAATTTGAAAATTCAAAATGGCCGCCACTTTAGGGGAGGGGAAATTTTTTTAAAAATTGCCAAGAATACAATGCTCAAATACCTGTGGGTCGAAAATTTTGACGAAATCGCTCTATCTCGCATGGTTAAGGAGATAGAAGGAAATTTGTGTTTTGCCATTTTTGGCAAAACTTCGAAAATTCAAAATGGCCGCCATTTTTGGAAAGGGGAAAATTTTTTTGAAAATTGCAAAGATTGCATTCCTTAGATACCCTGTGGGTCAAAAATTTCGACGAAATCACTCTATCTCGCATGGTTAAGGAGATAGAAGCAAATTTGTGTTTTGCCATTGTTGGCAAAAATTTGAAAATTCAAAATGCCCGCCATTTTAGGGGAGGGGAAATTTTTTTTTAAATTGCCAAGAATACAATGCTCAAATACCTGTGGGTCGAAAATTTTGACGAAATCGCTCTATCTCGCACGGTTAAGGAGATAGAAGCAAATTAGTGTTTTGCCATTTTTGGCAAAAATTCTAAAATTCAAAATGGCCGCCATTTTTGGGGAGGGGAAAATTTTTAAAAAATTACCAAGAGTACAATGCTCAGATACCCTGTGGGTCGAAAATTTCGGTTAAAGAGATAGAAGCAAATTAGTGTTTTGCCATTTTTGGGAAAAATTTGAAAATTCAAAATGGCCGCCATTTTTGGGGAGGGGAAAACTTTTTAAAAATTGGCAAGAGTAGAATTGTCAGATACCCTGCGGGTCGAAAATTTTGCCGAAATCGCTCTATCTCGCACGGTTAAGGAGATAGAAGCAAATTTGTGTTTTGCCATTTTTGGCAAAAATTCAAAAATTCAAAATGGCCACCATTTTTGGGGAGGGGAAAACTTTTTGAAAATTGCAAAGATTGCATTCCTTAGATACCCTGTGGGTCGAAAATTTCAACGAAATCGCTCTATCTGGCACGGTTAAGGAGATAGAAGCAAATTTGTGTTTTGCCATTTTTGGCAAAAATTCGAAAATTCAAAATGGCCGCCATTTTTGGGGAGGGGAAATTTTTTTGAAAATTGCAAAGAGTACACTCCTTAGATACCCTGTGGGTTGAAAATTTCGACGAAATCGCTCTATCTCACACGGTTAAGGAGATAGAAGCAAATTTGTGTTTTGCCATTTTTGGCAAAAATTCTAAAATTCAAAATGGCCGCCATTTTTGGGGAGGGGAAATTTTTTTGAAAATTGCAAAGAGTACACTCCTTAGATACCCTGTGGGTTGAAAATTTCGACGAAATCGCTCTATCTCACACGGTTAAGGAGATAGAAGCAAATTTGTGTTTTGCCATTTTTGGCAAAAATTCTAAAATTCAAAATGGCCGCCATTTTTGGGGAGGGGAAAACTTTTTAACAAGAGGGGAGTGCCCGTGAACGGGCACTGTGTCAGCTGACTGAATGTTTTTGATTTGTGATGGTGATAATGAGAGGAAAGCATAATTATCAGGGAAAGGGCTGTACAGAAATACAGTAAATGGTAACTGAACAGCATGTTCAAAAGATACTCCGAAGCTGACAGAAGAAAAGGACAAAAAAGTTGTGCCCTGCAAATGGTATTATGAAATAAAGTAACAAGGTAAATGTTTAAGTGTAAAAAGTAGGTTAAAAATATTTAAAGAAATACTATAAATGCAATATCCTCGTTCGACCATGAAGAAGGGGTCCAAAGGTCAAATCTGACCATACCAAAAGATTCCCAGCCAAAGAATTTAGGATGGTTTACCATCCCAAACCTCTCGGACCAATAATAAGTGTCATAGGCACTTTTTAAGTTTGGCTATCCTTGTTTGACCTTGAAGGAGGGGGTCCAAGGTCAAATCCGACCACACAGAAAAATTCCCAGCCCATGATTTCCTGTAGCTTGTTTACCATCCCAAACTTGTAGGACCAATAATAAGCGAGTTCTAAGCAATTGTAAGTTTGGCTATCCTCAATTGACCTTGAAGGAGGGGTCCCAGGTCAAATCTGACCACACCAAAAGAATCCCAGCCCATGATTTCCTATATGTTGGTTTACCATCCCAAACCTCCAAGACCAATAATACGCGAGTTATAAGCACTTTAAGTTTGGCTATCTTCGTTTGACCTGGAAGGAGGGGTCTAAGGTCAAATCCGACCACACCAAAAGATTCCCAGCTCATGATTTTCTATAGGTTGGTTTTCCATTCGAAACCTCTAGGACCAATAATAAGTGAGTTATAAGCACTTTTAAGTTTGGCTATCCTCATTTGACCTTGAAGGAGGGGTCCAAGGTGAAACCCGACCACACCAAAAAATTCCCAGCTCATGATTTTCTATAGGTTGGTTTTCATTCCAACCTCTAGGACCAATAATAAGCGAGTTATAAGCACTTTTATGTTTGGCTATCCTCATTTGACCTTGAAGGAGGGTTCCAAGGTCAAATCGGACCATATTAATAGATTCCCAGCCCATGATTTCCTACAGGTTGGATACAATGATTTACTCAACAGTGAGAACCTGAAAGAAGCTATTGCTCAGCTATGCCATGACATAGAGGTCTGCAATTTCACTATGTTATAGCTGACCAAAAATTATGTGAATAACATATTTAAACAAAATACTCTAAATGTAATAATTTTCAAGTTACAACTGATTTACTCAAGATTGAGAACCTCAAAGTAACTATTACTCAGCTATGCAATGAGCTACATGTCTGAATTTTTGCACTGTTATAGCTGACCTAAAAGTAGGTGAACAACATATTTAAGCAAAATACTGTAAATGCAATAGTTTTCAAGTTACAACTGATTTACTCAATAGTGAGAACCTGAAAATAGCTATTGCTCCACTATGCCATGAGCTATAGGTCTGTAATTTCACTATGTTATAGCTAACCCCAAAGTAGGTGAACAATGTATTTTAACAAAATACTCCAAATGCAATATTTTTCAAGTTATAGCTGATTTACTCAACAGTCAGTGCCTGAGAATAGCTATTGCTCAGTTGTGCCATGAGCTACAGGTCTGTAATTTCACTATGTTATAGCTGACCCAAAAGTAGCTGAATAACATATTTGCACAAATTTCTGTAAAGGCAATAGTTTTCCAATTACAACTGATTTACTCAACAGTGAGAACTTCAAAGTAGCTATTACTCAGCTATGCAATGAGCCACAGGTCTGGAACTTCACTATGTTATAGCTGACCCCAAAATAGGTGAATAACATATTGCAACAAAATACTCTAAATGCAATAGTTTTCAAGTTATAAGTGATTTACTCAACAGTGATAACCTAAAAGTAGCTATTACTCAGCTATGCCATGAGCTACAGGTCTGAAATTTTACTATGTTATAGCTGACCCAAAAGTAGCTGAATAACATATTTATACGAAATTCTCTAAATGCAATAGTTTTCAAGTTATAAGCGATTTACTCAACATTGAGAACTTCAAAGTAGCTATTACTCAGCTATGCAATGAGTCACAGGTCTGGAACTTCATTATGTTATAGCTGACCCCAAAATAGGTGAATAACATATTGAAACAAAATACTCTAAATGCAATAATTTCCAAGTTATAAGCGATTTACTCAACAGTGATAACCTAAAAGTAACTATTACTCAGCTATGCCATGAGCTACAGGTCTGAAATTTTACTATGTTATAGCTGACCCAAAAGTAGGTGAACAACATATTTAAGCAAAATACTGTAAATGCAATAGTTTTCAAGTTACAACTGATTTACTCAATAGTGATGACCTAAAAGTAGCTATTACTCAGCTATGCCATGAGCTACAGGTCTGAAATTTTACTATGTTATAGCTGACCCAAAAGTAGCTGAATAACATATTTATACTAAATTCTCTAAATGCAATAGTTTTGCAATTACAACTGATTTACTCAATAGTGAGAACCTCAAAGTAGTTATTACTCAGCTATGCAATGAGCTACATGTCTGAATTTTTGCACTGTTATAGCTGACCTAAAAGTAGGTGAACAACATATTTAAGCAAAATACTGTAAATGCAATAGTTTTCAAGTTACAACTGATTTACTCAATAGTGAGAACCTGAAAATAGCTATTGCTCCACTATGCCATGAGCTATAGGTCTGTAATTTCACTATGTTATAGCTAACCCCAAAGTAGGTGAACAATGTATTTTAACAAAATACTCCAAATGCAATATTTTTCAAGTTATAGCTGATTTACTCAACAGTCAGTGCCTGAGAATAGCTATTGCTCAGTTGTGCCATGAGCTACAGGTCTGTAATTTCACTATGTTATAGCTGACCCAAAAGTAGCTGAATAACATATTTGCACAAATTTCTGTAAAGGCAATAGTTTTCCAATTACAACTGATTTACTCAACAGTGAGAACTTCAAAGTAGCTATTACTCAGCTATGCAATGAGCCACAGGTCTGGAACTTCACTATGTTATAGCTGACCCCAAAATAGGTGAATAACATATTGCAACAAAATACTCTAAATGCAATAGTTTTCAAGTTATAAGTGATTTACTCAACAGTGATAACCTAAAAGTAGCTATTACTCAGCTATGCCATGAGCTACAGGTCTGAAATTTTACTATGTTATAGCTGACCCAAAAGTAGCTGAATAACATATTTATACGAAATTCTCTAAATGCAATAGTTTTCAAGTTATAAGCGATTTACTCAACATTGAGAACTTCAAAGTAGCTATTACTCAGCTATGCAATGAGTCACAGGTCTGGAACTTCACTATGTTATAGCTGACCCCAAAATAGGTGAATAACATATTGAAACAAAATACTCTAAATGCAATAATTTCCAAGTTATAAGCGATTTACTCAACAGTGATAACCTAAAAGTAACTATTACTCAGCTATGCCATGAGCTACAGGTCTGAAATTTTACTATGTTATAGCTGACCCAAAAGTAGGTGAACAACATATTTAAGCAAAATACTGTAAATGCAATAGTTTTCAAGTTACAACTGATTTACTCAATAGTGATGACCTAAAAGTAGCTATTACTCAGCTATGTCATGAGCTACAGGTCTGAAATTTTACTATGTTATAGCTGACCCAAAAGTAGCTGAATAACATATTTATACTAAATTCTCTAAATGCAATAGTTTTGCAATTACAACTGATTTACTCAATAGTGAGAACCTCAAAGTAGTTATTACTCAGCTATGCAATGAGCTACAGGTCTAAAATTTTACTATGTTATAGCTGACCCAAAAGTAGGTGAACAACATATTTAAGCAAAATACTGTAAATGCAATAGTTTTCAAGTTACAACTGATTTACTCGATAGTGATGACCTAAAAGTAGCTATTACTCAGCTATGCCATGAGCTACAGGTCTGAAATTTTACTATGTTATAGCTGACCCAAAAGTAGCTGAATAACATATTTATACGAAATTCTCTAAATGCAATAGTTTTCCAATTACAACCGATTTACTCAATAGTGAGAACTTCAAAGTAGCTATTACTCAGCTATGCAATGAGCCACAGATCTGAAACTTCACTATGTTATAGCTGATCCCAAAATAGGTGAATAACATATTGAAACAAAATACTCTAAATGCAATAGTTTCCAAGTTATAAGCGATTTACTCAACAGTGATAACCTAAAAGTAGCTATTACTCAGCTATGGCATGAGCTACAGGTCTGAAATTTTACTATGTTATAGCTGACCCAAAAGTAGCTGAATAACATATTTATACGAAATTCTCTAAATGCAATAGTTTTCCAATTACAACCGATTTACTCAATAGTGAGAACTTCAAAGTAGCTATTACTCAGCTATGCAATGAGCCACAGATCTGAAACTTCACTATGTTATAGCTGATCCCAAAATAGGTGAATAACATATTGAAACAAAATACTCTAAATGCAATAGTTTCCAAGTTATAAGCGATTTACTCAACAGTGATAACCTAAAAGTAGCTATTACTCAGCTATGCCATGAGCTACAGGTCTGAAATTTTACTATGTTATAGCTGACCCAAAAGTAGCTGAATAACATATTTATACGAAATTCTCTAAATGCAATAGTTTTCAAGTTATAAGCGATTTACTCAACAGTGATAACCTAAAAGTAGCTATTACTCAGCTATGCCATGAGCTACAGGTCTGAAATTTCACTATGTTATAGCTGGCCCAAAAGTAGCTGAATAACATATTTATACGAAATTCTCTAAATGCAATAGTTTTTAAGTTACAAGTGATTTTACTCATAATGGAAGTTACTGAAAAGCCCAAAAGTAGCTATTACTCACTTAGCTATTGAGACAGACACCCAACTTACTCACCATATTGTAGCTATGAAAAAAGTAGCTGAACAACATGTTTTCACAAAATGCTGTAAATGCAACACTTTTGAAGTTATAAGTAATTTAGTGCATGATTTCATGAATTTTAATGCATTAAAAATTATTAAAAAAATTTATTTTAAAAAAAGTAAGACAGATCCAGGTCTCATACTCACACAAGAGAATCTACCTCTGGCCTAGTACATATATGCAAGATATGAGAGAAATCCCTGCAATAGTCACTGAAAAAATTGTGATAAAAAGTTGAAATTTTCACACTTTTGGTGGGGGTACCCCCCTTGTAATGTCTCTAGCAAACAGACGAACAGACAGATTTGCATGCCTTGAACAATGTTTCATCCTCGATAGATAAGGTATCTTTTAAAAAAAACAGCATGTCTCTAGGCCTTGTAGTTTTGGAGAAGAAGTTGTTCACGCGGACACGGACGCGTACGCCCACGCCGCAGAGTGATGGTTAGGTCCTGACTTGTCAGTCAGCTGACATAAAAATTGGCAAGAGTAGAATTCTCAGATACCCTGCGGGTCGAAAATTTTGCCGAAATCGCTCTATCTCGCACGGTTAAGGAGATAGAAGCAAATTAGTGTTTTGCCATTTTTGGCAAAAATTCAAAAATTCAAAATGGCCGCCATTTTTGGGGAGGGGAAAATTTTTGGAAAATTGCATAGATTGCATTCCTTAGATACCCTGTGGGTCAAAAATTCTGTCGAAATCGCTCTATCTCTTACGGTTTCTGAGATATTAGCAAATTACTCAAAAGTAGTACTGAAAATACACAATGAAGTACCTAAATGGCTATTACTCATGTACTGATAAAGCTATCAGTCCCAAATGCAATACCAGGTGAGCTATGGACATAACAATCTTGTATTCAAAATTGTAGTAAAATATCTTTAATTATTTTGGCTTAAATGCACGGAAACCAATGGGTACTGAAAATAGCTGTACTTAAGTATTACTCAGTAAGCAAAAGAGGTACAACAGCCAAAAGCAATCCCAAGCAAGCTACTGACCCAATAAGCCTGCATACCAAATTTGGTGACAATAGCTCTAATACTTTTCCTTTAAATGAGCGGAAACCATGCGTGACGCCGGACATCGGACGCCGGACGGCGGAAAAAGCAAAAATAATATATCCACCCCCCAGGGGGGTGGACATAATAATAGTACGTCCAATGACATAGCCAGGTCTTACCAAAGAAGCTGTAAATTCAGCTTCAAAATGATGACTTCATGAGTTTTATTTAAGCTTATGTTCTAAATTTATTCACCACCATACCACATCCTTTATTAACCACCATATCAACGCCTCATCATCATGAAGGTGATGAGCTTATATCAAGGATGGTATTGTTGCTGTTCATTTGTTTTTCATCTAGATGTCATAACTCCCCTTCCTTAAAATGCTGTGCTTGGGACATTGTATCATTGCATTGGCTCACTTATTTTTCACAATTCTCTTACCCTGATGTCCCAATAGTTAAACAAATTGTATATGATATGTACAAAACTTGATATCCCAGGTAGTTGACTTATTTACTGAACTTTATGTCCCAGGCGATTTACTTGTTTTGCACCTTGAAGTTCCAGGTGACATACTTATTACTTGACCCTATGTTCCAGGTGACTTGCTTATTCCCTGATGCCTTCATTTTTAAATTTGTTACCTTGATGCCTCTGGTGGTGCACTTACCTCATTTCCTTGATGTTCCAAGTGACTCACTTATTTCCCTAAGTAGTCCCAGGTAATGTACAGATTGTCTACTCACCTTGATGTCCCAGGTGGTGCACTTGCTGCCCCTCATGCTGCCCTGCCTTCCGTTGTTAGAGAGGTCCAGGCAGTGCGTCTTGCTGCTGGCCTTGGCATTGTAGCGCAGGATGAGTTTGGAGGACAACTCGGACACACTACTGTCTTCTTGCTCAAACACCCCCAGATGGTTAGGTCCTGTAAAACACAAGTCTAATCAATGTCTAGCTAATCAAATCCTGGAACTTTGAATGCTATGGGAGCCCTCTGTAGGAACCAGCTTAAAGTGATGCACTGACTCAAGCTTTTAAACCAGCATTATAACTGACATTACCAAACAATTAACACTGAAAATGGTTGTTCCTACCAAGAGATCTCACTTGACAAATTTTTCAACATGCAAGCCAGAGTGGTTTTCACAGGAAGGTGATTATTTGTTTCATATCCAGAGATGATTATATATCTGACGTAATCTGGTAACTCTGGAACTTTGTGACAAAACGTGGTTCAGATGCATGTATACATCTTGCATGCAAACAATTAATACATGTATATAGATAACCGTGTGATGATATCCATTTCTTTATATATGTACATGTATATTCTTTGAATGGGTTGTGAAGTCCATGCATACTTGAATATGTGGCTAAAACAGTGCTTTACAGAAAAGTGTATTTCCCCTTACCCAGGTTATGCAGGTTTTGGACATGTGTATCAGTCAGAGCTTCATGGAACAGACACACTGAGCCAATCTGTCCAAACAAAGACACTGGAATGCCAAACTCTGTGTCCTGGTTGCCAGACTGTACAGTCACCACTGGACTGGTAGCCGTTGTCTGGGTGGAGCGGAAGGCGGGGGTGAGGGTGTTCTGCAGAAAGCCACTCAGACTATTGCGCTTGGACTCAGGCTTGGTGTTGTGGTCGTTCGTGTGTGTAGACACTGTACTGACACCTGGTGAGCCAATCTGACAGTGGCTGAAAGACTGGAAACACACCTCAACAATCAAAATATCAGCTGCAATTTTTTAAGATATTTTCTCTCATGAATACCTCAAATAATTACAGATATACAACTGAAATATCTTAACTGAAGTGGAATCTATACATAGCAGCTCCAATACCAATGTAGAAACTAGGGGTGGCAGGACTAGCCGAGTAATTGGTTCATATTTTTAAGTATGAATAATCGCTCAATGTAATAAAAGATGGCAGAAGGTCTGAATCAGTCAAATCTGTGCATATTATCACATAAAATAAGTTAAAATCCAACAACAGCCATGTTTTCTGTATTGTTTATGTAATCACATAAAACCAGTAGTATGATTTACCTCTAGTGCTGTTGCGACATTCGCTACTTCCGATACTATCGTTTACTAGGTCTATTATGAGCGATAAGCGGAACTGTTTTTTCAAATCCGATTGCAAAGATATTAGTATATTTATATAATAATGATGGAATATCTTTTAAAATTGAAAGATTATCCAGCATTTTGAAATATATTTTCGGCATTTTGACAACCTAGTCCATACAAATGGAGTCACATGACCTATGAGGAAAGCATTAAACCATTGCTCGAATGTAATTTCAGAATTGCATCTTTATTTTTTTTTCGCACTTGGTAAGTCAATTTAATTGACGTAAAGCTTTCAAATAATGTGTAAAAACACTGTAGTTCTAATTTATTTGAGGCGTAGATGTTATAATATGGCCATTATACAGCATTTTATAAAGTCGGAATTAGATAATTATTTTAAAATACTGACAGTTTTCAGAGTGTTCCTGCATTTAACGATGCATAAACAACCAAAATAAAAAGACAAATATGGCAGTAAACTGGTGTAATCAGGTGAGAAAAACAATATTATTTCACATTTCAACTGAACAGTTTCGTTTTGAGGTGAGCTCATGAAGTCGACATATGTCGGTACTCGGTCGGCCAACGTGGGCGATACTCGATGTTTATTTGCACTGGCGAGTGACAGCACTATAATTACCTCTTATATAGCCCACTTCCTGTCTGAGATAAACAAAGCAGAAGTCGCAGGAAAACAGTAAATTTATTACATTTTACAGACTATATACATATATATACATTTAAATTTTTTTTCCATTGTCTTTTACAATATGAAACTAAGATTTGTGGTAGTTTTTTAAAAATTCGACGGTTCTTCGGTGTCGACACGAATAATACTTGGCATTTAGCCGACGTGAAATATTTGGAGTCTTGACGTCCCTAGTAGAAACTGTATGGTGTTGCAAAGTAAAAACCCCAAATGAGGGTTCTTGTACAGCACTTTATAACAATAGTCTCTTATTAATAAAACTTTTTCAATAGTCACCCTTTATGACAAGAAAATTTTTGTTAAGACTGATTTTCCTCACAAGTTTTGGGTTGAGCTGACATTAAAACACCACATTACTTGTGGTATATAAATTATTTACTATATAATGACTAACTGGGGCATTAACTTGAAAATCTTAATTACTTAAATGTAGCTTTTATAAGCTACAAGCTTACCATGTGGGACTTAATGCTGTTCTCGGGTTGCCACACCCGGGCCCAACGTCTTAGAAAAAAAGATCGTTCTTGTTAGCCACCGGATATACTGCTAGTTGTCGTCACGTGATAACTTCTGACCAATCGCCCTACTTTCTCGTTGAAATTTTCTAAAACCTACCCCTCAGCTGTAAACAGCGGGGAGGCAGGGTGGGACTCTCCTAAGTCCCACATGGTAAGCTTGTAGCTTATAAAAGCTACATTTAAGTAATTAAAATTTTCAATTTTATTACGCTACAATAGCTTACCATGTGGGACTTAATGCTGAATTCAACCGCCCGGTGGCGGGATTACAGCTGAGACTGGAAGATATGTGATTTTTTTCTAAGATTTGAATTAATATGTATAGAATAGTGCCAGAAATACCAGTCTGAGTCCCATTTACAGTGCCCCGATCCCGAAGACCGGGCCTGTAACGAGCCAAAAGCCTAAGTAAAATGAGAGACAGTGCTAAAACTGTCTAGATGTTTGATTGTAGGACGGAAGTGCAGCAGTGCTCACTTCGAGGTCTAAGGGTCCCTGAGGGCCCTTCACGTGTGACTGACCAACCCAGTGGTTGGACATCTCATAAATTTTTTACCCTGAATATGAGATTAATGACAACTAAATAAGTCCTTAATAAAAATTACTTGATAACCCCAAAAAAATAAAATGACCTTACCTGTAACATCTTGAAGGTAAAGAAATACCTAGATCCTGGGAGAGACTCCTGAAGACTTGGTTGTAGCGGATGTGCCCCCCCCCCCCCCCCCCCCCCCCCCCCCCCTTTTTCTTTCCGAGGACAACTGGTCTGAGGGGAAGGATCTAGGACTTGTTGTGCCGCCACTACAGGTCCCAGATACATATTGTTGTCAGTGTCCGACCAAGTAAGGTCTTTGAGGTAAAAATTTGTAAATGTGTTGTGAGCTTTCCAGTGACAGGCTTGCATGATTTGGTCCACCGATACCCCACCGTAAAAGGCCTTAGAGGCCGCGAAAGCCCGGATGTCATGCGCTTTAACTTGGACCAAGTCCAAGGCTTGTTGGTCTGCTTGTTTGTAACAAAATAGGATGGTTTGTTTCAACCAGGAAGAGAGAGTAGCGGGTCTGATGTCTGAGGTATGACCTTTCTTGAAGGAGATAAAAAGGAGGGAACGAGACCCTCTCAGGTCTTTGGTTCGGTCCAGATAAACCTCAGGGCCCGTACCAGACACAGGGTCCTGTCTTCCTTAAATTGTCTATCTACAATGGTAGTCAAAGCAGGAATAGTCACCGGAGACACACTTTGAGAACCTTCTCTTGCTAGTTGGTTTTTGGCTATGAAATCAGAAGAAGGGAACAAGGCGACCTTTTCCCATTGGCCTAGATTAGATACTTTGTTTGCGACCCAGGCATGGATTTCGCTGCGGCGTTTGCCGGAGGCCAAAGCTAGCAAGAAAGCAGTTTTGAGAGTAAGATGTTTGAGGTCTGTGTCTTTCATGGGCTCAAATGGTGCTTTTGTGAGCTCGTTGAGGACAACAGAAAGGTTTCACTTGGGTAAATTTCTGGAACTTTTGGGACGATCCCTGTGAAAACTGGAGAGTAACCTATGAAGGTCTGCATTGTGTGCAATATGTTGGGCCGTTGGGCCCAAAGTGTCAACGATTGCAGTCCTGTAACCATCAATGGTCGAGGGGCGCCTGTTTAGGTCTTGGTACAGGTACATGAAAAAATCTGAGATTTGTTTCACAGATGGAGTGGAGAAATCCACCGAATTTTCTCTGCACCATTTTTCAAATAGGGCCCACTTTGACTTATAGATGGTCCTTGTTGATGACCGCTGAGGAGCAGCAATTCTCTCTGCCACCTCCACAGAGAAGCCTTGTTCTTGGAGTTGTCCGCTCCTAGACACCAGGCGTGGAGGTTCAGATGCTGGGGGTTGTTGTGGAACACATACTTGTGGGACTGTTTGAGTAGGGTCGTTGACACTGGGAGTTGTAGTGGAATCTCTGTTGAGAGCTGCACTATCTCCCAAAACCAGGGCATCCCTGGCCAGCCTGGGGCTATTACTATGATCAGGCAATGACATTGCCTGATCTTTTGGATCACCTTGTGAAGGAGAGCTGTAGGAGGGTACGCATAGGCCATGAGGTTGGTCCAGTTTATGTTTAGAGCATCTATGTCCCAGGCCCTTGGGTCTGGGATAGGAGACACGTACAGTGGGAGCTTGTGGTTCAGGTGAGTGGCAAATAAGTCTACATGAGGTGTGAACCACTTCTGGCAGATCTGTTTGAACACCTGTGGGTGCAGAGACCATTCTGTTGACTGCACTTGGTTGGACTTGGACAGTAGGTAGGCCATCACATTCAGGCACCCTGGAATGTGCCTGGCTTTCAATGTTATGTGGTAGTGATGGCACCAGGTCATGATCTTCCACAGGAGAGCGCACATCTCTGCTGAGTGTGTTCCTCCTTGTTTGTTGATGTAGGCTACCACTGTTGAGTTGTCCGTCGCAACTAGCACTGTTTGATTCTGGCACTGGTCCTTGAAGTCTCGAAGGGCCAGGGAGACCGCCTTCAATTCTAGGACATTTATGTGTAGCCTTTTTTCCCGATCTGACCACAGACCCTTTGTAAAATTTTGGTCTAAGTGAGCGCCCCAACCTTCGTTTGAGGCGTCGGTAAAGAGTTGGATACTGTGGTCTTTGGGATGAAGGTCTGCACCTTTCATCACGTTTGAGGGATTTTGCCACCAATCTAGGTGGGCTGCAATGGTTTCTGTCCAAGGAAGGAGGTTGTCCAGCGACTGAGGACTGAGTTAGGTCTACCACCGCCTGAGTGTTCACTTGGGCTTCCTCCTGAGACTGTCAGCCAGTCGTCCAGGTATTGCTGAATTCTGAGTCCTCTTGAGAGGGCCATTAGTTTCACTTCCTTTACGATCATTGTAAAGACCTGGGGGGCTGTGGCCAGCCCGAACGGGAGGGAGGTGAACTGGAACACCTGAGTCTTGTAGCAAAACCTTCCTTCTGTCCAAGGAAGGAGGTT
Organism: Sabellastarte sp. h YS-2021; assembly: GCA_964017235.1. Lineage (NCBI taxonomy): Eukaryota > Metazoa > Annelida > Polychaeta > Sabellida > Sabellidae > Sabellastarte > Sabellastarte sp. h YS-2021. The sequence goes on from OZ024933.1 coordinate 70,835,546, forward strand.
GTCCAGCGACTGAGGACTGAGTTAGGTCTACCACCGCCTGAGTGTTCACTTGGGCTTCCGTTAGTTTCACTTCCTTTACGATCATTGTAAAGACCTGGGGGGCTGTGGCCAGCCCGAACGGGAGGGAGGTGAACTGGAACACCTGAGTCTTGTAGCAAGGTATTTCCTTGAGTTTGGGTGGATGGGGATGTGTAGGTAAGCGTCCGACAGATCTATCGACGATACCCACTCCCCTGGAATCGGGGAAGTCCTGATGGACTCTGGAGTTTCCATTTTGAAGTTGAGCCTGCTTAAGTCTATGACTGGCCTCCACCTTTGGTGAGGCTTGGGTACTAGGAACAGGCGACTGTAAAACCCGAGAGATTTTACATTTTCCACCCTTTCGATAGTGTTCTTTGACAGGAGAGACTGGATACAAGTGGCCAAGGCTTGGTCTTTTTGTTGGGCCTTGTACTTTGACAGAATCACAGGAAATCTGATCAAGTTTGGCTTTGAACGGAATGGCAGAACGTAGCCATTGGTGATAATGTTTAACACGTTTTGAGAACATTTGTTTGTTAGCCAGTCTCTCCTGAAAGAACGGAGGCGACCTCCTACTGGTGGACTGAGTGAGGCTTTGGAGGAGTCATTGGGAAGGGGGGTTTCCACGCCGCCTTCCCCTATTGTGGGGTCGAAAACGACCCCTGGAGCCTCTGAAGTTGGGTTTTCCTCTTCCCGAGGGAAAGGATTGGTTACTGCTTTGAGAGGTATTGCCCCCATAGGGGCGTTTCCTGTAGGAGCCTCTTTTCTTGTGGGGACCACGAAAGGGCTTATTCTGGTAGGGTGCGAAACCCTGAGAATCTTCTCACCTTCCTTCACGAGTTGAGACTCGAACAAGGACGGGTCCCAAAAGGATGAGTTCCTAAGTTCTTGACGTCTCGTCTCTCCTAACTGTGGATGTAATAGAGTCATCTCGGCTTCGCGCCTAAGCAAGCCGGTATTAGCCATAGAATATAACTCCCTCTGGAGAATATGGGCTAGAGATTTGCTGAGACAGGTGAGGGCCCTGTGTTGAACAAGAACTGTCTTGTTCCAGAATTCCATGTACTCAGCGACTTCCTCATATCCGCGCTTTGCCGCTTTCTCAGGATTGGCACCTTTCTGGATCTGAGATTTAATCTTCTTGACAGTTGACTTGATGCTATGTTGGCATTTTTCCAAAGAAGCATTGCAAGAAGAAGAAGTTTTGGCAAATGCAGCGGTGAAGTTGAGGGTTGAGATATTTTGTCTAGCCTGATGTTCCAGCTCCTTGAGAACTGGTAGGGGAACTCTGGCTACTGGGGCCCCAGGAGGTCTAGGAGTAATACAGATCTTGGCAAAGTCTGTATTCAACTCCTGAATTTTATCCTGAAATGTGGGCTGTCCCACCTTGTACCACTTTGAAGTGGAAGGAGGAGGCTTGACATATTTGCCCTCAGATAAATTGGCAGCCTTAAAGTCATGTTGAAATTTATCAAAGGCGTCCTTGATAACTGAGCTAAGGGGTAGAATAGAGGAAGGACCTCTAGGTCTGAGCTCTTGACGGCCTTTTTCATCATCCAGACCCAATACTGAAGTTGAAGACCTAGGCATAGATTCCCTGGGGTCAGGGAGAGAGAGAATACGCCTGAAGGTGTCTACTTCTTCAGAGTATTGTGAGGGAATGTCAGACAGAGCTACTTCCCTATAATAAGGGGGGTCTGGATCATGTTGTGGGAGGTCTTGATCAGAAGCTGTTCCCGAGGGCTGAGCCCTAGAGTGCTTAGAAGACCTGTGTCTGGCTACAGGGGACTGATCTTCCTCTGAAGAAAATGACACATATCTAGACCTTGATTTGTGTTTGCTCTTGTCAGAGTGTTTTTTAGGTCTAGAAGAAGGAATCCGAGGGTGATCGGAATCTTCACGTAGTTAGTCCGAGGCAGAGCTCGGGTCAACTGGCTGCTTATGGCTTTGCTTTTTGTGAGAGTACGAGACCTCTTCGGGATGACCCTCAGAGGGGGCAACGTACTGATCTGAGGTATCTTGGTTGAGTACTAGTACCAGATCTCGGCGGGGGTAAATCCAGATGGGCAGCATTGTTACTGGACGAGCCAGGTTTGGAAGCAGGAAGCGAGGATTCTACCTCAACTTTCTTTTTTGTGGCCAACTCCTCTCGGAGTGACTGAAACGCTTCCAACATGGATGCCTGGAAGGAACCCATTTGCTGCTGTAAATGTATATTTAAGGAATCACCCAGGGATTTCTCAAGATTTTTCTGGATTTTATTTTGCAAAGCTGTACCTGGGGTGGGTGGGACAGACTTGGCTGGGGTCTTTAAAGACAAGGAACTGAAGGCGAGAGGTTGAGGATGGGGGGGTGAGGTAAATAGATTATCAGCAGCACTCTCGAGGTCTGCATTTGATCCAGTGAAGGAATCCCCGTCGCCTTCACCCAAAAGATCTAGTTCATCATCTTTGGAACTAGTTTCCGCTTTTTGCTTTTTTAAATAACGTTTCCTGTTCTGTATTTTTTGCAACTGTTCATCTGAAAAAGACGTACAGATTTGACAGGGAGTTTCGAAGGTGACACAGGGGTCGTCTCCCTTGCCAGCCTCCCTACAGGTAGGGCAGTAGTTATGTTGGTCGAAACTGAAGCAAATGTGGTGGCATTTCTGAGCTCTCGGTTTGTCTTTATTTGCTTGATGGAGAGACATTTTATACGCAATAAAAGACGTACAATATAATTGCCTGCACCGAGGAAAACTCAAAACACACGAAAGCAAGAAAAATACTTATCCTGTGAAAATTAAAATTTTACAGAATGATCTATGATATATATTACAAGAAATATGCAAATATTAGCCTCCAACAATAAGTAAAAACTGAGAAAAAAATGAAAATGTCTGTATATTTACAAACTGCTACCAGTCAATTGTGGCCAACGAGAAAGTAGGGCGATTGGTCAGAAGTTATCACGTGACGACAACTACCAGTATATCCGGTGGCTAACAAGAACGATCTTTTTTTCTAAGACGTTGGCCCCGGGTGTGACAACCCGAGAACAGCATTAAGTCCCACATGGTAAGCTATTGTAGTGTAATAAAATCTATAAATTACTAATAATTAGAGATTCAAAACATGCTGCAAGCAGAAATTACCGTTGCCTTTTATTTTCTGCTACCCAGTTATCAATTGAATTTTCATATGAAATAGTGATTTTATCTATCGAGACAAAACAACTTAAACTCCAAACTAAGTAATGTTCACTTATTCGGATAATCTGTGTCATCTCAATCATCCTGACAGGACTTTAGCACATGACAATTAGTGCTTCCGCGAGCCGTCAAAATACCAACTCGAGTTTCATGAATCACCGACGAGTCAACTCGATTTGAACTCGAGTCAATAATAATATTTCAAAACACCCAAACCGTAAATATATATGAACTAATATTATTCCTTTCATAATGAAATCTATTTTTAACCCTATTCCAACAAAATTTATCATATTTTACCTGCAAAATAAAGATCAACATTCTCGCCATGTTGAGAAATAAAACGGACGTTTTGATTGGTTGTTTTTTCCAGGTAAGATATATGGAGAGATATCATTGGCTTTACGTCGTAATAGATATATATGAAGGAAAATATTAAGTAAACAAGTCAAAATATGCTTTTATTGCATCTTTGTACACTGGCAAGTGGTTTATTTATATAATCTTTGAGTATTTTAATGGAACTCGAGTTTGCAATAAGACAAACTCACGTTCACGAGTTGAACAAAAATGATATGAAACTCGAGTTGGCGAGTTATCACGAGAGCACTAATGACAATATATCAAAAACATATTTAACGGACGTAAAAACAGAGTATAATTGAATTTACCTCTCCCAGTGGGGGATACTTGAGCACTGCAGTCTTTCTCTCCTTGCCATCCAAGTACACAGTGACCTGGCTCTGACCAAACAGTCGCTTACCATAGACATGTGAGATGGCCACTGAATGCCACTGGCTGTCAGTAATTGGGCAGTCAGTGAGAGCCAGGCTCAGAAACTCTTTCTTTATACAAACAGCCACCACCAGCACACCTTCCACTGTAAAGAAAGCCTCAAACCCACTGCCTGAATCACTGGTCACACTGAAACAGAGGACAGATGGGTTATCAATACATCTAGTCACCACCAGCACACCTTCCACTGTAAAGAAAGCCTCAAACCCACTGCCTGAATCACTGGTCACACTGAAACAGAGGACAGATGGGTTATCAATACATCTAGTCACCACCAGCACACCTTCCACTGTAAAGAAAGCCTCAAACCCACTGCCTGAATCACTGGTCACACTGAAACAGAGGACAGATGAGTTATCAATACATCTAGTCACCACCAGCACACCTTCCACTGTAAAGAAAGCCTCAAACCCACTGCCTGAATCACTGGTCACACTGAAACAGAGGACAGATGAGTTATCAATACATCTAGTCACCACCAGCACACCTTCCACTGTAAAGAAAGCCTCAAACCCACTGCCTGAATCACTGGTCACACTGAAACAGAGGACAGATGAGTTATCAATACATCTAGTCACCACCAGCACACCTTCTACTGTAAAGAAAGCCTCAAACCCACTGCCTGAATCACTGGTCACACTTAAGGGCAAGAAAACAGCCCTTCTTGATATAAAGATTACATGAAAATACAAGAGGGAAAAACTCACTACCCACAAAGAGCATTCCAATACCCTGGCTACTGGAAGGATGACTTTCAAAAATTTGAGTTAACAGTGACACTGAGACAGCTATAAGGAATCACAGCCTTTTTCATATTAACTGTTTGCCAAAAAATTGCATTTCTTTAACAAAGATTGCAAATCCGATTCGCTTTCATTCATAACAATATGGAAGTTTGTTACTAAAAATTCAAACTCATTATAAAAGAACTGACTTGTAATTGTCAAAGTCACAAGTTACACACATCTAGTTTTCTAGTAACAGCTCCATTCACTTTAACATATTTTCACTTTAACATACTGTCTTGTAATAAGGTTTCAGACCTACCTGTAGAGTTGTCTCCTGACAAAGTCTGCCCCTCTAGTGAGGAGTGAGGCATCATTGTCCAGACAAAGCCACCCAAAGAACCCAAACCCCTGACCTGGCCATTTACCTGTACAGAAAACATAGACACACCTGTCAATATTACAACCCTGAAACATAACTGAGCACACCTGGCCACTTATTTTCAACATACAACAAAGAATACCTGCTACTCTAGTCTAGTGGGTAAGAAACTTGCTTCAGAACACAGAGGAGATGGGGTTGATACCTGGTACAAATAGATACATAGTGGCTTGGCCAATTACCTATAATGACGGTTCTGTCTGACTGGGTTCTATTCTTTCAGTTAGGGCAATGTTAGTCACTATAGAGCTTGGGCTGTACTTGTGTGTGTGTGTGTGTGTGTGTGTGTGTGTGTGTGTGTGTGTGTGTGTGTGTGTGTGTGTGTGTGGGGGGGGGGGGGGGGGGAATTGGTCAAATAGCATTCTGAGTCCTGTAGTAAAAAGGGCATTGTGCCAAGTAAAAATTACAACAGAAAAATAAATAACTGCCTTTTACAATATTAAGGTACTTATCTCACTATTTACAAAACATAAATCCAGTACACATCTCCCATTTTATGCAATCCCCTGTAACCCTTTCAGGGTAAGTTTAACAGCTCAAGGCACAGTGGATCTGCTATTACTTGAGCTGCAGAAAATTTTAACCAGAAATAGAAAATATAGTTTTTATTCCAAGCCATTGACTAAAACCTAGGCCAGTGATTTATACACCTGGTAGTTTTATATTGTAGTAGGAACTGTCATTTTTTATGAAGTTTACCAATGTTTCCCACTGTGATTCCTGCATCTTCAGTCTGGAAGTCAAAGTAGTGTAGGGCTGATTCACGCTCACTCTTTCTTGCCATGGCTGAAACATGTAGAACACAAATGTCAAACCACAATCAAATTTCAATTCCTTCTACCTGTTCATCTAACAATGGAGCTAACTTGAAAGCCATTTTCAAAAAAATACACCTGTGACTTATCAGACATGGCATGTACAAAGCGTATAAAGTAACAAATACAGCTGTGACTCACATGACATGGCATACATGAGCTGTATATAGAAACAAGTACAGCAGAACATTGATTATCTGACCCTCTATTATACAAATTTTAAATTACCTCAAATCCCCTGGCCAAACTTCATTTAAGTCTGTCATTTAAGCCCTTCTATTATTCATCCAAACTTATTGTTACTACACCAAGAGGTAGTGGTTGGACCGGTTCTGAAAATAAAAACCGATTTCCGGGGCTTTGAAACCGAACGAAATCCGGTATTTCGAAAGTGTGCAGAGATATGGTGAAAATTTTTACGCAAGCGTACATGAGCAATATTTCTCAAGAGGAAATATGGATTCGCGAGATATTTTGAAGTTTGTAAACTTCATTTACCATGAATATAAAGTAAAAATGTAAGCTGTTTCCTCAAATATATACGTTCTTTATTGTTTTGACAAAGTATTAACCAGTAGAAAGCCTAATATAATGACGTTTTCAATAACCGGTTCTTAAATATTCTTTGCGGATTTCGTCATTTCTACCTAAACGAAACGAAATGCGGTTTACCGTTCACACCACTACCAAGAAGGTTGCTAATCAAGGTTTCATTGCACATAGTGACTCACCTGTCATGGCATGTATGAGTTGTACAAAGTAATAAACAGAGCTGTGACTTGTCCGACATTGCATGCACAAGGTGTACAAAGTAACAACTAGAGCTGTGACTCACCCGACATGGCATGTATGAGTTGTACAAAGTAATAAACAGAGCTGTGACTTGTCTGACATTGCATGCACAAGGTGTACAAAGTAACAACTAGAGCTGTGACTCACCCGACATGGCATGTATGAGTTGTACAAAGTAATAAACAGAGCTGTGACTTGTCCGACATTGCATGCACAAGGTGTACAAAGTAACAACTAGAGCTGTGACTCACCCGACATGGCATGTATGAGTTGTACAAAGTAATAAACAGAGCTGTGACTTGTCTGACATTGCATGCACAAGGTGTACAAAGTAACAACTAGAGCTGTGACTCACCCGACATGGCATGTATGAGTTGCGAGTGGAACCTCTTCTGTTCCTCCCCGTCCTCAGGTTTAAGCAGTCTGACCAACTGTTTGAGTTCGACTGAGGTGATGGACAACATGCCCAGACACTCCACCACACCAATCAGGTTCACCACTGCCTTACTGTTGATCTGTTTCTCCCGCTTCAATACCTCCAGAATCGCACGCAGAATGCCATCATTACAGCACTGCATGCGGTTATGGTTACCTTGGCAACACACCTGAAAGGAATGATTGTAATAAGTACAGCAATAGTTTCCTTCAAACGATGCAGAAATCAAAGATTGTTACCTAATTATTCCGGACACTGTACATCCAAATCTATCCCATTCCCAACAACTTTTTGTATTGTCCTCCAGAGAATACAATCAGAGACACACCTACCATACAGGGTGGGAAAATAGCATTGAAACCATGAAATATAAATAAGCTGAAAAAAATACAAAGATATGGAGTCTTTCAGAAAAGACAGTATAAGTTATGTAAAGGTGCAGGAGAAGTAACACGTCAGGTAAAGTGTTTGTAAAGTATCAAACCAACACAATTTAATAGCAAGATTACTTCATTAATTTGTAAAATAGAAGTTATGATGCTGTAAAACCATAATGCTGCATACCTGTCACACCTTGACACTGCAAACCTACTCTCCCCAATCAATGTCCCTACCAAGGATCAACTTCCTACACCATTCACTTTCCAAGATGGATTAGATTTAAAGGTTAGGGTTAAAGATCAAAACAAGGTCACACCATGTAAATACACATCTACACAGCTCAACTAATGGCCCCACCAAGTATAAGCATCCTATGCCTCATGGTTTCTGAGATACAGCCGGAAAAGATTTTGTCCAATGAATGTCATATGTGAAAACAATACCATGACAGTGTTTCAAGGCTGTGGGACAAAATTATTCTCAAGATTTAAATTTATTTATTGTCTTTTCTTACCACACAAAGGTATGTGATCACATACGCAAGAGTGTATTTTTAAGTCAACTACTTGATTCAGACTGTAAAGTTTTGCTGTAGTTTCTTAGACATAAGTGTGTTAAGGAAATATTTAAATTAAGCCAACCAGGATCTGAGTGAAGTACCTATGTTTGACTTAAACACAAAAGCTCTACCAGATTTTATTTGTCCGTGTACCTGTTTGAGGCAGTCAGATAGCCAGAGCTGCAGGTCATGTGACTGTATGTCAGGCAACCACTGTATGAGCATTAGTGCAGCCTGCGTGTTACGTATGATGTAAAACTGGCGTGGTTCATACACGTCTTCCACAACCAGACCCAGTACAGTCTGTAGCAGCTCCCGGGATGGCTGGCCAAGGCTCTTCAGTGCCTCCACAAAGCGCCAGTATCCAATCTTCTCCCGAAATTTCTCCTTTGCCACATTAGAGCCCGTCATCACAGACTTCATCACCCGTAGAATGGCCATAGCCAACCCCTGGGCCTTGGTCCCTGTGGGCAAGAAAGAAGAAATATTAAAATCACACAACACTGGTGAGCATTGGTTTTCGGGGCATACTGGGTTCCACTGACTTCATCACCCACCAAAACACCATTACCAAGCCCTGGGGTTTGGTCTCTATGAGAATGACTATGTAAGATTTATTCTTATTTTGTGCATGTTAAGGCAAGAAAGAAGAATGACTAAAGAGAAAATTTTGGGAATCATTCGTAAAGTTATCAGAATCTTACATCTAAAAGCAATTTACATGGAGATAAAATAACTGAAAATCTGGAAGAATTAAAAGAGGTTAATGCATACATAAACACTGAGGTGGGCTGAAATTTAATCAAAGGATGGAACTTGCAAATGTCTCCATACAAACATGAACAACTGGCCAGATTACATGTAAATTGATATTCTGATGTATATTCTCATGATTAACCAAACATGTCAACTATTAATTCAATACATATGTAAAGAAATAAAGCAAAAATCTTTAAAATTCCCATGAACTAAACAAGAGGAGAGTGCCCGTGAACGGGCACTGTGTCAGCTGACAGAATGTTTTTGATTTGTGATGGTGATAATGAGAGGAAAGCATAATTATCAGGGAAAGGGCTGTACAGAAATACAGTAAATGGTAACTGAACACATGTTCGAAAGATATTCCGAAGCTGACAGAAGAAAACGACAAAAAAGTTGTGCCCTGCAAAAGGTATTATGAAATAAAGTAACTAGGTAATTGTTTAAGGGTAAAAAGTAGGTTAAAAATATTTAAAGAAATACTATAAATGCAATATCCTCGTTCCACCATGAAGAAGGGGTCCAAAGGTCAAATCTGACCATACCAAAAGATTCCCAGCCAAAGAATTTAGGATGGTTTACCATCCCAAACCTCTCGGACCAATAATAAGTGAGTTATAGGCACTTTTTAAGTTTGGCTATCCTTGTTTGACCTTGAAGGAGGGGGTCCAAGGTCAAATCCGACCACACAAAAAAATTCCCAGCCCATGATTTCCTGTAGCTTGTTTACCATCCCAAACTTGTAGGACCAATAATAAGCGAGTTCTAAGCAATTGTAAGTTTGGCTATCCTCAACTGCCCTTGAAGGAGGGGTCCCAGGTCAAATCTGACCACACCAAAAGAATCCCAGCCCATGATTTCCTATATGTTGGTTTACCATCCCAAACCTCCAAGACCAATAATACGCGAGTTATAAGCACTTTAAGTTTGGCTATCTTCGTTTGACCTGGAAGGAGGGGGTCCAAGGTCAAATCCGACCACACAAAAACATTCCCAGCCCATGATTTCCTGTAGCTTGTTTACCATCCCAAACTTGTAGGACCAATAATAAGCGAGTTCTAAGCAATTGTAAGTTTGGCTATCCTCAACTGCCCTTGAAGGAGGGGTCCCAGGTCAAATCCGACCACACCAAAAGATTCCCAGCCCATGATTTTCTATAGGTTGGTTTTCCATTCGAAACCTCTAGGACCAATAATAAGTGAGTTATAAGCACTTTTAAGTTTGGCTATCCTCATTTGACCTTGAAGGAGGGGTCCAAGGTGAAATCCGACCACACCAAAAAATTCCCAGCTCATGATTTTCTATAGGTTGGTTTTCATTCCAACCTCTGGGACCAATAATAAGCGAGTTATAAGCACTTTTATTTTTGGCTATCCTCATTTGACCTTGAAGGAGGGTTCCAAGGTCAAATCGGACCATATTAACAGATTCCCAGCCCATGATTTCCCACAGGTTGGATACAATGATTTACTCAACAGTGAGAACCTGAAAGAAGCTATTGCTCAGCTATCCCATGACATAGAGGTCTGCAATTTCACTATGTTATAGCTGACCAAAACGTCTGTGAATAACATATTTAACAAAATACTGTAAATGTAATAATTTTCAAGTTACAACTGATTTACTCAAGAGTGAGAACCTCAAAGTAACTATTACTCAGCTATGCAATGAGCTACATGTCTGAATTTTTGCTCTGTTATAGCTGACCTAAAAGTAGCTGAACAACATATTTAAGCAAAATACTGTAAATGCAATAGTTTTCAAGTTACAACTGATTTACTCAATAGTGAGAACCAGAAAATAGCTATTGCTCCGCTATGCCATGAGCTATAGGTCTGTAATTTCACTATGTTATAGCTAACCCAAAAGTAGGTGAACAATATATTTTAACAAAATACTCCAAATGCAATATTTTTCAAGTTATAGCTGATTTACTCAACAGTCAGTGCCTGAGAACAGCTATTGCTCAGTTGTGCCAGGAGCTACAGGTCTGTAATTTTACTATGTTATAGCTGACCCAAAAGTAGCTAAATAACATATTTGCACAAATTTCTGTAAAGGCAATAGTTTTCCAATTACAACTGATTTACTCAACAGTGAGAACTTCAAAGTAGCTATTACTCAGCTATGCAATGAGCCACAGGTCTGGAACTTTACTATGTTATAGCTGACCCCAAAATAGGTGAATAACATATTGAAACAAAATACTCTAAATGCAATAGTTTTCAAGTTATAAGTGATTTACTCAACAGTGACAACCTAAAAGTAGCTATTACTCAGCTATGCCATGAGCTACAGGTCTGAAATTTTACTATGTTATAGCTGACCCAAAAGTAGCTGAATAACATATTTATACTAAATTCTCTAAATGCAATAGTTTTCAAATTACAAGTGATTTACTCAACATTGAGAACTTCAAAGTAGCTATTACTCAGCTATGCAATGAGTCACGGGTCTGGAACTTCACTATGTTATAGCTGACCCAAAAATAGGTGAATAACATATTGAAACAAAATACTGTAAATGCAATAATTTCCAAGTTATAAGCGATTTACTCAACAGTGATAACCTAAAAGTAGCTATTACTCAGCTATGCCATGAGCTACAGGTCTGAAATTTTACTATGTTATAGCTGACCCAAAAGTAGGTGAACAACATATTTAAGCAAAATACTGTAAATGCAATAGTTTTCAAGTTACAACTGATTTACTCAACAGTGATGACCTAAAAGAAGCTATTACTCAGCTATGCCATGAGCTACAGGTCTGAAATTTTACTATGTTATAGTTGACCCAAAAGTAGCTGAATAACATATTTATACTAAATTCTCTAAATGCAATAGTTTTCCAATTACAACTGATTTACTCAATAGTGAGAACCTCAAAGTAGTTATTACTCAGCTATGCAATGAGCTACAGGTCTGAAATTTCACTATGTTATAGCTGACCCAAAAGTAGGTGAACAACATATCAAAGCAAAATACTGTAAATGTAATAGTTTTCAAGTTACAACTGATTTACTCAATAGTGATGACCTAAAAGTAGCTATTACTCAGCTATGCCATGAGCTACAGGTCTGAAATTTTACTATGTTATAGCTGACCCAAAAGTAGGTGAACAACATATTTAAGCAAAATACTGTAAATGCAATAGTTTTCAAGTTACAACTGATTTACTCAATAGTGATGACCTAAAAGTAGCTATTACTCAGCTATGCCATGAGCTACAGGTCTGTAATTTCACTATGTTATAGCTGACCCAAAAGTAGCTGAATAACATATTTATACGAAATTCTCTAAATGCAATAGTTTTCAAATTACAAGTGATTTACTCAACATTGAGAACTTCAAAGTAGCTATTACTCAGCTATGCAATGAGTCACGGGTCTGGAACTTCACTATGTTATAGCTGACCCAAAAATAGGTGAATAACATATTGAAACAAAATACTGTAAATGCAATAATTTCCAAGTTATAAGCGATTTACTCAACAGTGATAACCTAAAAGTAGCTATTACTCAGCTATGCCATGAGCTACAGGTCTGAAATTTTACTATGTTATAGCTGACCCAAAAGTAGGTGAACAACATATTTAAGCAAAATACTGTAAATGCAATAGTTTTCAAGTTACAACTGATTTACTCAATAGTGATGACCTAAAAGTACCTATTACTCAGCTATGCCATGAGCTACAGGTCTGTAATTTCACTATGTTATAGCTGACCCAAAAGTAGCTGAATAACATATTTATACGAAATTCTCTAAATGCAATAGTTTTCCAATTACAACTGATTTACTCAATAGTGAGAACCTCAAAGTAGTTATTACTCAGCTATGCAATGAGCTACAGGTCTGAAATTTCACTATGTTATAGCTGACCCAAAAGTAGGTAAACAACATATTAAAGCAAAATACTGTAAATGTAATAGTTTTCAAGTTACAACTGATTTACTCAATAGTGATGACCTAAAAGTAGCTATTACTCAGCTATGCCATGAGCTACAGGTCTGAAATTTTACTATGTTATAGCTGACCCAAAAGTAGGTGAACAACATATTTAAGCAAAATACTGTAAATGCAATAGTTTTCAAGTTACAACTGATTTACTCAATAGTGATGACCTAAAAGTACCTATTACTCAGCTATGCCATGAGCTACAGGTCTGTAATTTCACTATGTTATAGCTGACCCAAAAGTAGCTGAATAACATATTTATACGAAATTCTCTAAATGCAATAGTTTTCCAATTACAACTGATTTACTCAATAGTGAGAACTTCAAAGTAGCTATTACTCAGCTATGCAATGAGCCACAGATCTGAAACTTCACTATGTTATAGCTGATCCCAAAATAGGTGAATAACATATTGAAACAAAATACTCTAAATGCAATAGTTTCCAAGTTATAAGCGATTTACTCAACAGTGATAACCTAAAAGTAGCTATTACTCCGCTATGCAATGAGTCACAGGTCTGGAACTTCACTATGTTATAGCTGACCCCAAAATAGGTGAATAACATATTGAAACAAAATACTCTAAATGCAATAATTTCCAAGTTATAAGCGATTTACTCAACAGTGATAACCTAAAAGTAGCTATTACTCAGCTATGCCATGAGCTACAGGTCTGAAATTTTACTATGTTATAGCTGACCCAAAAGTAGGTGAACAACATATTTAAGCAAAATACTGTAAATGCAATAGTTTTCAAGTTACAACTGATTTACTCAATAGTGATGACCTAAAAGTAGCTATTACTCAGCTATGCCATGAGCTACAGGTCTGAAATTTTACTATGTTATAGCTGACCCAAAAGTAGGTGAACAACATATTTAAGCAAAATACTGTAAATGCAATAGTTTTCAAGTTACAACTGATTTACTCAATAGTGATGACCTAAAAGTAGCTATTACTCAGCTATGCCATGAGCTACAGGTCTGAAATTTTACTATGTTATAGTTGACCCAAAAGTAGCTGAATAACATATTTATACTAAATTCTCTAAATGCAATAGTTTTCCAATTACAACTGATTTACTCAACAGTGATAACCTAAAAGTAGCTATTACTCAGCTATGCCATGAGCTACAGGTCTGAAATTTTACTATGTTATAGCTGACCCAAAAGTAGGTGAACAACATATTTAAGCAAAATACTGTAAATGCAATAGTTTTCAAGTTACAACTGATTTACTCAATAGTGATGACCTAAAAGTAGCTATTACTCAGCTATGCCATGAGCTACAGGTCTGTAATTTCACTATGTTATAGCTGACCCAAAAGTAGCTGAATAACATATTTATACGAAATTCTCTAAATGCAATAGTTTTCCAATTACAACTGATTTACTCAATAGTGAGAACTTCAAAGTAGCTATTACTCAGCTATGCAATGAGCCACAGATCTGAAACTTCACTATGTTATAGCTGATCCCAAAATAGGTGAATAACATATTGAAACAAAATACTCTAAATGCAATAGTTTCCAAGTTATAAGCGATTTACTCAACAGTGATAACCTAAAAGTAGCTATTACTCCGCTATGCAATGAGTCACAGGTCTGGAACTTCACTATGTTATAGCTGACCCCAAAATAGGTGAATAACATATTGAAACAAAATACTCTAAATGCAATAATTTCCAAGTTATAAGCGATTTACTCAACAGTGATAACCTAAAAGTAGCTATTACTCAGCTATGCCATGAGCTACAGGTCTGAAATTTTACTATGTTATAGCTGACCCAAAAGTAGGTGAACAACATATTTAAGCAAAATACTGTAAATGCAATAGTTTTCAAGTTACAACTGATTTACTCAATAGTGATGACCTAAAAGTAGCTATTACTCAGCTATGCCATGAGCTACAGGTCTGAAATTTTACTATGTTATAGCTGACCCAAAAGTAGGTGAACAACATATTTAAGCAAAATACTGTAAATGCAATAGTTTTCAAGTTACAACTGATTTACTCAATAGTGATGACCTAAAAGTAGCTATTACTCAGCTATGCCATGAGCTACAGGTCTGAAATTTTACTATGTTATAGCTGACCCAAAAGTAGCTGAATAACATATTTATACGAAATTCTTTAAATGCAATAGTTTTCCAATTACAACTGATTTACTCAACAGTGATAACCTAAAAGTAGCTATTACTCAGCTATGCCATGAGCTACAGGTCTGAAATTTTACTATGTTATAGCTGACCCAAAAGTAGGTGAACAACATATTTAAGCAAAATACTGTAAATGCAATAGTTTTCAAGTTACAACTGATTTACTCAACAGTGATGACCTAAAAGTAGCTATTACTCAGCTATGCCATGAGCTACAGGTCTGAAATTTTACTATGTTATAGCTGACCCAAAAGTAGGTGAACAACATATTTTAGCAAAATACTGTAAATGCAATAGTTTTCAAGTTACAACTGATTTACTCAATAGTGATGACCTAAAAGTAGCTATTACTCAGCTATGCCATGAGCTACAGGTCTGAAATTTTACTATGTTATAGTTGACCCAAAAGTAGCTGAACAACATATTTAAGCAAAATACTGTAAATGCAATAGTTTTCACGTTACAACTGATTTACTCAATAGTGATGACCTAAAAGTAGCTATTACTCAGCTATGCCATGAGCTACATGTCTGAAATTTTACTATGTTATAGCTGACCCAAAAGTAGGTGAACAACATATTTAAGCAAAATACTGTAAATGCAATAGTTTTCAAGTTACAACTGATTTACTCAATAGTGATGACCTAAAAGTAGCTATTACTCAGCTATGCCATGAGCTACAGGTCTGAAATTTTACTATGTTATAGTTGACCCAAAAGTAGCTGAATAACATATTTATACTAAATTCTCTAAATGCAATAGTTTTCCAATTACAACTGATTTACTCAACAGTGATAACCTAAAAGTAGCTATTACTCAGCTATGCCATGAGCTACAGGTCTGAAATTTTACTATGTTATAGCTGACCCAAAAGTAGGTGAACAACATATTTAAGCAAAATACTGTAAATGCAATAGTTTTCAAGTTACAACTGATTTACTCAATAGTGATGACCTAAAAGTAGCTATTACTCAGCTATGCCATGAGCTACAGGTCTGTAATTTCACTATGTTATAGCTGACCCAAAAGTAGCTGAATAACATATTTATACGAAATTCTCTAAATGCAATAGTTTTCCAATTACAACTGATTTACTCAATAGTGAGAACTTCAAAGTAGCTATTACTCAGCTATGCAATGAGCAACAGATCTGAAACTTCACTATGTTATAGCTGATCCCAAAATAGGTGAATAACATATTGAAACAAAATACTCTAAATGCAATAGTTTCCAAGTTATAAGCGATTTACTCAACAGTGATAACCTAAAAGTAGCTATTACTCCGCTATGCAATGAGTCACAGGTCTGGAACTTCACTATGTTATAGCTGACCCCAAAATAGGTGAATAACATATTGAAACAAAATACTCTAAATGCAATAATTTCCAAGTTATAAGCGATTTACTCAACAGTGATAACCTAAAAGTAGCTATTACTCAGCTATGCCATGAGCTACAGGTCTGAAATTTTACTATGTTATAGCTGACCCAAAAGTAGGTGAACAACATATTTAAGCAAAATACTGTAAATGCAATAGTTTTCAAGTTACAACTGATTTACTCAATAGTGATGACCTAAAAGTAGCTATTACTCAGCTATGCCATGAGCTACAGGTCTGAAATTTTACTATGTTATAGCTGACCCAAAAGTAGGTGAACAACATATTTAAGCAAAATACTGTAAATGCAATAGTTTTCAAGTTACAACTGATTTACTCAATAGTGATGACCTAAAAGTAGCTATTACTCAGCTATGCCATGAGCTACAGGTCTGAAATTTTACTATGTTATAGTTGACCCAAAAGTAGCTGAATAACATATTTATACTAAATTCTCTAAATGCAATAGTTTTCCAATTACAACTGATTTACTCAACAGTGATAACCTAAAAGTAGCTATTACTCAGCTATGCCATGAGCTACAGGTCTGAAATTTTACTATGTTATAGCTGACCCAAAAGTAGGTGAACAACATATTTAAGCAAAATACTGTAAATGCAATAGTTTTCAAGTTACAACTGATTTACTCAATAGTGATGACCTAAAAGTAGCTATTACTCAGCTATGCCATGAGCTACAGGTCTGTAATTTCACTATGTTATAGCTGACCCAAAAGTAGCTGAATAACATATTTATACGAAATTCTCTAAATGCAATAGTTTTCCAATTACAACTGATTTACTCAATAGTGAGAACTTCAAAGTAGCTATTACTCAGCTATGCAATGAGCCACAGATCTGAAACTTCACTATGTTATAGCTGATCCCAAAATAGGTGAATAACATATTGAAACAAAATACTCTAAATGCAATAGTTTCCAAGTTATAAGCGATTTACTCAACAGTGATAACCTAAAAGTAGCTATTACTCCGCTATGCAATGAGTCACAGGTCTGGAACTTCACTATGTTATAGCTGACCCCAAAATAGGTGAATAACATATTGAAACAAAATACTCTAAATGCAATAATTTCCAAGTTATAAGCGATTTACTCAACAGTGATAACCTAAAAGTAGCTATTACTCAGCTATGCCATGAGCTACAGGTCTGAAATTTTACTATGTTATAGCTGACCCAAAAGTAGGTGAACAACATATTTAAGCAAAATACTGTAAATGCAATAGTTTTCAAGTTACAACTGATTTACTCAATAGTGATGACCTAAAAGTAGCTATTACTCAGCTATGCCATGAGCTACAGGTCTGAAATTTTACTATGTTATAGCTGACCCAAAAGTAGGTGAACAACATATTTAAGCAAAATACTGTAAATGCAATAGTTTTCAAGTTACAACTGATTTACTCAATAGTGATGACCTAAAAGTAGCTATTACTCAGCTATGCCATGAGCTACAGGTCTGAAATTTTACTATGTTATAGTTGACCCAAAAGTAGCTGAATAACATATTTATACTAAATTCTCTAAATGCAATAGTTTTCCAATTACAACTGATTTACTCAACAGTGATAACCTAAAAGTAGCTATTACTCAGCTATGCCATGAGCTACAGGTCTGAAATTTTACTATGTTATAGCTGACCCAAAAGTAGGTGAACAACATATTTAAGCAAAATACTGTAAATGCAATAGTTTTCAAGTTACAACTGATTTACTCAATAGTGATGACCTAAAAGTAGCTATTACTCAGCTATGCCATGAGCTACAGGTCTGTAATTTCACTATGTTATAGCTGACCCAAAAGTAGCTGAATAACATATTTATACGAAATTCTCTAAATGCAATAGTTTTCCAATTACAACTGATTTACTCAATAGTGAGAACTTCAAAGTAGCTATTACTCAGCTATGCAATGAGCCACAGATCTGAAACTTCACTATGTTATAGCTGATCCCAAAATAGGTGAATAACATATTGAAACAAAATACTCTAAATGCAATAGTTTCCAAGTTATAAGCGATTTACTCAACAGTGATAACCTAAAAGTAGCTATTACTCCGCTATGCAATGAGTCACAGGTCTGGAACTTCACTATGTTATAGCTGACCCCAAAATAGGTGAATAACATATTGAAACAAAATACTCTAAATGCAATAATTTCCAAGTTATAAGCGATTTACTCAACAGTGATAACCTAAAAGTAGCTATTACTCAGCTATGCCATGAGCTACAGGTCTGAAATTTTACTATGTTATAGCTGACCCAAAAGTAGGTGAACAACATATTTAAGCAAAATACTGTAAATGCAATAGTTTTCAAGTTACAACTGATTTACTCAATAGTGATGACCTAAAAGTAGCTATTACTCAGCTATGCCATGAGCTACAGGTCTGAAATTTTACTATGTTATAGCTGACCCAAAAGTAGGTGAACAACATATTTAAGCAAAATACTGTAAATGCAATAGTTTTCAAGTTACAACTGATTTACTCAATAGTGATGACCTAAAAGTAGCTATTACTCAGCTATGCCATGAGCTACAGGTCTGAAATTTTACTATGTTATAGCTGACCCAAAAGTAGCTGAATAACATATTTATACGAAATTCTTTAAATGCAATAGTTTTCCAATTACAACTGATTTACTCAACAGTGATAACCTAAAAGTAGCTATTACTCAGCTATGCCATGAGCTACAGGTCTGAAATTTTACTATGTTATAGCTGACCCAAAAGTAGGTGAACAACATATTTAAGCAAAATACTGTAAATGCAATAGTTTTCAAGTTACAACTGATTTACTCAACAGTGATGACCTAAAAGTAGCTATTACTCAGCTATGCCATGAGCTACAGGTCTGAAATTTTACTATGTTATAGCTGACCCAAAAGTAGGTGAACAACATATTTTAGCAAAATACTGTAAATGCAATAGTTTTCAAGTTACAACTGATTTACTCAATAGTGATGACCTAAAAGTAGCTATTACTCAGCTATGCCATGAGCTACAGGTCTGAAATTTTACTATGTTATAGTTGACCCAAAAGTAGCTGAACAACATATTTAAGCAAAATACTGTAAATGCAATAGTTTTCACGTTACAACTGATTTACTCAATAGTGATGACCTAAAAGTAGCTATTACTCAGCTATGCCATGAGCTACATGTCTGAAATTTTACTATGTTATAGCTGACCCAAAAGTAGGTGAACAACATATTTAAGCAAAATACTGTAAATGCAATAGTTTTCAAGTTACAACTGATTTACTCAATAGTGATGACCTAAAAGTAGCTATTACTCAGCTATGCCATGAGCTACAGGTCTGAAATTTTACTATGTTATAGTTGACCCAAAAGTAGCTGAATAACATATTTATACTAAATTCTCTAAATGCAATAGTTTTCCAATTACAACTGATTTACTCAACAGTGATAACCTAAAAGTAGCTATTACTCAGCTATGCCATGAGCTACAGGTCTGAAATTTTACTATGTTATAGCTGACCCAAAAGTAGGTGAACAACATATTTAAGCAAAATACTGTAAATGCAATAGTTTTCAAGTTACAACTGATTTACTCAATAGTGATGACCTAAAAGTAGCTATTACTCAGCTATGCCATGAGCTACAGGTCTGTAATTTCACTATGTTATAGCTGACCCAAAAGTAGCTGAATAACATATTTATACGAAATTCTCTAAATGCAATAGTTTTCCAATTACAACTGATTTACTCAATAGTGAGAACTTCAAAGTAGCTATTACTCAGCTATGCAATGAGCAACAGATCTGAAACTTCACTATGTTATAGCTGATCCCAAAATAGGTGAATAACATATTGAAACAAAATACTCTAAATGCAATAGTTTCCAAGTTATAAGCGATTTACTCAACAGTGATAACCTAAAAGTAGCTATTACTCCGCTATGCAATGAGTCACAGGTCTGGAACTTCACTATGTTATAGCTGACCCCAAAATAGGTGAATAACATATTGAAACAAAATACTCTAAATGCAATAATTTCCAAGTTATAAGCGATTTACTCAACAGTGATAACCTAAAAGTAGCTATTACTCAGCTATGCCATGAGCTACAGGTCTGAAATTTTACTATGTTATAGCTGACCCAAAAGTAGGTGAACAACATATTTAAGCAAAATACTGTAAATGCAATAGTTTTCAAGTTACAACTGATTTACTCAATAGTGATGACCTAAAAGTAGCTATTACTCAGCTATGCCATGAGCTACAGGTCTGAAATTTTACTATGTTATAGCTGACCCAAAAGTAGGTGAACAACATATTTAAGCAAAATACTGTAAATGCAATAGTTTTCAAGTTACAACTGATTTACTCAATAGTGATGACCTAAAAGTAGCTATTACTCAGCTATGCCATGAGCTACAGGTCTGAAATTTTACTATGTTATAGTTGACCCAAAAGTAGCTGAATAACATATTTATACTAAATTCTCTAAATGCAATAGTTTTCCAATTACAACTGATTTACTCAACAGTGATAACCTAAAAGTAGCTATTACTCAGCTATGCCATGAGCTACAGGTCTGAAATTTTACTATGTTATAGCTGACCCAAAAGTAGGTGAACAACATATTTAAGCAAAATACTGTAAATGCAATAGTTTTCAAGTTACAACTGATTTACTCAATAGTGATGACCTAAAAGTAGCTATTACTCAGCTATGCCATGAGCTACAGGTCTGTAATTTCACTATGTTATAGCTGACCCAAAAGTAGCTGAATAACATATTTATACGAAATTCTCTAAATGCAATAGTTTTCCAATTACAACTGATTTACTCAATAGTGAGAACTTCAAAGTAGCTATTACTCAGCTATGCAATGAGCCACAGATCTGAAACTTCACTATGTTATAGCTGATCCCAAAATAGGTGAATAACATATTGAAACAAAATACTCTAAATGCAATAGTTTCCAAGTTATAAGCGATTTACTCAACAGTGATAACCTAAAAGTAGCTATTACTCCGCTATGCAATGAGTCACAGGTCTGGAACTTCACTATGTTATAGCTGACCCCAAAATAGGTGAATAACATATTGAAACAAAATACTCTAAATGCAATAATTTCCAAGTTATAAGCGATTTACTCAACAGTGATAACCTAAAAGTAGCTATTACTCAGCTATGCCATGAGCTACAGGTCTGAAATTTTACTATGTTATAGCTGACCCAAAAGTAGGTGAACAACATATTTAAGCAAAATACTGTAAATGCAATAGTTTTCAAGTTACAACTGATTTACTCAATAGTGATGACCTAAAAGTAGCTATTACTCAGCTATGCCATGAGCTACAGGTCTGAAATTTTACTATGTTATAGCTGACCCAAAAGTAGGTGAACAACATATTTAAGCAAAATACTGTAAATGCAATAGTTTTCAAGTTACAACTGATTTACTCAATAGTGATGACCTAAAAGTAGCTATTACTCAGCTATGCCATGAGCTACAGGTCTGAAATTTTACTATGTTATAGCTGACCCAAAAGTAGCTGAATAACATATTTATACGAAATTCTTTAAATGCAATAGTTTTCCAATTACAACTGATTTACTCAACAGTGATAACCTAAAAGTAGCTATTACTCAGCTATGCCATGAGCTACAGGTCTGAAATTTTACTATGTTATAGCTGACCCAAAAGTAGGTGAACAACATATTTAAGCAAAATACTGTAAATGCAATAGTTTTCAAGTTACAACTGATTTACTCAACAGTGATGACCTAAAAGTAGCTATTACTCAGCTATGCCATGAGCTACAGGTCTGAAATTTTACTATGTTATAGCTGACCCAAAAGTAGGTGAACAACATATTTTAGCAAAATACTGTAAATGCAATAGTTTTCAAGTTACAACTGATTTACTCAATAGTGATGACCTAAAAGTAGCTATTACTCAGCTATGCCATGAGCTACATGTCTGAAATTTTACTATGTTATAGCTGACCCAAAAGTAGGTGAACAACATATTTAAGCAAAATACTGTAAATGCAATAGTTTTCAAGTTACAACTGATTTACTCAATAGTGATGACCTAAAAGTAGCTATTACTCAGCTATGCCATGAGCTACAGGTCTGAAATTTTACTATGTTATAGTTGACCCAAAAGTAGCTGAATAACATATTTATACTAAATTCTCTAAATGCAATAGTTTTCCAATTACAACTGATTTACTCAACAGTGATAACCTAAAAGTAGCTATTACTCAGCTATGCCATGAGCTACAGGTCTGAAATTTTACTATGTTATAGCTGACCCAAAAGTAGGTGAACAACATATTTAAGCAAAATACTGTAAATGCAATAGTTTTCAAGTTACAACTGATTTACTCAATAGTGATGACCTAAAAGTAGCTATTACTCAGCTATGCCATGAGCTACAGGTCTGAAATTTTACTATGTTATAGCTGACCCAAAAGTAGGTGAACAACATATTTAAGCAAAATACTGTAAATGCAATAGTTTTCAAGTTACAACTGATTTACTCAATAGTGATGACCTAAAAGTAGCTATTACTCAGCTATGCCATGAGCTACAGGTCTGAAATTTTACTATGTTATAGCTGACCCAAAAGTAGGTGAACAACATATTTAAGCAAAATACTGCAAATGCAATAGTTTTCAAGTTACAACTGATTTACTCAATAGTGATGACCTAAAAGTAGCTATTACTCAGCTATGCCATGAGCTACAGGTCTGAAATTTTACTATGTTATAGCTGACCCAAAAGTAGCTGAATAACATATTTATACGAAATTCTTTAAATGCAATAGTTTTCCAATTACAACTGATTTACTCAACAGTGATAACCTAAAAGTAGCTATTACTCAGCTATGCCATGAGCTACAGGTCTGAAATTTTACTATGTTATAGCTGACCCAAAAGTAGGTGAACAACATATTTAAGCAAAATACTGTAAATGCAATAGTTTTCAAGTTACAACTGATTTACTCAACAGTGATGACCTAAAAGTAGCTATTACTCAGCTATGCCATGAGCTACAGGTCTGAAATTTTACTATGTTATAGCTGACCCAAAAGTAGGTGAACAACATATTTAAGCAAAATACTGTAAATGCAATAGTTTTCAAGTTACAACTGATTTACTCAATAGTGATGACCTAAAAGTAGCCATTACTCAGCTATGCCATGAGCTACAGGTCTGAAATTTTACTATGTTATAGCTGACCCAAAAGTAGGTGAACAACATATTTAAGCAAAATACTGTAAATGCAATAGTTTTCAAGTTACAACTGATTTACTCAATAGTGATGACCTAAAAGTAGCTATTACTCAGCTATGCCATGAGCTACAGGTCTAAAATTTTACTATGTTATAGCTGACCCAAAAGTAGCTGAATAACATATTTATACGAAATTCTTTAAATGCAATAGTTTTCCAATTACAACTGATTTACTCAACAGTGATAACCTAAAAGTAGCTATTACTCAGCTATGCCATGAGCTACAGGTCTGAAATTTTACTATGTTATAGCTGACCCAAAAGTAGGTGAACAACATATTTAAGCAAAATACTGTAAATGCAATAGTTTTCAAGTTACAACTGATTTACTCAACAGTGATGACCTAAAAGTAGCTATTACTCAGCTATGCCATGAGCTACAGGTCTGAAATTTTACTATGTTATAGCTGACCCAAAAGTAGGTGAACAACATATTTTAGCAAAATACTGTAAATGCAATAGTTTTCAAGTTACAACTGATTTACTCAATAGTGATGACCTAAAAGTAGCTATTACTCAGCTATGCCATGAGCTACAGGTCTGAAATTTTACTATGTTATAGTTGACCCAAAAGTAGCTGAACAACATATTTAAGCAAAATACTGTAAATGCAATAGTTTTCACGTTACAACTGATTTACTCAATAGTGATGACCTAAAAGTAGCTATTACTCAGCTATGCCATGAGCTACATGTCTGAAATTTTACTATGTTATAGCTGACCCAAAAGTAGGTGAACAACATATTTAAGCAAAATACTGTAAATGCAATAGTTTTCAAGTTACAACTGATTTACTCAATAGTGATGACCTAAAAGTAGCTATTACTCAGCTATGCCATGAGCTACAGGTCTGAAATTTTACTATGTTATAGTTGACCCAAAAGTAGCTGAATAACATATTTATACTAAATTCTCTAAATGCAATAGTTTTCCAATTACAACTGATTTACTCAACAGTGATAACCTAAAAGTAGCTATTACTCAGCTATGCCATGAGCTACAGGTCTGAAATTTTACTATGTTATAGCTGACCCAAAAGTAGGTGAACAACATATTTAAGCAAAATACTGTAAATGCAATAGTTTTCAAGTTACAACTGATTTACTCAACAGTGATGACCTAAAAGTAGCTATTACTCAGCTATGCCATGAGCTACAGGTCTGAAATTTTACTATGTTATAGCTGACCCAAAAGTAGGTGAACAACATATTTAAGCAAAATACTGTAAATGCAATAGTTTTCAAGTTACAACTGATTTACTCAATAGTGATGACCTAAAAGTAGCTATTACTCAGCTATGCCATGAGCTACAGGTCTGAAATTTTACTATGTTATAGTTGACCCAAAAGTAGGTGAACAACATATTTAAGCAAAATACTGTAAATGCAATAGTTTTCAAGTTACAACTGATTTACTCAATAGTGATGACCTAAAAGTAGCTATTACTCAGCTATGCCATGAGCTACAGGTCTGAAATTTTACTATGTTATAGCTGACCCAAAAGTAGCTGAATAACATATTTATACGAAATTCTCTAAATGCAATAGTTTTGAAGTTATAAGCAATTTACTCAACAGTGATAACGTAAAAGTAGCTATTACTCAGCTATGCCATGAGCTACAGGTCTAAAATTTTACTATGTTATAGCTGACCCAAAAGTAGCTGAATAATATATTTATACGAAATTCTCTAAATGCAATAGTTTTTAAGTTACAAGTGATTCTACTCATGATGGAAGTTACTGAAAAGCCCAAAAGTAGCTATTACTCACTTAGCTATTGAGACAGGCACCCAACTTACTCACCATATTGTAGCTATGAAAAAAGTAGCTGAATAACATATTTTAACAAAATGCTCTAGATGCAACAGTTTTCAAGTTATAAATGATTTTGTGCATGATTTCATGAATGTTAATGCATTAAAAATTATTAAAAAAATTTATTAAAAAAAAAGTAAGAGAGATCCAGGTCTCATACTCACACAAGAGAATCTACCTCTGGCCTAGTACATATATGCAAGATATGAGAGAAATCCCTGCAATAGTCACTGAGAAAATTGTGATAAAAAGTTGAAATTTTCACACTTTTGGTGGGGGTACCCCCCTTGTAATGTCTCTAGCAAACAGACGAACAGACAGATTTGCATGCCTTGAACAATTTTTCATCCTCGATAGATAAGGTATCTTTTAAAAAAAACAGCACGTCTCTAGGCCTTGTAGTTTTGGAGGAGAAGTTGTTCACGCGGACGCGTACGCGTACGCCCACGCCGCAGAGTGACGACATAATGCCAGCTGACTGACAAGTCAGCTGACATAAAAATTCTTTCTCGATTCTTTGAAATATAAAAAGTTACATTAAACAAGTAAGTGTTACCTGTGAGAGTTATCTTGTGGAAGAATCCCACAAAAGTGTCAAATATTCCCTCTGCCACAAACACAGTCTGCAGGTCTTTCCTCCTCTCTGTCACCAGCATCTGGTCTATACTGCCTGCAAAGTGTTACATGACACACGTGTTCATGATATAGTCATTCAGGATAACCACATGTACAACACTTGAGTAAATAAATATTAAAGGTTTCTCTCTCTAGAAATTACACATAACTTCTATTTTATTTCTAATTACCTCTTCTGTCACATAAGCCAGCTGAGAGTTTTAATTTTTGTGTGCTAATACTCTTTCTCTATAGCTTTACTCTTTAATTAGTCATCTTTTTGGTGATAAAAACAACAAATGCACCATAATTTTGTGAAAAGTAGCAGAAATTTTTCCAATTAATGATAAGTTTAATGAGAAAGGTTTGTAAACTGTCAATGTATAGCGGGGACAGGGAACTGATTTCTCAATGTGTAGTCAAAATAATTGCTCTATTACTATTATTATCATTATTAAACTTTTATTTGACATGATAGATTCGAAGGTGCAACAACACGGCCCTAATTAGTCTATGGACAGGTGTAAATCAACTCCAGGTGGCATTCTTTACTAGGG
This sequence comes from Sabellastarte sp. h YS-2021, assembly GCA_964017235.1. NCBI lineage: Eukaryota > Metazoa > Annelida > Polychaeta > Sabellida > Sabellidae > Sabellastarte > Sabellastarte sp. h YS-2021. Next base: position 70,862,229 of record OZ024933.1, read on the forward strand.
TGAACCGATTTATGAAGGATATGCATCCAAGAAAGGCTGTGCCTTAGTCGATTCCTGAAGCCTGATAATGTGGAAGCCATTCTTATGTTTTGTGGAAGGTTGTTCTACAATGTAAGACTGTCAACAGGGAAACAGCCATGGAAATAAACCTTGAACTTGTAAACCCAGGAATTATTTGGTGGAACCACAAGATATCTTTCTTTGGCATCAGAACCATGAGTATTTGAGTAGTTTTTAAAAGAACCCCCCCTGTTGTACAAACATTCTATTATCTGAAGACACTCATCCTCTTCCTTCACATTCAGGTCACAGGGTTTTAACTGCTGTCTGTCTTTTTTTTTAAATTATTAAAATATCTTAACAATGGAATTATTGAATTTACAAAAGTGTACTGGGACGAAAAAATGAGTTCCTACTGAGCATGTCCATCTGTAGCTGGGTGTTGTGTTCATCCTGCTCCACTCTTAGGATGGCCTGGAAGTAGCCCTCTATCACATTGCCTACTTCCACCTGCCTCTGTCATAGATATCAAAAATCATATACTCAATATTAACAGGTAAAGGGATGTTATTAAAACAATGTTTTTACCATCTATCAAATTGCCCACTTCCACCTGCCTCTGTCATGGAGATCAATAATCATACACTTAACATCAACGGAATGTTCTTAAATAATGTATTTACCATCTATCACATTGCCCACTTCCACCTGCCTCTGTCACGGGAATAGATAACAATGTACTCAATATCAACAGGCACAGGCATGTTATTAAAACAATGTCTTAACCCTCTGTTATACTGCTGAACTCCACCTACCTCTACCCTAGAAAACAATAATCATATAATCAATATCAACAGGAATAGTTATGTTACTAAAAGAATGATTTAAGCCTATATTATATTGCTCAACTCCACGTACCCCTGTTTTGATTCCTTTAGATTCAAAGTGGGATCAACTGTATTTGCAAATCTCTCAAAAACTCAACCAACCTTTTCTGACATTCATTTAAATATACAACTAAACTTCCACACTCTCAGATAGTTTTAAATTGTGGTACATAAGTTATTTCAGTGCTTTGTAGATGGGACTACCAAAAAACTGCATGTTCCAGAAACTAAATTACATATATTACGAGGACACTGTATTCAGGATACCTGTTGTGCAGAAAGTCTGCTAGTTTCAATTTATGCTTGACATGTATCTCTTCCTGTATTACTGTTTGCAGGACACTGGTGCTAATCTGTTTAGGTAGGCTGTTGTGTAGTACATGTAACATTTGACTAGACACTGAAATATAAACTGCTTCACTTTCATCAATTCTCCACTTATATTTGGACAATATGCCATTATTGGGTTCTTACCTTGTACAGAAAAAGATAGTTTTACAGCATATGACAAGGTACTTCTTTACTTGTTTTAGGCACTTTAAAGGACATGGGTTCTAACCTGTTCAGGTGAGCTGTTGTGCAGTACATGTACCAGTCTGACTAGACATTTGAGTATGAGCTGCTTCACTTCCATCATCTCCTCCTCTTTGAGTGAATTAGATGGCCCCGGCAATGCATGACTCCACAAAACTCGCAACAACACATCCAGTGTGGCTGGACAGATTGCCTTCAACGCATTGTCCTGTAATGTACTCACAAAGCTTAGCCATGGTTTATGTTCAAGGCAATGCCTTATGAATAGGTTTCACTGTTAGTTACATGGACAGGACTGTGGTCATGTCAGATTGGTTTCATTATTGTATTATTGTATGAACTATTAAGAGTGTCTCAGATAACAATAATTATTATTTAATTGTTTAATAAATTTGTTAAGTAAAAAAACTTTTGTCTTTTCCTGTTGCAACTTAAAAGCAATCCATAATTGCTACCGCGCTTGTTCCGTGGAACCAAAGTTCTCAATAAATGCTTTCAGCCACTAGCTACGTACAAGATCTTGGGTTTGATTTTGTGACAATATGGTCATTTCAAAAATAGAATCACTTGATAGACTTCTAAAACAAATAAATAAAATCCAACAAATATCATTAGTAAGGGTAGATGCTCTACAGGTCAATAGTGTGGTTAAATGACCAACCTGTGAGCCAGTGATGATAGCACCAAACACATGAAATAGTGTTCTCTGTACATCAGTGTCCAATAGAGGATGCTGGAAACACTCTGCAAACCAAACAGATTGATTTCATTTAATAAAATAGTCTTATAAAAGTGTGTGACTTTACTGTGGGAATGATTCCGCTTCAAAATTGGAAAGATGCTCTTTGAAAGATATCCGTGGTTGTAGGAAGACCTAAATTTATTATGACTGTCAGCACCACGGATTTTACACAATTAGTTAAAATGTATTTGTGCAAACATTTTTACTCAGAAATAACACAAGACATTTTTTAGTAATAATTAACTTTGAAGTTTCAGCAAAGTTTGACAACCACATTATCAACAAGTTTAAGTTTACACTTTATGACAAACTTTTTAAGGAAATATGATACTCATTTGCCTTTGGTTTCATAACCTTCAATTTGAGAAGATAATGTTCATATTATTGGATTAATGACATTAATTCTGACACACAACCAAATTTGAAAATTTTAATTACTTAAATGTAGCTTTTATAAGCTACAAGCTTACCATGTGGGACTTAATGCTGTTCTCGGGTTGCCACACCCGGGGCTAACGTCTTAGAAAAAAAGATCGTTCTTGTTAGCCACCGGATATACTGGTAGTTGTCGTCACGTGATAACTTCTGACCAATAGCCCTACTTTCTCGTTGAAATTTTTTACACCTACCCCTCAGCTGTAAACAGCGGGGAGGCAGGGTGGGACTCTCCTAAGTCCCACATGGTAAGCTTATAGCTTATAAAAGCTACATTTAAGTAATTAAAATTTTCAATTTTATTACGCTACAATAGCTTACCATGTGGGACCTAATGCTGAATTCAACCCCCCGGTGGCGGGATTACAGCTGAGACTGGAAGATATGTGATTTTTTTCTAAGATTTTGAATTAAAAGTATAGAATAGTGCCAGAAATACCAGTCTGAGTCCCATTTACAGTGCCTCGATCCCGAAGACCGGGCCTGTAACGAGCCAAAAACCTAAGTAAATGAGGGACAGTGCTAAAACTGTCTAGATGTTTGATTGTAGGACGGAAGTGCAGCAGTGCTCACTTCGAGGTCTAAGGGTCCCTAAGGGCCCTTCACGTGTGACTGACCAACCCAGTGGTTGGACATCTCATAAATTTTTAAACCTGAATATGAGATTAATGACAACTAAATAAGTCCTTAATAGAAATTACTTTGAAAACTAAAGAATAAAATGACCTTACCCGTAACATCTTGAAGGTAAAGGAATATCTAGATCCTGGGAAAGACTCCTGAAGACTTGGTTGTAGCGGATGTGCCCCCCCCCCCCCCCCCCCCCCTTTTTTCTTTCCGAGGACAACTGGTCTGAGGGGAAGGATCTAGGACTTGTTGTGCCGCCACCACGGGGCCCAGATACATATTGTTGTCGGTGTCCGACCAAGTAAGGTCTTTTAGGTAAAAATTTGTAAATGTGTTATGAGCTTTCCAGTGACAGGCTTGCATGATTTGGTCCACCGATACCCCACCGTAAAAGGCCTTAGAGGCAGCGAAGGCCCGGATGTCATGCGCTTTAACTTGGACCAAGTCCAAGGCTTGTTGGTCTGCTTGTTTGTAACAAAGTAGGATGGTTTGGGAAGGGGGGTTTCCATGCCCCCTTCCCCTATTGTGGGGTCGAAAACGACCCCTGGAGCCTCTGAAGTTGGGTTTTCCTCTTCCCGAGGGAAAGGACTGGTTACTGTTTTGAGAGGTATTGCCCCCATAGGGGCGTTTTCTGTAGGAGCCTCTTTTCTTGTGGGGACCACGAAAGGGCTTATTCTGGTAGGGTGCAAAACCCTGAGAATCTTTTGAGGTGCCTTTTTTGAGAAGGAAGTCCTCACCTTCCTTCACTAGTTGAGACTCGAACAAGGAAGGGCCCCAAAAGGACGAGTTCCTGAGTTCTTGATGCCTCGTTTCTCCTAATTGTGGATGTAATAGAGTCATCTCGGCTTCGCGCCTGAGCAAGCCGGTATTAGCCATAGAGTATAATTCCCTCTGCAAAATATGGGCTAGAGATTTGCTGAGACAAGTGAGGGCCCTGTGTTGGACAAGTACTGTCTTGTTCCAAAAATCTAAGTAGTCAGCTACTTCCTCATATCCGCGCTTTGCTGCTTTCTCAGGATTGGCACCTTTCTGAATCTGAGATTTAATCTTCTTGACAGTAGACTTAATGCTATGTTGGCATTTTTCCAATGAAGCATTGCAAGAAGAGGAGGTTTTGGCAAATGCAGCGGTGAAGTTGAGGGTTGAGATATTTTGTCTAGCCTGAAGTTCCAGCTCCTTGAGAATTGGCAGGGGAACTCTGGCTACTGGGGCCCCAGAAGGTCTAGGAGTAATACAGATCTTAGCAAAGTCTGTATTCAACTCCTGAATTTTGTCCTGAAAAGTAGGCTGTCCCACCTTGTACCACTTGTAAGTGGAAGGAGGAGGCTTGACATATTTTCCCTCAGATAAATTGGCAGCCTTAAAGTCATGTTGGAATTTATCAAAGGCGTCCTTGATAACTGAGCTAAGTGGAAGGATAGAGGAAGGACCTCTAGGTCTGAGCTCTTGACGGCCTTTTTCATCATCCAGACCTAATACCGAAGTTGACGACCTGGGCATAGATTCCCTGGGGTCAGGGAGAGAGAGAATACGCCTGAAGGTGTCTACTTCTTCAGAGTATTGTGAGGGCATGTCAGACAAAGCTACTTCCCTATAATAAGGGGGGTCTGGATCATGTTGTGGGAGGTCTTGATCAGAAGCTACTCCTGAGGGCTGAGCCCTAGAGGGTTTAGAAGACCTGTGTCTGGCTACAGGGGACTGAAGAGAATGACACATATCTAGATCCTGATTTATGTTTGCTCTTGTCAGAGTGTTTTTTGGATCTAGAAGAAGGGATCCGAGGTTCGTCGGAATCCTCATTTAGTTGGTCCGAGGCAGAGCTCGGGTCAACTGGCTGCCTATGGCTTTGCTTTTTGTGAGAGTACGAGACCTCTTCGGGATGACCTTCAGAGGGGGCAACGTACTGCTCCGAGGAATCTTGAGTGGTTACTAGACGAGGAGGGAGTGCTGGACCGTAGTCCACATCCATAGCCTTGCTTGGAAGGTTAGTACCAGATCTCGGAGGGGGTAAATCCAGAGGGGCAGCACTGTTACTGGACGAGCCAGGTTTGGAAGCAAGAAGCGAGGACTCTACCTCGACTTTCTTTTGTGTAGCCAACTCCTCTCGGAGTGACTGAAAAGCTTCCAACATGGATGCCTGGAAGGAACCCATTTGCTGCTGTATATGTATATTTAAGGAATCCCCCAGGGATTTCTCAAGGTTTTTCTGGATTTTATTTTGCAAAGCAGTACCTGGGGTGGGTGGAACAGTCTTGGCTGGAGTTTTTAAGGACAGGGAGCTGAAGGCAAGAGGTTGAGGACGGGGGGGTGAGGTGAAAAGGTTATCAGCAGCACACTCAAGGTCTGCATTGGATCCAGTGAAGGAATCCCCGTCGCCTTCACCCAAAAGATCTAGTTCATCATCTTTGGAACTAGTTGCCGCTTTTTGCTTTTTTAAATAACGGTTCCTGTTCTGAATTTTTTGTAACTGCTCATCTAAAAAAGATGTGCAGATTTGACAGGGTGATTCAAAGGTGACACAGGGGTCGTCTCCCTTGCCAGCCTCCCTACAGGTAGGGCAGTAGTTATGTATATCAAAACTGAAGCAAAAGTGGCGGCATTTCTGAGCTCTCGGTTTGTCTTTATTTGCTTGGTGAATCGACATTTTATACGCAATAAAAAGACGTACAATATAATTGCCTGTACCGAGGAAAACTCAAAACACGCGAAAATCAAAGAAATACTTATCCTGTGAAAATTAAAATTTTACAGAATGATCTATGAAATATATATAAAGAAATATGCAAATATGAGCCTCCAACAATAAGTAAAAGCTGAGAAATAAATGAAAATGTCTGTATATTTACAAACTGCTACCAGTCAATCGTGGCCAACGAGAAAGTAGGGCGATTGGTCAGAAGTTATCACGTGACGACAACTACCAGTATATCCGGTGGCTAACAAGAACGATCTTTTTTTCTAAGACGTTGGCCCCGGGTGTGGCAACCCGAGAACAGCATTAAGTCCCACATGGTAAGCTATTGTAGCGTAATAAAAGTTCTGTATTTCTACAGGCCATTTTCATGACAATTTTGTCAATCATACCAATGCACTCTGTATAGGAGTAATAAGAAATCATTCTAGCATAAATAAATATATGATACAAATTCTAGAAGATATGCAGAAAACCAGAATATTTCATCACATATAACCATTTACCCCACATTCCAGGGTTAAACCTAATTCTGCATCAGTAACTTACAAAATTTTGATAGTTAAAGTTAGTGTTTTACATCTTGTTCAACAGCCAGGGTCTATTGGAGCAGGTCCTTGGTATTGTCATTTGTGGGAATCGAACTCACACAGAGGTGACAGCCTGTGATTAAATGCCAAACTTGCTGACCACTAGGCCACTGAGGACCCCTAACTTACAATGAAAGTCAATATATCCAAGTTATAGTAACCTCATATAAAATGTTGTACAATAAAAGTTCCTGGGGGTACTGAATAGTGAAATTTGTTTTTGAGTAACCAATGCAAGTGTTTTATAGGAATGGAGCAGAGTCAAAGGTGAAATGCAGTTCAAAAGTACACAGTACAAAGCTTCCTTCACTCAACAATATTTAAATTCAGTATTAATTTTCTTAAGCAAGCAAATTCAGAAACATACTCTTTGAAAGAATTAACAACCTTTGTGTTTATTAAAACCACTATATTAAAAGGCAATGAACGTATTCTGTAAAGGTTGGACAATAGTTAGATTGTGGTGTTGCACAACTGAAATGACTGAGCAATATTTCTACCTAAAAATTTAATAAATGATTCCAGGGTCGCAATCTTGAGGTCAGTTGTCTTGTCTGTGCCAAAACTACTACCAACTATAAACTTCTGATGCTTAGGGTGTTAAAATACATCTCAGAGAATAATCTCAATCAACTGACAGCATCAAATTGAAAATATGTTATGTTGCTATCAAAGGTTCACGTTGGATTAATACACTGTCATCGGATTATTACATTGTCAACATTGTGCCTTACAGTTTCTGAGACTTCTGAAGTAATGGTCCATGGCGGGAAAATTTAGCGATTAACAAAAAAGTCCCAAGTCAATGTATCAGTGTCAAACTGATACTAGACTGTCTGCAAACTGTATTGCCAGCTGCATAAAGGGCAGTGTAAAAAGTTAAATGGAAAAGTTTGTGGGTTCATTTGGCCTACAAATCAAAAATGTTACAATTCCATAGCAAAAGTTGCCAGTCCATGTTCCTGTTAAATCAAGAGTTTCAGAACTGACCGAAGTGACAAGTGCTAAAGAATAATGATATTTCTATTATGGCAAGAATACAAAAAGTCAAAATATACAGGTCTGTGAGAACAGTTATCAGCATTGGACGGGAGGAGGGGGGTGGGGGGTGTGGGTATTCATGTTGTACACTGATAAAGGGGAGAATAATACCTCTTCATTCTATGAACCCATGAGGTAAAACATATATGTCAAACAACAAGTTATAATGATATTCATACTTACGATCTTTAGGACAGAAGGCAATGAGTTATAGGAAAAAGCAAGAGTATATATAAACATATAAAACAACAAGTGCTGTACTTTGGTATTGTTAACACTATAAATATTAGCAAAGAAAACAAAAATGTTACTTAACAGACAAAACAAAGGCTAAGCATGAAAATGTTCACATCCACTAAAAATTGTTGATACTTAAATATATAAAATTTGAACTGCATATAGCATATGTAACAATAAATGGCAGTCTTCAAATTAAGACTAAAAGTCAAGCAATATCATGTAAGGTAAAATTATAAATAAATTTTTGGGGGTTATCTTTTTTTCAGTTAATACAGATACACAGGTAAAACTATACAAACATCATTATACAGGAGTCTACCACAAATACACAACAGTATGTAAACTAAAAACACAACAGATTTTTTACAGTGTAAAACAAATCAGATATGTACACCAATTGGACACATGCACATATATAAGAAGCTGTATACTATTCAGAAACAACTGCAGTGAAAATTTCTAAGATGTTTCTCCCAGGAATCATACTGGGTGATAAGCAGTAGACAGCAAAAAAACTCCTGCCATTAACACAATTAACTATTGCCTAAAAGAATTCTGTCATTTTTTTTAATAGAATCCAAATTCTATTATTTGTGACAAAGATTGCAAAGACGTCAAGCTTTCACTGCACAGGAAGGGGTAATGATATACACATAGTATACACTGGTAATGTCTGGATTATAAAACATCTATGAACAAACTGCAGGCATTTTTGTTCATATTTATAACACACAAATAATGAAACCAAGGCTTCCACTTATCATAAAACTCGCCCTCTATTTGTAAAAAAAAAAACAATCTGTCTACCGAATTTAAATCATAAATTAAAAATGTAAATATGTATGAACCAAAATTTCCAAGAAAGCGAGTCCTAAATTGTCACTGGCCTCACCTACATTTACTATGAAATTAAGTGCAAACTTGAACCTTACTCTCCTGATGATACCCTTCTGATGAAAGGATTTGCATATTTGCATCTTTCTTACCAAACATCAAAATGTCATCAATTTGCTTACACAAGACATGAAGAAGACTGTGCAAACTAAACTTTCCATTTCTAGCAATAAATTTTCCATGGTAAACCTTATAGATTCCTAATCTGTTGTTCTGAACTCCTGTATTTCATTCTGGGTATATAATTCACAACTTTCCACATATGCTGTTATTTCTGTACTTAGGGATAAGTACTTTGAGCCTGATGACAAGTGTAAGCCTTGTAGAAGTTAGACAAAAAGCAATACTAAAATCATACCAGGTCCTTCTGGCATCATGCTTTCTACATAACAAACAATGGACAGAAGAATGTAAATAACTGACAACCAATTAGTATCAACAGCATTCCAAAAAATACCAAAAATGCCAATAAAGAAAACGTTCACACTACATGTAACTAGGCTAATAACCAGTCTCAACATAACAATAAAAGAACAGGGTTTTAAAACAGAACGACTTAATGCTGTCAATAAGGAACACTTGCTCATTCATATACTATAACAGGCTGTTAATATGCAATTTTATTACAATATTTTACTTTCAGAATACGACAAAAGTGATATACATCTTTTGTCACCTGTTAAAGAAACTATATTGGCTTTAAAAATCTTTATCTTTTAAAATTTATTTTTATTTATTTCATTGTCATATAAAATAGAAAAAGTCTCAACTTACTGTTTCTTAAAACACTTACATTAGTTAAAACATTCAACAAATCTGCAAAATTTACTTACTACAATAGACCAAAGCATTTATAAAGGAAAAAAACCCAACACGCTCAAAAAAAAATTCTCTCACCATTTGACACTTTTGAAGTATCCCTCACACATTCATATCCATAACACTTTTTTATTGAAAATTTTAACTCTAAACTGCAGCTTGTTGACATCATAAAATGACTTACCATAGAAAAATGGAATGACTTCAACATGTAATGGGGCTGGCTTGTAACGCATCCGGTCTTTCTCAATGTTCCAACTAAACATTAAAATACCATCCATTCACAATATAGGCATTGACTTATGAATGTTATGAATGTTATACAAATTAGCACAGACCCTCAATATTGTCATATCTGACAATTTTAAGTAATTGAGTGTATTACATGCTCAGTTGATTTTAATAAATATCTCACGTAGTGGGTAAATCGTTTGGCTGTGTGCATATCAATATTAAATGTTAAAATATTTCAATATTGTCTACCAAATAGTGGGAATCTGGGATACCAAAAACATTTTATTCTATCATATTCCCAACTGCTAACAGTAAGCAAAATTTATCAAAACAAAACAATGGCAGTTTTGATTAAAATGCACTGAAAACTGCAAAAATGCGAGACAAAGTGTACAATTTCTCTTCATTTACGCTTTATTTCAAATATTTGGAGTGTAAGTTAACAGTTTTACTTAAAATGGCGATATTGATATACGTCTTTCGATAACGATATCGGCAACCCTGTCCCAAAACAATAAATATTGTCAATATCGCTAAACAATGTACCCACTAATTTCAGGAAATATCTACTGCAAACACCAAGAAAATTTTATCAGCTCAACTGAGACCAATCTTAATGCCCGGAAAAACTACTCTGAAAAGACTCCAGAAAACAGACAGATAAATATGTGACCATCAAATGAAAATGTAATATTGAAATTTTAGTATATATATATATCTATATACATATATATTTTTTTTATAAAGAAAAATGGAAGGTTGACATGTTACATGAATGTGAAACTCAAGAATAAAAGTAAATTGGGACAACTGTCTGGTTACAGTAGTCAGTAAAGTAGTAATAAAAACGTTGATAAAACAAGACATCATGCACAATATACAATGATGAAAATGAGTGTTTCTATGTCAGACATAAAATATAAACAGCAAGCAATTAACTTTTAGTTAGAATTTTTTTTTAAATTTTAATGGAATGTTGGTTACCACATAATATTAAACTATATTATTTTTCAAAAGATATATATATTTTTGGCAAATCTCAATGAGCTTTGAATTTTGGTGTTGTTTAGTATGAATAACTTAAGGCAATATTAAGATGAGAGAACATTCCATAGACTGTCATGCCTTTTTTCTTCATCAAAAAAAAATTTATACTCGAATGACCGAGATTGCATTCAAAAACATGTAGCAATTAATACAGCATCAATATATAGATAATTTGAAGCTATACAAGTTTTCTACAGATTTTGTACCTACCTAACACGGCTGCTTTAAAACATTAAAACTGGATAACAAATTAATATTCCAACCTTTTGAGGCAGCTTAAATCAAAGCAGATCAATGTACTACTGCTTGTCAGGGAATAACTATTAAAAGAAATGGTACACAAAAATATGCACTTTTTACCTCTTTCCTGGAAATTCTTATTTTTCAGAAGTATCACTCATCTACCTTTGAAACTAATCCTTTTACAAAGTACTTGCAAGTACAGGTACAAAACAGATAACATATAATGATGAATTTTCCTGTGAAAATTTGATGTTAGCTTGTTGACCCATTTGTATTTAAAACTTGCTTTAAAATATCAAAAATAAATTTCTGGAAAAATAAATTACCCTCTGAGTTCCTTCCTCCAAACAAAATATGGATCATAGAGACACTCGAAGAAGTAGAGTGTGATCTTGACGAATGAAGAGAGGACCTCTATATCTTCCACTGGCTCTCTGGACAGCTAAACATACACATAGAAACCTGGTTTGTGTTTCAATGGTCACAACTGGATTTGTATCCATTTTAACTGCCAGGGATACACTGGAAAAGGCCCGAGTATTTAGTCCTATATGTTGGCTTATCAATAGCTGGACAGGAATTCACAGCAATAGGGGTGGCAGCCAAGCCAGTCTTGGTAAATGGGAACCCCAGACCACAAGTATAACTTTAAAAACCAAAAATATAGCATCACAGATGCCCGTACACCATAGGCTGGGAAAATATTTTTCAACACCATGAGATATAGAAGTAGTGAAACAGTACAAAGATCGGGATACTTTCAGAGCAGTGTCAGTTATATACAGGTCCAAATAATGTTTAAGTAGAAAAAATAATGTCTAAGAGAAAGAAAATGTATGTAAAGATGACGTATTAAAACAAGACAATTCAATAGCAAGATAACAACATTAACCAGTAAAGTAAAAATTATGAAGCTGTGAAATTTATTAATGTGAGAATAGCTGTCAATGGAAATAGCACAATTATGTAAAAGTGCATTTAGTAATCAGTTGCAGCAGTCCATATCTTTGTCTTAAGAGAAATATGTCTCAAATATGGCAGGTGAACACACTTTGGCAGAGCCAAAGTTGAAGGTCACACCATGATGCACACCTACAACCCCTAACTTATGTCCCTACCAAGTGTCAACCTTCTACACCTTATGGAATCCAAGAAATAACATAGACAAGATTTTAAAACTCATAGTCACTATGACATGGTCAAAGGTCAAATCAAGATCACACCATGACATTGCACACCTACATCCCTAACCAATTTCCCTACCAAGTATCAACTTCTTACACCTTACGGTTTCCGAGATATACCCCGGACAAAATTTCATAGGTCAAGGTCGCTACGGCAAGGTCAAATCAAGGTCAGACCATGACGTTGCACACCTACACCCCCTAACCAATGTCCCTACTAAGTATCAACTTGCTACACCTTACAGTTTCACAGATATAGCCCGGACAAGATTTTATAGGTTAAGGTCACTATGTCAAGGTCAAATCAAGGTCACACCATGACGTTGCACACCTACCTCCCTAACCAATGTCCCTACCATGTATCAACTTCCTACACCTTACGGTGTCCGAGATATAGCCCGGACAAGATTTCATAGGTCAAGGTCACTACAGCAAGGCCAAATCAAGGTCGGACCATGATATTGCACACCGATACCCCCTAACCAATGTCCCTACCAAGTATCAACTTCCTACACCTTACGGTTTCTGAGATATAGCCCAGACAAGATTTTATAGGTCAAGGTCACTACAGCAAGGTCAAAAGTCAAATCAAGGTCAGACCATGATGTTGCACACCTACACCCCCTAACCAATGTTCCTACTAAGTATCAACTTCCTACACCTTATGGTTTCCGAGATATAGCCCGGACAAGATTTCATAGGTCAAAGTCACAATAGCAAAGTCAAAGGTCACATCATGACGTTGCACACCTACACCCCCTAACCAATGTCCCTACCATGTATCAACTTCCTACACCTTACGGTTTCCGAGATACAACCCGGACATGATTTTATTTATCAAGGTCACTACGGCAAGGTCAAATCAAGGTCAGATCATGACGTTGCACACCTACACCCCCTGACCAATGTCCCTACCAAGTATCAACTTCCTACCCCTTAGGGTTTCCGAGATATAGCCCGGACACATATTGTCATATCAAGATTCTCTATGCATTATTTAATTTGATATAGAAAAACATGGAAGCTATGGAAGACATTTTAAAAGTCTCAAAAGTTTCTCCAGAGTAGTTATTAACTGTAAATTTTCAAAACTTAGTGATAGCCAAGCAAACCTTGAGGGTGACTTGTCCCGCAATGTGAACCAGACACTGCATAAAGTCGCAACCAGCAACAGTCCACACATTATCCAAGTTCCTATAAATCATAATACAGTCAAAGGTTTTGTTTGAACAATACACACAAGATATCAGTATGATAAAGAAACAAGGATTAAATATAGCAACTTACAGGATGCATCAGCCATCTTTTTAAATTTCATACAATCTGCAATATTATAATATCCAGGTATACGTTATCTTGTTTATCCTGAATGTACCTCTTTCTGTAACAGAGCCATAACACTGAGTTAACCCGGAGATACAGCATGCTTTGTCAGACATCCTCTACTTCTGTAGTGCATTAAAGTACTTTCAATATCTGGGTAGATTTCATTACCTCTGCCATGGAACCTATGTTTTTGGTGCATTGCATATTGCTTTTTTTCAAAATAACACGAAAATGTATGGACAGAAAAGGGAAAGAAAGCAATAGCACAAGGAACAGAGGAAGTGACTTCGGTGGTGATACAGATCATAGAAGTGCACAGTTTATATTAAGGCTGAATCAAACAAAACATTATGAAATATAATGTTAAATATCTGTATCAATAAGAAAAATTATGTGAAAAAACTAATATCAGTTAAAGAAATCTGACAGACTACTAAGGTTTATCCGAGTATTTCACTGATTTACGCTATATTTCATATTTTTTTGGTTATCCACTTCGCCAGTTTGTACTTGGTTTCTTAAAGAATTCGGACCGTTTTGGGGTAACCGGGTAACCTATCACGAGAAAATTAAAACTGTAGCCTGGGAGATTATAACTGTAACTATATACTATAATAAACCTGTATATAGTTGTAATAATTCACTGTTCACAATATAACAGTACCAGGATCACAAAGCTGTACATATACTCAGAAGTTGGTCTACATTACCCTTTTAAAGCAATATCTGTACACATTTAGAGACAGCGCAGTAGATTTTAATATCTTTTATAATTCCCTGTACCATTCATATTCCTAAAAGATTTTTGCTAACACCCAAACTCATGTTATGCAGCCTTTCCTCCAAGAGAATCTGGCGTACCTTGCAATGACAATGAAGCAGCTAACAATGTCCTGTGCCTGAGTGACCAGCTCAGTCTGTACATGAGATGTAAGCTGTGAGGCACAATGACTGAGCTGAGCTGACAGCACTTGCAGAAGGTTCTGTGGTAAATCTGTGTGATGTGGACCCTCGGCTACATAACCATAGCGCCTAGAAATATGCATATAATCTGTCAACCAAAACATATACAAGTTTGAACCTAAACTATTAAATTAACAATAACATCACCATGCAATACCATTTTTTATTACACTTACATCTTCAGGGCATTGATTAACTTTAATACCTTATTATCGTCCATTGTGTATACTCGGATTTGTATATGGAGTAGTACTGTTCAACGTAAGTTAAAATTGAACATTTTCACAAATATAATATCTCATATAATATCTCTTCAGTGAATCTATCTCTTCTAAAAATCAATACAGAACTTAAATAGTGACACCGTTATAAAATACAAGAAAATGTCAAAGAAAACATTAATTTATGACAAGCTGAAATAAATAATAAAGATATGATGAATGAGCAATGAAAATACTCAATACAATATTAAACTTGGCTTTCTAAACATTCAACTGCTTTATCATAAAACCTTACATTATACTTTACAACTTACATCTTTCAGAGTTTACACTGAAATACCTGTTACATTCCTTCCTGCTCAAATTAGAGTTGTCACCCAAATACAATATATTTAGAGAACTGTGGTACTGTAGGTGTTGCAATTTTTAAAACTAGAAATATAAACTTATGAAATTCTTTTGAAAAATGTTCTCCACATACCCTCTATCCAGATGGGTAAAACTGATATCAATACAATCTTTGTACAGTTTCAGAAAGCGGTCTGTGTACTTTTTGAAGTGTTCACTGTCTCCCTAGAAAACACAATCAATGCCAATGCGATGAAATCGAAGCTACTTGACAATGAGTCTAACTTAAAGATGTAATAAGTACATAAAAATGTAAATAAACTATGTTAATACATTCATTGATAAGAAGGTGATACCAACTATATCACAAGCAATAGCTTTATTTAACTCTGTAAATATAAATGGTTTTAAACTTCAAGCATGTCACAGAGCTCATAAAGTTGTTCAAGGATGCCCCAAAAGGCGGGTTGCGCAGGCAGCACTAAGGTTAGCGACTGCTGTAATTAAATTTAGAAACAAGGAAAGAAATGTTAGGTCACCCAGTTAAGGTAAATGTGTTTGACGTGCTAAGAAATGTAAAACTTGTAATGTAGGTTACAGAATTGTATCTATGCTATAAACAGACAAATGAACAGACGGAATTACACCAATTTCGAAAGCAACTTAGCTATGATGGTGATCTATCTCCCTGTCAAGCAGGGTTGGGGTCAAATCCTTGAAAAAGGATTTAAATCCAAATCCAAATCCTTTGAATTTTTTCAAATCCAAATCAAATCCAAATCCTTTCTTTTTCAAAAGGATTTAAATCCAAATCCTTTTTGAAAAAGGAATTAAAATCCTTTTGAAAAACATGCTTGAATAAACTATGATGGATGTGTACTATAATATCTACTGTACTATAACAGAAGTGACAAAATAATTAATTAGTAACAAATACTGTAAATAATTTGCAATTAAATGAAATGTTAATCTAATTAAAATTTTATGTCACAATGTTCCTGTTTATATTTGTTCAAATTTCAAACAAATGTATATATCAAAAGTCATATTACTGACCACAAGCATGTATAACAGTAGGCTTATTACAGACAACAAGCAGAACTAAAGTGACTTATATAACTCTGTCAAGTTTCACTTTCTTTAGACAAAAGCTGAATATACACACCAATAGATATCTTAGCAGGTTTGAAGAGGCTTTTGTTAAAGCAGAAATAATAGCTGTGTAATGTTTGCACTTGGCTTTGAAATTCCCATTCACACCTTGGGGGATGTCAATGTGTTTTTGGAATGAATGGGATTAAAAGAAATGAGGCATCTTTTACACAGAAACAGACAAATTAATTGCATTTCTAAAGCCTCTTTCAACTATGCTCCCATTGCTGCTCAATGTGGATTTCTATCCTGTTTATGAAGTTTATGTATGTTTATTAAGTTTATGAAAGCTAAGTGCAAATTCATCAAAGTACTGAGGCTTCTTTCAACTGTACTCCCTTTCCTACTCACTGTAAACTACAAAGATAATATTACATGTAAAGCAACAATTGTATTTGTTTGTATACTTTTGCAGCCTGCACAAGATTATTAGAATGTGTTAATATATTTTATAAAAAGGACAAAGAAGCATTAATACATTACATATTAAAAATAGACACACATTACACTATTAAAATTTAAAGGATTTTAAAAAGCAGAAGGATTTTGCCCAAAAACAAAAGGATTTAAATCAATTCCAAATCCAAAATCCTTTTTTGGCAAAATGATTCCAAATCCTTTCAAATCCTTTATAAAAAGGATTTAAATCCTTCAAATCCAAATCCTCAAAGGATTTGACCCCAACCCTGCTGTCAAGTTTGAATTCGATTGGACAAGGCGTTTTTGAGTAAGAGTCCAGAAATGAAAATGTTGATGGACAAATGGACAAAAAACGGACAAATGAACAAACAGAATTACACCAATTTCGAAAGCAACTTAGCCATGATGGTGATCTATCTCCCTGACAAGTTTGAATTCGATTGGACAAAGGGTTTTTGAGTGAGAGTCCGGAAATGAAAATGTTGACAGGACAGACGAATGTCGGACACATCAATCTAATAGGCGGGTTGGTTACACACAACCCACCTAAAAACCTGAAGAAAAGAATATCTGACACCTCTGCCAGAACACATTTGGGCAAGACAGCCTATTATAAAGAAGTAACCAGTGCCCGTGAACAGGCTCTGTGGCTTCAGAGTATTAATGAAAGTAGAAAATGACACAAAAGTTGCATCCTGCAGATGCTATGCAGATGTACAAAGGTAACTGTTAAGGTACTTCCTAAGGAGATACTGAGTACCTGGCTCTTATACAATGATAGAGAGTTCAAAAAGTGACTTCTAATGCAGAGCTGATAACCAGGTGTGTAATTATTTTCACAGGCGGGTACTTAGGTACTCTACCCCCACCCCCCACGCACCTGTATTTGTTCTTAATTGTAAAAGTCATTTACTAAAATACCCGCGCAGATACAGACTGTTCCCAACCTCCGCTCCACCCTTCATTAAAACAGCAAGGCCTCACAAAAGAATAAACAAGAGGAGAGTGCCCGTGAACGGGCACTGTGTCAGCTGACTGAGTGTTTTTGATTTGTGAAGGTGATAATGTGAGGAAAGCACAATTATCAGGGAAAGTGCAGTACAGAAGTACAGTAAATGGTAATTGAACAGCATGTTCAAAAGAAATTACGAAGCTGACAGAAGAAAAGGACAAAAAAGTTGTGCCCTGCAAATGGTATTATGAAGGAAAGTAACAAGGTAACTGTTTAAGTGCAAAATGTAGGTTAAAACATATTTAAAGAAATACTGCAAATGTAAAATCCTTGTTCCACCTTGAAGAAGGGGTCCAAGGTCAAATCCAACCACACAAAAACATTCCCAGCCCATGATTTCCTATAGGTTGGTTTACCATCCCAAACCTCTAGGACCAATAATAAGCGAGTTATAAGCACTTTTAAGTTTGCCTGTCCTCATTTGACCTAGAAGGAGGGGTCCAAAGGTCAAATCTGACCACACCAAAAGAATCCCAGCCCATGATTTCCTATATGTTGGTTTACCATCCCAAACTTCTAGGACCATTAATAAGTGAGTTATAAGCACTTTTAAGTTTGGCTATCCTCGTTTGACCTTGAAGGCAGGGTCCAAGGTCAAATCTGACCACACCAAAAGATTCCCAGCCCATGATTTCCTATAGGATGGTTTACCATCCCAAACCTCTAGGACCAATAATAAGCGAGTTATAGGCACTTTTAAGTTTCGCTATCCTTGTTTGACCTTGAAGGAGGGGTCCAAGGTCAAATCCGACAACACCAAAAGATTCCCAGTCCATGATTTCCTGTAGGTTGGTTTACCATCCCAAACCTGTAGGACCAATAATAAGCGAGTTATAAGCACTTTTAAGTTTGGCTATCCTCAATTGACCTTGAAGGAGGAGTCCAAGGTCAAATCTGACCACACCAAAAGAATCCCAGCCCACGATTTCCTATATGTTGGTTTACCATCCCAAACTTCTAGGACCATTAATAAGCGAGTTATAAGCACTTTTTAAGTTTGGCTATCCTCATTTGACCTTGAAGGCAGGGTCCAAGGTCAAATCCGACCACACCAAAAGATTCCCAGCCCATGATTTTCTACAGGTTGGTTTTCCATTCCAAACCTCTAGGACCAATAATAAGTGAGTTATAAGCACTTTTTAGTTTGGGTATCCTCGTTTGACCTTGAAGAAGGGGTCCAAGGTCAAATCGGACCACATCAACAGATTCCCAGCCCATGATTTCCTATATGTCTGTTTGCCATCCCAAACCTCTAGGACCAATAATAAGCGAGTTATAAGCACTTTTAAGTTTGGCTATCCTTGTTTGACCTTAAAGGAGCGGTCAAAGGTCAAATCTGACCACACCAAAAGATTCACAGCCCATGATTTCCTACAGGTTGGTTTACCATCCCAAACCTCTAGGACCAATAATAAGGGAGATATAAGCACTTGTGGCGGCCATCTTGTTTTTCAAAATGAGGCCAAAAATATTCCCAGTCAAGATTTTATAATGAGGAACATATCCTGCGAATTTGAGATCTGTACCTATAATACCCTTTGCTCTAGAGGGCCAACAAAAGTCCTTGTTTAAAGTCGAATAAACGTCCCCGGCGGCCATCTTGTTTTTGAAAATGAGGCCAAAAATATTCCCAGGCAACATTTTATGGTTATGAATATATCCTGAAAATTTCAGAAGTCTACCTATAATACCCTGGCCTCTAGAGGGGTAACGAGAAAATCACTACACACTGCGGCGGCGGCGAACTCATGCGTAATCCATACAATTAATAGAAATTTATATATATTTCGAAACTAAAAAACAGAAATAAATATTTTTAGTTTTACAACATATTTTGAAGCCAAAAATATTATGAGAACAAGACCACTGCCGTGGTATTATCTCCCGCCGAGCATTACAGGGGAAGAAATACCTTTTCCGAGATATTCACAATTTTTCATTTTCCGCTAAAATCCAAGATGGCCGCCAAAAGTGGTGAAAACTGAAATTTTTTCCCCTAGGCACAGAATACTGTTGTACTACCCTGTGGGTCAAAAATTCGCTCGAAATCGCTCTATCTCTTACCATTTCTAAGATATTTTATTATTATTATTATTTTATTATTGAAATTTTTTCCCCTTTGCATAAGATACTCTTGAAGTTTTTCCCCTTTGCATACGACACTGTTGTACTACCCTGAGGTTCAAAAATTCATGCGAAATCGCTCAATCTCTTACAGTTTTCGAGATATACACACTTGTTCATTTTCCACTAAAATCCAAGATGGCCACCAAAAGTGGCGAAAATTGAAAATTTTCCCCTTTACATAGGACACTCTTGTAGTACCCTGCAGGTCAAAAATTCGCTCGAAATCGCTCTATCTTGTACGGTTTTCGAGATATTCACACTTTTTCATTTGTCCCTAAAATACAAGATGGCCGCCAAAAGTGGCGAAAATTGAAATTTTTCCCTTTTCCATAGGACACTCTTGTACTATCCTGCGGGTCAAAAATCGCTCAAAATCGCTCTATCTCTTACGGTTTTCGAGATATTCAAGTTTTGCCATTAAAAGTGACTTACTGAAAGGAAAACAATCAAAGTAGCTATTACTCAGTTAGCTATGGACTTACAGCTGTGAAACTTTGCCACGATACAGAACATTAAAAAGTATGTGAACAACACATTTGACAAAAATCCTCTAAATGTAATAGTTTTGCAGTTATAACTGATTTACTCAATGGAGAACCATCAAAGTAGCTATTACTCAGTTAGTTATGGACTTACAGCTCTCAAAATTTGCCATTACACAGTACATAAAAATGTAGCTAAACAACATATTTGAGAAAAATCCTTTAAATTCAACAGTTTTGCTGTTATAAATGATTTCCTCAATGGAGAACCATTAAAGTAGCTGTTACTCGGTTAGCTATGGACCTACAGCTCTCAAAATTTGCCATTACACAGTACATCAAAAAGTAGGTGACGAACATATTTGACAAAAATCCTCTAAATTCAACAATTTTGCTGTTAAAAGTGATTTACTCAAAGGAAAACAATTAAAGTAGCTAATACTCAGTTAGCTATGGACTTACAGCTCTGAAACTTTGTCACGACACAGAACATTAAAAAGTAGGTAAACAACATATTTGACAAAAATCCTCTAAATTTACTAGTTTTGCAGTTATAAGTGATTTACTCAATGGAGAACCATCAAAGTAGCTATTACTCAGTTATGGACTTACAGCTCTCAAAATTTGCCATTACACAGTACATAAAAAAGTACATGTAGCTAAACAACATATTTGAGAAAAATCCCTTAAATTCAACAGTTTTGCTGTTATAAGTGATTTCCTCAATGCAGAACCATTAAAGTAGCTATTACTCAGTTAGCTATAAAACTTTGCCACGACACAGAACATCAAAAAGTAGGTGATGAACATATTTGACAAAATTCCTCTAAATTCAACAGTTTTGCTGTTAAAAGTGATTTACTCAAAGGAAAACAATGAAAGTAGCTATTACTCAGTTAGCTATGGACTTACAGCTCTGAAACTTTGCCACAACACAGAACATTAAAAAGTAGGTGAACAACATATTTGACAAAAATCCTCTAAATTTAATAGTTTTGCAGTTATAAGTGATTTCCTCAATGGAGAACTATCAAAGTAGCTATTACTCAGTTACCTATGGACCTACAGCTCTCAAAATTTGCCATTACACAATAAAAATACATCAAAAAGTAGGTGAACAACATATTTGACAAAAATCCTTTAAATTCAACAGTTTTGCTGTGATGATTTACTCAATGGAAAACCGTGAAAGTAGCTATTACTCAGTTAGCTATGGACCTACAGCTCTGAAACTTAGCCATGGCACAGAACATTAAAAAGTACGTGAACAACATATTTGACAAAAATCCTCTAAATTTAATAGTTTTGCAGTTATAAGTGATTTACTCAATGGAGAACCATCAAAGTAGCTATTACTCAGTTAGTTATGGACCTACAGCTCTCAAAATTTGCCATTACACAACAAAAATACATCAAAAAGTAGGTGAACAACATATTTGACAAAAATCCTTTAAATTCAACAGTTTTGCTGTGATGATTTACTCAATGGAAAACCGTGAAAGTAGCTATTACTCAGTTAGCTATGGACCTACAGCTCTGAAACTTAGCCATGGCACAGAACATTAAAAAGTACGTGAACAACATATTTGACAAAAATCCTCTAAATTTAATAGTTTTGCAGTTATAAGTGATTTACTCAATGGAGAACCATCAAAGTAGCTATTACTCAGTTAGTTATGGACTTACAGCTCTCAAAATTTGCCACTACACAGTACATAAAAAAGTAGCTAAACAACATATTTGAGAAAAATCCCTCAAATTCAACACTTTTGCTGTTATAAGTGATTTCCTCAATGTAGAACCATTAAAGTAGCTATTACTCAGTTGGCTATGAAACTTTGCCACGACACAGAACATCAAAAAGTAGGTGAAGAACATATTTGACAAAAATCCTCTAAATTCAACAGTTTTGCTGTTAAAAGTGATTTACTCAAAGGAAAACAATGAAAGTAGCTATTACTCAGTTAGCTATGGACTTACAGCTCTGAAACTTTGCCACGACACAGAACATTAAAAAGTAGGTGAACAACATATTTGACAAAAATCCTCTAAATTTAATAGTTTTGCAGTTATAAGTGATTTCCTCAATGGAGAACCATCAAAGTAGCTATTACTCAGTTACCTATGGACCTACAGCTCTCAAAATTTGCCATTACACAACAAAAATACATCAAAAAGTAGGTGAACAACATATTTGACAAAAATCCTTTAAATTCAACAGTTTTGCTGTGATAAATGATTTACTCAATGGAAAACCGTGAAAGTAGCTATTACTCAGTTAGCTATGGACCTACAGCTCTGAAACTTAGCCATGGCACAGAACATTAAAAAGTATGTGAACAACATATTTGACAAAAATCCTCTAAATTTAATAGTTTTGCAGTTATAAGTGATTTACTCAATGGAGAACCACCAAAGTAGCTATTACTCAGTTAGTTATGGACTTACAGCTCTCCAAATTTGCCATTACACTGTACATAAAAAAGTAGTTAAACAACATATTTGAGAAAAATCCTTCAAATTCAACAGTTTTACTGTTATAAGTGATTTCCTCAATGGACAACCATTAAAGTAGCTATTACTCGGTTAGCTATGGACCTACAGCTCTCAAAATTTGCCAATACACAGTACATCAAAAAGTAGGTGAACAACATATTTGACAAAAATCCTGTAAATTCTACAGTTTTGCTGTTAAAAGTGATTTACTCAAAGGAAAACAATTAAAGTAGCTATTACTCAGTTAGCTATGGACTTACAGCTCTCAAAATTTGCCACGACACAGAACATCAAAAAGTAGGTGAACAACATATTTGACAAAATTCCTTTAAATCCAACAGTTTTGCTATTCAAAGTGATTTACTCAATGGAAAACCCTCAAAGTAGCTATTACTCAGATAGCTATGGAGATACAGCTGTGAAAATTTCACATGACACAGTACATCAAAAAGTAAGTGAACAACATATTTGAGAAAAATCTTTTAAATTCAACAGTTTTGCTGTTATAAGTGATTTCCTCAATGTTGAAATTCAAAGTAGCCATTACTCAGTTAGCTATGAAGATACAGCTCTGAAACTTTTCCATGACACAGAACATTAAAAAGTAACTGATTAACATATTTGACAATAATTCCCTAAATTCAATAGTTTTGGAGGTACAAGTGATTTACTGAATGTTGAAATTAAGAAATTTCAGTTAGCTATGGACTTACAGCTCTGAAAATTCACCACGACACAGTACATCAAAAAGCAGGTGAACAACATATTTGACAAAAATCCTCTATATTCAATAGTTTTTGAGTTATAAGTGACTTGCTCAATGGTCAAATGTTAAACTTAGTGTAGCTATTACTCAGCTAGCTATGGTGCTACACCTTGGAAACCCCACCAAGATATAGTACATGAAGGAGTTGTTCAACAACATATTTGAGATCAATATTGTAAGTAACAGTTACAAAGATAAAAGCAACTTACTCATTTTGGTCATTGTTAAAAACAGAAAATAGCTATTACTCACTTAGCTATCAAGATAGACCCCTAAAAATGGTACCATCTTGTAGGCATGGAGAAAGTAGCTGAACAATGTATTTTACAGAAATGCTCTAAATGCAGTCGTTTTGGAGTTATGAGCACTTTACTGAAAGTAGCCACCATTGCTATTACTCACTTAGCTATGGACCTAGGTCTGAAAAAACAGCATCAAATGAAAAGACATAAGCAATAAGGTCATAAAACATTGAAAAGGCCAAGGAGAAACAACTAGTGACATGTGTGATGTACAGCCCTTTTTAAAAACGTGACACACACACGCACGGAATGCGTTTTATAATCTCCCGGCCGGCGGGAGATAATAACTGACAGATAAAAACATTCACTAAGGAGTTTTCATGACACATGCTAATTAGTCAATTTGCAGGTACTCTGGATTGTACCTGTGAAAAAGATTGCTCATCAAAATATAATTTATGTAGATTAATATACCATCCGAATTGCATGGAGTCATTGACAACAGCAAAAATATAATTTTCTTAAGTAAGTTAAAACACCCATTAATCACATGAAAATCAATGTGTCAAACAGCACTTGTCTGTAAAATCGTTTTTCCGTGACATTTTTAGTAAAACACCTATTTCCAATAATAAAAATATTAATGCAAGCAAAATTATAGAATATTACAGTATAATTAATATACAAACCCACGGAAAATGGGATGCACGAAAACACCACAGATGACCATACTTAGTTAATGTGTTCCAATGGAATTGCATGCAAGTCGTGACCAAAATAACTCGTACACACAACTCGTATCCAAAAGCAAACAAATGAAAATATTCAAGTGTATACACATCTATTTGATAATATAAGGTTGCATTAGGTTTTCTAGCAATATTTTATTAATAAAAAGGCTGTTTGTACATAATATGAGAACATGGAATCATGTGGAGTTTTTCCCGCCATTATTTTAATCAACACAGGATATATAACATATGTAAGCATAGAAAATATCTGAGATCATGGAATCCCATCAGGTTTCTAACAGTATTTTAATAAAAATGCCATTTGAATACCAAATACTTCAAAATCGCAAGAGAAACTCATTAATATTCATATGTGCATAGAAAATATACGAGGTCATGGAATGTTGTGTGCTTTGAACTGCTTTCCCAACAATATTTCATATGTATGAATTTGTTTTCGAATTGTTGGGTGCGAGTTGTTTTGGCTGTGATTTGCATACACACTGTTCCAATGGTACAGTAATCTTTACAAATTTATAGCCAAAGTACGGGTTTTTGATATATTCACGTTTTTGATCATTTAAAATATAAGCTCTCGTCCTCGTTTTTGGAAGACATTTTTACAATATTTTAGAATGAATAAGCCTTATTGGAGTTCCGAGTGCGCATGTGTGGCAGGCCTGTTTACAATCGAGAAAGTGGAAAAACAATGGCCACGTGCAAACAAGAATATTCACTAATTAGCCGGTTAAAATATATAAAAAAGACTTTTCCTTAATTTTAACATACTGTACATCATTTTGTAGCATAAAGTACACAAAATTTAAATTCCTGTTTTATTTTTATGGTTTTTTGGTGAATTCGTGATGATTTTGATCCTTACTTTTAAGTCACAGAACAAAATATGAACTAGAGATTGCGTCTCGACGCAGTGTATCCCCAGACGGGACATAGTTAAGGCGTGAATATGTCGGTCTTGAGCCTGTTTCCTGGAGCACCAGGTCAGGATTCTCCATAGTACCAGATTACTCCCAAAAGCTAATCATTAGTTCTTTCACTTATATCTGTCTTTAAAAATTACATTTCATGGATCCAGAATATCCATATAGTGATCCGGATCACTTCCAAAATTCAATCATTTCATCCTTTTACCTTTTCAGACATATTCTAAAAATTTCATCAAAATCTGTCTATAAGTTTTTTAGTTATTTTGTACACAAACACATCTGGCAGCCTGGATCCACATGATCCAGACAGTGATCCAGGTTACTCCCAAAAACTAATCACTTGTTCTTTGTCCCATTTAAGACATTTCCTGAAAATTTCATAAAAATCCATCCATGACTTTTTGAGCTATTTGTCTTTAAAAATTACATTTCTTGAATCCAGAAGATCCAGATAGTGGTCCAGATCACTCAAAAAATTGAATCATTTCTTCCTTTTACCACTTCTTCCTTTTACCATTTGTAACATATCCTAAAAATATCAAAGTCCATCCCAAGATTATGTGGCAGCCTGGATCCAGATGATCCAAACAGTGATCCAGATCACTCCAAAAATTTAATCACTTGTTCCTTGTACCATTTAGGCCATTTGTTGAAACAATCCATCCATAACTTTTTGCGGTATCTGTCTTTAAAAATTACATTTCATGGATCCAGAAGATCCATATAGTGATCCGGATCACTTCCAAAATTCAATCATTTCATCCTTTTACCTTTTCAGACATATCCTGAAAATTTCATCAAAATCCATCCATAAATTTTTTATTTATCTTGTACATAAACACATCTGGCAGCCTGGATCCAGATGGTCCAGATCACTCCCAAAATCTAATCACTTGTTCCTTGTCCCATTTAGGACATTTCCTGAAAATTTCATCAAAATCCACCAATGACTTTTTGAGCTATTTGTCTTTAAAATTATATTTCATGGATCCAGATAGTGGTCCAAATCACTCGCAAAATTGAATCATTTCTTCCTTTTACCACTTCTTCCTTTTACCATTTCTAACATATCTTAAAAATATCATCAAAATTCATCCTAAAATTCTGTTGCAGCCTGGATCCAGATGATCCAGATCACTCCAAAAATGTAATCACTTGTTCCTTGTACCATTTAGGTCATTTGTTCAAAATGTCATCACAATCCATCCATAACTTTTTGAGGTATCTGTCTTTAAAAATTACATTTCATGGATCCAGAAGATCCATATAGTGATCCGGATCACTTCCAAAATTCAGCCATTTCATCCGTTTACCTTTTCAAACATATCCCGAAAATGCATCAAAATCCGTCCATAAGTTTTTCAGCTACATTGTACACAAATACATCTGGCAGCCTGGATCCAGATGATCCAGACAGTGATCCAGATCACTCCCAAAATCTAATCACTTGTTCCTCGCACCATTTAGGTCATTTGCTGAAAATGTCATCACAATCCATCCATAACTTTTTGAGGTATCTGTCTTTAAAAATTACATTTCATGGATCCAAAAGATCCATATAGTGATCCGGATCACTTCCAAAATTCAATCATTTCATCCTTTTACCTTTTCAGACATATCCTGAAAATTTCATCAAAATCCGTCCATAAGTTTTTGATTTATCTTGTACACAAACACATCTGGCAGCCTGGATCCAGATGATCCAGATCACTCCCAAAATCTAATCACTTGTTCTTTGTCCATTTCTAACAGATCCTAAAAATATCATCAAAATTCATCCTAAAATTCTGTTGCAGCCTGGATCCAGATCACTCCAAAAATGTAATCACTTGTTCCTTGTACCATTTAGGTCATTTGTTCAAAATGTCATCACAATCCATCCATAACTTTTTGAGGTACCTGTCTTTAAAAAATTACATGTCATGGATCCAGAAGATCCATATAGTGATCCGGATCACTTCCAAAATTCAGCCATTTCATCCTTTTACCTCTTCAGACAAACTTTTTGAGGTATCTGTCTTTAAAAATTACATTTCATGGATCCAGAAGATCCATATAGTGATCCGGATCACTTCCAAAATTCAGCCATTTCATCCGTTTACCTTTTCAAACATATCCCGAAAATGCATCAAAATCCGTCCATAAGTTTTTCAGCTACATTGTACACAAATACATCTGGCAGCCTGGATCCAGATGATCCAGACAGTGATCCAGATCACTCCCAAAATCTAATCACTTGTTCCTCGCACCATTTAGGTCATTTGCTGAAAATGTCATCACAATCCATCCATAACTTTTTGAGGTATCTGTCTTTAAAAATATCATTTCATGGATCCAAAAGATCCATATAGTGATCCGGATCACTTCCAAAATTCAATCATTTCATCCTTTTACCTTTTCAGACATATCCTGAAAATTTCATCAAAATCTGTCCATAAGTTTTTGATTTATCTTGTACACAAACACATCTGGCAGCCTGGATCCAGATGATCCAGATCACTCCCAAAATCTAATCACTTGTTCTTTGTCCATTTCTAACATATCCTAAAAATATCATCAAAATTCATCCTAAAATTCTGTTGCAGCCTGGATCCAGATCACTCCAAAAATGTAATCACTTGTTCCTTGTACCATTTAGGTCATTTGTTCAAAATGTCATCACAATCCATCCATAACTTTTTGAGGTACCTGTCTTTAAAAAATTACATGTCATGGATCCAGAAGATCCATATAGTGATCCGGATCACTTCCAAAATTCAGCCATTTCATCCTTTTACCTCTTCAGACATATCCCGAAAATTTCATCAAAATCCGTCCATAAGTTTTTCAGCTACATTGTACACAAACACATCTGGCAGCCTGGATCCAGATGATCCATACAGTGATCCAGATCACCCCCAAAATCTAATCACTTGTTCCTTGCACCATTTAGGACATTTCCTGAAAATTTCATCAAAATGCACCCATAAGTTTTTGAGTTATCTGTCTTTAAAAAAATTAAATTTCATGGATCCAGAAGATCCAGACAGTGATCTAGATCACTCCCAAAATTTAACCATATCTTCCTTTTACCATTTTGGACATATCCTGAAAATTTTATCAGAATCCATCTGTCAGTTTTTGAGTTATCTTGTTCACAAACAAACAAACAGAGGGCCAAAAATGACCCTCGGTCAGGTACTTTGGCGATAAGTGGATGACCTTAAATGAAGATCTGTAACCGGTAAGCCTGGATGCTGGTACTCCATCATGTACTCAACCTCCAAAGCCATTTTCAATAGTTTGCATGCAATGTAGTCAGCATTAAGTGTGAAAATATCTCCAAATTTGTCAAAAATGACCCTTGGTCAGGTATTTTGGCGATCAGTGGATGACCTTAAATGAAGATCTGTAACCAGTAAGCCTGGATGGTAGAAGTCCATCATGTACTCAACCTCCAAAGCCATTTTCAATAGTTTCCATGCAATATAGTCAGCATTAAGTGTGAAAATATCTCCAAAAAGACCAAAAATGACCCTCGGTCAGGTACTTTGGCGGTCAGTGGATGACCTTCAATGAAGAGCTTCAAGGTCAAATTTCTGCATGCTTACAGAGGACATATATATGTATTATATATACCAGCCATAGGATGATCTGACTTTCTGTATAGGAGAACTGGGCCAAAAAGTGAAAAAATGGCCAAAATCTGACCTTTAAGAGGCCACCAGTGACCTTGAGATTGAAGGTCAAGGTCACAAAACAATAGCGTTCGTGGCATTGCCCATATATACCCACATACCAAATTTGAAAGTTCTAACTAAAATATTTTTTAAGTTATCGCGTCCAAAAGGAAATCTCTGCAGCGGCGTGACCGTACTGAATCCTAAGTATCCCCGACTTTCGTCCGGGGATACAATTCTTGTAAATGCCTTAGGATAGTCTCAAATGGAAAATTTTACTTAAAGCCTAGACACATGCATATATTTTGAATATGAAGAGTGAAATAATTAGATCAGATTTTGTGTTAATATATTAATGTTTTCACTGGGGGCTATCCTCCCCCACACCTTCTTAAAAGGTTATTTATTTTCAGTGATCACTTTCAAAATCAGACATGGCTAGAAAAGTGTGGGGCGGATAGTCCCCAGTTATAATTGTCCTCTGAATGGCTAGACACTGCAGTGAACAACAGCTAACATCCTTAATTTCTAGTTGTTTTGACAATATATCTGGAAAAAGTTTTCTTCACCATTTAATCGAAAAATTGGCAAATCCAGAATCAAACTACAGTCTAACCCACTTATCCCGATCTCGGAAATATCGACTTCCTGTTTATATCGAGGTTACACCCTCAGTCCCAACTCATTTAGAATAAAATATATAAGAAATTTAAAGGTTATTTCGATATAAAATGCTAGTATTTGCGCTTATTTCGAGGCTATTTGCCATTTCACACCGTGTTTTGCTGATATTTAGTCCGGTGGAAAGTATTTATTTGTAAGAAAAACAAACACATCCAGTGTGTGTTACAAGAGGCAATTTACCCAGTAAAGCTGAAAGTCAAACAATAATATGGCCATCTCTGAAGATTACATCTACTAGCAACACTTACAAGCCAAATTGTTTTTTCCCCTCCCATTTCTGTCGGTACTGTCGTAAACTTATTTACACAAGAGATTATACGAGAGATTATATTTCAAAACTGTAGTGATGCATGTTTTGTTGGATATTCCTGGAGGAATAAATTAAATTAAAAGTATTTCCTAGTTCATTTACAGTATACCCAACGGACATTGCTTGAAACAACATCTTCCAGCTATTTGGCTAACATCATTCATTATCGCCCATACACTCGGTAGTTATTTTGACAAGTTTAGTCTCTCAAAGGCTTGAATATATATTTCGACTTTTGGATAAGTCGAGGTGATTGAAATGTTCCCTTAAAATTCGAGATAATGAGGTTAGACTGTACTTCAATTAAGAACTATTACAAGCCAAAATTTTCCTTTAAAATGATAAAATATCACATTTTATGAAATAGGTTTCACTATAATCTTGGCAAAACATGGGACATCAACATGGGATCTTTCCAAAATATTCTAAAAATTGCCATATTATTGGAAAGGAATTTAACAGTCCCTCTATGCATTTTTGTCTATTAACATCCAGCCACAATAAAGAAAATATTACATGTATAAACTTTTTTTGTGGTTTTATAACATCTTACTTTCCTCTGATGTACACACCATTTTATGTAATATGTTATCATATCCACAACTAATTTCATTAAACTAAGGGGAAATTTAAAACTACAATAAAATGTCATCAAAATTGAACACCTACCATATTTTTACTTCAATAATTATGAATGCTTAATTTATGATATTTCCTTTCAAAAATAATTCCTCGACATCTAATTTCTTGTGTTTTCAACACTTTGAAAAATTATTTGCCAACACACTACAGCTTTATTTAAATAAAAAGCACCAAAAATTAAAGTGAATATATTATCACATTAAAAATGTACGATTTTGTACATCCATATGTATATTTTTCATAAAAATTAAGTATGATGTGTGTTATGCACGAAAAAAATATATATATATTTTTGCATTTTTATCATGTTGAAATCACTTCCTGGTTTAGATCTACGTAGATTTGTTTATCCACATACATTTTCCACGAACGGAACTCCAATCAGGCTTATATGCAGTCACATTGAACTAGCGAATATGAGGATTTATTACTGTTTTATGTCTGATAATATTGGTTTCGTTGGTTGTGATATTCAGCATTGTCCATTTACGTTGTCATATCGAAAACCCGTCCATCGTGGATATATGCACATCTGCTTACATTACACGGGTGATCATTAAGATAAACGGTCACAGAGATAAACAGTCTTCAAAGTTTTCAAATTTAAATAGTGTAAATACAAAATCGCACAAACTAAATAATAAAATAGCCGTAAACAATGTTTTCCATGATATTTGGTTTGTTTTACATTGTTGTTTGAGTGAGAATTTCTGAAGACCGTTTATCTCTACTGTACAGTACTGCTCAGCCAGTGAATTTCGTCATCCCAGTGAAGTTCGTCACCTGCATTTTATGGCAGTATTAAAGAGTTTTTGCTGTGAACTTTCGGCACACATGTATACCTTGTTGCTGAAAGCAGCTAGTGGTGGCGGACAATTCACGCCTGTGTACCTATTCCACCCTCAATTTTCTCAGAGATTTATAATTTTTCATAGAAAAGATGTCTACCACATCATAGATAATTATCAAATTGATCATATACATTAGTAATTTATTGTGTAACTGTGATTGTTTTGAATAAATCTAGGGGTGGGCGTGAATAGGTACACAGGCGTGAACTGGTCCACCACCACTATTCCATTAATTTAAATATGAATATTGCCTATCCTTGAGCATTTTGGTAACCAGATCATTCGCCACAAGACCCGTTCGCCACATAATTACTTCAGATGTTTCGCCACATAGTTACATAATTGGAATTATCAAAGAAACCTAACTTCTTTGAAGGTTGCCATTGTTTGAAGAGGGAGGGCACTAACTACACAAATTAACCCTAACTTCTTTGAAGTTCTTTGAAGTACCATATATTGTGGGGTTAGCCCGTGAAATGAAATATTTTACAGGGAAATTTACTCCAAATAGAAATGGCCAGTAATATTTTGTTTCCTACGAAGTTCTGATTTGCTCATGAATATTCATGAGTTTGTGTTAGCCGTGAAATAAAATATGTTAGGACGATGCAGAACATTCTTTTGCAGGGACATTTACTCCAAATAGAAATGGCCAGTAATATTTTTGTCTCCCACCACGCACTTCTGATTTGCTCATGAATATTCATGAGTTTGTGTTAGCCGTGAAATAAAATATGTTAGGACGATGCAGAACATTCTTTTGCAGGGACATTTACTCCAAATAGAAATGGCCAGTAATATTTTTGTCTCCCACCACGCACTTCTGATTTGCTCATGAATATTCATGAGTTTGTGTTAGCCGTGAAATAAAATATGTTAGGACGATGCAGAACGTTCTTTTGCAGGGAAATTTACTCCAAATAGAAATGGCCAGTAATATTTTGTTTCCTACCCCGTATTTCTGATTTGCTCATGAATATTCATGAGTTGGTGTTCGGCCGTGAAATAAAATATGTTAGGACGATGCAGAACGTTCTTTTGCAGGGAAATTTACTCCAAATAGAAATGGCCAGTAATATTTTGTTTCCTACCCCGTATTTCTGATTTGCTCATGAATATTCATGAGTTGGTGTTCGGCCGTGAAATAAAATATTTCAGAACGTTCTCTTAAAGGGGCATTTACTCCAAATAGAAATGGCCAGCAAGGGACATTATTGTCAATGAGAAAAGACACCTGTTATGTGCCACAGACCACCAAATTGACCTGCTGAAGAAGGCAAAGCGGTGGTACATCGATGCAACCTTCAAGGTGGTAAAGGCCCCCTTCACCCAGTTACTGAGTGTACATGCCTTCATCAAGAGAGGGGATGACATAAAACAGGTCCCCCTTGCCTTCATCTTGATGTCTGGGAAGAGGAAATCAGACTACAAGGGAGTTTTTGACTCACTGAAAATCATCTTAGGAGGCGAAACTGATGTGGAAGAAGTCCTCATGGATTTTGAGGTAGCTATGTGGCAAGGACTACGCTTTGCCTTTCCTGAAGTGAGGTTCAAGGGCTGTGCCTTTCACTGGGTACAAGCAGTGAACCGGAAATTACGGGACATAGGGCTTTCCAGTCCATATTGCAATGATGAGGGGACCAGGGCCTACTGCAGACGGCTGTTTGCCTTACCATTTGCCCCACATGAGCTGATCCCAGGACTTTTCCATGCCCTTAAGGAAGAGGCCAGCGACCCCCTGCTGGAAGCATTGTGTGCCTACATAGAAGTAACATGGATTACCACAAGAATCTTTGTTCCAGCAAGCTGGTCTGTTTTTATGCAGAATGTTCGTACGAACAATGATGTGGAGGGCTGGCACAACCGCCTCAACAGAAATGCAGGACGAAGCCAGATACAGCTGTATCTGCTCTTTAAATTACTACATGATGAGGCACAGTACGTGGACATACAGACCAGACTGGTGCAATCCAACAACATGAGGAGGATGGAGAGGAAGGAATACAGGGACATCAATGTTAAAATAAACAAGATCTGGACCAAATTTTCCACAGGGGACATAACAGCAAAACAGTTGTTGGCATCCTGTGGCAGAATCTATGCCCCAACTCCAAAACCAGAGGAACCTCGAAGTGAATAAACAATATGACACATTTTGGTTGCATAGCAATGTAAATATAATAATAAATGTAAATGATATATAATAACAATGTATAATGTAATCATGTCAATAAAAGCAAAGGAATTTCTTTCATTCATACATACATATGCCAATGACTTTCATCATAAATCAACAAACTCTGATACAATGAAAATTGTCATGCTCCCAGAGTCCCCTGTTCCTCATCCCTGTTTTGTGGCTGATGCAATATTTCTTGTGTGGCGAAACGTCTGAAGTAATTATGTGGCGAACGGGAAATGTGGCGAATGATCTGGTATTCAGCATTTTTACGGCAGGTGACGAACTTCACTGGGGTGACAAAATTCACTGGTTGAGCAGTATGACCTGTTTACCTCAGTGACCACCCGTGTACAGGTATCAAAACGAGTTTAAAGTTGCTAATCTTTGCTGGATGCATTGATATTTGTGGAAAATAATTTTTAACAATTTTTACTTTATTTTAATGGCAGAATAAACATAATACACCGAAAATATAATGGATTCCACGCCCACATTTGCCTTCAGGAAACATGTCCTACAAATGAAAAAAAATGCCCCATTATGCTGACACAGTAATGCATTTAGTGTCAATACAACTAAATTACCTCTGAGACAAACTCGTGCCACAATTGTGATAAAGATGGATCCGTCCCCCTTCCGTCCATTATAATGCATACACTTTTATTTTAGGTGTTCATACATTTTATGAAAACTTCTTCCTGTGTAACGTTCGGTAAACATTCGATTACACCAGCCGTAGTTTTAAGTTTCAGTACAACACAACCAGAGAATAACAAAAGTACAAGAATAGTTATATTAGTGAAAAACAAATAAGAATATGGCAATTTCAATTACCAAATAATAGAAAACACTTATTGCAACACAGGAAACGTTCTCAAGCAGCACCAAAACTTTGAAATCAGGTTGAATCCAGTGGTGAAATCTGGATGAATTACATGTAGATTTTACAAACCGTTTTTAGTTGGATCAAATGTGGTGTTTTGAAAGTTATCACAAGTGAAAAGGCTTTAATTCATAACTCTTTACTTTTACTAGTTATGTCTTATTAGCTTGGTTACAATACAGAGACTGAACTTTCTTTTGTTTAAAGACTGTGATCTCATTACATTAATATTCAGCATTATGTTAAACAGTTCAAGTGATGATTCAGTAAATACAAATACATATTTAAAATGTACAAGTACAGATTTGTTATAATTGAGGACATTTTAGAATAATGTTATAAACACTACATCTCTCCCCAACTTAGATCTGAATATGCATATTTATATTAGCTCTTTCTCAAGTAGGATATTCAGTGAGAGCATATGAATCACACATAGATTGATAATAAAGAACAATTTTAGAGGATTTAGTTTTGTAATGCTATATAGTTCTTAATGTCGGTGTAAATATTATTTTGACTGCCGTTTATGTATTACATCTTAGGGTTCTTATATTTACATTTTGATTGATAACTGCAGTATGTGTGATAGTTATGTTACATATTTGATTGAATACTACAGTGTGATTATTTTGACTTAGTCAGATGCTGCAGTATTAATACCGTTATGGTTCATTAAATCTTGTATTATTTCGTTGTTCATATGCCACTGTGGCTTTGTTGTTCTAATAGTTTAGTGAACAGTGTTATACCATTTTTAGTCTCATTTCTATACATTTTTTGTTTCACCATATATAATAAATATATGATTATTTAAAATAAATATACATTTAAGAATATATTATTGCATGTTCTTTACAACTTTTAATTGATAAATCATCATCAGCTGAGTCTATTGGCACAGGCATCAATAATTACAACTCTGTTGGTGATTTTCCAATCCGAACCTGATATCTGGCGACCTGCCACCTTTGAACACAACGTGAGAACTGTATTGAAAAATACACTTTGGGCTTAAGGGTCATTACAGAAATTTTTGGTGCCGTGACCAGGATTGGAAATTTTTATCATTAATTTATAACTGGTTCAATGGTGTATATCCTGTGTATGTTGTGATTTGTTTGGTTTGTTTGTGGCTGAGTGATTACGTATACAGTCACTGTTCACATGTAATTTCATGATTTAAAATAGTGACCAACTTATTTAGACATACTATTATTGGGTGTGGTGTGAATGTTATACTGTATGATTGATTACTGTTAAGATATATTCACTGTACTAAATGTGGATATTAAATGACATAAAACAGTAATCGTTTGAATGTGGATTACTGTTACCTTTTGATGTTTCATGAAGGTTTTTGGCCCTCAAATGAACATTGTCATGATATAAAACAGTAATTGTTGCTTGTTAACAAATTTATTCACAATATACACAACAAAGAAAATTTATCACTGTTCACATTTGAGTATTATCACAAAGGTTTTTACCTGATTGAAGTACTCATTGATATAAAACAGTGATCTGATTGAATCTGGTGTGAATGACATAACACAAAGGTAATGATTCACAAGTTTCTTACCTGAGTGTACCTGTATGAAAGTTAATTGACAGATATATTACTGCAACACAATAGTGACACCAGATGGTGATTGGCTATAAGTGTGACAATAGTAATAGTAATACACTCACATAGTGACATCACTTCACGAGCTGTCAGCTGTTTGTTTATGGTACACTGAAAACCAAAAGTTGGTAGATGGTACTAAGATACGTTAGTTAAAACAAATTTTAACTAACACCTTAGTTGCTAAAACTAATAACCCTGTTTGGTCCAGCTAAGTTTGAGTTTGAGCTTGCTCCATGCATTGTTTACATTTGGATTTTGGCGCAATTGTTTGAATAAAGGGGTAAGTTATTTTCCTTATATATAACAATATTAGTGTCTACATTTGTCAAAATGATTCAAATTTATTAGTACAACATGTATAGATTAAAATTATGTGCAATGCAATTAGTTTTCACGTTAAATAAGTTATATATAGAGGTTTGTAAATTTGAGGTGGGTAGAATCTTCTATTATCAACCACTAAAATAAATACTGCTAAATATTCACTTTATTTGATGTATTTCATGGGAAATGCCACAGTAACATTGATCCTTTATATGTTATTGTTGTTTTGCTTTGTTTTGAAATGTTTTAACAATACAAAATTAAGTATAATAATAATTTTTATTTTGTTCAACTAATTGTATTTGTTAGAGAAACTAACACATCGGTTTGGTTAACCAGTCTGATTTGTAGGAGCTACAGACTTTGAGTTGGTTAGCCAAACTAACATACATTTGTTAGAATTAGTTGTCCCAACTATTCAATGTTGGTTAATTTTTTCAGTATTTTATTTTCACAATTTTAATTTTTTTAGCTTTATGTAGTTTGAAGTTTTTAGAGTGGAACACACTTGACATCAATCTGTGAGGTTGGCAGTTTGAACCCTGGACCAAACTCAATGTGGGAAAGGTGGTTGTTGCTTATGAATGGCCAGAGTTTACACTGACGAATTTGGGCCAACCAGTATGTTTATGTATATTATTTTTGTTTCTGATGAAATATATTTCAATAAAGCATTTTGAGAGAATGATTGACTTGTTTCTTCTTTATTGTCATGTAAAGCATGATTTTGAAAAGGATGAGGTAATAACTTTATCTGACCATGCAGCCAGATCAGTAATACTAATAATCAGTAATAAAAGTAACTGACTGATCTAGTTTGACAAACCTACTTATAGCACTTACCGATGAAATCAGTTGAGGTATGCAACTTACATTGGCCTGTCTAACCAATAAAAGTGACTACACTAACCAACCAGCTTTGTTCAAGCAACAAACTCACTTGGTTGAATAAACTAAATCATCTGGTAGTACAAACCAATCACTTTAGTTGGAGTAACCAGTATGCTTTGTTTGAGGAACCAACTTACTTTGTTAAATCTAACCAACTTTCTTTTGTTTTACCAACCAACATACTTGGTTGATTTAACTAACTTGGTTGGTTAAATTAGACATCGTAGGATCAACCAACTTTTCTTTGTTAGACTAACTAACTTTTTTTTCAGTGTAGCGTTCATTCGCATATTTGCTTTGTTTATTTTAGTTGTTCTAGAATTTTTTTTTCACTACAAGCTTGTAACTTAGATACTAGAATATAGTATTAGCAATGACTTCTAGGAAGTCAAATAGTTGGATCCAAGTTGTATCTGATTGGATTCCCAAATGGCCTAGGAAACAAGGGAAGGGTCATGAGAATGTGACTGGATTAGATGAAGAAGTTCAGTTTAATCGGATTCCTGATAGGTATGGAAAAGGTAAACTGAAGAGGTCAGTACCAGTCAATCAGAACTATTTCTTAGCCCATGTGGTTCATGATAAAGGTGATCAGGATGAGGTTGACATATTTTATGACACCTCAGATGAGCTGAGTGACCATGTTATGCATTCAACACCTGTAGGTGTAGGTAGTAGGGGGGAAATCCCAAAGAAAAATGGCAGTGATGGTAGATTAAAACCTGAGGCACAGATATTTCAATCACGGAATGACAGAGGTACAAATGGTAGACCTGTCAACACCAACCAAGGTGTACAAAGGAGACCGGTACAGATTTTGTCTGATCCGATTGTGCCAAACTTGTGTAGGGCTAGCGGGAATAAGCAGGCAAGGAATATCCTAGTCGGGCCACTCGGACATAGGTCAAATGGTAGGCGGGTTGGGCGTAAACAGTGTGAACCTGACAAATTTGACGGTGAACGAACTGAGTGGAGTGATTATATCCAACATTTTCAAACTGTAGCTGAATGGAATGGGTGGTCCTATGAAGAAAAGGGAATGCAGTTAGCCATGAGTCTACAGGGTCAAGCCCAAACAGTGTTAGGTGATGTAGCACATTATGGGGGTACTGAGGATTATGAGTGTCTTCTTCATGAGTTGTCTAGAAGGTTCAATCCTGTAGAAAGAGAAACTACTTATAGGATAAAGTTTAGGAATAGGGTTTGTAAGGCAAATGAATCTGTCATGGAGATTGGATGTACACTTAGGAGACTAGCTGTCAGGGCCTTTCCAAATATTCCACATGATTGTCAGGAACAGTGGGTGTTGGATCAGTTTGTCCTTGGTCTGGATAGACCCGAGTTGAAGAAACATGTTCAGTTTGGTCATCCTAGAACTCTGAATGAAGCTATTTCTTTAGCCATGGAGTATGAGAGTTTTGAGTATGGGGATGGTCAAAAGAGGTTCATGTCAAAACCAGTTAACAGAGGTAGGGATGGTCAAGTAAATCAGCTGGACAAGGCTAAGAGTAAGGATGATTTACTTCAGAAAATTTTGAATTCTCTGCAGAATAGTTCTAGGGAGCTTGGTTTACTGAAAAATGATGTGAATCAGATCAAGACTCGGACCTCCAAGGTTGTAGAAAAGGGAAACATGAGTCAATCCAAGTCAAAGTTTGAGAGTTCTCAGGTTCAGTGTTTCAAGTGTAAGGAGTTTGGGCACTATCAGAAGGACTGTCCTAAACAGTTCAAGTCAGGTCAAAATGGAGGACATTTTGGCAAATCTTACAGTCAGTTAAACTAAGCAGTGCTGAGATTAAGGCCGAATCTTCAGCTAAGGTGGTTTCAAGGCCAGCAGGTGTTGTTGAGGTTATTAGTGCTTCTTGTTGGTTTGTAAGAGGTGCTTTGGAAGGTGTTGTTTATGATTTTCTTGTTGATTCTGGGTCAACATATACAATTGTTGACATCAGATATTTTCGTAGCTTGCCTGATGGTGTCAAATCTAGGTTAGTTGATTGTGATGTTTCATTAAGGAGTGCCAGTGGTGAGCTCCTTAAGGTTTTTGGTGAGGTCACTCTTAGTTTAGAGCTAGGAGGTCGTGTTTTTGAGACTTGTGTTAAAGTGGTAGCACTAGGGGATAAGAGTACTATCCTTGGTCTTTATTTTATGGAAGAAAATGATTGTATACTGCACATGGGACGAGGTTACATGAGAATGGGGGTACACAAGGTGAACTTGCACCGTAAAGGTGACACACGGTGTGCTCGCATTCAGGTGACTGAAACCTCTTGCATTCCGCCAGATCATGAAGTGATTATTTCGGGTAAGTTTGGCTATAATCACTGGGTGTCACACAGGAAAATTGGTCTTGTTGAGCCATCACAGTCAATTACTTCTCGTACAGGTTTGTTGATGGATAGCAGTTTAGTGCAGACTGAGAAGACAGTTGTTCCAGTAAGAGTAGCAAATTTGACTGACAAGAATTACTCTGAGTGGCAGTTCGACCATTGCGCTATTGCAGCCTATTGACAAGGTGTCTAGCTTTTCAATATCCAAGGGTCAAGGATCTGTTTTGAGTGTGCGTAGTAATGAGACTTGTAAGGACAAACCTGCTTTACCAGAACATTTGAGGCCCTTGATTGAATCTGTCTCAAATAAGTTGTCTGGTGAACAGATAAGCAAGTTTGAAAAGTTGCTTACTGTTTATCAAGACATTTTTGTTGGACCTGATGGGAAGTTAGGATCAACCACTCTAACTGAACACTGTATTGAAACTGGTGATCACCCACCTATTAAGTTAAGGCCATGAAGGTTACCTATCGCTCAAAGGGAGGTAGTTCAAAAAGAGCTTGATAAAATGGAGACACAAGGTTTAATTGAGTGCAATGATAGCCCATGGGCTTCACCCTTAGTTATTGTGATCAAAAAGGACGGTAGTGTGAGTTTGTGTTGATTATAGGGCTTTGAATGAAATTTCCAGGAAATCAGCTGTAGGGTTACCTAACACTCAGGACTGTATTTCTTCTCTCGGAGGTGCTAGGTTCTTTTGTACAATGGATTTAGCCAGTGGTTATCATCAGATTCCAATGTCTGAGAAAGATAAATGCAAGACAGCTTTTTATACCAGGAAAGGGTTAATGCAGTTTACAGTAATGCCTTTTGGACTGACTACCGCTCCTTCAACTTTTGAGGCTTTGATGGAGAAGATTCTCCGAGGGTTACAATGGGAAAAATGTGTCCTATACTTAGATGATGTGATTTCTTTTGGTTCAACTTTTGAAGAAACTTTTGAAGGTTTACAGTTGATTTTTGAAAGGTTTCGAGGTGCTAGGCTGAAACTTAAGGTTTCTAAGTGCAAGTTCTTCCAAGAAAGTGTTGAGTTTTTAGGTCATATTGTTTCTGATAAGGGTATATTTATTTATTTGGGGTTTTACGTCGCTTTCAACACTGTACAGGTCATATCACGACGGGTAGTTGGAAGGGCAGAGGAAACCAATACATATAGTTCGCTAGGGTTCTGTACTGTAAACTGCCGACCAACGGCAAGCAACTACCAGCTTTCCCACTTACGGCCATGACGGGGATCGAACCCCGGCCGCAGAGGTGGGAGGTGAGTGTTACTACTCTGCCACCGTGGCCCCTGATAAGGGTATAAGTTGTGACCAAAAGAAATTAGAGGCAGTTGTAAATTGGCCTAAACCTTCTTGTATGAAAGAAGTTCATTCATTCTTGGGTTTTTGTAGTTACTACAGGTCTTTTGTCCAAGGATTTTCAAATTTAGCTTCTCCACTATATGAACTGACAAAGAAAAATGTTAAGTTCGAGTGGACAAGTGCCTGTGAAGAAGCTTTTGAGAGGCTTAAAGATAGGTTAGTGTCGAGTCCCATTTTGGCATATCCAAAGAATGAGGGTTTGTTTGTTCTTGATACTGATGCTAGTTTGTATGGAAGTGGTGCAGTTCTAAGTCAAGTACAAAAGAATGGTGAAGAGAGGGCCATTGCTTATGGTAGCAAAAGTTTGAGTAAGAGACAGATAAATTATTGTACAACTATGAGGGAGTTGTTGGCTTGTGTTGTTTTTGTGAAACAGTTTCATCATTACCTGTGGGGTAGACGATTTTTGCTAAGGACAGATCATGCTTCACTTAAGTGGTTAGTGAATTTTCGTGAGCCAGAGGGTATGTTGGCTAGGTGGTTGTCTGTTCTTAGTAATTATGATTTTGAAGTCCAACATAGGCGTGGGGCTTTGCACAGCAATGCTGATGGGTTGTCAAGGATTCCTTCACGTAGGTGTAAACATGATGATTGTGAGGAATGTGCCTAGAGACAATCGGATTGTGTGTGTGTGGTGGTCAGGGGTCAGGCAAATAAGCAAAGAGTTACTCAGGAATGTAGGGATTCTGAAGATGGTGTGTCTGAGAGAAGGTCCTGCATTGAGTCTGCTGATGCTGATGGCTCCAGTGTACCTTGTAGGGAGTCTACTCATGGTAATGTGAATGGTGGTTCTAACTCCGCATCAGGCAGCAGGGTTGATCGGTCCGATAACCCTGGGTCTACCATTGCATCTAGAGGGTTTTCAGTTGGTCCCAGGTTTCCAGATAGCAACTGGGTTGATAGATGGTCTCTTGATGAGCTGAAAAATTTTCAGTGCCAAGATGAAGACATAAGTGAAGTGTCAAAGTTAAAGTCTGCTGGTGGTGAGAAGCTACAGAAGGCTGAGCTTAGTGATCAGTCAATTGTTCAAGTGTCTGTGTGCGCAGTGGTCAGTTCTTAAGGTTGATAGAGGTCTGTTGGTTCGAGAATGGGTAGCTGAGAATTATGAGAAAATAAATATTTCATCATTTGCATAGTGGTAGGATTGGAGGTCATTTTGGCGTCAGAAGGACTTTGTGTAAGCTTAGAACTAGGTTCTATTGGCCAGGATACAAGCATGATATTGTTAGGTGGTGTCAGAGGTGCAAGATTTGTGAGAGTTTTAAGGCTGGTCACAATCCAAAGAAAGCTCCATTGAAACAGCAGTTAGTAGGTGCTCCCTTGTAAAGGATAGCTTGTGATATAATGGGTCCTACATAGCCATAGCAAAAATGGCAATAATTACATTCTAGTTGTTCAAGATTACTTTTCCAAGTTTGTTGAGGCATATGGAATTCCAGATCAGACGGCTCAAACTGTAGCTGATTGTTTGGTCACACAGTGGTTCTGCCGTTACGGAATACCACTTGTGATTCATACAGATCAGGGCCGGAATTATGAGTCTGTGTTGTTTAAGGAACTTTGTAAGTTGTTAGATATGAGCAAAACAAGGACTTCTAGATATCATCCACAGTCTGATGGTCTTGTACAACATATGAATAGAACTCTTAGACAGTTGCTTAGGGCTACTGTGAATGAACATGGCAATGACTGGGATGAACATTTACCCTATATTTTGTTAGCTTATAGGTCTACAGTTCAGGAGAGTACTAAGTGTACTCCAAATTTACTCATGTTTGGTCGGGAAGTAAGGCTTCCAGTTGATTTGATGTATGAGGCTTGTCCTTCTAGTTCAAATGTTCCTTGTTGTCCAGTAGAATATGTTGAGTGGGTTAGAGTGTCATGAGTGAAGCTTATTCTTTTGTAAGGCAAAACTTAAGGAAAAGTGCAGAGAGGCAAAAACGGTTGTATGATACCAATACTCAAACACAAAGCTTTCAGCGTGGTGACTGGGTATGGGTGTTTTATCCACCGGAGGCAAAAGAAAAGTTTGGCCGAGGCTGGAATGGCCCATATTTGGTGATTAATAGGTTGGATTCTGTCAATTATAGAGTTCAATAGAGTGAGAGTGCTCCTGTTCTGACTGTGCATGTTGACCATATGAAAGTTTATGAGCACACTGATATTCCAGACTTCTGGATATCGACACGTGAGTGTGTAGATGTGGGAGTGCAAGTTGAATTAAGGGAAATCTAAGTTTAAAGTGGTAACCACCTAACTTAAAGTTGTTCTTTTTATATATTTTTCTCTTAGATTTCATGATGGCTTGCAACAAGTTTGTTATGGACTTGGGGGAGTATTTAGATGACGGCATGCTGGGGGTAGAAGTAACTGAGAGCGAAAAAGAAGTGAAGGGGAAAAGGAGAAGTTGGAGTAAGGAGAAGGGGAGATTTATATGCCTTGTCCCTGTCTGTAAAAGAAAGCAAGTATCTTTCGTGCAACGGTTCGCCTTGTACCGACACTGGGAAGAGGTTCACACTAAACAGATCACTTTATACAAATGCTGCACAAGACCGAACTGCCAGACCTTTAAAAGGCCCTATGACCTTGAAAGACACCTTGTGAAGGCCCACCATGTACCTAGTGATGAGGCCAAGAAACATTGCTCCAGCGGGGAGGTCAAATCTAAAATTGTAGACATTATAAATTATGTGGATCCAGGCCACCTATCACCTCCAGAAAGAAAAACTTCGGTACCGGCTACTGTGCACCCGATCTCGGGCACAGTACCTGGAGTAACCGTTGCAGATCTGCGGAAACTCAAAGTTAACTTTGATACTGAAGATCAAGACTTAGATGTGGAAGTCCAAATAAAGTCATTGGAAGGCTCTGAGGAACACAACAAAGTAACCATAACCATCATTGTAGTCTCTATATCGATTCATATTGGCTGTATCTGTATCCCATTGGTAATTTTTAGAAAATGCAAGCACCCTAGGTCTTTGAAATTTTCTTCCAGCTGGAAAATGAGATGTATATGCCTCCTGTTTACTTAACCAAACCTTTAATTTTTTAGGTTTTATTTCTTTTTCCTCATCCTTTAGGAATTGATATATTCTTTGAAATCCACTGAAAGCGACAGGACTTCTAGGATCATAGAATATATCATTTAGGTAGTCATTTTCTTCATCTGATATTTTTGTTCCAGAATTTGAGCCATCTCGGATCTGACCTGTCTGTTCTTCCCTTTCTGATGCTGATGGCCTCCTCTGTTCTTCCTCTGACATGTTTTTCGCTAACCTTTGTTGTTGGGGTCTTATAATCATTAGGGAGGCCGGGTGGAGGGACTAATCTTTTTATATTATTTTCATTTTCTCTAATCTGCTTCATCTCTAATGGATTTCTTTCTTCAAGATCAGGTCATGTGTTTACATTATTGGATATGTTACAGGCTTATCTGATTTGGACATCTGATTTGCCTTCAATTCATCGAATTGGTCTTTAGGAACCAATATAAACTTATTCATTTTAATATGATTTTTATATACTTTTGAATCAATTGTAATAGTTCTGTAAAGACCTTGTAATTTTGGCTGGCTACTTTAGCTGTACTAGCTGGATATTGTATGAATTTTTTTAATATTTTTATTTTTTTATTAAATTTATCCCAAGTCTTATGCGATAAGGGTAATCGAAAGATGTTTCTGCTAAAGATTGCAGGTGTTTCTTTCCTGCCTCTGCTAATAGGTGCTTATTTAGATT
Organism: Sabellastarte sp. h YS-2021; assembly: GCA_964017235.1. NCBI lineage: Eukaryota > Metazoa > Annelida > Polychaeta > Sabellida > Sabellidae > Sabellastarte > Sabellastarte sp. h YS-2021. The sequence goes on from OZ024933.1 coordinate 70,907,160, forward strand.
TAGATTATTCTCTAATAGCATATAAATAAAATATTTGGATTTCTTTAGCCCAGTAGACATATTACAATACCTACTTCATAGATAACATATCATCATACTTTGTAAATTGCAAACTAATGAAAGATTGCCTGTTGGCTTACTTATATACCATAGCAAGCTCTGTGGGAAATATATTTGATCTTAACATGTATGACCTATCTGATGTTGGAGATAGATCTACCATTAGATAACTAAATGGTACAAAGGTAGCATCTAAATAAGCCTCCAATAATTTGTTACGAATACCTAATTGGGATCCCAGGCATTTGATCTGGTTCACATCTCGAGGATTTTTAAAAAGAACAAAATAATGTGTATTCAAAGAAATGTCCCTACAGTATTTTCCTTGATGACATAAATTTTGTAGAATTAAAAATACACTAATATTCCTAATAATAGATTGGCTATGAATGCATTGTTTAAGGCTGCTAACTGTAAGTCATCTATATAATAATTAAGGCATGCTTATCATGTTTAATCATATCCAAAAAATCTTTGTCAGGTAAATCTTTTATAAATTCTAAATTACAATACTTGTTTGTGTCAAAATTTTTTTGCCCAACTCCGTAAAAATAATATACCTTATCCACAGTCTGGCTAAACATATGATTGAGATTATTTAAAATCTTAAATATAAAAGTTGATTTTCCCGACCCTGTAGGGCCTGAAATAATTGCAGTGCAAGGTGATGTAAATGGCAGAGGTCATTTCGCTTGGATTGTTTTATTATCTTGCAGATTGATAAATTAGGTCTTTACAGCTCTAGTTCTCAATGTAAACACATAAATGTCAACATATATCACACTTACTTATACAAAACAGTCTTTGAAGATAGATAAGCTATGCATGAGGTTTGTTTCTAATCAATGCCAGATTTTTTTTTTTTGGCAAACTACATATCAATAGATTTAAATTCTGCTTAGCTTTAGTCGTCTGTTTCGATGGATAGAGTTAGGTTTAAGAAAATGGAAAGAAAATTTGGAAAATATATTATTTTTTTCTATATTTTTTATTTGTCTTACTTTCCAATGACTACATACACAAGTTGTATACAGGGAATTTGTAATTGTGATAAAAACACAATTCTCTGTTTGGATGTTATAAACCCTTCTTTTATATATAGACCACAGATATCTCGTCTGTATTTGGAAAGGGTTCAGCTTCTAGACATCAAGAGTATTTTAAACTCACTACCTTCATTAAGATATCTGGCTATGATTGATATGATATATTTCAAGTGCAAATGGATGGAGAATATCCCAGATCATATAACAGTTACTGGAAATATGTGTCCGTCTTCTTCTCCTGTTGATTCTAAGACCACTGTTTCGGCAGGTTAGTTTATTTTATAATGTACCTATATTTAAAACTGATGTTTTAATGCAGCATACCTTTAGACCAGCGATAAATACCAGTATGTTTCTTTAAAATGTCGTAATATATATATATGACCATCAGATGTTATTCAAATCCTCAAAGGTTACTCAATCAAGAATATGCCAGAGAAAAAACCCAGTATATATAGCAAACACAATGGTCACGTGATGGGATCCAAAATATTTTGCTGGAAATGAATTAGGTCAAGGTCGGTCACAATTGCTTTTAGATCCCATCACGTGACCTGAAGAAAAGAAACTGGTTGTCATTCTTGTATTCTATGACCTCTGTCATAAGAGTTAATCAGTTTACATTTTGTAATATGTGTTTTATATTGGTAGATATTACCAGGATGAAAGATATGTCTACCTTTCCATTTACAAAAACAGTTATTGCTGACATAATGACGTCTATTGAATCAACTGCATCCCATGAAAAACTAACCGAGGATTTAAAGAGAACCTCTTTAACTACAGATTCAGGATCAGTAACCTCATTTTCTTACATGAAACCTCTTCAGACCAGCATTGGTGAATCAAGCAGCATGGTATTTTCATCATATTCTTCTGACCAAGATAGGATCCCTGGTGATCAAATGGAGACTACCGAAAATGTCTCACCCTTTTAACTTCTACACCTCATACAGATGATTGCAATTGCAATCTTTCTAGGTCTATGATAATCATTGCGAGTATCCCGGTTGTATTCTATTCTCAATTATAATAGGACTTATAATTAAATGTGTACTGAGAAGCTTTCGAGTTAGATCAGGTAGAGGACATTTGTCATATATATCCAGACGTAGAAATCGTATTGTGAGAGAGGCTGGGATGATGCAAATGAGTGTCATCAATGAATCCAATACAAAGGGGATAGAGATGCCTGAAAGGTTAGACACACATATATATATATAAAAATTTTTTATCAAATAAGTTTTATATCTATTATAAATTATGATACCACGCATGTAGAAAAATGGTAACTTTTATTTTATATCGATTATTTGAGACCTAGCTGGTGTAAAAACACTGGACAATGGAGTATATCCAGTGGAGAGAATGATGGTATTTTTAAAAGTACCTCGGACATTGGTAATTTTTTAACATATATTTTTTCTTCGAGAGAATTTAATTGTGACGTCACATTAATGACATATGATAAAGATGACGCAGTGGCATGATGACGTATAACATATCATTATTAGTATGGGCGATATTAAATGATGGCTTCTGTAATATTTTATTGTTTGTGTACCATGATCTCAGTTCTTGAGTAAATAAATAACTGCGATGCATATCATGTGAAATGTAGGTTTCATAAGGACAGTATTACTGGTGTAATAGAGGGATTAGAAGGCATCGATGACTTTGAATTGTTTGCAAACAGGTATAAAGACATCAAAATACTATCTTATCGAAAATGCTACATTGGTTACATTGTTTTACCTCTTAGAAAAATTAAACAGATTTATCCATCTCTGAAAAATTTATTTTGGAATTGTAAGGGTATATGCCTTTACAAGAAAAGTTATAACGTTACTCTACATGGATGCCTTGAAGGTAAGATTTTTTTATATTTTTCTTATTTATAGAGGGCAGCTTCAGTGACAGCAGCTTTAGTGATGAGCATATTTATGAAGATTATTCGCGCCAAGATAATCTCTCTGATATCCACAACTTTGTTAGGAATTACATTGTATGTATTAAGGCGATGTACAAACACTTACATTTAATTAACATTGTATTCTACTAAAAAAATAAAAATCATTCTTGATTTGACAGTTCACATCTTAGGTTTTAATGATAAACAAATTGTACGTTTCTTGTTTAGACCAGGAGGTGGAGCAGTTGACCAGCCCTAAGTGTAGTGAGGATGGAGATAACAAGTTGACCAGCCCTAGGAGCAGTGAAGATAGAGATAAGATTTCCACCAATGAACATTGGAATAAGAACGAGGTGTACATTCTTCTTATCTTTCCAGTCTGTGTGCTTGTTTTTTTTATGTACATATATTTCTTGAGGATATTCAGGCCTGATATTTTTCAATGTCACTGGAAACTGTTCCTGAATTTGTTTTTTTAAATTCTGCATGTTTATAGAGAGAGATAGACCTATTTCTTAATCTGCAAGTACAAGCTCATTTTCAGTAACTGAAAGAACAATACCCAAGAGAAAAATTTCTGATTCAGAATGTCAGCTCAATTTGAATAGCTCATTTTCATGCTACTCTGAATGGGATGGCAGACTTACAGAGGAGGCAGAGAAAATTAGATTAGAGATTTTGAATGATCAATCAAATAGTAACGGTGATTTAGAAAGTATGAGTATATTTGGTTCCTCAGGTGCATATCCCTCTCAAGGTTCTTTGTATACCAATGATTCAAGCGACCTTAATAAACCTGATATGTGTGATCAAGCCACACAGGTAACAGACAATGATGATGATGATGATGAAGAATCAAGGATTACATGTGATTCCCATAATGAAAATGCTAATCCTCATAATGACCTCATCACAAGGTCAGGAAATATAATCTACAAGGACATGTAAATTTGTGGTAACAAAAAAAAAAAAACAAACAAGATTGTTAGAGGTACATCTTTAGACTTTTTATTCTGATACCACATACATAATTATTCTATAAATATTACACCAGATTTTGTTAAATACCATTAAGATTGTTTTATTTGAGTAACATTACATATATTGTGTATGTGTATGTTATTTCCCATTTCTTTTTTCTTGAAAACTACGTATCAATTTTTGATATGTTAGCTTGCCATAAAAAGTCTTTTTTTTTATCACGTGATGCAGACGCATTAAGTTCAACCTCGATTAATAAAGGTGCTTTCCCAGAAGCTCGAAATTTGCATATGGTCCTTCCCTGACGTCCGAAATTGTTATATATATAGAGAAAAAATTATTTGCTGAGCGGTCACATGACAAATATTTCTCACTTTGTGCACTGGCTGTTACGGGGCTCATTCATATCATGTTATCTCTAATAAGTTAAAATTTTCACTATTTTTGAGTATTTACTCGATTATTTCTAGACTGTTAGGAGTGGATGGAGGATCCTCACTAGGCCTCAAAAATAAGATCTCGGTAAATTCATCTTCAATTTCCTCATTGCATTCTTTGCACCTTATTGGAGAATTCCTTTTTTTCTGCTGTATAAGCTGCACATATAGTGCAGTAAAAATGACCACATCGAGCACCAAAACTCATTTCAAATTTTATTGGTAAGGTGCAAATAGTACAAGTAAGGTTCCTTCTGCGAGTCTCATAATATTCAAACCATCCAGGTGCTAGGGTATTTTCTAGCTTAGATGGTGAGGTATTCATTAAAAAGCAGTAATAAAATGCCTTCAAAAAATTCCTTTCAGCGAGACTTTCCAGTAAAGTTTGACCGTAATTATGCTTGATGAATATTAAGGTTGGTACCCAAATAAATAGAGAGGTATTATTCAGCCTACTACAATTAAACAAAGAGGGTTTAGCAAACAAATGATTCAACAAAACAGTTCTGCAAACTGGACATCTTTTCCTTCCTGTACCACCCTCCTTCCACACTTTACTCAGTTGGGTAGAGCATCCAGCACATAGGATGTGTCCGCATGGATTAGTCAAAATTATTTTTTCTCTGGTCAATGGTTCTGTGCAAATCCCACATACTGTCTTGGCTATTTCTTCAATGAAGAATTGTGCAAACTCAGGGTATTTCTTACTGCAAATATTGTAAAATTTTGGTCATTTTGGTTTTCAAAAAAAACAACTTCGTTTCATTTTTATTATTACTACATAGTTATACATCTTTACTGAGGTTAGATTTCATGTCTAAAAACTCTAAAAAAAGAAAAATATGAAGAGGACATAGATCATTATATCAGTTTCAAAAGAGAGAGAGAGAAAATAAAGAGGTATATTACGTTTGACAGCCAAGAAGTGTTTGACCTATCCTTGACCTAATTTCGTATGAACCAATCAAATTTTTACAGGGTTTGATTTCTGATCCCATCAGGTGACCTTAGTGAGATCTTTAGACATTTCTTGTTTGTGTTAATTTTATTATTATTATAAATATAATATACTCACATAAAATACTCCGCAATGATTTCATTCATCATTAATAGACAGGCAAATGCTAGGTGGAATGCTCCATCGTCAATCAGCTGTAACAGCTGCACAAAGGTGACCATTGCTGATGGTATGTGTAAAGGGTAAAAAACATGATACCTCTTGCCTAAAAAGATATTCATCTCCATTTCCACGAAATCCATGATCAGCTTTTTATTTCAAATGTTCAGTATATATCCTTGTCGATTATTCTTTTATTTTGTTTTATTTTGGTCAGAGGCTAGGTAACTGCAAGAAATCAAAATAGAAGAAATGGTCTTAAGAGTTCTAGCCCTAGAGCTACTGTGTGCATTTAAATATGAGAGATAAAATTTATTAGAGTACTAAGGTTAGGTTTGGTTATTCATCTAAGTTATGTCCTTGAATTATTCAAGTTAGCATTTCAATATTAGTAAGAGGGTAGTTTCTCAAAATAGTTACATAGCTACATGGAGATGTCAAAATTAACTTCGCCCATAGCTTCTTGATCATTTTCAAGACATTCAGAACATGAGAGCTTATTATGACCTTCTTTATCCGACTGCATGAGGCATGGAATAATGGTAAGAATTTCCATTTTTTCTGCATACATTTTGTTACCAATTTTACAAAATTCTTTCCATTGAGCAATAGATAGGCTTATTCCTAATTTAGTAGGAAAAAGTTGACCAGAACCCCCTTGCTTCCTAACCCTAATGGCAACTGTTTTATATGGACTGTTAGCTGATAAATAGAATGACCCCCCAATGTGAATCTTTATGTCTAAATCTTGTTCACCTTTTAGTATCTTATCTAATGTATGGTCTATTATTTCTACATTATGCAATATCATAACAAATCTAGATAAGTTTAATTTGATTCCCTCCATTGTGACCTTCTCACCATCCCACTCTTTAATGTATATTTCCTCTATAAGCCCCTTCAGACCATAATATACTACATATTTGCGACCTCCAAGGTGATAGGTTTTCTTGTAGGTTTGGTTAATATTCATATTCAGATCCATTTCCTCGAGATTTCTTTGAGATAAAGTAGATGTTACATCAGTTGATGAGGCTGTATAGTTAGTCAATGACTTCTTGTTCTTGGATATCTGTCCATTTTCGTTCTTCCTCTTTTTAGACCATGAGGGTTTGTTAAGTAGAGTTATGCTTGCTTCTGCAATTTAAAAAAAAATTTTTCTCTGTACCTTCTATTAAATTTTCAAATTAAATATTTTCTTCCTCTCTTCTGAATATTTGAAAAGTGATCTCACAGCTCTGGGGTAAATGACCGGTGGTGTTAAAAAATTTGAGGTTTTTATACATTTCACCAAAAAAGAGGGGGGTGGGGTGGGTTTCTTTAGTTATTAATTTCATTAGTCAGCAGGAATGATCATTCAGTGGGTTTAGAGAGTTCAAATCTTACATATTCATATTATGGCTGGATAGTTAAACTATTTCAGATTAAACTCGGTGTTTCAGATGTATAAACGGTCAAAATGTCATAGATTAACCTTGGGTTATCTTGAGTTTAAATGTAGGCTGTTTTCCTAAAAAAATTGTAGTTGGCATTCAGACCAGGATAGGATTTAGATATCTGAATAGATGTGTGTAATATAGTTATTACTAATATTAAAATGTGTATTCTTGTACTATAGTGAGTACCATTGAATGTTCAATGAGACTTAATTTCATTGATGGTCTGTCCACAACAAAGACAGGATTAATTAAATACCTTTATTTTATTTATTTGGGGTTTTACATCGCTTTCAACACTGTACAGGTCATATCACGACGGGTAGTTGGAAGGGCAGAGGAAACTAGTACATAGAGTTCGCTAGGGTTCTCTACTGTAAACTGCTGACCAACGGCAAGCAACTACCAGCTTTCCCACTTGAGGCCGTGACGGGGATCGAACCCCGGCCTCAGAGGTGGGAGGCGAGAGTGTTACCACTCTGCCACCGTGGCCCCCCTTAAATACCTTTAAGGTATTGTGGTAATACAGTTGAGGTAAGAGTTAAGTTCCCAAGGTATAGGTTTCAAATAAAAGACTTTTATGATTTAAATATTTTATTCATCAGTATTATTATTATTATTAATAATTTGATTTCACAATTCAGAGATTCATATAAGGTTAATCTATGTCTTCATGCATACATTTCATCAAAGTCCTCGTTTCTATTTAGCTGACTGGTGATGGCATTATCATGTTGAGAAAAGGACAATGAGGTGAATGTCTTTGGTGTTCTTCCATGGGTAGATCATATATTTCCCATTCAATTAACATTAACTTACACCAAAGGCAGAGTACCTTGTCTCCCTGTCCTGTATATAAGAATCCAGCTCTACATAGATATTCTGCTCGAATTGGGTGCGACTTAGGCCATGATGAAAATGTCTCATATCTTCTTTTGTAGTTGGAATAGATGTGTAGATCATAAAATTGTGTAAGGTCATTATTAGAGTTCCTCTTCAAAAATTCTGATTGGCATGGTATGTGTAAACCTGTATTACTGAGAGCACCTTTAAATGTATATCTCATATTTTGATTATTCTGTAAAGAAAATCCTGATACCATTCCTTGAGAAGAGGGTTTAGAGGCTGGTCTGACTACATCTGGAACATCCTCAGCTTTAGACTTATCCATGTTCTCATTAAAAATGGTTTCATTTTCTTTCTTTCTTTGGAAATTAACAAGATTGTAGATTACAGAACTAATAAGGTTGTGAGAGCGGTGATGAGATCTTATATAGTAATGAGAGATAGCCTCAGGTGCTGATACAGCAAATTTAATAAGAGGTTGTGCTGATCTTTACTATGGAAAAAGGTGATAGAACTAGATACCTGAATAGGTATAGATCAGCTTTATATAGTAAAAACGATAATGTGACATGATGGGATCCAAATGTATTAATGTTATAATTCGTTGATTGGTTGATTGTATAATTAGGTCAAGGAGGGTTAATTCGTTTTTTGGATCCCATTGCGTTTTATATATAAATAGCTTTAGCGATGTCTTCAGTTATTACAAAGGTTGCGAGCGGTTGGTGTTACACTGAGGCGCATTAGATGTATTAATTAGATCCATATTTGATTAAATGTTCTGAAAATTAGTATGTTTAGGTTGTTTCCTAGATATTTATACATATGAGTATCCATATAAAGTATTTCGGTTATAGGAATTTTAAAATGAGATCCATATTTATAGTTTATTGGTCTAAGTGGTTATGGTTTGGTTGATATTATTAAGAGATTAAAATGTATATCTTAAATAGGATTTCTGAATATTGTGAGTGTCTAAAGAGCGTAGAGGAGGTTATATGGTACTTTATTGTTATTATAACAATCTGGAGGTTTTAATTATGTAAGAGCCATATTGAGATTCTGAGTTGTTGAGAAATTATATAGGTTAGAGGTAAATGTGAGTGCCCCTTGATTCTTATTAATGTTTTGAGTATTATCCTTATAGTTACTCGAACAATTAAATGTTTATTAGTATGTTTATATAAATTAGATGTAAAAGATTATGTTTATGGTTTATTGAGAGAGTGGTAGTACTTTTATTTTGTTTATATAACTTAATCTTGGATAGGTATCCAAAGATAACATAAATATGTAAGATTTGAACTCTCTAAATCCACTGAAGGCCCATTCCTGTTGACTATTGAGGCTTATTATGTGTCTTGAAAGGTTAGGGTTACATACCACAAAGGTTAAGAGTTATTAAGAGTATGCTTGAGTGTGGACCATAATATTATGCTTATGGTTAGAGGTATTTCCACTTGGGATTTATTATGTTTTCAAGAGTTAGGGTTACATACCAAAACATAGGTCATATGTTAGGTTCATAGGGGTTAGGGTTACATAGTAAATAATAAGGTCATAGGATAGGGTTAGTGTTTAATATGTTTATAAGATTTAGGGTTAGTGTATGCCTGATTGTGGATCTTAAGATTCTGCTTATGGTTAAAGTTATTTCCAAATGAGGTTTATTATGTGTTTTGAAAGGTCAGACCACAAATGATGTCAGGTGCTAGGGTTAGGGGTTAATGTGTTAGGGTCTCTCCACTGTGTATGCTTCATTGTAGATCTTGAGATTCTGCTTATGGATAGAGGTATTTCCAATTGAGGTTTATTATGTGTTTTGAAAGGTTAGGGTTAAATACCATGTAAAGATGCTATGGTTAGGGTTTGGGGTTAAAGGTTAGGGTTACATACCATAAATGAGTTCATATGCTAGGGTTAAGGTTAATAGGATCATATACTTGAATGGTGATCTTGGTATTTAATATATAGAGGTCATTCCCAGCTGATTTATAAATATCCAATTATGACCGTGTAACTAGTGTGGCACATAAATAACTACTGATGTATCCTAAAGCTCGGACTTCTGCTTGACTTGGAATTTAGTTGGACTGAATTGGAAATGCCGCGATGGGTTGCAGTGATGGATTTGATTGGCTGGCTATATACACAGCTATACAGCCCATCCAATGGAACTTAAGTAGAGAAGTGGCGATGGATTTGATTGGTTGAACAGACATATAATGCATTTCTAGGAAACCCCTGCCCTTGGATTTAGTGGAGATGTGATTCACTGGTCCTATGATATACTCTCAGCAATCCCTTTTATAAAGGCAGGCGGGGTCCACAGTGGTAGAGTGGTAACACTCTCGCCTCCTACCTTTGAGATCGGGATTTGGTTCCCAGCCTGACCTCCAGTGGGAAAGCTGGTAGTTGCTTGGTGTTGGTCGGCAGTTTACAGTACAGAACCTTGATCAACTGTATGTACTGATTTCCTCTGCCCATAAAACTACCCATTGTGATATGACCTGTACAGTGTTTAAAGTAATGTAAAACCTCAAACAACTAAATAAATAAATTTTATAAAGGCAGGCAGAAAGGTTAACCCATTAACTGCTTTGCTGCTAGTATTCTTTTTGTGAACTCATTATCTCTTAATATAATATAATGCTTATTTCTGTCAAAGTTACAGGGAAGAGTGATATAGGTCATACACTATATGACACTTTAAAATAATTTTAATTACCTATCACCTTATATCTAATCTAATCTAATCTATCACTTTGCAAGTGCAATATCTTCACCACAAAGGGTACCTCAGTGCACTAGTTAACAAAAATCATTTACCATAAGGAGAGTTGTGACCAAAAGGGAAGGAGACTAAGTTAGGAAACTGGAGTTGAAGAGGTGAGTTTTGAGGTGTTTCCTGAATGATGTGACAGTGGGCTATTTCTTATTTGGAAGGGGAAAGAGTTTCAAAGAACTGGGGCAACTGTGACTGAAAGAATTAGAAAAATGTTTGTTTGATTTATGAACCCTATGGTCAAAAGTGGGGGTATGAAGGAATTTAAGTTTGGAGGTGTTTCACCTTGTATTTCTGGAAGAGGTGTAGGGGTGAATTAGGTCTCTTAGATAAGCTGGTTGATATTGGTTTGGAATTTTGTATGTAATGAGGCCTATTTTAATTGTAACCTGTGCCTGACTGGTAGTCAACGGAGTGTTTTCAATTGAGAGGTAATATGGGAGAATTTAGACATCCCTGCAGAGTGAGTTTTGGACCCACTGCAATCTCCTTAACTCAAAATCAGTGAGTAATAAGAACAGGAAATTGCAATAGTCCAATCTGATGCTCACCAAAGCATTTGGTAAAAAAACTGATGTTTTAAGGTCTAGAAATGGATGAATTTTGTAGAGGTCTCTAGCATGAACTCTGGTAGACTTTGACCTGTGACACATGGTCTGAAAGAGTGAAGTTAGAAACGAACACCACTCCAAGATTCTTAACACTTTGTGCTGGTGAGACTTGATTACCAATAATATTGATTGGAAAGTGAGGCAGTTGTGAGGAGTTGTTTACAATTTTTTTTGGAACCTATCAAAATAAACTCGGTTTTGCCAGGGTTCAGTTTTAATTTGGGAACATAAAATTTTGGATATCGTTTTGGCAGTTCTTTAGTGTTTGTATATCATGAGAGAAATTTGCTGGTGAGAGTGTTATGTATAACTGGGTATCATCAGCGCAGAAGTGGTAATTATACTGTGAGAGTGAATGATTGAGCTGATTGGGTTTTTATAGAGAGAAAAAAGAATCTAACCAAGGACGGAGCCCTGGGGAACCCCAAACTGGTGCTCAGCAGGATGTGAGAGAGTGCTACCTACCTTGACCAAGTGTGACCTTTCCTACAGGTATGATTTGAATCAGCCGAGTGCTAGTTCACTCATTCCATAGTAGGCGTTAAGTCTGTCAAGGAGAATGGTGTGGTATCAAAAGGGGTGGAGAGATCCAAGAGGGTGAGGACTGTGACAGACTCTTTGGCCATGATGAGATCATTCTGAATATTAGAAGGGCACTTTCAGCAAAATGATGTTTCTATAAGTAGATTGAAAAGCAGTCATAAGGCCAGCTTCAAGGTTATGCACTCAAAACCGCGGTCGAATTAATGTTTGTCATTTATTTGTCTCTCGAATTGTCACCGAGTATCCAACAAGTGGATAAGGGTGTAAAATATCAATCATTTTCATAGGGGGAAATACTTTGAAATAGTATTTTGAGTTTTATTATAATTAGTGGTCACATGACCCTAAGCAGTTATTTTCTGTTTGCTACGCTGTAGCTGCGCGTAGAGAGATTTTTGGCTTTAACACCCCAACAGGAAAACTACACCAGCTAGGTTCACCAAATTTGCAGGATATCTTCATTGGGGGGGGGGGGGGGGGGTAGGCTTCTCTGGGACTAAAATTAGCCTCATTCTGAAAAACAAGATGGCCGCCGCAGGCATTTCTTTGAAAATTATCTACATTTTTCTACTGGCTGTTTCTCATAGGTAGAAGGTTGAATCTCTTCATAGGTAATATGTATAACTGATATACATGTCCTCTACAACCTTGCACACATTTAACCTTGAAGCTCTTAATTAAAGGTCATTCACAGAGTGCCAAAATAACCCACATAGCAGACTTTAAAAGTGCCCATATCTCCCTTATTATTGGTCCTAGAGGCTTGCAATGTGAAACCATCCTATAGGAAATCATGTGCTGCGAATCCACTGATGTTGTCAGATCTGACCTTGGCCTTCTCCTTCAAGATCAAATGAGGATAGCCAAACTTAAAAGTGCTTATAACTCGTTTATTATTGGTCCTAGAGGTTTGGGATGGTAAACCAACATATAGGAAATTATGGGCAGGGAATCTTCTGGTGTGGTCTGACGTGATCTTGGGCCCCTCCTTCAAGGTCACATGAGGATAGCCAAATGTATAAGTGCTTAAAACTCGCTTATTATTGGTCTTAGAGGTTTGGGATGGTAAACCAACATAAAGCAAATCATGGGCTGGGAATCTTCTGGTGTGATCAGATTTGACCTTGGGCCCCTCCTTCAAGGTCAAACAAGGATAGCCAAACTTAAAAGTGCTTATAAAAAGCTTATTATTGGTCCTAGAGTTTTGGGATGGTAAACCAACCTATAGGAATCCATGGGCTGGGAATCTTGTGGTGTGGTCAGATTTGACCTTGGGCCCCTCCTTCAATGTCAAACGAGGACAGCCAAACTTAAAAGTGCTTATAACTCGCTTATTATTGGTCCTAGAGGTTTGGGATGGTAAACCAACCTATAGTAAATCATGGGCTGGGGATCTTTTGGTGTTCTCATATTTGAACTTGGGCCCCTCCTTCAAGGTCAAATGAGGATAGCCAAACTTAAAAGTGCTTATAACTGGCTTATTATTGGTCCTAGAGGTGTGGGATGGTAAACCAACCTATAGGAAATCATGGGCTGGAAATCTTTTGATGTGGTCGGATTTGAACTTGGACCCCTCCTTCAAGGTCAAACAAGGACAGCCAATCTTAAAAGTGCTTATAACTTGCTTATGTTTGGTCTTAGAGGTTTGCAGTGTGAAGTCAACTTATGGGAAATTATGGACTGGGAATCTTCCTATGTGGTCTATTTTTGACATTCATGTTGAATAGTTGCATTATACTGAAGACAGCCTTGAAGGCCAGGCTAACAGTAACAAGCCAAACTCACAAAGTGAAGCTTCATTAACATACACACACACACACACACACAAACACACACATTCTCTCCTTTTCTAGCTGGACACTTATTGGCTATAGTTAGTGCTTGTACAGGCTGCCCTCTTGAGTTTTCCTTTAAATTTTATGCCTTTTGTGTAAGTATGTCATCTGTGTGTGGATGGTTTTATTTTTTCCTGGCTTATTGTAGGATAGATCAAGTATCTGCCACTAAACTAGCCTTTATACACTGATGTTTGGCTGTTTATTCTTTTTGACATTTCAACTGTCAAAAATGTGTGCATTTGTTTACAAATATTGATTCAGCCACTGAACAGTATGCATTGAAAAATGTTCACGTGAACAAGTACTGACTGACAGTAAAATGATATTGGCAGGTTAAGCCACACTCTAGTTGTATTTGAATGACTGTATGGAACCTGAGTATATAATTGACAGGTGGAGCCATGCCTCAGTAGAATTAGACCTTGTGCAAGGTCCTTCCTTAGTGCACTATGATTCTATGAGAGCATTTCCCTCTACTTCCACTGAGAGTGCAAAATCCAGACTGTTATAAAATGCACTCATTCATTGTCTCAAAAACCCCCAAAGTAGAGACTTGTGAGCAAGTCTACAGTAGAATAGGATTGGCTATCAATTTTGCAGTGTTGGCAGGAGCCCTGTAGTGAGGATAATCATATGTATTTGTACTGTTTGGATTGTAAAGGTTTTTATTAGCGAGTGTTTGTTGTACTTACACATTGGTCAACTTATCCACAAGTCAATGTAAAAAAGTCTTGTTTAGCGGCAGAGACTCTGTCTAAATTGTATGAAAAGAAAAACATTATTTCTTTGAAATTCTTCACTTAAACAGAAATTTCAGAAAGTGATTTCCTCATTTTAAAGTAATCATAAAACTTGCAAAATGTTTTGTGTAACCGTGTTCCCACACTTTGTTCTTCACATCATTAATGTTTATGTAACTGAAAGAAAGCTGAATTAATAAGAAATAGTTCAACATTAAACAGGATAGCCTTGACTTGGGGTATTTAATTGTCGATGAGGCTGTTGCTGACATATAAATTTAAAATTCATTAGGATGATCATGAAAAAGACTTTAATTTCATTTTATAATTTGTATTCAAGCTTGAAGTTAAATAAAGAAATTTAACATAAATCACTTTTGTATCTTTTTGACTTGTCACTTTTAATAAATTAAAAAGATAATTTCTTAGAAAAATAAAGTTTGTAAATTAGTTTTTAAAAAGTTTGGGCCATTAAGTTTTAATAGGCCACTGAACTTCAGAACCTAGTGGCCCTATGGGGCCACCACTGCTTTGCAATGAATTTCTCACATTGAACAAGACAAGACTTTTTCCCAGAAAATCTTTTATCCGAACAGCCACCACTTCCTGTTTATTTCTACATGTGTAGTCAAGACAATGAATCAGCTAATTGAAATTGTATGAAAAGGATGAAAATGACGTTACTTTTGTTGGTTAGACAGGCCAATGTAAGTTGCATACCTAAACTGATTTCATCGGTAAGAGCTATAAGTAGGTTTGTTAAACAAGATCAGTTACTTTTATTAATAAAATTGATTATGTGTTACTGATCTGCATGCTTAAATAATTTTATTACCTCATCCTTTTCAAAATAATGCTTTACATGACACTAAACAAGAAACAAGTCACTCATACTCTCAAAATGCTTTATTTAAATATATTTCATCAGAAACAAAATAATATACATAAACACACTGGTTGGCCAAGATTCTGCAGTGTAAACTCTGGGGATTGGTAAGCAACTACCAACTTTCCCAAATCGGGTTGGGTCCAGGGTTCAAACTGCCAACCACAGAGGTTGATGTCAAGTGTGTTGCACTCTACTCAACTGAGCCCCCAACATAGCTTACTAAAGCTTATTTCATTACAAATAACTTTCGTCATCTCATAGCTTTTTAACTGAAATTTATCCTGTTACTTGGAATTTTTATTTCTTCAGCAAAAGGTTTTTCGGGTCTTTCAACAATGATATGAGACAACAATATATAAGCCTAAAGTTGAGATTTGGTCTTATTTTGTGAATAAGTAGTTTAAAATAAAAAAATTGTCTCATTCTTGATACCAGAACTCCAGACAAAGCTTTGTCTCAGCATGCTTTATGAATGCAGGCCTTGTATCATTCAATTTAAGATGAAATTTGTCATAAATGTAGCCAAAATAAAGTCACTTTAGAAATCCATTAAATCTCAAATAATAAAGAATGTAACCAAAATAACTTTCACACTGAAAGCAAGTTGTACTGTATATTTGACATTTAATCCACACTGCACAGTGAAGATTTTAATGTTGATATTATGTACAGGCTCAAGTAATTTTAAGTTAACCTGCTTTAACTAATATATCTAGTCTTTGTTTATCTCTATAACCAGGTCCAGTGAGTTGTACAAATGAATGTCTAATTCCAAATCTACTATCTATTCTATTTATTGTTGCAGAATCATAATTATTGGATTGTGATCACTGGTATGTCTTCAACAATGTTTCCAGGCTGTGATATTAGCTTTAGTTATGAAATATTCAATGACTGATACACTCCAAAACAGCTGATAGGGTAATGCAATTAAGGGATATGTGACAGTAGCAAATTGCCCTTTTCAGTGTACCGCCACTGTGAAACTGTTCTGAGTTTGAAAAAGGTATGCTTTAGTACATCCCCAATTTTATTGCTACATGAAATATGCAGTTTATTTAGGTTGAACTGATACGACCACCTAACTGATGGGTACACAAATCAAAATACACACAAAGGGTTGAAAAGGGTTGCAGAATTTATCAAGTGATTGAAATACTCAAACACCAGTACTATTAAACTTAGTTTTCACTGAACCAAAAAATCAATGCTACATTAGACAAAATTTAATATTTTGATACTATCTTTTACATTTTTTACCACACCAAAAGTTTTTAAATATAATACTTTTCTATAATTCTATTACAATTAACATATTTTTATATCAACACATATGGAGAAATACTTCAGCTGTCACTTCAGTTTGCAATACATATAAATGCCTCAATAAACATGGAAGACAAATTAAAATTTCATTTAAAATATTAATATCTTAAACTTGCTGACTAATTTCCTCAAAAAAGTTGACTTATCTTCATGGCGTCTTCATCAAGGTCAATCAATTGGTTACAATGGCATGACAATGTTGAACTCTACTTTCTTGTTATCGCATTTGGTATTTCTTGTTTTGGTATCCATCTCATTTTTTAAATAAAGGAGGCTACATGAATATAAATAAAATGATTTCACTATTTGATTGCATATAGAACTTCATCAGAGATATGTAATATTCAAATTTAAAATATTTATTAATTGATTGGTCTCCAAACTACATAAAGCTAAAAAAAAGCAAAAATTGTGAAAATAAAATATTGTAAAAATTAAATAACGTAGAATAGTTGGGACAACTAATTTTAACAAAATGTATGTTAGTTGGGCTAACCAACTGAAAGTCTGTAGCCCCTACAAACCAGACTGGTTAACCAAACCAATGTGTTAGTTTCTCTAACAAATATATATTAGTTAAACAAAATAAAAATTATTATTACTGCCTTGCTACCAATTATCGCCGGGTACCAATTATCGCCACCAGAAAATAAAACATCAATATTTCAGTAATGGCCATATATTTTGAAAGCTTTTCATTGTGTATCTGTTCTATTCACTGTTGAAATGGTTTTACATTATTTGATAGACTTGGGATGTACTTTTGGTTAAGTTATGTTTATTTGAATTTTGTCTGGCAGTAATTGGTATCCGGCGATAATTGGTAGCAAGGCAGTATACTTAATTTTGTATTGTTAAAACATTTCAAAAGAAAGCAAAACAGTAATAACATATAAAGAATTAATGTTAGTGTGGGATTTCCCATGAAATGGATCAAATAAAGTGAATATTTAGCAGCATTTGTTTTAATGGTTGATAATAAAAGATCCTATCCACCTCAAATGTACAAACCTCTCTACATAACTAATTTAACATGAAAATTGATTGCATTGCACATAATTTTAATCTATACATTTTGTACTAATAAATTTGAATCATTTTAACAAATGCAGACCCTAATATTGTCATGTATAAGGAAAATAAATTACCCCTTTATTCAAACAATTGCATCAAAATCCAAATGTAAACAAAGCATGGCACATGCTCAAACTCAAGCTTAGCTGGACCAAAAGGGGTTCTTCGTTTTAGAAACAAAGGTGTTAGTTAAAATTTGTTTTAACTAAGGTATCTTAGTAATATCTACCAACTGTTGGTTTTCAGTGTAACAGATTAGATTTCAGGTAAATGAGCTACATAGTTTGACTGTTACAAGACTTTAAAAGTGGCAAAACATTCATAACTTGGGTCCCTATGGGCACTTTTAGAGACCTTAAGTGTCACGGTCAGACCCCAACTAACTAGTGTGTTAGCCAGAGAAAATTGCACAAGAAAGAATTAGTTTTAACTAAATAATTTATTTACAATGTGTACAAATCAGTGTTAAACTAACCAAATCAGAATGCACATTTAAAACAATAATAACTCAAACTTGTACACCTGTTAATGACTTAAAAACTTTAAATATTATTACAAGATTAGTTTCTTACTGATCACTCACAGATTATTGTCCATATGGCTGGATCAAAGTTCAAAATAGAAGTTATAGCCTGATCACATGAAAGTTTGTAGTCACCTGGTCTTGAATCAGTTGTAACAAACAGCTCTGAACAGTTGACTACCTCTGGTTGATGTAGTTTCGCGAACAATGTGTTTGATTGTCACTGACATTAGAATCTCCTCTGTACTATGATTGATTTCTTGCCCCTGAGGTCTTCCACGAGTCTTCCCCTTTATTGCTGTGCTCGACTTCCTTGCTCTGGTGGACTTCACTCATAGTTAATCTGCTGTATAGTGTTCTTTTTACCACATTTGTTCTTCAGTTGAAAGTCTTTTGACTGTTTTAGCAATCTTTCAAAACTTTTAGTCGGCAATACAATATCATTTGGGGTATAGAACTCCTGTCCCAACAATGCTAATCTGTAACTGTGATATGTCCAGCTTATATAGAGGAGTGATCAGGAACCTTACCATTACAACATACATATTTTCTAAGAAATTAACATCCTAAAACTTATACTTACATTATACTTAATTACTCATGATAAACATTTCTTGGAAAGAATCCTGTTTTTGTTAAAACTGCAACTCACATATTTCACCATTTCACAATTTGACATACTTCCTTATAAACAACACATTCATCAGGATATGAAACTGTAGATCAGTAAGTGTAATATATCTCTGCTATAAACAGCCAAACTACTCTACATACACCTACACCTTGTTATTTTATCACAAAAGGTAAACCTAAAATTTAAGCTAAAGACCTCAAATTTCCTATAGCCAAAGACCATACATAGAAGTTACATTATACATTTGAGACTTGTCAAACTTGCAAAATCATAATGAAAAAAAAAGTTGAAAATGTAGAAAAATGTCACTCAGTTTATGGGTAAAATGTTTATTTAAAAGCCTTTATTTTTGAATTTTGGAAAAGTAGATATTAATATACTGCAAGATGAGAACTGTAGACCTCAAACTTTCTACTGGCAAAGATCACATATAGACGTCATATCTAATACAGCTTCAGACTTTTTAGTCATTCCATGAGAAATTACAAGGCAACATATGTGAAATATGTAGGAACAGATCACTCCAATGTGGTGTTTATGGTCCTCATACACAGGTTAAATGTCTATTTAAAGCCTTGATTTTTGGCACATATCAATATATTTCCAGATGAGATTTCAGCTCTATTGGTAATATAATTTTAGAGCTACAGGGTTTAAAAGTGGCAAATAGTCCATAAATTGGGTCTCTGTGGGCAATTTTGAGACCTCAAGGTGACCTTAAAACTAAAGCTACAGGCCTTAGATTTTTCATATGCAGAGATTACATATAGAAGTTATAACTAGTACAGTTTCAGACTCGTCAGCATTATCACTTCTAAATTACAATGCAAAATATGTGAAAAATGTAGAAAAAAATTCCCTGAGTGGAGATTTTGTGGGTATCAAAAATAATGTTGTCCTCAACATCAAGTCTTGAATTTGGGCATATATAAGAAAAATAAATTAATGTGTTCTCAGGTAAACTTTTACTCAGCTGAGCCTCATATAGTTTGTGACTTAAAGGGCAATAAGTGGCTTAAGGCTTATTTCAGACTTAAGGTAGTCATAAATTCCTTATTATTAAGAGTTTAAGGTCATCTTAAAAATCAAGGTACATACCGTTCACTACTTTACCTATTAATATACAAAGAAACACAAAACGGTAAAGCGTCTATTTCCGTTTTACTGTTTTACTGTTTTGGAACTGGTAAAGCCTTAGATACTCATTTATCTGTTGTAGAAAGTCAAAATGAAATAGGTAAAGTTCATTTTTACAGTGTAATATCTTGCAATAAGTGTCAATGAATATATGACCTTTTATTGATTAATGTAATACCTTTTTACTCTTTTACTACTTTTTCCCATTTTGTCTTTTTGGGGGAGGGGAATTGAGGGGGGGGGCAGCCACATGCTGGTGAGACACTTGTGGTTATTCATCAGAGGCCTATGACCTCACTCCTGTTAATGATGTCACAACACAATGTGTATGATATATTCCAAGAAGAATTTGTAATAGTGAAGTATTTCAGCAATTATATATGAATTTTCAGTGTATATTTCCACTGTCCCAATATGAGGCAAGTGTGAGGAATCAAAGAGATAGTTGAGGTAATATTTTATTAATAAGTTATAAGTAATAACTACATTTTATTTACAATACTGAACAATCAAAGGCCCCCTTAATTGAAGATTATACAATAAATTACACTTACTTTACACACTAACATGGCCTTAAGGTTATTTACTTAGGCCATACTTAAGTGACTTTTGTTTGACAAAATGGGTTTAACTTTAAGTTTAGCGACTTTAAGGTAAGTAACTTCAACAACATAAGGGTTGACAAAGAACTCGTTTAAGATTACTAAACATTGCAAATCATTATTTAAATTATTACGGTATATATATATATTTAAGGTTCTCAGTGGCTTAGTGGTTAGCAAGTTTGGCATCTAATCACAGGCTGTCACCTCTGTGTGGGTTTGACTCCCACATGTGGCAATGCTTAGGGCTTGTCCCAATATGACCCTGGCTGTTGAACAGGATACAAAATCCCAACTTTGACTTTGTACTAGATACATATACAGAAATGTGAAGCAGTATCTAAGGGGGGACCCCACAAAACCGTTATGCATTTGGACGAGAAATAATGCTAATCTAAAACATTGCAAGTGCAACGAGTTCAACAAGATAAAACATTAAAGTAAGTGTATATCACTATAATGTCATATGGTTAAAATGGAATAATTATGTTAAAATTACAATTACTACAAATGTTTAGTAAAACAATATAGGCATGTGAGTTTAGGTGTTTTATCTCATTAATGTAGCATTGAGTATATATAATAATGAGAACTGAAGATATGGATATAGAATTGTATCTCACAATACACAACTCATATGATTAATACATGACCTCCAGGTTCATGTCCAGGTCAAATATATCTGAGACTGGGGTTCAGAGAGAGGGCAGTAGGAATGAGGCAGCACACTCCTTGTACAATTAACTCCAGCACTATGAAGAGAAAATAATGAACAGTGAAGGAGATTATGGTCACAGATCTGTGTATAGAAACCAGTTGGAGAAACAAATGATTTTTAAGAGGAGTACTGCCCCCTGCCCTCATAACATGAGGATATCTGAGCTATATATATTTGTTAATACAGGTACAGGGGGCAGGTAATGGGCAAATTAACATATTAAGCATTTATAAAATGGCAGCCCTTCAAAAACTAAATTTATAATGACCCAAGAACTCAACTGACAGAAATATATTGATTATATAGGTCTGAAGTGACCAATAAGAACATAAATAAGAAAAATGTAACAAAAAACCACTGAAATTAATGTCACCTAAGGCGGCACCCCATCAATCTAGCCATAACTGATGTAAGTTGTGTATTTGAAATATAGATTATTTTATACAAAAATAATAATAGCACTATTTTAAGTAGTTTGTTACTAAGCATAAAGTGATTAAAATAAATTTATTGTTTTCAGTTTAAAGATACATTAAATTGGTTGTTACCCAAGGGTCTATGTACGCCTATCCACGAATAAAATGAATGGACTCTTGAAAATGACTTATATTTACTAGCTTTTGAAACAGTCACGTAAAGTCATTACAATGAAGTTTAAGCTGAGAGTTTAAGGTCATCTTAACTTATGTAGCCTCTTAAGATTAAATGACACTTGCACACTGCTCATGAATAAAAGCAATGAGTATTTTTTGAATATTGGCTCCATAAGTGGTAAGCTTAAAATTATTGGAATGAAGCTATTGTCATGAGTTTAAGGTCACCACAAAGTAGATGCACTCCCCTACACTTTGATACATTCAATTAAGAAATATCAATAAAATCCATCAAGCAGTTTGGAATCATTTAATATTTACCAATATAAAACTTTAAACATAATTATGCTTTCAAATTTTGCATTGTGACATCACAATCAAGACTACTGTGGTTACCAGGGAAATGACCTTCACTTAATGGGCTGTGAGAAAGCATGAATGGCCAAAATGCACCATAAATAGTCAAAGGGTAAAAGGCTGTTTTCTGTTTCAAATCCTGACCCTTATACAGTTTTTCTAATTATAATTAGTCACTAGGTAAAGGGTAAGACTACAGTATTTCAAAACCACAAAACAGTAAAACAGTAAAACGGAAGTAGGTGCTTTACCGTTTTTTTGTTTCTCTGTATATAAATGGGTAAAGGAGTGAACGGTATGTACCTTGATTCTTAAAGTAGAAATCTTTCTTTGGTCAACCTTAACATGTGTACCAAGTTTGAAAAAAAGTTGCTTTGTTTTTAAGTTATTGCATGCACAAATATCTATGGCGTTGGCAGCGATGTGATGGAGCTTTATCATTTCACTTACATAAAATTGCCAATTGGTTTAAGATGTAATGTCCCAAGTGCAACATATACACTTTGTTAGGAGCAATAATTACAATCCACTTTTAGGTCTGTTGAACTAAAGACTTAATTGTAATTATACCTAAACATTTAATTGTATATAAGTTGGCCTCTGACCAGTCCCTGTCATTGGTTTCATTTGTGTTTATCACATTGAAGCAGTTCTCAGAGTTTGTAAAGCAATCTCAAAATCTTTGATAATTTTCACTGGTGGAATTCTATTATATTCTGTGTCTTATTCTTAATATCAGAGCTAGTATGCAGCTTATATGTTTAATAGGAGAGAAAGTGTCCTGAGTAATTTCCATCCTCATTGGTTCCATGAGAAAGAACTGCGCATGTCATACTACAGTGTGGAGCAAGCCTACCAGCATCAGTATGTAGTTTACAATGTTTTGATGAGTTGGCTCAAGATATCATGATTGTAAGTCCAGGTACTAACACTGGTAGAGTCTGTTAAGGCATTGACAAAGAGAAAATTTGTACAAAGAGGAAAAACTGTATGAATGCGAAGGAAGCTATCTTGTATGGCTTCCTGCAACTGAAGCTGAGCCAATACAAGCCCTTCAAAAGAACACTCCTGCCAACTGACTGACCCCTCCACCATACAGTGGCCAGTAACTATTGGGGAATTAGGAAAATTGGTAAAGAGCAGAACTGCTTTGGAAAGATGTTAATAAAGCTTAGGTAGTCTGTGAAGTCATCTTGGTCATCTAATACCTTCAAACATTTGCCCAAGCAAATAGCGGAGAATGGATTTCAAGCCGGTGCACTTTCTGGCAGATCTTTTTTTTATTTATCTTTTTTATTGACATACAAAGGTTACAGAAACGAAACATTTTACCAGAAGTACATCATTGTCCCTATAATTTATAGTTCTTGCACCAACACAACAATAAGAATAGTAAGCAAAGAAAAACCCCAAAAAACAGATATTACTCAGATGTTCTGGACAAAATGACAAAGCAAACTCCAACTATTCCTAAATTTTTGGTCGGTAATGGAGATAATTGCCAGAGATTGTTGTTCCTCATATTTTTGTTTAAAAATTTTTGAAAGGCAGTGGAAGTGAGAGGAGTGTTATTTTACAATGCTTTGTAAATGTACTGTTTAGCTAACAAGAATATGATTCCAAGTTGTTTTTTATCGACAATTCCCAGGAGCAATGTTTTAACATTTAGACTAAAATATAAATTCACACTGTCTTGAACCCACTGCTTGATTTTTTGACAGAATTCATGCAGAACAGAGCACAGGATAAATGCATGGGATATTGTCTAAAGTGAATTCGTACAAAAGCGACACAAATTATTGTTTGATTTTTTAATCTTGAACAAGAGACTTTGTGTTCCTAAAATATGATTTATAATCTTAAATTACAACCAAATTATCTCATTATCTTGAATGACTTTGAAACAATGTTTATAGATTGCTTTCCAATCCTCATGATCCAATTTGTCATTAACTACTCCTTCTCACTTTGTTTTATAAGAGAGTATGAAGTTGACTTGCATTAGTGAGTAACTTGTAGAAAATGCTTCCATTTTTTGATTTTGTCAAAATTTCTATGGCGGTCAGCCATACAGGTTTGACAGTTGTATCTTATAGATGTATACTAAATATTTTTTTTCAAATGAGTTTTTACACAGTGATAATCCAGAAAATTAGTCTGTAATTTGAAGGTGTGGGGCCACAGTGGCAGAGTGGTAACACTCTCGCCTCCCACCTCTCAGGCCAGGGTTCGGTTCCCGGCACAGCCTCAAGTGGGAAAGCTGGTAGTTGCTTGCCATTGGTCGGCAGTTTACAGTACAGATCCCTGACCAAGTGTATGTACTGGTTTCCTCTTGCCCTTCCAACTACCCGTCGTGATATGATCTGTACAGTGTTGAAAGCAACGTAAAACCCCAAATAAATTAATTAATTTGAAGGTTCTTGTCAAGTCTTTTAAAGAAAGTAATTTATTTTCACAAAATAGGTCTGCAGTAAATACTACACCCTTACTGTACCAGTCTTGACAGAATAAGGGGACATTCGAGATTGACGGATTATACCAAAGAGGGCTATTGAGTACTTTATAATTTTGGTCGAAATGTTATCTATTACTTTAGCCCATGATAGTAAAGTACTCTTCCAAAAGTTTTTGGTGATCTTTCTTGCTAGTGTTTTATGCCATAGAGAGTGAAGATTAAAACATTTATCATAATCTTTTAGATTATAAAGACATAGTTCATACCATGGAGAGTGTATTTGCATTAGCAAACATGTTATCCTGGTACATTTTAGACTAGATATCAAGTTCTCTAGATCAATCATACAGAGTCCTCCCTCTCATATAATCACTGCACAACTGTTTCCTACTTATTTTGTCGGGTTTGCCATCCCATATAAATTTTTAAAAAGTAGACTGCAACTAATTGTTTATAACACTTTGATCCGGGTTTGGGATGGACATAAACAAATGATTTAACTTGGATAAGATAAGAGTTTTTATCACAGTGATTTTATCCAGAGGTGTAAGATATCTTTTCTTCCATACATTTAGGGACTTATTGATTGATATAGTCAAGTGTTGGTTCATAGTTTAGATTTATTACTAAATCTAAATCAACAGAGGGGGGCACGGTGGCAGAGTGGTAACACTCTGGCCTCCCACCTCTCAGGCCGGGGTTTGGTTCCCGGCATGGCCTCAAGTGGGAAAGCTGGTAGTTGCTTGCTGTTGGTCGGCAGTTTACAGTACAGAACCCTGACGAAGTGTATGTACTGGTTTCCCCTGCCCTTCCAACTACCCGTCGTGATATGACCTGTATAGTGTTGAAAGTGATGTAAAACCCCAAATAAATAAACTAAATCAACAGAAAATTTGATTCCCAAGAGAGTAAATGTGTCTTTTCCCCATACCAGACCTTTAGTAACATTTAATTTTTCTTTACAATGCTTTCTCTTACCTATCCAGACTATCTGAGTTTTTTCCATGTTCATCCTTAAACCAGACAATGTACCGAATATTTCAAAAGTGTTTAATGTTGCTTTGAGTAAACTCGTAGTGCCATCTAATATGAGTGTAGTGTCATCGGCAAATTGAGTCAATTTAATTTCTTTTTAATTTATTTTGATTCCTCTTATTGTTTAATTTTTGGATATCAGTATTTGTAGTATTTGTGCACCAAGAATAAACAAATTGGAGGAGATAGGATCTCCTTGTCTACAACCACGGTTAATAGGAAAAGGCTGTGAAAGCAAACCACATTGCAGGACATAGCCAATAATATTAGTGTTGAATAGTGTGATCCAGTTAATCATTTTAGGTCCAAAGCCCAAAAGTTTTAATGTTCCATAGAGAAATTTCCATGATACAGAATCAAAGGCCTTTTCAAAATCTATAAGCATAAGAAGTCCTGGGATATTTTCTTTCCCAGTGTAATGAGATCTAACGGAGGAAGGAGATTGAACCATTTATCCAGGCATATGAAGCTATAAAATGAAACTTGACCTTGCATGTGATTGTGCATGTGGGAACCAATGACTTCCCATTCATCAAGCAGATCCAAGTTGTTTCGATGAACTATTGACCAGCATGTATGTCTTGCCAAAAAGTTAAGGCAAAGATACAAAGAAGATAAATTAAGGGAATTAATACCTTAATACCTCTGCCAAGACTAAAACATCATCAAATGTGGTCAAGATATTGGCAGTATCTGAGTGTTAGTTTAGCTCAAGAGTGCATCACCACCATATCCTGGGAACAGTTCCCAACAAACCAACTCAGTATGGACTTGATGCATCCAACACCACATGCAGCAAGGACTCTCCTCCCTTCACTGCTCCTTCGTTAAGAAGAGCAGAGCCATATCTCCTACCCCGACTGACAGACTTCCTCCTGTGAAGACTACAACCCACCCAGGTGTCAAGACAACCAGCTGCCTAGATGTTAAGAGTACCTCTGCTATACTGAAAGGCTCTTTCCCCATGAAGACTTCCCCCACCCTGTGAAGATACCAACATTGAAGACAATTTTTCCTGTCTATGGAAATGTTATTGAACTGAAAAAAATGCAATGGTAATTCCATACAAAGCTTACTGCAGATGATTCGCTAGAAAACAAAATCCTGCTCTGACTACTCACAAAAAACACAGAACAAACTAATGAAGTCACCAAAACCTAAGCACTCACAGGTAAAGGCCAGGTGAATGCATGCCAGAGGTGATCCAGACTTGGATTCCCTTAATCATGACCTGACAAAGGCTGTGCAGAATGTTAGAGAGCTAGCCCCACAAACCTGTTCATCCAGAGTCTACAAGGAACAAGGACAGTTAAGGGTTAAGGTTCGCCTTAGTGAAAAAAAAGAATTTAGCAGATAGTTTAAGATCTTCGAATTTGATAAATATGTAGATATGATTTTCTTAATTGGGTTTGTGGTAAGTTGAATGGAATGTGTCAGTAACTACAGAAAAGCCAGTGTCACAAGCAGATGTAAGTGAATTAATGACTAATCAGTGCCAAACAACCTCTTTAATTCCCGTTTACAAACTTAGTTTCCTTCCCTCTTGGTCACACCCACAATTCGGATTTCTAACCTTGCATGCCGCTCTACTCTCCTTATAATAATGATTTTTGTTAACTCAGCGCACTGAGTTCCCTTTTGCGGGGAAGATATTGTGCCTGCAAAGCAGTAGATTAAATTAGATTAGTTAAATTACTAATGAAATATTTACATTAGACTTAATAGGTTTTACAAAACAGTTTCAACCAAATTCAGTCAGCTAAATTGTACACAAAGTCTGGGACAACATATGACATAATATTTCCTAAGATACAGCCTCAATACAATGGTGATTGTGGGGTGCATGCCATAGCTAATTTAGTTGAACATTGTTCTTCAACTTTTATGGAAAGACAGATGTGCAGTTTGATAGGTAAAAATTGTGCAAACATTGTATTGAGTGTCTAGAAAAAGTTTTAAAATTTAAACCATTCCCCAAAACGAAAAGGTGTGGAAAGTCAGAAATCAAATGTATTTGTATAAGATAATTACCTTTTTCTGTCAATGTTTTTATGGTATGACAGACTTTTACCAAAACTTAGTTTAGTGTGATGACTGTACAAACTGGTGCCAGTTGTTGGGATAAATTTGTGAGGATAATGACAGTCGATCATACAAATATAAAGAATGTTCAGATCACATGACAAATTTAGTTTAAGTTATTTTATTTTATTATTATTTCTATTATTTTGTTATCTTATTGAAATGTACAAATGCATTTTTAGTGTATGTGTACCTGTATAGAATTAAAATAAATCTTGTTTTATTATTACTACCATCGGGATAATGCTAGATATGGTATTACATAATTCATATCAATAAATTGAACTTACCAACATTGTCTGTTGCAATTAGTCCATGTTATTCATATAACACCTCTCTTCTCTACATGCAAAGGCCAGTTACAGCACAACACTCAAAGAGTTAAACACTCCCAGTAAACATTTGAAACGTTTTTAAATGGTTTAAATGTTTATAAAATGTTTTAAAAACCTAATTAATCCTATCTTATGGCTTTCTAAATGTTTCCAATTAAACGTTTACTTTGTAATGTTTAAAAAACGTTTTATAAACATTCTCTAGACATTTTTTTTCTGAAAATGTTTATTAAACGTTTAAAAAATAACTCAAGAAGCTAGGTTTGACTGGAAACGTTTTTAAAACACTTATAAAATAGCTGAAGAAATGAAGGTTTGCTGGAAATGTTTTTCAAACATTCATCATGAAATGTTTGATAAACAGTACACATAAATTGTTTAAACAACATTGCTTGTCAAATGTTTTAAAAACATTCTATCAAAAACGGTTTTTAAATCTCTATTTTTAAACCTTCACCTTCAAACATATCCAAACAAAGATGGCGGTGAGCAAAAATAGGGGATTTGAGAGGACTTTGTCAAAAATTGTCCCACATGCAATCCCTAAAAGTAAGAATTGAATGGGGGCACAATTTCTAAACCACTATCTTAAAATTTTAGACATAAAAATAACATTTTCAATAGTGAGCAACCATACAAAAATATTGAATTTGACCACTGATGTTTTTCTAACATTTATCGTTAAACTTTTAATAAATGGTATATTTAAAATGTTTTAAAAACATTTCACTACAAATGGTTATCATACCCATCATTTTTTAACCCTTGCCAAACATTTCCTATCAAACGTTTGCAAAACCCCAAAATGTTTACTGGGACTCTTCAATTCCACCAACCCTGTCGTTATAGTGTGCCAACATTTAGATTGTTTTCTCAATAAGTTGTAATACAGTATATTGTGACTGTGTTCTAACAGACTCTAACTTTGCAACTAAAACAGATGATTATATTGACTTATTGGACCAAAGAAACATTTGATCTACTATCCTACTGTATGATTATATCCACGGACATGTAAACGTATGCAAACTTCCTGATTAATTATGTAAATGCTTACAACACACTGATTATGTGAACAGTTGCTGATCAAACCCTGAACAATTGAGACTGACAGATAAGGCCACACCCTAAATGTAAGTAGTATATATTGAGTCAATATCGAGTCGAGTTTCCCATCAATCATGTCACTTTTTGACAGCTGTGCAGCTGCTTGGGGCAGAGGGTAGACGGATGGCTAGGTAGGGTAGGGGTCGGTACTATCTCTATACAGGTTATTGGGCTCTATACAGGTTCTTTGAGACTGGTTCTATGGGGATCTTTATTGTTTGATAGTTTATAGCTATTACTCAGCTGAATCATCATCATCCACACAGCTGTTGCTGTTTAATGGGCAAGCTCTTTGTCTGATTTTAATGGGTTTGGCTTTTGTCTACTAGCCATGGGCTTTGTCTGCTAGCCAAGCTTTTCAATGGGGCTTTGTCTGCTACCCATACTAGATCAATATTACTTCTGAAAAAAATGAATCATCACACCAGCTGTGGGTTTTTAATGGGACTTTAATGGGGCTTTGTCTGCTAGCCAAGTTTTTTAATGGGGCTTTGTCTTCTAGCCTACTGCATTATATGACTACTGAAAAATGAATCATTACGCACAGCTGTGTTGTTTAATGGGGCTTTGTCTGCTGATGGGGCTTTGTCTCCTAACCCAAACCTGTTTTAATGGGGGAGGCTCTTTGTCTGCTTAATGGGACTTGTTTTATTTGTCTGATTTTAATGGGTTTGGCTTTTGCCTGCTAGCCATGTGATAAATGGGGCTTTGTCTGCTAGCCAAGCTTTTCAATGGGCCTTTGTCTGCTACCCATACTAGATCAATATTACTTCTGAAAAAATGAATCATCACACCAGCTGTGGGTTTTTTAATGGGACTTTAATGGGGCTTTGTCTGCTAGCCAAAGTTTTTAATGGGGCTTTGTCTTCTAGCCTACTGCATCATATGACTACTGAAAAATGAATCATCACGCACAGCTGTGTTGTTTAATGGGGCTTTGTCTGCTGATGGGGCTTTGTCTCCTAACCCAAGCCTGTTTTAATGGGGGAGGCTCTTTGTCTGCTTAATGGGACTTGTTTTAATGGGGGTAGAACTGTTTTAATGGGATCTTTCTCTGCTACAAATGTTTAATGGGGCTTTGTCTTCTAGCCTACTGCATCATATGACTACTGAAAAATGAATCATCACGCACAGCTGTGTTGTTTAATGGGGCTTTGTCTGCTGATGGGGCTTTGTCTCCTAACCCAAGCCTGTTTTAATGGGGGAGGCTCTTTGTCTGCTTAATGGGACTTGTTTTAATGGGGGTAGAACTGTTTTAATGGGATCTTTCTCTGCTACAAATGGTTAATGGGGGGCTTTGTATACTACCCTACTAGAACAATATTACTTGTGAAAAAATGAATCACCAAAGCTATATTTGATTTGTCACACAATGTATGCTAGTTACATCAGAGGTCTGTTGAAAATCCCATTCCCAATTAAAATTAACGGGAAATTTCGAACCTCAGAGTAAGCACACGAACGCAATATCTTGCCTCATATACAGTCGCAGTTCAATCTCGTACTTTCATACATACTTTTGATTAGGGTTAGGGCTTTGGGGTTAACTCGACTCATATACAGTCGCATTTCAATCTCGTACTTGCATACACACTTTTGATTAGGGTTAGGGCTTTGGGTTAACTAATAATCACTGAGTCCTGGGTTTTCTTTGGAAAACTGCTGAATACTAGAATTTTATCAGTCTATATAAACGCTAAAAATCAGGTTATAAACTCAATAGGTTTTCCTACTATCAAGCTAACAGCATCTTCTAGCAACATGTTTTCTAATACTGCATCCAACATAAATGATAGGGATAGTGAGATAGTTCATCCAGCAAGTAAACCAGTGGAAGACCAGACTGATGCTAGGACATCTTATCTACAGTCTGCCTCTACTCAATCTGCAGCCTCGGTTGGAGGCTTTTCATTGAATTCTTCAGCTAGATATAACTCCAATCCAAGAATTCAACCACCCTGTGGTAACTCTGCTGGGTTACATTTATGTCATAAACCCACACCCTATGTGGGAAGATGGATATTTAAGGTTCCTGATTATTCTGGATATGATGAGAGATATGCTACATTTAGAACATGGCCGAAGTCTCACCCCATTCGCCCAGATGCCCTAACTCGTGCTGGTTTCCTCTATACAGGGGAGGGGGACAAGGTTACCTGCCCCTGGTGTAAAATATCTCTTATTGAATGGGAGACATATGATGTACCAATGGACGAACATAAGAGGCATGCACCCACCTGTGAATTTGTGAAAATGGTAATGCCCAAAAATAGTTTTTTCTCTCCTACCTCCTGAAGTTAAAGAGACATTAAAATTATTGAATGAATTGAATAGTTACGAGATGCTACCTTACACAGATGGAAGAAAGACACCTGTGAATTTTAGAAGAATACTCTACCTAAGACAGATGGAAGACAGTCAGCTGTGAATTTTACAAAAATACTCTACCTAAGACAGATGGAAGACAGACACCTGTGACTTTAGAACAGTACTCTACCAATGATAAATGTTCATTATGTTCTAAAATCCAAGTAGATGAAAACTTATTTATAAATTCTAGTTAGACACAGATGTAAAGGACGGGCAGATGTCTGTCTGATATACTAACCTTTTTGTCACTTTAACTTTACAATTATTAGGTAATAAACTTGTCTGTTTTATCTGCATTTAATTATCAATAAAATCTGTTTTTAATTACTATTGTAGTTTCTGTGTTCCCCTTAATGATCAGTTATACTAGTCTGTTTTAAGTCTCCTCACACAAAACCTTTGCTGAGTAAGTAATTTTTCCTACACAAAGCTTTTGCTGACTAAGTAATCCTATATGCTGAATCTTGATATATTCTCCCCCTCACCTCAAAGTCTATAAAAAGCCACCCTCTCGCTCTAACCCTTACACATCATCTGAAGCTGTAATCTAGGAATTAAAAAATAGGACGAAATCATTCACTGAATATGGCAGAGGCTCAAGTTTTAGGGAAACCTGCTCTGAAGAAGAATAAGAAAGATCTATCTCTACAGATTAAAAATAAGAAGAAAGATCATCTTATAGAACCTCAAAGCCATGGGGCGATGTCCGCAATGAACTATTCAGAGGCATCTCTATCTGTCACCTATAGAAGAACCTTTCATCTAGGCTCCAAGAAGTATGTGGTGTTTCATGGTGAAACTGGTCAAGTGCAGACTATTCATTTAAAGGAATGGGATGGTCAGAATGTCACCAACCCAGGAATCAAGATCAATATCTCAAAATTGGTTGTATTAGTTCATTTTTCTGAACTAATTAACCATGCACTGCAGGCTATTCTTAAAGGAGACAAAGGAATAGAGAAGAAAGTACATATAGGTGGCTCCTACTATGTAGCCTGTAATAGTCCCTATAAATCTGTAGGTATCAGGAAATGGAAGACCAATGCCAAGGGAGACTTGTTTCCCACCACTGAAGGGCTGTCCTGCAAACCCAAAGAATGGGAAGAATTTTTGAAAGTATGTAACCAGATGTATAGTGAACGTATGGAAATATATACATATGTTCCATGTTTAATTCAACCTGATCAACCTAACCATGCAAAATTGACATGTGAGGAATGTTCGCATTTAGATGAATCAGCCAAAGGGGAGGTAGACGTGGAAATACCCCTTTAATTATTCAGGGACAAATTGACATTAAATCACTTTTTTTATTTTTAATTATCAGATAATGGCAACAGCTTTCAACCCAAAATTTCACTATAAAACCCCGCATCAAACCCATTCTGGGCCCCAGAATTTTACTGAATCAAAATAGGCTGTTCAATCAATCTCAAAATGGATAACTTTGTTCAAATTGGGAGAAGAATTGATCTCTTTCGACCCAATCATCTGATTTCCAATATGATAACCATTTGTGAACTACTGATGCTGATTGACAATGGACACTACCAGCAGGCGATGGTTTGTTACATCCTGCTCAACGACATTCTACCGGCCTTTATTGTGTAAGTACCAAATATTT
The DNA here is from genome assembly GCA_964017235.1 of Sabellastarte sp. h YS-2021. Lineage (NCBI taxonomy): Eukaryota > Metazoa > Annelida > Polychaeta > Sabellida > Sabellidae > Sabellastarte > Sabellastarte sp. h YS-2021. The sequence continues at coordinate 70,940,373 of OZ024933.1, forward strand.
ATTTAATTTAATTTTTTACATAAAATTTTAGAGAGGACTTATTCCAATGTAACGAGGTGGAGCTGTGAGGCTATTGTAGAACTAGCTTTGTATAGACCCCCTCTTAGGCGTAACACCATTCATTGAAGTAAGAATTTTAATGAAATGTTAATAAATGTCAATAAATTATCTTCTCTCATGACAGCTCTAATAAAAAACCAACTGGGGGAAATTTAGGGTCTAGTTAGATAAATCTCCTAAATTTGATGTATTTCCTTATTCGCTAAACTATCTCAATTAATTTGTATTTTTTATCCTAGTGAAGCTTTTTTGGTAAAACATGTGTAATTTGTCAGTGAGAGATAGTATTCGAAAAGGGTTTCTCTATCCTCAATATGCAAATTGTCAATGTTAATTTTAACTGAGAATGGAGATTTTCAACAGTATTCCTCTGATATACTTGCTCTCACAGCATCCACAGAGATTGAGAAGGCATAAGCTCATTAATATGTATGTCAAGGTGCTTACCTTCGGGTTCGAAATTTCCCGTTAATTTAAATTGGGAATGGAGATTTTCAACAGTATTCCTCGTTCTTGAGTATAGTTGCTCCACAACATCCAGAGAGGTTGAGAAGACTTAAGCTCATTAATATGTATGTCAGGGTGCTTACCTTCGGGTTCGAAATTTCCTGTTAATTTTAATTGGGAATGGAGATTTTCAACAGAGAATCATAGCTCTGCAATACTGCAGTATTCTGACAAACAATCGGAGGCATTTCCCTAGGGTGAGGACTGTTGATAATCTCCAATCACAATAAGCAATAACGTGAAATTCGAAATCCCAGGTATGCACAGGAACAAAATTTCCTTTTCTCAACCCAATTTTGTATTGACTAATCTCTGCTATTTAGTCAAATAACTAAAATTTCTCTAATTTTTATATTTTTCAGGCGGAAATATCCAGATTTCGTTCAATTTGTGACCCAATTCCTAGAAAAAGCTGAATGTGCTATCTGTAAAGACGCCTTAGATCAGGCAGACATCATACTGACCAACCCATGTGGACACTTGCTCTGTGTGGAGTGTTCTTGTCAGTTATCAAGGATGTGGCAGGATGGGGCTGAGCCTGAACTGAGGTGTCCCATATGTAGGACCATACTTTTAGAACACAAATTTACCAAAGCCTATTCCATCAGGAGCTCTAAAATGAGCAGTACATCACTATTTACATGGGTGCCCACATCCATGTATATGAACACCAATTACGAACAACTGCTCATTGAGGCTCTAACAAATAGAGACCTCGAAATGGCCTTTGGTTGCGCCTTTTTTTTAGGCAAAAAACCAGATGAAGTGGAGACAATGATAGCCCCTGATTGGACCACCTATTATGAACAGCGTGTTACCCACTTAACATGTGCATGTTGCAAAATAGATTTACCATTGACAAGAGCTTTTATGAGCTCCTGTTATCATTTTTACTGTACCTCATGCGCAGCATTGATTTCAGGAAATTTAACCCATAGGGCGAGTCGCTGTTTAGAGTGTAACACTCAATGGCATCCTGACCCTAGTGGTTGCAGCATTTTGCGTCCCACAGGCAACTAGGGTTTAACACTAGTCAAAATTTTTTAAATTTTTTTTTTTCTAAATTTTTATCAATCACAGAGACACCTAGGGTTAACAGTGAAAAAATTTAAAAAAAAAAAAAATTCGCTCTGAAGTATGGACTCCACTCTCAGGCCCCCCTCCCTAATCTCCTACCACATCTGGAAAAATTGACAATTACTCTTCATACAGAGCATCAGCATTCCTCTAGACAGACTAGGATATCAAGATCAGTTTTTCAACAGAATGAAGGAACATATGAAGGACTCTAAATAAATTCCGGAAAAGGTAGATCTATTGACAAAGAACTTTGACTTCATATGCATATGGTTAATATATTTTTTAACAAAGAAATTGGAAAGTCATATGTATATAGTTAATATCTAACCTCATATTTCATATGCCTATGTAAATATTTATAATTGCTACGATCTTTATGTAATAGTTACTCTATCATGAAGGTGATTTACATGGTTACTTTGTCTGAGAGCTCATTAAATTTTTTTTCTCCTCTTTGTATATCACATAGCTATCCGTCTCTCTATCTCTCAATGTAATTTTACATAATGTAGCTGATTTATCACCTCTCAACTGTTTACGTAAAAGGAGGTAATACAAAGAAATAATTCAATGGCATTCTTAATGAATACATAAATCTTATGTATCTCTATGTGTTACAAAATATACCCTTTCTATGACTGTTTTATTTATTTATTGTTATTATTATAAAAATGGAGTCAAAGATGTCTCATTATGAGTCAAAGAATCTGTAGCTCGTCTATATTCTTGTTGTTACTATATAAACTCCTATGTATGATGTAAAAGGGATTTGCAGTGGATTGCTTAATAAAATTCTGAAATGTATAAGATATTCTTGTTATTTTTAGATCACAAATCTCCACATATTAAATTACATGGAATAATATCTATATAGGATAATCATTGACACTATTAGTAAACCACATGTTTCCACATAGTAAATTACATGAAATAATATCTATACAGGATAACCATTGACAATATTAGTAAACCACAAGTTTCCACATAGTAAATTACATGGAATAATATCTATATAGGATAATCATTGACACTATTAGTAAACCACATGTTTCCACATAGTAAATTACATGAAATAATATCTATACAGGATAACCATTGACAATATTAGTAAACCACAAGTTTCCACATAGTAAATTACATGGAATAATATCTATATAGGATAATCATTGACACTATTAGTAAACCACATGTTTCCACATAGTAAATTACATGAAATAATATCTATACAGGATAACCATTGACAATATTAGTAAACCACAAGTTTCCACATAGTAAATTACATGAAAAAATAACTATACAGGATAACCATTGACAATAATGATTACAATCTCTGACTGATTAAAAATGAATGAATAAATAAAACCCACAGAAAAAAGAGTCCCAGTAAGATACAAATTACATATACAATTACAATAAAAAGGTCTGTAAAAATCTAGGATAAACATCTTGGTTACAGAGAAATGTCTACTTTTTAATAATAAAATCTTTTTGATACTTTTGTCCAGATCTGGTTTCCAAAGAACTTGTTATCGCAATCTCTGGAAACTCTTGATCAGAACTCATTGACATGTCTAAAGGTTCAAACTGTTCCTCTGTTTCGGAGGACAAACTGATCTGGATTCCAATATCCCTCATCTCTACAGCTGTTCCTGAGGATTGATCACTCTCATCTGTCATATCCTCCATGATGTTTAAGTATATTTTTTGAGCATCAGTTGACAACCTATTATTCCACATATGACTTGATAAACTGGAAGTAGAAATGACTGAATTTTGATTTACCCTCAGTCTTTCTTTCACCAATGTACTTTCCGAGGTACTGGAATCAGTCTCACCCTCCATTGAAACTCTTCTCTCGTCAGCATCAATCCAATCCATCACTGTATTAAGAATCCTCATCAAAATCACATTCCTGTATCTTTTAAATACATAAGTCAGAACTCCACCAATAATAGCTAAAATAGGTATGACAAAAAGAGCATAGAGATCATCATCATCATCATCATCATCTTTACCATCTTTGACAGCCTCGTCTTCATCCTGACAGCTCCCATCCTGACACCTGTGCTGGGTCTGTCCAGTCTGGTCTAAATGAAAATAAAGTAAAATAAACAGGAATTAGTGTAAAATTTATAAGATCAGGATATCCGTTAGTTAGGAAAAATGAATATCACACCTACCCTATGTAATGGGTCTATTTAATAGAAGAGACTCTGTTGAAAATTCCATTCCCAATTAGAATTAACGTGAAATTTCGAACGTCAGGGAAAGACCTAGAACGCAATCACAATCTTTGCGATTAAAATTGCATATTTTTTATATTATCTCTGGATAGATCAGAGGCTCAGCCTACAGCAAGTGTAGCACAAATCTTTAGGAAATCATAATTAGAATAAGACAGATCATATTATCTGAGACAAATATAATACCCAAATGTCTTACCGGTTTCACATCCAAAGACATCTATCCCTGATCCTTCCGTTATACAGTAACCAGCACATCTCCAGTATATCTCCCTCAAAGTGGGATAATTCACCTGTATTTTTTTCAGGGGTAGCCTTATTTCTCCAAGATAACATTCTAGATATTCAAGTGTCCTAGCCATATAGTCACCACATTTTATTCCATAATCTTGAAAATCCTGGATAGAGTTAATCCCGACAATGGATAAAACCTGACTCTTTTCATCGTAGTTACATTCGATGTGATAACTGGTAACAATATCTGACACTAGTACTATTAACAAAAGATAAATTAACGAAGCCATAATCCTAATGAATGAAATGAACGCTGAGAGATAAACAAAACTCAAGATGAAATAGGGTCATAGGTTATTATTTGCGTAAGAGATGCGTCATAATTTTATGACGTAGATATCCCTGCAATGTGACGTCACAATCCCTAATTTAAGCGCATAAAAATTATCATTATACAATTTCATAAGAAATTTCTTACCTTTATGGGTTGGTCTCAGCCTCCTCATCCCCAGTATGTTTCTCATCTGACATTTCCATGGGATTTGCTTCATTATTCGAATTTCTTTGAACCCTATGGCATACTAATTTTCTTCTCAAAATCCATGCAAATAGGAATACAGCCATAATGCACGAGATTGTGCCCGAGAAGAAAATCCAGTAGTACCTTTGGCTATGACTGCCTCTGTAATCTCTAATTTTTGTCACATTATGGATAGAATTATTTGACAAATACTGGGCAGAGGTAGTAGATTCCCAGAGACCTGTTGATGGTAATAGGGACTGGGTATCCTCCCATATCTCACTCTCTGTTGTAGCTAATAAAAAAGGGAAAAAATTGCTGTAGAGGTCTGTTGAAAATCTACATCCACAATTAAAATTAACATGAAATTTCGAAACCGAAGATACACCAGATAGACATATTAATGAGGTAATGCTTTGTATGCCTCTGTGGACGCAATGACAGTAGGCTGTGAAGGTGCAGAGTGAGGAACTCTCAGTCTGTTGAAAATCTCCATTCCCAATTAAAATTAACAGGAAAATTCGAACCCGTAGGTAAGCACCTCATAAACATATTAATGAGGCATTGCTATCCTCTGTGCTTCTTTGGAGGCGATGAGAGTAAGCTGTGAATGTACAGACTGAGGAAATCTGTTAAAAATCTCCAATCCCGATTAAAAACCAGCAGGAAATTTCGAACCCGAGTCTACGCACCCCAAAGGTATTTTTTCTCTGACTATTAGATTACTTTGTTATCTGCATAGGTTAATAAACTCACCTTTCTGGAGATTGTCTGTGCACATATTAGTGGATACTTTAATTTGCAATGGAATTTCTTTAATCCAACTGCAGTTGAAGTACATCATATCCATCATTACCCAATATTTTAAAGAGGGAAAATTTTTCAAGACTAGATGGATATCTAGATATTCCAACTGTTTCAGATATAAAATACGGATTTTTGGATTATAGCTAAATTCCACCCATATAACATCTATACAAACAGCCATATCATTCTCACAGTTACACATTCTCTGGAAACAAGCTTTACAATATATTAATCCGACTAAAAAGCCTAAGAGTATAAATATTTGAGCCTGCATTTTCTGATTTGTATGTACTCTATGCCACAACAATACCTGAAAATAATACAAAACAAAATCTTTTGTGTAGGATATCTGGCAGGTATTGAGGTAACTGGCAAGCAGGCGATTGTAATCTTGGCAAGTGAAAATAATATAAATAGAGAGGAGACTAACCAGCTTTCTGATTGTTTACTATGTGACTCACGAGATAAGATAGAGATAACAATGTTCAGATTTTTTTCACCCACTACTGCAATGATTGCAGGTCCTACGGGCTCTGGAAAGACAAACTTTGTGTTTAAGGTATTGGAGAATTTAAATGCTATGTTTGAGGTTCCTGTGGAGAAGGTGTACTACTTTTATGGGGTATGGCAGAAATCCTTTGACAACAAAATAATTGAAAATTTAGAATTTATTCAAGGAGTTCCAGATGAGGCTCGAATAAAGCAAATTGCCGACTCTAGGCATAATCTGATTATTATTGATGATTTACAAATGTCAGCAGTGAATAGTCCCTCTATTACCAATCTATTTAGTAGAGAATCACATCACAGAAATCTGAGCGTCTTTTTGATTTTACAAAATCTCTACCATTCGGGAAAATATAGTAGAGACATTACCCTGAATACACATTATTTTATTTTATTTAAAAATCCTAGGGATATCAATCAAATAAAAATCTTAGGAAATCAGTTAGGAATGTGTGATAAGGTCTGTCTGGCCTATGAAGACGCCACTACAGAATCTTTCAGTTACTTGCTGATAGATCTATCTCCTACCAGAGATAAGACCTCCTGGTTACGTACCCATATTTTTCCTGATGAGTACCTAACCGTATATAAATAGCTATAAATACTTGCTAGATTAAAGACTACTGATCAGTATGTCTTCTAATCTCCTTAGAGCAAAGCATTTTCTAAAGGTTATATTGGATAACAATAAAAATTTAAACAAGTATATCTTTTCAGAAGCTAATCAGTCACAAATAAAAGCCATTGCAGAGATTTTCTTCAATATTTTTCGTCTGCCACTCAGTAAAAAGATCAAGGCAAAATTTGAAAAATATTCTGGTTTGATTAAACGATTTCTAAAAAGGGTTAGAGGGCGGCTTCAATTACTGAAGAAGCATCACACAATTTTTTCAGAATTATTATATAGCATAAGGAAATATATCAACCAAATTTTACAATGAATAAATTTGTAATGGTACCTCATGAACAATTTTTGAAATTTAAAAAATATCTCGAAATTGAAAAACAAGGCTCGTATAAAAGCAATACAGCTGATGAGGAATCTGAGCAGTTGAATAATGCTGTAACATCGTCCAAGGCTGAGACTGGAAGCAATGAGAGCCTATATATGTCACCCCCACCAGGATTGCCTGAGAGTAGTGTAGATAAGCGATTGACTGGCGGTCAAAAAACCCCAAATAATCCCAATGGAGGAAGGGTTAAACAGCAAGGAGGATCGACTAGAAAACAGAGGGGAGGAGACAGGGAGTCTATCAGAGAGCGCAAACCAGCATGGATTAAATTCTGGAATAAAAATCTCTCCTGATGTGGAGATAGTGCTTAAAGAGGCATATTATAACCCCAGTAGTCCCGCCTCCTTCAGTGGGTTTGAAAAATTGTACCAATTTTTGAAAAAAAATGGTCAATACAAGATTTCAAGGAGAACTATTAAACAGTGGCTAGCTAAACAGGAGGCCTATACATCACATCATCCTGTCCGGAGAAGGTTTAAGAGACCTAAGGTCCTTTCCTTCTCTAAAAATTATCAATGGGATACAGATACTGCTAATATGGTGAAATACAGGAAATTGAATGATAATTATGCCTATTTTGTAGTTTTCATCGATATATTTACTCGTTATCTCTATACCAGACCAATGTATACTCTCACAGGAAAGGAAATGAAGCAAGTGATGTCTAATATTTTTGAGGAATCAGGGGTGAAACCACAGAAATTAAGAAGTGATCAAGGTAGTGAATATAAAAATTCGGAGGTGACCAAATTTTTGAGAACCTCAAAGGTGGATCAGATATTTACTTATTATGAAACTAAAGCCAATTATGCAGAGAGAGTAATAAAAACGATTAAACTCAAAATATTCAAATTTTTAACAGCTAATGAATCCTTCAGATGGGTGGATAATTTACAAAATTTTACGGTTAGTTACAACAACACCAGGCATAGATCTATTAAGATGAGTCCCACAAAAGCTCAGACTTCAAGCCAGTATGACGTATGGTCTTATCAATACGGCCTTAAATCTAAGGGTATTAAGAAGGAAAAAATGACGATGAGGAAGACTAGATCTAACCCTAAAAGGGTGAAATTTAAGTATAAGGTGGGTGATAGGGTTAAAATAAGTTATCTAAAGAACAGTTTCGATCGAGAATATGCTCAAAAATGGTCTGGTGAGATTTTCACCATCATTGATAAAAAATTAAACCAAGATATTCCAATGTATCAACTAAAGGATTACCAAAATGAAGTTATAACATCATTTTTTTACGAGCCTGAATTACAAATAGCATTCTTGGATGAAAATATGATCTACAAAATAGAAAAAATTCTTAAAAAAAGGAAAAGAAAGGGTATATCAGAGGTGCTGGTGAAATGGAAAGGATGGCCTAGCAAATTTAATTCCTGGATAGCAGAGAGTGATATGGAGGATCTATAAATAGTTCAATGCTACCCTCTGTTTGCATAAAGGCAATCATAGTTGTATGAAAAGAGGGACGATGACAGAGGGAGATTTTTATATTTTCTTAAGTTCGAAGGATTCCTTAAGGTTTCATCCTGATAACAAGGGTTATAACTTCACTGTGGAACTTCCTGAGAGAGTGGAATTGAGAGGAAATTGGAAAGTGGCGCTCTGTGATATTTTTTTTAATGAAAAAATATCAGACACCCTGATGGTCTGTTCAGATATCTGCGACTATAGTTTTGTTAGAGATTCGTTAGAACCAATTTTAAGAATGGTAATGCCAAATAATAAAAGAAGCCAAATTTTTTCAGACAGGTTTTATTTGGGGGTGAGGCAGTCGAATCTAGGACGAATCAAAATCTATATAAAAGATAGCTGTTTTAACAATGCTGTAACATTAAAGGGGGAGCTACAGCTCACATTACACCTTAAAAAAGAAAATGGATAAATATTTAAACTTTTGCAAGAAATGTATTGAGGGAAAAGTCGGATATAACCCAAATTTTTATGAATTAAATCCTAAAAATTCAGAAACAGATAGAGTCAATGACAAACCTGTGGAGGTTACATTAGTTACACCTACAGAGGCGACAGTGGAGCAGGCTAAGAGTGAAATAAAATTGAAAAAAGCTATAAATAGCATGGCTGGAACCCACAAAGGACAGATTGGTGGAAAGACTAGAAAGAGTAAGATCACAAAGAAATCCTCAAGAAAAATTTATAGCAAGAATAAAAATAAAATTTCGAAAGGTAAGAGCACTAGGAGAGCACCATCAGCTGGCCAGAAGGGGGGGAAAGTAAAGACTAAGAAGAAAAAAAATAATTCGCACTCATTATGGATGTAATTCAAACTCATTTAACCATCTTCCAGCCACCTCCCATAGATAAGACGATTCAGAAAGAGTATTGGGTGGAGTTCAATCCAATTGCTGCTATCACAGATAGCAGTGTAATAGAATTTAATATCCCAGGGACCTCAGTAGATTATATCAATTTAGCTAAAACCAGGTTACATGTAAAATACATCATTACAGATGAGAAGGGGGTTCCTATTCATAATAAGCCACCATCAGCTGGTCAACCTGCAACCCCTACTCACCAGGTGGCGCCTATAAACTTAACACTCCATTCAATTTTTAGACAGGTTGATATTGCATTAAATCAAAAAGTAGTATCCTCAGATGTGGGTGCTAATTATCCGTATAAGGCAATGATTGATTTTCTTCTATCAACCAACAACAACATGGTTCAATCAGAGGGTGAGGCAGCATTGTTTCATAAAGATCAACCAGGGGCCATGGAGGCTATCACCTACACAGGGGGTAATCCAGGCTTTACAGAGAGAGGCAGACCAACTAGAAGTGGAGGAACGGCTAGTGTGGAGGGTTTACTCTATACAGACTTTGGAATAGATCAACCCAGGGCTATAATAAATGGGGTGGCGGTTACCTTGAAGTTTTTTCAATCCTTCAATGAGTTCAGATTAATGAGAGATGGGAAAGAAAAGTTGAGGTTAAAAATCACAGAGGCTATTTTAAAAGTTTGTTATATCTCTTTGAATCCAGATATGTTAGTCGCCCATAATGAGGCTTTGAAAACAAGTCCTGCACTCTACCCCTTCTGGAGAAGTGATATTAAAAGCTTCAGTATTGCAAAAGGATCTCACACATTTATGACTGATAATATCTTCCATGGTAAAGTTCCCAGCAAGATTGTGGTTGGTTTAGTTTCAAATGCAGCCTATTCTGGAGATTACACTAAAAATCCGTTTAACTTTCAAAATATGGATCTCAATTATATGGAATTGAGTGTGGATGGACAGCCCGTACCAAATAGACCCTTTAAACCCAATTTCAATGAAAAAGATTATGTAGCCTCTTATCTAAGTCTGGTACCAAACGATTCTGATCGGAAAAATGGTCTGATTATTCAACTTTCAGATTATCCCAAGGGATATGCATTGTACCAATTCGACATACAGAGTTTCCTATCTGGTCAGGTGATGACAACTTCCGGAAGTGGACATGTGAGATTAAGTCTAAGATTTGGGACTGCCCTTCCAGAAACTATAAATATTATTGTCTACGCAAAATTCCCTGAAATATTAAAGATAGATCAAGCTAGAATGGTAAATGTTGGGTGATGGATAGCTACGAAATTGCAAGGTATATGAGGTTGGATGAAAAAATTTGAGATCAATTCTATGGGGTATATTCCCTAGACCTTATCCCTAAAAAACTACCCATTCCCTCCCTAGTTATTGTTAATCTGGATTACTCCACTGACAAGGGAAGCCATTGGGTGGTATTGCATCGGGTGAATAATGAGGTTGTGGAACACTTCGATTCAGCAGGAAAACAACCAAAGAGAGACATAGTTAATAATTTATTCAGTAATGCATTATCATACAAATACAATAATAAGAGATTGCAAAATTATCAGACAGATACATGTGGATTATTTTGTTTGTATTATAGCTATCACAGTAGCAGAGGAAGAACCATGCAAAGTATTTTATCAGATTTTTCAGTAAACCTAAAGAGTAACGAGGAGATGATCATTAGTTTTTTTAATAATAACTTTGTAAAGTAACGATTCACTATAGGAAATAAAGGTATTAGATTAAAATATATTTTCTCTGTTATTTCTTCAAAAAATATTTGCATACTTGAATCATCTGTGACCTGCTCAACAGAGTTCCTCAGTCAGTACTGTCACAATACGGTGACAAGTATTCAGAACCAATGCGTTCGAGTGCTTACCTTCGGGTTCGAAATTTCCTGTTATTTTTAATTGGGAATGGAGATTTTCAACAGAGTTCCTCAGTCTGTACTGTCGCAGCAACAAGTGACAGGATTTCAGAGGCAATGCATTCGGGTGCTTACCTTCGGTTTCGAAAAATCATGTTAATTTTAATTGGAAATGGAGATTTCAGTAGATAATTTTCGACAGCAATCCATAAGTAATTCACCCATGATGTTATTCCCGGCTAGAGAATTAGGGGGAAGCACAGAAATAAGTTTACTGGGGTTACTGACACCCCAATAGGTCTCATCCTCTCTACTGTAATTAGCCTGCTTATAAAAAATAACCTTACCATTAACAGATTCTAGTCGATCTCGAAAATTTTGACAATGCCTAAACTTTACAGAGACACATAGGTTCATAATATCCTTCTTAATTTCTTCATTTCTAGTTTTTGAGATAAATGTTTTGTCAAGATGATTGTACACATTAAGGGGATCTGTTTCCATCAAAATCTTGTGACAAAGTGTAATATTTTTGTAATGTTTAGCCAGAAGGTGATAAAACATTTGTTCAATTGAATGATAAGATAAGGCGTCTACTCTCATGTGAGAATAGTACAGATTAGATAATGGATCCTGTACCTCTGATACTACTAGGGATTCTCTTTCCCATGGTGAGAGGGTTATATTTAAAGGTCTGGTTGTGATTCCATCGTCTTGGACCTCTCTCTTACAATAAAAATAATTGAATCCTATTTTAGTTTGTGAATAGGTAAAGATATTAGCATCCCTCATTCTAAATCCTAAATTGGTGGAGAAACTCGTCTCCCCAGTGCTTAGAGTGTGAGAAAATTTAGCCATAGCATCAGTTAAATTTTTTTTAGAAATACCTTTAGAAGATATTTTTTGTTTACCATCCTGATCCTCTATGATATAGGATTTTGAACAGAGTGATAACATTCGAAATCCAGAGAATTCTTTCTTAAAAATCCCTGGGATTTTCTTGTCTATGGTGATATGGTGGGGGCAGCAGCGTCTTGGAAACCAGAGTGCATTCACCTCATCAGAACAGGAATCAAAAATTTCCTTATGATATTTCTGTCGGTATCTACCCCTGACACAAAGATCTAGATCAGATTGATTTATAGCCATATACAGACTATCGGTGTCAGTTTCCGTTAATTCAAAAGAGTGAGGTCTAAGGTATTTCAGTAAGCAGTCATAATAAAATTCCAGCATTCTTAATTTGGCATATTGTAAAATAAAAAAACCAATTTGTATAGGGTTGTCCATCACAATTCTAGACTTATAAGTCTCTACCTCATAAACACCATTAATATCCTGCATATCTTTAAAATTGCTTGAGTTTATTATTTTTCGGACTTTATTCTTATCCAGTAGATATCTGACATTAGAATGCTTAGCTTTATTCATGAGAAAGGAACCATAGCTGGAATTACTAATCAATTTGAAGGTGTCCCCTATAATTGCTTTATCAGCCTCTAATTCACCCTGAATCCTGTGATGGGTCACCTTATCTATGAAAGAAGTGAATGAGGGTTTAGGCTGAAATTCAATTATCTGATAAATTTTTGAGACTTGACAGTTATTTTTCAAATACCACTGCAAAAGGGGGGTGGCAAGTAAAATTTTGCGAGCCTTAAGCCCGCTGATCAGAAGTCTTTTACTTTTAAATTGAATGTCATTGGCGTTACAATAGGAGAGCATATGTGAGCCAATTGCTTCCATCGGCACCTCACAGGTAGCAAAAAAGGGGGGATATTCTTCAAAGAAATCTTCATGCCCCTCCTCCACCTGGATATCCACCTCTAATGCGCCAAATAATTTTCCATTTTTAACATCTTTTAAAATTTTCGACTCTGTTAAAGTCCCCTTATTTTTTCTGTAGTAAGATGGAAGGTAATGTTCATAAAATCGGAGGCATTTGGGTTTTATTTTGGAGATAAATTGACATTGCTGGATAGCGACAAATTTATAACCCTGTGAAATTATGTAGTCCTTTCTAGCTTTATCCCTCTGTTGCACTTTTTTCAGTCTTTCTGACCAGGTTTTGTTTTTTAAATTTTTAACTATAAAACAGTTAAATTTACAACCGTGGTAATAACATCCGTTAAATTCGTAAACTGTTTTATTTTGATAACAAAAACCATCTACCCTAAAGTTCCCTATTCTCACCTCTTTCTGATTATTTAATTTATGTCGAATTTTTATTCCCTCTTTACAGCTGAGATAATCTAACCAAACGTATGAATCTATGTATCTTTCGCTAACCTCTGGTCTAAAATGGTTTTCAGGGAATCTTCTTACATACACACCGCTTGGCATTAGCTGCTTGATAGCATAGGAATAGAGGCCATTACAGTCATAACCCACCACGCTCTCACATAAGTTATTTTCCACATTTTTAATTTTTGTTACCCCTTTTTCTTGATATCTGGTAAAAATTATGCTAGGGCCTCCCACAATATTTTGTTTAAATGTATAGTATAGGTCTGCGTTATCTGAATTGAAGAGTGCAAAATTACTCTCTGAGGAGGTATAGATCATTTTTCTGGCTACACCAGGCAAGGTGATGTAATCTTTAAAAATATCTATCCCTTCCGATACATAAAGATCTATGAAAGTAGTGAGGGCTTCACAGAAGGGTCCAGTATCTAGATTATTGTAATGTATTAAATAATCCCTAAAAGTCCTCATACCATTCTTATTCCAAAGATTTCTAAGCTCTTCATACTCAGACTCAGATTCTAATGGGTTAGACATCTTCATTCTAGAATAGAAATCTTTCATTTCCGGTAAGCAGGTGCATTCTAATTTTTCAAGAGAATCAAACCATTCATAAGGAAAAACACCTTTTGGAATGTCACAACCATAGGCTTTAAGGAACTTCTCATAGGAACATCCAGCTGCTAAATAATTAGAAATATCTAAAAATTTCATATGTGGAGTACCTATTGTGAGATAACTGTTTTCTTTTTTGATGGTGAAGATTTCATTTTCTGTGTAATTTAAACTTATATACTTGAGTATATCAGTCTTAATTAAATTAAGATCGTATCTACCTGAATTAAATCCTATAACAGGCAGTTGGGTAATATAAGTAAGAAACTCTTTCTTAACTTGTTGAATATTGGAAATGAAATGTGACAGAATCTTTTTACTTGGAGTAAAGACAATATCGGATTCTGAATCAGATTCGTCCGACTCGAGTTCCTCTTCCCAGTCCTCTGATTCGAAATCCGAATCCGCCTGCTCCCCATCCTCTTTATATTTCTGAATGAGCTCATCCAGCTCATATAAAACATGAAAATACTTGCTGGAGATTTGTTTACGAGCAGCTATGCTAATCAGTCTGAGATATTCCATCATATTTTGAATCAGAATTGTCGGATCCGGATTGATAAAACACCTCGGCGAATCAAAATTGGTTATGTTGGAGGCTACACTCACACTAATGGGAACATGTTTGGATATCCAGGTCAATTTACTCGTGGTGCTGTGGTTTGTTTTTTGAAGCATGGCTTCCATATCCCATACTGCAAAGAGTTTATAATATCTAGATTGCTCAGAGGTATGTATTCCTAGAGATTCGAGTTCTATCATAGCATACTTTGTAGTGTCTTTGCATGTTCCACTCTCTTGTAAACAACTTGAGACATTTCTCACATTGAAATTTTTTGGCAAATTTATTTATATCTACAATATAACTAAGGTGGTTTTCATGTACATTAAGATACATCTTACAATCATAATTATTTACAGATTTATACAGATTAGAGACAACTCCATCTGGAGACAGAGAATATATCAAAATTTTAACATTAAAACATCTTTCTAGATCCATCATCTCGTCCATAGTCACACCAGTAAATTGTCCAGTACAATTTCCTAATTTTTCTGATTTTTTAAAATTCATCCATACACGAAAATATTCGAGGAAATCCTTGTTAGCCTTAAAATGTTGTCGAAGACATCTAAAGAAACACAGATTGTCTGTATATGGTTTGCCAGTCCATTTGTCGATATACATTGTCTTCAGGTACCTATTCTGTTTGATGTAATCTGGCAGGTCCTCAGCATTCCCCAAGGGAAAGTCTGTTTTAAAAACTAGATACTGCACATTAGTGATGAAAGCGAGGCTCCAGGTAGTAGAGGGTCTATCTGATCTTGCTTGTGTAATTATATCGATTCCTGCTAACTTATTCATCAAAAAGCGAATACTATTCATATTCGAAATTCGAAAAGGATATTGAAGTATCTTACTGTTATACTGTGGAACAAAATATCTGTATTCCCTTGTTTCATTGTTAAATAAAATGGTTCCAAAGGCGAGATTAATCCTGAAGGCATTGTGTAGGCTTTGATAGATTTCCCTCACCTGGGTTCGAATCTCCCTGTAACCCCCATGCAGATTATTGGTTGAAAAATTGTAGATATTCTTAAGTTCAGTCTCTTGATGGTCAGCCTGTATATGATCTATGTTTGTAACGTAAATCTCACGTAAATTTTCGTCATCATTATCTACAATAAAGGCTGGTAGGACAGGGTCATCATTGTTGCCTCCATGTTGTCTCATTCTATGGGTGTACAGTGCCCTCCTACCCTCAAAAGCGCATTTACAAATGCCACATCTGTAAGATTTAGCAGCTGTAGATTTCTTATGATATGTCTCCACATGAAAGTTGAGGGCCTCGGTTGTAAGAAAAGGAAGATTACAGCTCCTACAGATATATTTTCCACATTTTTGAAGGTGTAAACACAAGGCCTGGTTATCATGGAATTGTCCATCACATATCCTGCATTTCTCTTGTATCTTATCTGTTACTTGGTGACAAAACTTCTGATGATGAAGTAGATTTTTCTGATTCAGAAGGTTAGAACCACATAAAGAACATCTACACTCCATGGTAGAGGTATTCAGATATGAAAATATAAGGAGATAACATAATATGTTGAAGATTTTCCAGTTTATATAGGGGAGTGTCTTGCTATTATTATTGATTTTGTTGAAGATTTCAGATGATTAATGACTTCTAGACAGAGTGAATGCCTTCGTCTTCAGAGTCTGAATCATTGATTTCCATTCCCATCTGTCTCATAACCTGTCTACGCATTCTCTGTCCTGAAACCATTCTATTAATCATAATTCTTCGCATTTGCTGAGCCTGAGTCGAATATGTTTTCATCCTCTTTCTCCATCCTAAATAGGATTTAATAAGTTTGTTCTTGTAGGCTCTAAAGGCTGTAAGAAGAATCCTGTGAGTATAGGATGGATAATGCCAGATGAAGCATGAGACATAAAACAATGACACCCCTAGGCATGTACAATTTTTAATATGAAAGGTATTGAGTGCCATCTCTAAAAAATAATCTGGGTGCTGAAGGTTCATATCTCCCACCTGTAGAAATAGATCCCTAAGAGTTAATCCTGATTGAGACATTTCTAACAATTCTTTTTTATATCAAAATAATTTTTGCAGAATTCCGCATGAGTGATAAGCATTTAATTTTTCACAAAAACAGATTTCCCAGGGTTTATATAGCGACTGGGGAGTTTATAATTACTATAGAAAAGATTTAGTCTTATCAGCATTTTTAGTAAATGTGTTGAAAAAGCATTTCATTACCAGTATAAATAGCCCGTATTACATAAAACAAGAGTTATTAGACAGATGTGAGTGAAAGGAGAAAGTTTAAATATAGGAAAATAAAATTTAGGCAGTCTTTGTGCTAGAGAGGTATTTGTCAGTTAACGTATGAGCTCCTAATGACAGTCACATAATGAGATAGAGGTGAGAAATACGAAAGGGTGGGTTTGAGGGGGGTTGGGGAGGTCTTTGTGAGGGCTATAATATTTATGTAAAAATTATGATAAAATAAGTGACACATTTTTATTAATAGAACAATGGGGCTTCTGTCAAAGATGCAGATGTGGGAAATATAAAAGGGAACAGGTGAGAGGGTAACAGATTGGTTGGAAACCATACAAAGGAAATAGAGTAACAAAGGAGAGTATATTCAGATTTGATATTAAATTTTTATATATCTAGTGCATTATCTGATTTAATGGTCTTTGTGATGTAAAGAAAATTAAAGTATTGGATGCAAATGAGATTTACTTTTTCGTATGAGTTTGTTCAATTAACATTATCATCTCTAACACCAAAGCCCTTAACCAAATAGACATATCATTAAAGATTCGTTGTACAAAATGTCAGATATCATAGAGAGTAGTTGTTTTTTGTTTTTTTTTTGTTTTTTTTTCTTGGTTTTTGTTTTCATAAACCCAGAGCACTAAGCAAGTCATATTGATAATGTATATCAGGCGAGAAATATTAGTTAACCCAAAGCCCTAAGCCTAATCAAAAATGTGCATGAAAGTAGGAGAGTAAACTGCGACTATAGAGTGATTATCAGCTAACCCCAAAGCCCTAACCCTAATCACAAAGTGTGCATGAAAGCAGGACAATAACCTGTGAGTGTATATGAGGCGACAGATTGCGTTCGTGTGCTTACTCGGGGGTTCGAAATTTCCCGTTAATTTTAATTGGGAATGGGATTTTCAACAGACCTCCAATGTAGCTTGTATACATTGTGTGAGATATCAAATGCAAGTGCCGATGCTTTGTCTAGATTTATTTCATTTTGAAAAATTTATAGCTAGTTGTGATTCAGATTTTTTGGCAAAGGTTATATTGATCTAGCTTGGCTAGCAGACAAAGCCCATAAAACAGTCTCAGTATATAAAGCCCCATGAAACAGTCTCAGTAGACAAAGCCCCATTAAACATTTCTAGCGGACAAAGACCCATTAAAAATTTGCTAGCAGACAAAGGCCCATTAAACAAAACAGCTGTGCGATGATTCATTTTTCAGTAGTAATATGATGCAGTAGGCTAGAAGACAAAGCCCCATTAAAAACTTGGCTAGCAGACAAAGCCCCATTAACCATTTGTAGCAGAGAAAGATCCCATTAAAACAGTTCTACCCCCATTAAAACAAGTCCCATTAAGCAGACAAAGAGCCTCCCCCATTAAAACAGGCTTGGGTTAGGAGACAAAGCCCCATCAGCAGACAAAGCCCCATTAAACAACACAGCTGTGCGTAATGATTCATTTTTCAGTAGTCATATAATGCAGTAGGCTAGAAGACAAAGCCCCATTAAAAAACTTGGCTAGCAGACAAAGCCCCATTAAAGTCCCATTAAAAACCCACAGCTGGTGTGATGATTCATTTTTTTCAGAAGTAATATTGATCTAGTATGGGTAGCAGACAAAGCCCCATTGAAAAGCTTGGCTAGCAGACAAAGCCCATGGCTAGTAGACAAAAGCCAAACCCATTAAAATCAGACAAAGAGCTTGCCCATTAAACAGCAACAGCTGTGTGGATGATGATGATTCAGCTGAGTAATAGCTATAAACTATCAAACAATAAAGATCCCCATAGAACCAGTCTCAAAGAACCTGTATAGAGCCCAATAACCTGTATAGAGATAGTACCGACCCCTACCCTACCTAGCCATCCGTCTACCCTCTGCCCCAAGCAGCTGCACAGCTGTCAAAAAGTGACATGATTGATGGGAAACTCGACTCGATATTGACTCAATATATACTACTAATGTATCTTATTGGTATAGACATGGAAAAAATAAAAATTAAACGACTGAAAATAAAGCTGCCTCATCGCCTCCTCCCCCTGCCCACCCCATTTCCAAATTGGACAGGCAGGCATTGCCATTTGCTACTAATTTTAATTGAAGAAAAGTGAAGATCCATAGGGGGTTTTCTGTTTTTGTTTGAAATCTTTATTTCATTTTTACAATAAATTTATAAGTGTTACAAATAAGTTTCACAAACAATAATAAATACAGACACATTTTGTTAAGCACTAAACAGATTACTTTGGCATAACTTAACTTGTATGCAGCATCAGAAACAAACATATTTGAAAAACCTTTGATATAATAATAATTCGAACTACTGCTTAGTAGATCTTAATGTTGTAAAGGTGACAAAGGTTACATAGAATTTAAAAAAAAAAAAAAAGAATATAAAGAAAGGGAAAAGGAAGAGTGCATAAATCGCGTCGCCGCTGTTAATCTAATGCAGCTTTCTTACCAGCCGTAAACACGACCTCATAGCCTGTAAATTGGTCAAGAACGGTCTCACAGGTGGTATAAACCACTCGTGAGTTGGGTACCACCCGAGACTTTCCAAACTTTGACCTTCACCTCTAGTGACAACAAAGATGCAGAATGCATGTGCTTTTGTTATAAAAACATGTTAAATAAAGTGTTTTGGTACTCTGGATTTTGATAAATAACATAGGAAAAGGTTTAACAAATGAAATATGCATCATTTGCATGACAGATAGCGAAATATTGTGATTTCTTTTATTTCTTTCTCTTTGTGATTTGTGCTTGTTTACATACACACATAAACACACAGGCGGTGAATTGTTAAGAATGGTTAAAACTGCCTGCTGTACTCACAGGTGGTGCGCACCACTCGTGAATTTCCGTATGAATGCAGCATGGGTACTTTATAAAAGTCGGAACCGGACCCGGAAACGGACCAATTTCCGGACCGCCCTTACCACCGCCCAGCCAATCAGAGAACAGATGCTGGTCCACACCCACAGAGTGACGAAAACGTGAGGCTACGATGGGGTTTCTAACAATATTTTACAAATATATAACTCTTCTGGCAGTATAAAACAAATAAAATATCAAATGCTGGTACCTCTTCTCCTTGATGGGCTAGGGCGGTGACCTAGTGTCTTTGATTGGCTGGGGCGGTGACCTCTTCTTGATGGACTGGGGCGGTGACCTAGTCTCTTTGATTGGCTGGGGCGGTGACCTAGTGTCTTTGATTGGCTGGGGCGGTGACCTCTTCTTGATGGGCTGGGGCGGTGACTTAGTCTCTTTGATTGGCTGGGGCGGTGACCTCTTCTCCTTGATGGGCTGGGGCGGTGACCTAGTCTCTTTGAGTGGCTGGGGCGGTGACCTCTTCTTGATGGGCTGGGGCGTTGACTTCTTCTGGTCTCTCTGGGCTGGTCTCTCTGAAAGGGGCATACTGTTCCATCTTCAATGGAAGGAAGTCATACAGAATGTCTTCCTTGACTTTATTCCAGCTGCTCCTCCTCCCTACTCACCGCCCAGCCAATCAGAAAACAGATACTGGTCCAAGTACAACTGCTACCCACCGCCCAATTCTACCGCCCTACCGCCCTGGTCCGACCGCCTTTCCGGAAGTCCGGGTTTTATAATGAACTTTTGTTCAACTTTTAGAAAGAACCATGAACAATCTGTTTTTGAAATATACTTTTTTAAATACAAATTCATTTTTATGTGGAATTTTAAATATGTAGTAGCAATATAATTAAACCTTTGCATAATGAAATATGTTGTATTTAAAATTTAATTCTTGA
The DNA here is from genome assembly GCA_964017235.1 of Sabellastarte sp. h YS-2021. NCBI lineage: Eukaryota > Metazoa > Annelida > Polychaeta > Sabellida > Sabellidae > Sabellastarte > Sabellastarte sp. h YS-2021. The sequence continues at coordinate 70,960,989 of OZ024933.1, forward strand.
ACAACAACCAGATTTTTACTGTTTTCATTCATCAAGGTACAATATAATTTGGCTGTTCTCGACTTTTGTTGTTGTTAAAAAAAGTCAAAGTGCAAACTTTATGAGACTATCAATGCCTTTCCCCGCATATTCAGCAAATTTTCTTGTAACAAATACCCGTAACATACTTAAAAGAGGTGGAATTTGTTTGCAGTTTTCAAAGAAGATTCATTTTAAACGCGTCATTCCTTTAGGAAAGAATATCAGGTGAAATGCTGTACTGTAGTGGCTTTCTACCAGTAAACGCCCATGCTGAAGTAAATATTTTGAAGTTAAATTATGTTGACAACTTTACTGTATATTTCTTTCATCTATTACCAGATTGTCAAATAATATACACTACTGCCTTGCTACCGATTATCACCGATTATCACCACTAGACGTGGTTACAGTATGATACCTCGGCTGGTGTCAAGACGATTCGCCCCCTGAAACAATTCGCCCCTGCTTTTTGAAGACAATTCGCCCCTTAAAAAAATTTTTCCTCTGAGCAATAATAGTTAATTGGTAATAATTTCTACTGAATAATATGCAATAAATATGTGTTTTTTGCCACATGTTGGCCAGTTTTGTATAGTTGCAGGTGACAATGCAACTCGGCTGTACATAGAATAAAAGATAACCTAACTATATAACAATATGCTTTGTATTAGCTGCAAAATTACACATTTAAAACGACTAGTACTGGTCCATCAGGTACTGTTTACACAGTAACATTAACATGAAGGGTTGTTGGTAAAGCACATTAAACTAAGCTAAATTTAGGATTTTTCTTTAATTTGTTTAAATGTTTTAAATAAAGGTGCATTTTAAAATGCTAGCTCATAATATTAAAATGCCTAATGAAAAGTTCAAGTTATTTCTTCCACATTAATGTATTGTTTACAGAATGGAAATAGACAGTACGTTGATAAAAATCACCAAAGGTTTCCATAAAAAGGGGTGAATCATCTTTAAAAATGGGAGCGAATTATCTTTAAAACAAGGGGCGAATCATCTGGAAAAAACGGGGGCGAATTGTCAGCAGGGGCGAGTTGTCTCGAAATCCCTCGGCTCTACTTACGTGTACTTGCCTGTAGAGCCGTCGGTGGTACTAAAAAGTGTATGGGGTGTATGGAGGCGTATGAAAGCGTAGGGGAGCGTATGGAGGCATATGGAATGGTGAAAAAAGTGTATAGAACTGGTATAAAAGGTGTATGGAACTGGTAAACAACCTTTAACCATTCTATTTTTCACAATTTCTGTTATCATTTGTTGTTTAAATGCATTTTCAGATTTATCAATCAGTGGGTATTATTGGTAGTTTATGCATTATATTATATGGTTTAATTTGGTGGAATGATTTCATGAAATAGTTCTGGTCAGGTCACTCAGTATGGTCAATTTTTTCTGAGCACGCATGCTTGCTAAATAAAGCTCAAAGTTTTGACTCCACATAAAACTAGAGATTTGCATAAAACACAAATACCATAAAACTTATACACACAACTGTTCCCGCAACTATTTTGTTACATTAACCTCAACAGTCAGTCAACATGCAAACATATTTGACAAAAAATAAATTATATTTCCTCATTTTCAATATTTTTTGGACCATTTCACCAAAAATTTGAAAATGCTCTTTTGTTATATAAGCTGTATAAAATAGCATACATATTATACACATATTGTATTTGTTGTGTCCTTGGCTTAATATCAACTGCTTTTAAATATATCAAACCATTTTGAGTTATTTTATCGAATTTTATTCAACAGAAAATGATTTTTTTTGCAAATCTCTAGTTTTATGTGGGTTAGTGCCACAGCTCTACACGCAAGTAAAGTAGAGCCGAGGTAACCACGTCTATCGCCAGACAGGATTCAAATGGATATAACTTCACCAAAAGTAGCATCCCAAGTCTCGCAAATAAGGTACAACTATTTCCAAAGTGAATGGAACAAATGCACAACAAAAGCTTTCAAAATATGTGACCATTACTGAAATATGAATGTTTTATTTTCTGGTGGTGATAATTGATAGCAAGGCAGTACAATTTATAACTGAGATACATTTTGTTACATTTGTTTCAAAGCTTTATATTTAACATTTGAGCTCTATTATCGGCCATTTTTACCGAAAACCGGAAATATCAGTGAACGCCCATTTTGTATATATACATATAGACGTATTTGTCCTTGACCTCTAACAAAGAAATATAAGGTAGAATGCCACTAGGGCAGATGCTGTAGGACTACTTAGTTCTGAACGTCAGAACAGCTCGGTATGCATTTGCTCCCCTCCCCGGAGAGGGCGGCATTCAAAATCATAAAAAAGCCCTTGTAGTGAAGAATTTCAGAACTAATGCTGTACTTTACTAGTACTAGTAGTGACATTCTACCAGTGAACGCCCATGCTGAAGTCTCACATTATGGCACTTTTTACATAACTTTATTTATCAAAACTAACAAATAAGCATATTTATTTAAATTTTATACACAGTAATAAACAATGTAATAAACAGATGTCACAATAATCCCTTTTAATGATCTGAGTTATATTGCCAGTGATTGGAGTAAAATTAGCCCTGCCTCAGCACTGGTTTGAGAACACAGTTGTCAAACGCACTATAACCGATGTACACATCCGGCAACTCTGTCGAACATGTTTAAAATATATATAACGAAAATCAATTAAATTCTGTAATTATAAAAGTAGGGAATATTTTAGTGTGACAATGCTTAAAATATATGACAAATTAATGAAGGGATACTTGAAAAACAATCACATTTTAAAATATTTGCTTGAATACGAATTATAGCATTTTCAAAAAGTGTGTATGAATACTTGTTCAACGTGGGCACCAAATGATTTGCATACCTATCCAATGTGTGGTTTTCATGCTTGTTTTGGGGGGTTTAAGTGCATATTTTGCCATCATACATGACGTTTTTTATGGGAAAAACACTGGATTTAATAATAAAAATGAATAAGTAATGCTAACATCGGAAAAAAAGTAACTTTAGTGTATTTTAAGTTTTTTTTGAAATGGACGATATTGCCAGGTTAGCAATAATTGTCAGTTTAAATTGAGAAATTCATTTTTTTTTCCTTCAAAACGTTACATTTGATGACAAAATATGCACTGAAAACCTCAAAAATAAGGTTATAAATCAAGCATTGTACAAGTATTCATAGCATTTTGATCACACAGTGAACTAGCATTCTTACAATCTTTGAAAATGCTATGAATACTTGTAAAAATGCAATTGCTTGTTCATGTATCCCTTCATTCATTTATTGTATATTTCAAGACTTGTCACCCAATAAAATTTCCTTCCCTTAAAATTACGAAATTTAATTGATTTTTTGTTATAAAACTCTTCGAGAGTTGCCGGAAGTGTACATTTCTACCGTTGTCGATTGACGACTGTGGAGAAACTACCTCAACAAATGTTACAATAATCCCTTTAATTGCCTGAGTGAAAGATGATTCCACATAAACATATTGTTGAAAACTTGTTTAATTTTGTTTGATCTTATGTTTAATTATATCCCCAGACGAAAGTCGGGGATATATTGGATTCAGGTCCGTCGCGCCGCCGCCGCCGCCGTAGAAATTTCCTTGTGGACGCGATAACTCAAAAACAAATTAATATTTTTTTTTCAAACTTGGTACACATGTTAAGGGTGCCCAAAGGAAGATCCCTATTTTAAGGTGACCTTAAACTCCCAGTAAAAAAGAACTTATGGCCACCTTAAGGTCAGAAATTGGACTTTTGGCCACTTAGAGCCCTGTAGGTCACAAACTATGATGCTCAGCTGGCTGAAATTTTACCTGACAACACATTAATATGTTCTTAGTACATGTGCCGAAAATCACGACTTTAAGTTGAGGAGAAAATTGTGTTTGAGGCCCATAAATACCCCCACTTGGGGATTTTTTGCTATACTTTTCACATATTTTGCCCTATAATTTGGAAGTGGTAATTCTGATGAGTCTCAGACTGCGCTAGATATAACTTTGATATGTAATCCTTGTCTGTAGAAAATTTTAGGGCTGTAGGTTTACCCAAAGGGGTCGACTTAAGGTCTCAAAAGTGCCCACAGAGACCCAATTTATGCACTTTTTGCCACTTTCAAGCACTGTAGCTTTCAAACTATGTCTCTCATCTAAGTTAAATATCATCTGGGAATATATCTATGTGTTTTCTTATATGTGCCCCAACATTTAGGCCTTTAATAGACAGTTAACCTGTGTATCAGGACCATAAACACCCACCCGAGTGACCCTTATAAGACATTTTTCACATCTTTTTCCCTGTAACTTGGAAATGGTAAGTCTGAGAAGTTTCAAACTGTATTAGATATATATTCTGTGTGTAATCTTAGTATGTAACAGATTTTAAGTCTGAAGCTTTAATTTTGAAGGTCAAATTGAGGTCTCTAAAAGGCTCCCAAAGACCCAATATTTGGACTTTTTGCTACTTTTAAGCCCTGTGACTGTCAAACTATGTGACTGATAGAGCTCAAATCCTATCTGGGAAGATATTAGTATGTTATTTATATATGTGCCAAAAATTAAGGCTTTAAGAAGACATTTAACCTGTGTATGAGGACCATAAATCCCCACCCGAGTGACCATTTTTAGACATTTTTCACATATTTTGCCCTGTAACTTGGAAATGGTAAGTCTAAGAAGTTTCAAACTGTATTAGATGCATATTCTATGTGTAATCTTAGTATGTGACAAATTTTAAGTCTGAGGCTTTAATTTGAAGGCCACATTTAGGTCTCTAGAAGGCCCCATAAAGACCCAGTATTTGGACTTTTTGCCAATTTTAAGGCCTGTGACTGTTAAACTATGTGACTGATAGAGCTGAAATCTCATCTGGGAATACATTATTATGTTCTTTTTACATGTGCCAAAAATCAAGGCTTCAAGTAGACATTTAACCTGTGTATGAGGACCTTAAACACCCACCTGAGTGACCCTTTTAAGACATTTTTCACATATTTTGCTCTGTAACTTGGAAATGGTAAGTCTGAGAAGTTTCAAACTTTATTAGATACATATTCTATGTGTAATCTTAGTATGTAACAAATTTTAAGTCTGAAGCTTTAATTTGAAAGCCACATCGAGATCTCTAAAAGGCCCACAGAGACCCAATATTTGGACTTTTTAACCACCTTTAAGCCCTGTGACTGTTAAACTATGTGATTGATGGAGCTGAAATCCCATCTGGGAATGCATTATTATGTCCTTTTTACATATGCCGAAAATCAAGGTTTTTAGTAGACATTTAACCTGTGTATGAGGGCCATAGACACTCGCCCAAGTGCCTTTTTGGACATTTTTTCCGTATTTTGCCCTGTTATTTGGAAATGCTTAGTGTGACAAGTCTTAAACTGTATTATATATAATTTTTGTTTGTTATGTATGTCCCCCAAAAAGTTTCAGATCTGTTGTTTAATTGCTAAGGTCTCTTTAACAATTGTAAAATGCCCACAGAAACCCAATTTATGGACATTATGCCACTTTAAAGGCCAGTAACTGTCAAACTATGTGGGTTATAGAGCTGAAATCTTTGAATTTTTAAAAGGAAATGCCTGTCTATTTAAATTTTGAATATTAATAATGTTATGGCTATCTTAGTCTTTTAAGAACTTATTTTTGTGTGTTATACCTCTGCTTGCTGAGTTTTTAACTTTTTAAAATGAAACTGGTTAAACATATTCAAGTAGACAAAATGGACACTTTAAGTGAGCTTTAAGTCCCAATATTAATGAAATTATATCCTTATGTAGTAAAAGTAGGGGATTTTTAACCCTCAACTAGCCCAGTTTTATTCAACTTGCCTCAGTTAATTTTGACACAGCTCCTACAGTTATGAACTCATTTCAGTTGATAATCACATACTTAAAATTCTCAATTCTTTTTGTATTTGAGTACCCCTTTTATATAGATTGTTTGTTTACCATTTATGCATCCCCCACCCGGATTCCCCCCACCCACCTCTGGGACCTCCAGCTATATTGAGTGACACTAAATAAACAAAGGTATTTAATGATATCAGATGAGAAACAAAGAACTCAATGGGGTTGCAGATCTTGTGTAATAGTGAGAGAGGTGTGGAGAAGGGGAGAGGGGTGGGGGTGGGAGGTGGTGGGCTTCATTACATATAACACAAAGGGGAGTCAGAACTGAGATTGTGTCACATATTTAGGTTGCATATATATGGACCACATATATAGGTATAGAGGAAATGAATAACTGAAAACAATTTGCAAATTCTAAAAATAATATAATAAAATAATAATATAAATAATTTTTTTTTAAATAATATTTTATTTGTGAACAAATATAGAAACAGATATGCGCTTTTGGGATTATGAATTTTAGAATGGACATTGAATCATCAATCATTTAAATACTTTGAAGGAAGATTGAAAAGTATGATGAGTTGAGTTAAAAATAATATTTTATTTGTCAACAAATATAGAAACAGATATGCTCTTTTGGGATTATTATTTTAGAATGGACATTCAATCATCAATCATTTAAATACTTTGAAAATATGTTTAGAGTTATCATTGCAGGAAGATTGAAAATATAATTTGAGTTATGTATTCGGCGTCTGGGGATACACCATCTTCCTTGGAAGATATAAACAGAGTAGATTGATGTGCTGAAGTTCATATAATAATGGGTAATTATGTTTTAAAAAATTTCCGATCAAAACCTGTGGCGTGAGTGATGACCTGTCTGGGGATATGTTGGCGCCGAGTTGGCCCAATCTAGTTATGTTAATATAGTCAGAAAACAAAGTTTTTATGACAGTTTTTTCACTGGTAGTAACACTGCCAATGCATACATGTAGCCTTTTTTCTCAATGAAATTAGATTAAAAAATAACATTTTAAGACCACTTTTAAGTCTGTTTATAACATTTGAAGATGCATAATTGTCTTAGAAACTGAGTATAATGTTTCAATATATAAAAATATTGAGAAAAGTAAGATTAGGACCTATTATCCTATGAGGGGGTAGGCCAAAAGCCCCCCTCATTTTTAGAGGGCTAGGGCAACACTACACTCGGTTTAAACCATAGGTTTTAACCATGTCCGTCAAAAACCTGCCAACCCTGACCACAAGTAATAACTTAGGTACATTTTATAACATTTGCTTCAAAACTTTATATTTAAATAATTTATCTCTATTATTGGCTGTTTTTATTGGCTGTTTTTACCGCAAACTGGAAATGCCCATTTTGTATATAGAAGCATTTGTCCTTGACCTTTAGCAAAGAAATGTAAGGGGCGGCGTTCACTGGCAGGTGGGCATTTAGTGGTAGAATGCCACTACACGGGTGGTGTTAATTCCGTCAGTTCAGCCCATTTAAGTGTTTTGGCAGTGAAATTGTAGAAGAAGTAATGTAAATTCGCCAATGGATGTAAATCGCCACTTTTTGGTTTTTGTCAATTTTATAGCACAAATATGAAAAACATATCATAATTTTGTTAAATATAAATAGAAAAAAATACTTATCTATTGCACTGCAAGATTTTATTTTCAACTTTTTATAGTTTCAATGTTTTAAGGATATTTCTGAATAATGCAATCTTACAAGTACATACACTACAATTAATAACAGATATGATTTGTTACATTTGTTTCAAAGCTTTACATTTTAATTCTTGGATATCTGCAATTACCAAATAAGGTTGAAGAGATGACAGAAATAAATATCTTTGGTGGTTTGAGAATTAAAACTGTGTGAAGTCGGGGTGCTGCTTTCAGGCAGAAATTACATTATTGCCCCTTTAAAATGATTCTAAAAGATTTAATGATAAGTGTTAGTTAAATATATCGTTGTGTCTGTTATTGGCAGTCTTCCATTATTGACCACTGCATATTAATATATTGTAATCCTGTGCAGATGCTTTTCTTGACAGTAAAAAGGAAATAAATAAAAAATAATGATTTTAATTTAAAATATATAAAACAGATTTTAATGCATGTATTGTTATGCATTTTATCAAGTAAATTTTTTATTGCATGATGCAATAAAACACCGATTTTATTAAGAAAAAAATATATGTATATAAATGTCTGAAGCAAAATAAAATATTTTTGTCATTGGAAACGTTCAGGAATTCCCTAAATTTTGCAAATTTTATTCCCTTAAAGTAAATTAAATATTTTGAAAAACACAAATAAATTTTTGACATTTATTGAAAAAATAATAAAGTGGCATATATTTCAGTTATTGATCTTTACTTTAAGCTATTGTCAATGACAGCGTGTGTGAACATCCAAGATTTTAAAATGTAGAATAAAATATTTTAATTTCTTGATATATCCTGCCCAAGCTCATTAACATAAATCATTTCGAGCAACTTTTTGGCCCACAAGGACTGTTTAAAGTCTGCTGGGCATTTTATGTGAAAAAACTTTTCCATATTTCAGCATTATAGGGTGACATGACCCCAAAATCAGTTTAATTAATAAAGGTCTATGTCTTAGAAACAGAGTGTGGTGTAATGATTTGAGCAAATGTTTAGTTGCTTGGGCTCTGCCAAGTCTGTGGTGAATTGTGTGTGAAAAATCAGCATGAAAACATTATATAATATTGTTTTATTTGATTTTCACTTACTGTGAACATATCAACATGTCTTATTGTTTTTTTATTGCAGTTTAACACAGATGGAGGTTAAGGTTGAAAATGATGGGACTAAAGCTGTAGTTACCATTCCAGGCTTTAATCTACATGACTTTGACAGAACTGGTGAGTTTCAGTCATAAAACTGTAGTCTTTGAAGCCATTCTAATGACTAAATTAAGTCATTCTAATGAAGAAATTTTAAATTTTGTGAGATAGTTGTTTATATTGGCCAAATTTTCACAATTATTATGACTAAATTCACCCATAGAAAATAGGCCGGGATTTGAAGTGTTGGGCTTTATTGATTTTATTTAATGCATACAAGAAATTTATTGACAAAGAAAGACATCGTAGACTCCAGTGAATAAACTGAAGTAATTGGAGAGTGGGATATTTAAAACAATTTGATCCAGTGATTGTGTTAGCTTTCTGATGTCTAGGGGTGCCTTGTACCCATGAATTTGCGAAAAAAGGAAAATTTAAGACCAGTAGTGGGTAGATTTAATTTACCTTAAAAGTTTTTATAAATATCCCCATTTGCAAAAGGGAATAGTAAAACAAATTTACATTTGATTTTTGTTAAAATATGGGATAAATGCAAATACTGGTATCAAGAAAATATCAAATCAGTTGTATAACATAATTCTGTTATCACACCACTTATTGAATGCATTGTATATATCAAACTGCACGCCTGTATTGGTAAATACACCCTGTCTTGGCTTTAGGTTCTGTGTTAGAAATATTTGCATTTTGATTTTATTTTTTTTGTGGCACAGTTTAACTTATGTGATTCACCCAGCTTTAATTGACAGTAACACTAATGACCTGTTCTGCTTGCTTTAAGCTTTCATAACACAGTCATTGTTGGCCAAACTGCCATTTTATTGTATCTACCAGACAGTGTCCGGTGGATACTATGGTTTTATGCATTGGTATGCTGCCTCTACAATATGTGCAGAGATTTTTTCCATTCCCCCTCAAAATTGTAGGTAGACTTCTCAAATTTACAGGATATGTTCATTTTTGCAAAAGCTTATCTGGGAATATTCTTGACCTCATTTTGAAAAACAAGATTGCCACCATTCTTTCATGGTCATCAAGGAATTTTACACATTCTAAGGCTGCTTCTCAATCTATGGAAGGTTGAATCTCTTTATGGTTGATATTTTTAACTGATATACATATCCTCTATAGCCTACAGAAATTTCACATTGGAGCATCGTTCAAGGTCATCATTTGACCCCTAATATTTTCTTACCAAGGGCATTTTTTTGTAGATTTTGGGGATTTTCTTGCTTACAGATGACTGAGTTATCCAAGGAAGTTGTTCCTTTTTGCTCCAAAGGTTAGGCTTTATTATTATATCCAAACCTACTTGTGGCATTGCACTCAATCTTGTGTCCTAATGAATTTTATGCTCTTCATTTTTTGTTACTTTTGTTGCCTCAGGCCCATCTGTTTGAGTTATAGCAATTTTAGATGTATTGAATAAATTAGCTTTAACTTAATGTAAGAGTGTTTTGGTGAAATACATTGTTCAGCTACATTCTCCATAGCATCAATAGTTTTGATGTTTATCACAATAGCTGTGTGAGTTGTGGTTACTTTCTCACTATTCATGAGTAAATGGATTATATTTTCAAGTGTAATGCAGATACACAAGTTCTCTCAAAGTTGTTAATCACCATTTTTGTGAAAACTAATACATTTTTAGCATTTTTTTTAAAAATGCATTTTTAGATGCTTAAGCTTTAGCTGCAACTTGGATAACTTTTGCGATGCCAGTCACACTAGCTGAGTGAGTTATAGCAACTTTCTGACTTTTCAGCAGTTAACTTTTTCTTTTTGGCATGTTCTTTAACCATTGTCAACATGACATCATAGTGAAAGTTCAGGCTGAATCTTAAGTGAAAAAGTGAATATCACAACAGCTAAGTCAGCTATAGCTTTTTTTTTGCTACTTTTCATTGGTTACCATGATGGCTAATGGCTTATATCTTTATCTTGAAAAATGTAACAGATAGCGAAATTTTGGGAAAATTTTGAATTTTCAGAATTTCAGCCATCTTGAATTTTAGCAGAAATTGAAGATGTTGTTTATTTTGAAAACCATAAGAGATAAGCAATTTTAGGCCAATTTTAGACCCAGTGGTAATAAAGACTATTCTTTTAAGCCCTATGAAAATTCAGAATTTTCCAAATTTCGGCTACTATCTTGAATTTTGGTGGAAATTGAAAATGTTGTTTATCTCACAAATTGTAAGAAGTAAAGAAGTTCTGAACTTTTTGGATTGGAAGGACTTTTTATATTTTAGGGCCAGGGAGTTTTATTTCTAATTTGGCTTGAGCATAAAATTGAATTGTTATGATAAGGTCTTGCGTTGCTCATACATTTTTCAGTTGATACATCTGGCCTAGTTCATGTTATTTTGGTCAGCTGCCGATTGTCTTCACTGTGTGATATTTACATGATCAACTTCTTTTTAAGACAAGAAGTTTAAAAAAATACTGTGTATTGCCTCACAACCTTTGAGCCAGGTTGAGGGCTGTGTGGGTATTGTTCTCATCCATGGGCGGTAGACAGGCAGGCAGATGGCAGAAAAAAGCTTGTCCATGCTTTATCTCAGAAACGATAAGGTGTAGGAAGCTGATACTGAGTATGGACATTGGTTGGGGTGGTACTAGGTGTGCAACATCAAACCGTAAGGTGTAGGAAGTCGATAAATGATAGTGTCATTTGTTGGGGTTGTTGGTGTGCAGCATCATGATGTGGCTTTGATTTGAACTTTGGCCTGGCTGTAGTGACCTTGACCATTAAAATCTTGTTCAATCTATATCTCAGAAACCATAAGGCATATAAATTTGATACTCTGTAATGACAGTGGTTAGAGGGTTAGGTGTACAATGTCATGCTGTGACCGCAATTTGATCTTTGACCTTGCTGTAGTGACCTCGAACTTTAAAATCTTGTCTGGGCTATATCTTAGAAACTGTAAGGTATAGAAAGTTGGTTCTTCTATGGGTCATTATTTAGGGAGTGAATGCTAAATCATGATGTGACTTTTAACCTTGGTTCTGCCAAAGTGTGTTCCCCTGTCATATTTCAGACATATTTCTCAGATGACAGAGATATGTGGATTTTTTTAACTGATTTTTATATGTACTGTTACTTAATGGTGCTATTAAGTGACAACTGTAGTTCATTTAATAAATTTTAGAGCTTCATATCTTCTTGTTTACTGATTAATTCTGTGAGCTTGTCATTGAAATGTCTTGTTTTAATACTTTTTTTATACATTTTTTCTCTCTTTAATGATGTTTTCTCTTCTTAAACCTTGTTCGACCATTTACATAACTGACACTATTTGCTCTGAAAGTCTCCTGAACTATATACGGTTCATTTCTTCTATATCTCATGGTGTTGAAAATTATTTTTACGGCTTGGGCTCTCTGAGGATATTTTTTTATTCTTAAAATTTATTAATGTTATGGGATTAAAATTTACATCTTGATCAATTCCTAGTGGTTTCACCATGACGAACAAAAATATTGGTCTGTCTAAGCTGTGGTGAGAGGTTTCTTTGGGCCAACTTTATAATGAAAATAGAAGGAATTTCAAATCTAGCATTAATGTGCACTGTGTAGTTTGCTTGTACTATATGATATTGGGTTCCTTACATGACTGTTGGAGTAATGGGTAAACCTCGTATTCTGATAGGCTGAAGTGCAGCTTGCCAGAGCCAAATCTCTTGACAGACAGGAAGTTAAGTTGTTGCAAATAGGAAGACTTTATGCTGTAACTGCAAAGTGGATCACTAGCTGGTGCTTAACATTAATTTAAGTTAAAACGCTTTTGAAAAGATAACCACATTTGATGTCAATATACATGTATTTGTTACAGCTGAGAATTTCCCCCCCAGAGGAGAGAGTTGTGAAAGGGAAACATTTGATTTTCAATTTATAAAGGAAAAACATTTTCATCTAATATAAAATGACTCATCAGTTGTCTAGAATGCAAAAAGCTGAGGGATACACTAGGAATTTAAAATCTATATAGTGTTGTTATTCTTAAACTATCCTAAAAATAACTTGAACACCCCCACACATGCATGCACACACAGACTCAACTTTAAACCTCTGCACAGTTTAGGGAAAATTTATTAAGTAATTCTGTTTAACAAATTAGAATCGCCAATGTATTATATTTGTAAAGACATGATTATATTTTTATCACGAAAATTTATGTTTTTATGTTCAGAATTATTAATTAAAGCAACCTTATTATATTGACCCATCAATGGGGGAAATTTTGAGTTGTTGTTGACATATGGTTAGCAAAAAAAGAAATGCAACATATATTGTGATTTATTGTTCATGCAACTTATGTTTCTTTTTTGGTAAAGTATACAATCATTGTGTGTGTACTTTCACTGTAACAGAGATAAAAATTATCCACTTAGCCTTTGAGTTCAGAGTTGAAGTTGGGTATAAGAGTAACCAAAAGCTAAGCTCTTTGTGCAGATTTTGTTTTAGATTAGAACTTTGTACAAACACCCCACTCAACAGTTGTGCCATTCAAACTTGTCGCTTCTCTTTGTGAAAGATATCAGTGAAGAGGATAGCTTAAGGGACTTAATTTTGTTGAATATGTGTATGAAAGTATGAAATACGAGGAGCATAATATTGGATTTTTTTTCACAAATTTGATAAGTGTGAAAAACAAATGCTATATTCAGGAGAATTATACAGGAGAATTGTACCCAAGAAATGTTTATATAGTTTACATTTTATTTACAAAGCTTCAGGTGAGACATTGCAACAACATAGTAACGGAGATTAAAATTTTGACACATAATCATTTGTTTTTTGATGGTTTCAAACGTTTGATAAATTAATTTTATAAATAATTGTAATAAACTACTAGTAATTGTATCCCCGACGCGAAGCGGGGATACTATGGATTCATCATCGTTGTCGTCCGCGCCCTCGTCCGCAGAGATTTCTTGTTAGCGACCTACAGTCCACATTTCTTTCTGGATTTCTTTCATATTTGACAGGTGGCTTGATATGGTAGAGGACTCGCCACCCTATCTTTTTGGTAGGATTTATGTCTAAATTAGGCCTGTGGTAGACAAAAATGTCTAAAATGTGGAATATTGCTTGTTAGCAACCTACAGTCCACATTTCTTTCCAGATTTCTTTCATATTTGGCAGGTGGCTTGGTATGCTAGAGGACTCGCCACCCTATCTTTTTGGTAGGCTTTATGTCTAAATTAGGCCTGTGGGAGACCAAAATGTCTAAAATGCATTAAAAGTCATGAAATCATGCACTAAATCACTTATAACTTTTTGTTAAAATATGTTAGTCAGATACTTTTTTCATAGCTACAACATGGTGAGTAACTTGGGTGTCTGTCTCAATAGCTAAGTGAGTAATAGCTACTTTTGGGCTTTTCAGTAAGTTCCATCATGAGTAAAATCACTGTCAGTCTTGTAACTTGAAAACTATTGCATTTACACAATTTTGTATAAATATGTTATTTAGCTACTTTTGGGTCAGCTATAACATAGTAAAATTTCAGACCTGTAGCTCATGGCATAGCTGAATAATAGCTACTTTTAGGTTATCACTGTTGAGTAAATTACTTATAACTTCAAAAGTATTACATTTAGAGTATTTTGTTTCAGTATGTTATTCACCTATTTCGGAGTCAGCTATAACATAGTGAAGTTCCAGACCTGTGGCTCATTGCATAGCTGAGTAATAGCTGCTTTGAAGTTCACACTGTTGAGTAAATCAGTTGTAATTGGAAAACTATCGCATTTACAGAAATTTGTGTAAATATGTTATTCAGCTACTTTTGGGTCGGCTATAACATAGTGAAATTACAGACCTGTAGCTCATGGCACAACTGAGCAATAGCTATTTTCAGGTACTGACTGTTGAGTAAATGACTTGTAACTTGAAAAATATTGCATTTGGAGTATTTTGTTAAAATATGTTGTTCACCTACTTTTGGGTCAGCTATAACATCGAGAAATTACAGACTTATAGCTCATGGCATAGCTGAACAATAGCTATTTTCAGGTTCTCACTATTGAGTAAAGCAGTTGTAACTTGAAAACTATTGCATTTACAGTTGCTTAAATATGTTGTTCACCTAATTTTGGGTCAGCTATAACATAGAAAAAATTCAGACATGTAGCTCATTGCATAGCTGAGTAATAGCTACTTTAAGGTTATCACTGTTGAGTAAATCAGTTATAACATGAAAACTATTACATTTACAGTATTTTGTTTAAATATGTTATTCACATAATTTTTGGTCAGCTATAACAGAGTGAAATTGCAGACCTCCATGTCATGGCATAGCTTACCAATATCTACTTTCAGGTTCTCACTGTTGAGTAAATCATTGTATCCACTGGATAGCCGCAGTGTGTAGAGAGATTTCTCCATTACCGCGAATTGTATCCCCGACATGAAGCGGGGATACTATGGATTCATCATCGTTGTCGTCTGCGCCCTCGTCCGCGTCCGCAGAGATTTCTTGTTAGCGACCTACAGTCCACATTTCTTTCCGGATTTCTTTCATATTTGGCAGGTGGCTTGATATCGTAGAGGACTCGCCACCCTATCTTTTTGGTAGGCTTTATGTCTAAATTGGTCCTGTGGTAGACAAAAATGTCTAAAATTGGTCTCAAATAACTCAGTCACCTACTTTTGGGAGAGCTTTCACTTGGGGAAGTTTCAGACCCGTAGGTAATTACTCACCTACTCAAAATGAGTAAATGCAAATTATCTCTAAAAGTATTGCAGATAGCCAATTTTTGTCAAATAACTCCTTCACCTACTTTTGGGAGAGCTTTCACTTGGTGAAGTTTCAGACCCGTAGGTAATTACTCACCTATTGAAAATGAGTAAATGCAAATTATCTCTAAAAGTATTCCAGATAGCCAATTTTTGTCAAATAACTCCTTCACCTACTTTTGGGAGACCTTTCACTTGGTGAAGTTTCAGACCTGTAGCTAATTATTCACCTACTCAAAATGAGTAAATGCTAATTTATCTCTAAAAGTATTGCAGATATCCAATTCTTATCAAATAACTCATTCATCTACTTTTGGGAGAGCTTTCACATGGTGAAGTTCCAGACCCATAGCTAATTACTCACTTACTGAAAATGAGTAAATTCGAATTATCTCTAAAAGTATTGTAGATAGCCAATTTTTCTCAAATAACTTATTCACCTACTTTTGGGAGAGCTTTCACTCTGTGAAGTTTCAGACCCGTA
Source organism: Sabellastarte sp. h YS-2021 (assembly GCA_964017235.1). NCBI lineage: Eukaryota > Metazoa > Annelida > Polychaeta > Sabellida > Sabellidae > Sabellastarte > Sabellastarte sp. h YS-2021. The sequence goes on from OZ024933.1 coordinate 70,976,968, forward strand.
CCTAATTATTCACATACTCAAAATGACTAAATGCGAATTATCTCTACAAGTATTGCAGATAGCCAGTATTTCTCAAATAACTCATTAATATGAAAACAACTTATAGGAAGTCATGGGCTGCAAATCTTTACATGTGGTCAGATTTGACCTTGGGCCCCTCCTGCTTATTATTGGTCCTAGAGGTTTGCAATGTGAAAACGACTTATAGGAAATCATTGGCTGCGAATCTTTTGATGTGGTCAGACTTCACCTTGGGCCCCTGCTACAGGGTCAAATAAGGGTAGCCAAACTTAAAAGTGCTTTCAGCTTGCTTATTAACGAAAAATGCTGTTTATCTTCTAAACTATGTTAGTTGGCCTTTGTCGGTGGATACATCCAGCATCTGGCCACAGATGCGTCCTTAGTCTAGTTATATATATTGCAGACAGAAGTGAAAGCTGTTGTGGTTTTTGATGATTTTTTTTGATTGCCTATCAGAGTCATTTACATGTTGTCAAGCCTGCCTTCTCCAAAACTATAATGCCTACACAGCTACACTCCTTTTGGGGCGTGGTTATTTACCCAACGGCTGTGTACTCTAGTTGTGATATCGGTCTAGCGTACCCAACAGCTGTGTATGAAAGATCTATATGACTGCCAGTATATCCAACGGGTGTGTATGCAAGATCTATATGACTGCCAACTTACCCAACGGCTATGTACACAAGATCCATATCACTGCTAGAGTACTCAATGGCTGTGCACCCAGGATTTATTTCACTGCTAGCATACCCATTGTTTTCACCCATGGTGTCCGGATGGGCGGGCGGCGGGAAATAGTTTGTCCGGGCTGTATCTCAGAAACCGTAAGGTGTAGGAAGTTCATACTTGGCAGGGACATTGGTTGGGGGGTGTAGGTGTGCAACGTCATGGTCTGACCTTGATTTGACCTTTGACCTTGCCGTAGTGACCTCGAGTTTGAGAATCTTGTCCAGGCTATATCTCGGCAACCCATAAGGTGTAGGAAGTTGATACTTGGCAGGGACACTAGTTAGGGGTTGTAGGTGTGCAACATCATGGTCTGACCTTGATTTGACCTTTGACCTTGCCGTAGTGAACTTGACCTATAATACCTGGTCTGGGCTATATCTTGGAAACCGTAAGAGGTGTAGGAAGTTGATACTTGTTAGGGACATTGGTTGGGGGTGTAGGTGTGCAACATCATGGTCTGACCTTGATTTGACCTTTGACCTTGCTGTAGTGACCTTGACCTATAAAATCTTGTCTGGCCTATATCTCGGAAACCGTACGGTGTAGGAAGTTGATACTTGGTGGGAACATTGGCTAGGGGGTGTAGGTGTGCAACATCATGGTCTGACCTTGATTTGACCTTTGACCTTGCCGTAGTGACCTTGACCTATAAAACCTTGTCCGAGCTATATCTCAGCAACTGTAAGGTGTAGGAAGTTGATACTTGGTAGGGACATTGGTTAGGGGGTGTAGATGTGCAACGTCATAGTGAGAACTTCATTTAACCTTTGACCCTTGCTGTATTGACCTTGACCTATAAAATCTTGTCTGGGCTATATTTCAGAAACTGTAAGGTGTAGGAAGCTGATACTTGGTGAGGACATTGGTTGGGGTTAGTAGATGTGCAACATCATGGTGTGACCTTGATTTGACCTTTGTACTTGCCGTAGTGAACTTGACCTATAATACCTGGTCTGGGCTATATCTTGGAAACCGTAAGAGGTGTAGGAAGTTGATACTTGTTAGGGACATTGGTTGGGGGTGTAGGTGTGCTATGTCATCTGACCTTGATTTGACCTTTGACCTTGCTGTAGCGACCTTGACCTATAAAATCTTGTCCAGGTTATATCTCAGAGACTGTAAGGTGTAGGAAGTTTATACTTGGTAGGGACATTGGTTGAGGGTTTTAGGTGTGCCACGTCATGGTGTAACACTGATTGACGTTTGACCTTGCTGTATTGACCTTTAAAATCTTGTTGCACCTTTGGGTCTGTATGTTGATGCAGATTAAGTACTGTTAAAGTCATATTAGAATTCATTAAGAATTTCCTTTTGCAAGTTCCCATTGTAACGGATGGAATTTCATCAAGTAAGTCACAGGCTTTTGTCCAACACCACACAAGCATTCATTGAATGTATTGCCACTTCTGTATGCATGGGTAATATTCAAAACATCCAAACCATAATTTGGCCATTTTTGGTTTACTGATAAATGCTGTCATTTCATTATTGAATTGTCTTGTTTTAATACTTCATCTTTATATATATTTCTTTTCCTTAGATATTATTTTCTCTACTTAAGCATTATTTGGACCTTAATATAACTTACACTGCTCTGAAAGTATCTTGAACTTTGTACTGTTACACTACTTCTATATCTCATGGTGTTAAAAAATATTTCCCCAGGCTGTGGGGTACGGGGATCTCTGATGCTATTTTTTACATATATAGTGACACACAGAAGTGTATGTTAGACACATCTAAGTTATAAAAGGTTTACTAAAGAACGGAAACAAGAGATTGAAATTTTTGTACAGAATTTTTGGTTTTACTTTTGATGCAGCCTTAAAAATGTTTTGGAAATTGGCTTGAATATGTAGCTGTGCTGTTGGAAGTTTTTTGTGTCTCGCTCTGGAACTAACAGATAGAAAATTAATTTTGCAAAATGGGTGGTGTCTTTGTTGGTGTACATTATTTTTTTAAATTGCAAACCTTGTCAAACACCAAGATAACTGTTTTAATACAAGTTAAAATGTGAAGACAAATGATGTTAAATATTATATATCCATTCAAGGAACATGATTGTCAACAGTTTTGCAGGATTCTCAAATGTGAACTCATTATGCAGGCTTGAATTGGAAGGCTATATTAACATGAATATCATTGGATATATTAACTTTATAGTGTGACATTTAACTTGAAAGACACAAAAACAAATGAAACCTGGACTTACATGTGACCTTCAATTTTCAGGTCACATCAATATACGAAGTCTACAAAGCATGCTCACGGCTGCCAGACTTCTGGCATATCACACAAAGGATGAACAGATGGGATGTGCATTCCTAGAGTATGACAAACTCACAGAGGATAAATTCACCTTCATGGCATCCACAAAGGTAACAGTCAATAAGAGGTTATATGAGCTCTCCCGCAGAGAAGAACTAAAGAGGAAGCAATCACTTGCAGTGTCTCTTTCACTTGGATATACTGGTACTTCATCACTGAATAGTGTGGCAAGGTTATACTGTCCCGACACTGAAGATACTTATGTAGATAACATCAACCAGGTGGTGGCAGTCAGTAAAACTACACGCAAGCCAGTACCCCTGGATGACTGGTGGAAACAGAAATACCAAACATACTCAGTGGGAACTCAGCCCCTAGTCATACCTTTGATTGATATTCCTAGCAAGACTCATGTATATGAGGTGAAAGTACCCTGGACTGATATAGATAACTACAAGCACACTAACTATGTCAACTACATCCGTTACTGCCAGGATGCCGCTTTGGATGCAACATTTGCAGAGTTTTACTCCAAAGTAAAAGGGGATTTTTTGGGGTACCTGATAAAAGAAATGTTGATATCATATAAAGGAGAAAGTGTAGCTAATGATATCTTGGAGGTGAAAACCTGGGAAAATGTAGAAAATCCCTTCATATTGCATTTTAGTATTCAGAAGGATGGAAGGACTATTTTCCAGAACACAATCAAGTTATATGAATAATATATGCTATTGTATTATGTCGAGTGTTACACTTGTGTTACCAGGCCATTTTACAACATCCAGACATTATTAAATTTAAATATCAATTAAGTTCTGATTACTGTAAAGTTAACCAGGAAGTAGGATTACAAAGTGACAATATTTGAAATATTTGTAATTACAATAAGTGACATTGTATAATTTGATCAATTGAAAGATCATGTGTATCTCTTTGTGCAGCAGATCTTCCCGACTGCTTACAAGGTAATTGACTTGTGTACACACATTGATCATGAAATGATCTTATGTTCACGAGATCACCTTGTTATTACAACATTATGTCATGCACAGAATACTAGATTAAAAGATGTTAGCTGTTTCAAATGTTGATGACAGTTTTAAAATATTTAAAAAAGTAATTTTTTTGGCAATATTATCAAGTATTGAGTAATCAGCACTGAATTTTTGGCTCAGTGCTTGCATTCACCAAAGGGACAAGTCAAAGTTCACACAAAAATGAACTCAAGTATGCAGCTGATGTTTGACTCGTCTTTCACTGGGGCTGCTTTCACTAACATGGATTAAGATCAGATCAAGATCAGATCAAATTTGAGGAAAAAGTTTCAAGTGAGCCAGTGAATCAAATAGATATTCTTTTGTGTGAATATTACCCCAGGAAATTATAACACATTTGATGTTTTTGTTCATGTGAGTTGGTTACATGACATGAACAATTAAGTTAACTTATCTTTGGCACATGGATATCTTTTAGGTGACCAGAAAAAAAACTTCTTTCATAACATTTAAGCAAATCTAAGATGAATAGCTTTTAAAAAATATGCATTATGTGTTAGCTTGTTTTGTACTTTGGATAGCTTGGATATTCACATCAGCCAAATGATTCACTCTATGTAGCATTGCTGCAAAGTTGCATGACAGTGTACTTAGCTTGTTTTGTAATGTTTCAGAACTGCAATGGTTGTATTTGATAATTGCCACAAATTTAGTCCTGTTTGTGTCAGCAAATCATGTAACAGAATTAATGAACCAGACTGAGTTTCTGATTTTTGGTTCTTAATCTTGTTGTGGACTGTATCTAGTGAAATTGTGAATACAAATTGTACTTATTATTGTGCCTCTGTAATACTTCCGAGTCTTCTGTATTCCTGCTTGTGACAGGTCTCTGAAACTTTAAAATCTATTGTACCAGTTTCATGTCAATATATTATGTGTATTGAAAGGCTTGAAATTAAGTGTTGGTGATAAGGCCAATATGTACAAAGTTTCAGAACTCTATTTTTGAGTAAAAGTATAACGCCAGGACAGTCCCAGGGTGATAGCAACTCTACTTTGAATTTTGCTTCACAGCCTTATGCCCTTGTCTACATTGTGCCATAAAAGGACCTTGTATGTGGAAAGTGCACGCTTAAAAATGAGTTGTCCAGTGTAGGAATTCTACGTCCTCCCGCCATCCACCCTGCTGGCTTGTACCTGTTGTGTTGAACGCATCCTACCCAGATATTAGTCCTGAGTTATTTTACTATGTGGATACCACTAAAACACAAAACACATCGAGTCAGAAATATGTTCAGGTGAGTTAAATATTTTCTCACGTCATATGTAGCTTGTGAGGCCAACCTAGAACAGTGTGAATCTGTGTGATCTATGTGTATGGAATGTTTGAAGTAAATTTGCTTCCCTTGTAAGCAGTGCATAGACAGTTTCTGCTTCCTAATTGAAAACATAAAGTATGTAAGAAACTCAGATGCCTCAATTATTCTCCTTAGGTTGTGCTATATCTGATAATATAATCTGCTTTAAATTATTGAGGATTTTAATTAGATAGAGCTAGATAGAGCAGACTGTGCTGACTTTGGTTGCCACAACAGTATAAGGCTAGAAACGAAGCATTTTCTTAATACTTTAGCACTCACCTTTATATCCTTTTCTGGACGCTTTGTTTTTGCTATGCAAAAACATTATCTTTTTTTTTGCGAGCGATCCTCTAGTTTGATCTTGCTGTAGTAACCTTAACCTTTAAAATCTTGTGTGGGCCATGTCTTAAAAACCATAAGGTGCAGAAAATTAATGTAACAATGTCTTGGAATGACCTTGATTTGACCTTTGAACTTGCTCTAGTGACCTTAGCCTTTAAAAGCTTGTCTGGGCTATGTCTTAAGAACCGAAAGATGCAGGAAGATGATACTTAGTAGGGAGATTGATTGAGGGATGAAGGTGTGAAATGTTATAATGATTGATTTGACCTTCCTGTAGTGACCTTGAACTTTAAAATCTTGTCTAGGTTGTATGTTGGATACCGTAAGGTGATACTAAGTAGGGATATTGATAAGGAGTGTAGGTGTCCAACGGCATGGTGTGATCTTGATTTTGTGCCTTTGACCTTGCTGTAGTGACCTTGAGATTTAAAATCCTGTCTGGAATATATCTCAGAACCTGTAAGGTGTAGCAGGTAGATATTTGGTATGGACATGTTGTGGTATGCAATGTCATGGAGTGACCTTGATTTGACCTTTGACCTTGCAGTAGTGACCTTGACCTTTAATATGTTGTCTGTGCTTTATGGCGGCAACCGTAAGTTGTAGGAAGTTGATACTTGATAGGGACATTGGTTAGAGGGTGTAAGTTTTGACCTTGCTGTAGTAACCTTGACCTTTAAATGTCTGAGCCATATCTCAGAAACTGTATGGTGTAGGAAATTGATTTTTTGATGAGTTATTGGTTCAGGGGAGTGCAAGTATGCTAACTCATGGTGTGACTTTAACCTTGGCTCTGCAAAAGTGCGTTCACATATAATTTTACTTAATTGTGCTATTTCCATTGACAGCTAATCTTCAATTAATAAATCTTACAGCTTTATTATTTTGGGTTTACTGATTCATGTTGTCATCTTGCTATTGAATTGTCTTGTTTTAATACTTTATCTTTACATATAGTTTCTCTCTCTTTGACATTATTCCTCTACTTAGACATTATTTGGATCTTTATATAAGAAACACTTTGCTCTGAAAGTCTCCTGGTCTTTTTCTGTTTCACTTCTTCTGTATCTCATGGTGTCAAATTAAAATTGTTTCTCTGGGCTGTAGGGTATATGGGCATCTCTGATACTAGTTTATCCAAAGGTCTTTTTGATAAAACAAAATAATGAATCAGATATATTTGTTAAACTCTTAGGATGATTTCACTTGGAATCTGATTTCTTTCTCTGTTCATTTTCTCTTTGAGTTTTTATTCAGGATTGTTACTTAAATCCAGGGCAGTTGTATTGTGGCTGTTTTTAAGGTGGCACAACTAATGGCCAGTTACTTTTTTATGTGTCGGTTTCATTTTGTCCCAATTAAGTAACTTGTGTAAATATCACTTCGCACAGTTTATGTGTTGTTTTCCAATAAGACTGAATTACTTACTATCAAGTATTAATTAATTTTAATTTTGAGTATGGTAGCTGTCTTAGTTTTGCTTTTGATTCGGACTCGGACACTACAACCTGCCTCTGGCCACCTGCATTACCCAATGTGTGCACACACATTACAGAGGATGACATTTCTATCTGTGAATTTTCTCATGGTAATTGACAGTGCATCACAGTGAGGAAATGTGTGATTATGCTTCAAGATTAATATAAGATCTTGCATTTGGGTAAATGTGAATGAAGTTTTTTGATGGTATGATGATCAAAATATCACACAGGAAGCTCAGGAGTTTTTATATTCCATTTAAGGGGCTATCAACGTAACAACGAATTTCATGCAGTGCAGTAACCTTTCCTGACAGACAGCCATCTATGTTCCGTGGTGTGACAGTTTATAAACTTAAACTTATACAATTTAATAACTCTTGCTTTTTTGACTGTTGACAAATTGTTTAAAAAGAAACAAACTACTAAAAGAGTAGTTTCTTATAAATTTTTTTTATTATATTTAATAAAATGGTGCAATAAAAATGTTTACAAAATGCAGTGAAATGCTCTAATTTTGGTCACCTCAAAAAGAGACATGCTTTATAAACGTGACAAAAATTGCAGGCAAGAGAAGATCAATACTTATGTTTAACGTGTGTATATGCAGGTAGTTTTCTGGGCTAACTTTTGAATGAATTCATTTTCACATTAAAATTGGCATTTTTATATTATTGTAACTTTTTAATACACAAAGAGAACAGGTTTGCATCACTGTTACATATTTGTTAGTTAAATGCTTGTGGAGGTATTTTTTAAAAATGTAATTCATTCAAAACAATGTTCATGTATTTCTACGACTGTGGCATTCACAGTGTCCTCATATATAACTTCTAAGTATTTATTTTATGTCTCGATAGACTGGTATATCTCTGTTGCTAAGGGAGCAATATCTGCCATTATTGATGGCTGTGGGAGAGTGTATTAATTTCTAAATTTATTTTTGAAAATCACTGGTAGATGTATCTTGAAGATAAACTTTGGAAGTGAAATTATAAGATAAATGAAAAATAAGAAACAAATCTTGATAATATAACTGATGCAAGCAAAACAGTCCAATTATGTGTAAAAAAAAATCCCTTGTCCTTTGAAGGTAAATAAGTGCACGTGGCTTTCTGTTTACAGTTATAAATTGCCTCATTCTTCACTCTGTAGCTGTTATATTGCATAGTATAAAATATAACCCCTCACTACAGCTTTGCAAAGCAAGCCGAAATATGTGTGTTTGTTTTCTTGTGTCTAGATTAATATATAGATATTTGAAAATATAAGGACAGCGTGGTAAACATACTAGCCTTGCTGTGTGACGTAGTTCAACACGTTTGTAAACATTGCCACAAAGTCCGTGGTTAGCAACGAATACTCTATGTGCTTTCTACGTAAACCACCTAGCGTGGATTACACTAACTATATATACGTCGTTACGTTGATAGCCCCTTAAATGTTTTACTTGTTATGTTTCGTTATTGACACAAGTTAAGAAATGATATATGAAAAACTGACTGATCATTTGGCCCTGACATTGTCGCCAGCCAGATATCCATACACCTTTCAACTTCATTAGTGTACACACTTAGTGTATGGTTAGGGTGCCCAAAGGAAGTACCAGAATGTGTATGTGGAATTAGCTTTAAGGTTGATGTTTTACATGTACTTTTCTTAAAAATTACCTTAGTTTGTACAAGAAATATAACGTGTTTCAAAATCAGTTATAAGGTGTCACTTTTGGAAACCTTTGCATTGCCAATCGTATGTTTAAATCTGTCTGTTCTTGTTCCAAAATCTTTGTTTAATGAGTTAGAATTTTTCTTGCAAGTTATATGGGCTAATGATCACTTTAGGTATAACAGCAACACACTTTTCTTAAAACATTGGATAGAAAGTGGGTCTGTATGTTAAAGATTTACAAGTATTTAATGAAGATGGCAATTCTGTTATTGAGCATTATGTATTTTCAGAAATTATTGTGCAAAACAAATTGGATTAGTGAGTTTGTTTATCGTTAAAAAGTGTTTTCATAAATTATAGCTAAAAAGTTTGATTCAAGATGTAAATATATCAATGAAAGAAGATTCATTCAAAAAGAGTGATGTTACAAAAATCCATATTGTAATCTAAAAGATGTAAACACAAACTATATTACAAACTGTTAGTAAATAAAAAGTTTATAAAGCCCTCCACAGAAAAAATGTTGCAAAATGAAACCAATGTTGAACTTCTCAGAGCATTTTTACACGTAGTCTACTATTCACCCATGTGTAGATAGCATCAATTTTGCCTATCTGGCTTTCCAGGGTCACTGTCGAAGGGTGACACATAGTTTCCGGAATGTAAGTCCATGGACATCATTGCTCCTAGCTCTTTCAGGTGATATTAGTCTCAATCCAGGCCCTGGTTCTAGATCTCTTAATGGTTGTCTTCTCAACGTTAAATCTATCAGAAATAAATCGGCTTCCTTTCTGGAGTTCGTCAAAGATAACAATGCTGATCTTATAGCTGTCACTGAGACATGGCTTAGGCCAGAGGATACTGAAAGTTTTATCTCTAGTATCACACCTCCCGGTTATAAGTTCACTCATGTACCTCGAAATGTCAAGAAAGGGGGCGGAGTTGGCTTTTTCATCAAGGAGGACCTGAGTTTTGAGCAAGTTTCAAAAAACAGTTATCAGGCTTTTGAAAGTATCTCCATTCAGATTAGCACTGAGGGTGCTAAAGATGTTATATTTCATGTAGTCTATAGGCCCCCAAATCTCTCAAAGTCGCAGTTCCTGGACAAATTTGGCATGTTCCTCGAAGGTGCTGCTTTATCAGGCTATGAAAATATTCTCCTTGGTGATCTTAATTTTCATCTGGATTATGCTTCAAGATTAATATAAGATCTTGCATTTGGGTAAATGTGAATGAAGTTTTTTGATGGTATGATGATCAAAATATCACACAGGAAGCTCAGGAGTTTTTATATTCCATTTAAATGTTTTACTTGTTATGCTTCGTTATTGACACAAGTTAAGAAATGATATATGAAAAACTGACTGATCATTTGGCCCTGACATTGTCGCCAGCCAGATATCCATACACCTTTCAACTTCATTAGTGTACACACTTAGTGTATGGTTAGGGTGCCCAAAGGAAGTACCAGAATGTGTATGTGGAATTAGCTTTAAGGTTGATGTTTTACATGTACTTTTCTTAAAAATTACCTTAGTTTGTACAAGAAATATAACGTGTTTCAAAATCACTTATAAGGTGTCACTTTTGGAAACCTTTGCATTACCAATCGTATGTTTAAATCTGTCTGTTCTTGTTCCAAAATCTTTGTTTAAATCATCTTCAAAGTCAAAGTTGGGGCTTTACGTCCCATTCAACAGCCAGAGTCATATTGGGACAGGTCTACAGCATTGCCACTTGTGGGACTCAAACCCACACAGAGGTGACAGCCTATGATTAGATGCCAAACTTGCTAACCACCAGGCCACCAAGGACCTTGAATGATCTTCAAAGGATGATCTTTATTTCCACATGAGGGAAAGAATTGTAAGGTAAAGATTTGATTTGGCACCATAACCTGCGATTATGAAACAGAGGGACTGTAAGTTCCTAATATTTTTTTCAGGGAAAATGCTTTGAAGATTTTTGGATGACTCAATTTCTGTCTGATTCAGAACTTACCAAAGTTGAGATGTGGTTAAGATGAAGTATCCCAATATTCTACAAGGATGTGATTTCAGCGTGCAATTCAAAAATTAAACATAAAAAGTCTATTGATAAGTTTAATGAGTTGGAATTTTTCTTGCAAGTTATATGGGCTAATGATCACTTTAGGTATAACAGCAACACACTTTTCTTAAAACATTGGATAGAAAGTGGGTCTGTATGTTAAAGATTTACAAGTATTTAATGAAGATGGCAATTCTGTTATTGAGCATTATGTATTTTCAGAAATTATTGTGCAAAACAAATTGGATTAGTGAGTTTGTTTATTGTTAAAAAGTGTTTTCATAAATTATAGCTAAAAAGTTTGATTCAAGATGTAAATATATCAATGAAAGAAGATTCATTCAAAAAGAGTGATGTTACAAAAATCCATATTGTAATCTAAAAGATGTAAACACAAACTATATTACAAACTGTTAGTAAATAAAAAGTTTATAAAGCCCTCCACAGAAAAAATGTTGCAAAATGAAACCAATGTTGAACTTCTCAGAGCATTTTTACACGTAGTCTACTATTCACCCATGTGTAGATAGCATCAATTTTGCCTATCTGGCTTTCCAGGGTCACTGTCGAAGGGTGACACATAGTTTCCGGAATGTAAGTCCATGGACATCATTGCTCCTAGCTCTTTCAGGTGATATTAGTCTCAATCCAGGCCCTGGTTCTAGATCTCTTAATGGTTGTCTTCTCAACGTTAAATCTATCAGAAATAAATCGGCTTCCTTTCTGGAGTTCGTCAAAGATAACAATGCTGATCTTATAGCTGTCACTGAGACATGGCTTAGGCCAGAGGATACTAAAAGTTTTATCTCTAGTATCACACCTCCCGGTTATAAGTTCACTCATGTACCTCGAAATGTCAAGAAAGGGGGCGGAGTTGGCTTTTTCATCAAGGAGGACCTGAGTTTTGAGCAAGTTTCAAAAAACAGTTATCAGGCTTTTGAAAGTATCTCCATTCAGATTAGCACTGAGGGTGCTAAAGATGTTATATTTCATGTAGTCTATAGGCCCCCAAATCTCTCAAAGTCGCAGTTCCTGGACAAATTTGGCATGTTCCTCGAAGGTGCTGCTTTATCAGGCTATGAAAATATTCTCCTTGGTGATCTTAATTTTCATCTGGATAAACATGACACCTGGACACTGAAATTTTATGATATCCTTGAGCAATTCAGTTTTACACAACTTGTCAATACACCCACACATATTCAGGGTCATATTTTGGATGCTCTATGTGTGAGGGATTCCTTCTCCTGGGCCATTAGTCCCAAAGTTATTGGGGGACTATCAGACCACCAGGCAATCATATTCAGCTTTGTCTTCCCTGTCAGGGAATCCTGTAAGTTTCAATGTGTTCCCATCCGTAAAATTCACAAGATAAATATTTCAGATTTTAGAATGGATATCCTAAAATCCGACCTCATTAGATGCCCGTACAAAACTGCCAGTCTTCTCAGTCATCAATACTTTAATACTTTGAGAAGCCTACTTGACAAGCACGCCCCAATCATGAAGGAAAATATATACCGAGACATGCCGAGACTGGTTTCATGAACTGTGACATCCTCAAAGCAAAACGACTCAAGAGGAAATATGAGCGGGCATGGCGTCGTGAAAACTCAGCCAGTAATCGTAGCCGATACCGGGCTGCAATCAACCACTATAATTTCCTGCTAGAGAAGTCCAAATGCAACCATTATTCCAACATTGTGGCTGAAAACCAAGGAAATCCCAAGGCTCTGTGGAGCTGTTTCAAAAAGATCTTACACAGGTCCTCTGTTGCTGTTCTACCAGACTACACAAATAAAACTGACCTTGCGAACACTTTCTGCAAGTTCTTCTATGACAAAATCCTCAAGATAAGATCCACACTGCAGTCATCAATACCATCTTCAGTTACTAGACCCAACCCCACTAAAAACACTCTGTCCTCTTTCACACCTGTGTCCGAGGAAGAACTACTCAAAATTCTAAAGTCCTCACCATCCAAATCATGTGACCTTGACCCGATTCTGACGTCACTGGTCAAGGAGTGTGCTGATATTCTCATCACCCCCATCACTAAAATTGTAAATTATTCAATCACAGAAGGTAGTTTCCCCAACTGTTTTAAGATGGCATATGTCACCCCCCTTCAAAAGAAGCCGAGCCTTGATAGAAATATCCTCAAAAACTACAGGCCGGTGTCAAACCTCAGCTTTATATCTAAACTTATTGAGAAGGTGGTGGCAAGGCAGCTAAATGAATTTATTTTGCACGAGGGGCTCTTAAATGTCAACCAGTCTGCTTATAAGAATTCCCACTCCACTGAAACCGCATTGTTGAAGATTCAAAATGATATAGCTCTCTCAGTGGACTCAGGAAAGGCAGTGGCCCTAACATTATTAGACCTATCGGCAGCGTTTGATACGATTGATCACTCTCTTTTATATGACTGCTTGCATGACTGGTTTGGTCTAGATGGTACTGTTTTGTCATGGATCAAATCGTATCTTTCAAACCGTAAACAAAAAATTAAAATAGGTGATAGTTTCTCTGAGGTGGTAATTCTCCCTTTCGGAGTCCCCCAAGGCTCTGTACTGGGTCCTCTTCTTTTCACCCTCTACACTAGTCCCCTCAGTCAAGTTATTTCAAAATTCAATGTTACTCATCACCTGTATGCCGATGACACCCAGATCTACCTAGCAGTTGACTCCAGGAATTTTGACTCTAGCATGGAAGAGCTGACCGAGTGTCCCAAGTCTACAGGAATGGATGGACGGTGTCAAACTAAAACTGAACCCAGAAAAAAACCGAATTTATCATTATAGGTCAAAAAGCCATCAGAGAGTCGCTTGCACCAAACTTCCCTGTTCCACTCCTCCAAAACAATATCTCTCCGTCGGTGGAATTAAAAAATCTGGGTGTTATTTTCGACTCAGACAACTCCTTTGACAATCATGTTGCCAAGGTTTGCAGAGCATGTTACTATCATCTTCGTGATCTGCGACGAATTCGCAAATTCCTTGGAGTTGAGACAGCAATACTTCTGGCAAACGCTATGGTCAGTAGTCGTCTAGACTACTGTAACTCTTTAACTCTATGGGGTAAGCAAGTCCAACATAGCCAAACTACAGAGAGTCCAGAATGCTCTTTGCCGCATCATCTTCAGACTTGACAAAATGAGTCATGTTACACCCTTTTGAAAAAACTCCACTGGCTCCCAATTCAACATCACATCCTGTTTAAGTACAACCTTTTGGTATTCAAGGCTATTAATCTTTCACAGCCCCCGTATCTTTCAGCTTTAATAAGATCGAGCAGTCTCACTCGTGGCAACAGGCTATCTATCTCCTCAACCCGCCCCAATAAGCACATAGGAAGGCGTGGCTTTGCAGCAGCTGCACCAGCTGAATGGAACAAGCTGCCACAGACTGTCAGATCTCAGCATACAATAGATGGTTTCAGAAGCCAGCTAAAGACCTACTTGTTTAGGCTGGCATACCCCCCACCTTAGTTATACCCTGGCGGGCGCTTTTTAGATGTCGACCCATGCCTGTCCCTGGACTCTCCCTTCTTGGACTCAAGCGTATTAGAGGATTTGTATCAATTTTGCGCTATATAAATCCTACTATTATGATTATTATTATTATTATTCAAAACTCCTATGAAGGAAATTATCAATTTCAGATACACAAAGGTTTATATTCTGCGATCCGTTCAACATCTGATAACACAGAGTGTCCATATCCTGTGATCCTTTCAGTGTCCAGCAACACAAAATGTATACATTCGGATATTCAGAGTGTCTGCACAACTATGCTGTGGCCTCAAAGATATGAATAATATCCAAAATACAGCAAATCCACTCTCTGATAGATCAGCACACTATCACCCTGTTCACAGTACAATCCGGGTTGACAAGGATCAAGGGTTGAAGCAGATTGAAGCAGATTCATTTCAATCCAAGTTGAGTGTCCACACTACAGAGTTTAATCTGGATTGAAAAGTATCAAAATCTGAGTACAGTAAAACCTCTAAAATTAACTTAATGTGATGTGTATAGATTTTCCTTGATGAATTGTTTTTATTTTTTCCAAAGTTTACAACTGCAGGAAAGATCTCACTTCATATTATTTATCATACAATTGATTAAATTGTTAAGTGATTGTTTTATATCAAGCACGGCTCCGCATTTTGTTTTCCTTATAACTCTGTAACCGTTAGGCTGATTCTTTTCAAATTTGGCTGAGGTTTAGGCAGTAGCCTTGGGGAATTTTTTTGAATATGCTGCAGTGACATTTCAACCAATCAGAGAGGTCACATGACCAAAAATTTCTTTTTTCGATGGGGAAGCTTGTCCGGATGATAACTTGAAAGGAATTTTATCAATTCACCTGAAACTTGGCAAATACATTCATTCTATTAAAATCTGGAAATCATTAGATTTTGGCATTGATTGGTTAAGAAATGGCCGAGTAATTAATGATTAATTAATCATTATGAATTTTCCAAATAAGGAAAACACAAAAATGCTTATATCTCGAAAACCGTGCTAGATAGAGCGATTTCGACGAAATTTTTGACCCGCAGGGTATCTCTGCGGAGTAGTTATCCCATTTTTGAAAAAAAATTTATCTCACCAAAAATGGCGGCCATTTTGAATTTTCGAATTTTTCGCAAAAATTGCAAAACATAAAAATGCTTATATCTCGAAAACTGTACTAGATAGAGCGATTTCGACGAAATTTTTGACCCACAGGGTATCTCTACAGAGTAGTTATCCCATTTTTCAAAAAACTTTGTCTCGCCAAAAATGGCGGCCATTTTGAATTTTCGAATTTTTCACAAAAATTGCAAAACACAAAAATGCTTATATCTCAAAAACCGTGCTAGATAGAGTGATTTCAACGAAATTTTTAACCACAGGGTACCTCTGCGGAGTAGTTATCCCAGTTTTGAAAAAATTTTTGTCTTGGCAAAAATGGCGGCCATTTTGAATTTTTGAATTTTTCGCAAAAATTGCAAAACATAAAAATGCTTATATCTCGAAAACTGTACTAGATAGAGCGATTTCGACGAAATTTTTGCCCCACAGGGTAGCTCTGCAGAGTAGCCATGCCTATTTTCAAAAAAAATTTGTCTCGCAAAAAATGGTGGCCATTTTGAATTTTCGAATTTTTCGCAAAAATTGCAAAACATAAAAATGCTTATATCTCGAAAACCCTGCTAGATAGAGCGATTTCAACGAAATTTTTGACCCACAGGGTATCTCTGCAGAGTAGCCATGCCAATTTTCAAAAAAAAAATTTCTCGCAAAAAATGGCGGCTATTTTGAATTTTCGAATTTTTCGCAAAATTGCAAAACATAAAAATGCTTATATCTCGAAAACCGTGCTAGATAGAGTGATTTCGACGAAATTTTTGACCCACAGGGTATCTCTGCAGAGTGGCCATGCCGATTTTCAAAAAAAAATTTTGTCTTGCCAAAAATGGCGGCCATTTTGAATTTTCGAATTTTTGTGCAAAAATTGCAAAACACAAAAATGCTAATATTTCGAAAACTGTGCTACATAGAGCGATTTCGACGAAATTTTTGATCTTCAGGATATCTCTGCAGAGCAGCTATCCCAAAGAGCTTTCACTTGGTGAAGTTTCAGACCCATAGCTAATTGCTCACCTACTCAAAATGAGTAAATGCGAATTACCTCTAAAAGTATTGCAGATAGCCAGTTTTTCTCAAATAACTCATTCACCTACTTTTGGAAGAGCTTTCACTTGGTGAAGTTTCAGACCCGTAGCTAATTACTCACCTACTCAAAATGAGTAAATGCTAATTATCTCAAAAACTATTGTGGATACCCAATTTTTATCAAATAACTCATTCATGTACTTTTGGGAGAGCTTTCACATGGTGAAGTTTCAGACCCGTAGATAATTACTCACCTACTCAAAATGAGTAAATGCGAATTATCTCTTAAAAGTATTCCAGATAGCCAATTTTTCTCAAATAACTCATTCATCTACTTTTGGAAGAGCTTTCACATGGTGAAGTTTCAGACCCACAGCTAATTACTCACCTACTCAAAATGAGTAAATGCGAATTATCTCTAAAAGTATTGCAGATAGCCAATTTTTCTCAAATAAATCATTCACCTACTTTTGGGAGAGCTTTCACTTGGTGAAGTTTCAGACCCATAGCTATTTATTCACCTACTCAAAATGAGTAAATGTGAATTATCTGTAAAAGTATTGCGGATACCCAAATTTTATCAAATAACTCATTCATGTACTTTTGGGAGAGCTTTCACATGGTGAAGTTTCAGACCCGTAGATGATTACTCACCTACTCAAAATGAGTAAATGCGAATTATCTCTAAAAGTATTGCAGATAGCCAATTTTTCTCAAATAACTCATTCACCTACTTTTGGAAGAGCTTTCACATGGTGAAGTTTCAGACCCATAGCTAATTACTCACCTATTCAAAATGAGTAAATGCGAATTATCTCTTAAAAGTATTGCAGATAGCCAATTTTTCTCAAATAACTCATTCACCTACTTTTGGGAGAGCTTTCACATGGTGAAGTTTCAGACCCATAGCTGATTATTTACCTACTCAAAATGAGTAAATGCTAATTATCTGTAAAAGTATTGCGGATACCCAATTTTTATCAAATAACTCATTCATCTACTTGTGGGAGAGCTTTCACATGGTGAAGTTTCAGACCCATAGCTAATTACTCACCTACTCAAAATGAGTAAATGCGAATTATCTCTAAAAGTATTGCAGATAGCCAATTTTTCTCAAATAAATCATTCACCTACTTTTGGGAGAGCTTTCACTTGGTGAAGTTTCAGACCCATAGCTAATTACTCACCTACTCAAAATGAGTAAATGCGAATTATCTCTAAAAGTATTGCAGATAGCCAATTTTTCTCAAATAACTCATTCACCTACTTTTGGGAGAGCTTTCACTTGGTGAAGTTTCAGACCCATAGCTAATTACTCACCTACTCAAAATGAGTAAATGCGAATTATCTCTAAAAGTATTGCAGATAGCCAATTTTTGTCAAATTAATCATTCACCTACTTTTGGGAGAGCTTTCACTCGGTGAAGTTTCAGACCCATAGCTAATTACTCACCTACTCAAAATGAGTAAATGCGAATTATCTCTAAAAGTATTGCAGATAGCCAATTTTTCTCAAATAACTCATTCACCTACTTTTGGGAGAGCTTTCACTCTGTGAAGTTTCAGACCCATAGCTAATTACTCACCTACTCAAAATGAGTAAATGCGAATTATCTCTAAAAGTATTGCAGATAGCCAATTTTTCTCAAATAACTCATTCACCTACTTTTGGCAGAGCTTTCACTTGGTGAAGTTTCAGACCCATAGCTAATTACTCACCTACTGAGAATGAGTAAATGTGAATTATCTCTAAAAGTATTGCAGATAGCCAATTTTTATCAAATAACTCATTCACCTACTTTTGGGAGAGCTTTCACTTGGTGAAGTTTCAGACCCATAGCTAATTACTCACCTACTCAAAATGAGTAAATGTGAATTATCTGTAAAAGTATTGCGGATACCCAATTTTTATCAAATACTCATTCATCTACTTGTGGGAGAGCTTTCACATGGTGAAGTTTCAGACCCATAGCTAATTACTCACCTACTCAAAATGAGTAAATGCGAATTATCTCTAAAAGTATTGCAGATAGCCAATTTTTCTCAAATAACTCATTCACCTACTTTTGGGAGAGCTTTCACTTGGTGAAGTTTCAGACCCATAGATAATTATTCACCTACTCAAAATGAGTAAATGTGAATTATCTCTTAATAGTATTGCAGATAGCCAATTTTTCTCAAATAACTCATTCACCTACTTTTGGGAGAGCTTTCACACACGAAAATGAAAAATTGTGAATATCTCGGAAAAGCTATTTCTTTTGCTTTAATGCTCAGCGGGAGATACACACCGCGGCAGTGGTCTTGACAAAAATTTTTGTCTCCCCAAAAATGGTGGCCATTTTGAATTTTCAAAGTTTTTGCAAAACACAAAAATGCTTATATCTCAAAAACCGTGCTATATGGAGCGAACTCAACAAAATTTTGGACCTGCTGGGTATCTCTGCAGAGTAGCCATGCCAATTTTCAAAATATTTTTGTCTCGCCAAATATAGCGGACATTTTTAATTTTTTTATTTTTTGCAAAACACAAAAATGCTTATATCTTGAAAACCGTGCTAGATAGAGCAGACTGCGCTGACTTTGGTTGCCACAACAGTATAAGGCTAGAAACGAAGCATTTTCTTAATACTTTAGCACTCACCTTTATATCCTTTTCGGGACGCTTTGTTTTTGCTATGCAAAAACATTATCTTTTTTTTTTGCGAGCGATCCTCTAGTTTTTTTTTGCGAGCGATCCTCTAGTTTAATCATTTAATCTTTATTTAATCATAAAATAAAACTAAATGTCATAACTATGAAGTGTAACAGTTGCACTTTACCAAACAGTTAAATATGTTGTCTTTGATGGGTTGATTGAACTCAACATCAAATATATAATTAAACGTCCTTTGTGGGACGCTTGTTTGTATAAAGGAGAAATTCATGGGGCTCCCACATTTTCTAAATTTAAAGCTTGGCAACCACCAGACAAACTCGGAAACAGTGTGAAATAGAGCAATTTCCATGAAATTTTTTTCCCACAGGGTACATACTGAGTCACCTTGGACTTTTTACCAAAAATTGTTTTTCAGCCATTTTTGGCGGCCATCTTGCAGGCTGTTTGAATTTGTGCATAAATGGAGAAACAAATAAAAGAGAGCAAAATAGTCATTTCAGCAAAATCATTAATGCTCATTGAGATGCTTTGTTTTTGCTGTGCAGCAACACTTTCTTTTTGTCTTTCGAAGCAATACTCTAGTTAAGGTTTGGGATAATGCTACAACATATATGACAGACACTTGTAATACTTGGAACGTTTGACCAAAAAAAGACTAATAATGATATTTGAAATGAAATTAAAATTAATACTTTGCCATTATCTGCACCAGAACTTTATTCCCTCAGAGCAATTTTACTTGGCTCTATTTTGTTCTCTTAATTTTGCTGGGGTAGTTTATAACTTGTAATGTCGGGCAAAAGAAGTTTAATCAATTAGAGGAGGCATTTCCAATATCAAACAATAGTGAAATACTGATTTTTGAATTTAATCTGTTTTGTATGTGCAATATCTTCCCACAAGGTAGAATTTGGTGCTCTAAAGTAACAAAAGAACTCAATAAAAGTCATAATCCATGGACAATTTGTGTGTTCAAGGAAGTGAATACTTAGAAATAGAGGAATGAGTCATGATAGATGTTCTCCGAACATCACAATTATCTTGTAGCAATCGCATTTCTTAATAATTATCAAATTATGTTAGGTGACCAATCAAATGATGTTTTGCTTGTGCATATGACTGGCATTAGGATTAATTCAAAAGTAATCATAATACTTTTATTATATATAAATATCTCATATGTCCGCAACAACTAAGTTAAGTATGTACAAATGGATACTTTATTGGGTTTGGGTATGACCCAAGGAAAAATAGAGACAAATTTACCGTATGTAATATTAAGGTATACATAGATTATCCTTTTTTTATACTGGATGTCTGTATCATAATGAAATGATGTTGGTTCATGCCTTATCATCTATCCATCTGTTGCTGTTTTCAAGATATCACCATAAAAATTAATAATAATAAAAAAAATTTAAATAAACATTTTCCACTTTAAAACTCTTGTTTAACAAATAAAATAGCAGATAAAAATCATCAAACCATTCTTTAAAGGATCAAATTTTTGGTGTTTTATATGTCTGGTAAATCACAGGACTGAGGTATGCCAGAGATGGATTAATTTACAAGTCAGTTTCATTCCAGAGAAAATCAAATAGAAGATATTAGTTTGCAGACCTAAACCAAGTCAGCATAGTATCCCTACTTGTAATTCTACCAAAATTCTGCTTTTTCATTTTTATGCTCACAATTGGATTATAAGTATGACCATGAGAAGATCCGCCAGTATTTTTGGAGTAATCTCAACCACAAGCCCCAAGTCACTGAGAATTTAGGATTTTTTAAAGTTTGATCTTGATCTTTCCCAAAATTTAATCACTTCTTCTTTGACCAGGCCCTACCCATATAAAAAGTTTAATAAAGATGTGATCATTAGTTAGGAGTAATCATGAACACAGACTGACAAACACACCCAAAACATATCCTCCTTAGCAGAGGTAATCAGTCAAGAATACAGGTGGTGAATATCCAAAATGCTGTTATTAATTGCAATCATTCTTCTTTGATTTTTAAGGGGCCACGGTGGCAGAGTGGTAATACTCTCGCCTCCCACCTCTGCGGCCGGGGTTCGATCCCCGTCATGGCCGTAAGTGGGAAAGCTGGTAGTTGCTTGCCGTTGGTCGGCAGTTTACAGTACAGAACCCTAGCGAACTATATGTACTGGTTTCCTCTGCCCTTCCAACTACCCGTTGTGATATGACCTGTACAGTGTTGAAAGTGACGTAAAACCCCAAATAAACAAATCTTTGATTTTTATGTTCTCCCATGGTATTTGGCTGGGCAAGAGGGCTATCAGGTGGATGGGCGATCAGACTGGCAGCGGTTAAAAAAACTTATTCAGGCTGTTTCTCAGAAACTGTAAGGTATAGGAAGTTAATACTTGGTAGTGACATTTGTTAGCGGGGGGTGTAGCTGTGCAATGCAATGGTGTGACCTTGATTTAACCTTGCCATGGTGATTTTGACCTTTCAAATCTTCTGGACTATATCTCAGAATCCATAAGGTGTAGTTTGTTGATACTTGATAGGGATATAGGTTGGGGTGTAGGTGTGTTATGTCAAGGCATGACCTTGATTTGACCTTTGCCATAGTAACCTGAATGATAAAATCTTGTCCCGGCTACATTTTGGAAAGTGTAAGGTGTAGGAATTGGATACTTGTTAGGGACATTGATTGGAGGGTGTATTTGTGAAGACATGGGAAGACCTTGGTGTGACCTTTGACCTTGGATCTGCAAGAATATTTTCTACTGCCACATTTGAGACGTATTTCTCCTATCATAAAAAATAAGGATTGCTGCCACTGATTATTATTACAAGTTTTACAGCTACAATTAAGAAATTTTACAGATTAATCACTTGTGATTATTTGATTACTTTTGATTATTAAATAAAACTGTCCTCTTGCTATAATTGTTTTGGTGAAAAATCTTGTCTTTGCATAAAATTTCTCTCTTAAGCATTATTTCTCTTTCACGTCGAAACAGCTTACACTGTGCTGAAAGTCTGCTGATCTTTGTACTGTTTCACCTCTTTTACATCTCATGGTGTTCCAATGCCATTTCCCCAGGCTGTGGGGTATGGGCATTTCTGATGCTATTTTTGTGAATTCTTTTGCATCCAAAAAATAAAATACAGAGTGATTCTGAAGCCAAGATGGTCTACTTTATTTCAGGTTATGTTAATCCTGTAAGCTTCTCAGATGTGGTGAGGACTCAAGATGAAATACTTCATTTGGGCAGTGAACCTTTCTTTCCAAGAAAGCTGGTTTATTTGGATTCAAAGCAGAGGCCCTTTGTGTTGACATTATCAGCAAAGTTTTTCAAAGGGCAATCCTGTAATAAATCCAATATACCTCAGTCTGATACAGCAAATATCAAATTTATGCATGAAGTATTTGATATTGGAAAGTCATCGTATAAAATTAAAACGGAGATACAGTTGCGTGATTCTGGTGCCATTATTGCTGAATGGGTGTGTTCAGCAGCCTATGTGAACCTTTCTACCAGAAAACCAACACCTCTTCCCAAATCCATAAAAGAAGAAGCAGAGAAGCATATATCTGGGAGAAATAATGCCAAAACAATATTCAACAGCAGTGATTTTGAACCAAAAGAAAACAGAAATAATCCACTGCTAGTAATGGAGAAAGAAGTTAAACAAACTGATATTGACTTAAATAACCATGCTCATTACCTGTTTTGCTATGAAATGGTCATAGAGACAGCAACCAAGCACATAGAATATCAACACCAGAAATATAATGCCCAAAATAGAGTTACAGATGTACTCGTCTGGTACAGAAGTGAATGTGTCTTGAATGATGTCATAACAGCCCACCTGTGGGAAGATGATTCAACGTCGCAAGTTTTCATCCATTTGATTAACAAAACCAATGACAACCAAATAATCAGTCTGTGCAGAGTTAAATTTGCAAATGTGGTTAAGTCCAACATCTGATTTGAATGTTAACTGTACAGAAGAATGTGACAGTATATAGTACCTCTGATTTGTTCACTGTCTTTTGTATATATTAAACATGGCAAAGCTCATTTCTTACTCCCCTACATATCTGTTCTGTACATGCAATGACAAATTTCATTGAGAATAATGAATAAGTCAGGTAGATCAATAATGGTATCAATTACTGAGATTATTGAGGTTACATCTTATAACCCAACTGACATAATTGTAAGACAGTGTTGTATTTTTTACAAGAAATTTATGATGAATAATCTCAAAATTCTGAAGTGTGGATATTACAGGCTAGTGTAATGTCAGTTTATGAAAATAAGAGTTACTGATCGATTATTGTGTTGCAGTAAATATTCCTATGTTGGACTCAGATCAGGAAACAGAAATTTGTTCGAAAAACCTTACGAATTTTTTGTTAAGAAGCATATCAAAGGATCACTTTGTTACGAACAATGTTTCAATTTTATAACTCTGGTAGAGAAATACATTGTTACAAGTTAAAGGTGATTTTGTTTTATCTACTAGATGCATCTGGTGATGCAATGGTTTATTCATTGCCATCACGGCTCAGTGAGACATTTTCTTTGTTGATGCTCTTGCAGAAAAACTATGCTAGCTAGCTTCACTAAACTTTTTGTAATTATTGCAATGAATGCATGCATCATGATTTCTGATTTCATTGTATATTTCATCACACAAGAAGGCTTTGTATAATTGAATTATGAATTGTTGTCTAATTGTAAATAAAATATGCTTAAACCAAGCTTGCCTGTACAGTTCTCTATATTTATGGATTGCTTTGATATCATAATTATACTTTATTCATTTACAGATTAGTACCTGTAATTATGGATGTTTAAATGGTATATGTAAATTATTTTACATTTAAAATAATGTGAAATGGATTTTGAAAACATGTTGTCAGAAAGCTGCTTTGTAAACTGTGTAAAATATGCTCCCAAAAATTGAAAATTAAATTTGATATTTTGAAAACAATGAAGAAACTATAAATTTGTCATCAGCAGACAATAACAAAAATAGAGCACTGTATCTGCTGACATTTCCAGGAAATACCTTGAACTGTGTTATAGCTTGAATGAATACAACTCAAGATATGCCCCATTGAGAAACCTGGAGGCTACAAGGTACCTTAAAATTGCACACTAGATAACATACTATGCCTGGTTTCTTATCTTTTAAATAATTTACAACATTTAACCTTTTCGACCGAGTTTGAAGCCCCTGTTTACTGACAACACCACAATAGTTTTACCCTTTATTGTAACTATCCTTTATGCTTTTAAATATCCAGAGAATCCAGCAAACATTAGATATGACAATTGTAAAAGTGTTTAACACATCAATTCCAAAAGACATAATTGTAACACTGAGTAATAACAAAGGTATAAAACCATTTACACAAGTTTCTACTAATCTTTGGAGAATGCTATAATATTGAAAACATGCAAAATTAAGAACAGTAACCTGCACATTCACTAATTTTAAAAGAATCTATGAATGACTGAATCTTAAAGCACTAAGGCTATTAGGTGTCAGCTTGAATGCATCTGGCACAGGAATAAGTCCTCACAGAATAGGTCCGGAATGAAGGCAAATTGCATTGTGCAATTTGTAAACAAGGACAACTCCCAAGTTCTATGAAAATCTTATCTTTGAAAATGGTCAGGACTAAAAAAAAAGGTGACAGGTCTTATAAGTGTGGCACAATATAGTGTAAAGGTTCTATTATCTCATAAATCACAAAAATATCGTACTGACTGCTGTATCATTTTGATTCAATAAAATAGCCAAGATTTGTGATTTTTTCTTTTACCCTTGGTGGCTTGGTGCTTAAGTGGTTTGTCTTGCTTTACTGATTGTTCTCAGTGAATTAAGATGGGTATATGTACCGTAAGCTCCTGTACCGTGTTCCCCAAGGTTCAGTTCTTAGCTCTGTTCTCATACATCACTCCACTTGGTAAGGTCATTGGTAGTCTTCATATCAAGTTTCACTTCTATGCTGATGACACACTGCTCAATATACATCTTACAATGACACAACACAGGTTTTTAAGGGGTTAAACAGTTGCTTAGATGGTATGAAGAAATTGTTGTTTGCAAATAAGTTGCAGCTGTATCCGGATAGAAAGCTTTAATTTCTTCTAGTCAACATACTTAATTAAATGTCCCTTGACAAGGGGAGGTTATTGATTTGGCCCCGTTTTCAGACAGCCTTCATTGCCAGAGGATTTCTAATACTAAAATTCTTGGAATTTGACATCAAGGTCACCTGATTTTCTTATATTTCTTTTTCACCAGATTTTCTCAAAAATGATAAAATATAGATCAACAAAATTTGGAAGCTGCAATTTCCTTATACCAAAATCTAGGAGCGAGTCAAACAAGGCTGAAATGTTTTTCAGGCTACATGTACAAGCTGCAAAGCCATCAGAGATACAAGTAATGCACCAGAATTTAAGAATCTGGCAACAAAAACAAATTCCAAGCCAGAAACATCCATTACCTGGTGTAGAACTCAGATGGTCACCCATCCAATTCATGAAAGTCTAGTGACAAAAAATACAAAAAACAGTGATAGTTGATAATGTTCATGTAATTTACTAGCCTTTATCTTTACTATTTCTTTTTTACTGTCATACACTTTACTTGCTGTAGGCCCATCATTTTTTGCACTAACAAACGCCACAGCCTTTTGAGACTGGTTGGGTATTATTTTTCACAGATTGAGTCTGGCTGGGTGGTGGAAAAAATATCTCAGAAATTGTTGGATTGGAGGTGTAGATGAACGTCATGGTGTATCCTAGATTTGGCCTTGCTGTATTGACCTTGACCTTTAAAATCTTGTCTGTGAAAGTGTAAGGTGTAGGCAAGTTGATACTTGGCAAGGGCATTGGTTGGGACTGTAAATGTGCAACATCATGACGTGATGATATGACCTTGCCATAGTGGCCTTATGGAGGTCTCAACTGGGGCTGTCTTGTCGGTAACTATGGATTTTTCGAGGGTCTGGAGTAATATTTACAGTCAGGGGTGGTTGTACATTCTCGGCATATCACGTTTGATATTTCACCGACCCTCCCCAACTCTCGATCCCAACCATCCTGTCTTGTCTGTTTACATCTTGTAGTCACTTTCTGTCTTGTCCTATGCTGTTACTGTCCTGTCTGGAAGCACCTGCCAGCCTGTTGTGGTCCAGTATCTGGACGTCATTCCATGACAGGCTGTAGAACAATACCAACCATAGTTGAAAGGAACACAGATTGTCATAAACAACCCCGACCTGACTTAGTCACCTCCCATCAAGACGGGAAGTTCCCAGACAAGCCACGAAGTGTGTAGAACAGGCCAGCCACATCTGTAGACCCACGGCTTGTCAGTTATGTGCACTATGCGTCTATAAAAGAAGGGTCGGCACACAGAATCCATCATTTGGATTTTCAACTCTAACGGATTACAACTGGCAGCGTTCAGATAGGCTTTTGTTTTTTATAAATTAGGATTTAGTGTACAGACAAAACTTGGGCTGGCTGATAGGCTTTTACTTTTTTACAAATGCTGATTTTGACGTATACGATGGGTCTTAGAATGCCAAGGAAGAATGTGAGGATAGAAGTCCCCACAGACACACCTACAGAGTTTAAGTTGGGAGATACTGCTGCTGACATACAGAGGAGGAGGGAAGACAAAGAGAGAGGGGGAGGAGGCAGAGAAACAACAGAGGGAGGAAGCCAGAGAAGAAACTCCACAGTCACAGACAGGAGACAGTGACCGAAAAAAGAGCAAGAACAGAGCAATGAAAGTGAAATGGAAATGAAAGTGATTTCCTGGACTGGGTCTGTATTGTAATATGGAAGTAGGGGTCCTTGAAGTCTATGGATGTGAAAAGTCTGTTGAAGAAAGCCAGAGATCTCTCAGATTTTGGACCTTCTCTACTGCATTCTTTTGAATAAGTGCATGTGATGACTCCATCAGGTAGCTGTTCCCGAGAGGTTTGACATAGCCACTTATTATCATGGCAGACCTGGTCAAGTCTGGTCAGTTCTGGAAGGGGAGGGTATAATTAACCCTCCTTGAGGATTCTTATGAACTTGGAGCTGGCCCCTAGGGCAGCTCAAGATTTCCAAAACTGGTTCAGTCTGGCCCCTCAGACTTTGAGACTCAGACTCAGATTTTGAGTAACAGTGTGGGCATTTGTGGCATTTTTGACAAAAGACAATTGATCTACACAGGAAACACTTTTCATATATGTTAATTTCTCTCTGCGTTTTACAATAAAGCGACATACCATCCTGTTGTGGCTGCACGGCGACAAATGTTACATGATCTGCAATAGAACAAATTACACTTAGGTCTGACAACTTCACAACAATGTCTCTGTTTGGCAATCCATCTTTAAAGTCTGACAACTTGGTAAAATGTTTGTTTTGCCAGCCCAATCTACAAAACCCCACTGGGGAACACAATAATTGTCCTTTATAAGAAGTGTAACTCTTGGTCTGTCGCTGTGAGTAATTGGAGGCCTTGCCTCAACCACATTTGCTCTGCTCCTTGCTACTGAGCTGTTTCCAAGCCGGTGTAGCTGCCTTCTTGCCATCTTCCGGTGCTTGTTTTCCAG
Source organism: Sabellastarte sp. h YS-2021 (assembly GCA_964017235.1). Taxonomy (NCBI): domain Eukaryota; kingdom Metazoa; phylum Annelida; class Polychaeta; order Sabellida; family Sabellidae; genus Sabellastarte; species Sabellastarte sp. h YS-2021. The sequence goes on from OZ024933.1 coordinate 71,004,816, forward strand.
ACAGATGGTAAGGATAACGTCTGTCGTTATGGTGACTTATCTCATCCTCTGCCTTAGCAATGAGACAGTTGGGGAAAAGGGAAGTCACGTGAAGAGATGTTCGGAGTGCTGCCACTGTATCAAACTTGACCCCTGGCTTCAACTGCCCCAAGTAACTGTCATGTCTTAGCAGGGTAACATTACCATGTTGATGAAAACAAACTGACAAGTCCTGCATAGATCTAGCAATCGCCTGAGTGATGCAGCATCACTGATGCTTTGATTGAAAGTCTTTGAGTTGACTTTGAGGAAGACTTCCCTTTTGCCTTATCATCCTGGATCACTTTCAGGCGAGTGGCTATACTGTCCTCTGGTCAAACATCGGCCGAACCCAGCCACCTAGATACAGATAAAAGTAGAGACTCTGGCCAATCTCTCCCACTTTCTTAAAGTCTCACAGGCATGGAAGCTGGTATTCTGATGGTCTGATTGGGTTTAACAAGTCTGGTGAATGATCTGTTAATTTTCACCGGTTCTTTGCTCCAGTAACACCCTCTGGACCAGGAAAGTCTGCTGTCTCTGCGTGCACATCATACTTACTGTCTCCCTGTAACTTTGCTCCTCTGATATGTCAGATTCCTTGGTCGGAGCACAAGTTTCCTGCTCTGAAATTTAACCCTCTTCCTCAACGGGGTTTGCATTGGAAGTCAGTTCATCAAAGTCAGAGTCTGGGTACTGCCCAGCTTCACTGGCAGCAGAAGTAGAGGCCATGACACTAGGGTCGGCAACAGGGGGCTTGATGAACACCAACACTATCAGGGGTAGTGAGCTTCTCAACAGAAGACTTGACTGGACCAGTTGTCCCTGGCATCTCACCGGCACAGAGTTGAGGTAGTTGAGGTAACGGGCTTCTGCACAGAAAGCTGGCTGACCGGTCCAGAAGCATCTGACATCACAATGGCACCGGTAACTAGTGTAGCTTGGGCCTGACTGCCTGGGCTGGCTCTGTAAAAGGTCTATCAGAAGTTTAAACTCACCAACCAGAGGTTGCACTGCTGACACTGTCCCATGTTGAATGGTCAGTTGACCGACTGGCGGCTGTAGAGTTCTGGCCATGAACATGGCTTCAAGTCTTAAAAATCTCTCACTCCATTTGGCATCTAACGCCTTGATATCATCATATGGAGCAGAAGTCTTGGATTTCTTCTTACTGGATTCTTTAACAGGGGTCTGTTTCTTCTTTTTGACTGTCTGCTTCTGAATAGAAGCACTGACGTCTGCCTCTCCAATAACCACTGAAGCAGGGTCTACTAATACAGAAGGGGTAGATGACTTTTTCTCTTTACGAGCCTTGTAAGGTGGAATAGATAATTGTAGTTTTTGTTCACAAGTTAAGATGTTACAGTACTCTCACTCTGCCTTGAGAACACACAGGTCATCGCCCAACCCCTTATTATGACAACGCGTGCATTTCTAGTGGGAATTTAAGGTAGCCATATCATGCCTGCAGCTGCCCCATTTCTGTCCAAGAGAGGCCATGTTGAGTAAGGAACATCATATAACTATCAGATGAAATAATTCAAATTTGTAATAATTTCGAAATTTTATTTTAAATGTAGCTTTTATAAGCTACAATACCTACCTATTGTAACAATGTGCTTTACTGGTAGTTTACCATGGGAAGCTTCCAACCGGAGTAAGAGTTGAAAACTTTACCCGTGACTATAAAAGTTCACTGGTCACATGTATGCCGGTATATTGCCGGTATATTACCGGTATATTGCCGGTATAGTACCGGTGCGGGTAAGGAGCACCTGTGGTCATGTGACCTAGGGAACCTATCAGATGCTAGCTATAGCTCTTCCTCATTTTTGTTGGAACCAAAGCCCCACCTTCCAGTGGAAAGTCTGGAAAGCGGGGAGGAACCAGGGAGGGCCTGTACTATTGTTACAATAGGTAGGTATTGTAGCTTATAAAAGCTACATTTAAAATAAAATTTCCAATTTTATTATGCTACAATGTACCTACCTAACAATATGCTGAATCCCAGCATGTTGGAAGGCTGGGAAGACTGGACACTGGCTAAGGAACCTGGCGGAATAACAACGCTCTAGGAAGGACATCTGGAGTCCAGGGCGGAGGAAGGAGCCTGAATGCGGTAGAGGAACGGCACATCAAGGCTGAGGGGAATACTCCAGTTCTCCTGAGGTTGAGGTGTCACGCCAAGGGAAGGGAGACCGTCTTGGCATGCACGGCCAGCGCAGGCACTCCAATGCAGAGTACTAAAAATATAAAGTACACAAAATACAATGAAAAGATGTAAAAAAGGGAACAAGATACGACACAAGAAAAATCGAAAGAAAGCAACACTAAGATTACCGAAAAAGTAAAACTTAACATTACATTCTCAGGATAATTGGAAAAGAATAAACTCCTGGTAACAAAGAACGCAGGAAAGGAACAGCAGGTAAAGAACTAGAAAAAATTAATAATAGTTACCTTAAAGGGTTGAAGAACCCGCTCTATGGTGTCAGAGGATTCAGACACGCCCCATCTAGGTGATTCCCGAGGTAGTGCCCCCCCCCCGTTTTCTTCCCTGGATTTAGCTGGAAGGAGGCATGACCTGCTGAGCTGCAATGAAGGATCCCAGATGATAGGAGCCTTCTTTTTGGTCTTGACCGGAAAGGTCCTTGAGATAGAATTTGGTGAAAGTATTGTGAGATTTCCAATGGCAGGCTTGCATGATCTGATCCATTGACGTTCTCCCGTAAAAGGCTTTTGAGGCTGCGAAAGCTCTGACATCATGGGCCTTTATCCCTGTGAGGACCATGTCTGCTGATTCCACCTTGGAATAACAGAATTGAATAGTGTTTTTGAGCCAAGACGAAATAGTGGAGCATTGGATATCCTTTGAGTGGCCCAGTTTATAGGATATAAAAAGTAAATGTCTACCTGTTCTGGTTTCTTGTGTTCTATCCAGATAGCATTTGAGGGCCCTGACAGGGCAAAGGAGAATATCCATGTTCTGAGGGTCTTGGTCGCATTTCAAGGCTGGAATAATGACCGGGGAAACACTGTTGGGGCCCTCCTTGGCTAATTGGTTTTTGGCGATGAAGGAGGGTGAAGGAGTGAGCTGAACCTGCTCCCAGTTGCCCAGGCTTAGAGTTCCGTCATAGGTCCAGGCGTGGATTTCACTGCGCCTCTTTCCTGAAGTTAGGGCTAAGAGGAAAACTGTCTTCCATGTGAGCAGTTTTAGGGTACATTCCTCCTGTGGTTCAAAAGGAGGCTGTGTAAGTTTGTGAAGTACTAGTGAAAGATTCCACTTTTGGAGTAACCTGGACTTTTTTGGTTTGTCTCTATAGAAACTGGCGATCAGTCTGGCTATATCGGTATTGGAACTGATGTGAAGGTTAGAGTCCCCCAGGGTGTCTGCAATAGCGGTCCTGTATCCTTCAATGGTAGAAGGACACCTGTTTAGGTCGTGGAAGAGATACCAGAAAAAGTTGCAGATGTCTCCTATAGAGGGATTCCCGAAGTCCACCTGTTGTTCCATGCACCATCGTTGGAAAACCGACCATTTTGAGGAGTAGATGGCTCTTGTTGAGAGCCTTTGAGGAGCAGCAATTCTCTCTACCACCTCTGCAGTGAACCCTCGTTGCAACGATGTGCTCCTAGATACCAAACGTGGAGATTGAGGGAGGCCGGGTTGGCGTGGAAAAGGTTGTTCATTGGTTGTTTGAGTAGGGTTCGAATTTGAGGAAGCCGTCGCGGCACGTCCAGAGACATTTCCAATAGGTCCCAAAACCACGGTTTTGATGGCCAGCCTGGGGCGATCAGAAGTAGCCTGCACATTTGTGACTGGAGTTTTTGTACAACCTTGGGCAGTAGGGCGGTTGGGGGATAAGCGTAAGCAACCAGGTTCTCCCATGGAACGTTCAGGGCGTCTACAGTCCAGGCCTGAGGATCCGGGATCGGAGAGACATATAAGGGGAGTTTTGTGTTCAGTCTGGTTGCAAAAAGGTCCACTTGGGGACTCTCCCATATCTTGGAAATTTGTTTGAAAACTTGTGGAGACAGGGACCATTCTGTGCTTTGGATTTGGTTCCTCCTTGAGAGGCCGTCCGCTATCACATTGAGGGACCCAGGTACATGTCTTGCTCTGAGTGTGACATTGTTGAGGTTGCACCATGTCAGGATTCTCCACATAAGAGCGCAGAGTTCTGCGGATCTTGTACCGCCCTGTTTGTTTATGTAAGACACCACGGAGGTGTGTCTGAGTACGCGATTGTTCTTGCAAGTGAGTTTGAAGAACTGCAGAGCCAGGAAAACTGCCTTCATTTCTAACAGGTTGATATGTAGATGTTTTCCTGCGTGAGACCAGACCCCTTCGGTTGACTCGTGATCTAAGTGTGCGCCCCAACCTGCGTTTGAGGCGTCTGTAAAGATCAGTTTTTTGTGTTCCCGTGGGTGGAGAAACTCTCCTTGTAGCACGTTTTTGGGGTCTAACCACCATTCCCCGTGTCGTATCATCTTCTGATTCCAGGGGATTGGAGTATCCAGAGGCATCGGAAATTTCCAGTTAGTCTTGAGATGCCATTGAAAAGGTCTCATATGCATTCTGCCCAATTTGACTGTCTTCTCCGTTGATGCAAGTAATCCAATGGTGGACATAAGAGTCCTTGCACTGATAACAGACTTCGACGAGAGGCGACGGAACATATCCTGAAGCTTCGTCCATCTGTCCTGAGTGGGCTTGACAAGCCCCAAATCTAGTAAAAAATGGTATCCCAGGAAATCGACCCTCTGAGAAGGTACCAGTTCTGACTTTTTGTGGTTCACCAGGAAACCCAACTCCTGAATTAGGTTTAACAACTTTTGGGTCTGTTTGTGACACTCCTCCTGGGAGGGGGCACGGATCAGCCAGTCGTCTAGGTAGTAGGTATTGATGAATACGTATTCCCTGTTGTAAGGCTAAGAGTCTGACTTCCTTGACTATACTGGTGAAGATCAAGGGAGCTGTGGCTAGACTGAAAGGGAGGCTGGTGAACTGGTAAGAGACGCCCTTGTGGTAGAACCGGAGGTACTTGTGTGATTGAGAGTGAATGGGTATGTGGAGGTAGGCGTGTGTGAGGTCGATAGTGGTGACCCATTCGTTCTTTCTGAGGGAAGCTCGTATGGATTCTGGAGTCTCCATCTTGAACTTTGATATGGCCAGGAATTGGTTGAGACAACTTAGGTCTATTACTGGCCTCCAGCGGTTGCCTGGTTTTGGGACCAGGAACAAGCGACTGTAGAAACCCAGACTGTCTGGTTTTTGAACGATGTCGATTGCGCCTTTGTGAAGTTAGTCTTGAATAGCAGTCGACAAGGCACTTTGTTTGTTGAAGTCTGCGAAGCCGCTGGTTATGCAAGGTATCCTGGACAGTTTTGGGCGCTCTCTGAAGGGTAGTTTGTATCCTTCAGCGATAAGGTTTAGGATTAAACGGTGTGCGCCTAAAGTCTTCCATGTTGGCAGGACAGATTTTAGCCTGCTTCCCACTGTTAGGTTCGTTCTCTTTTGGACTTGGTCTTGGATAAATACAATATGAGACTGTACACAAGGAGTCTTTACCCCCTCCTGTGGGGTGTGGGAACAAGGAGTCTTTTCCCCCTCCTGTGGGGTTTGAATACACGGAGTCCTTACCCCCTCCGGTGGGGTGTGAAAACAAGGAGTCCTTTTCCTCTCCCGTAGGGTTGTTGCACTCAGAGTCTTTATCCCCTCTGGAGGGACATACTGAGGAGGATAATCCGAGAGAACGTCTGAAGTTATTGTGGGTTTTTGTCCAGGAGCCTTTGTGGGTAACAGAGTTTGAGAAATGTTATTGAGGAGGCTGTTGCTGTTGTTTGCCAGGGTGAAAGTTACCCCCACGGCCGCGTCCCCTGCGGCCACCTTGGCCTCCTCTTCGCCCACCTTGGTGGGGATGAGAAAAGAAAGGTTGAAACCTAAGTTGTCTCAACCAATTCCTGGCCATATCAAAGTTCAAGATGGAGACTCCAGAATCCATATGAGCTTCCCTCAGAAAGAACGAATGGGTCACCTCTATCGACCTCACAGATGCCTACCTCCACATACCCATTCACCCTCAATCACACAAGTACCTCCGGTTCTACCACAAGGGCGTCTCATACCAGTTCACCAGCCTCCCTTTCGGTCTAGCCACAGCTCCCTTGATGTTCACCAGTATAGTCAAGGAAGTCAGACTCTTAGCCTTACAACAGGGAATACGTATTCATCAATACCTAGACGACTGGCTGATCTGTGCCCCCTCCCAGGAGGAGTGTCACAAACAGACCCAAAGTTGTTAAACCTAATTCAGGAGTTGGGTTTCCTGGTGAACCACAAAAAGTCAGAACTGGTACCTTCTCAGAGGGTCGATTTCCTGGGATACCATTTTTTACTAGATTTGGGGCTTGTCAAGCCCACTCAGGACAGATGGACGAAGCTTCAGGATATGTTTCGTTGCCTCTCGTCGAAGTCTGTTATCAGTGCAAGGACTCTTATGTCCACCATTGGATTACTTGCATCAATGGAGAAGACAGTCAAATTGGGCAGAATGCATATGAGACCTTTTCAATGGCATCTCAAGACTCACTGGAAATTTCCGATGCCTCTGGATACTCCAATCCCCTGGAATCAGAAGATGATACGACACGGGGAATGGTGGTTAGACCCCAAAAACGTGCTACAAGGAGAGTTTCTCCACCCAAGGGAACACAAAAAACTGATCTTTACAGACGCCTCAAACGCAGGTTGGGGCGCACACTTAGATCACGAGTCAACCAAAGGGGTCTGGTCTCACGCAGAAAAACATCTACATATCAACCTGTTAGAAATGAAGGCAGTTTTCCTGGCTCTGCAGTTCTTCAAACTCACTTGCAAGAACAATCGCGTACTCATTGCCTCAGACAACACCTCCGTGGTGTCTTACATAAACAAACAGGGCGGTACAAGATCCGCAGATCTCTGCGCTCTTATGTGGAGAATCCTGACATGGTGCAACCTCAACAATGTCACACTCAGAGCAAGACATGTACCTGGGTCCCTCAATGTGATAGCGGACGGCCTCTCAAGGAGGAACCAAATCCAAAGCACAGAATGGTCCCTGTCTCCACAAGTTTTCAAACAAATTTCCAAGATATGGGAGAGTCCCCAAGTGGACCTTTTTGCAACCAGACTGAACACAAAACTCCCCTTATATGTCTCTCCGATCCCGGATCCTCAGGCCTGGGCTGTAGACACCCTGAACGTTCCATGGGAGAACCTGGTTGCTTACGCTTATCCCCCAACCGCCCTACTGCCCAAGGTTGTACAAAAACTCCAGTCACAAATGTGCAGGCTACTTCTGATCGCCCCAGGCTGGCCATCAAAACCGTGGTTTTGGGACCTAGTGGAAATGTCTCTGTACGTGCCGCGACGGCTTCCTCAAATTCGAACCCTACTCAAACAACCAATGAACAACCTTTTCCACGCCAACCCGGCCTCCCTCAATCTCCACGTTTGGTATCTAGGAGCACATCGTTGCAACAACGAGGGTTCACTGCAGAGGTGGCAGAGAGAATTGCTGCTCTTCAAAGGCTCTCAACAAGAGCCATCTACTCCTCAAAATGGTCGGTTTTCCAACGATGGTGCATGGAACAACAGGTGGACTTCGGGAATCCCTCTATAGGAGACATCTGCAACTTTTTCTGGTATCTCTTCCACGACCTAAACAGGTGTCCTTCTACCATTGAAGGATACAGGACCGCTATTGCAGACACCCTGGGGGACTCTAACCTTCACATCAGTTCCAATACCGATATAGCCAGACTGATCGCCAGTTTCTATAGAGACAAACCAAAAAAGTCCAGGTTACTCCAAAAGTGGAATCTTTCACTAGTACTTCACAAACTTACACAGCCTCCTTTTGAACCACAGGAGGAATGTACCCTAAAACTGCTCACATGGAAGACAGTTTTCCTCTTAGCCCTAACTTCAGGAAAGAGGCACAGTGAAATCCACGCCTGGACCTACGACGGAACTCTAAGCCTGGGCAACTGGGAGCAGGTTCAGCTCACTCCTTCACCCTCCTTCATCGCCAAAAACCAATTAGCCAAGGAGGGCCCCAACAGTGTTTCCCCGGTCATTATTCCAGCCTTGAAATACGACCAAGACCCTCAGAACATGGATATTCTCCTTTGCCCTGTCAGGGCCCTCAAATGCTATCTGGATAGAACACAAGAGACCAGAACAGGTAGACATTTACTTTTTATATCCTATAAACTGGGCCACTCAAAGGCTATCCAATGCTCCACTATTTCGTCTTGGCTCAAAAACACTATTCAATTTTGTTATTCCAAGGTGGAATCAGCAGACATGGTCCTCACAGGGGTAAAGGCCCATGATGTCAGAGCTTTCGCAGCCTCAAAAGCCTTTTACGGGGGAACGTCAATGGATCAGATCATGCAAGCCTGCCATTGGAAATCTCACAATACTTTCACCAAATTCTATCTCAAGGACCTTTCCGGTCAAGACCAAAAAGAAGGCTCCTATCATCTGGGATCCTTCATTGCAGCTCAGCAGGTCATGCCTCCTTCCAGCTAACTCCAGGGAAGAAAACGGGGGGGGGCACTACCTCCGGAACCACCTAGACGGGGCGTGTCAGAATCCTCTGACACCATAGAGCGGGTTCTTCAACCCTTTAAGGTAACTATTATTAATTCTTTCTAGTTCTTTACCTGCTGTTCCTTTCCTGCGTTCTTTGTTATCAGGAGTTTATTCTTTTCCAATTATCCTGAGAATGTAATTTAAAGTTTTACTTTTTCGGTAATCTTAGTGTTGCTTTCTTTCGATTTTTCTTGTGTCGTATCTTGTTCCCTTTTTTACATCTTTTCATTGTATTTTGTGTACTTTATATTTTTAGTACTCTGCATTGGAGTGCCTGCGCTGGCCGTGCATGCCAAGATGGTCTCCCTTCCCTTGGCGTGACACCTCAACCTCAGGAGAACTGGAGTATTCCCCTCAGCCTTGATGTGCCGTTCCTCTACCGCATTCAGGCTCCTTCCTCCGCCCTGGACTCCAGTTGTCCTTCCTAGAACATTGTTATTCCGCCAGGTTCCTTAGCCAGTGTCCAGTCTTCCCAGCCTTCCAACATGCTGGGATTCAGCATATTGTTACAATAGGTAGGTACATTGTAGCGTAATAAAATTGGAAATTTTATTTTAAATGTAGCTTTTATAAGCTACAATACCTACCTATTGTAACAATAGTACAGACCCTCCCTGGTTCCTCCCCGCTTTCCAGACTTTCCACTGGAAGGTGGGGCTTTGGTTCCAACAAAAATGAGGAGCTATAGCTAGCATCTGATAGGTTCCCTAGGTCACATGACCACAGGTGCTCCTTACCCGCACCGGTACTATACCGGCAATATACCGGTAATATACCAGCAATATACCGGCATACATGTGACCAGTGAACTTTTATAGTCACGGGTAAAGTTCTCAACTCTTACTCCGGTTGGAAGCTTCCCGTGGTAAACCACCGGTAAAGCATATTGTTACAATAGGTAGGTATTGTAGCTTATAAAAGCTACATTTAAAATAAAATTTCCAAATTATTACGAATTTGAATTATTTCATCTGATAGTTATATGATGTTCCTTACTCAACATGGCCTCTCTTGGACAGAAATGGGGCAGCTGCAGGCATGATATGGCTACCTTTAATCCCCACTAGAAATGCACGCGTTGTCATACTAAGGGGTTGGGCGATGACCCGTGTGTTCTCAAGGCAGAGTGAGAGTACTGTAACATCTTCACTTGTGAACAAAAACTACAATTATCTATTCCACCTTACAAGGCTCGTAAAGAGAAAAAGTCATCTGCCCCTTCTGTATTAGTAGACCCTGCTTCAGTGGTTATTGGAGAGGCAGACGTCAGTGCTTCTATTCAGAAGCAGACAGTCAAAAAGAAGAAACAGACCCCTGTTAAAGAATCAAGTAAGAAGAAATCTAAGACTTCTGCTCCATATGATGATATCAAGGCGTTAGACGCCAAATGGAGTGAGAGATTTTTAAGACTTGAAGCCATGTTCATGGCCAGAACTCTACAGCCGCCAGTCGGTCAACTGACCATTCAACATGGGACAGTGTCAGCAGTGCAACCTCTGGTTGGTGAGTTTAAACTTCTGATAGACCTTTTATAGGGCCAGCCCAGGCAGTCAGGCCCAAGCTACACTAGTTACCGGTGCCATTGTGATGTCAGAATCTTCTGGACCGGTCATCCAGCTTTCTGTGCAGAAGCCTGTTACCTCAACTACCTCAACTCTGTGCAGGTGAGATGCCAGGGACAACTGGTCCAGTCAAGTCTTCTGTTGAGAAGCTCACTACCCCTGATAGTGTTGGTGTTCATCAAGCCCCTTGTTGCCGACCCTAGTGTCATGGCCTCTACTTCTGCTGCCAGTGAAGCTGGGCAGTACCCAGACTCTGACTTTGATGAACTGACTTCCAATGCAAACCCCGTTGAGGAAGAGGGTTAAATTTCAGAGCAGGAAACTTGTGCTCCGACCAAGGAATCTGACATATCAGAGGAGCAAAGTTACAGAGAGACAGTAAGTATGATGTGCACGCAGAGACAGCAGACTTTCCTGGTCCAGAGGGTGTTACTGGAGCAAAGAACCAGTGAAAATTAACAGATCATTCACCAGACTTGTTAAACCCAATCAGACCATCAGAATACCAGCTTCCATGCCTATGAGACTTTAAGAAGGTGGGAGAGATTGGCCAGAGTCTCTACTTTTATCTGTATCTAGGTGGCTGGATTTGGCCGATGTTTGACCAGAGGACAGTATAGCCACTCGCCTGAAAGTGATCCAGGATGATAAGGCAAAAGGGAAGTCTTCCTCAAAGTCAACTCAAAGACTTTCAATCAAAGCATCAGTGATGCTGCATCACTCAGGCGATTGCTAGATCTATGCAGGACTTGTCAGTTTGTTTTCATCAACATGGTAATGTTACCCTGCTAAGACATGACAGTTACTTGGGGCAGTTGAAGCCAGGGGTCAAGTTTGATGCAGTGGCAGCACTCCGAACATCTCTTCACGTGACTTCCCTTTTCCCCAACTGTCTCATTGCTAAGGCAGAGGATGAGATAAGTCACCATAACGACTGACGTTATCCTTACCATCGGTCTGGAAAACAAGCACCGGAAGATGGCAAGAAGGCAGCTACACCGGCTTGGAAACAGCTCAGTAGCAAGGAGCAGAGCAAATGTGGTTGAGGCAAGGCCATTTCACTTTCATTGCTCTGTTCTTGCTCTTTTTTCGGCCACTGTCTCCTGTCTGTGACTGTGGAGTTTCTTCTCTGGCTTCCTCCCTCTGTTGTTTCTCTGCCTCCTCCCCCTCTCTCTTTGTCTTCCCTCCTCCTCTGTATGTCAGCAGCAGTATCTCCCAACTTAAACTCTGTAGGTGTGTCTGTGGGGACTTCTATCCTCACATTCTTCCTTGGCATTCTAAGACCCAACGTATACGTCAAAATCAGCATTTGTAAAAAAGTAAAAGCCTATCAGCCAGCCCAAGTTTTGTCTGTACACTAAATCCTAATTTATAAAAAAACAAAAGCCTATCTGAACGCTGCCAGTTGTAATCCGTTAGAGTTGAAAATCCAAATGATGGATTCTGCGTGCCGACCCTTCTTTTATAGACGCATAGTGCACATAACTGACAAGCCGTGGGTCTACAGATGTGGCTGGCCTGTTCTACACACTTCGTGGCTTGTCTGGGAACTTCCCGTCTTGATGGGAGGTGACTAAGTCAGGTCAGGGTTGTTTATGACAATCTGTGTTCCTTTCAACTATGGTTGGTATTGTTCTACAGCCTGTCATGGAATGATGTCCAGATACTGGACCACAACAGGCTGGCAGGTGCTTCCAGACAGGACAGTAACAGCATAGGACAAGACAGAAAGTGACTACAAGACGTAAACAGACAAGACAGGATGGTTGGGATCAAGAGTTGGGGAGGGTCGGTGAAATATCAAACGTGATATGCCGAGAATGTACAACCACCCCTGACTGTAAATATTACTCCAGACCCTCAAAAAATCCATAGTTACCGACAAGACAGCCCCAGTTGAGACCTCCATAAGGCCACTATGGCAAGGTCATATCATCACGTCATGATGTTGCACACTTACAGTCCCAACCAATGCCCTTGCCAAGTATCAACTTGCCTACACCTTACACTTTCACAGACAAGATTTTAAAGGTCAAGGTCAATACAGCAAGGCCAATCTAGGATACACCATGACGTTCATCTACACCTCCAATCCAACAATTTCTGAGACATTTTTTCCACCACCCAGCCAGACTCAATCTGTGAAAAACTAGATTGGGCCAACTCGGCGCCAACATATCCCCAGACAGGTCATCACTCACGCCACAGGTTTTGATCGGGAATTTTTAAAAACATAATTACCCATTATTATATGAACTTCAGCACATCAATCTACTCTGTTTATATCTTCCAAGGAAGATGGTGTATCCCCAGACGCCGAATACATAACTCAAATTATATTTTCAATCTTCCTGCAGTGATAACTCTAAACCTATTTTCAAAGTATTTAAATGATTGATGATTGAATGTCCATTCTAAAATAATAATCCCAAAAGAGCATATCTGTTTCTATATTTGTTGACAAATAAAATACTATTTTTAACTCAACTCATCATACTTTTCAATCTTCCTTCAAAGTATTTAAATGATTGATGATTCAATGTCCATTCTAAAATTCATAATCCCAAAAGCGCATATCTGTTTCTATATTTGTTCACAAATAAAATATTATTTAAAAAAAGATTATTTATATTATTATTTTATTATATTATTTTTAGAATTTGCAAATTGTTTTCAGTTAGTCATTTCCTCTATACCTATATATGTGGTCCATATATATGCAACCTAAATATGTGACACAATCTCAGTTCAGACTCCCCTTTGTGTTATATGTAATGAAGCCCACCACCTCCCACCCCCACCCCTCTCCCCTTCTCCACACCTCTCTCACTATTACACAAGATCTGCAACCCCATTGAGGTCTTTGTTTCTCATCTGATATCATTAAATACCTTTGTTTATTTAGTGTCACTCAATATAGCTGGAGGTCCCAGAGGTGGGTGGGGGGAATCCGGGTGGGGGATGTGGGTTGGGACTTAGTTTAGTTTATTAGTTTATTATAGTGACATGTATTATGTTGACAAGGATTATACAAAAACTATTGAAGTAATACCCAGCCCTATATGGGCTTATAAGTCACTTTAAATAGAGAGTAAATAACAAACAGAGCAAACATATTTTGAGGTAAGATACAGTAAATAAAGACAGCAATTCAATACATAAAAATTAACAATATAATTTACTTTTTCTTTCTTGCCACAAATCAAAAATAAAATTAATAACCATATTGACATTCATATGAGTTAATACCCTTGATAATTGATCTATTAATAATTCAGATTTATCTATATTTAAAATTTTGAAATATTTCATACGAATCAGCTCTAAAGCTGGACAAACACAAACAAAATGTATCTCATCTTCTACATCTTTTTTACACAGTTTACATGTTCTCTCAAAGAGATGGAGTGCTACAGCATAAATGGTAAACAAACAACCTATATAAAAGGGGTACTCAAATACAAAAAGAATTGAGAATTTTAAGTATGTGATTATCAACTGAAATGAGTTCATAACTGTAGGAGCTGTGTCAAAATTAACTGAGGCAAGTTGAATAAAACTGGGCTAGTTGAGGGTTAAAAATCCCCTAGTTTTACTACATACGGATATAATTTCATTAATATTGGGACTTAAAGCTCACTTAAAGTGTCCATTTTGTCTACTTGAATATGTTTAACCGGCGTTTAACCAGTTTCATTTTAAAAAGTTAAAAACTCAGCAAGCAGAGGTATAACACACAAAAATAAGTTCTTAAAAGACTAAGATAGCCATAACATTATTAATATTCAAAATTTAAATAGACAGGCATTTCCTTTTAAAAATTCAAAGATTTCAGCTCTATAACCCACATAGTTTGACAGTTACTGGGCTTTAAAGTGGCATAATGTCCATAAATTGGGTTTCTGTGGGCATTTTACAATTGTTAAAGAGACCTTAGCAATTAAACTACAGATCTGAAACTTTTTGGGGGACATACATAACAAACAAAAATTATATATAATACAGTTTAAGACTTGTCACACTAAGCATTTCCAAATAACAGGGCAAAATACGGAAAAAATGTCCAAAAAGGCACTTGGGCGAGTGTCTATGGCCCTCATACACAGGTTAAATGTCTACTAAAAACCTTGATTTTCGCCATATGTAAAAAGGACATAATAATGCATTCCCAGATGGGATTTCAGCTCCATCAATCACATAGTTTAACAGTCACAGGGCTTAAAGGTGGCAAAAAGTCCAAATATTGGGTCTCTGTGGGCCTTCTAGAGATCTCGATGTGGCTTTCAAATTAAAGCTTCAGACTTAAAATTTGTCACATACTAAGATTACACATAGAATATGCATCTAATACAGTTTGAAACTTCTTAGACTTACCATTTCCAAGTTACAGGGCAAAATATGTGAAAAATGTCTAAAAATGGTCACTCGGGTGGGGATTTCATAATGGTCCTCATACACAGGTTAAATGTCTTCTTAAAGCCTTAATTTTTGGCACATATATAAATAACATACTAATATCTTCCCAGATAGGATTTGAGCTCTATCAGTCACATAGTTTGACAGTCACAGGGCTTAAAAGTAGCAAAAAGTCCAAATATTGGGTCTTTGGGAGCCTTTTAGAGACCTCAATTTGACCTTCAAAATTAAAGCTTCAGACTTAAAATCTGTTACATACTAAGATTACACACAGAATATATATCTAATACAGTTTGAAACTTCTCAGACTTACCATTTCCAAGTTACAGGGAAAAAGATGTGAAAAATGTCTTATAAGGGTCACTCGGGTGGGTGTTTATGGTCCTGTTACACAGGTTAACTGTCTATTAAAGGCCTAAATGTTGGGGCACATATAAGAAAACACATAGATATATTCCCAGATGATATTTAACTTAGATGAGAGACATAGTTTGAAAGCTACAGTGCTTGAAAGTGGCAAAAAGTGCATAAATTGGGTCTCTGTGGGCACTTTTGAGACCTTAAGTCGACCCCTTTGGGTAAACCTACAGCCCTAAAATTTTCTACAGACAAGGATTACATATCAAAGTTATACCTAGCACAGTTTGAGACTCATCAGAATTACCACTTCCAAATTATAGGGCAAAATATAGAATAGAATAGAAACATTTATATAGTGCAAAATTGATGCAACATCCTCTAATGCGCTTGAAATCAAAAAGGGAAAGTCGAGGGACGTTCGAGGTCATGATCCAAGGTTAGCGCCCGCCAGGGAGATGTACTATGGTGGAGGATATGCTAATCTAAACAAGTAGGTCTTTAGCTGGCTACGGAAACCTGTTATTGTTTGTTGTGATCGTACTGATTGTGGGAGTCTGTTCCATTCTATGGGGGAAGCCACTACAAAACCTCTCCTACCGATGGCCTTTTTGTGAGAGGCTGAGGAAAGAGAAAGACGATTTCCACGTGTTAGACAACTGGTTTTGATCAAGGATGATAGGTATATGGGTTGAGAGAAATTTATAGCCTTGAAAGTAATTAGATTGTACTTAAACAATATACGGTAAGTGATAGGAAGCCAGTGTAGTTTTTGAAGAAAAGGAGTGACATGGCTAGTTCTATCAAGTCTAAAAACAATTCTACAAAGGGCATTTTGTATCTTTTGGAGTTTAGCAACATTGTACTTACTGATGCCATAAAGTAGGGAATTGCAGTAGTCAAGTCGACTACTGATCATTGAGTTTGCAAGCAAGGCTGCAGTTTCCACACTGAGGAATTTACGAATACGTCTTAGGTCCTTAAGGTGGTAGTAGCAGGCTCGACACATATTAGTTACGTGGTTGGAAAAGGTGTTTCCAGAGTCAAAAATTACACCCAGGTTCTTGACTGTATCAGTAGGGGAAATAGAATTTCCGAGAAGTTGAGTAGGGAATTTATTAATGAGGGACTCTCTGGCTTGTCTATCACCTATTATAATAAATTCAGTTTTCTCGGGATTGAGTTTCAATTTCACGCCAGCCATCCAGTTTTGGATACATGTGAGACACTCTGTAAGCTCAGCGAAATTGGAATCAAAATTCCTATTGTCCAATGTTAGATATACTTGGGTGTCATCAGCATATAGATGGTGGGTGACATTGAAATTGGAAATGATATTACTGAGAGGGGTTGTGTAAAGGGTAAAAAGGAGGGGGCCCAGGACAGAACCCTGAGGCACACCATACGGAAGTGAGAACACATCTGAAAAGCTATTTCCTAATTTAACCTTCTGTTTCCGGTTTGAGAGATAGGATCTGATCCACCTCAACACAGTGCCATCAACCCCAAACCAATCTCTTAGGGAATTAAAAAGAATGTCATGGTCGATAGTGTCGAATGCCGCTGAGAGGTCTAGCAGTGTGAGTGCAACAGCCTTACCAGAGTCCAACGAAGCAGCAATGTCATTCTGGATTTTCAACAGCGCTGTTTCTGTGGAATGGAGTCTCCTGTAAGCGGATTGGTTGACATTGGAGAGCCCCTCGCTATCGATATAATTATTTAACTGTTTGGCAACTACTTTTTCGATCAGTTTGGATAAGAAACTAAGGTTGGATACCGGTCTATAGTTTTTTAGGAGATTTCTGTCTAAGTTTGGTTTCTTGAGAAGAGGGGTGACATATGCTGTTTTGAAACAGTTTGGGAAACTCCCTTCTTTGAGTGAATAGTTTATAATATTGGTGATTGGAGTGACCAAAATGTCCGCACACTCTTTGACTAGTGCGGTAGGGATTGGGTCCAGGTCGGATGATTTGGTATTGGATGACCTTAGGATTTTGAGGATGTCATCCTCAGATACAGGCTCAAAAGAGGTCAGGGCACTGCTATTACTCTTCGGTATTGTGAGGGAAACAGGCACTGATGACTCTAAAGCAACTCTGATTTTCACAATTTTGTCACTGAAAAAATGACCGAAAGTGTTAGCTAAATCAGTAGGACTAATATGATCGGGTAGGATGATAGTTGAGGTTTTGTGCAAGATTTTCTTGAAAGTGTTCCACAGAGCCTTGGGGTTACCATTATTTTCAGCAATGTGAAAATATGTGAAAAGTATAGCAAAAAATCCCTAAGTGGGGGTATTTATGGGCCTCAAAGACAATTTTCTCCTCAACTTAAAGTCGTGATTTTCGGCACATGTACTAAGAACATATTAATGTGTTGTCAGGTAAAATTTCAGCCAGCTGAGCATCATAGTTTGTGACCTACAGGGCTCTAAGTGGCCAAAAGTCCAATTTCTGACCTTAAGGTGGCCATAAGTTCTTTTTTACTGGGAGTTTAAGGTCACCTTAAAATAGGGATCTTCCTTTGGGCACCCTTAACATGTGTACCAAGTTTGAAAAAAAAATATTAATTTGTTTTTGAGTTATCGCGTCCACAAGGAAATTTCTACGGCGGCGGCGGCGCGACGGACCTGAATCCAATATATCCCCGACTTTCGTCTGGGGATATAATAATACCCAACCAGTCTCAAAAGGCTGTGGCGTTTGTTAGTGTAAAAAATGATGGGCCTACAGCAAGTAAAGTGTATGACAGTAAAAAAGAAATAGTAAAGATAAAGGCTAGTAAATTACATGAACATTATCAACTATCTTTCAACTTTTTTAAGCCTGAGCTCCAGCGAGACTCGTGCTTCTAGAGATCACTGTTTTTTGTATTTTTTGTCACTGGACTTTCATGAATTGGATGGGTGACCATCTGAGTTCTACACCAGGTAATGGATGTTTCTGGCTTGGAATTTGTTTTTGTTGCCAGATTCTTAAATTCTGGTGCATTACTTGTATCTCTGATGGCTTTGCAGCTTGTACATGTAGCCTGAAAAACATTTCGGCCTTGTTTGACTCGCTCCTAGATTTTGGTATAAGGAAATTGCAGCTTCCAAATTTTGTTGATCTATATTTTGTCATTTTTGAGAAAATCTGGTGAAAAAGAAATATAAGAAAATCAGGTGACCTTGATGTCAAATTCCAAGAATTTTAGTATTAGAAATCCTCTGGCAATGAAGGCTGTCTGAAAACGGGGCCAAATCAATAACCTCCCCTTGTCAAGGGACATTTAATTAAGTATGTTGACTAGAAGAAATTAAAGCTTTCTATCTGGATACAGCTGCAACTTATTTGCAAACAACAATTTCTTCATACCATCTAAGCAACTGTTTAAAAACCTGTGTTGTGTCATTGTAAGATGTATATTGAGCAGTGTGTCATCAGCATAGAAGTGAAACTTGATATGAAGACTACCAATGACCTTACCAAGTGGAGTGATGTATGAGAACAGAGCTAAGAACTGAACCTTGGGGAACACGGTACAGGAGCTTACGGTACATATACCCATCTTAATTCACTGAGAACAATCAGTAAAGCAAGACAAACCACTTAAGCACCAAGCCACCAAGGGTAAAAGAAAAAAATCACAAATCTTGGCTATTTTATTGAATCAAAATGATACAGCAGTCAGTACGATATTTTTGTGATTTATGAGATAATAGAACCTTTACACTATATTGTGCCACACTTATAAGACCTGTCACCTTTTTATGTCAGCTGACTTGTCAGTCAGCTGACATTATGTCGTCACTCTGCGGCGTGGGCGTCCGCGTCCGCGTGAACAACTTCTTCTCCAAAACTGCAAGGCCTAGAGACATGCTGTTTTTTTTAAAAGATACCTTATCTATCGAGGATGAAAAGTTGTTCAAGGCATGGAAATCTGTCTGTTTGTCTGTTTGCTACAGACGTTACAAGGGAGGTACCCCCACCAAAAGTGTGAAAATTTCAACACTTTATCACAATTTTCTCAGTGACTATTGCAGGGATTTCTCTCATATCTTGCATATATGTACTAGGCCAGAGGTAGATTCTCTTGTGTGAGTATGAGACCTGGATCTGTCTTACTTTTTTTAAAGGTTTTTTTTGAGGTTCTCACTATTGAGTAAATCAGTTGTAACTTGAAAACTATTGCATTTAGAGTATTTTGCTTAAATATGTTGTTCACCTACTTTTAGGTCACCTATAACATAGTAAAATTTCAGACCTGTAGCTCATGGCATAGCTGAGTAATAGCTACTTTTATGTTATCACTGTTGAGTAAATCCGCCATGGGTGAAAACAATATCCCGACAAAAAATGGTCCGGGTAAAAATGGTTCAATAATAACAGATCAAAGCCTTGTATTAGATGAAAGTAAGAC
The DNA here is from genome assembly GCA_964017235.1 of Sabellastarte sp. h YS-2021. Classification (NCBI taxonomy): domain Eukaryota; kingdom Metazoa; phylum Annelida; class Polychaeta; order Sabellida; family Sabellidae; genus Sabellastarte; species Sabellastarte sp. h YS-2021. The sequence continues at coordinate 71,024,214 of OZ024933.1, forward strand.
CTTTTATCAAACGTTGTTTGACTGAAGAGATTGTGGCTCCAAAATGTGAACTTAAAAGAATATGTAGCTAATTACAGGCATCCCAGTGAATTTTAAGGGAAAAAAAGGTTTTTTAAAAGGCTATTTTGGAAGGAAAAAAGGTTTTAAATCTGAAAAATTGGTTATTCCTATTAATATTGCACTCACATTGTTTTGAAATATCAGTTCTAAAAATGCATTCATTTTATAAGTATTAAGGTCATAAGTAAAATTTTGAACAAGAAAGTCTGGATTTACCATCTACAAATTACAACTAGATTGCACTGACTCGATGCCAACAAATATATCAAGACAGGCCATCTCTCACACCACAGACATTCATTAGATCTCTGGAGGTTGATTTACATCTCAAGGATTTTAGATTTCCAGGTGGGATTTTTATGGGCTTTAAAAATTGTCTAAGTGTCAAGTAACTTTGAATTTGCCATATATTAATAGAAATATATATTATCCCCAGGTGAGATTTTGGCTGGGTAAGCTGCATTAAAGTGGCAAAAGGTGCATACCTTGTGGGTATGTTTGTAGACCTCAAGGTGACCGTAAAATTTAAACTACATACCTCAAATTTTCTAGAAACAAAGATCCCATACAAAAGTTATATCTACTACAGTCTGATGTTACTTACCATTCTGAATTTACAAGGCAAAATACATGTACAAAAAAACATCACTGGGTGGGGTCTTTATGTACGTCTTACATGGCTTAAATGTCTACTCAAAGCCTTGATTTTAGATACATTTAAAAATTAACATATTTAATATAGTTTCAGATTAGGTGAGGCAATATAGTTTGCATGGTACAGGGCTTTAAGTGACAAAAGTGCATAAAATTGGCTCTTGTAAACATTCTTTTAGACCAATAGGTAATCTTAAAATTTACACTATAGAGTTAAATTTTCCAGAGAGGTCACATACAAGTTACATTTAGTACACTGTGATGTTGGTCAGACTTTACCTTTCCAATTTCCGAATTTCTGAAAAAAACAGAAAAAAGTCCTTTCAATAGGGTCTTTACGAGCATAATACTTAGGTTCAAGGTCAACTTTAAAGCCTTGATTTTTTGGCATATGCAAAACCCAACATATTAACATATTATCAGATAAGTTATTAGGTGGGTGACAAACAGTTTGAGCTATTGGGTATAAGGTGGGAAAAAGATCATAAAATTGGTCCTTATTGCTAGTTTTAGAAACTTCAAGGTGACCTTAAAATTATAGCTACAGACCTTAAAATTTCAACAAAAATTCACATTTTGAGGTTATATTTACCACATTTTGAGTCCGGTCAGTCTTGCCATTGTGAAGTTACAAAGCAAAATATGTGAAAAATGCAGGAAAAAAACTAGAGTATTGCTTGGCAAGAGAAAAAGAAATTGTTTTTGCACAGCAAAAACAAAGCGTCCAAATGAGTATTAATGATTTTGAAGAAATAACTATCTTTCTGTGTTTAATATATGTTTTTCCATTTATGCCAAAATGCAAGGTTTCTTAGATGAATGTTTTTTGTTTGTTTTTGTTTTTGCATTTTACACAGAAATTCAAGATGGCTGCCAAAAATGGCGGGAAAATGATTTTTTGACTCTGTATATGTGGGCCAAAATTTTGCCGAAATCGCTCTATCTCGCACCATTTCTGAGATATTAAAGATTTTTCAGCTTTAAGAAAAATCGTGGCATTTAGTTACACCCAGTAACAGTCATCCAAACAGGACAGTAAAACCAAACGCAAATATAAACTGTAAACAATGCCCAGTAAACATTTACAAACGTTTATACACGTGTTTAAAATCTGGAGAAATATTTCTGTAAGTATATCTTGCTGTATCACTGTTGTTTGAAGCCATCATTACATTCTAAGTAGATATATAGAAGTATATAATTTGATTATATTATACACTTTTATGTCTCTACTTAGAATATAATGATGGCTTCAAACAACAGTGATACAGCAAGATATAGTAACAGAAATATTTCTCCAGTTTCTCTCAAAATGGCTGTGCTGATGTCATCATCCCAACTGAAAGTGAGGTTAAGCTATTTTTAACCCTTTGTAAAGGTTTAAAAACGTTTATAAACCAAACTAATGTTGCTGAAATGTTTATAAACCTTAATATTGAATAATTGTCAATATTTAGGTTTATATTTGGTTTAAAAAACGTTTATAGGTTTACTAAACGTTTATAAACGTTTGTAATGTTTACTGGGTGACATTAAAAGCCATAGATAATTACGCTAACACCTACTTATTGTGTTTTATGTCATTATTTTATGTATTTTAGTCCATTTCTGCACTAATGGACGATAAAAATCATTACTTTGAATTCTGCTTTGGGTTTTCCCCAGGCGTGCCTAGTTTCAGTGAAAAGGGGGTTCAGCACTGAAATGAAGAGGGCAGGGCCAGTACCTGGTCGACTGCACTGTTTTAATGAGCATAAGGTTTTTTTTATAAAATTATATTTCACTTTAAATACAGTAAACATTACTCTGACTTTTTATTATACATAATCTGTTCAGCCTTGTTACCTGCAAATGGAGCTCATAGCTCCTCGTTGTATAATTCAGTGGGCCTGTACCTCTCATTCAGTTACAACATGGGCACCACTCTTCATATTAATTATGAAACTTATTTCTCATGCAAAATATTAGTATTAGTATAAACATTTACCTTGCTGTTTTATCTAGGTGTGCAGTACAGTAAAACAATATGCTTCACAATTTTTTCCTATCCCTGCTGCTTTATAGTTTCCTCTGGCTTCCCAAGTTTCTTTTAATTCAACTTTAATTTTCAATAGAAATTGGAGCCAGCAGTTATATCACTGACTCTAGTAGGGATCCCATAGCCCACAAGCCAGAGGGACATCAAAGGGCCGTTGGAATTATTAGATTTTGATTGTCAAAACCTCCCAATATTTTTTCTTCAAAGGGGAAAAAGTATCAGACTGCAAGCGTATTTATAGCTTCAATAATCAGTTTGATAAAAATAACTTTTCACAAATTTATTGTTTTGTAAAAGCAAACATATCAAAAGAATCAGCCTGAACCTTCACTCACCAAATATCTGCATTATATTTTGGTGGGCCCATATTCGTGAAAGGTCTTAGCCAGGGCTTAGGCTTAAAGTTGAGACTTTTGTCTCAAGTTTCTGCCCAAAAACTGCTAAGACTTTTATCTTAGGCTTAGTGGTATTCACAAAGAATTTAAGTCTTAGGCTTAGCCAAGGGCTCAACTTTAAGACTGGTTGGTAGTGGGCTTAAATTTTGTAAAGAGGACTTAAATATGGCCGTACTTTTCTCCACTTCAAAATTTGAAATGGTTGTAAATAAAGTATAATTATACAGAACACCTCACTAAAGAAGTCTTTCAGAAGTTTATATGTGGTAACAAGGTTTTTCATTTTAAAACAGCACTTTTCGTTAGATAAAATGTATTAAATGAGGATATATTTCACCAATAGTATTGTTTGAATAGAAAAGAAAGGTCACATGACATAGAAAACCACTGTGGTTATTTGATAATCTTAAACTTCGCTAAGTCACCCTTTGTGAATACAGTTTTAAGACAAAACTTTGCTGAGACAAAAGTCTTAACTTTAAGACTGGATTTAAGCCTAAGACCTGGCTAAGTCTACTACCTTTCATGAATACAGGCCCTGGTATTTTAATTGATGATAAAGACTTCAATAGGTTGTTTTGTATAAAATGTCTTTTGTTCTGAGCTGGCTACTTATTTTGGTGTTCAATTTGTCTTTTATTCCTGTAGAAAAATATGTCTGCAACATGTATCTTGGATTTGCATTTTTGTTTGCTCCTTTGGGAATTCTAAATAAATTATCATATCACTTGTATCATGCTGTGTTGAACGTTGCAGGGAAAACAATGCAAAACACTGCACAGATCATATCAGTTGTAGTATTTTTGGATCGGAGTTGTAGGAAAGTACTGTAAAACATTGTGCAGGTCATATCACAAGAGGTAGTTTGCAGTGATATGTACAGGATAACAGTGCAGTACATGGAACAGGTCATATCAAAATGTCAAATTAAAACCAAGGTACATCATGAACAGTTTATCCAGCATAGTTATTTAGTTCACTCTGTATTGTGTGACATATTAATAACATAAAATGCATGTAGAACAAAATCTTTGCTGTGCTTTTAATTGCATTCAGAAGCTTGAACTACAAATTTTATATACTTGGAAATTAGTTAGGTAAAAGATCTCAGTGCCTCAGTCAATGTACAAAAATGTAAACAATGTATAACATATCATAAATTTTTAAGAAGCAATTAGTATGGGTATATGATTAGCTTTTGAATAGAGAAGGTTGAAAAGTCTCACAGAAAAAAACTCTACAAAATATATTTCTTCAAGATTTGTCTACAGTTTGTCCATAACACTTCTTTAGAATTCTGTAGTTTATTTATTTATTTGGGGTTTTACGTCGCTTTCAACACTGTACAGGTCATATCATGACGGGTAGTTGGAAGGGCAGAGGAAACCAGTACATACAGTTCGTTAGGGTTTTGTACTGTAAACTGCTGACCAATGGCAAGCAACTACCAGCTTTCCCACTTGAGGCCATGCTGGGGATCGAACCCCGGCCTCAGAGGTGGGAGGCGAGAGTGTTACCACTCTGCCACCGTGGTCCCTAGAATTCTGTAGTATATATGCCACTACATTTAGTAATGATCAATAACGTTTTAAAGAGATGTTTACATCAAAGGAAATAATTGTATTTTAAAAATCACATTGCAGATAGTGTAAAAAATATCAGAGTTGCACATAAATAGCTTTTATGAGGTACTGTGAAGTGAGTGGAGCTGAAGGCTGGGGATCAACTACTCTCAAATATTAGTGTGCGGATTGAGAGAGTTCAGTCCAAGGGGTCAATAAAATGGTGATTTTATGTGGGTGTTCCACCACACGACTAAGTTTCCCGATTAAGGGTTTTTGGGAGTCGGTTTCAAATATTTGCTTAGTCCCAGACGTCCTGTAAGGGTCGGTAGTTGTCGGTTGTGGCCGTGAGAGAAATCAAACATGTTTGATATTTTTCACGACCCAAACCGATTCTCATTTCCCGCCGACAACAAAATGTCCAGTCCCAGGCTTCCTCAGGCCTCCTCAGACCCAAATTTACACAGTCCTATGTTGTCCCAGGTGTCCTGCAACCCTTAGTCCCAGACCTCCGTAGCTTAGTCCCAGGAAGCCTGTTTGGCAGTCCCCGACTCATAACAGATCTTTGAAGTTTCATGCGTGTGAAAGGGAATCAGTTTCATTAGTCCTGGGAAGCCTCAGACCGTCTCAGGTGTCCTGGGACTAAGAAATCTGGGTCTGGGACTAAGCCCCGACTAAGAGAAGCCGACCATAACCGATCCAAGCCGGCGTCCTCAGGCCGCCTGGGACAGCACAAATTTAGTCCGCGACGGTCTGAGGATGCCCCAGGAGGCCTGGGACTAAGAACCGATTAAGAGCCGACTGTTTTCCATGCGTCGGAAATTAAAACGAGGCAATGAGGGGGTCTGGGACTATATAAGCGACCGCGCACACATTCTCGTTGTTACTGACTGTTTGGCTACTGAGAGACGTGTGTCACTGTTTTGTAGGGGTTTTTAGTTTTTAAATATCATATAATACTTGAGCTTAAGGCAAATTTTACAGTTAGGAGACACATTTTACTTTTTTTACTTTTTTTTATTCCAAGGGAAGAGAGGAAAGAAGAAGATGGATGAGAGGCAAGAGGAGAGGAAGAAGGAAAGTGGAGAGGTGGATGAAAGGATTGAGGAAAAGACGGAGGAGGGTACAGAGGAGGGTACACAAGAGACTGAGGATTGGAACTTACTGAGGATGCTTGCGAAGAAGAAGAGAGGTGTGAGGAGGATTTAGAGAGTCACTCGGCAGCCAAGAGAGCCAGGGTCTGTTCAACTTTCACTGACAGCCAAGAAACTGCAATTGTGGAGTTTGTGAAGGAGCATCCAGAGCTCTACGACAAGGAGCATGCACGTTTCCATGACAGACAGAAGAAGGAGGCTCTCTGGGCAGAAATTTCTGCAGAACTGAAGCTCCAGCCCTTTGATGTCAGAAGATGGTTTGAATCCCAGCAAACGCGTTATGGCAAGCTGTCAAAACTACAATCTGGCCAAGCCCCAAGGGAAGTCCTGGGTCTACCAGCAGATGGGTTTCCTTAAGACCCATATCAGACGAAAGGGGGCCAGCAGAAGTTCAGGGTTCGAGGCCAGTCCAAATACCAGCAAACAGGATGAATCTCGTGGGTCTACTACTGATACAGAACACCTCGAGTCCAGTGTCCTCAGGGAGAGTAGGAGTCAATCTATGTTCACATCTACACCAGTTTCAACAGACTCCAAGATACTCGAGCACTTTGACCAGATGAGGACATTGATCTCAGGTTTCCTGCAGCAGAAGTCAGACAGGCAGCCCTTCTTTGACTACGTGGCATCAGAGGCTGAAAAGATGACCCAAGAGGAGTTTGAGGACCTTCAGGGCAGAATTTTTAGAGATATTGAAAGCATTAAGACCAACCGTAGACGTCAACCACTAGCCAGAAGATCAGCCACTATTACCACGGAGTCCCAGAGGGTCGGGATACTGCCAACAACCACTCAACAGGCGTCTACTTCCACCCAAGCAGCAGCTAGCAGCAGTTACGTCTACTACACACCAAGCCCCCTTGGCTTTGGCAACCCTCCATCAGTTCTAACTGTACAGGATGAGGGCAGTAGACACAACTTAAGTGGAATACTAAGCCAGCTACCAGATCTGACATCTACACAGATCATTGAGCAGCCTCAGCAGCAGCAGCCGCAACTCTTCACTATCACCACTACAGCACCGCCTCAACAGCAGCAGCCTCCTCAGTAGCCATCCGGTCAGGGCGGGTCTTTGACCTGCCAGGCCCTTTTCAGGGCCACCCAAATATTCCAAAAACAATTATTTAGCTGCAAGTTATTCCAATTCCCTTCCCAAAATATAACGGTTCAGTACAAATACTTATCACAAAAAAAAGATAAAAAAAAGTCCAACACCTACACCACCCCAAACATGAAACAAATAACCCATGGTACCACACATAACCGAAAAAGGCCACATAGAAAAAAATATTAAAATAAACTCCCAGTATGGCCAATAATCAGCCCATTTTAGCTTAAAATCCATGGGATTGTTTAAAATCTTTAATAAAAAAGTCCAACACTTACATCATCCCTAGAGTTAAAAGCCATTATCACATACTTACCAACCCGCAAGCACACAAACCCAATACCATTTTGCAAACATAACCCCCATCATTGTAAAGAAAACCAGTTTTGTGGTTATATTTCCTAAATATTTGTGAAGTGGAGTAAAAGATTTTAATTTTAAGATTTCCAGGAAAACATTTCTGTTTCAAATATTTTTCCCCAAAAAAACCCAAATGTAAGTAAAATTAGGATGTAGCTTTCAAAATATATGCCATATTTATTCCATTTAGGAAGTTATGTTTGGCTTTGTGTGTTTCTTTTAAGAATTATGTTTAGCACTGGGTTTGTCTGTTTGTTAGTTGGATGACTGGCATTTATTTCTGTCTGTTTGTTGGGTGGGTGAATTATGTTGGCCATGGGGTTTGTCTGTTGGCTGCGTGACTTCTGTCCGGCATTGGGTTTGTCTGGTTGTTGGGTGGGTGAATTATGTTGGCCATAGGGTTTGTCTGTTTGTTGGTTGCATGATTTCTGTCGGGCATTGGGTTTGTCTGTTTGTTGGGTGGGTGAATTATGTTAGGCATGGGGTTTGTCTGTTTGTTGGTTGGGTGACTTATGTTTGGTAATGTTTGGGTTATTTTGAACAAGCACAACTGAGTAATTGTTTTTGGAATATTTGGTAGTCCTGAAAAGGACTGGTTATTAGTCCTGAAAAGGACTAGTTATTAGTCCTGAAAAGGACTGGTTACTGCAGCAGGAGTTATATTCTGCCATCTTGCCAGGCCACTGCTCCCTCATTATTGAAGTAGTCCTTGAGGTAATCCCTCTGTCTTTTGGCTTCTCTAGCAGGGTTTCTGTCTGGACCACCACCAGCAGCACCACCAATCAGTCGACAATCACCAGGCACATCATCATCTTCATCATCTCCAGGCTCTTGACCACTATGTTGACCTTGATACTGGCTTCTCAGTATGTTGTGCAGAATCACACAGGTCATGACCTGACTGTTTCTGGGGGTAATTCAATAGTAGTCAACATCACTCTGAATCTTGAGACCAGGATGCCAAAAGCATTCTCAACTCTCCTGGCCCTTGATATTCTGTAGTTGGCAATCATTTCCTCTCTGGTTAACATCCTTCTACCATAGGGTTTCATCAGCCAGGTCTTCAGGGCAAAGGCATCATCTGCCAGAATGAAGTAGGGGACATCTCTACCACCCTGTGTTATAGGAGCTGGGTTAGGGAAGCCTATCCTGCCAACCTCAATCCTCCTCTTCAGCTGACCGGCATTAAATATCTGGGCATCTGAGCAAGATCCAGCTGTACCAACATCCACCCATCTGAATTTGTACTGCCCATCTACCCAGGCCAACATTACTATGGAAAAGAGCCCCTTGTAGTTGTGGTACAGGGCTCCAGAGTTCTTGGGCTTCTTGAGGGCCACATGCTTTCCATCAAGGGCTCCCAGGGCATGTGGAACATTCCACCTGATCCTAAATTCCCTTTCCAGTTCTTTCCAGTCATCTGGAGTAGTAGGACATCTGAGGTACTCTCTGGTGAACTCATCCTGGATGGCCCTGCAGACCTCTGGTAGAAACTTGGAAATGGTGGATCTGCCAAGCCTGAACTGACAGGATAATGATGTGTATGACTCTCCAGTGGCCAGATATCTGATGGTGAGGGCTAACTTTTCCCCAACACTGATTGGAGCTCTGTAGTTGGTGGCCTACCTGGCTAGACGTGGTTCCAGTCTGGTCTTTATCATTTCAAAGAATTCTGGGGTCATCCTCATGTAGTTGGTGAATCCTGGAATGTCTGTGGCATACAGTTCAACCATAATGTTGTGGTAGGCCCCCCTCTCCTCTCTCTGCAGTAGCCATGGCCTGACCCACATGTTGTGCCTTCTTCTAGGTCTCTGTATGGCTGGTGGTGGTGGTGGAGGTGCTGGTTGTGGTGGTTGCTGTGGTCTACGTAGAAATAGCAAATACATCATTATTTGTAACTGAATAAAAACTAAAAAAGCCCTAAGTTGTTGCTGTGATGGGTGAGGCGAATGAAGTTTGCACAGCGGTTCAGTAGCAAGGGAGTTCTAAATTTTAATGTAATATGGTAGTACACTGCCTTGGTTTTAGGACAGTTGGTTATATTTAGAAGTGAATTAATATTCCCTCATGAATATTCATGAGAGTATGTCTGTAGGTCAGCCCTTGAGCTAGTCGACCATATGTACAGAACTCCCGCCAATTTGATTATATAAGGCCAGGTAGTGGCCAGAAAACATTGCTGTGAGGTTCATGTTGCTTGTGCATGTGAAAGCTCTGAAATTGAATGCAGGCTGGGATTGAGAGAAACTTTATATATTTTATTACTGAATGTTTATTTCTATTAGTATAATTTTATCTTAGTTCGAATTTATACAAATTTAGTTGTTTCTCTCGACTCGGAGCTGTATTCTTGGGTTTTGATTGTACTTTATTTTCAGAATGGGGAAAAGTGGGAAAAAGACTGGAAAAAATGATGAGAAAAATGGTACCCAAGCTTCAGAGGCTGACAAAATCCCAGATGTGTCGATTGCTAGTGGGGCTAATGATACTGGAGTCGCACAAAAGCTAGACACCTTACTGGAGGCAGTGAAGAATATGGGTGACCAACTAAAACAGCAAGATGAAAGGTTACGTAGGCAAGAAGAAAAGGCAAGCATACATGACCTATCAGCTGTTCCTTCAGCCCACAGTTCCCCAAAGTACTCGAAACAAGAACCTATGGCCTCTAAACCTGACAAGTTGCCATCCTTTGAGGTTTTGAAGTCAGATTCCAAGATACAAGCTGAGGTGGCCAGGCAATTGAACGACTACCAGAACGTATCAAGAGGCGAGATAGGTAAGCCAGCTTCCTCTCTTAAATCTGGTAGATTCAGAGCAGGTGTAGCAAAAATAAAAAGTCATGTTAACTGGCCACAAGATTTTTGTGTAATTCAGAGTGGTAGCAAACAACCAACTTATGACGACCTTAGCAATGAGCAATGGGTGCAAGGATTTCTATTCTGTATATTAGAGAAAAAAGATCATATCGTAAGAGATAACATGTTGCAATATTACACCTTACTGATGCAAGATGCAATAGAACTTAATATTCAAACAGCAAAACATACTCATGCAGCAGTCCTGCAGGAAATTGAGAGAGGTAGGGCTGACTGGCAACAGTTAGATGTGTTAGAAAAGGTAAAGAACAGATATACTCAGAGATTGGTACAAAATCAAAAACCAAGTACTAGTGCAGGAAATACTCAGGCATGCATACATTTTAACAAAGGTTTCTGTAGATTGGATAATGATCATGTGTCAGGGGGGGTTTTATACCAGCATTGCTGCAGTTACTGTCTTAAGGAAACGGGAAAGAAATTCGACCACCCATTGTCCAAATGCTTACGCAATAAAGGCAACCAAGGCATAAACAAAGTTGGCAACACTTCAAATAATAAAAAAGAACAGAGAGTTTAACCAATCTTACTATAAACAACCTAGAATCTCCCATAATAAGCGAGATTACGGTTTATATTGGTCAAGAGGTCAGGGCTGGCTTCAACCTTGTAATGCAGACAATAATATATATAAAACACAAAGTATAAAGTATCAATGGAATGACAAGGCGTATACATATTTATTTTGTCATTCTTGTTCTATGGGGGTCACTGAGTATGGTCTCACCCATAGCTTTTTTAGTATTAACAAATCAATGGTGGGAATATCCACTATACAAAATGATATAAATAAGGGTTATACAGATTCAAGTAATAGCCTTTTCTCATATGAACAATGGTTTGAATGTCCACCTTATGATGATACCATGTGTAATTTGAGTGGCTGTAGACCCGGGGGTCGGGCAGATAGGTGTAATACTAATAATACATGTATTATCATGCATGGTGCACTAAGTGGCCAGGTGAGTTGTCTGTTGTGCATCTTTACAAAGGGTCAATATTCTTTACTTGACTTCAATGACCTATGTTTGTGTTATATAACTAACAATGCCACCTGCCCTCCTCCTGGCCTCGGCTTCAGTATATATGATGGTAGGCAATTAGCAGATCAACATGAACCTTACGGCCAGAATACTAGCATAAGTCTGTAAGTCCATAATTTTACAGGAAGGGGGGAGCAAATCTCAACCACAAACCATGAAATTGAAAATATTGGCAAGTGTAATACTGGCAGCAAAGTAAATGAGGTAAATCAGATGGAAAATGTGCAAAAAAAACAGAGCAACAAGGTACCCAAGTGGTAGCAATGAGAGAATTCGGCTTTATCCCTGCGGCCATCACAAAACAAATATATTATCCATATATAGAGTGTGAGGATAAGGCTTTGTACTTAAACAAGTTGCATTCAACGGTTAAAAAACATGGTTGTCCAAATTACAAAGGTGCACGAATACCTGTACCTTCAGGCCTAAATATCAGGGCTTGGCGACATATCTTACGTGACTATGATATGGTTAATCTCGCTGAATATTTGGAATTTGGATTCCCACTGGGAGTGGACTATTCATTATTTCAGTGTAAAAAATTTGATAAGAACCACTTGTCTGCAATCCAAAAACCTGAAGGAGTTAATAAATATTTTAACGTTGAAGTAGAAAAACAAGCCATGTTTGGACCATTTAAGGATCCACCATTTAAAGAAATACATTATTCCCCATTAATAGCCCGAGATAAACCAGATGGAGGTGTTAGAATTATTGTTGATTTGTCCTGGCCCCAGGGAGCTAGTGTGAACAGTTGTGTTCCTTCAGATATCTATGATGATATGCCATTTACTTTGAAATATCCAACCATAGACCAGGTAGTAGAACGTATTCAGTTATTGGGCCCCTCAGCCATGTTATTCAAAGTAGATTTGGAGCGAGCCTTTCATAACTTAGGGGTGTATCCTTATGACTACCCATTATTAGGCTTGAAATGGTGTGACGTCACATACGTTGACGTAGGGGTGGCTTTTGGTCTGAAAATGGGGGCGGCCATGTGCCAGATGTGTACGGACGCAATCACGCTTACGTTACGTAAATGTAACGTCTGGTTAATAAACTATTTAGATGATTATATTGGGGTGTCCCCCCCCCCCCCCCCCCCCTTGATTAGCAAATGACCATTTCCTCGCATTAAAGAATTTATTACAATACGTAGGATTACCTCTGAATAGTAAGAAAATCGAAGAACCCAGCCATATTATCACATGTTTAGGTATAGAAATTAATGCAAGGGCAGGAACTTTGAAAATTCCTTCCCATAAGTTGGATGAAATTAAAAAATTATGTAATGGATGGTTGTCCAAAAAACATGCTAGCAAAAACAATCTCCAAAAATTAGTGGGCAAATTAATATACATACATAGATGTGTAAAGCCAGCTAGGCTGTTCATTAATAGAATTTTAGGAGTCTTACGTAGTTTTCCAGCTAAAGGCAAGTATGGCCTCCCTTGTGACTTTCATAAGGATATACGCTGGTTTACACTGTTTCTGGAAGCCTTCAATGGCACTGTTAATTTTCATCAGCATAAGAACTTTACAGAACATATATATGTTGATGCTTGTCTAGTTGGGGTGGGGGCTAAATATGAAAACTTTGTGTATTTTTGTGAAATTCCTGAATATCTTAGATTAGTGGGATCCATAGTCCATTTTGAGGCAGTAAATATATTAGTGGCTGTACGTATGTGGGCCCAACGTTTTAAAGATAAAAACATCATCATTTGGTGTGATAACTGGGCTGTGTTTAATGCATTTAATAATAATAAAATTAGAGATACTTTATTAATGGCCACTGTCAGATCAGTATGGCTGTATACAGCAGTGTTTAATATACATTTGAAGGTACAACACATTAGAGGAAAGGACAACCAGTATGCAGATATCCTGTCACGTTGGCCAGCTTATGAATACATTAATGACAGTAGAGTGGCCTTTGTAAAAACTTGTCAATGGCATATAGTTGAGAATTGTATGTTCATGCCTAATTTTGATATTTAAATTGAGAGGAAGTTGGCTTATATAATATGATAATTTAAAAGAATGTAGACTTGTGGTACTGCTCTGCTGTTATATTTGTCTTTAATCAGCATCCCCTGTGGTCAGGACCTTGGCCGACCAGGCAGAGCGAAGAATTGAAGCTGGACTGCGACCAAGAACCTCTTCTGCATATACTGCTACGTTCAAGCTATTCCTGGCGTTTGTGGTGTATATGAGGTTATCACCTCCATACAGTATAGACACAATAGTATTGTATTTGGAATTTCTTGCTCAGAAGAACTTTAAAGCCTGATCTCTCAGAAATAATGTAGCTGTATTAAAGCATTTCTTTGCCTTGTTTGACTGGCCAGTAAAGGCGTTGACTTGTAGAAGGGTTCAGTTACTGTTGAAGTCAGTTAAAATGAACGTAAAAATGAATGTAAAAATCAAAGGTGTAATTTCAATCAGTATGTTAAAGAGGTTGATGAAGATAGTACATAAATTTTACAATGGTGTAACTTATAAAGCACTCTTTCTGGTGGCTTATTTTGGCTTCTTTCGATTGGCTTCCCTATTGCCCCCCACAACAGGGTCATTTGATAAAACAAGATACCTCACAGTTAACGATGTCGTATGGGGTAAGCCGGGGCACATATCATCATTACATGTGCAAAAAAAACATGCAAAATTCAGGTCAATATCATGTAGTCCAACTGCCAGAATTGAAAAATGTACTCATTTGCCCAGTGCTGGCTTTGAAGAACATGTTACAAAAGATAGAAACTTCTTCTGATCAACCTTTATTTCAAATTCATACAAAGAAAGGAATAGTGCCATTAATTGCATCAAATGCTCGGTCTTTCCTAAAAACTTGTATTGCATCTATGGGTTTGAACCCGAGTCACTACACCTTCCATTCATTTTGCAGAAGTGGCGCTTCTTTGGCTTTCGATAGTAGTGTGGCCCTGGAAAATATAAAACAACATGGGAACTGGAAAAGTGAGGCAGTGTGGACATATCTGAATTCAACTCCTACTGCTGCCAGTGTCATACCACATACGTTTCAAAAACTTATACACTAATGCTTGGGGTTTGGGGTCCTTTTTGTTAAAAAATATACTTATACATTCTGACCTTTACAAGGTCACACAGCCTGACCTTTAACTCTTGACTCTCAAACTAGATATTCATTGCATGCTAAGAGCCACTGGCCAACACATTAAATAGTTGGGTGTTATACTTAAACCAGCCTGATGTCTTAAGATAAATATACAGACAACTGTAGTGGTTTATATAACCTAATTGCATAGTTGGTGTTGTACACAGTAACCTAGTAGTTATGAGGAGTACTTAACATTCACATACAAGTATATGCAGTTAGGTATTAGCTCAACTAAATTTGTTAAAAGTAGTTGTACAGGTTCTTGTTAATGAACATTTTTACACTTGGGTCTTCAAAAAAGTTATTAAATTAGTAGTCAACAAGTACTGTACTTTGGTGTCTAATTTGTAGTGATACTAATACTAAGATAACATAGTAGTAATGAGGATTACTTAGTAACAGCAGGTTAACTGTACCTGAGTAATAGCTCTTCTAAGTTTGTTGTGGTAGTGCAAAAGGTTGATATTTGAAGTTTATAGATTGATAAAAAGATTATTAGATGGATAAATGTCAAGTATTTGCAATTGGTGTCTTTAACTTGGTAGTACTAACAGTTCATGTGTGTACAGAATGTATGTAACATTATTTTAACTTTATTTTAATAAACTCCAAGCATTGTTATAACTATTTGTCCTTATTGGCTTCCTCACTTGCTACTGAAGTTGTCTTCCATTAAAAGGTGGCATCCTGCTGTGTTCCTATAAAAGTAATGATAATTAGATGGTGGAATTTATATATATATATATATATATATACCCAGAAAATCCAGCTTTTTTGCAAAACAAGAATCGGCGATCGTAGTCTGGGGAAGACTGAGGAGGCCTGAGGACGCCGGGACTTAATCGGGGGTTAGTCGGGGCTTAGTCCCAGGACGCCTGACCCAGTCGGTATGTGTACGACAGGATCATGGTTGAAACCGACCAGAAAACTGGCTTAATCGGTTCTTAGTCCCAGACCAGTCCGGGACTGTCTGGGGCCGCCTGGGGCCTCCTCAGGCTTCCTGAGGCCGATCTGTACTTAATCCCAGGCTTTGATACCGATTCAGTATTCCCGCCCATTTCACCATTTTCTTCACCGACTGTCCACGATTAAGGGTCGCAGACAGGATCGGGCCTTAGTCCTTTGGTGGAACAGGGGCATAAGTGAATTCTGGTGAATTTCTCTGGGGGAGGGATCAAGAAGTTCCAGTACGTAGCGTGAGTGGGTGTTGTGAGACACATAGATCCTGAGTGGGGGATTAACGATGAATACCTTGAGGATTGTTTCTTTGATTATATTTTAATAAATATTTATCAATAATCATTTTAGTTAGGATAACCATCAGTCTCTAGATACTTAATATATGTGCCCCCAACACAAGAAAACGCAGATTCAAAGGTCAATATGTACTTCTATTAACTTTTTCTTACTTCTTTGAGGTTCATTTTATTATTTCTTCTTTCATGGACTCATAACTATACATATAGGTTTTGAATCTTCTTCAATATTTTTACAAATACCCAAGAAACTTGGTTCAAATAAAATGTTTCACAAACTACAGTGAAATTACTTGAAATATTATGAACAAATATCATAATTATAACATCTGTAGCAAGCTATCATACATAGTGCCTTTTTCGAAGTTTATTAGTTCTAATACACAGATCTGTACAGGTGTACCGGTGCAACGTCACTGCTTCTGTTGCTGCTGCCCCTACCCTTCTTGATGTTCATAATGATGTCAACATTTTACCTCCATCACATATCAATCATATAACCTGACTTGAATTTTTGATGTTTAGTCATCTGATCATTTGTCACCAGACACTCAGGAGATAATGCTTTTCTCCTTAATCTTACAAAATTTTAAAAAGCTAGAAAATAATTATGATGATAGTTTGGCTTTACAGTAATGAAATGAATTATATCCACATATTTGTTACCTCTGCAGACACTTACATCAAATGAACTGGTTTTAAAATTAATATACCAAACACTAAAATACATAGAAATCATTGGGTTTCATCTACCACCACTGGTTCCCAGTTTACATGGAATTAAAACTAGAGGATCGCTCGCGGAAAAAAAAATAATGTTTTTGCGCGTCCCGAAAAGGATATAAAGGTGAGTGCTAAAGTATTAAGAAAATGTTACGTTTTTAGCCTTATACTGTTGTGGCAACCAAAGTCAGCGCAGTCTGCTCTATCTAGCACGGTTTTCAAGATATAAGCATTTTTGTGTTTTGCAATTTTTTCAAAAAATTAAAAATGGCCACTATATTTGGCGAGACAAAAATATTTTGAAAATTGGCATGGGTACTCTGCAGAGATATCCAGCAGGTCAAAAATTTTGTTGAATTCGCTCCATCTAGCACAGTTTTCGAGATATAAGCATTTTTGTGTTTTGCAAAAACTTCGAAAATTCAAAATCACCACCATTTTTGGTGAGACAAAAATTTTTGAAAACAAGACCACTGCCGTGGTGTGTATCTCCCGCCGAGCATTAAAGGAGAAGAAATAGCTTTTCCGAGATATTCACAATTTTTCATTTTCGTGTGTGAAAGCTCTTCCAAATGTAGGTGAATGATTTATTTGAGAAAAATTGGCTATCTGAAATACTTTTAAGAGATAATTCGCATTTACTCCCACAAGTAGATGAATGAGTTATTTGATAAAAATGGGTATGCGCAATACTTTTACAGATAATTAGCATTTACTCATTTTCAGTAGGTGAGTAATTAGCTACAGGTCTGAAACTTCACCGAGTGAAAGCTCTCCCAAAAGTAGGTGAATGAGTTATTTGAGAAAAATTGGCTATCTGCAATACTTTTAGAGATAATTAGCATTTACTCATTTTGAGTAGGTGAGTAATTATCTACGGGTCTGAAACTTCATCATGTGAAAGCTCTCCCACAAGTAGATGAATGAGTTATTTGATAAAAAATAGGTATGCGCAATACTTTTACAGATAATTAGCATTTACTCATTTTGAGTAGGTGAGTAATTAGCTACAGGTCTGAAACTTCACCGAGTGAAAGCTCTCCCAAAAGTAGGTGAATGAGTTATTTGAGAAAAAATTGGCTATCTGCAAGACTTTTAGAGATAATTAGCATTTATTCATTTTGAGTAGGTGAGTAAGTATCTACGGGTCTGAAACTTTACCATGTGAAAGCTCTTCCAAAAGTAGATGAATGAGTTATTTGATAAAAATTGGGTATCCGCAATAGTTTTAGAGATAATTAGCATTTATTCATTTTGAGTAGGTGAGTAATTAGCTACGGGTCTGAAACTTCACCGAGTGAAAGCTCTCCCAAAAGTAGGTGAATGAGTTATTTGAGAAAAATTGGCTATCTGCTATACTTTTAGAGGTAATTCGCATTTACTCATTTTGAGTAGGTGAATAATTACCTACGGGTCTGGAACTTCACCATGTGAAAGCTCTCCCAAAAGTAGATAAATAAGTTATTTGAGAGAAATTGGCTATCTGCAATACTTTTAGAGATAATTCGCATTTACTCATTTTGAGTAGGTGAGTAATTAGCTATGGGTCTGAAACTTCACCATGTGAAAGCTCTAGCAAAAGTAGGTGAATCATTTATTTGATAAAAATTGGCTATCTGCAATACTTTTATGAGATACTTTGCATTTACTCATTTTGAGTAGGTGAGTAAATAGCTACGGGTCTGAAACTTCACCAAGTCAAAGCTCTCCCAAAAGTAGATGAATGAGTTATTTGAGAAAAATTGGCTATCTGCAATACTTTTAGAGATAATTCACATTAATTTACTCATTTTGAGTAGGTGAGTAGCTATGGGTCTGAAACTTCACCATGTGAAAGCTCTTCCAAAAGTAGGTGAATGAATTATTTGAGAAAAATTGGTTATCTGCAATACTTTTAAGAGATAATTCGCCATCTAGCACAGTTTTCGAGATATTAGCATTATTGTGTTTTGCAATTTTTGCGTAAAATTCAAAATGGCCGCCATTTTTGGTGAGTCAAAATTTTTTTGAAAATTGGCATGGCTACTCTGCAGAGATACCCTGGGGGTCAAAAATTTTGTCGAAAACGCTCTATATCTAGCACGGTTTTCGAGATATAAGCATTTTTATGTTTTGCAATTTTTGCGAAAAATTCGAAAATTCAAAATGGCCGCCATTTTTGGCGAGACAAAATTTTTTTCAAAATTGCGATAGCTACTCTGAAGAGATACCCTGTTGGTCAAAAATTTTGTTGAAATCGGTCTATCTAGCACGGTTTTCAAGTTATAAGCATTTTTGTGTTTTCCTTATTTGGAAAATTCATAATGATTAATTAATCATTAATTACTCGGCCATTTCTTAACCAATCAATGCCAAAATCTAATGATTTTCAGATTTTAATAGAATGAATGTATTTGCCAAGTTTCAGGTGAATTGGTAAAATTCCTTTTAAGTTATCATCCAGACAAGCTTCCCCATTGAAAAAAGACATTTTTGGTCATGTGACCTCTCTGATTGGTTGAAATGTCACTGCAGCATATTCAAAAAAATTCCCCAAGGCTACTGTATAAACCTGCCACATTTGAAAAGAATCCCCCCAACGGTTAGAGAGTTATAAGGAAAACAAAATGCGGAGCCGGCGGAGCCTGAAGGTCTCCCATACACAAACAAGCGTCCCTTGTGGGACGCTTAATACCTAACCAGCCCCACTTTGGCCCTGTTTCTTGGCCTTAGAAATTAAAATTCCATACAAGCAAGCACATCATTTGTTTCATCACATATTCAAGTAGACTGATGATGGAGCAAATTAAACTAAAAGCATTATAAATATTTTGATTATAAATAAAATGTATCTCCATATTACATTACAATGGGCAAGTGACAGTGTGGGTTCAGTACTAACTTGCATATAACACAATATGTCCCAATAGCCCACTAAATTTAATTTTATGAAATAATGAATGATCGTCCAACCACTGGGGAAGCCTGCCAAAGTTTTTTATTGTTTCAATTAGTTGCTAGATTGCCGTTCGGTTTCACTGTCCCATTCACTGACGTGAACCACTGAGTAGGTACGTGTGTTAATCAGTACTTAAGTACACAAACAATTTTAAAACTAGAGGATCGCTCGCAAAAAAAAAAAAGATAATGTTTTTGCATAGCAAAAACAAAGCGTCCCGAAAAGGATATAAAGGTGAGTGCTAAGGTATTAAGAAAATGCTTCGGTTCTAGCCTTATACTGTTGTGGCAACCAAAGTCAGCGCAGTCTGCTCTATCTAGCACGGTTTTCAAGATATAAGCATTTTTGTGTTTTGCAAAAAATTAAAAAATTCAAAATGTCCGCTATATTTGGCGAGACAAAAATACTTTGAAAATTGGCATGGCTACTCTGCAGAGATACCCAGCAGGTCAAAAATTTTGTTGAGTTCGCTCCATATAGCACGGTTTTGTCAAGACCACTGCCGCGGTGTGTATCTCCTGCCGAGCATTAAAGCAGAAGAAATAGCTTTTCCCAGATATTCACAATTTTTCATTTTTGTGTGTGAAAGTTCTTCCAAAAGTAGGTGAATGAGTTATTTGAGAAAAATTGGCTATCTGCAATACTATTAAGAGATAATTCGCATTTACTCATTTTGAGTAGGTGAGTAATTAGCTATGGGTCTGAAACTTCACCATGTGAAAGCTCTCCCACAAGTAGATGAATGAGTATTTGATAAAAATTGGGTATCCGCAATACTTTTACAGATAATTAGCATTTACTCATTTTGAGTAGGTGAATAAATAGCTATGGGTCTGAAACTTCACAGAGTGAAAGCTCTCCCAAAAGTAGGTGAATGAGTTATTTGAGAAAAATTGGCTATCTGCAATACTTTTAGAGATAATTCACATTTACTCATTTTGAGTAGGTGAATAATTAGCTATGGGTCTGAAACTTCACCAAGTGAAAGCTCTGCCAAAAGTAGGTGAATGAGTTATTTGAGAAAAATTGGCTATCTGCAATACTTTTAGAGATAATTCGCATTTACTCATTTTGAGTAGTAGGTGAGTAATTAGCTATGGGTCTGAAACTTCACCATGTGAAAGCTCTCCCAAAAGTAGGTGAATGAGTTCTTTGAGAAAAATTGGCTATCTGCAATACTTTTAGAGATAATTCGCATTTACTCATTTTGAGTAGGTGAGTAATTAGCTATGGGTCTGAAACTTCACCAAGTGAAAGCTCTCCCAAAAGTAGGTGAATGATTTATTTCAGAAAAATTGGCTATCTGCAATACTTTTAGAGATAATTCGCATTTACTCATTTTGAGTAGGTGAGTAATTAGCTATGGGTCTGAAACTTCACCAAGTGAAAGCTCTCCCAAAAGTAGGTGAATGATTTATTTGAGAAAAATTGGCTATCTGCAATACTTTTAGAGATAATTAGCATTTACTCATTTTGAGTAGGTAAATAATTAGCTATGGGTGTGAAACTTCACCATGTGAAAGCTCTCCCAAAAGTAGGTGAATGAGTTATTTGAGAAAAATTGGCTATCTGCAATACTTTTAGAGATAATTCGCATTTACTCATTTTGAGTAGGTGAGTAATTAGCTATGGGTCTGAAACTTCACCAAGTGAAAGCTCTCCCAAAAGTAGGTGAATGATTTATTTGAGAAAAATTGGCTATCTGCAATACTTTTAGAGATAATTAGCATTTACTCATTTTGAGTAGGTAAATAATTAGCTATGGGTGTGAAACTTCACCATGTGAAAGCTCTCCCAAAAGTAGGTGAATGAGTTATTTGAGAAAAATTGGCTATCTGCAATACTTTTACAGATAATTCGCATTTACTCATTTTGAGTAGGTGAGTAATTAGCTATGGGTCTGAAACTTCACCATGTGAAAGCTCTTGCAAAAGTAGGTGAATGAGTTATTTGGGAAAAATTGGCTATCTGCAATACTTTTAAGAGATAATTCGCATTTACTCATTTTGAGTAGGTGAGTAATCATCTACGGGTCTGAAACTTCACCATGTGAAAGCTCTCCCAAAAGTACATGAATGAGTTATTTGATAAAAATTGGGTATCCGCAATAGTTTTTGAGATAACTAGCATTTACTCATTTTCAGTAGGTGAGTAATTAGCTACGGGTCTGAAACTTCACCAAGGGAAAGCTCTCCCAAAAGTAGGTGAATGAGTTATTTGAGAAAAATTGGCTATCTGCAATACTTTTAGAGGTAATTCGCATTTACTCATTTTGAGTAGGTGAGCAATTAGCTATGGGTCTGAAACTTCACCAAGTGAAAGCTCTTTGGGATAGCTGCTCTGCAGAGATACCCTGAAGATCAAAAATTTTGTGGAAATCGCTCTATGTAGCACGGTTTTTGAAATATTAGCATTTTTGTGTTTTGCAATTTTTGCGCAAAAATTTGAAAATTCAAAATGGCCGCCATTTTTGGCAAGATAAAATTTTTTTGAAAATTGGCATGGCTACTCTGCAGAGATACCCTGTGGGTCAAAAATTTCGTCGAAATCGCTCTATCTAGCACGGTTTTTGAGATATAAGCATTTTTATGTTTTGCAATTTTGCGAAAAACTCGAAAATTCAAAATGGCCGCCATTTTTTGCGAGAAATTTTTTTTTTGAAAATTGGCATGGCTACTCTGCAGAGATACCCTGCGGATCAAAAATTTCGTCGAAATCGCTCTATCTAGCAGGGTTTTCGAGATATAAGCATTTTTATGTTTTGCAATTTTTGCAAACAATTTCGAAAATTCAAAATGGCCGCCATTTTTGGCGAGATAAATTTTTTTTCAAAATTGGGATAACTACTCTGCAGAGATACCCTGTGGGTCAAAAATTTCGTCGAAATCGCTCTATCTAGCACGGTTTTCAAGATACAAGCATTTTTGTGTTTTGCAATTTTTGCGAAAATTTCGAAAATTCAAAATGGCCGCCATTTTTGGCGAGAGAAAATTTTTTTGAAAATTGGGAAAACTACTCCGCAGAGATATCCTGCGGGTCAAAAATTTCGTTGAAATTGCTCTATCTAGCACGGTTTTTTAGATATTATAAGCATTTTTGTGTTTTTCAATTTTTGCGAAAATTTCGAAAATTCAAAATGGTCGCCATTTGGGGCGAGACAAAAATTTTTTGAAAATTAGGAAACCTACTCCGCAGAGATACCCTGGGGGTCCAAAATTTCGTCGAAATCGCTCTATCTAGCACGGTTTTCGAGATATAAGCATTTTTGTGTTTTCCTTATTTGGAAAATTCGTAATGATTAATTAATCATTAATTACTCGGCCATTTCTTGACCAATCAATGCCAAAATCTAATGATTTCCAGATTTTAATAGAATAAATGTATTTGCCAAGTTTCAGGTGAATTGATAAAATTCCTTTCAAGTTATCATCCGGACAAGCTTCCCCATCGAAAAAAGACATTTTTGGTCATGTGACCTCTCTGATTGGTTGAAATGTCACTGCAGCATATTCAAAAAAATTCCCCAAGGCTACTGCCTAAACCTGCCACATTTGAAAAGAATCCGCCTAACGGTTACAGAGTTATAAGGAAAACAAAATGCGGAGCCGCCGGAGGCGGCGGAGCCTGAAGGTCTCCCATACACAAACATGAAATTATTATATATATTAAAGTAAAATATGTATCTCCATTTTACAACACAAAGATTTGATATAGGAATATATCACGAAAAAACCGTCTAAACGCAGAATTTTAGCACGGGTGGCGTTGTCAAAGCACGAAGGCGAAGCGTTTGGACGGTTTTTGAGTGATATATTCCTATTCTAACTTGACTGTTTTAAATAAAATACTCTAAAACACTTGTAAAATTAACAAAATTATCCAAGTGAACGCAATAGGGCGCCGCCATGTTGGCTGTTCCATCAAGTGAACAGGGGTAATTTTTTTTCCAAAACTATACTGTAAACTTTTTCTGAATCAAGGTACAAGCAAACAATTCAAAAATGCATAACTTTATACACTATCTCATAGTATTTTAAATATAATTATGAAAACAAACTTATAGACAATTGTTTTTCAACCAATAATTATGCATGGGGAATTTGATAACAGCCGTAATGTTGATGCAGAATTTTAGACGGTTTAGAAATCGCTCTCGACCAATCAGAATGATGGACACATCTGTGTCATGTTAGAATTATTAACAGATTGAGTTTAATACAGACGTGACGTAAAAATCATTATAAAGACCGGAAATGCGCAGACAACAAAAATCCCTGCAGTGTGCACATTGTTCCCGTGAAATTATACATTCTAACATGACACGCTTGTGTCCGCGATTCTGATTGGTCCATTCCAGTTGTAAAACCGAGCATAACCTCACGGCCAGTTTTTCATGAGTGGGCGATAATCCCGCTTCACTTTTTAAAAGTCAAATTACAAAGAGTATGCACTACATATCTTCATCAAAACAGTAAGAAGACAAGGAATAAATGTCAAAAATGAAATGTCATGTTAGAATAGAAATAACACACTCCAAGCGTGGGTTATGCAGGGTTTTACAACTCATAGCGCATTAGAAACACTCAGGCTTCGCCTTCGTGTTACTAATATCGCTATTCGTTGTAAAACCCTGCATAACCCCACGCTTGTCGTGTGTTATTTCTACAACATCCTCACGCGGGATTGCTTATGGGATACTTAATTCCTCTGTGTGGGGTGGTTATGGGCCTCATAGACCAGTTAAATGTTAAGGTTGTTGTACAACCTTAAATTCACATCTCTGCATTGGCCACAAAGCTAGATGGCTGCAACAAGTAGCTACAAGGGTATTTTGCTATAAAATGTCAAAGCCTTTATTTTTGACACATGTGAAAAGACCGTATAAATATACACCCAGATGAGATTTAAGATGAATGATCCACATAGTTTTAGAGTTACAGGGCTTAAAGTGGCAAAAAGTTCACATAATGGGTGCCGTGGACATTTTTTGAGACCTTTAGGTGACCTTAAAATTAAAGCTACAGACCTCAAATTTAGCACAAAGATTACATGTAACAGTTATATCTAGTACACTAGCTCAAACAACAATTTAAGCACAACATAATTTTTTTGATTTTTTGATTTTAGCCATATGAGCCACATAGTTTTTGACTTTGAGGGCTTAAAGTGGCTGAAGGTCCATTTCTGATATTAAGGTGACCATAATGTCTGTATTATTTAGAGTTTAAGGTCATCTTTAAATACAGTTTCTCTCCTTTTTCAAATGCATGTATGTGCCAAATTTGAATAAAATCAATGAAAGCATTTTTGAGTTATCAAGCACACAATCACAAGGTACACAGCAGCAAGACGGACATAAAACCAGTATATCCCTGTCTTTCATCTGTAGATATAACAAATATATACCTTCCTACTTCTTAGTGTATGTACACATGTATGCGGCTTACGACACCCGACGGCCGATTTGCGACGACGAATTTCTTTCTGACCTTCTCAATATTTTGTAAACATACATCTAAATTCACTTGCGATGCGATTTTTTCGGTCCCAGACCGAAAAAATCGCTGTCACAAATCGGATGTCTGATGTCGCAAATCGGACTCGGACACATGTGAACAGCGAAACATAAATGTGAAGGTTTGGAAAATTCCCTGTTGCAAATCGGCCGTCGGATGTCGTAAGCCGCATACATGTGTACGTACACTAAGGCTTTCTACGACAGACTTAGTTTTCATAGTCTAGAATGTGTAAATGTTCTTGTGACTGATTACTACTGTTTCAGACTGTTAACTCTTCTCAGACCAAACATTTTTGTTGGTATCACAATATCAACTTCAATGTTTGGTCTGATTAGAAGTCAAACATTCTGAAACACTTAATTATAGCTATATATACCTTAAATGTATGCACAATTAATTAAATCTTTATCAACAAATTTGACTGCTGGAGAAAAAAGGTTTCAGTTTGATAAAAAGCCTAAAAAAGGTTTTCATGCCATTTTTCAGCTTAAAAAAAGGTTTTTCTTGAAAAAATTAGAAAAAAAAGGTTTATACAGTAAAAAAGGCCAAAACCTTTTTAAAAGGTTCCCCTGGGATGCCTGTAATTATAATATTAATAAGTTAATAGACATACAATCAAAACTTTTGGAAGGTAAACTAACAGTTCAGAATTGGGACAAGTATTGAAAAATATGAAAAATGGAAAAATACCTGGTATTGATGGTTTTCCAGCAGAATTTTTTTAAGTATTTTGGTCAAAATTAAAATTTATAATTCAAAGAGCTATAAACTCAGGTTATGACAACAACAAACTACCTTTTACATTGAGGCAATGCATAATATCATGTTTGCCAATGCACAGTCCTAAAAAACTGGCGGTCAATTTCACTGCTTTCAGTAATATACAAAATGGCCTCAGCTTCCATAGCAAACAGGTTAAAAACCATTTTAGATTTTCTAATTGATAAAAGTCAAACTGGATTTATTACAGGTAGATACATTGGTCACTCTACACATATGGTTTATGACGTTAATAATGTATTTTACCGAAAAACTAAGAAAGAAGGTCTCCTAATGCTTATTGATTTCAAGAAAGCATTTGACTCGATCTCATGGAAGTTTCTTTATAATGTACTAGAATTTTTGGGATTTGGACAAAATTTTATAAAATGGATCAAGCTATTTAACACTAATATTCAGGCTTCTGCTATACAGTGTGGAATATATTTTGTCAAAATTCTTCAATATTAAGCCGGGCTGTCGCCAAGGAGATCCTTGTTCTCTATTTTTATTCATTCTGGCTGGTCAAATATTATCAGTATTAGTCCACAATAATCAAAATACTAGAAATCGGCCGCCCTGTTGATAGTAGATGCGAATAGAAACAGGATAGCATAGAAGAACACACATTATCATGTGTAATGTCCACCCATGAACCTTTTGCCCAAATTGTACAGTAGTCTTACAAGACCCTGTTTCATTTGTAAAATATATCAATGATGCTTAAATATTTGTTAGTGTAGATGCAAATTATTTCAGCTTCATGCCTTTTTGCATTGGTTGGGTTGAAAATTTTGACAAAATCACTCTATCTGGCATGGTTAAGAAGATAGAAGCAAATTCCTGTTTTTCTATTTTTGGCAAAAATTTGAAAATTCAAAATGGCCGCCATTTTTGGGAAAAGGAAATTTTTTTGAAAATTGCCAAGAGTACATTTTCTAGATACCCTATGGGTCGAAAATTTCAACGAAATAACTCTATTTGGCACGGTTAAGGCCAGTTTGTGTTTTTCCATTTTGGGCAAAAATTCGAAAATTCAAAATGGCTGCCATTTTTGGGGAGGGGAAAATTTTTTGAAAATTGCAAAGATTACATTCCTTAGATACCCCGTGGGTTGAAAATTTCGACGAAATCGCTCTATCTCGCATGGTTAAGGAGATAGAAGCAAATTTGTGTTTTGCCATTTTTGACAAAAATTTGAAAATTCAAAATGGCCGCCATTTTAGGGGACGGGGAATTTTTTTTTAAATTGCCAAGAATACAATGCTGAAATACCTGTGGGTCGAAAATTTTGACGAAATCGCTCTATCTCGCACGGTTAAGGAGATAGAAGCAAATTTGTGTTTTGCCATTTTTGGCAAAAATTCGAAAATTCAAAATGGCCGCCATTTTTGGGGAGGGGAAAATTTTTGGAAAATTGCAAAGATTGCATTCCTTAGATACCCTGTGGGTCGAAAATTTCGACGAAATCACTCTATCTCGCACGGTTAAGGAGATAGAAGCAAATTAGTGTTTTGCCATTTTTGGCAAAAATTCGAAAATTCAAAATGGCCGCCATTTTTGGGGAGGGGAAAATTTTTTAAAAATTACCAAGAGTACAATGCTCAGATACCCTGTGGGTCGAAAATTTTGACGAAATCACTCTATCTGGCACGGTTAAGGAGATAGAAGGAAATTTGTGTTTTGCCATTTTTGGCAAAAATTCGAAAATTCAAAATGGCCGCCATTTTGGGGGAGGGGAAAATTTTTGGAAAATTGCAAAGATTGCATTCCTTAGATACCCTGTGGGTCGAAAATTTCGACGAAATCGCTCTATCTCGCACGGTTAAGGAGATAGAAGGAAATTTGTGTTTTGCCATTTTTGGCAAAAATTCGAAAATTCAAAATGGCCGCCATTTTTGGGGAGGGGAAAATTTTTGGAAAATTGCAAAGATTACATTCCTTAGATACCCTGTGGGTCGAAAATTTCGACGAAATCGCTCTATCTCGCACGGTTAAGGAGATAGAAGCAAATTAGTGTTTTGCCATTTTTGGCAAAAATTCGAAAATTCAAAATGGCCGCCATTTTTGGGGAGGGGAAAATTTTTGGAAAAATTACCAAGAGCACAATGCTCAGATACCCTGTGGGTCGAAAATTTTGACGAAATCGCTCTATCTGGCACGGTTAAGGAGATAGAAGCAAATTGGTGTTTTGCCATTTTTGGCAAAAATTCGAAAATTCAAAATGGCCGCCATTTTTGGGGAGGGGAAAATTTTTGGAAAATTGCAAAGATTGCATTCCTTAGATACCCTGTGGGTCGAAAATTTCGACGAAATCGCTCTATCTCGCACGGTTAAGGAGATAGAAGCAAATTAGTGTTTTGCCATTTTTGGCAAAAATTCGAAAATTCAAAATGGCCGCCATTTTTGGGGAGGGGAAAATTTTTTAAAAATTACCAAGAGTACAATGCTCAGATACCCAGTGGGTCGAAAATTTTGACGAAATCGCTCTATCTGGCACGGTTAAGGAGATAGAAGCAAATTGGTGTTTTGCCATTTTTGGCAAAAATTCGAAAATTCAAAATGGCCGCCATTTTTGGGGAGGGGAAAATTTTTTGAAAATTGCAAAGATTGCATTCCTTAGATACCCTGTGGGTCGAAAATTTCGACGAAATCGCTCTATCTCGCACGGTTAAGGAGATAGAAGCAAATTTGTGTTTTGCCATTTTTGGCAAAAATTCGAAAATTCAAAATGGCCGCCATTTTTGGGGAGGGGAAAATTTTTGGAAAATTGCAAAGATTACATTCCTTAAATACCCTGTGGGTCGAAAATTTCGACGAAATCGCTCTATCTCGCACGGTTAAGGAGATAGAAGCAAATTAGTGTTTTGCCATTTTTGGCAAAAATTCGAAAATTCAAAATGGCCGCCATTTTTGGGGAGGGGAAAATTTTTGGAAAAATTACCAAGAGCACAATGCTCAGATACCCTGTGGGTCGAAAATTTTGACGAAATCGCTCTATCTGGCACGGTTAAGGAGATAGAAGCAAATTGGTGTTTTGCCATTTTTGGCAAAAATTCGAAAATTC
The DNA here is from genome assembly GCA_964017235.1 of Sabellastarte sp. h YS-2021. Lineage (NCBI taxonomy): Eukaryota > Metazoa > Annelida > Polychaeta > Sabellida > Sabellidae > Sabellastarte > Sabellastarte sp. h YS-2021. The sequence continues at coordinate 71,052,868 of OZ024933.1, forward strand.
AAAATGGCCGCCATTTTTGGGGAGGGGAAAATTTTTTGAAAATTGCAAAGATTGCATTCCTTAGATACCCTGTGGGTCGAAAATTTCGACGAAATCGCTCTATCTCGCACGGTTAAGGAGATAGAAGCAAATTAGTGTTTTGCCATTTTTGGCAAAAATTCGAAAATTCAAAATGGCCGCCATTTTTGGGGAGGGGAAAATTTTTTAAAAATTACCAAGAGTACAATGCTCAGATACCCAGTGGGTCGAAAATTTTGACGAAATCGCTCTATCTGGCACGGTTAAGGAGATAGAAGCAAATTGGTGTTTTGCCATTTTTGGAAAAATTCGAAAATTCAAAATGGCCGCCATTTTTGGGGAGGGGAAAATTTTTTGAAAATTGCAAAGATTGCATTCCTTAGATACCCTGTGGGTCGAAAATTTCGACGAAATCGCTCTATCTCGCACGGTTAAGGAGATAGAAGCAAATTTGTGTTTTGCCATTTTTGGCAAAAATTCGAAAATTCAAAATGGCCGCCATTTTTGGGGAGGGGAAAATTTTTTGAAAATTGCAAATATTACATTCCTTAGATACCCTGTGGGTCGAAAATTTCGACGAAATCGCTCTATCTCGCACGGTTAAGGAGATAGAAGCAAATTAGTGTTTTGCCATTTTTGGCAAAAATTCGAAAATTCAAAATGGCCGCCATTTTTGGGGAGGGGAAAATTTTGTTAAAATTACCAAGAGCACAATGCTCAGATACCCTGTGGGTCGAAAATTTTGACGAAATCGCTCTATCTGGCACGGTTATGGAGATAGAAGCAAATTTGTGTTTTGCCATTTTTGGCAAAAATTCGAAAATTCAAAATGGCCGCCATTTTTGGGGAGGGGAAAATTTTGTTAAAATTACCAAGAGCACAATGCTCAGATACCCTGTGGGTCGAAAATTTTGACGAAATCGCTCTATCTGGCACGGTTAAGGAGATAGAAGCAAATTTGTGTTTTGCCATTTTTGGCAAAAATTCGAAAATTCAAAATGGCCGCCATTTTTGGGGAGGGGAAAATTTTTTGAAAATTGCAAAGATTGCATTCCTTAGATACCCTGTGGGTCGAAAATTTCGACGAAATCACTCTATCTCGCACGGTTAAGGAGATAGAAGCAAATTAGTGTTTTGCCATTTTTGGCAAAAATTCGAAAATTCAAAATGGCCGCCATTTTTGGGGAGGGGAAAATTTTTTAAAAATTACCAAGAGTACAATGCTCAGATACCCTGTGGGTCGAAAATTTTGACGAAATCACTCTATCTGGCACGGTTAAGGAGATAGAAGGAAATTTGTGTTTTGCCATTTTTGGCAAAAATTCGAAAATTCAAAATGGCCGCCATTTTGGGGGAGGGGAAAATTTTTGGAAAATTGCAAAGATTGCATTCCTTAGATACCCTGTGGGTCGAAAATTTCGACGAAATCGCTCTATCTCGCACGGTTAAGGAGATAGAAGGAAATTTGTGTTTTGCCATTTTTGGCAAAAATTCGAAAATTCAAAATGGCCGCCATTTTTGGGGAGGGGAAAATTTTTGGAAAATTGCAAAGATTACATTCCTTAGATACCCTGTGGGTCGAAAATTTCGACGAAATCGCTCTATCTCGCACGGTTAAGGAGATAGAAGCAAATTAGTGTTTTGCCATTTTTGGCAAAAATTCGAAAATTCAAAATGGCCGCCATTTTTGGGGAGGGGAAAATTTTTGGAAAAATTACCAAGAGCACAATGCTCAGATACCCTGTGGGTCGAAAATTTTGACGAAATCGCTCTATCTGGCACGGTTAAGGAGATAGAAGCAAATTGGTGTTTTGCCATTTTTGGCAAAAATTCGAAAATTCAAAATGGCCGCCATTTTTGGGGAGGGGAAAATTTTTTGAAAATTGCAAAGATTGCATTCCTTAGATACCCTGTGGGTCGAAAATTTCGACGAAATCGCTCTATCTCGCACGGTTAAGGAGATAGAAGCAAATTTGTGTTTTGCCATTTTTGGCAAAAATTCGAAAATTCAAAATGGCCGCCATTTTTGGGGAGGGGAAAATTTTTTGAAAATTGCAAATATTACATTCCTTAGATACCCTGTGGGTCGAAAATTTCGACGAAATCGCTCTATCTCGCACGGTTAAGGAGATAGAAGCAAATTAGTGTTTTGCCATTTTTGGCAAAAATTCGAAAATTCAAAATGGCCGCCATTTTTGGGGAGGGGAAAATTTTTTGAAAATTGCAAAGATTGCATTCCTTAGATACCCTGTGGGTCGAAAATTTCGACGAAATCGCTCTATCTCGCACGGTTAAGGAGATAGAAGCAAATTTGTGTTTTGCCATTTTTGGCGAAAATTCAAAATGGCCGCCATTTTTGGGGAGGGGAAAATTTTTGGAAAATTGCAAAGATTGCATTCCTTAGATACCCTGTGGGTCGAAAATTTCGACGAAATCACTCTATCTCGCACGGTTAAGGAGATAGAAGCAAATTAGTGTTTTGCCATTTTTGGCAAAAATTCGAAAATTCAAAATGGCCGCCATTTTTGGGGAGGGGAAAATTTTTTAAAAATTACCAAGAGTACAATGCTCAGATACCCAGTGGGTCGAAAATTTTGACGAAATCGCTCTATCTGGCACGGTTAAGGAGATAGAAGCAAATTTGTGTTTTGCCATTTTTGGCGAAAATTCAAAATGGCCGCCATTTTTGGGGAGGGGAAAATTTTTGGAAAATTGCAAAGATTGCATTCCTTAGATACCCTGTGGGTCGAAAATTTCGACGAAATCACTCTATCTCGCACGGTTAAGGAGATAGAAGCAAATTAGTGTTTTGCCATTTTTGGCAAAAATTCGAAAATTCAAAATGGCCGCCATTTTTGGGGAGGGGAAAATTTTTGGAAAATTGTAGATTGCATTCCTTAAATACCCTGTGGGTCGAAAATTTCGACGAAATCGCTCTATCTCACACGGTTAAGGAGATAGAAGCAAATTTGTGTTTTGCCATTTTTGGCAAAAATTCGAAAATTCAAAATGGCCGCCATTTTTGGGGAGGGGAAAATTTTTTGAAAATTGCAAATATTACATTCCTTAGATACCCTGTGGGTCGAAAATTTCGACGAAATCGCTCTATCTCTTACGGTTTCTGAGATATTAGCAAATTACTCAAAAGTAGTACTGAAAATACACAATGAAGTACCTAAATGGCTATTACTCATGTACTGACAAAGCTATCAGTCCCAAATGCAATACCAAGCGAGCTATGGACATAACAATCTTGTATTCAAAATTGTAGTAAAATATCTTTAATTATTTTGGCTTAAATGCACGGAAACCAATGGGTACTGAAAATAGCTGTACTTAAGTATTACTCAGTAAGCAAAAGAGGTACAACAGCCAAAAGCAATCCCAAGCAAGCTACTGACCCAATAAGCCTGCATACCAAATTTGGTGACAATAGCTCTAATACTTTTCCTTTAAATGAGCGGAAACCATGCGTGACGCCGGACATCGGACGCCGGACGCCGGACGCCGGACATCGGACATCGGACGGCGAAAAAAGCAAAAATAATATATCCACCCCCCAGGGGGGTGGACATAATAAAGGGTATAAAAAAGAAACACAGAGTACAGGCTCACATAGTTTACTGATGACTCCACATTATTAATGGATGGTTCCAGAGAATCCTTGCATGCAGCTTTGAACATGCTTGACATATTTGGCTCCATGTCTGGATTGAAGATGAATACTTTGAAAACTAAGGTGATATGGATTTGAAGCAAGAGATTTATCAAAGATAAATTAAAAGTAAACACAACACTCAATGTTGATTCTAGGAATTTCAAAAAGTGGGGGCGATCCCCCACCACTGCACAAAATGTGGGGCAGCGGTTAAAATATTCTGGGGCATGACCTTATGATAGTTTAAACTAATGGAAAATACTTTTCAGTTTATTTAGACATTTTCAGCAGTGGACTTCTGTTAATTAGTGATCATTACATCGATTATCGGTCATTTTATGCCAGTGAACAGTCATTTAGTTTACATACAGAAGCATTGTCCTTGACCTCTATTGTATTGAAAAACTAGGTGGGCATACACTGGTAGGCTGGCATTGACTGGTAGAATGCCACTATATACAGCTATGTACAAAAGTAAATGTCAGTTGATTGCCTTGCCCAATAAAAATAAACTTCAAGCCTAGTGATAGAATTAAAAACTAGACCTATGCATTGGAGAACTGATGCAAATCTGTATCCACCAGAAAGACAACTCACCAAAGCCAGTGAACCATCATTTGACCTTGAAGGAGGGGCCAAAGGTCAAATCTGATATCAGAAGATTCCCAGCCCACAATATCCTGCAAGTTGGTTTCACATTTCAAACCTCTATGATCAATAATAAATGAGTTATAACCCTTTCAAGTTTGGCTGTCCTCATTTGACCTTGAAGGAGGGGCTCAAGGTCAAATCTGATCACATCAGAAGATTCCCAGCCCATGATTTCCTACAAGGTGGTTTCATATTGCAAACCTCTAAGACCAATAATAAGCAAGTTATAAGCACTTTTAAGTTTGGCTATCCTTGTATGACCTTGAAGGAGGGGTCCAATGTCAAGTCTGACCACATCAAAAGATTCCCAGCCCATGATTTCCTATAAGTTGGTTTACCATCCCAAACCTCTTGGACCAATAATAAGCGAGTTATAAGCACTTTTAAGTGTAGCTATCCTCATATGACCTTGAAGGAGGGGTCCAAGGTCAAATCTGACCACATCAAAAGATTCCCAGCCCATGATTTCCTATAAGTTGCTTTACCATCCCAAACCTCTAGGACCAATAATAAGCGAGTTATAAGCACTGTTAAGTTTGGCTATCCTCGTTTGACCTTGCAGAAGGGACCCAAGGTCAAATCTGACCACACCAGAAGATTCCCAGCCCATGATTTCCTATGTGTTGTTTTACCATCCCAAATCTCTAGGACCAACTAGAGATTACGTCTCGACGCAGTGTATCCCCGGACGGGACATAGTTAAGGCATGAATATGTCGGTCTTGAGCCTGTTTCCTGGAGCACCAGGTCAGGATTCTCCATAGTACCAGATTACTCCCAAAAGCTCATCACTAATTCTTTCACTTATATCTGTCTTTAAAAATTACATTTCATGGATCCAGAAGATCCATATAGTGATCCGGATCACTTCCAAAATTCAATCATTTCATCTTTTTTAGACACATTCTAAAAATTTCATGAAAATCCGTCCATAAGTTTTTTAGTTATCTTGTGCACAAACACATCTGGCAGCCTGGATCCACATGATCCAGACAGTGATCCAGATTACTCCCAAAAACTAATCACTTGTTCTTTGTCCCATTTAAGACATTTCCTGAAAATTTCATAAAAATCCATCCATGACTTTTTGAGCTATTTGTCTTTAAAAATTACATTTCTTGGATCCAGAAGATCCAGATAGTGGTCCAGATCACTCGCAAAATTGAATCATTTCTTCCTTTTACCACTTTTACCATTTGTAACATATCCTAAAAATATCAAAGTCCATCACAAGATTATGTGGCAGCCTAGATCCAGATGATCCAGATCACTCCAAAAATTTAATCACTTGTTCCTTGTACCATTTAGGCCATTTGCTGAAAACTGTCATCACAATCCGTCCATAACTTTTTGAGGTATCTGTCTTTAAAAATTACATTTCATGGATCCAAAAGATCCATATAGTGATCCGGATCACTTCCAAAATTCAACCATTTCATCCTTTTACCTTTTCAGACATATCCTGAAAATTTCATCAAAATCCATCCATAAGTTTTTGAGCTATATTGTACACAAACACATCTGGCAGCCTGGATCAGGATGATCCAGACAGTGATCCAGATCACTCCCAAAATCTAATCACTTGTTCATGCACCCATAAGTTTTTGAGTTATCTGTCTTTAAAAATTAAATTTCATGGATCCAGAAGATCCAGACAGTGATCCGGATCAGTCCCAAAATTTAATCATATCTTCCTTTTACCATTTTGGACATATCCTGAAAATTTTATCACAATCCATCTGTCAGTTTTTGAGTTATCTTGTTCACAAACAAACAAACAGAGAGCCAAAAATGACCCTCGGTCAGGTACTTCGGCGGTCAGTGGATGACCTTAAATGAAGATCTGTAACCGGTAAGCCTGGATGCTGGTACTCCATCATGTACTCAACCTCCAAAGCCATTTTCAATAGTTTCCACGCAATATAGTCAGCATTAAGTGTGAAAATATCTCCAAATTTGCCAAAAATGACCCTTGGTCAGGTAATTTGGCGGTCAGTGGATGACCTTAACTGAAGATCTGTAACCAGTAAGCCTGGATGGTAGAAGTCTATCATGTACTCAACCTCCAAAGCCATTTTCAATAGTTTCCATGCAATATAGTCAGCATTAAGTGTGAAAATATCTCCAAAAAGGCCAAAAATGACCCTCGGTCAGGTACTTTGGCGGTCAGTGGATGACCTTCAATGAAGAGCTTCAAGGTCAAATTTCTGCATGCTTACAGAGGACATATAATTATATGTATTATATATACCAGCCATAGGATGATCTAACTTTCTGTATAGGAGAACTGGGCCAAAAAGTGAAAAAATGGCCAAAATCTGACCTTTAAGAGGCCACCAGTGACCTTGAGATTGAAGGTCAAGGTCACAAAACAATAGCGTTCGTGGCATTGTCCATATATACCCACATACCAAATTTGAAAGTTCTAACTAAAATATTTTTTAAGTTATCGCGTCCAAAAGGAAATCTCTGCGGCGGCGGCGTGACCGTACTGAATGCTAAGTATCCCCAACTTTCATCCGGGGATACAATAATAAGCGAGTTATAAGCACTTTGAAGTTTGGCTATCCTTGTTTGACCTTGAAGGAGGGATCCAAGGTCAAATCTAACCACACCAGAAGATTCGCAGCACATGATTTCCTATAGGTTGGTTTACCATCCCAAACCTCTAACCCCAATAATAAGCGAGTAATAAGCACTTTTAAGTTTAGTTATGCTTGTTTGACCTTGAAGGAGGGGTCCAAGGTCAAATCTGACCACATCAAAAGATTCACAGCACATGATTTCCTATAGGTTGGTTTCACATTGCAAACCTCTAGGACCAATAATAAGGGAGATATGACCACTTTTAAAGTCCACTATGTGGGTTACTTTGGCACTCCGTGAACGACCTCGATATTGAAAATGATTATTTACATCAAAGTGACTCCTGTCACGGCATCGTGGTTTTTAGTTTTCGTCTGAAGTCACGGCATCACAAATTCAGTCATTATACCACCAATTCGAACGAATATGTTGGAAAACCCCACAGAATACCGTGACGTCATGAATATTAATAAGTAGTCCACAAATTCTTCAAGTAAAATATTGTTAAAAAATCCCATGGAATCGTCAAATATTTTCTACGCATATATAAGTATTCATGTGCTCTGTAGTCCATCTAGTATTTGATCTTAAAGCTGTAAATATTGTTAAGAAAGCACTATAAAAATTTGTGACCTCATTAATATTAATGAGTTGCTCCTGAATTTTGATCTTCAAGTAAAATAATTTCTACACATTGTTTGGGAAATGCCACAGATACGTAGGGTCAGCATTGACCTGTTGTGGTAACAATCCAGTCTACTGTCAGTTTCTTTTTTCTTGCCACCATTTTTCATATAACCATCCACTTTAAGCTTAATTTGGATCAAGTGAAGAGAGGGGCACATTCAGTCAAAACGCCGTTGAAGGGGAGATCTTCCGTCGGTTTGCCGAGCTGCGCCTCTATCTTCACTTGTCTCCTTAATTTTATGTTTTTGAGTATAATATATCTAAATACTGTCTGTAGCACATAATATAATGGAGTTCTTTTACTTATGTAAACGATCAAGAAACCACATCATCAACATGCATTATTCGAAGCACGTTTCGACGGAAACATCAAAACCTCGACAAACTCTCGATCCATGCAGTGTTTTGAGTTTGTAGATGTCTTGTTTTTTTGCTTCATACATTTCCGCATCACCTAATTGTGTACTACACGTTCTCATATAATTTGGCCATCACAGACTCCAAGAAAACCCGCGTTCGTAGGCAAATTAATGCGTGATTCCATGGAAAACGCATCCTAGAAGCAACTCTAAACACTTGAGTGGGGTACCACAGAGTTTGTTAGGATTAGAGTTCAATGTAGATCTTGATAAAATGGTGCAGAAAAATTACTTGAATGCAAATTGCGCAAAGTTAATATGAAACAATTGGAAAATAACGTCACTTGACACCCTTTGGCAAAGTAACAGTTGTTAAAACTTTTCTCTAAATTTAATCACCTTTTTATTACATTGTCAAATCTTTCACCAGCAATGCTAAAATCTAATTCTGATATTTTGTATAAATTTATTTGGAATGATAAACCAGACAAGGTAAATAGATAACAGATTTGTAAGGACTATTTGGATGGAGGATTTAAAATGCTTGACCTTGAAAAATTTATAATATCACTGAAATTAACTTGGATTAGACATCTAATAAGAGATTCAGATTCACCATGGGCATATCTGGCCAACCATCAGTTAAATCTTTCAAGTAAACTATTTACCTATGGGCCAGCATGGTGTGAAAAACCAAAGATTGACAACCCTTATTGGAAAGATGTGTTCACTTCTTCACTTCACTTATATCACAAGATTGTCCAATAGAAAGTGGACAGGATATCTTACATAGCCCTTTGTAGTATAATAAAAAAAATAGTCAGGACCCTTTATTCTATCCAGTATGGCATCAAAAAGGTATAACATTTGTAATTGACTTAATCAGTGCAAACGTGACTTTTCATTCAATGATGGAATTGAAAGTTGTATAATCTTCCTCATGTTAATGTTGTACAATACTATAGAATTACTTACTCAAGCACTCTTGAACAAACTTAAACCTGATTTGAACCATTAAAAAGAAATGGGGCCTTTCTTACCAGCACACTTAAAGATTTTCTTCAAAAGTCAAAAAGGGACCACTGAGATTTATAAGTAACTAGAAATAGGACGCCCTGTTGATTGTAGCTGCGATATGCGAATAGAAACAGGATAGCATAGAAGAACACACATTATCATGTGTAATGTCCACCCCATGAACCTTTTGCCAAAATTGTACAGTAGTATTACAAGACCCCGTTTCATATGTAAAATATATGGATGCTTAAATATTTATTAGTATACAGTGGCGAAAATTGAATTTTTCAATTTCACATAGAATACTCTGCTACAACCCTACGGGTCAAAAATTCTGTCGAAATCGCTCTATCTCTTACGGTTTCCGAGATATTAACATTTTTTGTTTTTCCGCAAAAATTCAAGATGGCCGCCAAAAGTGGCGAAAATTGAAATTTTTCAGTTTTGTATAGAATACTTTCCTACTACCCTATGGGTCAAAAATTCTGTCCAAATCGCCCTATCTCTTACGGTTTCTGAGATATTAAAATTTTTTCGTTTTTCGCAAAAATTCAAGATGGCCGCCAAAAGTGGCGAAAACTGAAATTTTTCAATTTTGAATAGAATACTTTGCTACTACCCTATGGGTCAAAAATTCTGTCGAAATCGCTCTATCTCTTACGGTTTCTGAGATATTAGTATTTTTTGTTTTTCGCAAAAATTTAAGATGGCCGCCAAAAGTGGCGAAAATTGAATTTTTTCAATTTCACATAGAATACTCTGCTACAACCCTACGGGTCAAAAATTCTGTCAAAATCGCTCTGTCTCTTACGGTTTCCAAATATTAACATATTTTGTTTTTCCGCAAAAATTCAAGATGGCCGCCAAAAGTGGCAAAAATTGAATTTTTTCAATTTCACATAGAATACTCTGCTACAACCCTACGGGTCAAAAATTCTGTCAAAATCGCTCTGTCTCTTACGGTTTCCAAATATTAACATATTTTGTTTTTTCCGCAAAAATTCAAGATGGCCGCCAAAAGTGGCAAAAATTGAAATTTTTCAATTGCACATAGAATACTCTACCACTACCATGCGAGTCAAAATTTCTGTCAAAATGGCTCTATCTCTTACGGTTTCCGAGATATTAACATTTTTTGTTTTTCCGCAAAAATTCAAGATGGCCGCCAAAAGTGGCGAAAATTGAAATTTTCCAATTTTGTATAGAATACTTTCCTACTATCCTACGGGTCAAAAACTCTGTCCAAATCGCTCTATCTCTTACGGTTTCTGAGATATTAAGATTTTTTCACTTTTCGCAAAAATTCAAGATGGCCGCCAAAAGTGGCGAAAATTGAAACTTTTCAATTTTGTATAGAATACTTTCCTACTACCCTATGGGTCAAAAATTCTGTCGAAATCGCTCTATCTCTTACGGTTTCTGAGATATTAAGATTTTTTCGTTTTTCGCAAAAATTCAAGATGGCCGCCAAAAGTGGCGAAAATTGAAATTTTTAAATTTTGTACAGAATACTTTTCTACTACCCTGTGAGTAAAAAATTCTGTCCAAATCGCTTTATCTCTTACGGTTTCCGAGATATTAAGATTTTTTCGTTTTTCGCAAAAATTCAAGATGGCCGCCAAAAGTGGCGAAAATTGAAAATTTTCAATTTTGTACAGAATACTCTTCTACTACCCTGTGAGTCAAAAATTGTGTTGAAATCGCTCTATCTCTTACGGTTTCCGAGATATTAAGATTCTTTCATTTTTCGCAAAAAATTAAGATGGCTGCCAAAAGTGGCGAAAATTGAAATTTTTTAAAATTTTGTATAGAATACTTTTCTACTACCCTGTGGGTCAAAAATTCTGTCGAAATCGCTCTATCTCTTACGGTTTCTGAGATATTAGCAAATTACTCAAAAGTAGTACTGAAAATACACAATGAAGTACCTAAATGGCTATTAAAATTCTGTCGAAATCGCTCTGTCTCTGACGGTTTCCAAGATACTAACAGTTTTTGTTTTTCCGCAAAAATTCAAGATGGCCGCCAAAAGTGGCGAAAATTGAAATTTTTCAATTGCACATAGAATACTCTACCACTACCATGCGAGACAAAATTTCTGTCAAAATGGCTCTATCTCTTACGGTTTCCGAGATATTAACATTTTTTGTTTTTCCGCAAAAATTCAAGATGGCCGCCAAAAGTGGTGAAAATTGAAATTTTTCAATTTTGTATAGAATACTTTCCTACTACCCTACGGGTCAAAAATTCTGTCCAAATCGCTCTATCTCTTACGGTTTCTGAGATATTAAGATTTTTTCGCTTTTCGCAAAAATTCAAGATGGCCGCCAAAAGTGGCGAAAATTGAAACTTTTCAATTTTGTATAGAATACTTTCCTACTACCCTATGGGTCAAAAATTCTGTCCAAATCGCTCCATCTCTTACGGTTTCTGAGATATTAAGATTTTTTCCTTTTTCGCAAAAATTCAAGATGGCTGCCAAAAGTGGCGAAAATCGAAATTTTTTAATTTTGTACAGAATACTTTTCTACTACCCTGTGAGTCAAAAATTCTGTCCAAATCGCTTTATCTCTTACGGTTTCCGAGATATTAAGATTTTTTCGTTTTTTGCAAAAATTCAAGATGGCCGCCAAAAGTGGCGAAAATTGAAAATTTTCAATTTTGTACAGAATACTCTTCTACTTCCCTGTGAGTCAAAAATTGTGTCGAAATCGCTCTATCTCTTACGGTTTCCGAGATATTAAGATTCTTTCATTTTTCGCAAAAAATTAAGATGGCCACCAAAAGTGGCGAAAATTGAATTTTTTAAAAATTTTGTATAGAATACTTTTCTACTACCCTGTGGGTCAAAAATTCTGTCGAAATCGCTCTATCTCTTACGGTTTCTGAGATATTAGCAAATTACTCAAAAGTAGTACTGAAAATACACAATGAAGTACCTAAATGGCTATTACTCATGTACTGACAAAGCTATCAGTCCCAAATGCAATACCAAGCGAGCTATGGACATAACAATCTTGTATTCAAAATTGTAGTAAAATATCTTTAATTATTTTGGCTTAAATGCACGGAAACCAATGGGTACTGAAAATAGCTGTACTTAAGTATTACTCAGTAAGCAAAAGAGGTACAACAGCCAAAAGCAATCAAGCAAGCTACTGACCCAATAAGCCAATAAGCCTGCATACCAAATTTGGTGACAATAGCTCTAATACTTCTCCTTTAAATGAGTGGAAACCATGCGTGACGCCATCGGACGCCGGACATCGGACGGCAGAAAAAGCAAAAATAATATATCCACCCAGGGGGGTGGACATAATGACTAAGTCTTCAGTCTAACCAAAAATGAAGGTAAAATGGTGCCAAGAAATGAATGAATAGAAAATTTTGTTTGGAGAAAAATTTTCAGAGTCTCTTTTACATTCTCTTGTGATGCCTCACTTACATGGTTTCAATATAGACTTTTGTATAGAATAATTGGGGTTAGAAAATATTTAGCAACAATAGGCAAAGATGATTCTAGTGTTTGTAGACTGTGTACCATGATGAAGAAACTAGTGATCATTTATTCTTTCATTGTAACCATTCGAAGCAACTATGGGGTTCAATTTCTACCTGGATAAAAATGAAAATAGGCGTTTTAATTAATTTCAAGATACAAGACATCATTTTTGGGTATTTACAAAAAGATGTCAACTATGAACTAGATTGGGCCAACTCGGCGCCAACATATCCCCAGACAGGTCATCACTCACGCCACAGGTTTTGATCGGGAATTTTTTAAAACATAATTACCCATTATTATATGAACTTCAGCACATCAATCTACTCTGTTTATATCTTCCAAGGAAGATGGTGTATCCCCAGACGCCGAATACATAACTCAAATTATATTTTCAATCTTCCTGCAATGATAACTCTAAACCTATTTTCAAAGTATTTAAATGATTGATGATTGAATGTCCATTGTAAAATAATAATCCCAAAAGAGCATATCTGTTTCTATATTTGTTGACAAATAAAATATTATTTTTAACTCAACTCATCATACTTTTCAATCTTCCTTCAAAGTATTTAAATGATTGATGATTCAATGTCCATTCTAAAATTCATAATCCCAAAAGCGCATATCTGTTTCTATATTTGTTCACAAATAAAATATTATTTAAAAAAAAATTATTTATATTATTATTTTATTATATTATTTTTAGAATTTGCAAATTGTTTTCAGTTATTCATTTCCTCTATACCTATATATGTGGTCCATAAATATGCAACCTAAATATGTGACACAATCTCAGTTCTGACTCCCCTTTGTGTTATATGTAATGAAGCCCACCACCTCCCACCCCCACCCCTCTCCCCTTCTCCACACCTCTCTCACTATTACACAAGATCTGCAACCCCATTGAGTTCTTTGTTTCTCATCTGATATCATTAAATACCTTTGTTTATTTAGTGTCACTCAATATAGCTGGAGGTCCCAGAGGTGGGTGGGGGGAATCCGGGTGGGGGATGCATAAATGGTAAACAAACAATCTATATAAAAGGGGTACTCAAATACAAAAAGAATTGAGAATTTTAAGTATGTGATTATCAACTGAAATGAGTTCATAACTGTAGGAGCTGTGTCAAAATTAACTGAGGCAAGTTGAATAAAACTGGGCTAGTTGAGGGTTAAAAATCCCTTACTTTTACTACATAAGGATATAATTTCATTAATATTGGGACTTAAAGCTCACTTAAAGTGTCCATTTTGTCTACTTGAATATGTTTAACCAGTTTCATTTTAAAAAGTTAAAAACTCAGCAAGCAGAGGTATAACACACAAAAATAAGTTCTTAAAAGACTAAGATAGCCATAACATTATTAATATTCAAAATTTAAATAGACAGGCATTTCCTTTTAAAAATTCAAAGATTTCAGCTCTATAACCCACATAGTTTGACAGTTACTGGGCTTTAAAGTGGCATAATGTCCATAAATTGGGTTTCTGTGGGCATTTTACAATTGTTAAAGAGACCTTAGCAATTAAACAACAGATCTGAAACTTTTTGGGGGACATACATAAGAAACAAAAATTATATATAATACAGTTTAAGACTTGTCACACTAAGCATTTCCAAATAACAGGGCAAAATACGGAAAAAATGTCCAAAAAGGCACTTGGGCGAGTGTCTATGGCCCTCATACACAGGTTACATGTCTACTAAAAACCTTGATTTTCGGCATATGTAAAAAGGACATAATAATGCATTCCCAGATGGGATTTCAGCTCCATCAATCACATAGTTTAACAGTCACAGGGCTTAAAGGTGGTTAAAAAGTCCAAATATTGGGTCTCTGTGGGCCTTTTAGAGATCTCGATGTGGCTTTCAAATTAAAGCTTCAGACTTAAAATTTGTTACATACTAAGATTACACATAGAATATGTATCTAATAAAGTTTGAAACTTCTCAGACATACCATTTCCAAGTTACAGAGCAAAATATGTGAAAAATGTCTTAAAAGGGTCACTCAGGTGGGTGTTTAAGGTCCTCATACACAGGTTAAATGTCTACTTGAAGCCTTGATTTTTGGCACATGTAAAAAGAACATAATAATGTATTCCCAGATGAGATTTCAGCTCTATCAGTCACATAGTTTAACAGTCACAGGCCTTAAAATTGGCAAAAAGTCCAAATACTGGGTCTTTATGGGGCCTTCTAGAGACCTAAATGTGGCCTTCAAATTAAAGCCTCAGACTTAAAATTTGTCACATACTAAGATTACACATAGAATATGCATCTAATACAGTTTGAAACTTCTTAGACTTACCATTTCCAAGTTACAGGGCAAAATATGTGAAAAATGTCTAAAAATGGTCACTCGGGTGGGGATTTATGGTCCTCATACACAGGTTAAATGTCTTCTTAAAGCCTTAATTTTTGGCACATATATAAATAACATACTAATATCTTCCCAGATAGGATTTGAGCTCTATCAGTCACATAGTTTGACAGTCACAGGACTTAAAAGTAGCAAAAAGTCCAAATATTGGGTCTTTGGGAGCCTTTTAGAGACCTCAATTTGACCTTCAAAATTAAAGCTTCAGACTTAAAATCTGTTACATACTAAGATTACACACAGAATATATATCTAATACAGTTTGAAACTTCTCCGACTTACCATTTCCAAGTTACAGGGAAAAAGATGTGAAAAATGTCTTATAAGGGTCACTCGGGTGGGTGTTTATGGTCCTGATACACAGGTTAACTGTCTATTAAAGGCCTAAATGTTGGGGCACATATAAGAAAACACATAGATATATTCCCAGATGATATTTAACTTAGATGAGAGACATAGTTTGAAAGCTACAGTGCTTGAAAGTGGCAAAAAGTGCATAAATTGGGTCTCTGTGGGCACTTTTGAGACCTTAAGTCGACCCCTTTGGGTAAACCTACAGCCCTAAAATTTTCTACAGACAAGGATTACATATCAAAGTTATACCTAGCGCAGTTTGAGACTCATCAGAATTACCACTTCCAAATTATAGGGCAAAATATGTGAAAAGTATAGCAAAAACTCCCCAAGTGGGGGTATTTATGGGCCTCAAACACAATTTTCTCCTCAACTTAAAGTCGTGATTTTCAGCACATGTACTAAGAACATATTAATGTGTTGTCAGGTAAAATTTCAGCCAGCTGAGCATCATAGTTTGTGACCTACAGGGCTCTAAGTGGCCAAAAGTCCAATTTCTGACCTTAAGGTGGCCATAAGTTCTTTTTTACTGGGAGTTTAAGGTCACCTTAAAATAGGGATCTTCCTTTGGGCACCCTTAACATGTGTACCAAGTTTGAAAAAAAAATATTAATTTGTTTTTGAGTTATCGCGTCCACAAGGAAATTTCTACGGCGGCGCGACGGACCTGAATCCAATATATCCCCGACTTTCGTCTGGGGATATAATTAATTTCAAGATACAAGACATCATTTTTGGGTATTTACAAAAGGATGTCAACTATGACCTAATTAATTTGCTGATCATGTGTACAAAGAAGTATATCTTTCAATGTGCTGCTAATTATAATAAGATAACTATTTATGTTTTTCAAAAAAAAATTTAAAAGTAGTTTTTATGAACATTCAACACTGTTAAAATTAAAGAATACAAAATGAAAAACAAATTCATAAATGGACTACATGGGAGCCACTATTTAAGGATGTATAAATTTGAACAAGGCAATAATGTAACATTGTGGTTTACATCATGTTTTACTAAAGTAAATTGATTTATGAATTAAGTTTAACTTACTACATGGTAGAATGAAAAATACACCTTCACTTTCATGTATATTGAGATTATTGTATTGAATTGGAGAATGAAAAAAATAATTACATAAATATATATATACAATGTATATGAAAAAAAATGTCCAGGTTACCCTAGCTGCATGCCTTTCCAATAAGTCACTTGGATATTTTGTGTATTGCTTGTACGCTGACACTTTATCAGGAGACCGGACAAATGAGCAGCAAGTTATCATCCCTTCGAAAATTAACACACCCGACATCAGAACAGGGGGGTTCAAAAGATCAAGCCTTCAACCAACCATGGAATGAGCAAAACAAACTCACCAACAGTTGAAATGGAGAAATAAAGAATGTGTTTGTGTAGGTGGGTAGTCATCTGGGTAGAGCTGAGTAGTATTACTAGATTTCAGGCTATTTAAACATTTAATACTGTTACATGCTGTATCAACGTGAATACTGACGATACAGTGAAGTAGGTTGAATGCGAACTTCAGCTAGTGCAAGTAGGTTAAGGGACGGTGTTGAGATGATGTCAGTAATACAATGAACTTGAAACAACCTTGAACTCAAAATCTATAAGATTTATATATGGAATGTACATGGACATCCATGCATTTATCGCATTTACACAATTTGTTTGAAATGCCAAGCCTCTGTAACAAAGGAGATGTACAGGGTTTCAGTATAAGCTTCTCACCTTGAAAGAGATTTCAAAGTTGCAAGCTGACCCTGTCCAATGATCTGCAGCCCTTACTCCCTCTAAAATTTATCATACAGATTAATGTGTTGTGTAACTTGGCCCCAATATATAGAAAAATTCAACAGACAATATTTGAATGAAAACATTTTTTTCTCACATATTTTATTACAAAATTTTCTATTCAAAATTATAAAATAAGGTCTCATAAACAGCAACAACAAAAAAACAACTTTTACCTAAATACACACATTTTTTATAATAAAAAAGAAAATCCATTGTACTCCAAATACAATACATACAACTGTACTAATGAACACAAAAAGCTTGAAAGTATGAGAAAATATATTGTACGTTAAAGCCTGCAACACAAAAAAATCACAATCTCAAATAGCCTTTATATTCCTGATGACTTTGGAATTTTTTATTTTTTAACAAATTATTCTTGTTGTTTATAATAAATTATAATAATCAATACTCCTACACTGGAACATTAATGTGATATTGACATACAATATAGACAATATTTCAAATATTAAACCATTATAATAATGCCATGACAAGTTGTGTGAGGTGACAAGTTTTTCATTTTCAAAGCTCTTTTGATCCTGCTACAGATGCACAACAGCCACTAAAAGTGTTTTTTATGAATGATGGTGGGTGGATTGGACTACTGCATCTTTGTAAAGCATAATTTACATCTAAAAGTACGACGCTTCAACTGAAATCTACAAAAACGATGCTGACTGCTGGTGTCCAGCAGAAATACTGAAATATCACTTAATGTTAAGTGTGAACTACCTGATGATGAATGTGTGGTGTCACAAAGTTTTAACATTTGCTTTGATTCTTCAACATAAATGTGAAAAAGGATAAACAACCTAGCAACTTAGATATCACAGCTGTTTTGATTAATTCAAATAGAAAAAAATATACGCATTAATTTATAATACACGCAAGTATTGCATAAAATCCTGGATGTGACAATTACACAAGGTAACTACAAAACAAACAACATTTTGTTTTTTTGGACAGAAGGGGATTTAGTACACAACAGTGACAATATTAGGTGAATGACTCTTCTGACATTGAGATCTTTCTTGAGTTGACTTGCATCTGTTCTGTCAGATTTAGTTACAGTAGTAAAGCTGACACTGCAATGCAGAAGCCACTGAAAACTTGCTATGGTTAACTACCAAAGTATAAGTTGGCAACAATTGTACATTAAATTTTGTAATTTTACCTTCAGGTAACTCTTACAAAACATGATTATGGAAACCTTAATGTAGAAGTTTGAACAAATACTATAAAAATAAAGAAAGCAGTTATTAAGCAAAAGATTTATCGAGCTTATTGGACTAGGTTTATATACCAATGGTAGCAGAAGTAACAGTAAATGACAGTCATGTACACTTGAACTTTTGAAAACTGTTATCACTTAGTAAAATTAATGCCTGTAAAGAATGTACAGTTGAAACATTATTGACAGTAAGATTTGTAGTACCTTCCCGAAAAAGTTTAATGCAAAAAGCTTGGGAAATGCTTCATCTTTCAAAACTTTAAAATAATATCAAAGATTCACATATAAACTTATGAATGAGACTTTTTATGAAGTCAAAAACATAAAAAAAAAAAAAAAATAAAACATGTTGAACAATAAAGACACCAGGCATGTCTGCAACAATAATCAAAACAAACATAATTGTACACTTGAACAGAGCAAGAAGACCAACCAATATTTGCATAAACCAGTAACTTTAAAGTTAGTTACTGCTCTTACTGAAGTTAAATTCATGGGCTTTCCTCAAGTCCCTACCACACTGAAAATGCTGACTATAGTTTACAACAGCAACTAAACTGGTGTCAATGCATGTATGATCCAAAAACAAGTGTCTGCAGCTCTAAGAAACCACATTAATCTGAGCAAACAATACAGCAATAGTGTCTTTCAGTTTTTGCTATTTTTTCCTTTTCCGTTTTTGCTGAAAGTGGTTACAAGTTACAACATAATATTTTCTGCCAAACACAGCTACACATTGTGGAGTTCTGTATGATGTTATACATTGCCCCTCCTGTTTCCTACTGCATTTCTACTGTGATGTATCTTTGTATTAAAATAATAATATGAATGTAGTCTGCAGACCTAACTGCAGACCAGTGTTGAAGACGGTAAACTGGAAACCTATTTGCCAACCGAAAGACAGTGATCCGGTTACATTTCGCTTTTCTTCAAACCAAAACCGGTTTCATCTAGTATAGGGATCGAGACCCATGTTGAGGATCGATATCGAATGAAAATTTAGGGTTATGGATCGATCGATATTTCAATATCAGGACCGTTAACATAAGCCGTGGGCGATAATACAGGTTCTTTGAAAACGTGCACATATAAATTCACGAAAATATCAAAAGATACTACTTATGCATCAAAAATATATTTCTGCAATATAAAATTAAATAAAATGAACAAAACGTACATTAAACAAGAGTATTCTTGCTTTCCTGTGCACTAGCTGTCAGGTTTTGTATCCCTTCCATGAAACAGGAAGTAGGTCACTGGCAATGTAAACAAAGATGGCGCCAGACTTGACTCCGTTTTGTTTCAGTTGTAAATGTGCCTTTTAAAGATTTTATACAATAAATATGCATTTAAGCAGTAAAATTGCCATTTTTTTATAATTTTTGTGGTATGTTATTTCAATATTGAAATGCTGGTAGTGTGTGTCGATATCGGCAGTTCTGTGGGATGATCGATCGATATTGAAAGGTCGAGCATCAATCCCTATACTAGTTTCATCACATATTTCATTATTTTACTTTAAGTTCACCGAAATATTGAACTGCAACAAATATTTCACGGTATTTTATAATATTCTATTGATATATCACACATTTTTTCCTCGAAAGTCTTCAAAAACTCTTTTATGGTTCTTATTTATGTACGCGGTTGAAAACTTATTTCTTCGCGTTTTATGAATCAAACGTACCCGGGTTTTCGCCGAATTTTCACTTTTGGAAACCGGTTCTAAAATTTGCATTCAACCACAACACTACTGCAGACACATTTATAACTAAGAAGTATGGTATATTTAGTACTATTTTTATTAATCCTACTTCAGCTTTGGTCATGTTTTTGATGTGTTTTTTCATCTATAAATGGTAAATCTGTGGCAAACTTTAAAATGCAAAATGCTTTAGTTGACATGTGTATTCAAGACACACTACACTATGAAAAATGTGTGTTACTGATCTACAGACACAAAACAACAGAAATGTCAGGCAAAAAGTAATGCAAAAGGTGGCCATAAGGATCCACACTGTAAAAAAGTCTAAGCTAGGAAAGAAAAAAGTACAATTATATCAAACCTTGGTCTGACCAATATGACAATCTGCACACGATCATGGTTACATTGCCCTCAGCAATAATATCACAGTCCCAATGAATGACAAGTTAAAAAAACTTCAAAATAATTACTACATAAAGCCTGTAATATATTTATGCATCTGTCCCAAAACTGTTAAATTCATGGGCTTTCCTCAAGTCCCTATTGATAACCTGGCCCACAGCTAGAGTTTCTACTTCTATGTCTGGAGAGCTGGAGTTTTCACGACGACCTGTCTTTTCTGACCTCACTCGCTTAGTGAAAGCTGCACTGTTTGCGCTTCTTGGCGACAGTTTTTTGGTAGAGTTTTGGGAAGGGATGGGAGGTACCACATTCCCTGGTCCATGCCGTAAGTCCACTAGTGACTTCTTCTGCTGTGCCACAATCTGTAGGATTTCTCTGTTATCTGGTAGAAGTTCTTCACAATGAGAAGTCCTTATATCCAATTTTCTCCCAGAGGCTGGCCTTAGTTTAGCCTCGGCCAGGGGTTCACGAATGTGTCGACTTCTCCTCAGCTTACTCCCTTTACCTGCCGATGTTCCCATTGGAGGAACAGGGTTCCTGCCTCCTAACAAGGTAGCAGATTGGTCAACCTCTTCATCCAGTGACCCAGAAAAGGAGGACTCCCTGCTGGAAGACATTGGTCGCGGGCTACTTGACTTGATGAGATGAGCACTTGCACCAATATGACCCGTGACGGTGGTGTCTGTGTTGGCATAAGGCTCCTGCATTGAAGCACTGAGTGTATTTTTCTGTGCAGCTGTCCTAGCAGTGAGGACAGTCATGCGAAGTCCTGCCAGTTCTGTACACTTCTCGCGCAGTTCTCCTTCCAGTTTGACAATGCTCTGCTTCTTGTGTTTCAACTCGTCTTTGTACTTTCTGTCCAATGCCTTGATCTGCTGTTCTAAGTTCTGGATGCGGATGTCCTTCTTCTTCATTTGTGCTTGCATGGACTTTAAGCTCTCATTTTGTTCTTTCATTTCTGTCACTTTCTCTTTGTACAAATCTGCAAAAAGAAAATGAGTAAAAATATACTACAAAGACTTAGCAAAATACAAAATTTCCTCACACACCTTATCTGTAAAATGTTTTGCTGTAAACATCACGTGGACAAAGGCTGTTAATGCATTACTACTTTTTGACTCGTCTTGACTTGTGTACTTACAATGGCGTACTTGTTACCAAAAGACTATAATTATAAAACTTGCCCTCTAAGTTTCTGACAACAATAAAACGTTAACAAGAAAATAACACTTACTTTCCTGAGGTGTAGAAGTCTGTTCCATTGCCAGCTGAAAAGTTAATTCTGAAAGCAAAGACAAGCAGACAATTGGTGTTTGTTTCATGAATGTATTTTTTTTTTTTTTTTTTTACTGTTTGGCCATCCTGTACCAATCTTACAATTTTAACTTCAGGATAGCAAATTAGCTACATTAATTTATGTGAATACCATCAAAAAATTGCAAATTTCCTTTACAAAAAAAAAATGATAGAGCTTCCAAAAATTAAAATTTGAGAACAGAGCAACTGAGACGATCATAATCAGATTTAAAAAACAGCATTAGAGATGCCCGTACCCCACAGCCTGGGGAAATAGTTTTCAACACCATGAGAAATAGAAGTAGTGAAACAGTAAAAAGATCGGGATATTTTCAGAGCAGTGTCAGTTATATAAAGGTCAAAATAATATTTAGGCACAGAAAATAATGTCTAGAAGAAAAAAATGTATGTAAAGATGAAGTATTAAAACAAGATGATTCAACAGCAAGATGACAACATTAATCAGTAAACTAAAAATTATGATGCTGTAAAATTTATTTACAGGAGAATAGATGTCTATGGAAATAGCACAATTGTGTAAAAGTAATATGATAACCAGTTGCAGCAAACCATATATCTTTGTTATAAGAGAAAGCTGTAACCAATGTCCCTACCAGGTATCAACTTCCTATACCTTACAGTGTTCGAGATCTAGCCCGGACAAGATTTTATAGGTCAACATCACTACGGCAAGGTCAAATAAAGGTCACATCATGACTTTGCACACCTACTATCCAAAACTATTGTACCTACCAAGTATCAACATTATACACCTTTCGCTTTCCAGATTTTATAGGTCAAAGTCACTGCGCAAAGGTCAAATCAAGGTCATACCATGACGTTGCACACCTACAACCCCCAACCAATGTCCCTACCAAGTATTAACTTCCTACACCTTATGGTTTCCAAGATATAGCCCGGACAAGATTTTATAAGTCAAGGTCACTATGGTAAGGTCAAAGGTCAAATCAAGGTCATACCATGACATTGCACACCTACACCCCCTGACCAATGCCCCTATTAAGTATCAACTTACTAAACCTTATGTTTTCTGAGATATAGCCTGGATAAGATTTTTAAACTCAAGGTCACTGCGGCAAGGTCAAAGGTCAAATCAAGGTCACACCATGACGATGCACACCTACACACCCCAACCAATGTCCCTACCAAGTATCAACTTCCTACAACTTACAGTTTCTGAGATACAGCCCGGACAGACTTTTCCCCGCCGTCCGCGTGCCCATCTGGACACCATGGGTGAAAACAATACCCTGTCAGCCCTTAAGGGCTGTGGGGTAACAAATAATCAAAACAACACAGTAAAAGATACATAATCATAAAATGTTGATTTTTAAAACAAGTTTGTATTGATGAAAAAACATTTGTATTGAAATTATTCTGCCTGTATTCTCTTCTTGATTACCAAACTACTTGAAGTTTCATTAATAACCATAAGCCCATTCAATAAGGTACAAAATATACAAGCTTCACAAGAGTTCCCATCACTCGTGCTTTGTCTTCATTCACTTCATTAATATTCCTGTCTGTCAATGTGTAGTACTGTTAAGCCTCTATTTTGGGTAACAGTGATGGCTTGAAAGAACAAGGCCGAAAGGTGTTTCAGTCCCCTAGTGTGAGTGCAAAGCCATCAGAGACATTGATACTGCACTGAAGCGGTAACCCATCCCAGTACTAATGTAGCCCATCGACACTTCTGTAAAAGACAGTCATTGTGGCCATGCCGCAATTCATTAAAGTCTGGAGACACACAAAACAGGCTCATGCTTAAAATTGATATTTTATCTTTCTGCACACTCCACATACAAGTCATGTGATACATACACATAAATAATGCATGCATGAATTTTGAGTTGTCTCAATCCGTAAGAATTTGATGGTCAAATCATAACCCCAGCTTAAAACTACTGCAACCAATCACCAAAACTAAAATGGGGAAAACACAATGAATTTGATTTTTCAAAACAGGCTCTTTTGCGTGCAAAAAAGACCTATTTTTAGCAAATTCTTTAAAATACAAAAATAAGTCTTATATTTGGCAAGATGTGCAATTCTCTTTTTGGGACATTCTGATTTTGCCCAAATTATATCTATTTTAATTTGCAGAATCTTTTGGGTGTAGCGGTGACCTTATTTTCAGATGTTCTTGTTTTCAATGATTGTGATGTCATAATTCATTCTAAACAATTCTGAAGAGCTTACCCGAACATTTTTGCTGTAACTTGTGTATTTCTTCATGTAAGCCTTTCAGTGTATTGGAATGCTCCTGCTGCATAAACAGAATGGAGCTCTCCAGATTCTTCTGTTTCATTGAGTCAATACCCGCCATCTTGAGCCTTAACATAAAAAACACTTAGAAAAAGGTTTTTGGAAACAAAAACAGAGTGTTCAAATGAGCTGAAAAAAAAAAGATGTTTAAGTTTAAAGGATGGGAAAAAGGATCTGAAAAAGTCAGACATATGACGGTTTTCTGTGGTTTCCAATCACCTGCAAATACATTCAAAAACCTTTAAAGGGAATAATAAAGAACAAAAAAAAAACAAGCAATCAGTGCCTGTGAATGGGCTCTGTGTCAGCTGTGTGTTTTGAGTTTCCGAGTAGAAGTGACAGAAGAAAAGGACACAAAAGTTGTGCCCTGTAAATGGTATTCAGAAGTAAAGGTAACTGTTTAGGTGTAAAAGGTAGGTTAAAAACATATTTAAAGAAACTACATCTACTGCAAATACAATAGTTTTTCAGTTACAACTGATTTACTCAACAGTGAGAATCTCAAACTAGCTTTTGCTCAGCTATTCAATCAGTTAAGGGCTGCAATTTTAGTATGGTATAGCTCACACAAAAGTAGATGAATAACATATTTAAAGAAATACTGAAAATTAAATCGTTTTCAAGTTACAACTGATTTACTCCACAGTGAGAACCTGAAAGTAGCTATTACTCAGCTATGCAAGGAGCTACAGGTCTGCAATTTTACTATATTATAGCTGACCCAAAAGTAGGTTAATAACTTAATAAAACCTTAATACTAAAATTCTGTACATGCAATAGTTTTCAAGTTACAACCGATTAACTGATCAGTGAAAATGTAAAAGTAGGTATTGCTCAGCTATGCCATGAGCTACAGGTCTACAAATTCAGTATGTTATAGCTGACCCATAAGTATGTGAACAACTCTAAATACTCTAAATGCAATAGTTTTCCAGTTACATCTGATTTACTCAACATAAGAACCTGAAAGTAGCTCTTGCTCGGCTATGCCATGACATACAGGTTTGCAATTTTACTATGTTATAGTTGACCCAAAAGTAGATAAAAAACATATTAAATTTTATAGAAAATACTTTAAATGTAATAGTTTTCAAGTAACAACTGATTTACCCAACAGTGAGAACCTGAGAATAGCTATTACATAGCTATGCCATGAGCTGCACGTCTGCAATTTTATAATGTTATAGATAATTCAAAAGTAGAGGAATAAGATATTTAAACATAATTCTCTGAATGCAATGGTTTTCAACTAACAACGGATTTACTCAACAGAGAAAACCACAAAGTAGCTATTGCCTAGCTATGCAATGAGCTACAGGTCTGCAACTTTACCATGTTATAGCTGACCCAAAAGTAGGTGAATGATATATTTAAAGAAATACTCTAAATGCAATATTTTTCAAGTTACAATTGATTTACTCAACATATGAACCTGAAAGTAGCCCTTGCTCGGCTAAGCCATGACATATAGGTCTGCAATTTTACTATGTTATAGCTGACGCAAAAGTAGATAAACAACATATTAAATTTTATAGAAAATACTTTAAATGTAAGTTTTCAAGTAACAACTGATTTACTCAACAGTGAGAACCTGAGAATAGCTATTACATAGCTATGCCACGAGCTACACGTCTTCAATTTTACAATGTTATAGCTAATTCAAAAGTAGATAAATAACATATTAAAACAAAATTCTTTAAATGCAATAGTTTTCAAGTTACAACTGATTAACTCAACAGAGAAAACCTCAAAGTAGCTATAGCTCGGCTATGGGATGAGTTACAAGTTTGCACCATAACTATGTTATAGCTGACCCAAAAGTAGGTGAACCACATATTTAAAGAAAATAATCTAAATGCAACAGCTTTCAAGTTACAAATGATTTATTCAACAGTGAGAACCTGAAAGTAGAAATTGCTCAGCTATGCCATGACGTACAGGTCTGCAAATTCACTATGTTATAGCTGACCCAAAAGTAGGTGAACAACATATGTAAACAAAATACTCTAAATGCAATACTTTTGATTTACTCAACAGTGAGAACCTGAGAAAAGCTATTACACAGCTACGCCATGAGCTACAAGCTTCAATTTTACAAAGTTATAGCTAATTCAAAAGTAGATAAACAACATATTGAAACAAATTCTCTAAATGCAATAGTTTTCAAGTGACAACAGATTTGCTCAACAGAGAAACCTCAAAGTAGCTATTGCTCAGCTATGCAATGAGCTACTGGTCTGCAACTTTACTATGTTATAGCTAATCCAAAAGTAGGTGAATAACCAATGTTCGAAACTGCCACCTGCCCGCAAGCCAATTACCGTTAAGTTTAATGACAGGATGTCATGTTTTCATTGAAGCAAGCCCGAGTGCTGGTAACAATTTGCTATGTTAAGAATCGATTACTAATCAGAGATAAGATGCAAAAGTTACCAAATTTTCCTTATTTTTACAGATATTTAGCATATTTTTTCATTATTTGTTTATATCATCTGCCATGTTTGTTTCACAGGTACTTACTGCTGTTTCCAACACAAACACGAAAATTCTGTATATTTAAGATCTTTTAACAGAATAAACTAAGTTCAACCTAACATAAATTAAACTTGCACTGGTTCATGCACAACATACACTTACTCCCTGTAAATGGGGAAAAACAACCTTCTAGCCATCTAGCCTTGCCACAGGCATTAATACTTATAGTACAGACCCAACTGTTTGCATTATATTTATTCTTCATAATGTTCTCACATATTAAGCTTGGGTAACTGAGAACTGTCTTCCAGATTACAAAGGCCTCTGATACAGTGTGCATTATGGCAAAAATATTTCACACTTGCATTATGGTTTTAGACAGCCTGGAAGGCCAGGCTATTGACCATGAATCAAGAATAGAGAGAAAAAAAATCAAGTAACATAGTTTGTTGAATAATAGAAATTTGAAAATTTTAACTAGAGGATCGGTAGCGAAACAAAACAATTGTTTTTGCATGGCAAAAACAAAGCGTCCCAAAAGAAAGATGGTGTTGGCTGCTTATAATAGAAAGAAGATCTTGCCTAGATACCCGGTCAATCTAAAATTATATCGAAAAAAATATTGGAAAATTTAAAATGGTTTAGGAGATGCAAGCAATTTTAAGTTTTACCATTTTTGTCAACAATTCGAAAATTCAAAATGGCTGCCATTTTTAGAAAGAGGAAATTTTTTTTGAAAAAATGGGCAGAGTATCTTGCTTAGATACTCTGTGGGCCAAAAATTTCTCCGAAATTGCTCTATCTCGCACGGTTTAGGAGATACAAGCAATTTAAAGCTTTACCATTTTTGTCAAAAATTCGACAATTCAAAATGACTGCCATTTTTGGAAAGAGGAAAAATTTTGAGAATTGAGCAGAGTATCTTGCATATATACCGTGTGGACCAAAAATTTCGCCGAAATCGCTCTATCTCGCACGGTTTAGGATATACAAGCAATTTTAAGTTTTACCATTTTTGTCAAAAATTCGACAATTCAAAATGGCTGCCATTTTTGGAAAGAGGAAAATTTTTTGAAAATGGGCAGAGTATCTTGCACATATACCCTGTGGGCCAAAAATTTTGCCGAAATCGCTCTATCTCGCACGGTTTAGGAGACACAAGCAATTTTAAGTTTTACTATTTTTGTCAAAAATTCGAAAATTTAAAATGGCCGCCATTTTTGGAAAGAAGAAAATTTTTTGAGAATTGAGCAGAGTATCTTGCATATATACTCTGCGGGCCAAAAAGTTAGCCGAAATCGCTCTATCTCGCACAGTTTAGGAGATACAAGCAATTTTAAGTTTTACCATTTTTATCAAAAATTCAAAATGGCCGTCACTTTGGGAAAGAGGAAAAACTTTTGAGAATTGAGCAGAGTATTTGCATATATACCCTGTGGGCCAAAAATTTCGCCGAAATCGCTCTATCTCGCACAGTTTAGGAGATACAAGCAATTTTAAGTTTTACCATTTTTGTCAAAAGTTCGAAAATTCAAAATGGCCGCCATTTTTGGAAAGAGGAAAATTTTTTGAGAATTGAGCAGAGTATCTTGCATATTTACCCTCTGGGCCAAAAATTTCGCCCAAATCGCTCTATCTCGCACGGTTTAGGAGATACAAGCAATTTTAAGTTTTACCATTTTTGTCAACAATTCGAAAATTCAAAATGGCCGCCATTTTTGGAAAGAGGAAGATTTTTTGAAAATTGAGCAGACTATCTTGCAAATATCCTGTGGGTCAAAACTTTCGCCGAAATCGCTCTATCTCGCACAGTTTAGGAGATACAAGCAATTTTAAGTTTTACCATTTTTGTCAACAATTCGAAAATTCAAAATGGCCGCCATTTTTGGAAAGAGGAAGATTTTTTGAAAATTGAGCAGAGTATCTTGCATATATCCTGTGGGTCAAAACTTTCGCCGAAATCGCTCTATCTCGCACAGTTTAGGAGATACAAGCAATTTTAAGTTTTACCATTTTTATCAAAAATTCAAAATGGCCGTCACTTTGGGAAAGAGGAAAAACTTTTGAGAATTGAGCAGAGTATCTTGCATATATACCCTGTGGGCCAAAAATTTCGCCGAAATCGCTCTATCTCGCACAGTTTAGGAGATACAAGCAATTTTAAGTTTTACCATTTTTGTCAAAAGTTCGAAAATTCAAAATGGCCGCCACTTTGGGAAAGAGGAAAATTTTTTGAGAATTGAGCAGAGTATCTTGCATATTTACCCTCTGGGTCAAAACTTTCGCCGAAATCGCTCTATCTCGCACAGTTTAGGAGATACAAGCAATTTTAAGTTTTACCATTTTTATCAAAAATTCAAAATGGCCGTCACTTTGGGAAAGAGGAAAAACTTTTGAGAATTGAGCAGAGTATCTTGCATATATACCCTGTGGGCCAAAAATTTCGCCGAAATCGCTCTATCTCGCACAGTTTAGGAGATACAAGCAATTTTAAGTTTTACCATTTTTGTCAAAAGTTCGAAAATTCAAAATGGCCGCCATTTTTAGAAAGAGGAAATTTTTTTTGAAAAAATGGGCCGAGTATCTTGCTTAGATACTCTCTGGGCCAAAAATTTCTCCGAAATTGCTCTATCTCGCACGGTTTAGGAGATACAAGCAATTTAAAGATTTACCATTTTTGTCAAAAATTCGACAATTCAAAATGACTGCCATTTTTGGAAAGAGGAAAAATTTTGAGAATTGAGCAGAGTATCTTGCATATATACCGTGTAGACCAAAAATTTCGCCGAAATCGCTCTATCTCGCACGGTTTAGGATATACAAGCAATTTTAAGTTTTACCATTTTTGTCAAAAATTCGACAATTCAAAATGGCTGCCATTTTTGGAAAGAGGAAAATTTTTTGAAAATGGGCAGAGTATCTTGCACATATACCCTGTGGGCCAAAAATTTCGCCGAAATCGCTCTATCTCGCACGGTTTAGGAGACACAAGCAATTTTAAGTTTTACTATTTTTGTCAAAAATTCGAAAATTTAAAATGGCCGCCATTTTTGGAAAAAAGAAAATTTTTTGAGAATTGAGCAGAGTATCTTGCATATATACTCTGCGGGCCAAAAAGTTAGCCGAAATCGCTCTATCTCGCACAGTTTAGGAGATACAAGCAATTTTAAGTTTTACCATTTTTATCAAAAATTCAAAATGGCCGTCACTTTGGGAAAGAGGAAAAACTTTTGAGAATTGAGCAGAGTATTTGCATATATACCCTGTGGGCCAAAAATTTCGCTGAAATCGCTCTATCTCGCACAGTTTAGGAGATACAAGCAATTTTAAGTTTTACCATTTTTGTCAAAAGTTCGAAAATTCAAAATGGCCGCCATTTTTGGAAAGAGGAAAATTTTTTGAGAATTGAGCAGAGTATCTTGCATATTTACCCTCTGGGCCAAAAATTTCGCCCAAATCGCTCTATCTCGCACGGTTTAGGAGATACAAGCAATTTTAAGTTTTACCATTTTTGTCAACAATTCGAAAATTCAAAATGGCCGCCATTTTTGGAAAGAGGAAGATTTTTTGAAAATTGAGCAGACTATCTTGCAAATATCCTGTGGGTCAAAACTTTCGCCGAAATCGCTCTATCTCGCACAGTTTAGGAGATACAAGTAATTTTAAGTTTTACCATTTTTGTCAACAATTCGAAAATTCAAAATGGCCGCCATTTTTGGAAAGAGGAAGATTTTTTGAAAATTGAGCAGAGTATCTTGCATATATCCTGTGGGTCAAAACTTTCGCCGAAATCGCTCTATCTCGCACAGTTTAGGAGATACAAGCAATTTTAAGCTTTACCATTTTTATCAAAAATTCAAAATGGCCGTCACTTTGGGAAAGAGGAAAAACTTTTGAGAATTGAGCAGAGAATCTTGCATATATACCCTGTGGGCCAAAAATTTCGCCGAAATCGCTCTATCTCGCACAGTTTAGGAGATACAAGCAATTTTAAGTTTTACCATTTTTGTCAAAAGTTCGAAAATTCAAAATGGCCGCCATTTTTAGAAAGAGGAAAATTTTTTGAGAATTGAGCAGAGTATCTTGCATATTTACCCTCTGGGCCAAAAATTTCGCCCAAATCGCTCTATCTTGTACGGTTTAGGAGATACAAGCAATTTTAAGTTTTATCATTTTTGTCAACAATTCGAAAATTCAAAATGGCCGCCATTTTTGGAAAGAGGAAGATTTTTTGAAAATTGAGCAGAGTATCTTGCATATTTACCCTCTGGGCCAAAAATTTCGCCGAAATCGCTCTATCTCGCACAGTTTAGGAGATACAAGCAATTTTAAGTTTTACCATTTTTGTCAAAAATTCGACAATTCAAAATGGCCGCTACTTTTGGAAAGAAGAAAAATTTGTGAGAATTGAGCAGAGTATCTTGCTTAGATACCCTGTGGGCCAAAAATTTTGCCGAAATAATTATTTGTGAATTATTTGTGATGAACACTACATGAGTGCATTGTGTTCCCACAAATCAGAGTGCAGACCTTTAAATTTTTGCCATTTTGTTAAAAATTACAAAATTCAAAATGGCAGCCATTTTTGGAGAGAGGAAATATTTTTGGAATTGAGCAGAGTACTTAGCAGAGATACCCTGTGGGTCAAAAATTTCATCGAAATCTCTCTATCTCGCACGGTTTAGAAGTTATTAAGGGATTTGTATTTTCCGCGTTAATAAAAATTTTAATGCTTAATTAACTAGAGGAATGCGCCCTTTCAGTGACGCTTAATTAGCCATTTTTTAATGGAAGTCTACCAAAATCTAATCATTTGCAGATCTTTATACTGTGAATCCATATATCAAATTTCAGGCGAATATTTTAAACGCTTCTTAAGTTATCATCCGGACAAGCAAAATCCTGTTTTTGGTCATGTGACTTCTCTGAAATGTCATGGCACCAAATTCAGAAACTTTTCCCAGGGCTACTAAATATATGTGCCAAGTTTGAAGAAATTCCATCCACTAGTAAAGACGCTATAGGTAGGCAAACTTGCGGTGCCGGCGGATATGGCGGACCCTTCCACGAGAATTCCTCCCATATGCAAACATGTGTTCCTCGCGGGACGCTTAATTAGTTAAATGTAGCTTTTATAAGCTACAAGCTTACCATGTGGAATTGAATGTTGATCTCGGATGGCCGCAGGCATCCGGCCAACGTCTAAGAAAAATAGACATTTATAGTTGGCCGTAGCCTCAGGTTGTACTCTCGTGGGACTCTTCCTAATTCGTCCTCCTTTTCTCATTCCAATTTTGAACCATACCCCTCAGCTGTAATACAGTGGGGAGGCAGGGTGGGACTCTCTTCAGTTCCACATGGTAAGCTTGTAGCTTATAAAAGCAACACTTAAGTAATTAAAATTTTCAATTTTATTGCGCTACAATAGCTTACCATGTGGAACTGAATGCTGAATCCAACCGTCCGGTGGAGGGATTACAGCTGAGACTGGAAGAAGCAGTCAATTTTTCTTAGATTTGAATTAATAGATAGAATGAATGTTTTTGAAAATGCCAGTCTGAGTCCCGTATACAGAGCCCAGTCACGGGGACTGAGTCTGTAATAAGTCAAAAACCAAAAATAATAAATGTCAGTGCTAAAAAACTGTTTGGATGTTTTGATTGGAGGAGAAAAGTGCAGCCAATGCTCACTTGAAGAGTAATGCCCCTAAAGCTAAGCCACGATGAAAACAAGCCCTAGGCTTGTTCATCTCATAATTTTTGCCACCCTAAACTGAAAATTAATGACAACCTTAATAAGTCCTTAATATATAATGCAATATACACTGAAAAAGAAAAAAAGACCTTGCCCAAACATCCTGATGAGGTACCTTATACCTAGACCCTGGGATTTAGACTCCTGAAGACTTGGTTGTAGCAGATGTGCCCCACCTCCTTCTTTTCTTTCTGAGGATAACTGGTCTGAGGGGAAGGGTCTAGGACTTGTTGTGCCACTACTACTGGTCCCAGATACATATTGTTGTCGTTGTCTGACCAAGTACGGTCTTTTAGGTAAAAATTTGTAAATGTGTTGTGAGCTTTCCAGTGACAAGCTTGCATGATTTGGTCCACCGATACCCCACCATAAAAGGCCGTAGAGGCTGCGAAGGCCCTAATGTCATGCGCTTTAACTTGGACCAAGTCCAAGGCTTGTTGGTCTGCTTGTTTATAACAAAGTAGAATGATTTGTTTTAACCAAGATGAGAGAGTAGCAGGTCTGATGTCTGATGTGTGTCCTTTCTTGAAGGAAATTAAAAGCAGGGATCGAGAATCTCTCAGCTCCTGGGTTCAATCCAAGTAATACCTCAGGGCCCGTACCGGACACAAGGTCCTGTCTTATTTGCAGGCCAGGGACCGGATTCATGAAAGGTCTCAAGTCTCAAATCTGAGATTTTCGTCTCAAATCTAAGATTTTTCTTAGATTTTTCTCAGATTTGAGACCTTTTGCTCAGCTGGGATTCACAAAAGATCTCAGGCTAAGATT
The DNA here is from genome assembly GCA_964017235.1 of Sabellastarte sp. h YS-2021. Taxonomy (NCBI): domain Eukaryota; kingdom Metazoa; phylum Annelida; class Polychaeta; order Sabellida; family Sabellidae; genus Sabellastarte; species Sabellastarte sp. h YS-2021. The sequence continues at coordinate 71,085,818 of OZ024933.1, forward strand.
TTTCTCAGATTTGGTCTCAAATCTAAGACTGCCTAGGGGGTGACTTAAGTTTTCATAAAATAGAGTATATGTAATAAAAAGTCACAAAACAAAATGAAAATAGTGAAGTATGACATATTATTTAACTTGTAACACAAAATATGAATATATATTAAGAGTTTGTACAAAAACAACAGTAAACATTTACATTACAAATTTACATGAGTGGCTTGTTTTGCTGTTATAATCAGTACAAATTACACTAAAAAGACAATGTTTTGCTTGATTGAACATATTCTAAAATGTGAGTACAATGGTAGAGTGGTAAAGTATAAATGTGTATACTTTCCAGTTTCCACTAATCTTAACAAAATGTTACATCAGTTTTGATTGGTCCAGACTCAAAACTTGGCTGAGATTTTGGTCTCAGCTGAGATTCCTTTCGTGAATCTCAACTTAAGCAGAATCTCAGCTGAGACAAAAATCTCAGATTTGAGCAAAATCTCAGCTGAGATTTGGCTAAGACTTGAGACCTTTCGTGAATCCGGCCCCTGGAACAAATACTTTGAAAAGTATTCGAATACAAATACTTTCTAAATTTATGAATACAAATACATCATTTACCAAAGTTCGTATACGAATACTTTTGAAAAGTATATGAATGCATTGATGAATAATATTTACCTTATACAAAAAAAAAAAACAAGTCTTATTTTCATTACTTTATTGTAAACATAAACTGTGTTAAAATATATTTTCCCATTACCAATTCATATATTGTACATGTCTGAACTAAGTGATACAAGGTTTATTATGAGGGGTTTAGACCTCTCATTATATTGATGAAGAATATTGAAAATTAACCCCAAATAGCATATTGACATTCACAAATTAAATTCACAGTTTAATGACAGGGTTTTATTGTTATACAGTGGCAGATCTAGGGGGGGGGCGTGGAGGGCGCACGCCCCCCCTTTCAGAGTTGGAAAGTTTAGTCATGGGGCTTTTTGTCTCTGTCCACGCCCCCCTTCAATCCCCCACCCCAAGATCTGTCTTTACTAGGGTAATATACCTGTTTAAAGTGACAGTTATTATACCTGTGTCACTGTCCAGTATCAAAGGGGATTAGGCTCTTTTGTGTGTATACTAAGTTAGGTCTCATCCTCAAACAAACTGAGGATTACATCTTTTGTGGATAACTTTGTTTATAAACCTTTTTTGTACAAAAGTGTATGTTTACAAAACTGGAATCACTCACCCCAATTAATTATTGATTACTTCACTTCTGTGTTTCAGTTTTAATTTGCTACAGTGGCTATGATAAGATTAAATTCCAAAAAAAGAGTTAAATTCTGAAAACATTTCATCAAATTTAATGAATTGGTTTATGTGTTGTTAAAGACACATAATGAAAGAATCAGTTATTTTAAAATAAAGATGTTGAAGAAACATTGTGGCATATAAATTTAGATTTCAAGTATGTTTCCCTCCAATTTAATTTTCTTCACAGTTATACCATTGTTTATTGGGGGAAGCCCCTTTGAAGTTTATTTTAGGTTTCATGTATTTGTATTCATGTCAGTAAACTGCTGTATATGTCTGACAATTGAGTGCACAAAAAGCCCCAACAGAAAAAAACTGCAGAAAAAGTCACAGTAGAAGACTGTGTGTAAATGCGTCATGTACAATTTAGGGATTTTATACTGAGGTATTTTCTGCTGCAGGTTTTTACATAGGCTTTTTTCTGCTAGAGGCTTTTTCAGTTTACTTGATCATCAGTGTCAAAAATAATATGTTTTGATAATATTGGCATTTTACCCTCCCTGTCCCATAAAATGGCCGGCATTTTGTTCCCCCTTGCAATTTCGACTGGCATTTTGTCCCCCAGTATTTTGTCCGTGCACCGCACAATATGTCCCACTACAAAATGTCCAAGTATGAAATATCCATACCCGCGACACCCCACGCCCCCCCTTTCGGGAAATCCTGTATCTGCCTCTGTTATATGTACATATAAAATAAATATAAATATTAAAATAAGTTTATAACCATAGAGGATTGTGTATTACTTGTTGACAATGGTTGTCACTGAAGAATTACTCCCTTACAAAACATTAATAAATCTCTATTCAAATGTACATCATGTGTCTATTAAAACAGATGGGCTTACTAAAAAATTTAAATGAATCAATATATTGGAAGTTGTCATTCCACAAGTTGTTACAGTAGTTGTGCAATGTTTACATTTTGCTCTGTATTTTCCAGAAGTGTAATCTGGCATTTTAAAGTAATCAAACACTGCAGACTTTTGCTTAAAGCTAGCCATCATTCTTTTTGTAATGTTTGTAATGTTTCTCATTGAACTATCAAGATAGTTTTCACTTGTCACAATAGCAGCCACATAAACATTACTGAGACTTAATCCAATATGACAACTTCACAAGTGACACCCATATTTATACAAATGCTTCATAATCCCCTTACCTATTCTGGCAATTATGTTACTTCTTTTAACCCTTTATCCATGCCTTTATATCTTGTTATAATTGCTAACACCATTCAGCAAGTTAGTACCTAACTCACCCCTGAGCACTTATTTCTTGCTTTCTTACTTGCAATCGGCAACCAATAGCATAATATGAAATGCAAAAAATTCTTTTTGGATCTTTCTACATATATTCCTATAAAGTATGAATAAATTTATATGCTATTCATACCCTGATATAAAAAGTCAATATAAAAATACAGATATACAGCTCAAATATACAACACATATACAGTCTATATTGCCATGCAACATTCAAGTTTAATGGCTTGATTCAAGATATATAGTCCATTGCCTATAAGTTGCCAAAGACATCACTTACCAAATGTCACGGTAAAGTTAACATAAAAGGTTTTTTAATTACAAGTATAAAGCATGAAAACTTCAAACAAAATGAAAAATTTCAAAAGTATTCGTAAAAGTCTTCATGAATACAAATACTTTAGGAATGTATTCGAATATGAATACTTTGCATTTTTGACAAAAGTATTCGAATATGAATACTTTTTAAAATGTATTCGAATACTTATGAATACGAATACATTTTGCCCAGGCCTGCTTCTTTGAACTGTCTATCTACAATGGTAGTCAAAGCAGGAATAGATACCAGAAAGTCAGAAACACAGTTTGAGAACCTTCTCTTGCTAGTTGGCTTTTGGCTATGAAATCAGAAGAAGGGAACAAGGCAATCTTTTCCCATTGGCCTAGATTTGATACTTTGTTTGCAACCCAGGCGTGAATTTCGCTGCGGCACTTGCCGGAGGCCAAAGCTAGCAAGAAAGCAGTTTTGAGAGTAAGATGTTTGAGGTCTGTGTCTTTCATAGGCTCTGTATGAAGTCAATGTTAAATGAAAAAAAGTGTCTTGAAAAAATGCGGAAAGGTATGTAGGACATCAACCTTTTCACCCTGAGTATTATATGTAGAAGAGGTTTTGAAATTTCGAAACAGATACTGGAGATGAAGTTATGTGATTTATATGGAAAGTATGTATATTATATATATAAAGTTTGTGATTCATGTGAATGTTATATGTAATATGGTTTATGTGGAGGTTATATGTAATATTATTTAAAGTTAACATTAAAGATTTCCTTTTCTGACTGCCCTCATAGGTGTACAATCCTCCAGTTTTTTGTTGTTTTTTTTTTACATTGAAGGCATTACTATATCTGTAACAACAATGGGATCTTCTTCAGGTATGCTAGGAGTTTACAAGTTCCACCTTGTGATTTTTTGCCATTATAAAAATTGTCTTAAGACTTGCTGAAAGGTATCCATATAGTAATCTCATTCTTAAAGCTTAATAATTGAAAAGATTATCCATTCTCTCTTTGCAAGAGACCCCATACAACATATGATGTTTTACCATATATATGTGTACTGTAAATACTTTTTGTTTGTTCTTTTTTCTTCTTGTGTTGATCAAAAAGCTTTGAATTCCAGCAGTTATAAATTTAGATTCAAATATATAACAATACTGAGTAAAGAAATACAAAGGACCAGTATATGTCTACATGTGTTGAACAACATTGCTTATTTTGTGCTGTTGAGACACTATGACTTGTGACACCTTAAAACTATTCTGCTTTAATGCAAGAGGTTTGAGTAACAAGCAGAAAAGACGGGCAGTTTTCTCTTGGCTTAATAGTAAAGGCACCGGAATTTTTCTTCTTCAAGAAACTCATTCTTCAGATATCTCAGAGTTGGAGTGACAAAGTGATTGGCACGGTAAAATAAAATTTTCTCATGGTACATCTAATAGTAAAGGTGTAGCGATTTTGATTTCATCTGGACTTGATATTGATATATCAGAGACTAAAAAAGATGCTGATGGTAGATTTTTGATGTTAGATTGCTTCATTGCCAAATCCAGATACATTTTTGCTAATCTTTATGCCCCTACCATTGACAAAAGAAAAGAACAGGTTATATTTAGCAAGTATGTTTTAAATCAGCTGGAAAATTATGTTGGGGAAAACTTTATAATTGGAGGCGACTTTAATATCGACATACAGTCTAACCCACTTATCCCGATCTCTGAAATATCGACTTCCTGCTTATCTCGACACTGTATCTAAAGTCCCAGCTCATTTAAACTAAAAAACATAAGGAAATCTGGGGATATTTCGATCTAAAATGATGGTATTTGTTGGTTATTTCGAGGAATTTTCGTTGGGATTTGTTTACATTGAGTCCGTGGATGAGGGGGGATTTTGGAGTTAAATAAACACACAAGCAAATCTGTTCTTTGTTACAATAAAATACAACTTACATAAGGGTGAAAATCAAACAAAATGAACTTCTCCGGTCCCAATATATGACACAGTGTCCATATTTTCAATGAGAAGCCATCCTGTTAGGCTTTGCGCCATTTCTATCAATAGACGTGAATTGGTCTGCACACTAGAGATTATGAGGGATTAAGGTACACAGCTAACAGATTGCTGGCTGATTGCAATTAGTGCAGGAGCTATTCTCTATATAAGCCCACACTTTTGTCACAATGATATCTGTGTTTAATTGATATTATTCACACACATTATTCATTTGATTAATTCAGTGATAATATGGCTACAAAATGTAAATTGAACTTAAAATCAATTGAGGACAAGTACAATGCTTTATGTGCAGTAGAAAAAGGTGTCAAATCAAAATCAGAGATTGCAAAGGAATATGGGGTTCCTTCTAACACTTTGTCAACTTGGTTAAAAAATGCAGAAAAAATAAAGAAAGCTTATGAGAGTGAATGTTTTGGAGCTTCCAGAAAAAAAATGAGATTGGCAAAACATGAAGATGTTGAGAAGGCTCTGTATCAATGGCTGCTTGCAGCTAGAAGTGATAATATCCCCATTTCAGGTGAAATTCTCAAAGAAAAAGCTGAACAATTGGCTGTGAAACTTGGTGAAACAGACTTTAAGTGCAGTAATGGATGGTTGTGCAGATTTAAGGAGAGACATTCTGTTGTATACAAGTCTGTGCAAGGAGAAAGTAAGGATGTGAATCAGGATGATGTGAAGGAGTGGCATTCCAGTGTTTTGCCAAGGATCTTGAAGGAGTATCAACCCAAGGATATCTTTAATGCTGATGAGACTGGGCTTTTCTACAAGCTGTTGCCAAACAAGACCTACACATACAAAGGAGATCAATGTAGTGGAGGGAAGAAGTCCAAGGAGCGACTAACAGTGATGGTGTGTGCCAACATGGATGGCTCTGAAAAAAGTAAGCTCCTGGTCATTGGCAAGTCCTTGAAGCCTCGCTGTTTTAAAAATGTGAATACCCTGCCCACAGAATACACAGCAAATAAGAAGGCATGGATGACATCAGAGGTCTTTACAGAATGGCTGCACAAAATGGACAAAAAATTTCATGCCCAGAAGAGAAATGTGGCCATGATAGTGGACAATTGTCCAGCTCACCCCCATGTGAAGAACCTGAAGGCCATCAAGTTGTATTTTCTGCCACCCAATACAACCAGTGTGACCCAACCTATGGACCAGGGTGTCGTTCAAAATTTGAAAGTCCACTATAGGAAGTTTGTTGTGGCCTCACATCTGAAGGCCATTGATGAAAAGAAGGATGTCCAGCTGACCATATTGGATGCCCTTCACTATATTAAGCAAGCTTGGGATGCTGTGAAGCCTGAAACAGTATCAAACTGCTTCTTCCATGTTATTTACAACGAGAAACTCCATGAAACCACTGAAAATTCTGCCCAAATTGATACTGGGATAAGTGCAGAGGAATTTCAGGATTATGTGGCTGTGGACAGTGTTCTTAGAACTGCAGAGCAAGTGACAGATGACACCATAATTGACAGCATTAAAGACACTGATGCTGAGGAAAATGACAGTGACCATGAAGACGACCAGCCTGAAGTCAAAATCCCAAGTTTCAGCCGTGGTCTATCAATTTGTGATGAGCTGAGACTTTTGATTCAGTCAAGGAAAAACAGTTTTGAAGAGTATGAAAAATTGGCTGACATTGAAAAATTTCTTAGGACTGAAATGAACATTAGTAAATCTCAATCTAAAATTGATAAGTTTTTCATGCCCTCTAGTGATTAGTGGTGTGTGTCCTGTAAAGTGATATTGGTGTTTTAGTATTTCCCGAATTCTGCAGTTCAGACTCTTTTATAGCTAGACCGTAAATAGGTTTGTGTACAAAGTAAAACTTGTTATTGTGTGTGTTTTATTGGATATTATTGATGAAATAAAAGATATTTCAGGTAAATACTCATTTATTCATGATATAATTCATGCACATTCGTTTCAAATGCATTTGTAAGGTATTTGGCTGAAAGCCTTCATTATCGCCCACACACTCGATCTTTAGACCAGGTTTTCAGTCTCCCCAGTGCCAGAATTGATATTTCGACTTTTGGATATGTCGAAATAGTTTGTATGGTCCCTTGATTTTCGACATAACGAGGATAGACTGTAGATATAAATAAAAGTAGCAGTGAGCTAAGTAAAAACCAGGGATATAGTAAAAGCATTTCATCGATAATGGAAACACTGGATGTGGTTGATATATGGAGAATTAAACACCCTAATACAATTAGATATACTAGACGTGAAAATACACATTTTGGTTTTAAACAGTCTCGAATTGATTTTTTCCTTATATCATGCAGTCTAGAATATTCAGTAGATAAAGTTGATATCCTACCTGGTGTAAAATCAGATCATAGCTTACTTACATTGTCTGTGACGTTAGAAAAGGAACAAAAACGGGGGCGGGGATTATGGAAGCTCAATGTTAGCTTGCTTACAGATACAAGTTACATCAATTTTATTAAGTCTGTAATATAGGAGGCAATTAACGACTCTAAAAATCTGTCAGATAATTACATGATATGGGATTTTATTAAATGTAGAATTAGAACAGAAACAATAACTTACTCCATTAATAAACGAAAAAGAGATAAAAAAAGACATTGAAACCTTAAATGTCAAGCTTTTAGAATTAGAAGAAAAAATATGTAGTTCACCCACACCGGATTACCTTGAAGAATATAATCTTATTCAAAATCGGTTGGAAAATATGTATGACAAAATAGCAAATGGTGCTTTAATTAGGTCCAGGTGTAAAGACCAACAAAATATTTCTTAAATATGGAAAAGGCCAATTGTAAGAAAAAACATATTCAAACATTGACACACAATGGGCAAAGAATTAAGGACCCACAGAAAATATTGGAGATGCAAATGAAATATTTCTCTAACATGTACTCTGAGGCCAATATACTTTTTAATAATGATGAAGTTGACACTGAAACCTATCTAAAACTAGTAAATTTACCAAAAATTTCGGATCAGAGCAGAGCTCTATGTGAAAATGCAATAAATATTGAAGAAGTTAAAAAGGCAGTTTCATCAATGAGTAACAACAAAAGTCCTGGACCTGATGGCATCCCTTGTGAATTTTATAAACATTTTTGGAATGAGATAGGTGATCATGTATATAATAGTTTCATTTGTGCATTCAATAGAGGAGAACTCTCACCTAGTCAAAGGCAGGGTGTTATAAATCTTGTACCAAAAAAAGACAAAGACTTAACAGACCTCAAGTCATGGCGCCCATTATCAATACTGAATACAGACTATAAAATCTTAGCTAAAGCTTTAAGCAATAGGCTAAAGATTACTTTAACAGAAATAACTAGAGGATCGCTCGCAAAAAAAAAAAGATAATGTTTTTGCATAGCAAAAACAAAGCGTCCCGAAAAGGCTATAAAGGTGAGTGCTAAAGTATTAAGAAAATGCTTCGTTTCTAGCCTTATACTGTTGTGGCAACCAAAGTCAGCGCAGTCTGCTCTATCTAGCACAGTTTTCAAGATATAAGCATTTTTGTCTTTTGCAAAAAATAAAAAAATTAAAAATGTCCGCTATATTTGGCGAGACAAAAATATTTTGAAAATTGGCATGGCTACTCTGCAGAGATACCCAGCAGGTCCAAAATTTTGTTGAGTTCGCTCCATATAGCACAGTTTTCGAGATATAAGCATTTTTGTGTTTTGCAAAAACTTTGAAAATTCAAAATGGCCACCATTTTTGGGGAGACAAAAATATTTGTCAAGACCACTGCCGCGGTGTGTATCTCCCGTCGAGCATTAAAGCAGAAGAAATAGCTTTTCCGAGATATTCACAATTTTTCATTTTCGTGTGTGAAAGCTCTTCCAAAAGTAGGTGAATGAGTTATTTGAGAAAAATTGGATATCTGCAATACTATTAAGAGATAATTCACATTTACTCATTTTGAGTAGGTGAATAATTATCTATGGGTCTGAAACTTCACCAAGTGAAAGCTCTCCCAAAAGTAGGTGAATGAGTTGTTGGAGAAAAATTGGCTATCTGCAATACTTTTAGAGATAATTCGCATTTACTCATTTTGAGTAGGTGAGTAATTAGCTATGGGTCTGAAACTTCACCATGTGAAAGCTCTCCCACAAGTAGATGAATGAGTATTTGATAAAAATTGGGTATCCGCAATACTTTTACAGATAATTAGCATTTACTCATTTTGAGTAGGTGAATAAATAGCTATGGGTCTGAAACTTCACAGAGTGAAAGCTCTCCCAAAAGTAGGTGAATGAGTTATTTGAGAAAAATTGGCTATCTGCAATACTTTTAGAGATAATTCACATTTACTCATTTTGAGTAGGTGAATAATTAGCTATGGGTCTGAAACTTCACCAAGTGAAAGCTCTGCCAAAAGTAGGTGAATGAGTGATTTCAGAAAAATTGGATATCTGCAATACTTTTAGAGATAATTCGCATTTACTCATTTTCAGTAGGTGAGTAATTAGCTATGGGTCTGAAACTTCACCAAGTGAAAGCTCTCCCAAAAGTAGGTGAATGATTAATTTGACAAAAATTGGCTATCTGCAATACTTTTAGAGATAATTCGCATTTACTCATTTTGAGTAGGTGAGTAACTAGCTATGGGTCTGAAACTTCACAGAGTGAAAGCTCTGCCAAAAGTAGGTGAATGAGTTATTTGAGAAAAATTGGCTATCTGCAATACTTTTAGAGATAATTCGCATTTACTCATTTTGAGTAGGTGAGTAATTAGCTATGGGTCTGAAACTTCACCAAGTGAAAGCTCTCCCAAAAGTAGGTGAATGAGTTATTTGAGAAAAATTGGCTATCTGCAATACTTTTAGAGATAATTCGCATTTACTCATTTTGAGTAGGTGAGCAATTAGCTATGGGTCTGAAACTTCACCAAGTGAAAGCTCTTTGGGATAGCTGCTCTACAGAGATACCCTGAAGATAAAAAATTTCGTCGAAATCGCTCTATGTAGCACGGTTTTCAAAATATTAGCATTTTTGTGTTTTGCAATTTTTGCGCAAAAATTCGAAAATTCAAAATGGTTGCCATTTTTGGCAAGATAAAATTTTTTTTGAAAATTGGCATGCCTACTCTGCAGAGATACCCTGTGGGTCAAAAATTTCGTCGAAATCGCTCTATCTAGCACGGTTTTCGAGATATAAGCATTTTTGTGTTTTGCAATTTTGCGAAAAATTCGAAAATTCAAAATGGCCGCCATTTTTTGCGAGAAATTTTTTGTTTGAAAATTGGCATGGCTACTCTGCAGAGATACCCTATGGGTCAAAAATTTCGTCGAAATCGCTCTATCTAGCAGGGTTTTTGAGATATAAGCATTTTTATGTTTTGCAATTTTTGCGAAAAATTCAAAAATTCAAAATGGCCGCCATTTTTGGCGAGATAAAATTTTTTTCAAAATTGGGATAAGTACTCTGCAGAGATACCCTGCGAGTCAAAAATTTCGTCGAAATCACTCTATCTAGCACGGTTTTCGAGATATAAGCATTTTTGTGTTTTGCAATTTTTGCGAAAATTTCGAAAATTCAAAATGGCCGCCATTTTTGGCGAGACAAAATTTTTTTGAAAATTGGGAAAAGTACTCCGCAGAGATATCCTGAGGGTCAAAAATTTTGTCAAAATTGCTCTATCTAGCACGGTTTTTGAGATATAAGCATTTTTGTGTTTTGCAATTTTTGCGAAAATTTCGAAAATTCAAAATGGCCGCCATTTTGGACGAGACAAAAATTTTTTTTGAAAATTGGGAAAACTACTCCGCAGAGATACCCTGCGGGTCAAAAATTTCGTCGAAATCGCTCTATCTAGCACGGTTTTCGAGATATAAGCATTTTTGTGTTTTCCTTATTTGGAAAATTCGTAATGATTAATTAATCATTAATTACTCGGCCATTTCTTGACCAATCAATGCCAAAATCTAATGATTTCCAGATTTTAATAGAATGAATGTATTTGCCAAGTTTCAGGTGAATTGATAAAATTCCTTTCAAGTTATCATCCGGACAAGCTTCCCCATCGAAAAAAAGACATTTTTGGTCATGTGACCTCTCTGATTGGTTGAAATGTCACTGCAGCATATTCAAAAAAATTCCCCAAGGCTACTGCCTAAACCTGCCAAATTTGAAAAGAATCCGCCTAACGGTTACAGAGTTATAAGGAAAACAAAATGCGGAGCCTGAAGCTCTCCCATACACAAACAAGCGTCCCGCAAGGGACGCTTAATAAATCCTGACCAGGTAGGATATATGAAAGATAGATATTTTGGTGAAAATGTTAGACTTATTGCAGACATACTAGAGTATTGTAAATATAGTAAAACTTCATGTATCATTCTTCTCGCTGATTTTGAAAAGGCTTTCGATACCATTAAATGGTCTTTCATGAGGAATATTTTGCGACAATATGGATTTGGGGTTAATTTCAGAAAATGGATATCTGTTTTATATACAATTGCAGAAAGTTATGTCTCAAACAATGGGTACTTATCACCATACTTCAAATTATCAAGAGGTATTAGACAAGGATGTCCGATAAGTGCCCTACTATTTTTGTTAATTGCAGAAGTAATTGCCATTTTATTGAGAAATTCTGATGAAATCAAAGGTCTATCATTCCAACAAGTTAATATAAAGCTTTGCCAATTAGCTGATGATATGACACTCTTCCTCTCAAGTACAAAGTCAGTTTTACATGCGATAAATCTTTTTGAAGAATTCTACAGATATGCAGGTTTGAAATTAAATAGGACTAAAACTGAGGCTTTTTTGATTGACTTCCAGAATCCCTTAGTATATCAAGATAACAGCATTGGCATTAAATGGACAGTAAAACCTTTCAGAACACTGGGTACATGGTTCTCTTTGGACAGTGAGGAAACAAAATTTTTAAATATCAATGAAAAAATGAATATAATAACTAGCATCTTAAAATCATGGGAGCATAGGCATCTTACATTAAAAGGTAAAATAACCATTTTAAAATCTCTTGTTGTCCCACACATTTTACAACTGGCTTCAGTGCTTCCCTTAAGTAAAAAAATACTGTGTGAGCTTGAAAGAATGCTTTATGACTTTGCCTGGGAAAATAAAAGGCACTTAATTTCAAAAGATACATTGATCTTAACATATGAACTGGGTGGCTTAAAAATGGTGTCTGTAAAGTGCTTAGTAGATACAGTCAAAATTATGTTTGTCAAAAGACTCTGCAATGGTGTTGATGCAAAATGGAAAGTGGTGGCTCAGGAGTTGATGGGCATACATTTAAACAACATATGTGAAAGAAGACTCATTCAATCAATTAAACAAAACATTAAGACAGAGTTTTACTTAGATCTTTTGACAACCTGGTTCCATTTTTTGACACCAACTATTTTGACATTAGACGAACTTCTCATAGAAAATATTTTTAATAACCCCATGTTTCTCATCGCAGGTGAAGTGATCACTCAAAAAAGATATCAATGGGAAGTTTCAGGTATTGTAAAAGTATCTGACCTTTTTGACAGCAACAGTAAAACCTTTAAAACAAAGGTTCAGCTTGAAGAATATTTTGGTACAGCTATACCTGATATGACCCATAATCAAATAATTAGTTCCGTGGCATCTTGCTTAAAAAAACTTCCAGAAATAAAACCAGGTAATATCCCCTCAAATATAATGAATGCTTCAAAACAATGTCTGAAAGATATCAGTAAAATACAAAGCTCACAAGTATACTCTTATTGCATTGCTAGGTCAATTTCAACCCCAGTTAGCCAAAATAAATGGATAGAAAATTATCCGTTTTTAGAAACTATTAACTGGAAAGATGTTTACCAACTACCTTTTAAAATACTGCTTGACACTTATATTATAACACTCCAATATAAAATTTTACACAGAGTCTTTGCATGCAATTATAAGCTCTATATTTGGAAGATAAAGGAATCCCCAGAATGTTGCTTTTGTAGTAATTTCAGTGATAATCTTGAACATTTCTTTTACTACTGTCCTATTACAAAACAATTTTGGGATAGCCTAAAGACTTGGCTAACTGTTCTTGTCCCATTTAAAATTGAGCTTACAGTTTTAGAAGTATTACTAGGTGTGGTTAATATAGACAGAAAATATTATTCTGTTGTTAACTATGTTATTTTAATTGGGAAATACTTCATTTGTAAATCGAAAAAAAATAACAAAGATCTATTCTTTCAAAATTTTCCGAAAAGTCTCAAATATAAAATAAATCTGGAATTAGGTGCATACATAAGCCAAGATAGAACTGCTGCCTTTAAGGACAGATATGGTGTATTACATGAATTTCTGGAAGAACAAATTATTTAAAAACATGAGATTTGTGTGTTTTCAAATGTAGACTTCAAAGTTCCTAACAAACTGGAAAATAACTTGCTGGAAATATATATATTCTGTGCAAATGTATTTTGTTAAAATGTATGCAGAAAAAAAAAGAAAAAAAAAAGAAAGCAGTTTTGAGAGTAAGATGTTTGAGGTCTGAGTCTTTCATAGGCTCAAAGGGTGCTTTGGTGAGCTCATTAAGTACAACAGAAAGGTTCCATTTTGGAAGATTCCCAGAACTTATTGGACGATCCCTGTGAAAACTGGAGAGTAACCTGTTAAGGTCTGAGCTTTGGGAGATATGGTGTCCAGCTGGGCCCAGGGTGTCAACAATAGCAGTCCTATAACCATCAATGGTCAAAGGGCACCTGTTTAGGTCTTGGTACAGGTACATGAAAAAGTCTGAGACTTGTTTCACAGAGGGAGTGGAGAAATCCACAAAATGTTCTCTGCACCATTTTTCAAATAGGGGCCCACTTTGATTTACAGATGGTTCTTGTTGATGACCTCTGAGGGGAAGCAATTCTCTCTGCCACCTTCACAGAGAAGCCTTGTTCTTGGAGTTGTCCACTCCTAGACACCAGGCGTGGAGGTTGAGATATTGTGGATTGCTGTGAAATACATAGTTGTGGGACTGTTTGAAAAGAGTTGTTGAAACTGGTAGCTGAAGTGGGATCTCTGTTGAGAGCTGCACTACATCCCAAAACCAGGGCATTCCTGGCCAGCCTGGGGCTATTACAATGATCAGGCAGTTGCATTGTCTGATCTTTTGGATCACCCTATGAAGGAGAGCCATCGGAGGATAAGCATAAGCAGTGAGACCCGTCCAGTTTATGTTTAGAGCATCTATGTCCCAAGCATTCTGGTCTGGGACTGGAGACATGTACAGTGGCAGTTTGTGGTTCAGATGAGTGGCAAATATATCTACATGAGGGGTGAACCAGATCTGTTTGAACACCTGCAGATGCAGTGACCATTCTCTTGACTGTACTTTGTTTGACCTGGACAGTAGGTCGGCCATCATATTCAGGCACCCTGGAATGTGTCTGGCTCTTAATGTTATCTTGTAATGATGGCACCAGGTCATGATTTTCCACAGGAGAACACACATCTCCGCCTAGTGGGTTCCTCCTTGTTTGTTTATGTAGGCTACTACTGTTGAGTTGTCCATAGCAACCAACACTGTTTGGTTTTGACACTGGTCCTTGAACCTTTGAAGGGCCAGAGAAACCGCCTTCAGCTCTAGAACATTTATGTGTAGCCTTTTTTCCCTGTCTGACCACAGACCCTTTGTGGAGGTTTGCTCTAAGTGAGCGCCCCAGCCTTTGTTTCGTGGGATGAAGGTCTGCACCTTTCATCACGTTTGTGGGATTTTGCCACCAGTCTAGGTTTGCTAAAATGGTTTCTGTCCAAGGGAGGAGGTTGTCCAACGACTGAGGATATCTCCAGTGCTCCTTGAGGTGAAACTGAAAGGTGAAGGCGTCCGCTGAGTCAGATCTATCACTGTCTGCATGTTCACTTGGGCTTTTTCCTGAGACTGGGCCCTGATCAGCCAGTCGTCCAGGTACTGGTGGAGCCTGATTCCCCTTGTGAGGGCCATCAGCTTCACTTCCTTTACAAGCGTTGTAAAGACCTGAGGGGCTGTGGCCAGTCCGAAAGGAAGAGAGGTGAACTGGAACACCTGTGACTTGTGGCAAAACCTTAGGTACTTCCTTGAGTTTGGGTGGATGGGGATGTGAAGGCAAACGTCTGATAAGTCTATCGACGACACCCATTCCCCTGGAATCAGAGAAGCCCCAATGGACTCTGGTGTTTCCATTTTGAATCTTTCTACAAGTAGGAAGGCGTTGAGCCTGCTAAAGTCTATCACTGGCCTCCACCTTTAGCGAGGCTTGGGAACTAGAAACAAGCGACTGTAAAACCCGAGAGATTTTAAATTTTCCACCCTTTCTATTGCGTTCTTTGACAGAAAAGACTGGATGCAAGAAGTCAGAGCTTGTTCTTTGTGAAGGGCCTTGTTGGGGGGAGGGGTTTCCATGCCCTCGTCCCCTGGGGTGGGGTCGAAAACGACCCCTGGAGCCTCTGAAATGCGGTTTCCCCCTACCTGAGGAAAACGATTGGTTACTGCTTTGAGAGGAGTTGCCCCCATAGGGGCGTTTCCTGTAGGAGCCTCTTTTCTTATTGTGGGGACCACGAAAGGGCTTGTTTTGATAGGGTCCAAAACCCTGAGCATATTTAGAGGTGCCTTTTTTGAGGAGGAAGTCTTCACCCTCCTTTACTAGACCTTACTTTACCTTAGACTCAAAAAACAAAAAGGACTGTTGGTCACATCATAACAAATCCAAGATACAAAGGTGACATAAAGTGCAAATAATATTTCACCTTATATCCAATATGAATACAATAAATGAATAATATTTGACACTAATATATATCACATCATAAACCAATACTTAATTAATGGTTTATATACACTCACCATAAATCCAGAACACTTATCTGAACACTTTCAAACCAATAGGGCATAAAGTGCAAATTGCACCATAAAGATGTGCTTGCACCTACACCTGCACCGGTGCAATGAGCCGGTGCAATTGCACCATTGAAAAAGTACTTCAGGGATAGGACTTGGTCAATTCTCCAGCCTCTGATGAGACAACTCACCTGATTGTCGAAATACAGTTGTGTTTGAATAAACATAACAGTATAAGGCCCATAACACCTTTATAAAGTGAACCAGTAGCAGTGATTGGCACATATATATTCCTGTGTTTTGCATCTTCTACAATAAGTGTGATTTCTATTGACACCAGTCACACCACTCTGACTAGGGCTATGTCCAGAATAGAGATACAGTCCACGAACTGGATTTGAGAGGACCAGACACTCCATTTCCTCAAGAGAAATTTTCTGATGAGACATTAGACTTGCTCAATAAAGCCAAGGAAAAGTTGAGCCAGGACCCTCTAAAGGAGCACAGGCCGTGCATTCAGATTAACTGTGTATGAACACTATTAATGACCCCTTGAGTTAAACTAAGAGAAACTAAAATTTTACAGGATTTCCACAACAGTACTGTAGACTTAGGATTTCTGTACTCTTATACATGAAAAAGGTGTTTGTGGTACATTAAGGTAATATAAACCACTAGATTATTAATTAGTGAGATATACAACAAATTTAATTTAATACATTTTTTACAAAAACTTGACAATACATTTACAGAGCTATAAAATGGCTATTGTATGTGATAATAATGAGGGTCCCTTGTGAGAATATTATACCCATTTTTGACCTTCACAGGTCCAACCAATATGCATGTACACTTTTATTTAAAAAGCTTTTGTGGCGAGTTGTTTTTCTCAAATAGGAGCTTTTTTATTTTTGGATTTTTTTCATTCATAATTAGATGAGAAGTTAATAAAGAACACTTGTTATATATATTTACATTTTTCCTCTAGGATTTATATATGGGACCTATCTGGGACCCTTATACCAGTAAATCATCCATAAAAGTCCATTCTGGGGCCCATATTAAACATTGTGATAATAAATGTTTTGTTTACCACTCTTTACAAAGTCCAAATCAACATGATGCCAAATGAAGGTACTTCATATTTTCCGGAATTCCAAAAACAGGTGCGTCGAGGTGCGGTGTTGAAATATGAGGTGCGGTAAAATGGTGCGGTGTTAAAATATGAGGTGCGGTCATTAATATTCATGAGAAGATATGAGGACAGAGCTTTCCCCTGGGATTTCTTTGCAATATTTTATAAAATGGACGTCTCCACGAAGATCAAATAGTTTAAACTACAGAACTCACGGCCATAGCACCCAAGTCATTAATATTCATGAGAAGAAATGAGGTCACAGATTTCCCCTGTAGTTTCTTAACAATATTTTATAAAATGGATGTCTCCACGAAGACCAAATAGTTAAACTACAGAACTCACAGCCATAGCACCCAAGTCATTAATATTCATGAGAAGAAATGAGGTCACGGATTTCCCCTGTAGTTTCCTAACAATATTTTTGAAACGGATATCTCGACGAAGATGAAATATATCTGAACTACATTGCTGTGCTTCCACATTACTGAAAGTCAGGGAAGAAAAGCCCTTTCAGGTATATTGATTGATAATACATTCATGGGTTACACTTCTGTAAGCCAGAGTGTGGGTACAAAGTGTGACAAACCATTTAGCTCCACCCCCCATTCTTTTAAGAGCCAATCAGCACAGAGGTGCGGTGAGGTGATATTCCAAAAAAAATTCCAATGTTAGTTGTAGTGAAAAATAATTAATTATTCAAAAGAATTTTCTACATTTATAAGTTGAAATTATTGATAAGAAACTAACAGGGAATTATGAGGCTTCCAAATGTTTGGTTTAATAAACAAGGTGACTGGTTGTAAAGGGGTGTTGTGAGTGTTCTAATATATTTTCCAAGTTCAACTTCCTGTGACATATAATATGCAAGTATGTATATACCTGCCACATTATATTATTAGTGTAAGAAATAATTTGCTTCAGAGGGGTATTATGAGATGTTCTAATACAGTTCCAATGTAAACCATCAAAATTTTAGAACTTTAAACAGCTTTTCCATTTACAGTATATATATTATATACACTCCTGCTGGATTCATTTATGAGACTGATTTAATAAACTAGATGAATGCTTTTGCTAACAAAAGCGAAGCGTCCCTGAGAGTTTAAAATGCCTTGTGGTTTTAATAAGCATGCTGTAAAGCTTAGAATGCACAAAGCTGTACCGTACTGTTACATAAACCAACCCCCTTAGTGATATCATGACAGGGAAAATCCTACAAAGGTCTTCTTTAATTAACATAAACAAGCGTTGTAGACATAGACAAGCATGGAGAAAGTGTTGTACATTGGATGTACAACATTGGATGTAACTTTAGTAAATTTTGTGTAAATGCTACAAAGCATTTCAGTAACGAGTATTGATAACTTCATATATAATCATGTGTGCAAGTATGTATTGCTATTTAGATTGTCCACAGGGTTTTGCAATAGGTTTTAATACATTGTGAAAGCATAAAAGCAACAATAAAGGCAAAAGCTATTTCATGACCCCAGTTTGACCCATACATGGGGGTCAGGAGGTAAAACTAACCGGCTATTTAGACTGTCCACATATGGTTTCCCAATACCTCTTAATACATTCCGAAGCTATAATAGCAACAATGAAGGAGATATCAGGTAAAAACTCCAAAACAGCTAATTTTTACCCCAGTTTGGCCCATAGGGGGGGGGGGGGGGGGGGGGGGGTCGGGTGGTAAAACTGACCAGCTACTTAGACTCTCCACATATGCTTTCCAATACTTCTTAATACATTCTCAATCTATAAAAGCAACATTAAAGGAGATATAAGACAAAAACTCGAAATCAGCTATTTTATGACCCCAGTTTGACCCATGGGGGGCGGGGGATGGATCAGGGGATAAAAGTGACCAGCTATTTAGATTCTCCACATATGCTTTCCCAATACCTCTTGATACATTCTGAAGCTATAAAAGCAACGATAAAGGAGATATAAGACAAAAACTCCAAAGCAGCTATTTATCACCCCAGTTTAGCCTATAAGGGGGGTTGGGGGGTAAAACTGACTGGCTATTTAGACTCTCCACATATGCTTTCCCAATACCTCTTAATACATTCTGAAGCTATAAAAGCAACAATAAAGGAGATATAGGCAAAAACTCAAAATCAGCTATTTTACGACCCCAGTTTGACCCATAAGGGGGGTCGGGAGGTAAAACTGACCGGCTATTTAGACTCTCCACATATGCTTTCCCAATACCTCTTAATATATTCTGAAGCTATAAAAGCAACAATAAAGGAGATATAAGGCAAAAACTCCAAAGCAGCTATTTATGACCCCAGTTTGGCCCATAAGGGGGGGGGGGGGGGGGGTCGGGGGGTAAAACTGACCGGCTATTTAGACTCTCCACATATGCTTTCCCAATACCTCTTAATACATTCTCAAGCTATAAAAGCAACAATAAAGGAGATATAAGGCAAAAACTCAAAATCAGCTATTTCATGACCCCAGTTTGACCCATAAGGGGGGGTCGAGGGGTAAAACTGACCGGCTATTTAGACTCTCCACATATGCTTTCCCAATACCTCTTAATACATTCTCAAGCTATAAAAGCAACAATAAAGGAGATATAAGGCAAAAACTCAAAATCAGCTATTTTATGACCCCAGTTTGACCCATAAGGGGGGGCCATGGGGTAAAACTGACCGGCTATTTAGACTCTCCACATATGGTTTCCTATTACCTCCCAATACATTTTATGGCTCTAAATGCAATACTTAAGAAGATAATAGGGGGGTTGACCTAAATTTAAGGCTCTCAGATTGGAAGGTGTGAGGAAATCACCCATAAATGAGACATTTTTCAAGGGATTGCTCCCAAAATCTAATCAGCTCGCGTTTTTCGATAGTATGAACAGGTGTGTCAAAGCATAAGGCTGTATAGCAAGTAGTTTTTCCTGAACTGTGATGACGGGTGTGTGTGTGTACGGGGGGGGGGGGGGGAACCCGTCAGAATTCCAAGACTTCAGATGTCTTCTCATTTGCATATTACAGTTTAAAATATTGCTAGGAAACCTGTAGAATTCCAAGACTTCATATGTCTTCTCATTTGCATATTACATTGTAAAATATTGCTAGGAAACCCCACAGCACACCATGACATCATATTTTCTTATTTGCATATTTTAATTTAAAATACTGCAAGGAAATCCCAAGGAATTCCATGACATCAAATTTTCACATTTGCATATTTCATTCAACAATATTGCCCATTTATCTGGAATCTGACATCACACAAAATGTCCATACCACTGATGCCTTTTCCGACCACTTTTCAATTAGTTTTACTCTTAATCTCTCAACCCCTACAACCCAAACCAAGGCTGTCACCTTTCGTAAATACCATAAAATTGATAAAGACAAATTGAAAACAGATCTCCTCGCTTCTGAACTACTTAATAATCCTTCCAAGGAAGCCGACACTCTTTATGAACAATATCATACTACTTTGTCCACCCTTATTGACAAATATGCACCACCACACACCAAAAATACCAAGGCGAAGTATATCCCAGGATGGGTTAATGAAACGGTAATTGCGGCAAAGGAGACCCAGCGTTTGTTTGAACGTATTTGGCGCCGAAATAAATCTAACTTCAATAGATCCCAATACATGCAGAAAGTCCACCAGTACAATAAAATCTGCATGCAGGCCAAATCTGAATTCCTCAAAGAAAAAATTCGGGACAATCACCACAACCCACAAAAACTATGGCGAGTCCTGGGTGATGTGTTACACAGAATCCCAGCAAAGATTCTCCCATCTATAAACCCCCCAAAGCTTTTGGCTGACAGATTTGTCGAGTTCTTTTCAGAAAAAATTGAAAAAATACACTCAATTTTCTCTATCTCACTCAATTTCCGACACATCACCCCAGACTCTCCTCCACCCAGATTCGCCTCTTTCTCTGCTGTAACTGAAGAGCAGGTCACCAAAATCATTCAAGACTCTCCCACTAAATCATGTTCCCTTGACCCTTGGCCCACTTTTCTTGTTCTTGAATTCCTGGATATCCTTATTACCCCCATCACCTCAATAATCAATGCCTCTCTAGCACAAGGTACGTGTCCTAATTTCTTTAAGCAGGCCCATGTAACCCCAATTCTTAAAAAATCATCCTTAGACAAGGAAGTTTTCAAAAATTACAGGCCCGTTTCCAATCTAAACTTTATTTCAAAGATACTTGAAAGGGTAGTAGCAGCCCAGCTACATACTCACCTTGATGAAGCCGGCCTGATGACTGCCTTCCAGTCGGCTTATAGAAAACACCATTCTACTGAAAGTGCCCTCCTTAACATTCATAATGATATTCTTCTCAATATGGCCAAAGGGTCTGTTACAGCCCTCACCCTTCTAGATCTCTCCGCTGCTTTCGATACCATTGATCACACTATACTCCTGGACAGACATAATGGTTACTACGGAATCAGTGAACTGGCACTTGGCTGGTTTAAATCATACCTGTCGGGAAGGACACAGTCGGTCAAGGTAGGCAGCACACTCTCAAATCCTGTTGCCCTTCAGCATGGGGTCCCCCAGGGCTCCGTCCTTGGTCCAATTCTTTTTTCCCTTTACACCAACCCAATCAGCTCCATCATTCAATCTCACAGTAGCATCAAGTACCATTTCTACGCCGATGACACTCAGCTATACATTTCACTCTCTCCAGCAAATTTTTCTTACTCTGTACAAAAACTAAAAAATTGCCTAAATGACATCCAAAACTTCATGTTCACAAATAAATTAAAACTCAACCCTGATAAAACCGAGTTCATTTTGATAGGTTCGAAAAACAACCATAAACAACTCCTTCCTCACTTTCCAATCAATATTCTTGGTAATCAGGTCTCACCAGCACAAAGTGTCAAGAACCTCGGAGTGGTGTTTGACTCCAACTTCACTTTCTCCGACCATGTGTCACAGGTCATAAAGTCCACTAGAGCTCATGCAAGAGACCTCTACAGAATACGCCCCCTTCTAGACCTTAAAACATCAGTTCTTTTAGCCAATGCCTTGGTCAGCAGCAGATTGGACTACTGCAATTCCCTGTTTCTATCACTCACAGACTTTGAGCTAAGAAGATTGCAACTAGTGCAAAACTCACTCTGCAGGGTTGTCACCTGTGGTACTTCCTAAAAGTTGGACAAAAGCGGCGATTCCATCGCCGCTCGGACTGATAGCGGCAACGTTAATTTTAATTGAGAAGAAATGAGGAGGGGTAGATGGCCAGCGGCGATAGTCCAAGTAATGCGGCGATAGCGGCGATGGAGGGGGAGGGGGGGGGGGGGAGATGGCAAATAAAACAAATAAAATATCAAATACTGGCACTTGTACATCCACAGAGTGATGAAAACGTGAGGCTACAATGGGGTTTCTAACAATATTTTACAAATATATGATCCAGCAATATTTTACTGTCACCGCACCTCACTCTGTCTTCTCGCAATATTTAAAACAAATAAAATATCAAATACTGGTAGTTGTACATCCACAGAGTGATGAAAACGTGAGGCTACGATGGGGTTTCTAACAATATTTTACAAATATATAATTAAGAGCCACCATAGCCGGCGATGGCTTTCCTGTCCAACTTGGAAATGGGGAGGGGGTGTGGGGCGGCGAAATATTTAAAACAAATAAAATATCAAATGCTGGCACTTGTACATCCACAGAGTGATGAAAACGTGAGGCTACGATGGGGTTTCTAACAATATTTTACAAATATATAATTAAGAGCCACCATAGCCGGCGATGGCTTTCCTGTCCAACTTGGAAATGGGGAGGGGGTGTGGGGCGGCGAAATATTTAAAACAAATAAAATATCAAATGCTGGCACTTGTACCTCCACAGAGTGATGAAAACGTGAGGCTACGATGGGGTTTCTAACAATATTTTACAAATATATAATCCAGCAATATTTTACTGTCGCGGCACCTAATACTGCCTTTACGAAATAACTTCTTTCTAACAATATTTTACAGCCGCGATTTATTTCTGTCCAACTTGGAAATGGGGAGGGGGTGTGGGGCGGCGATGGGGATGCTTTATTTTCAGTGGTATTAAATATTTCTAGAAAACCCCCACCTGGGGCCTCAATTAACAGCCACAAGTGGCGATCGTCTTTGTTTCTGTCCAACTTGGAAATGGGGAGGGGGTGTTGGGGGATGTCAATATTTAAAACACATAAAATATAAAATGCTGGTAGTTGTAGATTCTAACCATATTTTACAAATATATAATCCAGCAATATTTTACTGTCACCGCACCTCACCCTGTCTTCTCGCAATATTTAAAACAAATAAAATATCAAATGCTGGTAGTTGTACACCCACAGAGTGATGAAACCGTGAGGCTACAATGGGGTTTCTAACAATGTTTTACAATTATATAATTAAGAGCCACAAGCGGCGATTTATTTCTGTCCAACTTGGAAATGGGGAGGGGGGTGTTGGGGGACGTCAATGAGGAAGGGTAGTTGGCCAGTAGTTTATTGTCCAAGCAAGCGGTGATGGCTGTGATGTCTTTTATTTGTAAAATATTTCAGGAGGTGATCTCTGTCAGTTTGTTATATATTTTTAGAAAAAACAATTTTAATTTGTGAAATCTTGCAGGAAAGCCCCCATCTGGAGATTCATCTTTCTTCATTAACATATGATGTACAAATCCACGAGCTGATCTGTGTCAGTTTATTAAATATTTCTAGAAAACCCCCACCTGGAGCCTCATGTTTCCTCAATTAACAGCCACAAGTGGCGATCGCCTTTATTTCTGTCCAGTTTGGAAATGGCGAGCCCCTATATAACCCTCTTGCATTTGATTGGCTAAATTAATGCATAACACAGCCCCTCCCCCACCCGTCGCCGCTGCCCCCCCCCCCCATCCCATCACCGCTATCGCCGCTTAGTCCAAGTAGAATTCCAAGTTGGACAGAAGTCCGAGTTTTAGAATGTACCGTCACCCGTTCCTCAAAATTTTCTCACATCACCCCTCAACTGAAAAAACTCCATTGGCTTCCAGTTAGGTATAGGGTACAATTCAAAATAGGCCTCATTACATATAAAATCCTCAACCAAGGTCAGCCTGTTTACCTAAGAGAACTAATCCACCCCTACAATTCCTTTAGAAATACCAGACGAAGTACCCCTAAACTCAAGTTCCTTCATACCCCCACTTTTGACCGTAGAGTTCATAAATCAATTAAACACTTCTCAAATTCTTTTAGTCACTATGCCCCAGTTTTTTGGAACTCTCTCCCCTTCCAAATAAGAAACAGTCCCTCTGTCGCATCTTTCAGGAAACACCTCAAAACGCACCTTTTCAACTCTAGCTTCCCAACTTAGTCTCCTTCCCTCTCGGTCCCACCCACAAACCTGGTACACTGACCTTGAACGCCCCTCGACTCTCCTTATAAGAAATTATTTTTGTTACTAGCGCACTGAGTTCCCCTTAGTGGGGAAGATATTGCGCCTGCAAAGCAGTAGATTAGATTAGATTTCTGGAGCCTGTAGATGAGCCGCGGCCAACTTATGACTGCGGCCAACTTATGGAGGGAAGCAGTACATACCTTAAAGAAACCAAATAAGACTTTATACTTGTGGTAATATGTGTACAAATATGCCGTTCAAAATTTACACAGAAAACAAGTACATGTGAGCTCTGTCCCTCGCCGTTGCGTCCTTCAGTATATCAATAGCAATTGGCGACGGGACAGAAACTCGGTCTAGCATGGTCCGATTTACGTTTGACTCGCGACCACGGAAACTCGCGACCACCATCTCGCTACCAGAAATCGCTAACGTAAACTCGCTAACACATAACATACGGGTATTTCGTTTTTTGTCATAGTTTCGCTGTGTAACTAAATTTACTTTATCATTCTCGCCAACAAGACACATATAAGAGTTAATACATGCATTTGTGTTATTTTTTTTGTCATAGTTTCGCTGTGTAACTACAATTGTAATTTATATATTCTCCTCAATAAAATGGCTTTGGCAAGATATTTACCTGTAGTGTTTGGTATCATATTGTTTGACATTTTACACTCTCTTCAGAGAAAAAGTAGTCATAAAGATTTGTATTTGCACCAAAAATTTAGAATTTATTAGCAAGTATGAATAAATAAAATGCCCTTTGATGTAACATCAATCACTTGACTGAACCCCCCTCTACCCTAATTACACTTGTTTGTTAGGATCATAATACCCCTCATGATACACACTGATTGCATTGCAGTGTTAGCATTTCTATGGGTATTAAGAGGTGTGAAAGTAAAAGGCAATTCACATTTCCATGGGTATTAAGAGGTGTGAAATTTAACTGCAATCCAAATCCCTAACAGTGGTCAAATGCAATCATTCTTTGTTTAGGGTTATGCCAATTGTCTGGCATATTTGTGTATAAAAACCCACTCAGAAATGTATACATTCAGTTTGCATTGAGCATTCATAATGGATAGAGATAGTAGTTGTATTAAATGTAAGAAGGAAGTTAGGACTAGGCAGCATGGAATTCTGTGTGACCTTTGTGAGAGGTGGCAACACCGTACTTGTGAAACAGGAATAACTGTACAGCAGTACCGCAGGTGAAATTCAACTTCAGTGGAGATGCCTGCCATGTTCCTCTGCACAACCAAGAGCAAGAAGTGTGAGACTATCTGTGGCACCATTTCCAAGCCCAAGACTAGAAAGTACCAGACTGTCTTTGGCCATGTCATCAACACAAGAACTTCCATCGGCGGAGGTCAGCGAGGTTCCCTTTGAGCAGGACATGATGCTGTATGAAGCCTACTCATCAGACGAATCCAAAAAGGTCTCAAATGCCCGTATTCACTCTTACATGTGTATGTTTAGCGAAAATGATAAAGTAAATTTAGTTACACAGCGAAACTATGACAAAAAACGTCACAAATCATGTGTTAGCGAGTTTACGTTAGCGAGTTGTGGTAGCGAGATGGTGGTCGCGAGTTTCCGTGGTCGCGAGTTCTACGACTTCCCATGGTCCCTGAACGGACACACGAGAATGGCAGTTGTTCTGGTAAATCAGTATTTTTCAGACATCACTCGTCTGTCATGAAATACAAAAATTTTTCTGAATTTTAGATAATAAAAACTGTATATACCTATATTCTATGATGTATTAAATTTACAAACAAAATATCTGTCAGCTGGAGGCCATTTGTTGTTATCCGTTGCATTATGGGAAATTTTTGCTGTAGTCTGGTTATCTATCTCGTGAATTTGACGAAAGAACCGCAACCAGTCTAGAGTAACCAACGCGACAACAACAACCATACTTAAATTACACCAATGTGATACCGATGAAAGTATCGTAGTATATAAAAATAGGGTAACATAAAGTACAAACTACAGATACTCTTTGCAGATATCTAGAAATGGTTTTAGCTGTTTTAATTGGTACAGTGACGTACTTAAAATGCTTATTTGGGAAAATGTCGCACATTTATGCAATCCATTAAAATTCAGTAGACTTTCTGATAAAATTTATCAAATGATTATAAGATTCATTCTGTTTTTCATTTATTATTCAAAATTTAAAAAATTTCAGGTGCCACACACCAGTGACATAGTGAAATTCTGTGAAATGATTTTTGATATTTCATGAATAAAATTATGTTGAATCTGTTAACTTTCTTTGATTTTTTGTCTGTACAAATAGCTTGATTTCAGATTGAAGTGTGCCTCCTGAGATAATTAAAAGTAAAAAGTATGGGGCCATCAGTGTTCATTATATTTTACTGTTTGATATCTTAAAAAGGTTCTTTTTTATCTTGAGATATTTGTGCACATTATTTTGTATATTTTAACCAAAATACCAAAACTGGTTTAATCCATTTGTCATGTGTGAATATAGTATGCATTAAATCAGTACACTCTTACATTTCACATAGGGTGAAATGCTAAAATGTGATGTTTAATATACAATTGTATTGTCATCATTTACTTGTATTTGCCGAAACAGAAACATACAAAGGAACTAACAAATTAACAATCCAAGAAGAAGATATCATTTTCCACATACATAATTCATGGACAAATGGTAAATTTCAATGGCAAATAAGCTTGTTAATACCAAGTATCTGTATTTTAGTGTGAGTACAAATACTGATGTTTTTAGTGCTCTTAAAATCCCAGATTAATTGAGACATTAATCATTATTTATGAAGATTTGAATAATTAATGGACAAGACCTATATACCAGGGATATCAATGTTATATCAAAGTATTAAACTTTGGCATTTTGATTCTTATTCATTTGCCATGACACAGGATTAGAGTTTCACTTAATTGCTAACAGAGTGGTAGGGATGACTTATTTTAGTTGTGATTTCTTCATAGCTGGATTGGCTTTTCAAAGGAAGGTGCCAGAGTTGATAGTTTCACAACTGCTTGAGGCCATCTTCTGATGGCTTCTAATAATGCAACAAAGTTTTCCTACCTTTTCCCACTTTACTTTCACTTGCTTGTATAAAAGCAACTTCTGCAACCTCAAAATCACTCCTTTTTTAAAAAAAAACTTTAGTTGTGCCAAACATATATTGTGCAGTTGATACGGATAGAAGTGAGTCACTAGATTGGCTGCACACTCTAGTATTATGAAATTGTCTGACTTTCTGTTATGTAAAGATTTATATTGTGATACTTTGAATAAAATATCTGATATGTTGCGTTTTTGGGGTTGTTTTGGTTACGAGACTCGTGACGTTGTCCCTGTTGTTTGGGAGTCCAAAGTTTTTACCCAGAATCAAGTTATGTTCCCTTGGGTAGTAGGAGCCATTTTACTGTGAAGTAATTTATATGTATATGTATCTGCTTAAAAATAAAGACTTTTACTCTTAAATAAGGATTTTATATCATTTTTAAGCTTTAAAGATTTATCAATTTAAATACAAATAAAGAAGTAAAAAACCAGGAGTGGAACCACACTACACTTTAAAGTATTATGTTAATTTATTTATTTGGGGTTTTACGTCACTTTCAACACTGTACAGGTCATATCATGACGGGTAGTTGGAAGGGCAGAGGAAACCAGTACATACAGTTCATTAGGGTTCTGTACTGTAAACTGCCGACCAACGGCAAGCAACTACCAGCTTTCCCACTTGAGGCCATGCCGGGAATCGAACCCCGGCCTCAGAGGTGGGAGGCGAGAGTGTTACCCCTCTGCCACCGTGGCCCCCTATTATGTTAATAGACATGCTGAAAATTTCAAACTGAAATTTTGCTTGGAAGAATAGAATATCACTTGATACATGATAACTCACAGAAACAAGAAACGGAGATCATGACATCAAATTATTGACAGAACTCAGACTTTCTATGAAAGATTTTAAGATTTTCACAAAGCCTTCTAATACCTTACCTGCTGATATTGACACAAATGACTAGCAATAACTTGTAAACAAGGCACTCACACGCCTGTGAAGCTTGTACTTTGAATGTTTTGTTTGAGTTTTAAGACAGATATTCAGATACATTGACATTGCCACAGGTGGCATTTTATAATTCAAAAAGGGAAGCATAATGGCATGCATGTTGTGGTCTCTAAAATGCTGAAGGATGTAAAATAGATATTATTTTAATGATAAACCTTGATTTGCTGAAAATATTTCTGTGACTGAGGATTTTTCTGATTTTTCATGGTCTTGCTAGCTGTGATATATGCATACAAAGATAAAGTGAACAATTCTATTATGCATGGTCAGTATTTGTGTACAGAAGTACGTTAAAATAATGGAGCAGTACAGGTATTCAGTAGAGGATGCAGGGTGCCATGAAGAGGTTTTCTTATCTTTGAAATATGTCAAAGGTTTTAATGAAAATAAAATACACTTGACTTTCACATTTGTGATCATGGGTTTGAATGATCCAAAACGTGTTTGTCTTGATATGACCATATGTATTAAAATTGACATAAAACATGGACAAATGTTAACATCAACGAACCTTAATAATTTGGTTTATTTGCTGTTTGCCCCCAAAATATGCATTTCTGTTTATCAATGTGGTCATAATGATTTTTACCTGGAATATTTGGAAATTAAACTATATTAATCTAATAATGTCCGAGATTTGAAAACGATATTATTTTGTCTTTGCATGCTTAGCTTAATAACCTTACACATCCACCAGTATGCAAACCCAAAGTTACAGTTTTGTGCCTGAGGAGGATTCAAACACTAATGATTAAGTGTCATGATGGCATTGCTGAAAGAGGTGGGACAAAACAGAGAAAAACAAATACTCTAGAATATATATCACCTCAAACAAATTTTGGATACCAACTGAAAATAACAATCAAACAGGAAAGAATCAAAAGCAATTGTTAGAAAGAAGCAAAAGGATAAAAGCAGAGTGCATGTGAAATTAAGGATGGAGTGAAGCAATTTATAGGCATGACCTTGCATGTGAAAATAGATGACTATAATATACCATCATTGTTGCAACAACAGTCATTGCCACATTACATAGTTTGGCCCAAATACCTATTTCCGGAAAAGTAGACTGCTCAATGTGTATGACTTAACCACTCAAACAGTGACTCTGTGGCGTTTATTTAGAGCATTTATTTTCTTTTGTGTGTTTATACCAGTGACATTGAAAAAGTTGTTCACAAATTGGAGTCTTCATTCATGCTGTATCACAGCTGCACTGTTTTCTTGTGGCCATTTTATCCAAATCTCTACTTGCATCTGCTCTATATGGCTTGACTCTTAATCCATACCACAGATCCGTGTTCAGCTACATTTCCAAGCTCTCCATTCAAAATCAAAATAACCAGGGCAAAGCATACAAAGAAAATATCATTCTGTTCACTCTAGTTGGTACAAGTATATTAAGCTATACACCCTAATTGCTGGCTTTATTTCATGTGATTATACTCAAAGTTATCTATGCAAAGTTATCCAGATGTGATATAAACCTCTGCAAAATTAAGCTTCAACGATGCACAAAATTACATGGAGAAGTTCAAGACTTAGGATCAGTTGTTTTCACAACTGCACAAGGTCAAGGCTATACTGGGTAAATGTCTAATTTTTTTTCATTTGATGGTGTTGGTTTCATAGTTGTGCTGCATTGTTTATTTGGGTTTAAATGTCGCTTTCAACACAGGTCATATCACGGTAGGTAGTTTTTTTATAAGCAGAGGAAACCAGTACATACAGTTGGTCAAGGTTCTGTACTGTAAACTACCGACCATTGGTAATTAACTACAATCTTTCCCACATAGGGTATGGGCTTTGAAATCACCGACCTCTGAGATGGAAGTCAAGTGTTTTACCACTGTGCCATTGTTATGCTTGAAGAATATCATTTATCAAGTCATGAGATGGATCAACAACCACAACAGCAATTTACCATGATTTGTGAAAGGCTGAAAGATGTTAATCACATCCTACTGTTCCATATAGCATTTGCCATTGGTTTGTTTGAGAGTTTTCACTATACAGGTGACACCTAAAACCCATAATAGTTGTGCTATGAAATGAAAGTTTATTGAGCATGTTGTATTGTTTGTTTTTAAGAAGTTACATTCAATGATATTTCTTATTGCTCTTGTATAACCGAATTCCAGATATGTATACATGTGTATATCGCACTGAATATTTTTATTGTAAGAGGCACATTTGTAACAACAATGGTTTTTGCAGCACATCAGCATTTACCAGCATGAAAAAAACTATTTTAATCTTCATAGCCGCCCTGCTGTTTTTAATTGTAGCATTTAATTTTTAAAGGCTACATGCTATATGATTTTTTACATATATTGACAATATATTTAGGTTTGTTAACTAGTTGCTGCTGAAACAAGTCACAGGTAAGTCTGTAATCATGAAATTGTTTTATTTGAAAGTACAAAGCCTTGTACATTCCCATTGTTTTACATGTAAATATATCTTATGCATTAAAAGGAACTCTCAATTGTTATTTATATACGTTTAAATAATGACTGTGTATCATTTATATTTTTCATTTCATATCCAAGATTGAAATCTGTGTTACTGTACTTCAGCTTTGAAAAATGACTGCTACCTGACTTTCAACCAGGATTTCAAATCCATAAAATTACAGTCCAATTCATAAAAGCAAAAGCAAATTTTGATCTAAAAGTTAAATGTGGGGCTGTGACAAGCACCTTAATCCACCTTGACTACTCAGATGACTTATCTGCAAAATGCAATGAAAGTAGCTATTTTATAAACTATTGTCTACCGGTTCATATGAATTGTATCACAAGTATTACCCAAGACCACCCAAAACCTTTGTAGCCACAGAAAAAATAGCAATCATAAATCTGACAATCTGGATAAGCAGGGACATAATAGAGAGGTTTAGTACACCGTTTAAAAGGCACGAAACGTAATGGGGATGTGACCTTATAGTGGTCATAACTCTCAGTTCTGTTACCAGACTACTGCAATGCATTGTGGATCGTCATGGTCAGTGGTTCCAACTATAAAAGTCAGCCTTTGTGTAATATTGGCGCCACACTCGTTTGAATTTCGAAGAGAATACATGTTTTGAACTGAGCTCTGTTTTTTATATTTTAGTTTACACTTTTATATTTGTATTTTACATTATTTTAATTGTTATTTGCTCAGTTCAACGCTTCAGCATGCCAAAGGTCTTCTACTGTTCAAAATGCACAGGGGAACACGCTCGACCAGTGGGCAAGAAATGTCAACGGGACATAGCAGGTGAGTCCTTTTCTAGTGCTGATGAAGTGGCTGTACCCCCTTCCCCATCAAGTGAAATTACGGTTTCTGACCAGATATTACGTCAATTACGGGTATTAGGTGATAAAATGGATTCAATGGACAAGCGGGTACAGCGCACCGAGGCGGCACTGGAACAGGGTAGCTCACAGGCAAGCTTGCATCACTCTAGTTCCCACAAAAGTTCCAATAGTGCTACAGTATCACACGGCAGCGATACGGCAAGTAATTCGGCTGAAAGTGTGGTCCCCTCAATGGAATACTTGAGGAGTAACGAGTCACTGCAAAGTGAGGTTGAAAAACGTTTGGCAGATCTTAAGAACCTCAATGAGGCTGCAACCAGAGGTAGGGTTAAGTCCCAGAGGGGTGGCCCTGGGGAAATAACGGTTAAGAAATCAGTAGATTGGCCCCAAAACTTCATTTTAACGGGCACTCACAAAACCAGACCCACATATGATGATCTCTCCATTACCCAATGGGTTTCCGGTTTCGTCCGGTGTATTCAGGAGGAAAAATCTGAGAACAACAAAGCTTCCATGTTAGATTATTTGGGAAATATAATGGAAGATGCTTCGGATTTTTCATGGGATTCCGCCAAGGCATGCCATGCCATACTTTTAACAAACATGGAAGCTGATAGAATTTCATGGAATGAAACTGAGAAAATCGATCGAATTCGTAGGGCACATGCCCAAAGACATGTCACTGCTACTGGAACCTCTGCCACTCGTTCATTCACCAAAAAATCAAAAAATATACAGTCAAAAAGTGG
Organism: Sabellastarte sp. h YS-2021; assembly: GCA_964017235.1. Lineage (NCBI taxonomy): Eukaryota > Metazoa > Annelida > Polychaeta > Sabellida > Sabellidae > Sabellastarte > Sabellastarte sp. h YS-2021. Next base: position 71,118,159 of record OZ024933.1, read on the forward strand.
TTTAAATTGTAAGTACTTTCAGGAAGGTACATGCAGATACCCCTCACATCACAGGTCAGCGGGTCAATTTTACAGACACGTCTGTGAGACTTGTGATGGATTGCATATGACAAAAAATTGTAGCCAAAAAAGTAATTCAAAAAACTAAGGGGCCACTGCAGGAATGCAGTGGCTGGGAGTCGTGGGTTCAAGCCTGTATATAGTAGTAGATATGTGTACAATTCAAATTATGTTGATAGACAGCTATTGGATGTTCAGCAAGTAAAAAAAATGCTTGCAATGTATAGATACACAAAACCTAACATTTTGTTTTCGGATGTAGTAAAAATGAAACCTGTATTACATACTGTTACAAACTGTGTGAACACTGATTCTGTGAAAGCCAAAATTGGCCTTGGCAAAAATAACCAGCAATCTGGTACTTACAATGTTGTCCCCACGTGTGTCAGTAAATACAAAGACATAATGGTCAAGCGTCAAAAAGTGGGACACAGTAAAAATATTGAAAAATGTACTGATAGTATTGCAAACACATGTCATGTTAATCGTTTTGCAGTGCTACAAACTGTAAATAGTGATAGTGTTGACAATAATGAAGTTATTAGTACTGTTGTAGAAGATGCTTGTAATACTGATTGTCAGTCGACTGGTACTGCCAAGATTGAAAGGTATAAGCAGGGCAAACAGGAAGGTAAGAAAATTCTTAATGTTAACACTGTCAACTGTCAACCACGTTCACCTGACGACCTTGTAAATGAAAAAAGTAACTGTCGCGTCCACCCACAGCCAGCAAACACATCCCATAATCGAGCATTCACTGCAAAAATAAATACTGTGGTGGGGGTTGGGGATACGGATGAGGGTGATAAGTACGCCTTGGAAATCACAACAGCACTTAAAGGTGAAAAAATACGCGTGGCAAAGGAAAGTACTGCAAACAAAAAATTCCTGGATCAAAATCAACCTCTCTTTGGCTTTATTCCTATTTATGGGTTACAAAGCCGTATACATGATAGCAACAGTAACACTGTATGCAAGGACATATTGTCATTACATGAGAGGTTAAAGAAAACAGATACACCCAATTATAGGGGCCTGCAAGTCCCTGTTCACTCAAAATTAAATTATCAAAAAATGGTCCCAGTACTTAACCGAATATTGGGACTGGGAATTACCATTGTTAATAAAATATGGGTTCCCTCTCGATTTTGACAGAAAAACTCACATTGTAAGTGAAAAAATTAATCATAAGAGTGCCACAGTATCCTGGTCATGTAGATTTTTATTTGGAGGAGGAAATTCGCCATGGAGCCATGTTGGGTCCATTTTCTGAACCCCCTATTCAGAATTTACATACCAGCCCCTTTATGACTCGGGACAAATCCAGTTCGGATAAAAGGAGAGTAATAATAGATCTCAGCTGGCCATTAGGTAACTCTGTAAATTCTGGTGTTACTCCTGATAAGTACTTAGATACAGATTTCGTTCTCACATATCCTTCCATAGATAATATTACTGATCAAGTACTTCACCTAGGTAGAGGTTGTAAAATTTTCAAAGTTGATATCAGTCGGGCTTTTCGCCATGTTCCAATAGATCCAAGGGATCTGGACCTCCTAGGCCTCCACTGGGGCAGCTACTTTCTCGATTTTTCGCTTCCCTTCGGATTTAAACATGGGTCTTCCATCTTCCAGAGAATTTCCGATAGTGTTAGGTTTATTATGAAAGAAGAAGGCCACCAAGTGTGGAATTATATTGATGATTTTTTGTGTATTTCCTTACCATCCAAAATCAATGAAACCTACGTCAGATTACAAGAATTATTAGCTGAACTAGGACTGACAGTCAGTAACAAAAAATTAGTTCCTCCCAGTACTCAAGTGGTTTGTCTGGGTATACTGGTAGACACAGTCCAGTGTACCATATCTATTCCACCAGATAAACTCCAGTACATAAAGCAATTGTGTCACAGCTGGGCTGTTAAAAGTACTTGCACCAAAAAAGAACTACAATCCCTGCTGGGTTCATTGCTGTATGTGGCAAAATGCATCAAGTACGCTAGGGTTTTCTTAAATAGAATGTTGCAACTGTTAAGAACAAACTATAGTATTAAGAAAATTCAAATTGATGATGATTTCAGAAAAGATTTAAAATGGTTTAATATTTTTTTGCCCATATTCAATGGTGTAACCTTCTTTCACTACAACCCCAGTAAAACTGTGTACTTAGACGCCTGTCCCACTGGATTGGGGGCCATATATGACTCACAAGTATATGCCATGACCCTACCCTCCACCTGGAAAGATGATAATATTGCCCAACTTGAAATGATTAATATATTAGTAGCTCTCAAAGTTTGGCATAGGTCATGGTCATGTCAGAGAGTACTCATCAAATGTGATAATTTGGCTGTAGTATCGGTGCTAAATAATGGAAGGGCCCGTGATCAAACTTTAGCCAAGTATGCCAGAAATATTTTCATGTGGGCCAGTGCCTTTAATGTTGACTTGAAAGTTGTACATGTGGCAGGGAAGATGAACCCTGTAGCTGATCTTTTGTCAAGATGGAATATAACTCCCCATAATTTTCAGAAATTGCAGGACCTGGTTGGACCAGTAACATGGATTCCTGTTGATGACACTTTATTGTACACTGATGAGTCTATATAGAAAATTTTGTTTTTATGTTGTGTTGCTTGTTCAATATTTACAGAATGTCAACCACTTGAGCGACATTTGACTGTATTGGCAACATCCAGACTGGCACAGGCCTTTTCACAATCTACCAAGAAGGCATATGGGACAATGTTCAAGACCTTCTTGGCCTTTGTGGCCTTCATGCACTGGGAATTATTCCAGGTGAATGTGTTCAGTCTGTTATGTTTCCTTGAATGCCTACAGTTCAATGGAGTTAAGCATACTCAAATGGCAAACTATTTGTCAGCTATAAGGTCACAATTTTTGATTTTTGGTCTTGATATAACTTGCTTTACTGATCCCAGATTAAAATTATATCAAAGAGCCATACAGTTGCATGCCCCCCTCACGGTAAAATTGCAAAAAATAATTGATATACCACTGCTTGTAAAAATTTCTGAAGAATGTGATTACATGTATATGGGGCAGATTTATAAAGCCCTCTATTTGCTTAGTTTCTTCTCTTTTTTACGTATGTCAAATCTAGTGTCACATAGTGTTGCTACCTTCTCACCTTTGAAACAACTAGCAAGAGCTGATGTTATATTCAAACCAGGTAAAATGATAATAATTGTCAAATGGTCCAAAACTATGCAAAATAACAATCAAATTAAATTGATCACTGTACCCAGAATTCTCAATTCTCCAATTTGCCCAGTTCGTGCTGTTTCCAACCTTCTGACTTTGACCCCAGGGGTCCAAATGCACCTTTGTTTCAGGTTAAATACAATCAAGAATGGGTTCCCCTCACTGATACTCGGGTAGGGAGACATTTCACTCAAATATTGTCCAGATTGAATCTTGCAGGTGCTGGTTACACCTTTCACACCTTCCGGCGTTCAGGTGCCACCTTTGCTTTCAATAACAATGTAGCTTTGCAAAATATCCAAAAACATGGCACCTGGACGTCGGACTGTGTCTGGAGGTACATTACTGATAGTGTGAATGCTGGTGAGCAGGTAGCCAATATGTTTAGGGATAAACTTTCCAATCCATAAACTACCTCTACTATTGGGGTTTGGCTGGTGTAATTTCTTTATTTCATTTGAAATCACCATGTCTTCAATTCAAATATTTACTTAAATTAGTCCTTTACTGGCATAGGGTCACTTACATTATGTACTATTATACATTTTCTTCAAATCTTTTAGGTTGTTTTAACCTCCTTTGGTTAAGGTCACCTCAAACTGTCATTAGTTTAAGGTGACCCTATGCCTGTATTGTATGGATGCAAGTTGTAATGAATTGTAATTATTGTAATGGATTGTACATATGCAGTAGAAACATATATATACATTATTAAAGAATAAAAAATTTTATATCCGCAATGCTTGTTAACCTTTGACCTTTGGGTCATTAGTTGTCCAACTTAATATGGACCTTTGGGCCTCTTGTCCAACTTCTGGTAATCGAGGAACTGTGGGGATATGACCTTATAGTGGTCATAACTCTCAGTTCTGTTACCAGACTACTGCAATGCATTGTGGATCGTCATGGTCAGTGGTTCCAACTATAAAAGTCAGCCTTTGTGTAATATTGGCGCCACACTCGTTTGAATTTCGAAGAGAATACATGTTTTGAACCCACCCTAGTGTCATAATACATTAACAGACTGGTAACAGTAATTTAAAGTAGGTAAACTTTAAAAGTACCCTCCCTACATGTATTCTTATGTTGAGTACTCAGTAGTTGTTATGTGTTTCAGATGGAGATGTTAACTGGATACTGAGACAATGTGGTGAGCAAGGCCACTCTACTGCTACCTTCAGCGTTGCTTGCTGGCTGGAGTGTGTTTACATCCTGCAAAGCTTGGATTTCCTTAAGGTTATCTAAATGATGAACAGTTTAAAGGCTTCTGGTGTACTTTGATTACTTAGTAATCTGCCCTCACGTTACTAGTCCGAGGTTTAAGGTTTGAGAGACAGTGGGGCTGTATTGCTCAGTTCCTTAGGGCAACCTCTGGGCTTTTGAAATAGGGCTGTGCACGTGCAGGTAGCAGCAGTGAACCAGGGCTTCATGCCTAGCTAACAGTTAAATTTGTATTAAAAAAGGGGTTTTCATTGGTAAATTATCTTAATGTAAAGTTTGATGTAACTTGGATTGCTCAGTCACAATTTTCTCAGAATATTGAAGTAAAGGTATAACGTCATTCAAACGTGGCTCATGTAACATTTTAACAAATAACTTAACAACTTGCATCTGTTAGTACTTGGACATGTAGTAATAATAACACACCTCGCATGTAAATATTTATTCTAACATGAGGTTTAACCATAGCAATGTCAAGTACTTACCATGTAGTTACCCACGAATATCTTTAGAAGTACTAATTTTTAGTAATTTTTTAGTAACATGAAGTACTTAACATGTCATTTTAATTCCCAACGAGGGAACTTTGCTTAACTGTCATATGTAATTATCTATAACTGTAGGTTACTGCCAGTATGTCATTATGAGTAAATCATAACTTCATCTGTGAACGTTTTTAAGGATTGTTTGGCAATCCCTGTGGAAGCAGTATATCGAATCTTTTAAAGTAATTACCTTCTCATTGTCATAGTTTTTGTTTTAACAACTACAATGGCTGGAACTTTAAAAAGTAATTACATGCTTATTGTTATAGTAGTGTTTTGTAACTATTGTCTAGTCAAATATGTATTGGTATTGTTTTTAGTGGTTAAGGTGTACCTGGCTAGTATCAACGTATATCGGTGTCGGCAGCACACCCTCTTTTAAAATATTTATAGCAGTGTGTGCCTTGTAGGCCATAGTGGCTGGTGTAATTTCTTTATTTCATTTGAAATCACCATGTCTTCAATTCAAATATTTACTTAAATTAGTCCTTTACTGGCATAGGGTCACTTACATTATGTACTATTATACATTTTCTTCAAATCTTTTAGGTTGTTTTAACCTCCTTTGGTTAAGGTCACCTCAAACTGTCATTAGTTTAAGGTGACCCTATGCCTGTATTGTATGGATGCAAGTTGTAATGAATTGTAATTATTGTAATGGATTGTACATATGCAGTAGAAACATATATATACATTATTAAAGAATAAAAAATTTTATATCCGCAATGCTTGTTAACCTTTGACCTTTGGGTCATTAGTTGTCCAACTTAATATGGACCTTTGGGCCTCTTGTCCAACTTCTGGTAATCGAGGAACTGTGGGGATATGACCTTATAGTGGTCATAACTCTCAGTTCTGTTACCAGACTACTGCAATGCATTGTGGATCGTCATGGTCAGTGGTTCCAACTATAAAAGTCAGCCTTTGTGTAATATTGGCGCCACACTCGTTTGAATTTCGAAGAGAATACATGTTTTGAACCCACCCTAGTGTCATAATACATTAACAGACTGGTAACAGTAATTTAAAGTAGGTAAACTTTAAAAGTACCCTCCCTACATGTATTCTTATGTTGAGTACTCAGTAGTTGTTATGTGTTTCAGATGGAGATGTTAACTGGATACTGAGACAATGTGGTGAGCAAGGCCACTCTACTGCTACCTTCAGCGTTGCTTGCTGGCTGGAGTGTGTTTACATCCTGCAAAGCTTGGATTTCCTTAAGGTTATCTAAATGATGAACAGTTTAAAGGCTTCTGGTGTACTTTGATTACTTAGTAATCTGCCCTCACGTTACTAGTCCGAGGTTTAAGGTTTGAGAGACAGTGGGGCTGTATTGCTCAGTTCCTTAGGGCAACCTCTGGGCTTTTGAAATAGGGCTGTGCACGTGCAGGTAGCAGCAGTGAACCAGGGCTTCATGCCTAGCTAACAGTTAAATTTGTATTTAAAAAGGGGTTTTCATTGGTAAATTATCTTAATGTAAAGTTTGATGTAACTTGGATTGCTCAGTCACAATTTTCTCAGAATATTGAAGTAAAGGTATAACGTCATTCAAACGTGGCTCATGTAACATTTTAACAAATAACTTAACAACTTGCATCTGTTAGTACTTGGACATGTAGTAATAATAACACACCTCGCATGTAAATATTTATTCTAACATGAGGTTTAACCATAGCAATGTCAAGTACTTACCATGTAGTTACCCACGAATATCTTTAGAAGTACTAATTTTTAGTAATTTTTTAGTAACATGAAGTACTTAACATGTCATTTTAATTCCCAACGAGGGAACTTTGCTTAACTGTCATATGTAATTATCTATAACTGTAGGTTACTGCCAGTATGTCATTATGAGTAAATCATAACTTCATCTGTGAACGTTTTTAAGGATTGTTTGGCAATCCCTGTGGAAGCAGTATATCGAATCTTTTAAAGTAATTACCTTCTCATTGTCATAGTTTTTGTTTTAACAACTACAATGGCTGGAACTTTAAAAAGTAATTACATGCTTATTGTTATAGTAGTGTTTTGTAACTATTGTCTAGTCAAATATGTATTGGTATTGTTTTTAGTGGTTAAGGTGTACCTGGCTAGTATCAACGTATATCGGTGTCGGCAGCACACCCTCTTTTAAAATATTTATAGCAGTGTGTGCCTTGTAGGCCATAGTGGCTGGTGTAATTTCTTTATTTCATTTGAAATCACCATGTCTTCAATTCAAATATTTACTTAAATTAGTCCTTTACTGGCATAGGGTCACTTACATTATGTACTATTATACATTTTCTTCAAATCTTTTAGGTTGTTTTAACCTCCTTTGGTTAAGGTCACCTCAAACTGTCATTAGTTTAAGGTGACCCTATGCCTGTATTGTATGGATGCAAGTTGTAATGAATTGTAATCATTGTAATGGATTGTACATATGCAGTAGAAACATATATATACATTATTAAAGAATAAAAAATTTTATATCCGCAATGCTTGTTAACCTTTGACCTTTGGGTCATTAGTTGTCCAACTTAATATGGACCTTTGGGCCTCTTGTCCAACTTCTGGTAATCGAGGAACTGTGGGGATATGACCTTATAGTGGTCATAACTCTCAGTTCTGTTACCAGACTACTGCAATGCATTGTGGATCGTCATGGTCAGTGGTTCCAACTATAAAAGTCAGCCTTTGTGTAATATTGGCGCCACACTCGTTTGAATTTCGAAGAGAATACATGTTTTGAACCCACCCTAGTGTCATAATACATTAACAGACTGGTAACAGTAATTTAAAGTAGGTAAACTTTAAAAGTACCCTCCCTACATGTATTCTTATGTTGAGTACTCAGTAGTTGTTATGTGTTTCAGATGGAGATGTTAACTGGATACTGAGACAATGTGGTGAGCAAGGCCACTCTACTGCTACCTTCAGCGTTGCTTGCTGGCTGGAGTGTGTTTACATCCTGCAAAGCTTGGATTTCCTTAAGGTTATCTAAATGATGAACAGTTTAAAGGCTTCTGGTGTACTTTGATTACTTAGTAATCTGCCCTCACGTTACTAGTCCGAGGTTTAAGGTTTGAGAGACAGTGGGGCTGTATTGCTCAGTTCCTTAGGGCAACCTCTGGGCTTTTGAAATAGGGCTGTGCACGTGCAGGTAGCAGCAGTGAACCAGGGCTTCATGCCTAGCTAACAGTTAAATTTGTATTAAAAAAGGGGTTTTCATTGGTAAATTATCTTAATGTAAAGTTTGATGTAACTTGGCTTGCTCAGTCACAATTTTCTCAGAATATTGAAGTAAAGGTATAACGTCATTCAAACGTGGCTCATGTAACATTTTAACAAATAACTTAACAACTTGCATCTGTTAGTACTTGGACATGTAGTAATAATAACACACCTCGCATGTAAATATTTATTCTAACATGAGGTTTAACCATAGCAATGTCAAGTACTTACCATGTAGTTACCCACGAATATCTTTAGAAGTACTAATTTTTAGTAATTTTTTAGTAACATGAAGTACTTAACATGTCATTTTAATTCCCAACGAGGGAACTTTGCTTAACTGTCATATGTAATTATCTATAACTGTAGGTTACTGCCAGTATGTCATTATGAGTAAATCATAACTTCATCTGTGAACGTTTTTAAGGATTGTTTGGCAATCCCTGTGGAAGCAGTATATCGAATCTTTTAAAGTAATTACCTTCTCATTGTCATAGTTTTTGTTTTAACAACTACAATGGCTGGAACTTTAAAAAGTAATTACATGCTTATTGTTATAGTAGTGTTTTGTAACTATTGTCTAGTCAAATATGTATTGGTATTGTTTTTAGTGGTTAAGGTGTACCTGGCTAGTATCAACGTATATCGGTGTCGGCAGCACACCCTCTTTTAAAATATTTATAGCAGTGTGTGCCTTGTAGGCCATAGTGGCTGGTGTAATTTCTTTATTTCATTTGAAATCACCATGTCTTCAATTCAAATATTTACTTAAATTAGTCCTTTACTGGCATAGGGTCACTTACATTATGTACTATTATACATTTTCTTCAAATCTTTTAGGTTGTTTTAACCTCCTTTGGTTAAGGTCACCTCAAACTGTCATTAGTTTAAGGTGACCCTATGCCTGTATTGTATGGATGCAAGTTGTAATGAATTGTAATCATTGTAATGGATTGTACATATGCAGTAGAAACATATATATACATTATTAAAGAATAAAAAATTTTATATCCGCAATGCTTGTTAACCTTTGACCTTTGGGTCATTAGTTGTCCAACTTAATATGGACCTTTGGGCCTCTTGTCCAACTTCTGGTAATCGAGGAACTGACAAATATTCCCGTAAGAGATACGTCAGGTTTCAAGTGGAAGTGTTTGCTATATTAGGGTTTAGTAATACGTCCATATAAAGGAATGCAGATCAACGTAGTCACTTTGATGGGATACAAAAGAAGCATGCTTTGTAAATATGTTTCTGATATTTTATGGCAAAATATAGTGAACTGAAACTTGGCCAAAATGTGCTGTGTATATGTATCTTTATGTGGAACTATCATATATTTATTTGTATCCTGTACTTTTTAAATAAAATAGATAGGGGTGGGTGAACGTAAAGAAGTCACCTTTTATGTATAAAACGTAACATAATTAACCCCCAAAACACTAAAAATCACCTGATACACATCTACTGCTGACGTAAATAAGTTTAAGTTCACGGTTTTTTAGTCCAAAATGTAACACTAAACCTCTCTTAATTGCAGGACACTACACTTATACCTTGACACCCCAACATAAAATGCTATTCATAGAAAGAGAGGCCATTCCAGTTTACAGTTCTTTTTTCCTATAGTTATCTTCGCCAAGGAGGTACTGTTTACATGCCTGTTTTTTATTTGTTTGTTTGTTAGCTGAATTACACGAATGCTATTGGTTGTATCTTCCTCAAGAAAAATCAGAAGATGGGCCTTGCTCCAACTTAAATCCAATTAAGTTTGGAGAATGACCCGGATTACAGTCTGGTTACAAAAAATCCGAATTTTGCCATTTACTTATTATTGCATAGAGGTAAGCCCTCTCTAAGTGCTTTTATTATGACGCTAAAATTTATAGCTATGCCTTTGATATAAGATAAAAGAATGCACATTAGATAATGGAACCTTTTATTTCATATGTTTTATGACATTAAACTTTTAGTTTTACCTTGGAAAAGGGTTATTATTAAGAAGTATACATTTTAATAACATTAACATTTTAGTTTTACCTTGGAAAAAGGTTATTATTAAAAAGTATATATTTTAATAATATTCCAATTAATTGTTTGATATTTTAATTCGATTCATAAAAACACAATGAAGTTACCAGCTTGACAAAAGTTGCTTTTAAATATGCACAGAAATTATGTTTTCATGCATAAAATTACCCTTTTCATAAAATGGGCAAGCTACAATGGAAATAATTGCCCATTTCATGAAATCGGCATATCAGTTACATATTTCATGAAATGTGCAATTTCATAGATTGGACACAACCTATGAAAATCACAAAGATCAAAAGATTCAGTCATTATGTGAATTATTAAGGTTCTTACAGAAATAAAATCCCGAAAAAGGAATCTGCAAGTAATAAACACAGAGCTACAGACTTTCTGGAACCCCTGCAGTCTACATTATCAATAATGAGCATTCCAATTATATTTGAATTACTGTGGATGGAAAATTTTACAATAGCTAGCCTCTTTTAAATGCATCAGCAAATAAACAATGAAATTACTGCAAATAAATGCTGGTGTATCAGAGGTATGATGAGCAAACAGATGAACTTATAAAAATAAAAGATGAACCTATTTCTATTAGATTATCGTCTTTTCTTTGAGTCTTTTACTTTTTTCTTTGTCTTTTCGTCAGAACGATATTTATTCCTGAAGTATGAGTAGCAAGAGTAATATCCAAATACAATGCAGAGAAGGATTGTCACAAGCAGAGACCAAAACAGTTCCATTTCACCTGAAAGTATAAATATCACTGTGACTTGTTTTTTTCAAAAGTATAACTTGGTTTTGTTACATATTTGACTATAAACATATGCAGTTACAACCGATCTAAAATATAATCTCATTAAAATCTAAACAAATGAAATTTTGTTCTTTAACATGTAGATACAAAATTATTAGGGATTTTTTTTACATATATACCCCTTACATTTTAATTAAGAAATTAGTTATTTTAGTGTTATATATATGTCATTTGAAAAATACGTAAACTTATTTGCCTGTCATTTAAAAGGCACTATTTTTGTCACATTAATTATTGCGACAAAGCAATTCTGAATTAACTGTGACCTTTACTTTTTCCTTCAAAAATGGTACAAAGATTGCTATTATTGCACGTAATTGAAAAATCTCTTTACTGCGAACAGCGGACTGCAGATTTTCATCTGCTTTTGCCATTTTCTTTTGATGGTCGTCCTCCATCTTTTGTATTATTAAATCCACTCCCCCAGCTTTAAGGCCTAGTTGTTGCTTTTCCACATCACACTTCTGAAATATGGATGGTAATAACATCTCAGTAGTTTTCTTTGTACACTCCACACACAATTACCATATCGATCAACGATTGGCTCATGCTAATAATGTTAATATTAATAATAAAAGATTAGGGAAAAAAATCATGTTTCATCTCTGTGCTATCTATTAAAACAAGTTTTTTGTTTGCCAAATAATTTCTGTGGATATATCACCATCAATATGAGCCTCTATGATGGAAGGATCTCTTTACTTACACGTGGTGCAAAGTATTTCTTCAGTAAACTATGATTCTCTGAGAACATTTCCCTTTGGAAGGAAGTTTACTTCCTGTGAGAGTGTAAAATCCAGTTATAAAATTTGTCCCTTCATTGTCTTAAAAAACCCTCCAAAGTAGAGACTTGTTAGCAAGTCTAGAATTTACCTTGCCTTACATAGCATTATGAAACTCAAACTCAATATTTGACTTAGACTTGTAAGCAAGTCTAGAATTTACCTTGCCTTAAATAGCATAATGAAACTCAAACTCAATATTTGCATATTTTATTTTTTTATTTTTCCCTCAGATATACAGCAATGCATTTTCTTTAAAACATCGATTATAAACCAGCCTCTTATATCAATCATATGTTGTGCAACTGGAACCAAAGAACACAGGGGCAAAAATTCAATGGACATTTACCATATTTATCACTGGAGAGGTCACCAATATTATTATATGCAGTAGTAAATACTAACGAATAAGAAAGTAAAAAAACAATTATCATCTGTACCTTGTAATCTTCATACAACTCCTCACATTCTGCCAACAGGTCACTGTGGTCTGTCTGCAGTGTCTCCAGAGCTTCAGTGGAGGTTTTGTGCTTTGTTCTCACAAAAGTAAGAGTTTCTTGACAGTTGCTTTCATCATCTTGTGCAGCAGCTAGCTTCTTTTCCAGGATTTTTAGTTTACTTTTATCATCTTCATCTGCAACAGACCCACCTTTTGTCTTAGACTCCAACTGCTCCATTTCCATTTTGCACTTCAAATTTTTTTCGTGCAGAGTCCTCTGTTGCATTGTCAAAGTTTCCACATCCCCTTTGTACTTGATCATTTTGTCCCGAATATCATTGGAAGTCGCCCTCAGCTCATCAGTCACTTTGTACTGTTCAGACAACTTGGCTTGTATAGTTGCTTTCTGCTCTTCTAGATAGCGCCTTTCCTCTTCAAACTTTTCATTTGGTGTTTCCGTTACATTACCTATTATCTCAAATCTGTTTATAACAGTTTCACCTTCCTCTCCAATCTCCTCCACAGGCTTGCAGCTGCAGTCGGTTAGTGCTTTGTCATATAGTCTTTGTAAATCCTCTTTATCAAATTCACATTCTCCAAGTGTGGAACAAGTCTTGCTTAAATCTTTGATTGCTTCACTTTTTTGTTCCAGGGATTTTGATGTGGTCTCCAGCTTCATTTGGCAGATAGAATTTTTAGTGCTTTGCTCTCTCAGTGAAGACTTTGTTTCTTCATGCAAGGTCTGGTCCCGCTTTTTCTGACTCTCCAGTCTGTCTACAGTGTACTGCAACATCTTATTTTTCTTTGTTAATTCCTGACTTTTGTCATTGTTCTCAAGTTGTCTTTTGCACTCCTCAGTCATGTCTTCACATGATTTAAGACTAGAAACTGTTTTGCTTCCATGAGACTGGCACTTTTCTAAATCAGCATTCAAGGCTTTTATGTCTTGTTTACATTGTCTGTCAATTTCTTTCAGACGTACCACTGACACATCTCGCACGGACATGGCATTCTTGTTTTCTTCTTTGAGTCTCAGCAGTTTTGCTTCATTGGAGCTGGCAAGTTCCAGAAGATCTTTGTTATTGCTACTGACATCTGCAACTTCTTCCTCCAGTTTTGTATTGTTTCTCATGCAGTCTACATATTTCAGATTCCAGTGATTCACACTTCTCGTTGAGTCAGCATTCAGCATTTTCAACTCTGTATATCGTTCCTGTAGATGTGCTGATTCCGCCTGTAAGAACGATACCTTGCCATCCAGTTCTTTCACATTACGCTGCAATTCCTCAATATATCCAGCTGAAGGTCCACTGCGAGATGCCTCTTCAAACTTTACCTGAAGTTCATCAAGCTTTCTTTGATACATCTCTTCTTTTTCCCTGTGACGGTCAACAAGTCGCATTTTTTCTTCATTGAAAAATGCAATTCTTTCATCTTTCCTCTTAATGACTGCATCTCTGGATAAGTCGCCTCCTCCCTGATCAAGTTGTGCTTGGAGATGTGCGATCTTATCGACAAGAACTTGGCGTTCCTCCTCATAAGCGACCCGAATAACCTCTTTTTCCAGGTCATTTTTTCCAGTATCTGGCTTCTCTTGGGTTGAAGTTAGCTTCTCTTTTAACTGAGAATTCTGTGTTTTTATTTCATTTAGATCTTTCTGGCAAATCTTGGCCATTTTCTTTTCCTCTTGAATGAGATCATCCGCCAGTTTTAAATCCTTTACCAATCTGCCAACAAAGATCATATAATTATTACTATTATTATTATTACTGAGAGAATGGATGGAATATTTACTGGGAATATTTTACCAAAAAAATAAAGCCTCATCCAAACATATTTCAAAACAATGTTTTGACGTAATCTCCCAAAATGCGTTTCTTAGGACCTCTTGTGACGTAACAATATCTACCAATACTTGATTTATTTTTCAATAAGAGTCACACACAACTTAGATTATCTTTGTCGCCATTATCTAGTCTATGCATTATATCACATAAAACTGGGTATGTTGTAATCTTGCTGGACCATACATCGAGATAATATGTACACTAAACAAAAGCCTTCATGTTCTTTTGACTACCAAAAAGACAAGGTGGTCAAAGAAGTTAGACATTTTCTGTTGTTTTGGCAAAAAAACAAAAACAATTATCATACCCCAAACTGGAAATTAAAAATCACATACTCGGTATAGATTCCTAACAGACATGATTACTTTGAATGACAATACCTTGATACTTCCTTTTCCCAACCCTTCCTCTCTGTCCCAAAACTTTCAGAATCATCTTGGCAAATTTGCAATTCCTTTTGCATCTGAAAAACAAGCATACATTCCCAAAGCATTGATGTATTTCTAATATTGGTTAATTTAAATGTCTCACAACCACTAATACAACACTATCTATCCACAAACGTCAAGGATCTTTCTGTCATGTAAATTTTTACCTTTTAACAGTTTAACAATACTGATGTCAAAAGATACTACTTTAAATGATTTTCTGAAAAAACAAACAAATAAAAAACATTACAAACAAAATATGAGATTAGAGCATTTTGAACTATTTGGATCATTTTGAACTATTTGTTTGGATAAAGTGTCATTAAATGTCACTTTCCGTATCATCATCTTAGTTTACCAGTGGATGAAACCAATTCAAAGTTTGCTGTAGCAGTTTTAATTACACACCCAAGGCAGCTGCCTCGATCCTGGTTATGTGCTGAGTTTAGAGTATATTACTTGTATAGGCTAGACAAGTAAATGACTTGGAGATGCACATAAGTATGATAAATAAGAAGAAATAATATACATACAAATAGCACAATATACCTGATTGAATTGCTGCTGTTGTTGCTCAAAGAACTCTTGTTCTATTGCCATTTTCTTCTGTGTTTCCCGCATCTCGTCATGTAGTTTCTCCAACCCTTTGATCTGTGTTTGGAATTTATTCTTTAGAGCATCAACTTCTTCATGTTTAGAGGAAAATATTCTGCAAATCATTAATATGAGACAGAATTCATTGGTACATTGAGGGTTTTCTCCTTCTGCCCCAGACTGACAAGCTTAAGATTTTCATAAGTTTACCAAAGTGTAATCTTTTTCAGAATAAAAAAAAATTCCTGGGGACACACTGTTAATTTATTTCAACATTTAAAAATATTTTTGTTGAAATGTGACGTCTTTTCTTTGTTAACTCAAGTGTCCCAGATATAGTTTCCTTATATATGCAACCTATTCCAGAACCGGCACATTAAATATTTAAACACATTGTCAATATAAGAGACTATTTTGAAGTATCAATATAGTTTTCCAATCGCTGGTGAAACCATTTGTTTGAGCTTTTGATTCTATGCTTATTTTGATGGAATAGATTTCTGCAAACAGAACATTGCTCCTGCCAGAGGTGCTAAACGTCTACTCACTCCAGGTTGCCTTTCATCTTGTCCATGATGCTATAGAAGGTAGCCACCTCCTCTTCATCCAGTTCTCCTGCATCATGCATGGTTGCTACCAGTCTGCTCACTGCTTCCTTATCCAGATCCCCCGGTATTTTTTCTGCCTTATTCTCATCTGCGGCTTTTCCTTTGATTTTGCTGGTCTTTTTCTCAGGCTTGGAGAGGGTACACGTAGCAATGTTCACAAACAGGATGATGACACACAACCTAAACCAGGCAACATCATAGAAATGATAAAAAGTCCAACCCGTGTGAGAGACTCCCTCCATATAAATACCTCCCTCAATACAAAGACCACTTTTGATTCCAAAGATTACATTTTCCCTAATTTTTACCTCGGTACCAAGACCAACCCCTTATAAAGACAATTTTTCTATTTCCCAAGTGTGGTCATTATTCACATGTTTCACTGTATACTGCAGCATGTCTGTTAGTAACATAGTGAGCTGGTATGTGTTGTTGCAGACTGAGGGCCCTCTATCTGAGAGGCAAACATATTTAACCTGAAATCACTTGGTCTGTGTCTAACCCCAAATTGGTCAGAATCCATGGCATGCGGGATACACTCAGGGCCTGTTGTCATATTGTTGGGCGCCAACTCGCGGCAGGGAACAACTCGAGTTGTTCCTTGCGCCAATTCGCGGGGGCGAGTTGTAGCAAACATCTCGAGATGTGCGCGCTATCTTAAGTTGTGGCTGCTCCAACTTAATCCTCTAATGTCCAGTACTGGTCAGTGACCACATGGTTTCTGATTGGTCAATTATTGATCTCAAACATGGCTTCAATCTTAAGATGATGGCTGTACCAACTTAATCCTCTGTTGTAATTGGCTAATTATTTACACTCACTTTTGGCTAGATGTAGTCAAGTATACAAGGCAGACTTTCAATTGTAATTAAGGTACTAGATACATGTCTTTACTTTATTTGCTAACTAACTATATTTCAGAAGCTGCAACTTATAAACATGAGTTTTGGTATCTTTCTAAGCAGGATAAGTTTATATATTACAAATAAATGATAAAGCATTGTCCATTGATATATGAAACTCGGTAACAAAAGAAAAAGAAATTATGTCATTTTGATCAATCAGTACTGTAAACTAATGCTAATTTTCAGTGTGGTGTTTGTTAATAATCTGTTCCATTTCTGTACTTATTCCATGTAATATATATGCCCCAAAAGGGCTGGATAGATTTAACAAGGTTATTTTGTAAGTTTTACTTCATATAAAGTATAATACAGTCACTTCAATAATGAATAAACTGATTTTAAATATCTAAAATCGTTATTACTGGAAATATATAATTGTTTATAGGAGTTGCATAAATATAAAACAACATCATAGCACATTGTACTTCATAGATGTATGTAGTAATTCACTAATGTATTAATAAATGTTTCAAAAGCTTATATCCAAAGTGATAGTCTTTGACAAAAACAATCTTACACCTAATGGCAATCAAGAGACAAGCCAATCATGGTAGTGGCCTCTTAGGCTTCCTATTTAAGTACAAAGTCAACATCAAAATAGCCTGAGAAATCCTTAGATGCAATTAAGAAACATCAGTCAGAATAATAAAATAATATAGTCACTACTTTTCACCACCTTTGATTGTCTACATAACATTCTCTTCCACAGTGATTAAGCTCTATGAAAGTATAATTAGGTTGAATTAATGGATAAAGTTGGCGCAGCACCCACTCAAGATGTGGCAGTACATCTCGAGATGTTTGCCACAACTCACCCCCTCGAGTTGGCGCAAGGAACTACTCGAGTTGTTCCCTACCGTGAGTTGGCGCCTAACAATATCACCTTAGTTTATGAAAGGGACATAAGAGCATTGACATTGCAGTTCACAAAGCAATGTCAGAAACACTGGGGTAACTCACAGGTCAAAACAATCAACATAGTCAGATGGTGAATCTTGGTGTACATATTGAAGTGTTTACAAGCAGGGGAATGATATAGCATGAAAAAGCACCAAAGACAGTTGATGTACACACTTTTAAAAATGTTTCACAACACAGGACTATGATCATCTATAACATCATCCCTGTTCTGTTTATGTGCATCTGGAGAAAATAAAGTACTATTTTATATGGTTTATCAAGCATTGATTGAGAAATATATGAAAGAGTACAGAAATTGTACATTCTAATAAACACAACAGCATCTCCAAAATGTTTTATTTACCCACCCGAAAAGGGGATTGAGGAGTAATGGTTTTATAAACAGATCTGTTTATTTGTCTATCCATGCGCATAACTAGAAAATTATACATTGGGTCGACTTCATATAACTGTAGTGTGTTGGATCTATCTGTGACCCAGTCGTCAAAGATGGTCCAGATTCAGATCACAAATCCAGTTTTAGGGGCCACGGTGGCAGAGTGGTAACACTCTCGCCTCCCACCTCTGAGGCGGGGGTTCGATCCCCGTCATGGCCTTAAGTGGGAAAGCTGGTAGTTGCTTGCCGTTGGTCGGCAGTTTACAGTACACAACCCTAGCGAACTATATGTACTGGTTTCCTCTGCCCTTCCAACTACCCGTCGTGATATGACCTGTACAGTGTTGAAAGCGACGTAAAACCCCAAATAAATAAATAAATAAACAAATCCAGTTTTATGGATGTTTTAAACATTACCTGCGGATGAAGGGGTTTTGCAATCTTAAGCCCTGCCTTGTTTTAGTCTGAAATTTCACCGAGATATCTCTTTCGGATGGATTATTAGACAGCTTGTATTCATTCACCTCAAATTCACTATATCTGATGTAACTTACTTCTATGATGACCTGCCAGAATCTTACAGAACAAATGCTACACGTACCTTGTATAATCATAGCTTATACCACTTCTCTACTCTCTCCTTAAATCTTGGAATACCTTGTAATTGAAACCCAAATTGTAATGAACCCCAATTTTGGACACTACTGAAGACATTTAAAATGATTTAAATGATTTTCGTGAAAATAATACTTGTACCATGTCCAAAAGTATCGTGGCATTTGAAATGGACAATGTTCTTTCAATAATCTGAGAAAAATGTAGTTACGTTACACAAGACGTGGTCGCACATATGTTACATAATTGGTTTATGGTATTTTTTTTAAATCTATTTTTTATATATATATTGTCTTACCTGCTACAATCCATTTTCAAAATGAAATATTAACAAGAATAGAATTGCTCTCCTCAACCAGAAAAAAGTTCTCCCGTGAAATAGGGATATCTATTTTACTTTCAGGTCACACATCATCAAAATGAATGACATTAAATAACAAGTACATTGATGTGTATGAAATACACGTGGAATAAAGGTTTGGGAATGAACTGCTGGTACTACTGTTACTATCTAACAACACTCAACGCTTGGTATATGTGGCCAAACTGACAGGACACGTCTGTTTGGAAATGCATGTCATTCACAGCAACTCATTAATTGTCCGTGAGAAATATGAACCTGGAGTACGGCATATACTGAGTATTAATACGTAACTTATGTTTGATCAAATACTTTTGATTGAAGTATTTAACGCAATATAACTATTTATTTACATCACGTCACATGCTGTAGTCTCATTTTAACTTCTTGATAGAAATCAATCCAAAACTACTAACGATCAGGTTATTTATATATATATTTCAAGCACTGAAATTATATTTTCTTTTATATTTTTTTTATTATTAACACATTGTCACTTTGGTTTTACTTTATCTGTTCTATTCTATTCTGTATTTTATAATGCTTAATCTCTGTCAAGGCAGACTCTAAGGTGCAACACCAAAATCCAATTAAAAATCATCATTCCATAGCCATGACCGAGTCCAATATAATTGCGAAGCCGCATAGATTGTACGCTGAGGGTTGAAAGCCTCTTTGAAGAGATAAGATTTTAGCTTTTTTGTGTGAAACAGGTGAATGTTGGGGTAGAAAAGGTCTCATCAGGATATCATTCTAAAAGTGTCTTTTTTATATATGTACAGATGGATGGAATTGAGCAACATCCAAGAACCTTTTAACTGAAAGGTTGTATCTTGTACTATATCTTCCACAATGAGTAGACATAAAAGAACCAATATAATTAGGATGACCACTGTGAAGAAACTTGCAAACATAAAGTGGCAGATACAGCGAACACAGTTTAGTGTATGATTTATTCTAGTTGACATTCCAGATTCAGCAGCACGGATATATTTTTGGTTTAACATCATGGTCATCATCAGACATTTAAAATGATTGAAATGATTTTCGTGTATATAATACTTGTACCATGTCCAAAAGTACCATTGTATTTACAACATGAACATCACAGTCAAACTTCATTTACATTTCATTCAACAGTCAGAGTCATATTTGGACAAGCCATCAGCATTGCAACTTGTGGGAGTCGAACCCAGTGACATCAGTACGGAAATTGTGAGATCAGAAAAGTAATAGAGGCTACCAAGGCTACCAAGAAGAGGTAAGACAAATGGTCAGAATGAACCAGTGTCCATATTTACTAACAGTCTTAACAGGTAGCTAGGTGTTTTAGTTGTAAATCAACCTTATGGTAATATGTATTATTTGTAGAAAAAAATTCTATTGCAAATACACTTTTTGTGAATATTTTGAAAAATTATTGTTTTTAATTTGTTTTATTCTATGAATTAATCTAAGAAAATGCCAATATTCTAAGAAAATCGTTATTGTAAGAAAAAGAATGTTGTATGGGCCCAGTGATTATAATGACCTTTGTTATATTAGCTGTGTATACAGATAAACCTTTATTCAGTTTCATTAGTATTTATACTGCTTGTCTTGATAATCTATCACAGGCCTGAAATTGACACAACAGAAAGTAAGGAAGGAATTTAAACGTTAGCCAATGGGGATCACTGATAGAAAAAATTTGTTTGTAAGTAGTATTTTGATTGGTCAACTGCCCATTTATGGGACTATATTTTCAAGTAAAAATTATATTATCGCCCCTTCAGAAGTACTCCAAAAGTTTAGTGATTTGGTTGTTTCTTATGTGAAGTACGCCAAGCGCAACAACTTGCTCTTTTCTCAATTTGAATCTACAGATGATATATACTACTTGTAACAGGTCCAAATAAGGAAATTTTTGTTTGAGCAGTGCTAAATCACCCTACCAAGCAGTAAACATGACAAGTAATCACGTGATAATTGTGTGTCCTTTGCATTTAAATATGTTTTCTGTGTAACAACCAAGAATCTTGTCTATAATAACCTTTGATTGTCCAATAGACCATGTGGCTTTGGACTTTTGGTTTATAATATGACAAAACAAAACAAAATGTCATGTAAAAGTCTAATTAGATCATGGATGAATTTCTTAAATAATTGATTTATATGAACAAATCCCAATTAAAAGTAATATATATATATATTTTCTGTAATTTTAGTGGCTCATATTTGTGTAAAACAGAAAATAGGAGCTTTTATGACTTGATATTTCATGACTTTTCACTACATTTTTGCAAATAAACAGACAAAACAAGCAAAACATGATGTAAATCATGTTTGTAAACAGAGTGCTTAAAATCTGAGGCTGCAAAAGATTGTTTTATGTATGATCAGCTCACTTTTGTATCTTTGCCTTCTGTCAATCCAGGTGTTTTAAATTAATGACAGCCAACAATTACAACACCAAGATGTGGTGTTCATAGTACAGAAATATTGTCTGAAAAAAATCAACAAACTCATTTTTTCCCAGCAGTCAGTCATTCATGAAAGACTTTGAAAACCTTAGAAAAATGAATGACATCAACTGACAGAGTCACTACTGTGACCATGTGTTTCAAAGATTCTGCCTGATAATAATAAGCCTCGTATTGGAAGAACGTCCCACACAGTCTTGTGATATAATTTAAAACTTTACACAGAAAATGCATATTAAAAGCAACATGTATATTCAATGTAAAGAAAGCAAAGAAGAACAAAAAACAAAAAAAAAAAACAGTTTTGAAAAAAGACCCCATATATTTTAGAAATATATGTATATATTTATAGAATTACAATCTTAAAACACCAAGGGCATCACCAGCACTGTACTATATATGCACTTAATGCAAATGCTGAAGCTTCACCTCATGTAAATGTCTGCACATCAGTGTAAGAGTGTTAACATTCAAATAAGCATTTTAGTATCACCTCTGAAGAACTCGGCTGCCATTTCTTACAAACATGAAAAATAAACCAGTAGGCTTCTATAGATCTTAAAGACTGGTGGGACAATAGACAACATAGCCATTCCATTATACACCTGTTCCACTTTCCAGAATGGAGATATTAACGTATTCCTTTTTCATTTTGGGAAACTGTCCTCTGTTTTTTTTTCATCCCGGAAGCCAGATAAGAAAGTAGAAGACATAAAAAGAAAGGAGAAATGGATACATTGGTTGTGGAGGACAGTGACAGAGCCACAGCATTTTATACTCAGCACCATATCTCCATGTCCTACAGAACTCAAAGCGCTATTTGATCCATCTGACTGCACAAGTACAGCCCAAATCTATAGTTACTGACATTCCCCTACCTGAGAGACCGAGGCTGAAGGATAATGATTTATCAACGCCCTTGAAGTTCTTTATCCTGCCACTGGGGATAGGACCCAATGACAGAGGGCTGCAATTTTAAGTGATCATTTGAGCCACTATGTATCTGCCTGTATCTGGGTTTGAACCCACGTCATCTGAGTTCCTAGGCGAGTGTGTTACCCACTAGGCCACATTGGTAGATAGGCTTATTGGCAGGGAGGCCAAGTCAGACCCTGATAACTGTAACACAGTCATTGGAGTGAACAACTTCATCCCTCAAAAACCAGGATCCTGCCACACAAGGGGACACCAGTGATGCCACCCAGGAAGAGCATTTGGGAAGGGTTAGAAGCAGAGGGTCAATGAACTGCTGGATCATACAGGTTAAAGAACAGGAACAAATGGTGACTGGTTGACTGAAGGACGCAAATCATGATATTAGCAATAAGAGGCGCTGTGCTAGCACGGATATTAGTTGGGAGAGAAGTAGAACTTCTGACACAGTGGTTTCAGTCAGCTATGGCAAATTAACACAAGTGTGGTCAGGTACCAGTGGAGCTCACTTTGGTAGAGTCTGGGGTGAAGGTAAAATTGTAGCTTTCTGAGAAATAGCAGAATATTCTGAAGAACTTGCTTCCACCAACAGGTGTTACAGTGTCTGCTGCATTGGGATCCCAGATCAACAGATGACACTCACTATCTATTGTTATCCACAACATGATGTGGCAATTCTACATGCGAAAAAAGTGAACAAGAAAAGAAACTTTTCCAACATAGTTTGTCACGAATTTTATATCATAGCTAAAACATGTTTTATCAATGCTGATGAGGTACTTAGTTGCCTAGTGGTTAGTAAGTTTGGAATCTAACCACAGGGTGTCACCTCTGTGTGGGTTCGACCCCACAAGTGACCACTGAAGAAGACCTGTCCCAAGATGACCCTGGCTGTTGAAAGGGGCGTAAAACCCCAAATTTGACCTTTATCAATGCTGAAGAAGGCATGCAGCAGTTCATAAAACAACCATACAAGACCTTCTTGGATGGAGAATATACAGTAAATAGGAAATTAGAAATATGTTATGTACAAGTTGAGATTTTGTACAAGTTGCAACTTGTACAAGGAATCTGTACAAGTTGCAACATGTACAAATTTTGGACCTGTACAACTTGCAACTTGTACAAGCTCCACATTTTTTAGTTGAACAATGTATCTTAATGAATTTAAACTTAAAATTCATAAAATCAACATATCCAATCTTCATGAATGACAAATTCACTGTAAAAAACTTCTTTGATGAGAAGGCAAACTGTTGACCTGTACATTTTCATAATTTTTTACAATTACGAAAGGTTTAATACATATCTTTATATTATTTTTAAGTCACACTGGTCCAACTGAAGCATGTTTCTGACTTTTGGGTTGGTTGGGGATTTATAATCATGTTCTCTGTCAACAATTTTCCTAAATCTAAAGCAAAGGGGTACATAAAATTAATTATTTTATGATGATGAAACCATATCTGAATTTTAAGACTATACAAGGATTTTATTAATGAAATGCATATGTCAGTTACAACTAGACCTACACATCGGAGAAATGATGCAAATTTGTATCCACCAGAAAGATAACTCCCCAAAGCCAGTGAACCATCGTTTGACCTTGAAGGAGGGGCCAAAGGTCAAATCTAACAACATCAGAAGATTCCCAGCCCACGATATCCTACAAGTTGGTTTCACATTACAAACTTCACTTCTAGGATTAATAATAAGTGAGTTATAAGCACTTTTAAGTTTGGCTGTCCTCGTTTGACCTTGAAGGAGGGGCTCAATGTGAAATCTGACCACATCAAAAGATTCACAGCCCATGATTTCCTATCAGTTGGTTTCACATTGCAAACGTCTAGGACCAATAATAAGCGAGTTACAAGCACTTTTAAGTTTGGCTATCCTTGTTTGACCTTGAAGTAGGGGTTCAAGGTCAAATATGACCACATCAAAGCATTCCCAGGATATATTTTCCTATAAGTTAGTTTCACATTGCAAACCTCTAGGACAAATAACAAGCGAGTTATAAGCACTTTTAAGTTTGGGTATCCTCATTTCACCTTGAAGGAGGGGGCCCAAGGTCAAATCTGACCACATCAAATGATTCCCAGCCCATTATTTCCTATAAGTTGGTTTCACATTGCATTTTACATCGTTTGACCTTGAAGGAGGGGGTCCAAGGTTAATTCTGACCACATCAGAAGATTCCCAGCCCATGATTTCCTATAAGTTAATTTCACATTGCAAACCTCTAGGACCAATAATAAGGGAATTATAAGCACTTTTAAGTTTGGCTATCCTCATTTGACCTTGAAGGACCAGTCCAAGGTCAAATCTGACCACGTCAGAAGATTCCCAGCCGATGATTTCCTATAGGTTGGTTTCACATTGCAAACCTCTAGGACCAATAATAAGGGAGATATAGGCACTTTTATAGTCCGCTACATGGGGTACTTTGGCACTCCGTGTATGACCTTGAATTCAGAGCTTCAAGGTCAAATGTCTGCAAGTTTGTAGAGGACATGTACATCTGTTATATATATCACCTATGAAGAGATTCAACCTTCTACCTTACCAGTAGAAAAGGGCAGATAATTTTCAAAGAAATGCCTGTGGCAACCATCTTGTTTTTCAGAATGAGGCTAATTTCAGTCCCAGAGAAGCTTATCTTTCAATTACCTTCTAGCTGGTGTTTTTTCCTCTGAGAGCGTTAATGCCAAAAAGCTCTACACACGGCGGCGGAGGCATAGCGAACGCTAAACTAAAGTATCCACCGGATGCCTTCGGTGGATACAATTATAGATATACTATCATCTGTCCCTGGATGCTTTCCCTTACCCATTTGTGATCCTAGTTTATTGTCCAGACTGAGGTAACTCACAGAATTGTCCTGATGCTATAGGAAGCCACACCAAGACAATGGATTGCATTTAGAAGATTTCTATTTCTTACTTTTTACTTTGTTGACTTTCATCTCTGAAGTGTGAATTGTTATTATTGAAACTTTTTTGCCTAAGTATTTTAAAAAAGAAAAACAAAGACCCCAGTTCACAGTTCCACAACTGCAGTCTGGAGTCTTATAAGCATCAATGAGGACCAGCTCAGATTCAGGCTTAACTTACTATTAAATGCAAAAGCTTAATTTTTTCTGCATGATAAACAATGTAAACAACTTGACCCTTGAGTGATAAAGTACCACCTTTATATATTAATATACATATGTTAATAACTCTTTTGTATTTTAAGTGTTACCGGCTAAATTTTTCAAGGTTTTCCTGTAAATTCAGTGTTAATTTTTCATGGAAAATTTATATGACACTCTCACATTAATTTGAATATTTATACACATAAAATAAGTAATATTTTCAATAAAATTGTTAATGTAACCAAAATTCTGTTGTGCAAGTTGGGATTATTTGATGGTGAAATTCTGTACAAGTTACAACTTGTACAGCCAATCTTGTGCGAGTTGCAACTTGTACAAATTACTGCTTGTACAAGTTGTAACTTATACAAAATCTCAACTTGTACATAACATATATATAAATATATATTGAAATAGTAATCCGTTTCTGCTTTTGTTAGATTTCTTCCATAGCCATTAGAAATATGAATACTTTCGATTTCCAACTCATAAATATGACTGTCCAATATAAAATATCTTCAATGGATTTTGACAGGGTGTATTTCTGTCCAACATACTATGACTTTTGTCACTTATTAAAACACTTTATGGAAAAGAAGTGCTTGGATAGGCTGCCAATATCATATGTGTTTTATTAACTGTGGCGTTTTATAAGTAACTTTGTGCAGATTTTGTGATACATTTGCCTTTTTACAGGGTCAATACAAGCTTTATTTTTGCATTCGGTGCAAGTATCAGGCTCCTTTGTTGGTTTGTGAATTCGTGTTTAGAAAACCGATATATTTGTGCATGGTGTTATCTGTAGCCTACTGTAAGCACTACTGGGGGAGTTTTTATAACAACGAAACTTAAGTATATGTTCATACATGTACTTAAACAGCACAGCTGCTGTAGTGCTGAATCTACAGTATCGTGAGACCAATTAACAGTATATGCAAATTATCCGAAATGCAAAAGGTGATGGGATATTTCTAATGTAAAACAGTACCTTATACAAGTTGGACATATATTTTCAGCTGCATTTTGTACTACAGAGCACTTTGTAAGTATACAGTATGAATACAGTACCTGTATATTTTGTCAATAATTTAGCAGTTTTGGCGTTATATAGAGTAATTAATTCTGAATCATAGGCGTAGCAACTGGGGGTGGGTGGGGGTGGGGAGCGAGCAGCGGGGGCGGGGATATCTTTTCGCCCTCATAACATTTGCAACAGACTTTCATCAAGTCCTTTTGTCTAAGGTATTATATGAGGACTGAATGACTTTTTTACCAGAATGTCGGGCTGAATGACTGTATTAATTTCTCTAGACAGAAGCTTTTTTTACTCATCAAGTGGGTTCATAATGATTTAATGTATGTCAGATTTGCTGGAATGAGAAATACAAAGACTTGGAGCAACTCTACATTTGCAATGGAACTAAACTCTAATTTTGAAGTTTATGCTAATGTTTTCAGGTAACTCAATAATATGCGGTCAAATTACACTTTGACCCAGTTCACATCTATCATTGTGTATGCTACCGCTTGAGCTATAATTTTTTTTTATGATTTGTAAAAGGAACATTTCGAGTTAGCCCACCATGGGTTTTGTAAAATTCTCTGAAACTTTTGTGCAGACCAAAATCACACTTATACTAATCGACATTTAATTTACCTTGTTGCTAATTATTTAGAATTTAGCTATGCAGTATAAAATTCACATAGAGCAATGGTTTAGCAGTTTCTCAGCTGATGAGATATTTCCCCGAAAATTCTTCTTTCTTTACTGTGTGTTTATTTGACCTAACTTGTCCAATGATTATACACCCCCCTCAATTTGGGGATTAACCTTGCTAAAAATAGATTTTGCATCAGCATGGTATTTGGAGGAAAGATCAAAAGTCCCAGAAACATCTGGTATAATTAAAGTGATTTTCAATATCATATCCTCCTCCAGAAAAAAAACCGTCAGTTGGTCAAGATATTCGAAATATCTTTCAAACACAGGGGCACTATAAGTATTCCTATACCCAGACAAGCATTCTCTCGCGAGACTTTTTCCTCTCGAAAAAAGATCTCTCTCAGAAACCGTCGTGTCTATGGCCCGCTGTGTACCTACGCACCACTTTACTGTATTAATGCGCCAACAAGAATAGTTTTTAAAAAAGATTTTTTTTCTACAGCAATCGTATAAAATAGTTTGAAAATTCATAAAATTGTTATTTCTTGCTCGATTTTGACAAGCAATACACCATTTTAAAGCTTACAACACGTGGCATCTATCTAGACTGTTAACACATCCCATTTATGGTGAAAATGTCATGAATTCTTTGTCACAAGTTTCCTTATCTAACTTTAAAATCTTAAATCCTCTAAACAAGACATGCATATTTTATACTGGAAACAAATATTTTAGATGTCTGCATACAATATTGTAACCTACAATTAATTCTTCAGAGAAACAAATATAAGGACATGGTTTATAATTTTCAGAAACCTTAATTATTGTGTTTTGTATTGTGTTAATTTTTTTATGAGACATCTTTTTGCTATTTATGTTTAATTTTTTTTTAGTGCAATTTCATATAGCTTTTTTGTAGGGCCCATGGTGGCAGAGTGGTAACACTCTCGCCTCCCACCTCTGAGGCCGGGGTTCGAAGTGGGAAAGCTGGTAGTTGCTTGTCGTTGGTCGGCAGTTTACAGTACAGAACCCTAACGAACTGTATGTACTGGTTTCCTCTTCCCTTCCAACTACCCATCGTGATATGAGCTGTACAGTGTTGAAAGCGACATAAAATCCCAAATAAATATAGCTTTTTTGTGTATTTCATTTATTTCTTTTGATGTTTTTTGTATATATTACTTGGTTGTCATATAATTTCAAAGCAAAACAAAAAATAAATAAATAATTTTTATATTCTAAAATGAAATTGTTAAATGTTTGCATGTATAGGTACGAATTGAAATAAACCATTATTATTATTACTATTATTAATAAAATATCTTCAATGTTATTTTTTCATTATTTTTTTATTATTCTCATTTATTGTCAATAATTTTTGCAGCTTTCTAGTAAATTTTAATAAATTTTGGGTTGAACATACAATTTCCAATCAAAAATATATTTTACTAATATACCATTTTAAATCTTACAACACTTGGTAACTATCTATAATGACAAGACATCCCAGTTGAATGAAGAAGCATGAGATTTTTTTATTATTTAAGAGAACGTGAGATATTTTTCATTTTTCTGCTTTATTCATTGATTTTCATGTTACATATCTTTGTTTTAAATATACTTGAAAATTTAAAATTTCATTGTGGTTCCAATCCCAAATACATGTTGATTGGTAATATTTAAAAAAAATTATAACCCAGAGCTAATGTATGCTGGTTAATGAGCATCTCAGCCAACTAGTACAAAAATGTAAACCTCTGGCATCTGGGGTTGTTGTGGTAAGTCGGGCTTATCACCTGAACTAATTTTTTTTAAATGCTTAAACAAATGTTATTTTTACAAAATAAAAAAAGCTAAAAGATCATTTTCAGAATACATACTGAAAGTAACATTTTTGTATATAATCCTTGGCTGTTAAAAATTATAATTCCAATGCAAAAAAAAAAAAAAAAATAAATAAAATAAAATAAATAAATAATCAAATAGTATTAATAATTTTCAAAATCCTACAAAACATTTGTTAAATGTACACATGTATAAATATGTAGAATTAAAATTAATCATTATTATTGTTAAAACGTCTTTAATGTTATTTATTTATTTTTTTCATTAATTTTTATTACTCTCATGCATTATCAATGTTTTTGTTTGGCATTGTAGCAAATTGTAGTGAATTTTGGGGACGAATATATGTAAATTTACATTCATAAAATTTATTTTACTTTGAAAAAGTATTTGTGACAATCTTCAAAGCAATTATACAGGTTTAACAGCAAGAAAAATCCACGGATCACCACTTTAAAAATCGTAGAATAATTACTGGTTTTGAAACTCCATTTTCGCCCATGTAAGAAGACTAGAAACAACACTTTAAGTAATGTTTTCCTGCTGAAAAATCACTATTTTGTAGGTCTGTATGTATATTTTTAAAGAAAATTAAGAAGAACGTGTGTTATGATAGAAAACATTTATTTTTGAACATTTTTCATGCTACGGAAAACACTTCCTGGTTGAAAAGTAGTTCTTTGTTTACTCCCAGAATTCATCGCGGTTTCTGTGAGGGTTTGTTTTCGAGGAAAAGCAATCCCGCGTGAGGATGCCAGACAAGGTCGGGGATACTTAGTATTAATCTCAGTCACACTGCCATCACAAAGATTTCCTTCGGTACATGATAACTTAAAAGCATTTTAATTTGACCTTTTGAATTTGTATATTAACTACATGCAATACATTCTGTAAAATTAACCAAAATTGTTGGACATAATAACCAAACAGTCTTACAAAAGACTTTAGTTAAGTGTTGTTTAACATTAGTTTTGATATTTGAAAAATATATTGCCGAGTGCCAACGTTTTGATACTCCAAGATATAATTATATATTGTAAGAAAAAGCTTCAAAAGTTCATTGACCAATTGTACCAATAATCTTTTGGACCTTAGAGGTCCCAGGTAAAGACATGAAACAAGAATCATAAATTTGGAACCACATAAAACGTTGCCGTTTTATCATTTGTTTTATTTTCAGCATAGCTAAAGAGGTTTATAATAGTGAGACCATAAAAACCCAAGAGCCCTGTCTATATATATTTCATTACATCCCCGACAAAAGTCTGGGATATACTGGTTTCACCTTCATCAATGTTTTGACTTGTGTGCGTCATAACTCAAAAATGCTTTCATGGATTTCATTCAAACTTGGCATACACATGTATTTGAGTTAGGGGAGGAACTATTTTAAGGTGACCTTAAACTAATAATAAAGAATTTATGACCACCTTAAGGTCAGAAATTTGACTTTTAACCACTTTATGCCCTCTACATCAAAAACTATGTCGTCATCTGGCTCAAATTTTACCAGGAAACACATTAATACATATATGCCAAAAATCAAGACTTTATGTTAAGGTTAAAATTGTGTTTGAGGCCTATAAAGACCCTACATAGACATTTTTTCAATATTTTTACATATTTTGCACTGTGACTTGAAAACTGTAAGTCTTACAAGTCTTAAACTGTAGTAGATATAACTTTAATATGTAATATTTATCTTTGCAACATTTAAAGTCTGAAGCTTTAATTTTAAGGTCACTGTAAGATCTCTATAATACCCACAGAGACCCAATTAATGAACTTTTTCCACTTCTAAGCCCTATAAAGCTTTAAAACTATGTGACTGATAGAGCTGAAGTCTCATCTCAGAATATATTAATGTTTTACATGAGTAAAAATCAAGGTTTTAAATAGACCTTAACCTGTGGATGACAGCCATAAACACCCATCAGAAAAACCCTTTTCAACATTTTTCACATATTTTACCTTGTGACTTTGAAAATGGTAAGTATGACAAGTCTCAAACAGTATTAGATATGACTTCTATATGTAATATTTGTCTGTGAAAGAATTTGAAGTCGGTAGCTTTAATTTTTAAAGTCACTTTAAGGTCATTAAAATGCCCAGAGATAAAATTTATGGACTTTTTGCCACTTTTAAGCCCCATAGCTGTCATAATAGATGGCTGATAGAGCTGAAATATCATATGGCAATATATTGATATTTTCATTTATGTTCTTTTTACATTTGCCCAAAACCCAAGGATTTAAGTAGACATTTAACCTGTATATGAAGCCCATCAACAATCTACCCAGAGGACTTTTTTAAATTGACAAAAAATGAAAATATGGTTTGACTAAAAACAAATAAATAAAAGTAAACAGAAAATAATTTATAATAATTGTGAATCACACAAATTGGGTGCTACAAAATGCCCAGTGAATGCCTGTGGCGTGAGAGATGGCCTGTCTGGGGATATGTTGGCGTCGACTCAGCATAATTTAGTTCCTTTAGTCCTCGCCCCCCCCGCCCCCCCCCCCCCCCACCACCAAAAATTGCTTCCTACGCCCCTGTGAATAACACATATTTAAAGTAAATGGATTGACTTTTTTTCTGTCAAAGGTGCAATTTTTTTACCTGTTTACTGTGTAGGTGATTGCTGGACAATGACTGCATTATTACCTCTGTGGGCGGATTTTGTGAAAATGTAGACGCATGGCAGAATCAAACAAAATAGTTTGATTTTGGTTGTGTTATGCCATGGTTTAAAATTTATATGTCCAAATAGAGTTTAATGTGATAGTTTATGAATTCTGCTTGGCTTGTTCTAGAAATGTTCAATTTCTGCGACAGGAGGGACATGGTTGAATTATTCAACACAATGCAAACATTGGGCAGCTAGGCTCTTTTATTAGTCCATGGAAAGTCATTCATAAGATAAATATACTGTGAACATTAGACCTGCTCCAAGTCTTTGTATTTCTTCTTCCACCAAATCTGACATATATGGAATCATTATGAATCCACCAGATGAGTGGGGAAGCTATCTTCTGTCAGCCCCAAATTCTGGTAAAAAAGTCATTCAGTCCTCATATAATACCTTAGGCAAAAGGACTTGAAGAAAGTCTATATGGAAGTCTACATCTTTTATTTCATATTTTTCCTTTATGATGTAAACAGTTTTAACAAATCACATTTGTTACGGTCACGGGCAAGCGCGGTAGCAATTACCGGTTGTCTTTAAGTTGTAACAGAAAAAGCAAAAAGTTAAACTTAACAAATTTATTTAATAGTCAACAATAATGATTACAGTCAACTGGTGTGCTCTTAACCAAACACACTAATACAATAATAAGATCTAGCTGACCTGACCACTGAGATTATGAGTTAAGTTTATCCGCCGTATCCAGCAATCTGTTCCGTAATCCGTCCTGTAGTATATTCTGTGGTCTATCCAATGTCCTGTGGTCTGTCCTGTGATCTGTCCAATGTTCACTCACACACGGATATCTATATCTTGTGACCTGTCTCACACTCAACAACACAAAAGGTTCTTGTCCTGCTATTCTTTATATATCCAGTCACACAGAATGTCTGTCTGGAGATATTTAGAGAGTTAACACATCTGTACTGTCTGCTCCAAGATGTGGACAATGTCCAAAATGCAGTAAATTCACTCTCTGTTATATGAATGTACAATATCCAAAATATCCAAAGTACAATAAATCTGTCCAGATGATGTTTCCAGTTCACTCCAGTAAAAGTTCACAGTGATATAAGCATATATTATACTCCAAAACACAATAGCTCTCCTTATAGCAAGCGAATACAAAGTTCACTTGTGGTCAGATGTACATTCCTTATATACATTCACAGATTCCTCTGGAATTGTACAGAACCAAATCAAAAGAAGATTGAGCCATCTAGGCCAAATGAGGAAGTTCTAGAAACTACTGGCAATTGGGTTTCCCCAAATCTAACATAACCACTGAGGGGGGGATTTCCCCCAGTCTGTGAACAGATCAATAAACACTAAAACACAAAAGTCAATAACTCCCTTACTTTAAATGTCAACACACAAAAAGAACCAACAACACAATTATCTTTTATGACAATGTATAAACATAAAGCTTAAATTAAACAATGCACTAATATAGTGCCTAATATATGTAATATACAATGTACTAATATAGTGTCCAATATATGTAACAACATTTCACTCGTAAATCTTTTTTATAAATTTATTTCAACAGAGTTTTTGTTTGCACATATCTACTTTCTTCTGAGATAGAAATTCCAATTAACATCTCCACTCATCATTAACACCTTGATATAATCTTGCCTGAATTGATTTCTTAATTTTTTTCTAGAAGAAGCGCGAATTTTGATAAGATGAAAAAATGAAATATTTTTAATAGTGTTAGAATTTCTGTGTGTCTGAAGTATTTAAGTAATCATTCTGAATTTAGAAGTTCAAATAAATATTTATGGATTTCCAAATGAATTCATAAAAACCAATTTGAGACAGTCTTCTGAGCAGCAGCGTAGATAAAACACATGCTGTCTGGCTTGCAGCACTGTGATAGGTTGGATTAGTATTATCCTTGTCATTCGGCATTTCATATACTGATACTTTGGTTTTATATAATTTATTCACATTCTCGTGAAGTTGGAATAAGCATATTGAAATAAAGTAGAAACAAAGTAGAAACAGTAGCAAAACATAGATCTAAGATAACACATCATGTACATTACAGCAGTATGTGTACATATATAGGTTCACATAGCATAAACAGATCTGGGGTCAAATGTTCAAAGGTGGCAGACTCTCACTTTCAAAACTTAAAGTAAAGATTTTGAACACTACACATTTCTGTGGGTTTTAGTTTTGGTTTATATCATTTGTAAATTGTAAATTCATAGTTGCAATTTGTGCTTTGGTTGCATTGGCCCTTCAAATCCATGGAAACATTTTAGACAGACGGGTGGTGGACGAATCTTCTTTATCTCTCGGAGAATAAATAAGTTGCAGAAAGTTTATACTGGGTAATGAAATTGGTCTACAGTTGAAAGTAAACAACATTATGCTGTGTGACTTGACCTTGGCTCCTCACTATCCGTAGTGAGCATTGTCTAGTTTCTAGGTTTCTGTGACTGAAAGTCAACTCATATCTTTTTAAGGCCATCATCTTTTGTATGCCACTCTCCAAATTTATTGAAGATCTATTGAATAATAATTATGGTTCCTGCTTTATCAAAGTTACAGCCATGAAAAATATAGCCACTTTTCACAACTGGACAAAGGCAGGTTTCTGGAGGAAAACTGACTGGAAGGACTTTAAAATTCTCGAAAAACTATACACTTACAAATAAATATGCATTTCTATTTCCACTTACAGCAATGGCTAGTACATTCAGACTAATGCTGGGCAAGTGTAGTGCCCGGATCTTGAGACCAGTGACCTCTGCGTGGGGTTCTGTATCAAGAAGACACCTGCCCATCTGTACAGTGGACACCAACCTAAGTAAGAGTCAGCTACCACAGGACTTCTCAGTGCAGTTCTCGAAGCACATAGCAGGTCTGCTCAACAAACCAGAAAAGGTACATTGATAAAATTAATAAATGAACATCATTTTGGGTTCAAAATGATTTACCGGTGTCTTTTTCCCTCAGTTTCAAATACTGATGCAACAGCAGCTAATATAAAAAATAAATGGTAATATTAAAGAGGCTGGATGGTAATACCAAATTCTAATTTTTGAACTTTATGTAGTTCCCATCATAATGTCATGGATTTGCACTAAATAGATACTTCAGAAATCAATGTGGTATGTCATTCATTGTAATGACATTATATTTCCATTCCAGCTGGTGAGTGTGGTGGTGAGGAATGATGTAGATATATGTCGTAACAGTAATACAAAACCTGCAGTGTCAGTACAGATCTGGTCTGTTGGTGTGTTTGACAATGAAAGGAACCCTGGCTATTCAGAGGCCATGGTCAAGTTCATTCTATCCAAACTGGACGTGACTGATGAGAGGTAATGGCTGCTCCACAGTTTGAAATATATCACAGAGTTATGTTTGCTACATACACTTTGCTATAATTGGTAAATTCAGCATAGCTTGAAGTAAAAATCTTGCTCTTGTGCTATATACTTGAAAATATGCAACTTTTACAAATAAGTACAATGAAAAAAAAATTAATTAGCCCTTCAGAGGATTTTTAAAAAATAAAAGCACGGATTATGAACCATTAATTAACACAAAGCCAATCAATGTAAAGCTTGTAAGCAAGAAAGTAATTCCATATCTTTAATTTATTAAAATAATTAATTGAGCCCAACATATTTAGAACAAAACAAAGTAAATCGTGTAAGATTTGAACATTAATATTGGTAAAGTGTAAGTGTTTTGCACATATTTCAGTGTCCATATATTTTCAGAGTTACTATACTGTTCCACCCAATTGAGAAGAATGATGCAGGTCATCTTCTGTATGCTGATATGAAGAAATGATGAAACAAGACATTTACTGTGCATAACAAATAGAAACTTTGTATTTTCTGCTACACAGAATTGTTTTCATGAAATACTTGCATTTGTGTTTGACGAGGAATCAATAAATCAATAATAAGAACACCTAATCAAGCATGGCTTGATTTACTGGGTAAATCAAAATAGCAGTATTTAGACATTCATTGACACTCACAGGTCGCACACTGTATTGTAAGATTGTCCATCAGACAGAACCATATCACTCAAAGTCAACACATATATTACTATCACAGCAATCTACACCACTGTTCAAAAGTACTCATTTGAAACTTTTTGGAAATGTCTTATTATTTTTTTCTTGGATGGGCTGTTTTTTATTGGGCATTAAATTGTCTGCTAGCAGGATTAGGCATTTTGGGGGCAATTATCTATGGCTATGCATTATTACTCCAAAGACTGAGTTAAATTCTTGTGGCAATCATCAACAATGAAGTACAAGTTTTGTGGGACATTCAAGTTATTCTTTACTCTTTAGTAATAAAAATGGTCTAGACTTTTATGGTCACCTTTTTATAATGATGCACTGTTAACTACTTTGGGTAATTTTTAGACACAAAGAATAGATATTAGTCTTATGAAATGATTTATTGTTTTTGATTAACTGAGAATAGAATTTATGCTGATGATATGTTTTTATGCTGTATGAAAGTATCAATGGATGCACACTCATGTAGGTGTATAAAATATTGAAATATTAAAACCAAGCATCCATTTGTGT
This sequence comes from Sabellastarte sp. h YS-2021, assembly GCA_964017235.1. Taxonomy (NCBI): domain Eukaryota; kingdom Metazoa; phylum Annelida; class Polychaeta; order Sabellida; family Sabellidae; genus Sabellastarte; species Sabellastarte sp. h YS-2021. The sequence continues at coordinate 71,154,450 of OZ024933.1, forward strand.
GAAAACAGAAATGTCAGAATGTTCTGTACATTCGGAAGGTAAACTTTATGTGTCACCAGAAATTTTGCCATAAACTCATTCATCACATGATAATGAATGTCAGATGCACTGAGATTAATGCTGATTCTGACAATTGTCCCAACACAATCAGAACACCTCCACCCACCCTACTGTATCCATTTTAAGTCCTCATTTGTAGAAATAACTAGCACAATGTGCAGATTGCATGTAGGTGTTATGCAGAAAATGAAAACTGTATTCCAAAGTTAGAAATTTTATTATTTACATAGTTTAGATAAAATTACATTTGTAATAATACTATATACACAGCATTGTCTTATGACTGAAAGGGTCAACAAAGCAGAATAAGTTATTGTACTTCAAAACTAGAGAGGTTTAGTACACCGTTTAAAGGCACGTAACGTTAAATAATTCCTGTAAGAGATATGTTAGGTTTCAAGTGGATGCGTTTGCCATATTAGGGTTTAGCAATACGTCCACAAAAAGGAATGCAGGCCAATGTAGTTTATTTGATGTAGTACAAAAGAAGCATGTTTTGTAAATATGCCTTTGGTATTTATATGGCAAAATATAGTGAAGTGACACTTAACTAAAATCTGGTGTGCATATTTATCTGCATAGGGGGCTGTGATATATTTATTTGTATTACGTAGTTTTTTGAGAAAATAGATAGGGGTGAGTGAACGTAAGGAAGTCACCCTTTACGTATAAAACGTAACGTAATTAACCCTAAAATGCTAAATATCACCTGGTACACATCTACTGCTGACGTAAATAAGTTTGCATTTATGTTTTAATAGCCCAAAACGTAAAACTAAACCTCTCTAATATCTTATTGGACCGTAAATTTTTGACAGAAACAACTTACAGGAAATATGTTGTAGATAAGCATTGATGAAATGGTCTTGTACCTTCATATTGCTGCTGGACCAACCACAAACCAACTAGAGCTAAGCATAAAGACTAGTGTGCATATTGCACTTTGAAGGATATCTGAAAAGTTTAATGTTAACAAGGCCGAAGTGCTAGCCACAAAGCGGTCACCCATCCCAGTACTATATGTAGCCCATTGCTGCTTAACTTCACTGAGGAGGCAGGCACTAACTACACTACACCACAACTCATGAGAGTCCAGAGGGGGTGGGGGTGGGGGGTGGGGTGTGATTCCTAGAAGTGCGAGCCTTGCTAGAGGTTGTGCTTAAACTTAAAATGCCTTACAAAACATTGGACTGTTTATATAAGCAGTCAGTTTTATCATACATCAACATAAATAGCACTGGAATGGCAGGCTATCTCTTGCAGAACTAAAGGTATGGGAGATATGTAAAAGCCACCCATGCTTATACCATACATGCATCACTAAAATATCACCACAGTATAAAATACGATTGCTTTAAACTAAGGCTGTGAGTTGACAAGGAAAATGAGAGTGGATGTCTGTTCAACAAAAAGTAATCAAAATCCTGGTAGCCGTGTTTTAATTGTAACCAACTGGACTTACCAGTGAACAAAACAAGGTAGATGATATAACCAAATTCATCAAAATGATGATGTTAAAAAATCTGTGAAAATAAGGACAATTACATGAAAAGCAAATACAGGCAGATATATCTGATGAGATATTAAGATTTTCCAGAGTGATATATCGATTTTAACTATGTTTAAACAGTTTTTCAATTACCAGCTTCACAACATTGTACTCAGTTTCTTAAGAAATTCAGACTGTTTCTGGTTAACCTATAACAGCATTACTTTAAAACTAATACAAGTGTCTAGTTGTCAATATTCATAATACTTGAACATTGCTCATTCTATATTTGGAACAAATACTGACTGAAATTACACTTTGTTATCTCTGCCCAGTTGTGTAAGGAAGTACCAATGATGATAATATTTTCACAGAACAACAAAACCGTTCTTTTCTCTCGGAGATCTTGCTGTAAGTGATTATCAGTTTATGCAAATGTGGTGTCTTTAGACTTGTCATGTGACAGTAGTGGGTGAGGGAAGCCTTGCATGGACATGTCACGTGGGGGTTCCCTCATCTCTTGCCGTACTATCATCACATAGGTTATCTACAAAACAACAGATGTTAAGACAGGCTGTTGCTCAACTCTCTCTCTACATTTGTATTTATCGTGATCACCTTACAAACTGCTTAAACAATTATGTGAAGATTCTGTTTGAAGCTTATCATACCGAAAGCAGTTCTCCATTGTACATTGTGTTTACAACAAATTGTATGTTAGAATGTCCAAAGATCAAAATGTATGGAATGTTGAGTATTATCACTTCTTGACTTTCGTCAAAAGCAATGAATACAAATTACTTACCCGAGCATTTATGTTAATATTAAACTCACTGATATAACTAGAAACATGGAAGTACACAAAGTTAGTTAATTTTATTTAATCAATATTTTTGGGCCATAATAAATTCTTTGTTGCATAATTATGAAGCAATTTTTGACATAGTATATGATATGACAAATTACAAACTTATAGTATAGTTACTCAAGAGAAGATACCCCAGCTTTTAAAATACATTATCTATTGATAATGTACCTATATTTTTCTTTGAAAATATAGATACATTTTTGGAATGTTGAGAAACCCAGCTATGACTGAAATATACAAATGTAATATGGCTACCAAAATACATATTCTATTGCTGGCATGTTCTTATCAATGCTATTTATTTTCACTAAAATTATCAACTTTTCATCAAATTTAATAATAACCTGTTGACATACGTAGTGGACATACGTACCTGGCCAATCATTGCAAACACAGAGAAGAAAGCTGAGACGAGTGCCAGACCGTAGCTCCAGGACAGGTAGTTGAGGTATGGGTTTGGTAGCCAGTTCCTGTCCTCCACAAACATACTGCCGAACATCACCATTGTGGTCACCATCACAATTCCTGGATAACATAAAAATCATAGTGCTCTCATCAAAAACATAAACTTGGTTATTTTTATGTCAGCTTCCGTCAGAAGTAGTTGTGACTTAGTACCATTTGACAAACATTGTGGTCCCCTCAATACATGGAGATACAACAACAGTTATACTGTTTACAAAGTCCATTTGGAGTACCACAGGACAAAGAACTAAGGTAAAAACTATTCACTGCGTAGAAAATACATTGAATTAAAAATGGAATTTATTTTGTCAGTTCAAAGATAATTAAAAACATTAATTTGACATTTATTATATTATTTAAATATTCTTCGTTATATTCGTCATTTTATTATGTAAAATTATGGAACATGAATACGGTATCAAAACAATTAAATGACCTACTAAATTGACATGACATATTTATTCACCTTAGTTTTCAAAATATCTAAGTGGATGTTCCAGATCTTTTTGATGTCTCGCAAAACAGTGAAATCAGGGAACTTTCTTAAATGGCCAGGAAAATGTAGGGATTTCAAAGTGTTATTCAATAGGATCCCTTTTATTTAGAAATATTTGATTGAATTAATGCCTGGATCTCTCAGAAATATTTGGTTCAGACATTTAACTGATATATGTGGAGGCTATTGTAATCATTTCAACAAACAAATCCCTCACCACAGGGGATATGCACAGGTCATTAATATAAGGTCAGTCTATATGATGTTTTTGCAGCAGTAGTTAAATTTTTGGGCCCAGTGTGTGACATTTAATCCCTGCAACTGTCTCTTACTTTATGGTAAAAGCAATCAGCAGCAGTTTAAATATTTGTCATAATGCTTAATCAGGTGAGCAGCTACTTGTATTTTTATGGTTAAACTTCACGTGATTCATTTTAACATCAGTTCATATATTCATTAATAATAATGGCATGAGAAGGATTATTAAATACAATTCCTCTTATGAAGTTATGAGACAGATATTTGACATATCCACATGCCAATTTATTTATTATTATTTTTTTTTATATTTTGTTTTACGTCCCGTTCAATATTTCGATGGGTAGTTTACAGGTGGAGGAATCAGTGAATACTAGTTGGTCAAGATTATGTACTGTAAATCACTGGGTATCGGCAAGTAACTACCAGCTTTCCAACATGAAGCCCCCCAGACCGAGATCCGAACTGATGACCTCAGAGGTTGAAGGTGAGCACTCTAACCGCTACACCACTGAGCCCCCCACATGTCCAAGAATACAGGGTAAACTTCAAGCCATTCTCAGTGACATACTGGAACTACATCCTGTCACACAGAAATCAGTGCGGGCAGGTACTTTACCTGTAACACATGTGATACCCACAGCAGTCTGCAACATATTGATGCTTTCTCTCTTCTTGTTCTTGTCTTTTGGTGCAGTCTGCAGACCACCAGTCTTTATCCATATGAAGAGAATAATGGCTGTACCAACCACCTCAGCACAGAAACACAGGGTCACACTCACTTGTGTGAAGATGAACCAAGCTGAAACAGTCATTGGGAGCATGGTCAATGTACAGAGGTTATGGATATGCCGAAAAGTTTACAAAGAGTAGTCTCTGAACTACATCTGTTATCCTTATATAATGGAATATTCGCTGTAGGATATGCAGAAATAACCTATTTAAATGTTTTCATTATATTGCAGTGTAAAAACTCTAATTCTTTTGGTAATTTAACAATAATTACGTATAATAAATAAAAAACTACATAAAACGTAGGTTAGCTTATACAAAATCAAGACAAACAGAACATTGCACAATTATATACAGATCATCAGACCAAGTACTTTTTGTTAATTTTGTCGGCCTTTAAATAAGACTAAATAAAACAATACATAGACCATAAAATAATATAGCATGAGATGGAGTAAGATATAACTATACTTCTGTTGTTTTCAAATACCTTCAGTCATTTAGGCAGTTTGTGAAACACACTTCGCTTAGTTTCAGTGATAAAAAGGAATGGGAAATCCCAAATTTGACCTTTGTTTTAAACATAGAAGCATGTCAGGTTGAAACCAATTTTTACATAACACGGATAAACCCCCAAGATACCAGTAATCAAAATACTATATTTATCACGCTGGGTTATTCAGTTTAAAAAACAACAACAAAAAACCCCCCAGGAATTTGGCATCTTGATAGCACTACAAGCCAGTTGGTATGATTTGTGAATGCAGAACATGTAAGGATAACTAGTTGTCAAATTTCCACAAGTAATCTCTTACAATGCCACATTAACCCTACAGACATACTTACATGGCATGAGCCACCCCCGTATGTTGAAGAACTCAGGGGCCAGTATCCACCAGCAGCCATGGTAAGCTTTCTGAGCAGGGTCAGTGGGTAGCACCATACCAGCAAAACACACCTCCCACAGCCCTACCCTCTTGAAGCCACTGGTCACATATAGAAAATAGATCATGTACACATATTTATATCCAGTGGAGTGGTTTATTATTTGACAAGGTGGTTAGCATCTTATTGAGGGTAAGATTTTAACACCAGTTCATATATTCATTAATAATTGTTTAAAGGTGTATATTCAGAATTTTCGGTCAAATATCAAAGTTCACTCAGGATAATATTTTTTTTTTTTTTTTTTAACAACTAAAATACAGTTTTTTAACAATCCATACAAAATCTCGTGGAAAACGAAACAAACTTATTTTCACAGTCCAGATATATTTAATTAATAACCTTGAAAAGTTTAAGTATCAAAATTTATAACTAGAAAATTACCAACGAAAAAGTATTTGGGAGATATGCAAGTCCTGACTCAAAACAAAGTAGAAAATACTATCAAAACATCACTGTATCTCAATTCCTTCAAAAAATTTTTTTCCAAAAATTCCATCTTCCGTTAAATTGGTCAAAACACAAATTTACTCGACTTAATGTCTCTTGTTCCAAAAATGTTTTTTTAATTTCCTTTTGGAGGAAATAAATATTTAACATAAAGCCATTTTTTGAACACCAAAATATATATTTTCGAGTAACCATTAGTATTAAATTTAAGGCCCAAAAGTTTTCATCATTTGTTAAATAACCAAGTATTTTCATGAGTTTGGTTATAATAAGGTTGAATCCAAGTTTATTAGAGATCCACTGCCTGACATTTTCCCACTCAGGATAATATTACTATGCAAAAACAATATATTCACTATATTTTTACTTGGATCAAGTGAAGAAAGAGGCGCATTCAGTTGAAACGCCACTAAAACATGGGTCGAGGGGGGAGATCTTCCGTCGGTTTGCCGTCCCTTTTACTTCTCAAAACCTTACCGTATGTTCAAATGACTTTTAACTAAACAGCAACACACATGTATTTTGTTTTTGTTTTTGACTAAAATAGTCGAAATCTAATTGAAAATATACTGTTTTAATTATACATCAGTATTTCGCAGAAAAGAAATTGTAATAAACGATTGTGAAAATAATATATGTTTAAATTCATTACTCCATGCAACATGATTATACATTAAATAATATTATTACATTATCAAAATACAGAGAGATATAAAATAAACCATTTTATAATGCAAAGTAATCATTAAACATTTATATAAAATGAATTAAACACACTGATTATTATCCAAGAAACAATATACACTTTACCTGTGTACTCTTGACCAGGACACAATCCAGTATGGTGAACAGAAGGCAATGAATAGCAACAGTAATGACATGATATTACATACCATACCAATCTCATAGACAAATCGCTTGCCTTCCCTTTTTGTCCATTCTTTCCAGGTACCCATATCAGCTCAACAAACTTTATAATGTTAGAATATTCCAAAAGTAAGGTCCCGTTTGTAATACATACTGTGATTATTGTACTTGTACTTATTACTGCTAGTTATTACACAGGGATGAAACTTTGAACCTAAACACTGGAGATAAGAGCAGTTGATACAGATTTACCTGTATGATTTTCAGCATGGCAGACTGATAAGAAATTCTGGGAAGTAAAAGACACTTTAAATCACCCGACAATGTGTGTGAAATTGAAAAATGTATTTATATGTAAAAATCTATAAAAAATTCAGTATTTCAAACTTGATAAATAAAGATTGTGATATTCAACACCAATAAAATAAGTATCAGTTTCATTATCATTTCCAAGACACGTGTAAGTCATTTTCTTAACAAATTTCTATAATTTTTATGAATGACAAATTTTGAAATAATGCTTTTAAAAATTAAGAAAAATTTGTCATAAAACGTTTTGAATTTATTGTCAGGTATTTAATTTGACATTTCAATTTTTGGGGGCTAAGGTCTAAAATGTATGCTGATTTTAAAATATCTAAACAATATTTCAATATTTACCAATATAGAAAGTCAAATTGGAATTTGACAGAAAAAATTACAACTTGCAAACACTTGTATTTATATATACAAGCTCATCTGCAAAGAAAAAAAAACATGGTAGGGTGCATACCTTGGCAAAGGCCCTCCAACATTGTTCTTGCTGTGTCTGTCAATGAATGTATTGTAGGAATAAAGTCACATTCTTTAATTCAACATTTAGTTCAAATTGTGACCCAAATTAATTCATTTTGTAATTATGGTGTTGTATGTAATGTATTATGTAATGGATTTAAGGGACACCTCTGCAGTTGGGTTTTATGACTATAAGACGGCCATATACCAGTACTCATTGAAGTCATTAATTTAAGAAGAAAGTTGTCTTACATTAGTCTCAGCCGAGTCTTTGTAATATAAACAAAGTTGGGTTTTATGACTATAAGACGGCCATATACCAGTACTCATTTAAGTCATTAATTTAAGAAGAAAGTTGTCTTACATTAGTCTCAGCCGAGTCTTTGTAATATAAACAAACCTTAAACAAAAACAATTTTAAAGAACAGGAAGTATTCAGGCAAGATAATTCGAAATAAACCAGGTATTCCTACTAATGTTGTAAATTACTTTTAATTCAGTTCGAATGGCTGTTAAAATATTTTTATGTTAGATGAAATAATATCTGAGATGTTTTCAAAATAAACTTAAGACTCAAGAGAAAGTCACTTTTATAAAAACAGGGCTAGGATTAGTGGAATATATTTATAATATGACTTTCAAATTCACTTGAAATGGATGTAAAATCTCTACCTTGCAAATGTTGTTCAGAAACCAAAAAAGTATCATTATTTCACTCTAGGAATTTTGACACTTTTGAAATGTTTATTATGATATAATAATAGGTAAAAGTTTAATTCACTAGAAAAATTAAAAAATTTTAAGTTGTCTGAAAACTGCAGGATATAAGGGTTAAGGTGGCTATTACATTCTGCTGATCTTATTGTAAATCTACCTCCCGATTGAAAAGAACTGTGGACCGGGCTTGTAGCTCCCAAACCAAGGGTAAAGTAGCAGGGATTTTATTGCAAATCAAAAGTATGTGATAGCTGTCAGAGTGAAAATGAGGGTCTGTGATTGATATGATAACTTCTTGAACAACTTTGCGATTGGATCCATATTCTTGTGATTTTGGATACGGTCAATATACAATCATCATTATGGGTTTCTGAGTTATTCAAAAAGCTGGAGCAGAAGATTACCCCAGTGCTACAGAGAGAACAGGTCTGGTTCCTAGAGTCCTCAGTCCAGATTCAAATTGGCCATCACCTTGAGACACCTAGCTTCTGGAGAAAGCTACACCAACCTACAGTACAGTATCAGTGTGGGCTGGTAAACAATAACTAGAATCGTTCTTGAGTTCTGCAGTGCTATAATTGGACTGTACCACTATGTAGTAATGCTGTATCCAACCATCCCTGATGATTGCAAGGCAACTGAGGTTGGGTTTAGGCATAGTGGAACGTAAACCATGCCTTTTGTGCCCTTGATGGCAAACACATAGTCTTAAGGTGTCTCAGCCGTGGGGATAGCCAGGACTATAACTCCATAGGTTTCCACTTTATTCATACAGATGGACGTTGGTGTCTCTGGGTCCAGTTCTGATCGCCAGATGTTCAATCACTGCTACTTCAATGTGAAAATAGAAGACAGGTACATTGGTTTTCCTCCAGCAGAGGGGGGCCATGGTGGCAGAGTGGTAACACTCTCGCCTCCCACCTCTGAGATCGGAGTTCGATCCTTGGCCCGACCTCAAGTGGGAAAGCTGGTATTTGCTTGCTGTTGGTTGGCAGGTTACAGTACAGAACCTTGACTAACTGTATGTACTGATTTCCTCTGCCCATAAAACTTCACGTCATGTCATGACCTATACAATGTGTTGAAAGCGACGTTAAAACCAAAATAAATAAATCCTCCAGCAGAGTCCATTGTGGATGATGATCCCAAAGTGCACTATTTCATACTGGCAGATGATGCCTCCCACCTCAGGACCTGGCATATGATGCCCTTCTACAGATGAAGTATGGGTTGCAACTTGTGCAGAATTTCAATATCAAACTAGATATTGCGTCTCGACGCAGTGTATCCCCGGATGGGACATGGTTGAAGCGTGACATACAGAGTATTATGTCAAATCTGATCCCACCAAAAGATTCGGGGCACTTGATTTCCTATAAGTTGTCTTCAAATCAAAAACCTCTTACCATCCCAAACCTCTACAACCAATAATAAGCGAGTTATAAGCACTTTTAAGTTTGACTATCCTCGCTTGACCTTGTATGTCAAACCACACCAAAAGATTCCCAGCCCATGATTTTCTATAGGTTGGTTTACCATCCCAAACCTGTAGGACCAATAATAAGTGAGTTATAAGCACTTTTAGGTTTGGCTATCCTCGTTTGACCTTGAAGGAGGAGTCCAAGGTCAAATCTGAACACACCAAAAGATTCCCAGCCCATGATCTTCTATAGGTTGGTTTACCATCCCAAACCTGTAGGACCAATAATAAGTGAGTTATAAGCACTTTTAGGTTTGGCTATCCTCGTTTGACCTTGAAGGAGGGGTCCAAGGTCAAATCTGACCACATCAAAAGATTCCCAGCCCATGATTTCCTAGTTAGCTTAACATACCAAGCCTCGAGGACCAATAATAAGGGAGATATAAGCACTTTTCATGACTGACAAAGAAACGCCCGTGGCAGCCATCTTGTTTTTCAAAATGAGGCCAAAAATATTCCCAGTCAAGATTTTGTAATATCCTACAAATTTGAGGTCTCCACCTATAATACCCTTTGCTCTAGAAGGCCAACAAAAGTCCTTGATGAAAAAACGCCCGTGACGGCCAACTTGTTTTGTCAAAATGAGGCCAAAAATTATATTTTTTTTACTAAGTGTAAAAATATCTCCAAAAAGGCCAAAAATGGCCTTGGTGAGGTACTTCGGCGGTCTGTGGATGACCTTCAATGAAGAGCTTCAAGGTTAAATTTCTGCATGCTTACAGAGGACATATATATGTATTATATATACCAGCCATAGGATGATCTAACTTTCTGTATATGAGAACTTGTGAACAAAATGTGAAAAATTGGCCAAAATCTGACCTTTAAGAGGCCACCAGTGACCGTGAAATTGAAGGTGAAGGTGACAAAACAATAGTGTTCATTGCATTGCCCATATATACCCACTTACCAAATTTGAAAGGTCTAACTAAAATATTTCTAAGTTATCGCGTCCGAATAGAAATCTCTGTGGCGGCGGCGTGACCATACTGAATCCTAAGTATCCCCGACTTACGTCCGGGGATACAATAAAGCCAACTTGTACAATACTGTTGTACAAGTTGGATCAAAAAAGCCTTTTGGTTATATCTTAGTTTACATAAACAAATATCCACATTAATGTGAGAGTGTCTAAATTTATATAAATTACTTGACAATTTTGGCCAGTACTGTTTAAAATACAAGAATAAAGTTACAAATATTAATATATTAAGTTGGTAGTTTATCACTCAAAGTCAAGTAATTTACAGTGTTAATCATACAGAAAAAAATGAAGCTTCTGTGTTGGTTACTAAGTTCATGAATATGAGCTGTTGCTGTTCCTTATTGATTCTAGTTGTGTTCTCATCCGAGTTATGGTACTGTTGGCTGGGGTCTCTTTTCTTTTCTTTTCAAGTTTCATAATAACAACCAGACTTCGAAGATGAAAGTTAAAAAAAAAAAAAAGTAAGAAATATGAATCTTCTAAATGCAATCAACTCTCTTGGTGTGGCTTCCAAAATCAGGGAAATTTTGTGATTTACCTCAAGGCAATACATTAAGATCACAAGTGGGTAAGAGATGATAGTATATGCATAATTGTAATTGACAAATGACTTATTAATATCATCCTCCCATAGTCTTAAAATTTAGATGTGGTTTTATCAATAATATAAGAATTAATTTTATTTATTCCTTTGTCCTGTGATAAAAAATAGGATAATTTTGACAGAAATCATGATTAGAAATTAAAAGTTTACCAACATCCTGATAGCCTAAAGTCAGATACTGCTCCAACTGTTGAAGTAATATAAATGAAGATCTGTTGATTTTATGAATTTTGAAAGTATAAATTAATGAAAATACATTGTTCAATTTATATTAAATGATAAAATATGGAATTGTAAATTTGTACGTTACAACTTGTATCAAACCTATATAGGCTACAACTTGTACAGGCTGCTTGTACAAGTTGCAAATTGTACAAAGGATGGTGCCCTAAAATGCCAAAAAAATGTATACTTGGCCCTGTTAACACATGGGTGTATGTAAAATTCAAAAAACAAAGGAGTGGGCCAAAATCAAAGATACAGAAGAAACCAGAAATTAGTCAAGGACTCAAATGGACCAGAGGCATGAATACTAACCATGATGTGTAAAATAGTGAGGGACTGAGTGAAAGTGTGGAAATGACTAAAGAGTTGTGGCAGTTTCGTGTGTATATTTGGTGTGCTTTTTAGTTTTCAACACATAGCAGGCGGCTGCGATGGTGCAGTGATAACACACTCGGTTTTCATCTCTGAGATCAGAATTCGAATCCCAGCCTGACCTAATGTGGGAAAGCTGGTAGTTGCTTGCTAGTTGTCAGCAGTTTACAGTACAAACCTTGACCAACTGTATGTACGGGTTTCTTCTGCCCTTGAAACTAATCATCACAATCTAACAAATAAAGTACTAGGTGTGATGTAAAACACTAAATAAATACATAAATCAACCCTTAGTGAAAAACAAACGTTTTTGAGCTGATTGTGGGTGGCAGCTGGCTACAGCAGCGGAGTCTCTTGTGCAGGTCTCTTGCAAAAGGAACTGAGGGGTGTTCAGCATAAAAGGTCTTTTCTGCTGATGTGTTTTGATGTTCTCTTTTTTCCTTCCTGCGAGAAGGCTTAATCTTTTTTTGATTTTGCCTAATTGCTTCAATAAAATATTGTTTATGAAAAAGAAGGAGACTGAGTTGTCCACAAAGGCTACTGAGGGTGAGTCAAAAGGTTTTTGAACATGCGGCTGTGAGATGTGGGGCTCTAGTTGGATGTTGTTGCTGAGACATCTGCTTCAGCTGATGGAGTGTCCCTTTTTGAACAGGCTGTTGTGGTGGCTGGTAAAATGGCTGCTTAACTGGTGGCTGTACTTGCTACTGACATCACTGGTAAGGAAAATGTGGCCCTGCGCCCAAAGTTTGTAAAAGATATGCTTTTACCTGCTGCACTCCTTGAGGCAAAAAACTCCACTTGGAAATCCTCAACTGAGCTACATGAAAGCTGTCTTGATTCAGTTCACAGCCAGTCACTTTGAAATAATTGGGGAGAAATACAATTGACTTGGAAATGTTACCAAACTTTACTTGAACATCCCAAATATTAAAATCGGGATTTACAAGCTCTCTAAGGGGGCCACGGTGGCAGAGTGGTAACACTCTCGCCTCCCACCACTGAGGCTGGGGTTCGGTTCCCGGCACAAGCTCTCTAAGAAAAGACTGACTTCCTGAATGGTGAATTTTATCTGTGATGGGAATCGACTTAGTGGAACAAGCCATCTAAGTGCCATAAAAGTTTAAGACAGTTAGATTTATGAAGGAGACAAACATGATATATAATAAACCAATCATGTATTTTCTGCAAATTTATTGAAACTTTCTCTACAAATACAAAAATATGAATTTGATAATATAGGTTAAACAAAGGATGAAAACGGGCATTATAGATCACAGACAGGCATTAGGATCACAACAAAAGTAACACATATCCTCTTATCATTTCAATCTATCACAGACTACATAATGCTTTAAGAAAATAGAGCTACTCTGAGCTATTTGACTTGGTATGTATCAATACTTTTATTATGGATACAATACTTTTTATTTATGGATAAACTCTAAAAATGTTGAAAATAAACTCGGAAATTAATTTGATCAATTTAACCCATATTCATATCAAAAATACTTAAACTAACAGAAACTAAATTCACTTAAATAATAGATACAACATACTCTGAAAATACTGAACACTCTTTAGTCATTTATTTTTAAAACACACACTGTTCTCCATTCGCATTACTTTTGCGGATGGGCCATTTGGACAGTGATATTCTGCCTTGCGTTTTTCTGCCTGTCTTTTGACCATCCCTTCTGGTACCCTTATTATATCTATTCGCTGACATTTTGCACCAAGTCCATTGTGACATTCATCTACTTCCTTGAGTTTGCGCTTTTGTGCAACCTGTACTGACTGTATAGGAACCGAGTGTGACACCACAGGTTTGGGTGTAGCAAACCTCATTCTCTTTGCAGATGGCGTATTACTCTCTGTCAAAACACTCTGTGAAGTCGATAAAGGAGGTTGTAACTGGAATGGAGAATTTGGCACTACATTTTTATGACTATAACCACTATCAGTATCATAAATTCCGCCAGTCCTCCTCTTCATAGGAACACTTTTGCCTGGATTACAGTCCTGGCTAGAATTACACATCCTCGACTGTTGGGCTCTACTTGGTTTTGGTGTCTTGGTGATGGAGGCCAAATATGGGGTAGTCTGGTATGATTCTGGTGGACTGTATGCTAAGCTAACACCTTCGCAAGTAGGCACTGCACCCACAACTCTAGTATTCAACTGTGCACTGTTTCTAAGCACATCTGCCTTTATATTTGTGAATTGAACAGGGCTTTGTCTCTGAGCATTTACTTTAGACTCTTGTACAAAATGCTTCCCTGACATATGATTCATTGAAACACAACCTTCACCAGATTTTGGCCTTTGTGTGACAATGTCTTTTTGAACAGTAAACTCACTGGGTTGTAGGTACTCTCTTTGAACATAATTTCCCGTATATTTACCCACTTTGACACTTTCAGATACATCAGGGATTTTAGTCTGTGCAATGAATTTTGCCTCTTGCACAACTTGCTTCCCAGGCGGTTGTTTCATTTGACCACAATCTTTTGTAGATTTTGGACTGATAGTTGACTGACCAGGGACAACATGTTCATTTTGTCTCTGAATGCCTAGAGTTTCACCCACTCTAACACTGCCATTTGCAAGAGGGTTATGTCTATGTGCAATGGATTTAGCTTCAACAGCAGGTTTCTTCGGCAGGTGATTCATCTGTTCACAATCTCTTTTGGATTTTGGACTTGGGTTGTTTGTTACAGTAGTAGACTCATCAAACCTTGAAAATTCTTTTGTTACCCGATTTTGTACATTTTTACCCACATTGATGCTTGCCTTAGTTACTATAGGGGTTTGTCTCTGTGGCATGAATTTCCCCTTCTGTAAAACAGGTTTCTGTGGTAGCTGATTAATTTTAACACAATCTTGAGCAGGTTTTGGAGATGGTGTGACAATTTCTTTTGCTATAATAGTCTCAGCAGCTATAGCAATTTCTTTTGGCATCTGATTTCCTGTATTTTTAGCTACGTTTGTTCTTTCATTAGCCTCTTGTACAACAGGTTTCTTTGGTAACTCTTTCTTTTGAACACATTCTTCACCACATTTTGGACTAGGGATGACACTGTCTCTTATAAGTTTGATTTTTGGGGGTACCTGATCTCCTGTATTTTTATTAACTTTTGAACTTTCTTTTACAAGAGGATATTGTTTCTGTGGAATGAATTTAGCCTCTTGTACAATGGGTATCTTTGGTAACTGATTCTTTTGAACACAATCTTCCCCAGATTTTTGCCTTTGGGTGAAAAACTCTCTAGGTTTTAAGGATTCCTGTGGTATCTGGATTCCTATATTTTTACCCATACTGACACTTTCCTTTACAACAGGATGTTGTCTCTGTGGAATGAATTTAGCCTCTTTAACAACAGGTGTCTTTGACAGCTGGTCTTTTTCAACAGAATCTTTACCAGATTTTGGCGTTGGTGAGGCAATGTTATTTACAATAGTAGATGCACCAGGTTTTAGGAATTCTTTTTGTGCCTGATCTCCTGTCTTATTAGTATTATTACCTACTTTCACCCTTTTATTTATAACAGGATATCGTCTCTGTGGTATGAATGTAGCCTCTTCTACGATGGGTATCTTTGGCAACTGATTCTTTTGAATAAAATCTTCGCCAGATTTTGGCCTTGAGGTGACAGTGTCTCTTATAAGTGTGAATTGTTTTTGTGCCCGATCTGTATTTTTAGTAACTTTGGGACTTTTATTTGCAGCAGGGGAATCTCTCTGTGTCATGACTTTAGCTTCTTGGATATTAATGGGTATCTTTGGTAACTGATTATTTTGATCATAATCTTCACCAGACTTTGGCCTCGAGATGCCAGTGTCTCTTTTATGGGTGAACTCTTTTTGTACCTGACCTCCTGTATTTTTAATAACTTTGGAACTTTCATTTACAACAGGATGTTGTGTCTGTGGAATGAATTTAGCCTCTTGTACAATGGGTATCTTTGGTAACTGATTCTTTTGAACACAATCTTCCCCAGATTTTTGCCTTTGGGTGAAAAACTCTCTAGGTTTTAAGAATTCCTGTGGTATTCCTATATTTTTACCCATACTGACACTTTCCTTTACATCAGGATGTTGTCTTTGTGGAATGAATTTAGCCTCTTGTACAACAGGTGTCTTTGGCAGCTGATCTTTTCCAACAGAATCTTCACCAGACTTTTGCCTAGGTGTGACCATGTCTTTTACAATACTAGATGCACTAGGTGTTAGGAATTCTTTTCGTGCCTTATCTCCTGTATTATTAGTGTTGTTACCCACTTTCGCCCTTTCATTTACATCAGGATATCGTCTCTGTGGTATGAATTTAGCCTCATGTATAATAGGTATCTTTGGCAACTGATTCTTTTGAACACAATCCTCACCAGATTTTGGCCTTGAGATGAACACATTGTCCCTTCTAAGGGTGAATTCTTTTTGTGCCTGATCTGTATTTTTAGTAACTTTGGGACTTTCATTTACAACAGGAGACTCCATTTGTGCCATGAATTTAGCCTCCTGGCTATCAATGGGTATCTTTGGTAACTGATTCTTTTGAACACAATCTTCATCAGATTTTGGTATTTGGATAACATTGTTTCTTACATTTTTTTGTGCTTGATTTCCTGTATTTTTATCCATGTTTACACTTTTATTTATAGCAGAGTTTTCACTGTGTGCAGTGGATTTAGCCTCTTGTAATACAGGTCTTTTTGGAAGGTGATTCTTTTGAACAGAACCTTTACCAGATTTATGATTTGGTGTGACATTGTCTTTAACAACAGTAAACTCATCCATTTTCAGGTATTCTTTTGGTGCATGATTTCCTGGACTTTTAACCACTTTGAAGCTGTTATTTACAGCAGGGTTTTGTCTATGTGTAATCGATTCTGCCTCCTGTGCAACTGGTTTGTTTGGCAGTTGTTCAGTTTGAACACAATCTCCATTAGATTTTGGACTTGAGGTAGCAATGTTTTTAACAGCGTTAGAGTCACCAGGTGTTTTAAGTTCATGTGCTGCCTGATTTCTCATACATTTATCCACATTAACACTTCCTTTAACACCTGCCTTAGCCGGCTTTGGTGTAACATTTGCGTCACTTGGAGCCTTTTTAACATGATTTCCATTATTTTTACCCACTTTGAGGCTCTTCTTTACAAAATTAGTGGCCTTTGAAATCAAATTTTTTTCCACAAATCCAACATGGTTCTTTTTAACCTCACTCTGACAAAGTGTGTTATCACTAGTCACACTCTTTACTGTTTTTATAACAGCCTCCTCACAGTTCACTTCCTTATAGAACAGTACATATGCCCCACCTTGCTTCAGCACTGTGCTTTGGTCTACTTCTCTAACTCTACTGTCATCAGCTTTGTACCACTGCCCTGCAGTCTTGACAAAAGAAAAATAATGTCCATAGGAATTACACACACCTCTGTGCACGATGATACTATATAAGGCATACAGCCTGGGGGTTTTAGGCTTGGTTTCCATGTAATTTGATATGTCTAATACTGGTGGATAAGCCACAAATTTGTTGATTTTCTTGTCAGTCATCTGAGGGTTGAATCTGTTCATCCTCACACTCAGAACTTTGGGGGCCTCTCGAATCCGCATGGTCTTGGTAGAGGGACTAATGCTCTTGCATATTTCACATTGGTAATTGTCTATTATATCAGGCTGGACAAACTGTTTGAGTCCTTCCTCAACATTGCACTGGTCCCCTAGTGCATTCACGTACAGACAAATGTCACTGAAATTTTCTGATCTGTCTGAGTTATTTTCACAGTGTCCACATACAATGGTGCATGCGTGCTTGCCCTTAAAGACTGGATTTAACTGTGGGTTTTGCTCACACAGCTGCTCAGCAATGGCACTGTAACATTCCATGGAATCCTCTTGTTTGCCGAGCTCAAAACTAGGGGAGATGGACTTCAGATTGGCCTGGAATGATGGGGTATCTAGGGTATGTCCACGGCTGGATATCAGTCGATGAATGTGACTTTTCATCTCATTGCTAAGGCAGAACAACCCAGCAGAACCTGCATATAATAGAGTGTAGTGGTATGTATTACGTCTGAATATAACATAATGTTACAACAATGCTATATTTTGTCAATATTTATGTTCAGATAAAGATTGAAATGTTAAATCCCATTAAAGTTTAGTTCACTAGTATGTGTGATAATTGGTTTTATTCTATTGTAAAATATAATTCAACCTGTATTTCAAAAAATATTGTTTGCTTTCACCCTGAAATATATTCCTTTTCACAGTGTAAATAAACAAGAGAAAGCAGCTGTCATAGAGTAGATTGCCTAATGCTATACATTTTCTGAATATGAATTCACAATATGATAAAAAATGGTGTTCATGAACGACCATATGGTGTAGTTGTTATTTCTAGAAAAGGCTTAAACCATTTCTTCACATGGATAAAATTGAAGAATAGAATTCAAGCAATGACATCTAAATGCTAGAGAACCCAACAAGAGCACTCGGTTGGCCAAATGTAGACAAAATTTTTGTGCATGACTGGAGCAGGTCATTTCCAGAATCTAGGATATAGATCCGATCATGGCCAAATTTCCATCAGTTCTTTCTTGTAAAAGTTCTGATGCTCCCTAAAAATTCATTACCATCCATGAAGTAGTTTTGGAGTTGTGCTGTAAACAAAGAAAAAACTTACAAACAAGCAGAGTGAGTAATATATTTTGCAAAAGAAATTGCACAGAAAGAAGCAAACAGAATGAGCAATATACTTTGCAAAACTTTGCAAAATAACAAACTTACAAACAAGCAAACAGACTAATATATTTTGCAAAATTTTGAATATATATGTTAGCTAACGAACTGAAAGTTACACACATTAAGTTAAAATGAAAAGCTACTCAAAGAAGTAGATCAATGACTTATCCAGAAAAAGCTTGATTTTTCAGGGTTCATTTTGCTATTTTGTGGACTGTACTGTAGGACAAATACTATTTTCAGTTAAACGGTATTCAATAATTACTCCAGCTAGAGATGTGAAACAATAATCTCCATGCAAAGGTAGCTGAACAACTTATGCAGTGTAAAAACTTGAGTCTCTACGGTTTCTAAGTATAGGCTAGTGCTGATTTAACTAACTAACCGCTCGATAGGCGCCTTTATTTTTAGCTGTGAAATGTATACCATTAACCTATGATATATATCTAAAACAAATAAAGAGTTTAAAGACAGTTTTCGAACATATGTTGTCTATTTTTATTTATTTATTTTTTAAAGTGCATAAAGTGTGATGGGTCTTAAGCAAGAGTCTTAGCACTGTCCAAAAATGAATTATACTATTAGGTAATATTGTCTATACATATATTCGACAAGCATTTTAACACTATGTTGCATCCCCAGAACATTTCATCTTTAATCAGTTATCCTGTAATAACTTTTCTTACTATAGTATTTCTTCACATGTGTCCAGTTTACTACATTTTATCATGCAAAGGGTTCATCAGTGCTACACTTCGGTGGTCTAAAATCTTTCACATAATTATTTAACCAATACCCAGGTGTTAAAAGGAAATCTTAATACTTCTGTCAGAGCTCACTGTACGTTAAACATCTGAACTTCTTTCCATTATACTGCTCCTGCATTCATGGTGTGAACAAACTGTGGTAATTGTAGTAAAATCGGGTAACCAAGGTTTCCACTTCCTTGGTTACTAGGGTATTGAAACATATGTACCTATACCCACTATAGATATATCCCCTTGTTATCAGTGGAAAGTAAGTGGAAAATGACCCCCATTGTGTATGATATGCCATACGACTGGACAAATTAAATTCTGGAGCCTTCTGGCTGCTGTTACTCATCCTTCATCCTTTATCACTGCAAAGATGACAGCTGCACATCAGAGAGACTTTCTACAGAAGCTTAGGGTCCTTTCGTTTTTATTGAATTTAATATTTTAATTTTCATTATGATTTGCAAAATGAAGAATCTGAACCCAGGACCAGTACCTGCCCTACAGCCAGCACCTTCACCGCAGCCCCCATCACCACCCAGGAGAAAAAGAAAGCCACTAAACCATTGGGTCATGCCCTGGATCCTTCAAAGCGAAGAAAGACGATGCTACAGAACCCTCCTGGCCAACTTAATACAGACTGATATTCAAGGTTACCAGAATTTTATCACCTGCATTTTTTTTACCTTACTGAATGCATATACCACAACATCAAGAAGGGAGTCACCAATTATAGGAAGCCCTTACAAGTTGGATTGAAACTGGCAATAAAGCTGAGACACCTTGCAACAGAAGAAACATACATCCTTACAGTATCACTGGCTGATTGGCCAAACCACCATATGTATATTCATTTCTGTTGTCCGCCGGGCCATTCGAGAAAGAGCACTTGACCTGCCCTGCTAATCCTGAAGACTGGAAAAAGATCAAGGAGAAGTTTAGAACTAGATGGAATGTCCCCCATACTCTTGAGGGCACCAGAAGGGAAACATATCACCATGAAGATGCCCTGGTTGATGCAGAGCACAGATTCCTCCGGGTGGATGTTGGGTCAAGAGGATCTTCATCAGATGCACAAATATTTAACTGCAGCAAGTTGAGGAAAAGGGAGGACCAAATTTGCACTATTTATTACTGGATGATGACACCTTCGCCTTGATGTCATGCTTGGTGAAACCGTACAGCATAAAACAACTCACAAGGGAAGAGAGCATTGCAAACTACAAGTTCTTCAGAAGTAAGAGGGTAGTGGAGAATGTGTTTGGACTCCTGGAAGCAGATTCAGGGACTAACTGACCAAAGGTTGTCAGAGACATTGTTTTGACACGTGTTGTGTTGCACAACATGTTGTGGACACACCAAGGTTAACCAAAGAGTGCACCCACTCCAACAGATTACATAGCAGCCCTATAAAATGAACAAGTAGTGTGTGTGCTTCATGAAAACTAAAGGAATCTTTTGACGGAGGCCAAACATCAGCGAGACCCAGTAAAGATTATTTCAGTCTTGTGGGTGCATTGGCTGGGCAGGAGGACATAATCTGAGATGTGACAAAGAACTCCCCTGGGAACTTAAGAAGCTGGCATCTATCAGCCCTTTTCAGAACTACCCAATAATTCCAAGAGGTTTTATTTCAGCTAGTGTTGTACCAATATCCAACAAAGTTAGTAAAATTCCCCAATGCATTTCGAAATCAAATTTTGTAAAAAAAAATTAAGTCTACATAATAATTATTTTTGATTGTTTTTTAATTTAAAATCACTCACTCATTCACTCACCCATTTTGTTTCTAGTGTTTGGGGGTTATGTTTTTGCTGTGTGGGCGGTGTAATGCTTTTTGATTTGGCATTTTTTAAAATATGTAGCTATTAATTATTTTGAGAAGATTCGGGTGGTATTGAGAAGGACCTATGAATCAGCAGTTTTCCTGAAAAGAACATTTTACAGCCGTGGTCCTAAAAAGAACCAATTGTAGGCAGGTGCAGTAGGTCTACTGCTGCTTGGGCTTGGATTACTGCTGGGGGAGGGGGGCTGGGCTGGCTGCTGAAGAGACTCTTGCTGCATGACAGTTGCAGGAGAAGTAGTGTGTTGATGAGGGTCGCTGGGCTAAAATGGTTGAGGTGTATTCATCTAGTGGTAACTCAGGACTGACTTTATATCCCCAAAAAGGCAAGAGTCTCTTTCCTCGCCTGTGACAGAGGTTACTGATGGTGGGTTGAAGTGTTTGTTTGGGCTGATGGTGAAATGTAGCTGTCTTGAAGGGCCGGGCCGGGTTCTTCAACAACTAAGTAGGAAGTCTGCTGCCTTCTGGTTACAGAAGGCTGTTCTGGTGGTCTCCTGCCTGGATCCAAGGAAAGATGTCAGCAAAGTTCTCATCTGTGCAAACTGATCCATGACCTGGTGGTTATCTGATGAATGCTGGGAACTATACTGGGGCTAGCAATGGATGGCTGGTATGTTGTGTCAGAGAGAATGCTGATCTCCATTCTGTCAGTATCAGTAGAACCTCTGGAAATGCAATGGGCTGAGACTGCACTTGTACTGGCTCCTCTCTGCGAGGACTTGAAGCCTGAAGATTTGTCCCTTCCTTCTGATGTTCGTCTTCGCGATATTAAATTTTCCCTGAATCCAGTTCTTCTTGTCTGTCATTTCCTTGGGAGCCTGGGCAGACTTGGACTGGGTTAACATTCCGTAGTGAGTCCTTTGGGATTTGTATCAAGTCTTGCACACTTTCACTGACAGGTTGCGGCTTCTGGCAAACCTCTCCCACAGGCAATTCTTCCTGGCCTTGTCCTTAAAGTGCTCATTGGTCTTGTCTTCTACCTCCTCTGTATGTCAGCAGCTGTATCTCACAATTCAAACCCAGTAGCCCCATCTTATAAATCAAATCAAAGCTGCACTTGTGAAAAAACAAAAGCCTATCAGCAAGTCAGCCCAACTTGTATATCTACACTACATCCAAAATTAATTTGTGAAAAAAACCCCAAAAGCCTATCTCAACAACGCCAGTTGTAATCTGTGTGAGTTGAAAATCCAAATGATGCATTTTATAGACATAGATTGCATAACCGACAAGCTGTAGTCTGCAAAATAATGCTGCATTGTCCTACAGATTTCTCGGTTTGCCTGTTGCTGTAATAGTCTTGTTGGTTTCCCATTAAGACTTGTCCTGCTGTGTTTCCAGCTTATCGTGCTGTGATGTTACCAACTCTGCAATGCAAGACTTGCAGACTTGCCTCGACCAGACGGTAACAGATTAGGACAAAATGGGAAGTGAACATGACAAGCCATAGACAAACACGACAGCTCAGCAGAGCCAAAGTCGGTATAAAGATTCGGGGAGGGTCGGTGAAATATCAAACATGTTTGATACTTTTTAAACCTAACACGACAAGCCAGGAAACTACAACCAATCCTAACCATTTCCATAAACATTGCTCCAGGTCCTCCAAAAATCCATAGTTACCAACAAGATGGTCCCAGTTGAACACCCTCCATAACCTTGCTTATTTTCTGACTTTCAGATATTCAGAGTTTTCTATGTGGTTACGTTGGCAAAGCATAATCACTTTTGACCAAGCTTAGTTCACATGAAATTTATTTAAAACAACCTGATATACATGTGACCAAATGTATTACAACTGTGGCAACTTAAAGAGATTTTTAGAATAAATAGTATTATAAATCCAAATACTTAACAATGGTTAAATCCTTGAAAGGGTTTTCTCTTTAGCAGTCAAAAATTCAAAATAACACATAATATAGTTGCAACAGTGTCATTACAAAAACCTAATCAACTGTATATCTTAACAACCATTTCTAATTTGGCCTAAGCTAGTCAGTAAATAGTAAACCCGATCGTTTTGTACTTCATAAAATTCCATATTATAAATAGAAATGGTTACCAAGACGATAGTTGAAAAAGGATATAAACTTTACTGGATCCTTGCCTGAAGAGTAAATCGCCTCTCTGGGCACACCTTCAGAAAAATTCATCAAACTCTGTCAAGAGATTTAGTCTACGGCTTGGAGACAAAGTCACAAAAATAGAAGTGAGGGGATAAAACTGGTTGAGATGTAAGAAAAAATTATATTGAGTCACACACCCAAAACTACATCAGGAGCAGAGGTCTTTATCGTGAATTTTTAAAACCAAAATTTAGTGAAAACTGTCAAACAGTTCAGTCTGTGGCAAGGTTCAAAAAGCTGGAAAAACAAAAATAGTTGACATGGCAAAAGCTTTACAAAATGGTTGCCATGGCATCAGTTTTTTTTTAAATTTTTGTCAATTGGATTATGCCAAAACTAAATGAGTTGTAGGTTTTATTGGGGTTCACTTTTTCACCAGATTCGGGGAAATTATGTCAAAGGGTCCAGTCTGTGGCAACAAACAAAATCCAAAAAACCTGAATGGTCAAACAAACAAGGTTGCTATGGCAACAATATTTTATTGAATCATGTCCCTAACTAGGATGTAGATCTCTTTAGGGTATGTATTCGCACCAAAATGCGGCAATGGGTTTTGTCTGCAGAACAAAATTTCAGAAAAATTTTCAGAAAAAAAAACAGGAAAACTTTTAGTAAGAAATAGCATTGCAGATGTCTACACCCCATAGGCTAGGTAAATAGTTTTCGCAACCGTGACATATAGAAGTGAAACAGCAGAAAGATCAGGAAACTTCCAGAGCAAATTTAACAGTCTCAGTCGTGTAAAGGTCCAAATAATGAAATGGAAATCGCACAATTAAGTGAAAAAAGGCTTATATAAAATAAGTTATAGCAATCCATGGGAGAAAAGTGAGATAAATTTACCTCAAATTTGGCAGGTGAACACACTTTGGCACAGCAAGGTTGAAGGTTACACTATCATTTAGCATACCTACACTGCCGAACAACTTCCTCCACCTTACAATTTCTGAGATATGGCCCAGACAAGATATCAAATTCCTATAGAGTCCTATAGTTTCTGATAGAGCCCAAACAATATTTTA
Organism: Sabellastarte sp. h YS-2021; assembly: GCA_964017235.1. Taxonomy (NCBI): domain Eukaryota; kingdom Metazoa; phylum Annelida; class Polychaeta; order Sabellida; family Sabellidae; genus Sabellastarte; species Sabellastarte sp. h YS-2021. The sequence continues at coordinate 71,178,727 of OZ024933.1, forward strand.
AAGATCATGGTCACTAGGACAAGGTCAAATCAAGGCCACATTATGATGTTGCACTCAGACACCCAATAACTAATGTCCTTACCAAGTATGTTTCTGTCAAGATTTTAAAGGTCAAGGTCACTATAGCACAGTCAAATCAAGGTCAAACAATGTTACTTCACACATACACCCTCCAAACCAATGTCCCTACTAAATATCAACTTCTTGCACCTTATGATTTCTGAAATACAGCCCCCAAAACTTTTTCATATTGCACATCTGCCCAAATGCCTACCTATCCGGATGCCATGGGTGAAAACAACACCTGCACAGATTTCAAAGGCTTTGGGGGTAAAATTTGTTGCCATAATAAGAGTTTTCACCAGGTCCTACCCTAGAACTATAAATTTGTAGATCTCTTTGGGATACACCTTTCAACTAAATTTGGTGAAAATTATGGATCAGGTTAAGCTATTATTTACAAATGGTGGACAGATGGAGGAACAAGAATAAAAGAAACAGAAGCTTAACTACGTATTTATATATCTCAGATGTTTGCAATTCAAAAAAAAAAAAAAAAAAAAAAAAAAAAAAAAACATTGTCGCAAATTCACCCCCCCCCCCCCCCCCCCCCTCCTGCCCCTCCACAAAACACACAAATGAAAGGAGCTACATCTCATCATAGACGCCTAATATCTATCAAAGCCTATCACCGATTGACAGCTTGACAATGCGGCTGCTTGTTTGCTTAAGTTTATCCTACTTTCTACCCGAATTTTAGACTAATTTTACAATTTAGAATCTCTTTCAGCAAACTCACTTGTGTACTCTGTGTTATCCTGTGGACAGATAACATAAGTAATAGGAAAACCACATAAATATATACACCCGCCCAACCAAACATGCCCCGTGGTCTGGACAGAAGAGATCAAACATACTTGAATTGCTATCAGAGTGAAATGTACTCACAATAGAAACAATCCTTGGGAGAATGTGACATCACAATATTCACGAGGGACTCGGTGGCACAATGAACCTGCAGGGCAGAATTCAGAAAACAAACATTGCTCCTGTTTTCAAGGCCTGGCGGCGGGTTAAGAATCATTCTTTCAAAATGACTTCTTCTCACAAATGGCTTAGACTTTTGAAAATTCATAATGATCTATGAGTGCTATGCAATCACTTCAACACAATTTGGTCATAGAATACTCTATCCAAAAATACTTCGCAAATATATTCTGACAATATATCAACTCACTGCTAGTCGCAAAACTTGGCAGACGAAACTAGGGTAGAAACACATTTTATGACGTACCTTCCTGTATGCCTTACCAATCACATATACGTCAGTTGATTGTGTGACGTCAGAATATAAAACCCAATGTCATAAGATGTCTGTTGTATTTATTTATTTGTTTGTTTGTTTTTATAATTTAATTCCTGCTCTGAAGGTGGTTATAGTTAAAACCCAAGGAATAGCCCAGGTATACTGCACATGGGACTGTTAAAAAGCTCCAGTGAATTTAAAAGTGAATAGAATCTTTTCATTTTTTTGTAGGACAACGCCATAAACCTATTATAGACAATTTGAAGGAGTATTTCGACAAAATGTTTTCACTTGGTAATTTGGAGGAAAAGCTTGACTGAAATGTTAACGAAACCATACTAGAAATGTATTGCTGTGTCGATTTATAGTGGAATGGCGTTTCCATAATTAATGTATCTGTTCAAAGAAAATTTTTATTTACTTAAATGGATGCCCACCTTTTTTGTATATTTATTATTTTGATAAGAGATTACCAGACTGGGTAGATTACCAGGTCTGGTATACAACATGTAATTTTCTCTTTTTTAAATAGGATATTAAGACAGTTCCATTCACATATATAAAAAGTACCACCCCCCCCCCCCCCCCCCCAAAAAAAAAAAAAAAAAAAATAATAATAAATAAATAAATAATAATAATAAACAAGGTAAATAAAAAAATAAATAAATGAAGTAATAATAAAAATAAATAAATGAAAATAGAAATAAATAAATAAAATTTCAAAAGACTTATATACGGAAGACAAATACTTTTCCACCTTTGAAGTTCATAATTTCAGACATTGGACCTGATTTACTGATGTGTACCATCACTTTGTTGAGCATTATCCAAGTAGACAGTTTTAGCGTCATGACATCAGAAATTGTTAGTTGTTCACCATTCTTGTCAATATCACTACATGTGAGTGAGCAATTAAATTTTGTTTTTCAACTTCTCCCCGACAATTTAACTCAGATGTGAGTAAGATCAGGCTGTATTTTATATTTCATCAGAACTCTCCAAAGTATTGGTGTCATATTGTGCCTTTGTCGCTTAAAGGCATACAGGTTCAGTATCAGGTTAAAAAAAGCCATGGAATATCTTCTCACCAATACAATTAGAAGTAGCAAATTAAGTACAAGTCACTTAACTGAGCTCATATCAGTAAAAATACCCATGTTAACCTTACCCATGGCACATTATATTTTATCTCATATTTTGTGTCCTGAAAAAGTTAAACTATCTCTTAAGTGTAATTATGTATTTAATAAAATCTATTTGTTATATGCATAATATCTTCAACATATTGGAACTGTGGGTGCAAAATTGACGAATGAGTGGGCAAAGGTCACAGTTGACATAACTGCATCAATAACCAAGGGTTGTGGGAAATACTAGGTTTGGCAACCTAATTTGAAGAGATGAGTCTTACAGTGATTCATAACAGATGCTACTGAAGACATGTGCTCATATAAAGGTAGAGGGATTTCCAGAAATAATATTTGCATAATGGTTGAATGACTGAAAAAAATGTTTGTTGGATATTTGAAGCTTATAATAAGCTATTATTATAAGACAGGAGTTGAAGGACTTCAGATTTTGGGCAGCTGTATCTGGGTTTCATAAGCTGTTCCTGTCTTGGCATTACCTTTACTCAGTTAGCTCGTGTCTTTAGAGTGCATTGAATGTATACTTGCTAAATTCAAGCATCAGGTAATGGATATCAAGGTCAAGCAGAGGAAGAAACAGACTTTATTTAACTTTAATTTATTCCATGTGTGGTATTATTAAGGGAACATTATATCATTACACCCAGTGTTTAACTTAACAAAATGTCATTATTATCACTATAAAGCTTAATCAGGAAGTTATATTAATTGCATGATAATATATTTTGGAAGTCAGTAAAATTATACATTGTCTGCTTCAATATATCCTTGCCTCTGAGAGTTAATTGCATCTGCGTTAACTTTTGTTTCCAAACTTCTGGGTCAAACTCAAACAGGCCACATATTCAACTGGTTCACACATACCCTCCCCCCTTATGCACACCCAACTCCATTTCAAGGTGAAACGATAAATACTATAGAATGCACACACACACACACCCCAAAAAGGGTAAAGTGCTGCATGCTTTTAAATCGGTTCACTAAAGATTCAAACCCAAGCAGAAAGAGTTGAAAGCCAGAAGCCAATATCCTAATGATATTAATAATGAATACCTGGTGGATATATCAGCTCTTCTATTGGATACATAAATGCACGCGAACCTCAGTGCTACTTTATTATATGATCTTTAATTGTCGTTTGGCCATGTCAGTTGAGTTATTTTAAAATACAGACAGATTCTATTTGTTTTTGTCAGAATATGTACGATATCAGCAATAGAACTACCAAAACATCAAAATACTTCTCATAAATATATGAGTTAAGATAATATATTACAGAATACAACTTTGGAAGAGATTATTTGCAGGTTGTCTAAAGCATCTATTGTAATGTTAAATCTGTTATCAAAGACAACAGATATCTCCTGGCTAAATAAGGTCTTAATTCTATTTTTTTATTTACATTTAAGGTATGACAGAAAGATTTTCTTAAAGAAGGGTGTCTGGTTTTTCGTTTGGATTTGTGAATATAACATTTTCTGAGTAAAACAGCATAGTACCAATATTAAGGACCCCAAACAGATTTCTAACGTTAAGAAATTGAGTCTTATTGATTTGAACAAGATTTGAACCATTTCTTAACTTCAACCCAAAATTGATCTGTATCCGGTCAGTAACAGAAATCATGCTTTTTTTTATGTCTATCGCATTCTGGAAATTCTTAAATTTGCCATAGATGTAATATATAATTGTATGCAAAACCTATATGTAAAATTTTTTATTGTAGTGTAAATTTATATTTTCCATTTTAAAGAAAAGGATAATGTTCTATTCAATAACTTCTGTTAAGGGTTATAATTCGACAATATTATATGCACATACTTAGAAGTTATTCCTCAAACATTGTTTGGATATATTTCTATAGTTTCACATTATGCTACCATTTTTACCCCACAGCCCTTGAGGGCGGTCGGGGTATTGTATTCACCCATAGTGTTCCGATGGGGGGGAGGGGGGGGTCAGGCATTGGGGCGGGCGCGGGGCAGGTGAGCATATGGAAAAAGTTTGTCTGGGCTGTATCTCAGAAACCATAAAGTGTAGTAAGTTGTTACTTGGTAGGGACATTGGTTAGGCGGTGTAGGTGTGCAACGTCATGGTGTGACCTTAATTTGACCTTTGACCTTGGAGCAGTGACCTTGAGTTTGAAAATCTTGTCCGGGCTATATCTCGGCAACCGTAAGGTGTAGGAAGTTGATACTTAGTAGAGACATTACTTAGGGGCTGTAGGTGTGCAATGTCATATTGTGACCTTGATTTGACCTTTGACTTTGCTGTAGTGACATTGACCTATAAAATATTGTCCGGGCTATATTTTGAGAACCGTAAGGTGTAGGAAGTTGATACTTGGTAGAGACATTAGTTAGGGGTTGTGGGTGTGCAATGTCATGGTGTGACCTTAATTTGACCTTTGATGTTGCTGTAGTGACCTTGACCTATAAAATCTTGTCCGGGCTATATTTCGGGAACCATAAGGTGTAGGAAGTTGATACTTGGTAGAGACATTGGTTAGGGGCAGTAGGTGTGCAATGTTTTGATGTGATCTTGATTTGACCTTTGACCTTACTGTAGTGACCTTGACCTATGAAATCTTGTCTGGGCTATAGCTCGGCAACCGTAAGGTGTAGGAAGTTGATACGTGACAGGGACATTTGTTAGGTGCAGCAGGTGTGCAATGTCATGGTATGACCTTGATTTGACCTTTGACCTTACCGTAGTGACCTTGAACTATAAAATCTTGTCCAGACTATATCTCGGAAACCATAAGGTGTAGGAAGCTGATACTTGGTAGGGACATTGGTTAAGGGATGTAGGTGTGCAACATCATGATGTGACCTTGATTTGACCTTTAACCTTGCTGTAGTGAAATTGATCTATAAAATCTTGTCCGAGCCACATCTCAGAAACCGTATGGCGTAGGAAGTTGATACTTGGTAGGGACATTGGTTATGGGGTGTAGGTGTGCATCATGGTGTGACCTTTAACTTTAGCTCTGCCAAAGTGTGTGCACCTGCCACATTTGAGACATCTTTCTCTTATGACAAAGATATATGGATTGCTACAATGATTATTATATGCACCTTTATATAATTGTGCTTTTCCATTGAGAAAATTTCATTCTCCAATTAATAAGTTTTACAGCTTGGTAACTTTTAGTGTATTGATTAATGCTGTCATCTAGCTGTTGAATTGTCTTGTTTTAATACTTTATCTTTACATACAATAGGAAAACTTCCCGAATGACATATACAGAAAAAATATATCATGAATGAAGATAACAATATTATACGAGTGCGTAGCACGAGTATTATATTGTTAATCTTCATTCCTTTTCTTCATTCAAACACGTGTAAACATATTGATATCCAATTACTTACAAGTATTGTACAAGTTGCAGATAGTCTGCAGCACTCTCACACATTTAAACCTTTGTACATATTAGCCTATTTTTCTTTTCTGCGACTATCCAACATTCTGCCCCATACCGTGGCTTCCTTCGATTACACCCGTCACCTTGCGAAGGGCGATGTAATTTTTGCTCAGGATCAGGTCCTCCTTATTATTAAATGGTCTAAGACCATGCAAAATAGACAACAGATTCGAACCATCAGTCTTCCCATGCTTGGATCATCCATGTTGTGTCCAGTTCAGGCGTTGCGTTCTCTTCTCCTCTTTTCCCAAGGCGACTCTAATGATCCACTTTTTCAGATTTCCAGGGCTCGTACCCAGGTCCCACTGACGGATTCTGTTGCTCGTCGTCACCTCCATTCTGTATCAACTGTGTTAAAACTCTCCCCTCATCTTACGTTTCATGATTTTAGAAGGTCTGGGGCCACCTGGGCCTTTCAACATGGTGTCCCATTGAGCCAAATTATGCACCACGGTACATGGCGTTCTGACTCGGTATGGCAATACATTAATGACATCTCTACCACCCCTTCAGCAGTCTCCACTACTTTCCAACAACACCTACTTTCTTAAGTTTGGCTGTTTGGCCCCCTAGTGGTAATACTTTACTCTACATTTCACTTTTCATTCTCTTCCAAATTATTCCAGTCTTTCCACCCATATGTAAAAAATACTTCCATAGAACTTGTAAAGTACTATTAGTACCAACTCTGCCTTGCCTTTCCCAATCCCCTCTAAAAAACTAGTCATGCTAAATTCTCCTTGTATCTGTACATTTTTGTAGGTTGGGTGACCATTTGGGAGGTCATATCACTGACCTCCCCTGTTTACTTTTTGGTTTGGGTGTGTATTAATCCCCAGGGGATGGGGCCTGGCCAGGCACACTTGGTTTCATGCTGGCTGTATCCTTTGTAAAATATAAATTTCAATCTCTGCCAGTCTATATCTTAGGTAATAACATCTCACTTCATCTTTTACTTTAACTCACATGGCCAAGGTGTAATGTCTTTTTGGCCCTTATCTTAGTAAGGTCTTACTGACCTAAGACATTGGCTTAGTAATTCGTAATGGTCGTTTTGCCAATGCCAGTAAACTCTTAAAGTTCTTGTAAAGTAATTGATTCGAATTATAAGATTGGACTTAAAATGTTATACTATGTGTCAGTAATATTAACTATCATTTAAATGTTGAATTATATGTCATTAAAAGGAATTTTAGTAGATTAATAAATAATATATTTATCCCAATTGCTTGTTTTCTTGGCAGTTGGTTTTTTCTTGGGGGGGGGGGGGGGGGGGGGGATGGGGAATGTGTTGTTAATCTTCATGAGTGATATATTTTTTCTGTATATGTCTGATGAGGGGTGTTTTACTTTTATTATCCACCATTTTGTGTGATTTATGGGTCAAATAATACGAATGTTTAATGACAGGACGTGAAAAAGGCTTTGAAAAGCATGAGCAACACTGAATATAAAAACTTTAATCTTTAACTCGCAATATCTCAGTCATTTCTGCATGGATTTTTATGCAACATACATGAGCAGAAGCGCTGTAAGAACACCTTTCTAATGATATATTATACATATTTGTAAGTTACATACTATCCGAGATATTGTTGAAAAACCGGAAGTTCTTCACACTCATTATCCATAGTACCGGGGCGCCGGTGTATACAAAAAAAATACATCCCGGTCTCTATTTCCCCGTATTTAGGGCAAATACGTCGCGTGGTGGATAATAAATTTTCTTTCTCTTAGATGTTATTTTCTCAAGTTAAACATTATTTGGAGCTTTATATAACTGACAATGCCCTGAAAGTATTAGCATCTTTGTACTGTTTCACTACTTCTATATCTCATGGTGTTGAAATTATTTCCCCGGGCTGTGGGGCAAGGGCATCTGTGATGCTATTTTTTCCTGTCAGTTTCCTCTTTGATGAAGCCACAGAGTTTATTATTTGATTATAAATGTGTACATCTTATCTTGTATGTCTTATGGTATATATAGTTTCTTTAACTGTTACAATACCGTGTTCCAGCTGTCTATTCCAATTGGAACTAAGTGGTTGTGACCAGTAGAAATGAAATCATTATGTTTCAAAGCAGTTGGAATTGGAAAGTTAAACTAAATTGCTAATAGGTTCAAATAAAAGTTTGACTTGTTCTTTGCAAATTTTATCATGTCTAACCTATATTTTACAGGGCTATTACTTTCCATTTTGTATCATTATGGTTACATAATCTACCGATTTGCAATTTCAATAACTTTTTTAACGGAAACCGTTTTTGATCCCCAAGCTGAAGTGGCAAGGTTAAGCTATTTTTAGAAATTAAGAGCTTTTTACCACTCTTAATTCAAATATTGCATTAGTTCCAGGTTATATATTAGTTTTGGAATAACAGAAATGAGTTGTAAGATATGTGGAACACCTTTTGGCCCAGATATACAAAAATGAGTTGTAAGATATGTGGAACATCCAGTTGTCCAGTTATTTTGCCTTTTAAAGTGTAACTTTGTTGTCAAGTGCTTGTGATAGTGTTATTTCGTGCACATATCAATAATTTGGATTCATCTTGGTCAAATGAAAACTAAGGACCCAATTTTTAAAGGGTTGGTTCGTCCAACATATACCATTTTTGTCAGCATACTCCAGTTGTTTATAAAAATCAACTCAGGAAGATCCAGTCTTTCCTGTTTTTAATTTTTAACAAAATATGTTGGTAGAATTGTTTGAAAAAGGTTTATTACATGCTTTACCGAGTCAGTACTGGTTAAGAACGAATCATAGACAAATCGGCCCTTTGCCAAATCGGCCCTCGTCAAATCGGCCCCCAAAATAAAATACCCTAGTCAAATCGGCCCCCTGGAAATTATTGTACCCTCAAAGAGAATACGTTAAACAAATGACAAAATCACCATCTAATAAGAATGTGATTTAATAAAAACTCTTATTGCACTTAATCTCTTTTTAATCAATTGCCCTTTTAATGAAACTAACATAGATAAGTGCATAAAGGACAGAGGATAAAGGATATTGATTAAAGCATTCAAAAATCTTTGATATATGTTAATTGCAATTTTTAGTAGTTATCACCCTTGATATAATGTGATTATGTAATTACACTTATAATTATTCTAATATAAACAAGTGTCCAAAGGACATAAGTTAAAAGAGCTTGATGAAACATCCAAATATCTTTGATATTTGCTAATCACACTTTGCAAGTATCACTTTAGAAGTTGTCATCCTTATAAAACAGATATAACATGATCACAAAGAATTATTCGCCATTATTTGTCATTAATTACCTAATATATGCTCAACTGATGTACTGTGAAAACTGAATATCTGTCAGTCTTAGGGTCTGCTGTATGATGGAGATTAAGCTCTATAAAGTACTCTTATTGCACTACCTTTTCTTTCTTTTCAATCTGGGGGCCGACTTGTCCAGGGCCTAGTTTTTTGGGGGCCGATTTGCCGAGGGCCGACTTGGCAAAGGGCCGAATTGTCCAGCTCCCGTTAAGAAAAGTGTCATGTCTTCTGCCAGCTGGCACAAATTTATTTCAACTAAAATATTATTAGACCCTTGAAAGCCTCAAAGTTTCTGAGAATGATAGCAATCACTTTGACAACTAGATTGGGTCAACTGGGTGCCAACATATCCCCAGACAGGTCATCACTCACGCCACATGGCTTGACTGGAAATTTTCCTCAGGACCCATCTTTTGTATGGCATAATTCTGATTGAAAGATAATCAACCAATTATGCTAGAATTTCAGCAATTGATTCTACAATATTTTTATTTTGCCCTGTCCATATGCCCTTTGTCCACAAGGTAATATACCCACAACAGTCTTTAGAAGATAGTATTTCAGCTCATAATATAAATTTTGCTTACCAAAAAGACATTTTTGTTTTTTATTACAGTTAATATTCCTGTTAGATAAATATTCAGGACATGCAGTTTTGAAAAAGATCAAACAGTAATTGCACTTCCTAAGTTACACATAACATAAAGTATATAAGGTTGATTCCATTAGCAATGTATACTAAAATGGATTCAAGAAAATCCAACATTCATTGTAAATACTACTATTTTGTAGACATCACATACTTAAATCTTTTACTTAGTAGATATTATTACTTTAAACAAATATTAAAAAGGTATTTTCTGAATATTATTACAAATTATTATTGTTGACAAAGTTCCTCCAATAAAAATGTGGTAGGCAAAGTCTCTTATGGGTAAAGCTCCTACGGCCAACAGTCGTTGTGGGCAAAGGTCCATACACTGATGGATACATAACTATTTTGATTGTCCATTCTAAATTCCCAGACAAAATTTGGCAGTTACAGGGCTTTAAAGTGACCTGTGAGTAATATTAGAGACCTTAAGGTGACCTTGAAATTAAAACCGCTGACCTCAAATATCCTACAGACAAAATTTGCTAATAGAAATTTTATGTAACACAGTTGAGACTTGTCATACTTACTGATTGCAAATAACAGGGCCAAAAAATGTGAAAAATGTACAAAGAAAGATGACATGGCTTGCATAATTATGGGTCTCATACACAGACCGAATGTCTACTTAAAGCCCTCATATTTCACACATGTAAACAGAAAATATAAATATACTCCCAGATGAAGTTTCCGGTAAATTAGCCAAATAGTTTACAGTTATAAGGCTTAAAAGTGGCAAATACTACATAAATTAGGTTTCTGTAGGTATATTTAGAGACCTTTAGGGGACCTTAAAATTGAAACTGCAGACCTCAAACTTTCTACAGATTAGATGACATATAGAAGTTATATTTAAGTTTTTTTTTGAGACTTCAGACTTGCCATTTCCAAATTACAGGGCTAAATATGTAAAATTGTGGAAATAATGCCACTCGATTGGGGTGTTTAAGGTCCTTATACACAGGGTAAATGTATATTAAAGGCCTAGATTTTTGACACACTTAATAAGAACATATTTATATGTTCCCTGATGATATTTCATCTTGATGAGAGACATAATTTGAAAGCTACAGGGCTCTTAAAAGTGGCAAAAGTCCATAAATTGGGTCTCTGTGAGCAAGTGTGACACCTTAAGGTGACCTTAAAATTAAAGTTACAGGCCTTAAATTTTTAACAGACAGATATTATATATAGAAGTCATATCTAGTTTACTTGAGACTCATCAGAAATACCGCTTCAAAATTACAGGACAAAACATATAAAATGTAGAAAGAAAATCCCTAAAAATGTTGATCAGTTTTTGAGTTATTGCGTGCACAAGGAAATTTCTACAGTGACGGCAGCAGAGTGACAGAGCTGTATCCAGGATATCTCCAACTGTGTCTGGGGATATAAGTAACAGAAACAGCAATGCAAGCCATGTCTAGTACCTTCAGACAGCTTCAAATAGGCAGATAGAAAACGTTTATTAGTTAACAACTTTCTGCCTGATTATATACAATTGAAACCCATTTTTGGTGAAATCCTTGGTGAAAATTTTTTGCATGAAGCACTATTTTATACTATCAAGAGTTTTTTTTTCAAAGTCAACATGTAGAATAATACAGGATGTTTTGCTTTATTTACAAATAATGAAGATGTCTGATACATTTTCACCAAAAATCTGAATGCCATGTATCCCACCTGGTCAGGGTCAATAAGTTATATGCAAGTGCCCGAATATGTTTCTTAGACTAGTTGAGTCTATCATAAAGGAAGGGTTTTCCTTTGCAAGACTGTACTCATCATTACGGGGTTGACTGATTGAATATAAAAAGTATGTCTTCTGGTTCCTTAACCCTTTAGAGTTTCAAGAATCATTTTTTTCTTGTTTCCATTTATAGATGGAGTAAGAAAAGGTTACTATTCTGCTGCAACATTTTAGGAAATCCAAAATCAGCGAGCAATGGACCAGGATTTTAGCATCTGAAATAGCATTAGAAATTACCGATTAAATATGTGTAAGATATTCTTTATCTGACAATAAACTCATGTTAAACTTCCACAGCCCTATTTCACACATTTTGGCCCTTTTCCTAATATATACGGGGGGGGGGGGGGGGAGACAGCATTTCGCCCATAAAAACACCAAAATACAGTTTCTTGAGAACAAATATGCAGTGTGGTTATATAAAAGTTATCAGAATGAAAAGAGGTTCTTCAAACTGTAAAATGATAGTAGCACCCTAAAATAAATTTTTGTGATAATACATGGAATACATCCCTAGAACTTGCCCTATGGCAATATAATTAGGGCTATCCAAAAGTGGACAGCATTTCGCCAATTATTTTTATACTGTTCCCAAAAACTTACAAAGACTGTTAAACACTTTGCATACAATAATTAAAGCTAAAGATCGATTCTTCTCATTGTATTCCAGCATATGATGAAGTTATAAATAGTATTTATATTGACCCTAGACACAGTTTAGAGAACATACTGCTCTTTACATCAGTCAGATGCAGTTTGTTAAGCATATTTCTCACTGACATATAAACTTTTTTATTCATCTTTATAATCCTGCATGCTGTCAGTTCTAAAATCTTAGAAAAGTATCCAGACATGCTGCACACTTCTCTATGCTGTAAGGCTCCTTCAGTATCAACATAGATATTAGTTTTAAATGAGGTACAATAGAAATTGGCGAATCGCTGTCCCCCGCGAATCGCTGTCCCCCCCCCCCCTGTATAAAACAATTTAAGTTGTCTATGGTCAGACTTTAAACCAGGGAGTATATCAGTTTGTTCAATTCATTATTCAAGTCCACAATACCTGAGAAGGAATTTCACCAATATGATTCTCTATTGCTTTGTTACAAAGTTAGTGAAGATTACTTGATCATTTCTGTTATCAATTGCAGGTGCATACAGATTGATTATGACATAGCTAGTGTTGGCTACGTTACATCTGTAAAGTATAAGTCTGCCATTTTTATATTTTTATTATCTGATACAGTTATGTCAAGATCAGCAGAAAATAGCATGTCAACACCTTTGGATCCCTTGGATCATCTTGCTAAAAATGAATACATTTAAGGTTTCACAACTCATAGGATATCTTACAACTACTGAACACTAACATATAACCAGAAACTGTGTCTCCTTGCAGAAAATTCACCACCTTTTACTGTATATTTCCCAAGTTTATAAGTCTGCCATTAAAAATTAACACAGCTTTAATGAATATAGTGGTGTCAGTTAAATTATAGCAGAAACACAGAGAGAAGTAAATGTCTACAAAAACAACAAGGGAAAAGAGACATGGAATATTACATATAATATAACAGGAATATTATTCTGTCTATTAGAATAAAGTTTGAAATAATTGGTTTATAGGCTACATTTTGGCTGCCTAATGAATATTGTTGAAAACATATTGATCAAAAAAGTTATGAATTTTGATAAACAATCACACAAGAACAATTTAATAGATGTTGTGTATGATTTGATGAAAACATGAACAGTTCTAAAAACCCCAACGTATAAGATTACTAGAAAGCTTTTTGCGAGCCTATTTTCAAATTGACCTTTTATGTTGCTCAGCGCAAAAAAAACTCTACATACTTTACCTTACAGATGTCGTGCAGGCAGAATATGATATAACTTCTATCCACTAAAGAGCTTGTGTTTCAATTTAATTCAAGTATAATTCCAGTATAAGTGTAATGTGACAATCTATTTCTAATTGATTTTTTTATCACTTGATCTTTGCAATGTCATAAAATATACAATATTACTAGAGAGATTTCATTGCAATTCTAATTCACATTGTATTTTATCTATGTCACAAGAAAGATTCTTTAGCACATCTACAAATACAGTTCTTCAATTTCTAATACTCAAAATTACTAGAAAGCTTTTTTTGTCAACTTTATTTCTGAATGAACTTTTTATATAGCGTAATCACTATTTCTTACTGAGCCTGGTGCATTATCACCATTCATGGAATGAATTAATTCATGAGACATTCCAATTGTGTCGAGTTGACAAATAGATTGTTACCTGATTGATGTATTGCAGCTGACTGTGATTGTGATTTTGGTTGCTTAACATTAAGTTAATTCACAGACTTTGTTCTACCCTCAGCAAAAATAGACTTATTTCATCCTGCAGAAAGACACAGGTCTGAAATGTATACAATATATTAGAAACACACACAACAGTAATATTAGTTATACATTTAGAGTGGCAAGTGGCAAGTATATCTGTAGTTAATTATAATTTTTAATATATATATTTGTGATCAATAATGTCATAGCATATAAAATTTTTTATTGTGGGTGGCACTAATAAAAATTCCACTCCCACTGTGTTTCTGTGAGCTATTCCATATCCAAATCTAACATAGTTTTAATCATGCTTTCAAACAACATGTCTTTAAAATAAATATTATGCACAAATTTCCATCTGAGACCAAAGTTAATGAAACTTTCAAATTCACTGTTTTCAATGTTAGTGTCAAAATTAATAACTATGAATTGAAATGTTGACTCAGCACTGTGTCTTGTCTGAGCAATTTGGAAATACACTTTGGTCTCTGGCAGCTGAAGGTTTTCTTTGGTGAGGAGAATTATGAAGGCATCACAATCAGAAAGCAATGCTTCCTCTATAACACTCACTTCTACCTGTCCTGGTAGAACTTCATCGTGTGTAAAAAATGTGCCATTTGGAATCTTTGCAACAATTTTTTGTCTCACAAAAAGAGCTTCTTCCATTGAATGTTGGTTATAACTTATAAAGGCATGATACTTGTGAGGCCTATCTATATCGGTATTACGTCTACACCTCCGCAAAAAATATTTCACCACAGCCGAGTGTCTTATGATGCATTGCACAACAAGTTCATTTGTTTGATAATATTTAATGGAAATAATTAGTACCAATATCAAAGCAATTGGAAGAGATAATAGTGGCAACCATTTTCTTACATTATGTTCCCAATTAAAAGTACATGTTGGGCCTGGTTTGCTCCATCTGCCTGATAACTGACATGTTACATTGATATCATCTGCAGGAGTAAAACCAGGATCACAGTAGAAAGTGAGGTTACTTCTGGCAACTATGCCCTGACTGGTGACGTTCTCAACAGCATGCTTAATACCTCCATGCAATGGTGGTAAAGGAAGTTCACAGAAAACTGGTTTAAATAGACAAATATCTGGCTCCATGGTGTCGGCAAAAGGGGAACAGTTAGTCACAATGCCTTGCTTTGTCAGTTCAGCACATCCCTCTAGAACATCCAGACACATCTGGCGACATGGTGTTCGGACCACAGTGTTTGTTGTGGAGTTGCACTCTGGGAAAAATGTCCTGCAAGCTAGTTCCAGAATGTGTTGATAGCATAGAGCATTGTAAAGAGTATCAATCAGCGTGGACATTATCAGCTGGATATCCTTCTCCTGCCAACCAAATATATTGACTCTGGAATAATGCGTGTAGTTGAATATCATGCATCTTTGGTGGAATGTGTTATTCTCCTTGAAAGACTTACATGTTTCAGAAGGCCTATATTTAAAAGACATATTATATTGGAAATCTAATATTTCCTCTTCGCCACATATATATCCCACTGAGACAAACCATAACTGTGGCATTCCATGGGAAATCATTAGCCTGTCAGCACAGACAACATTGTTGGTTTCATTGTCCAGTGAACACATGGTGGGTAAATCATCTTCCTCGCCACAGTTTTCAAACCACCAGAAATGTTTGTCAAATTTGGCATTACGCTCTATGTGAGATCCTTCAAAACATCCCTTGTGTATGTTATAATTTTGGTCATACCCTGGGTACCGGAGGTATATGATTGGACAGTGGTTATTGTCTGGCATCCGAAAACTGACATCAAATGAGAACTCTATTGATATTACTTTGGTTGTGGTGTTTGCTATATTCACAAGGAACATACTTGAATTACTTTGATGATGCCCTGCAAAAGAAGGTATAAATGTAAACCATGAATAACAAGAATTAGTGCATATTTGTATCCGGTGGAAAAATAAACAACTCCAGTTACAAGTTCACTTGATGAAATTCCATCTGTTACAATGGGAAGTTGTAAAAGTAAAATTCTTAATGAATTCTAATATGACTTTAACACTGCTTAATCTGCATCAAAAGACAGACCCAAAGGTGCAACAAGATTTTAAAGGTCAAGGTCACTACGACAAGGTCAAAGGTTAAATCAAGGTCACACCATGATGCTGCACACTTACAACCCCTAACCAATGTCCCTACCAAGCATTAACTTCCTACAATTTACGGTTTCCGAGATATAGCCCAGACAAGATTTTATAGGTCAAGGTCACTACGGCAAGGTCAAAGGTCAACGCAAGGTCAGACCATTACGTTGCACACCTACATCCCCTATCCAATGTCCCAAGTAAGTATCAACTTCCTACACCTCATGGTTTCCGAGATGTGGCCTGGACAAGATTTTATAGGTCAAGGTCACTATGGCAAGGTCAAAGGTCAAATCAAGGTCAGACCATGACGTTGCACACCTACACCCCCTAACCAATGTCCCTACCAAGTATCAACTTGCTACACCTTACTGTTTCCGAGATATAGCCCGGACAAACTTTTTCCATCTGCCCACCCACCCATCCGGACACCATAGGTGAAAACAAAGGACACCAAAGGATGACTTTTAAAGTTGGCAACCTCATTTGGCCTTGAAGGAACTATTCCAGGTTAAATGTAACAACATCAATAGATGCCAGGCTATGATTTCCTATGGGTGGGTGCTTGTCCCAAACCTGTGGGACCAATAGTATGTATTGTGGTCTACCAAACTCAGCTAGTCTCATTTGATCTTGAGGGTGGGGTTCAAGGTTGAATCTAACCACATGAAAAGAATCCTAGCCCATGATTCCCTGTAGGTCGATTCACATTCCAAATTTATAGGATACGTGGGCACTCAAGTTTGACTGAAAATTGCTGTGCCAGCCATCTTGTTTATCAAAATAAAACCAAAAGTATTCCCAAGCAATTTTTTTGTAATTGAGAAAATATCTAAATCTAAATCTACTGCTTTGCAGGCGCAATATCTTGGTATAAATATGGTATAAATTTGAAAAGCATAAAGTATAAATTTGAAAAGCATAAAACTATTCCAGAAACAGGCACTTTTAAGTTTGATAAAAATGTGCAATTTTAGTCATTGCGTGTTCGTTCTTTCTTTCAAAATTAATCAAATGTATTCCTATGCAAAGTTTTGATGAACATACATTATAAATTAGAGAAGCCTATGCATAATTTTTTTGAGATATAGGCCATTTTAATATTGACCAAAATAGTCCGTGGAACTATTTTGTTTTTCAAATTAGGCCCGAAGCCGAGGCAAACATTTTTGATGAAAAACATATGTTGCAAATTTGAGAATCCTAGGTATAGCCTAGGTCTTTCACAAAAGAGTGGTAACAAGGAAATCTCCAATCACTTGCAACAGCACTGTGGTGTCTGAGTAACAAAGTGAAATCCAAAATCCCCACTGGATGTCTCTGGTGGATATAAAGACCTCAAGTGGATACAATTACATATGTAGTGGGGAAAGATAAAAGAAATTAAAAACCCACCAAAGGACATTTAGGAGAAACTGACAATCCTCTAACTAAGCAATAGTAAACAAAGTAACTAAACCTACTTTACTGAAGAAAACTGCTACCGTGTTCGGTAGGACCGTAACGGACGTGTAATTTTAACAACATTTAAAATTATGGAAAATACCAAATAGTCTGGGCTTTTAGTCGTACTTTTTCTATCATTACTGCTTTCCATGATATACCTTTAGTTATTTATCCTTTTTATATTGTTTTGAATGCTTTTAACTGTACAACAGTTGTCCTAGTTCATATTGCGGGTATTATCGCCCACTACCGGGAGTTACTCGGTGCTGTTTAGTTGTGTTTTATATTTTTTGAATATTTTGCTAGTGGATATTCGGGCATTACTGTCCTTTACCGGGATTTACTCAGTCATTTTTGGTTGTGGTTTGTACTTTTTTGTCCTTAATGTTTTTGCTGTCAATTTTTGCATGTTTCCATTTCGTCTGTGGTTTGTAATTCCTTATGATGTGGACTGTTACACTCCTTCTTTGTATTGTTGGCCTCTTTGTACATTACCATAAGAGTCAAAACAGAATTCAGACTAGGTGCGATGTCGGCCTGCATGGACGTAAATATGATGGACCCACTACCAAATCCATTTTGTTCATTTATGTCAGGACACATAGTCACTTTTTGTGAAAAGGCATCTTTCAGGCAGCTTGCTCTGGTTCTATTGTCGGGTGATGTCGCTCTAAATCCTGGGCCATTGAAGTTTGGGTTTGCTAACTGCCGGTCCATTAGGAATAAAGGTCCAATTCTCTGTGATGAAATCCAAACTGGAAATTTTGATGTTTTTGGTCTCAACCAAGACCCATATTAAAGCTCTAGACACACCCTCATTTTTAAATGAGTTAACGCCTGAAGATTTTTCCCTTGTTCACACCAATAGAGAAAACAAACGTGGTGGCGGTGTTGGCTTTTTTATTAAATCTGCTCTTGATTTTAAAACCATTCATTCCCCTGAGTTCTCCTCCTTTGAAAATTACACTGTCTGTCTCACTCTTGATGGGCGTCGCTTGTTTCTTGGGGTCATTTACCGGCCCCCTGCCTCATCTGTAGTAAAATTTTTTGAAGATTTTCTGTCATATGTGGGTTTTTTGTCTTCCTTATCCCCCTCCTTTGTCATTTGTGGTGATTTTAATCTTCATGTCGACATTATGTCTCCAACAGTCTCTGAATTTAAATCAGTCATGGATTCTTGCTGTCTGTCCCAATACATTGATTTTCCAACTCACCTTCATGGTCATACCTTAGATTTGTTGATGGCTCCATCTGAGTTCTCTGCAATTTCTGATGTGAAAGGTTCAGGCTTCATTAGTGATCACAAAATTATCTCTTGTGTGGTTGACTTTCCATCTTTGGATACACCAATTCAGAAAGTTGTTACCTTCCGTCAGTACCATAAATTGAATATTGATAAATTCAGAAGTGACCTCCTGACTATTCCGTTTGTTAGCTCACCATCTGATGACATAGATTTATTGCATGAACAGTACATGTCTGGTTTGTCTGGCCTTCTAGATATTCATGCACCAGTGAAGACTAAACAGCCCATCAAACCAGCCCCAAGCTGGATAACTGATGAGTATAGAACTGCCAAGTGCATGAGAAGGCAGTTTGAGCGTGCCTGGAGAAGAGACAAATCCCCTGAAAATCGTTCCCGTCTTCGACGGCAGATAAACAGATGTAACCACATCCTAAATAGAAACAAGGGGTGTTTCTATCGTGATCTAGTCAGTGAAAATTGCGGCGATAGCAAGAGGTTATGGCATGCACTAAACAGAACATTGAGTCGGTCAAATTCTACTGTCTTCCCATCCTTTGATGATGAAAAATCTTTAGCAAACAGATTTGGTTCGTTTTTCATTGATAAAATTAAAAAGATTCGAGACACCTTTAAATACACCCGATCTCAGGTTCTTCATCCAGACAAGGAGCCGCCGACTTTCTGTTCCTTTCAAGCTGTCACTGAGACTGAAGTCCTTAAGTTTATCAAGGAATCCCCTTCTAAAACTTGCTCCCTTGATCCATGCCCCACTCACATTGTGAAACAATGTATTGACATTCTTCTCCCTTCATTGACTAAACTAGTTAACTTGTCCCTCAAAAACGGCATTTTCCCTAATCTTTTCAAACAGGCTATTGTCACTCCCCTCCTCAAAAAGTCCACCCTTTCAAAAGAGGATTTGAAGAGCTACCGACCAGTGTCCGGTCTTAGCTTCTTGTCAAAATTGGTCGAGCGAATTGTGGCTGCCCAAATTAGATCTCATATGGATTCTCATGATCTTGGTAATACTTTCCAGTCAGCCTACAAGGTGGGGCACTCGACAGAAACTGCCTTGTTGTGCATCAAAAATGAGATTCACTTATCTCTGTCCAAGGGCATGCCTACAGCACTAGTGCTACTCGACCTGTCTGCGGCATTTGATACTATCGATCATGACACACTCCTATCCTGTCTGTCGTCTAGATTTGGTTTTGCTGGATCGGCATTAAAATGGTTTAGATCCTATCTCCAGGATCGTTTTCAGTCAGTCAAGATTGGTTCTAGTCTTTTGAATTTGTTCAAATTGAAGTTTGGAGTCCCCCAAGGTTCTGTCTTAGGTCCCCTTCTGTTTTCCCTCTACACAACACCTCTTGGTCAAGTCATCAGAAAATATACCGGAGTCCGTTACCACTTCTATGCGGACGACACTCAGTTGTTCATTCACTTATCCCCTGATGATAGTCTCAAGTCTTTTGACCATCTTAAATCATGTTTGAATGATATTCAGGTCTGGGTGTCTGAAAACAAACTCAAGCTAAATCCTGATAAAACAGAATTTATAGTCTTCGGTGCCAAAGACAGACACAAATGGCTCAGTGACTCACTACCTGTCAATATCCTGGGTAATTGCCTCTCTCCCGCAAATGTTGTACGCAATCTGGGTGTTCTGTTTGATGCAAAGTTTTGTTTCACCAATCACGTAAATTCTGTTATCAAATCCTGCTTTATCAGCCTCAGGGACCTTCATCGTATCAGGAGGTTTCTTTCTGTGGATACATCAGTGGTGATTGCAAATGCTCTGGTCAGTAGTCGTTTGGATTATTGCAACTCTCTTTTTCGCAGTTTGTCATCCCGAAACACTACAAGGCTCCAATATGTTCAAAATGCGCTTGCACGGTTTGTCACTGGTGCTCACATTACATCCACCCTTAGGACACTCCATTGGCTACCCGTTAGACAACGTATTATCTTCAAAACCCTAGTTTTGGTCTATAAGTACCTCACCACTGGCCAGCCTAAGTATTTTGCACCATATCTCCCCTTGTACAAATCTGCCGTGAATACAAGACGTTCCAATCCCAAAAATTTGTTCCTTCTGGTTCCCTCTTACTGTCCTTCCATCCATAAATCAAAGGTCCATTTTAACAATAGTTTCTCATATGATGCCCCTAAGTTATGGAATGATCTTCCATATGATATACGCAGCGCTCCAAATCTCTCCAGTTTCAAAAGTCGACTCAAAACCTACCTATTTCAGAAATCATTCCCACCATAGCTTCTTACTACCGAACACCGGACCGCCTCCCTGGCAACGACTCGGAACATGTCTAATGTCTCATGATTTATGCCTTACGGATTGGATGGTGTGCCTTAGAATCCGTTGATACGGAGATTAAGCACCTGGACAACTGATTGATTGATTGATTGATTACAAATATGAAATAAAAATTAAAACAGATAAATGATCTATTTTCTTATACATAGAAAACAGAAGATGACAGATACTATATTTTACAGAGGTATAATCATTTAAAACACTCAAGAATAAACTAATTTGAAGTATTGAAGCTCAAGCTGTGTAATTGTTACATGTTAGAGAGTAGAAGAAAGCTAGCCTGGCTTTCAAGGCTATCTGAACCATAATGCAAATGTGAAATATTTTTCCCATAATGCACAGTTATCAGGAGTTCTTCTCAGCTGGCTAAGCTAAACAAATATATAAGAACACAGTGAAAACTAATTATAAGGGAAACAGTTATGTCTATACTGGTAAATATGATCTAATGGGGGTGTTCCACTGGAGCTGACCTGTCAGTAACTAGGTAGTTTTCAAGAGTCTGGAGCAATGTTTACAAAGTCGGTTAGGGTTGGTTGTAGTTTCCTGGCTTGTCGGGATGGATTTGCAAAATATCAAACATGTATGAGGTCGGCCAGGAGGTTGCTGTAGCATCCCTTTTCTTGTCTCTGAAGAATCTAGGGCATCACCCAGGGGTTGGGTGGCTTAATTCTTCTCTTGGGGGCTGGCTGGAGTTGAGGCTGTGCTGGTGGCTGTATGTCAGGTGATGCTGGTGGGTTCCTCTGTCTTTTTATCAAGATGCCCATCAATACATTAAAAAACCAAACATACCCTAAGCTGATGTATGAAGTCTTTGTGATGTGCTTTTTTGGTTTTTGTCCCTGACTCCACGACTTCTGCAACTGACCCTGGAGTTGGTTACTGGGTCGGTTCTAGTGGAACACCCCCACAAGTTTAAGTATTTCCTAGTTCAAACATATTGCACTTTTGTAAAGGCTAACCTTGTTTCCCTTATGGCAGTGTTCTACTGGGGTCGTCATTGGCATCAATGTATTTTTCGAGGGTCAGGAGCAATGTTTACAGTCAATTAGGATCGGTTGTATTTTTTAGGGTGGTCGCAGTGGATCGGCAAAATATCAGATATCCATGACCTTCCACAACTCTTGATCCTGAATGTGGCTCCACCCACAACAGGCCATAGACACAAACCAACCATATTCGAAAGGAAACCAGCCTGCCATAGACATCCCCGACCTAATTTGTCTTTGATCACAGAGTCAGTAACAGCTCAGCAGGACAAACCCAGAACAAAGCACGACAAGCTGTGAAGAAAAGGGGACAAGTTAGTTACAGCAACAGACAAGCCAGGAAGTGCATAGGACAGGACAGCTTCATTTTACCGACCCATGGCTTGTCAGTTATGGGATCTATGTCTTTATAAGACAAGTCAGTTTGTGCAATTCATCATTTGAGCTTTGACATCTGAAGGATCACACCTGACAGACTTTAGATAAGCTTTTGTTTTTTTATAAGTTCCTTTAGGATTTAGTGTTGAGATACAAGGCTGGCTGACTTGTTGTAAGGCTTTTTTCCAATGCTGCTTTTATTTGAATTACAAGATGGGAAGAAGGAATGTGATGAGGATAGAAGTCCTCACGAACACAGAGTTTGAGTTGGGAGATACAGCTGCTGACACACAGGAGGGGGGAGAGAGAACAGACAGAGAGGGAGGAGGAGGAGGCAGAGAAACAACTGAGGGAGGAAGTCAGGAGGGCAGACACCCCATAGTCACAGAGTAGGGAGTAGCCCAAAAGGCAGACACTCCACAGTCACAGAGTAGGGAGTAGCCCAAAAGCGACCAAGAACTGAGAGGAGTGACGGTGAAATGGACACAGAGGCTAGAGGAGAGGTGGGCAAATCTGACCCAGTCCAAGTCTGGCCAGGCTACCAAGGAAATGTCAGAGAGGCAGAACTGGATTCAGGATAAATTTAACTTCTTGAATACACAGATCACAAGGAAGGGAATCTTCAGGCCTCAAGTCCCTGGCCTGATGAACCAGTGCAACTGCAGCCTCAGCACACATCTCCAGAGGTTCCACTGACATGATAGTATGGAGATGAGCATGCAATCTGACACCAACCACAGCCATGGAGTGCAGGTCCCAGTGTAGTTTTCCAGAGTTTAACAGTACACCTGCAGGTCATGGGCCAGTTTGCATAGATGAAAACCATTCTGTCATCTTTTCCCGGGCCAAGGCAGGAGACCACTAGAACAGCCTTCTGCAACTACCTTGCATCTGAGGTTGAGGTTTTAGAAGAAAGACTTTCAAATGTTCAGAAACAAGGTTGTGAAACTTTTAAGTGGGATCCAGAATAGGGCAGAGGAGGGACATGTCAGCCCCAGCAACCTACCCTTTTTAAGGGGCTCCAGTGCCACTTCCACATATGTGCCACAGACTTTTCAGCAGCCACAGCAACCAGCACCAGCTGCCAGGGAATGCGTCTTGCATATTCCCTAAACTCAGATGCCACTCAGAGGACAGCAGAAGCCCAGAAAAGCAGAGTTCCTACCTAGTTGTTGACGAGCAACAACCAGGCACCTCAAGACAGCTACATTTCAGCATGACCAAATACTTCAACCCACCGTCAGTGGCTTCTGTCATAGGCGAGGAAAGTCTCAGGACTGTCTAGCATTTTTGGATATACTGAATATACAGTCATGAGCTACCCACAGATGGATACACCTCAACCATTAACACCAATTGACAATCATCAACAGCTCACCTCTCCTCCAACCTCCATGTAGCAAGACCATCTTCAGCAGCCAGTCCATCCCCGGTCCCTGGGCATTCATCGCAGCTCAAGCGGCAGTGGAAGTAGACATACAATCTGTCCATTTCAAGGACCACCACTGCTGTAAAATGTGCTTTTCAGGACAACTGCTGATTAATCAGTCCTTCTCATGACCACCCGATTCTTCCAAAAACAATTCTTCAGCTGAATATTTAAAAAAAATCCTAAAACAAGTAGCATTCGCTAAAAAAACTTCAAATAATTTCAAAGATTTTGACCTTGGCAAAAATTAGAAACTTTTGAATAGTAATTTTGAAAAAAATGAGACTTTGGTCAAACAAAAAATAAATGAAAAATTTGGCCCACCAAATTTGAAACTGGCAAAAAAAGAACAAACAACAACAACAACAAAAACTTTGCCCCCCCCCCTCCTCCCAATAAAAAAGAAAAAAAAGGAAGCACTTTGAGAAACCTTTGAAGTTCTCAAAAGATTTTGATACTTGAGAAAGTTGTCAACTTTGAAATATCTTGCAAATATGCTTGAAAAAATTTTTAAAAAATCATTTACAAAATTTGAGTTTTAATGTGGGACATTTTTACATAAGTCCTAAGTTATTCAACAGTATTATGGGACTTTGTTTGGAAACAGTTTGGAAATTTGTTGGAAATGGATTGGATTTCTTCAGGAAATTTGTGCAACACTAGCTCAAATAAAAGTTCTTGGAGTAATTGGGTAGTCCTGAAAAGAACTGATAGATGCCAGCTTCTTCTATCCCCATGATATTTGGCTGACACATCTCAGAGCCTGTCCTCCTGCCCAGCCAATGCACCCAGATGATTGAAGTAGGTCTTGCTGATGTTTGGCCTCCCTTGAAGAATTCATGTAGTTGTCACGAATTTATATATGGTGGTTTGCCCAACCAGCCAGTTATACTGTAAGGATGTGTAGGTTTCTCTTGTGGCCAGGTGTCTCAGTGTTATTGCCATGTTTCAGTCCAACTTCTAAGGGCTTTCTAAAATTGGTGACTGACATCTTGATGCGGTGGTGTATGCATGCCTCAATAAGGTTAAAAATGCAGTTGGCATCCTGAGAAAATTCTGGTAGCAGGGATATCAGTCTGTATTAAGTCGACCAGGAAGGTTTTATAGCATCCACTTTCTTCTCTTTGAAGGATCCAGGGCATGCCCCAGGGGTGATTTTGGTGTTGCCTGTGGAGCAGGTTCTGGTCAAGGGTTCAGATTATTTCTTTTCTGTCTGTAAATCATAATGAAAATTTAAATATTAAACTCAATAAAAAAACAAAAGTACCCTAAGCTTCTGTAGAAAGTCTCTCTTATGTGTCGCTTTCATCTTTGCAGTGATAAATGATGATTTACAGCAGCCAGAAGGGGTTTACACAGTGTTTGCTTGATCCTGACTCGTGATCCAGAATCCATAAATTAATCAGTCCAGTCGGGATGAGTCAGGATACTGGTCCAGCCCTGTCGGTTTGTCAGAACGGCTTGTCATGGGTTGACACAGCTTGTCTGTTACAGGTTTACAGCTTGTCCTGGTAGTTTCTCATCTAGTCATGGAGAAAGCACCCCGACTCAGCTCGGGATCTTCCTCCAGACAAGCTGGGATGTGCCACATCCTGTCAGGGAGGTGAAACCAACCCAAAATTTTTGCATGTTTTTTCTGGATTTTGGTCCCTGACTTTTCAAACCGACCCAAGAGTTGTAGAGTTGGTGGCAAGGACGGCTCCAGTGGAACACCCCCATCAGTTATGTGCAGTTATCTAACCAGCAAAAAGTTGATGCTGGTGTTTTTGAAAAGACAGAGGGTGAGTGGACACCTGCTTATACTCCCGGCTTTCTTTGTGACTTTATAAAACTGGGAGAATTGAGTTTTGTAAATATGTAAAGAACTAAAATGCTTTAGAAAGAAGTAGAGTTTTTGTTGTTAAGATTATATAAGATTATATCCTCTACATATTAACGCCAGTGTTAAAGGCTAGTAGAAAGCATATGAATAGGTCCATGCTATTCATTAAAATCCTGACATTTTATGTTCATTACGTGAAATGTGGATGAACAGCTAATATAAACAAATAAAAAATCCTCTTGGAAAATAAACAGATTTTTGAAGATTTTTTTTACCTCGAAGACTGAATAATACACATAATGTTCATTATTTTTGTGTTGAAATACTGGAAGTGAATATTTATCACCATAACCTTGCGATCGCTTATGATTCTTCGGGTGATTTCTAGATTTGACTAAAAACCCTTCTCTTACCTGAAAAGTACTGGCCTTCCAGACTATAAGATCCCAGCCAGAGGAGGATAATTACACACAAATACAACACACGATCCCCAGTAAACACTATCATAATCAAAATGTGCATAAACCTCAGATACCTGTAACCTGAAAACCATGCATGTAATGACAAGTGCATTTATATAGTTTACATTCTATAGTTATTTTTCACGGAGCAGGCTTCATATGTAAGCCATTTGCATGTCAGATCGTTAGTCTTGATTGAGGCTTATATTTCAAATATACACTGTTTTGGTTTGATGTTTATTTATTTATTTATTTGTGTTTTAACATCGCTTTCAACACTTCATAGGTGTTATCAGGACGGTTAATTTTATGCGCAGAGGAAACCAGTTCATACAGTTGGTCATAGTTCTGTACTGTAAACTGCCGACCATCGGTAAGCAACTACCAACTTTCCCACATAAGGTCTGGGATAGCCTGGCCTTCCAGGCTGTCTGAATCATGATGCAAACATGAAATATTTTTGCCATAATGCATTCTGTATTTAGAGGCCTTTCTAGTTCTCCTCAGCAAGCTAGGCTAAGTAAGTGTTATGAGAACATTATGAAAAATACTTATAATGCAGTAAAACAGTTGTGTCTATATTATATGTACAAATGCCTGTGGCAAGGCTAGGTCTGGGATTCCGCCGACCTCTGAGGTGGGAGACGAATGTGTTACTACTGTGCCACCATGGCCAACTTTATTGAGGTTTATCATAAGTTTCAACACACTCAAAAAATACCATAATTGGTAGTTTAGGCGTTCATAAAACTGTTATTATCATCCCCAATTTACTTGGAACAGAGATTTTAATCATAAATCCCAGAGGTTGGTTGAAGGGTTTGGAGTTGTGCACATTGTCTAGATCATTTGATAGAATGGGGAAATCAGTGCATGCTAGTCGGTCAAGATTTGGGGGAAAGTGTGTTATTATGAGACTGTCAGGCCATCAATTTTTCTGAAATGTGATGGAAAATAGTCTTCATTTATACTAGGTGTACGTTTCTAACATGGTACTAATTCACGTTTCTTGAATTTCACGTTTCACGCCCTATGTCGACATGCAGGTTCACCAGTGACCTATCGTTGCATGATCTTACCTCTGAGAAACTCCAGTGTTTGCCTTGAAATAACATTATAGACAATTTGTTATGTTCACTTTATGAAAAATTAACTGGTCAAAATCACAATACAACCTCAGATAAAGATCCAGAAACAACCTCAAACTAGTCTCCTTTCTGGAAGATGTAACATATATTCTATATCTTTGTAATTAATATTTCTACTAGAAATTCAACCAACTGAGAAACAGTTATATACAAATATTTACAAACTTGTACCTTGCAAATTATATAGCATACGAGTATTTCATTGCACTAAGTCATCTATTTATTCTTCTAGTACTGATAAGTTCTACTTTTCAACGCATCTGAACCAAATAAAGTAAGTGTAATAATTAAGGGGGGAATTGAGTTATAGTTAAAGTTATAACTGTATTACAGCTTTCAAATGAATTAAAACACATCAGGGACTAATTCCATAAAATATTAACCCCTGGAACAAGTTTGACGCCTGCACCAGGCTAACACTGCATCCTTTTGTATACCTAGTTTGTGCATTATTGCAATCTGTTTTCTGAATAATTACCCGGAAGAGTATAATATACTAGGACAGTTCCACTCGAATGAGTACATGGGCATCGTGCAGCATCCGTTCATTGTAGCCGCCGCACATTAGAGCATTATTATTTCAACAAACAGAGTCTCTTTGAACGTCTGATACAGAGAAGGTTTAACATTGTTTCTGCATTCATTATGCACTCTTGTAGATAATTTCACACTGTGTTTTAAATCTTTTGCACTGGGACTTGTTCAATTTTTGAAAATCTATGCTGGGAATCTAAGACATGGAAATTAGTGGTGACAGGTAAACCACTGAAAGAAGGGCAAGTGAACAGCACTTTGATAACTGGTGGACCACACATACGTAGTGCAGAGTTTGGTATCAAATCATAGGTTGTCACCTCTGTGTGGGTTCGAGCTCTACAAGTGCACAGTCGTCAATCGACAACGGTAGAAATGTACACTTCCGGCAACTCTCACGAACATGTTTAAGAGTTTTATAACAAAACAAAAAAAAAAATCAATTAAATTCTGTAATTTTAAGGGAAAGAAATGTTATAGGGTGGCAAGTCCTGAAATATAAAATAAATTAATGAAGGGATACTTCCATATTTTAAAATATTTTGTTGTATTCGAATTATAGAATTTTCAAAAAGTTTGTAAGAATACCAGTTCAATGTGTGATCAAAATGCTATGAATACTTGTTCAATGCGTGATTTGTAGCCTTGTTTTTGAGGGTTACAGCCCATATTTTGTCATCATATGTAACTTTTTGAAGGAAAAAAGACTGAATTTCTCAATTTAAAGTTGATAACAATCGCTTACTTGGCAAAA
Organism: Sabellastarte sp. h YS-2021; assembly: GCA_964017235.1. NCBI lineage: Eukaryota > Metazoa > Annelida > Polychaeta > Sabellida > Sabellidae > Sabellastarte > Sabellastarte sp. h YS-2021. Next base: position 71,207,316 of record OZ024933.1, read on the forward strand.
AGTGGTTATTTCGTCCATTTGAAAAAAATTAAAACCCAGTAAAGTTACTTTTTGCTAAGTTAGCATTAATCATTAATTTTTATAATAAAATTCATTGTTTTTCCCATCAAAAAAGTATTGAACAATGACTTAAATGTACTTAAATCCCCCCAAACAAGTCTGAAAATCACGCATTGGATAGGTGTTCAAATCGTTTGGTCCACACATTGAACAAGTATTCATACATACACACTTTTTGAAAATGCTATAATTCGTATTCAAACAAATATTTCAAAATGTTATTGTTTTTCAAGTATCCCTTCATTAATTTCTTGTATATTTTAAGCATTTTCATACTAAAATATTATATACTTTTATGTGGGTGTTCCACACTAAGGCTCCCGATTAAGGGTTTTGGGGGGTCGGTTTGAAATATTTGCTTAGTCCCAGGCGTCCTGTAAGGGTCGGTTGTGGTCGGTTGGGGCCGTGTGAGAAATCAAACATGTTTGATATTTCACACGACTACAACCGATTCATATTTCCCGCCGTCAACAAAATGTCCAGTCCCAGGCGTCCTCAGGCCTCCTCAGACCCAAATTTACAGAGTCGGTTGTTGTCCCAGGCCGCCTGCCACCCTTAGTCCCAGACCTCCCTAGCTTAGTCCCAGGAGGCCGGTTGTTAATCCCAGACTCAAATATGATGCGTATGAATTTCATGCGTCTGAAAGTGGGTCGGTTGCATTAGTCCCCGGAAGCCTCAGACCGTCTGCGGTGTCCTGGGACCCAAAAATCAAGGTCTGGGACTAAGAACCGACTAAGGGTAACCGACCCTAACCGATCCAAACCGGCCTCCCCAGGACGCCTGGGACCACGCATTTTCAGTCTGCGGCGGCCTGAGGACGCCCCAGGCGGCCTGGGACTAACAACCGATTAAGAACCGACTGTTTTCCGCGCGTCGGAAATTAAAACGAGGCAATGAGCAGGTCTGGGACTATATAAGCGACCGTGCACACATTCTCGTTGTTACTGACTGTTTGGCTACTGAGAGACGTGTGTCACTGATTTGTAGGGGTTTTCAGTTTTTATTTTATATTTTATATACTTGAGCTTAGGGCAAATTTCACAGTTAGGAGACACATTTTACTATTTTTTTATTATTTTGTCGACTGGATTATGAGGAAAGAGAAAGGAGGGAAGAGAGGAAGGAAAAAGATGGATGAGAGGGAGAAGGAAAGTCAGGTAGAGGAGAGGAGTGAAGTTATTACAGAAGAAGGAAGTGAGAGGAGAGAGGAGGAGGAGATTCAGGAAGATCCAGCTATTGGGGAAGCTGTGGCAGAAGAAGAAGAGAGGTGTGAGGAAGATCCGGAGTGCCATTCTTCAGTCAAGAGAGCCAGGGTGTGTGCCACTTTTACAGACAGTGAGGAAGTTTCCATTGTGGAATTTGTAAAGCTGCACCCTGAACTGTATGACAAGGAACATTCACGTTTCCACGACAGGACCAGAAGAGAGGCTCTCTGGGCAGAAATATCTGCAGAACTCAAGCTCCAGCCCTTTGATGTGAGAAGATGGTTCGAGTCCCAGCGAACCCGTTATGGGAAGCTGTCTAAGCTCCAATCTGGCCAAGCCCCGAGGGAGATGACCAAGAGACAGTCCTGGGTGTACCAACAGATGGGTTTTCTTAAAACCCACATCAGAAGAAAGGGGGCCAATAGAAGTTCAGGTTTTGAGGCCAGTCCAAATACCAGCAGGCAGGACGAATCACGTGGCTCAACTACTGATACAGAACACCTCGAGTCCAGTGTCCTGAGGGAGAGGAGTCAGTCCATCATTACATCAACGCCCGTTTCAACTACAGACTCCAAGATTCTCGAACACTTTGAGCAGATGAGGACACTTATCTCTGGTTTTCTGCATCAGAAGTCAGACAGGCAGCCCTTCTTTGACTACGTGGCATCAGAGGCCGAGAAGATGACTCAAGAAGAATTTGAAGAATTAAAGGGCAAGATTTTTAGAGACATCGAAACTATTAAGAGTAACCGCAGACGTCAGCCATTGCCCAGAAGATCAGCCACTGTTACCACGGAGTCCCAGAGGGTCGGCCTTCTGCCAACAACCACTCCACAGGCGTCTAGTTCCACTCAAGCAGCAGCTAGCAGCAGTTTTGTGTACTATACACCAAGCCCCATTGGCTTCAGCAACCCGACATCTGTCCTAACTGTACAGGACGAAGGGAGCAGACACAATCTGAGTGGAATCTTAAGCCAGCTACCAGATCTGACATCAACACAGATCGTCGAGCAGCCTCAGCAGCAGCAGCAGCAACAACCGCAGCAGCAGCTCTTTACTATCACCACTTCAGCACCGCCTCAACAGCAGCAGCAGCCTCCTCAGTAGCCATCCAGTCAGGGCGGGTCTTTGACCTGCCAGGCCCTTTTCAGGGCCACCAAATCTTCCAAAAACAATTATTCAGCTCCATGTTCTTCCAATTCCCCTCCCAAAACAAAAAAGTTCAGTACAAATACTTATCACAAGAAAAAAAAAGTTCAAGTCCAACACCTACACCACCCCAAACATGAAACAAATAACCCATGGTACCACACATAACAAAAAAGGCCACATAAAAAAAAATAAAAAGTAACTCCCAATATGGCCATTAATCAGCCCATTCTTAGATTAAAATCCATGGGATAGTTTAAAATCTTTAATAGAAAAGTCCAACACTTACACCTTCCCTAGATTTAAAAGGCATTATCACATACTTACCAACCCACAAACAGACAAACCCAACACCAAACATAACCCCCAAATAACAAACCCAGTACCAAACCTAACACCCAACTACCAAAAATAAACCCAACCCCAGTAACCACCAAGCAACAAACACACAAACCCAAAAGTAAATGGAACCCATGCCAACAAACTGACAAACTATTTTGCAAACACAATCCCCCATTATTGAAAGCAAAACTAGTTCCATGGGTATATTTTCCAAATTTTTGTGATTAGAAGTGAAGATTTAAAATTGAAGATTTCCATGAAAACCTTTCTGCTACAAATAAATTTCAAAGCCATGAACAAAAAGAATTGGTGAAATTATGATGTGGATTTGAAAATATATAAAAAAATAATTTAATTTCGGATATAATGTGTGACTTTGTGTTTGGCTTTTGTTTAACAGTGGGTTTGTCTGTTTGTTGGGTGAGAAAGTTGTGTCTGTCTGTTTGTCCGTCTGAACAAGTTATGTTTGGCATGGGGTTTGTCTGTTTGTCCGTCTGAACAAGTTATGTTTGGCATGGGGTTTGTCTGTTTGTCCATCTGAACAAGTTATGTTTGGCATGGGGTTTGTCTGTTTGTCCGTCTCAACAAGTTATGTTTGGCATGGGGTTTGTCTGTTTGTCCGTCTGAACAAGTTATGTTTGGCATGGGGTTTGTCTGTTTGTCCATCTGAACAAGTTATGTTTGGCATGGGGTTTGTCTGTTTGTCCGTCTCTACAAGTTATGTTTGGCATGGGGTTTGTCTGTTTGTCCGTCTCAACAAGTTAAGTTTGGCATGGGGTTTGTCCGTCTGTAGCAAACATAGCTGATTAATTGTTTTTGGAATAATTGGTAGTCCTGAAAAGGACTGTTGTAGTTAGTCCTGAAAAGGACTGGTTACTGCAGCAGGACTTATATTCTGCCATCTTGCCAGGCCACTGCTCCCTCATTGTTGAAGTAGTCCTTCAGGTAATCCCTCTGTCTTTTGGCTTCTCTAGCAGGGTTTCTGTCTTGGCCACCACCAGCAGCACCCCCAATCAATCCACAATCATCAGGTACATCATCATCATCGTCCTCCCCAGGCTGCTGACCACCAGGTTGACCTTGATACTGGCTTCTCAGTATGTTGTGTAGAACAACACAGGTCAAGACCACTTCCCTGACTGTTGCTGGGGGTAGTTCAATGGTTGTCCTCATCACCCTGAATCTTGACACAAGGATGCCAAAAGCGTTCTCCACCACTCTTCTGCCCCTTGAAATTCTGTAATTGGCAATCCTTTCCTCTCTGGTTAACATCCTTCTGCCATAGGGTTTCATGAGCCAGCTCTTCAGGGCAAAAGCATCATCTGCCAGGATGAAGTAGGGGACATCTCTCCCACCCTGTGTTATAGGAGCTGGGTCAGGGAAGCCTATCCTGCCATCCTCAATCCTCCTCTTCAGCTGAGAGGCATTAAATATCTGGCCATCCGAGCAGGATCCTTCAGTACCCACATCCACCCATCTAAACTTGTACTGTCCATCTACCAGGGCCAATATCACAATGGAAAAGAATCCCTTGTAGTTGTGGTAGAGGGCTCCAGTGTTCTTGGGCTTCTTCAGGGCCACATGCTTCCCATCCAGAGCTCCCAGGGCATTCCATCTGATCCTGAATTCCCTCTCCAGTTCTTTCCACTCATCTGGGGTTGTAGGACACTTCAGGTGCTCCCTGGTGAACTCATCCTGGATGGCCCTGCAGACCTCTGGTATAAACTTGGAGATGGTGGATCTTCCAACCCTGAACTGACAGGACAATGATGTGTAGGACTCTCCTGTGGCCAGATATCTGATGGTGAGGGCTAACTTCTCACCAACACTGATTGGTGCTCTGTAGTTGGTGGCCTGCCTGGCTAGGTGTGGTTCCAGTCTGGTCTTAATCATTTCAAAAAATTCTGGGGTCATCCTCATGTAGTTGGTGAATCCTGGAATATCTGTGGCATAAAGATCAGCCATAATGTTGTGGTAGGCCCCCCTCTCCTCTCTCTGTAGCAGCCATGGCCTGACCCACATGTTGTGCCTTCTTCTAGGTCTCTGTATGGGTGCTGGTGGTGCTGGTGGTGCTGGTGGTGGTTGCTGTGGTCGACGTAAAAAATGGAAATACATGATTATTTGTAACTGAATAAAAACCAAAAAAGCCCTAAGTTGTTGTTGAATCTGTCTTCCATTAAAAGGTGGCATCCTGCTGTGTTCCTAGAAAAGCAATGATGATTAGATCGCGAATTTTATATATATATACCCAGAAAATCCAGCAACTTTGGAAAACAAGAATCGGGGATCCTGGTCTGGGGAAGACTGAGGAGGCCTGAGGACGCCGGTAGTTAATCGTGGGTTAGTCGGCTCTTAGTCGGTATGTGTACGACAGGATCGTGGTTGAAACCGACCTGAAAACTGGCTTAGTCGGTTCTTAGTCCCAGACCAGTCGGGGACTGTCTGCGGCCGCCTGAGGCGTCCTGAGGCGTCCTGGGGACGATCTGTTCTTAATCCCAGACTTGAGTACCGACCCAGTATTCCCGCCCATTTTTGTTATTTTCCCACCGACTGTCCACGATTAAGGGTCGCCGACAGGATCGGGGCTTAATCTTTTGGTGGAACAGGGGCATTAATATTACAGAATTTAGTTAATTAATGTATATCTTAAACATGTCCGAGAGAGTTCCCGGATGTGTACATCGGTTATAGTGCGTTTAACGACTGTGAAGTGGCAATGCTAAGGATCTGTCCCAATATCACCCTGGCTGTTGAACGGGATGTAAAGCCCCAACTTTGACTTGACATAGTTCATAAACAGACAGCATCAGATAAACACATTATACCTGTAACCAGAGGCCCTGTTATACCCGAAACCCAAGATGAAGGAACCCAGGCATTTTCTTGAAAGGAATAAAACATGTTGCAACTTCAGTGTTTGATACTTTTAAAAAGCTTTGTATAACTCAAAATAACATGAATGACTTTAACAGTACCCAATACCTTATCCATCAAAAGTGTAAATATTAACAAAGGCATGAAACTACTCCGCATTTACACAATTATGTTGTAACAGTGGGATGTAAAGTGTTCTTCACACATTTATATCCCAGTGCAACAGATGAACCACATTTAAAATATACTGTACACGCGATAATTCAGGCAGTTGAACGGGAAGTAAAACCCGTAAAACTCCAACTTTGATCCTTTGACACTAATCTGTACTCATAGGTGACACAAACTCTGTAAATGTTTCACATTCAGACCCATTTCCCAATCTGTTCAAAATGTTCGCTATCTGATGAGCAAATGTATCGTGAACACTCATGACAGTTTTCAATCTAATGACCGTTACATTTTATTGTGATTCTGGAGTTTTTGAGTTAAATCACTTTTATGTTAGTCCTCCTGCCATACTACAACGGGCTGGCTGTTGAATGGGGCGTAATACCTCAACTTTAACCTTGTACCCCAACTGGTATTTCCGGTGGTTATGGGTGACAAAACAGAAGTGGAATTATGTACAATGCAATGAAACCAGTTTTCCTACTTCTCAGCCAGTGAATTTTGTCACCTGCCATTTAAACCCTCAAAAACCCAGCAATACTTGTACTTAAACACATATAAAACCCAGACGGGTGACCCTTCCATTGTCTCAATTCTTCATTATTTTTGCATAATGGAGAGTTAATACTACATTATTTTCTGACAGTGGATTGTGGTTTAGTTCAATGGCCAGTCTTCCAAAAACAAAAGGGTATTTGCCAGTCATCCTCAGTACAATGCATTCAATATTGAAATGTTTTCACAGCTTCTTTCATATTAATTAGTTCAGTTGGTACATTTACAAAGTCTTTTCACTTCTGAATGGCATTCAGAGTTCATAGAAAAATAACCCATGGAAAAATGCTACCTTGAAAAAATACCTCCTGACAAATACAAAAAAAAAACCCAATTTAATTTATAAAGTTGGATATTTTTTAATTCTTTGCATTTTCTTTACAATCTGACTTTACAATAGTCTTCTGTGAACTTTATCAAAGGAGCAGCTACCTTTCAAACAAACACACTGCTAAAATCTAATCCAGCATACTATATTAAAAGGAATGTTTTTAGTGGCTCAAAATTTACTCAAGTAAAATGAGAAAAAAACGTAGTGTAAAAATGCAGTACTGAAATGCATTACTGCTGGGTTTAAATTTGAGTTAAAGTTTCAATGTTTTTAACTTCAAAACAAAGATTTTAATTTACCTTATTACAGTTTGTTACATACCTCTAAAATGATACACAGTTTGTAGTTGAAATGAATCTTATTCATAATGATGTGGATTAATTTTCATAGGATGTATTTCTGAAATACAAAATGTGGAGTAGGCATTCTATGAGGCTTTTTTTCCAGGAGACAATCCCCAAAACTTCAACACAAAATGAAACAAGTAAGTAATTCTCCAGTTTCTAGTACTTTCAATGCATGAAACACAAAGATAATAGCTTATTGTCTTAAAATAAGCACAGATCAATAAAGTAACATGAAACACTCACCACAACAAATTATCCACAGCAGTCTAATTTTTTCTGGAAAGTGCTTTCTGTAAGTCACAGATCCATATTTTATCGATTATCATTATCCATGGTTAAACTTTGTGGCAGTCAGATTATATTAAAACTTTTCAAGCTTTATCCAAAATTATATTTTCCCATAAAGGAAAACCAGTGGTACACATGCACAATGTTGATTGTGTATTGAAATAAAAAACAACAACATAGAACTAATTTAGTGAAAGCCCCATATGGTATGCACACCAAAGGAAATATTGCAAAGATTGTCTAGATTGATCATTTGGTACAAGATGTTAAATTATTGAATTAATAAATTGGTTTTAATTTACAGGGTTTTATAATAGATAATTACCTCGTGGCGCTTCCATTTTGTAAACTTTATAACCCTCTGCCTTTTGGGCCTCAGACCATTAAGTTTACATAATGGAGGGCCACTTAGCCATTATCTATATAGTAACCACAACTTGCACTATTAATATGTAATTCGGCGATGGAAATTAAGTGTAAAAAAGATTAAATACTGTCATGAAATGCAGGTAACAAAATTCACTGGGTGACGAAATTCACTGGCTGAGCAGTATAGAACAGAATCCGGATTGGAAGCTCATTTCCCCAGCTTCAGTTTCATAAATAACCGAGGAATCAACTCGAGTTGGACTCAAGTCAATAACAATATTTTAAAACACCAAACCCTAAACATACATACACTGGTATGCTTCCTTTCATAATAAAATCTATATTTTTAGCATTTTCAAACAAAACTTGTCATATTTACCTGCAAAATGAAGATCATGGGCGCGGCCATATTGATAAGTAAAATGGACGTTTTCATTGGTTGTTCTATCAGGTTAAGTGTTTGGAGATAAATCACTGGTCTGGAGTCGAAAGAGATAAACTTGAAGGAAATTTTTTATAAACAAGTCAAAGTATGCTTTTATTGCATGTTTGTGCACAAAAAAGTTGTTTATTTGTATAATATTTACAATTATTGGTTCTGGGACCCTTAATCCTTGAGAGTCTGTTGAAAAAAACACGAATAATGTAATCTGCATCCAGTTCTGTGATTGTCCTCAGGAAGCCTCAGACGTCCTCAGACAAGTCATGGTCATTCCTAGACTAAGATGCGAGTTAGCCATGTTTGTGATATGATTCAACACCGATCCTGTCTGGGATTTAAGTACTTGGTCTCAGACCGGTCTGAGGCCACCTCAGGCCTCCTGGGACTAATAACAGATTTCCTCAGACAACAATAGCCGATTTCTGTTTTTCTTTTTCTATGGTGGGTCGGGGATGGATCTGGGACTAAGTCCAGGCTTCCTGGGACTAAGGGTAAACGTCCTGGTATTAAGAGTCCCAGGACGCCCTCAGACAACACAGGACTGTGTAATTTGGGTCTGAGGAGGCCTCAGGAAGCCTGAGACCGGGAGATTTGTGGGTAAGGGTGAGAGTGGATCGGTTACAGTCATAGAAAATATCAAACATGTTTGATTTTTATACAGACCACAATAGATCCAAACAAACTCAAGCAGACTGTCCAGGCCTCTGTAATCGATCCCCAAAAGTCCGTAGTCGGGAACCTTAGTCGTGTGGTGGAACAGGGGCATAAGAGGAACTCACCTTCACAAGCTGACCAAAAACGATATGAAACTCAAGTTTGCGAGTTGTAAAGGGAGCACTAAAATTTAATAATTTAATTTACTGTGTAATTAATTTCTTAGTCTTTAACACACCTTCTGATGGTTTACCACACAAAAGTTACAGTAAAGATACAGTAATGGTAGGGCCGTTTAGCACCATGACTGAATGCAGTAAAGCACAGAATGCACTAAAAGGTCACAGAAGAGATACAAAAATGATACAACAACCTGCTGCTATGGGCATGTGCAAATGGTGAATTTTATGCCGCCTATAATGTATGTTGCCAGAATCATAATTATTTTCTGAATAAATTAATAATATTTTACAGTTTCATAACTTTTACTTAAAAAATCATCACTGTTATCTAAAAATTAAATAATTTAGTTTGATGTTTTGTCTTTGTATACTTTTTATCCTTAGGTTTAATTTTCGGTGTACCTTTACATAACTAACAATCTCTACTGAAAGACTCCTTAAGTTTTTCTATGTGGGTTTTCCCCTCTTCTGTAACTCGAAGAGGGCTGTTCCATTTCTATGATAAATCATAAACCTTGCTCCCCATTGTGAAAATTTGGGAACCAGCAACTGAAACTTATACCTTCTAATGATCTTAAAAGCAATCGTACAGAGATCCTGTATGGTAAATATGGTACTTCCCAATAGGTTTGCCAGTACAGCACTCAGGAGTGCATCGGGAACAATTTACTAGAATTTCTGACTACCTAGAAGTTATTGCAAACCTTTCCCGATTCTTGTCAGATTTATGACACTGTACAGCCTTTGTATTGTCATTTTAAATCTTACAGCAATCTTAAAACTATATTACACTAGCACAGCAATCTTTTTCATCTTATAGTAATCCTAAAACCCATTTGTTTCAATTTAAGTCCATCTTGAACCAATCAGATACGAATCTGATGAACTTGGAAACGATCGCAAATCTATCGGAAGATTTTCTGAGGCAATGGCAATGGCAATCAGGAGGGGATTGGCAAAATATCTTGTGCATTGAGAATGCATCTTAAACCTCATCATAAACTATACCCTGGATTTTTTATAACTTCAAATCATAAACCTATTGTAAACCACACTCGCAGAAATGGAGCAGCCCTCTTAGTGTCCAATGCTCTGTCCCCAGGCTGTGGGGTACTGGTATCTCTGAGGCTATTTTATATAATATGTTTTATGAAGCAAACAGCTAGGTTATTTTCTCCCAGTATAGGATGTTCTTATAATATATCACAGTAACACAAAACAGAGCTTCATTGGTTTTTATAACCGTTTGGTAAAACCCTTTTCGATCATTTTCCTTTTGTAGCATCAGTGTTGACCTACGATACAAAAACTAAATAAACTGAAAAAAAATGTATCAGAATCAGAACAAATGTAGATATTTTCTATATCTTTTCAATATCATTTAAAGGATATTTTTCATGAAACACAGCATCTTTGCATAAGAGCTCATGTAAGTGATCTTTACACATTTCCTGAAACCAGTTACCAGCTTAAGATTGCTTATTGGTAAAACTCACCAAGTGGCATGGTAAGGAAATACTGGTGTTTGTAAATGTCATCAGAACTATTTGGTTGGGTATTTTTTCCGGTTATGTAATTAGAGCCAACAAAAAGCTGGCCTTTTCAGACCAAGTGTATGTAAACATAACAATAAGAGCATAACTTGTGTCAATTAGTCCTCATATCCTTTGGGACTCTGTCTGGGGTAGTTGCCCCATATCACCAATTATATGGTTGGTTGAAATGCCCGATTAAACTGCCATCTTCAGATAAAAATACATGTTAACAGATTTTAATGTTAATAGTTGAATATAATAATAATGATTAAATATTTTAAAGAGTTTGAAGTGATTTGCTTTACAGTGTTCACAGTTACAGCTCATCTACCACGATTACATTCTGTCCTTTAATGATCGTCTATTTTATGATGGAGTGGTCATCATCTCTTTGACCAAAAGTGGTGCCACAGAACTTGCCCAGTGACAGAGTTTTGAAAGTATGAAGATATCCAGTTATAGTTTGGTTTTAAAGATATAGTAATGTCCCAAATGTCTGCACTGTGTTGTTTTTGCAGACACTCCCAAGTCAACAATACCATGGCAAAGTGGTCCTGTTATTGCAGTAACTGTATCCAGAAATATAAGCAATTGGCAGACTGCAGTCTTCATCATATATTATTTCTTGTGTACACATCTAATCAGCCATGGCTATATGGAAGAGGGTGATATTTTTGCTAATTGTTACCCCGAAACAAATATCATGGTTGACATTAATAACAGTATGAGATAAAAACACACTTGATTGGCATCCAAAGTTTGACATAGTTGTACCGATACATAGTTTCTCATCAATGCGTACAGCTATGGCTTGAATTTTTATTGTAAAGCTTTCATTGGCTGCTGATCACAAACATGGCTGGGTCAGTACCCTTTAAGTGCAATGCATTATTGCATTAGAATGGGGGGAGAGAGAATAAAGTAATGGGTGATATGACTTGCTAAAGACACGGGTAACAACTCAAAGACCTGCAAGGAATTGTCATTTGACATTAGCTTTAATATCTGACACATTTTTATATTTATTCAAAACAATTATAATTAAGAGCACAGTTTATGGAACAAAGTTTATTTGATATTGATACAGCGTGTTGGCTATTCCCCCAATGTGAACTGAGACTGGCGAAAGATCTAAATTTAACTACCCAAGGTTTAGGATACAAAATTACCACTGGACAGTCTTTGGATAATGGACACACCCCCAAAAAGTGTGTTCTCTTAACAATATCAAAAATATGTCATCCAATTTTGTGTTAAATGGGAAAAGATATTATGGTGTGGCCTGTACAAGTCACTTTGTTAAACCATTTGTCTCTTGATTTGCACATTAGCACAACCATTGGCTTAAGGATGAAAACTTGCTTGGTACAGTATAAATCTGTGTTTAATAAGCTCCGACCGCCTCCAGAAGCTGTTTTCTGCGAGCAAACGGTTAATTAAAGTAAATTGTCTACATTGTATAAAATCAAATTTTGATTGTGAGTTTATATGCTATGAACAAACAAGATTATTGCGCCAAGATTGTTGCTTGCAAGATTGCTCCAAGTAGGAATTTAGACAATACTTCGATATTTGTAAAATATGAAATGAAAGCTGTAACAAAATAGCTCATGTTATTAACTATGGTGTTGAATATGTAGATTGAATATATAAATATCATGTTAAAATAAAACATATTAATTCTCCAGCCAAAACCTTAATGAAAATTGATTCATTCTAAATGGAAACATATAAAAAGTAACCCAGTTTCTACTGAGCTTGAGAAAACCTAGTTTAGTAAACAATGTATTCAAATACAGATGCCACGGCTGACGTAAGAAGCAAATGCTTTCTTTATTTACAAAACAATATGAGGTGTTCTATTTTCTGGCTATGAAATAACAATGTCTTCCTTTTGGAAATTCAACAGTATTAAAGTGTGGGTACATTTAATTGACTTTTTAGTTATACTACTTTGAGAAATATTATTATGATGTAAGACTATCCTTTTTCTCTCGTTTGGATTTAACATCCTGAAATAGACTCACTGGTAGAAGAAGAATTTTGTGAGGTTGATCAAATGCAGTTCTACTGACCAGTATGACGATTTCCTTCATCAACAAAACATTATCTTAAAGTAGACTGAACAGAATAGTGTAACAGTAGAAATGTCACCAGTAAGACAATGACCCTGCTGGTGCTTGTTCCATTACCAGTGATTCATATTATCAGTCATAGAATTATACCATTACCCACTATGAGTACCGTGACTCTTGGTCCCAATTTACTTGTATATTTTAAGATGTGAATTTGTGGTCAACAATGCAATAAATCCCACCAGTAAATTATTTTTACTGCTTATCCACTGGGTAAGCTGGTTACCTTTAACGGTTTGTGTACAAAATATTTTTGTTTCTGTGTGCAGGCTTTATCTACTACCTCAGTCTAATAATATATGGCTATCTCTCAAACAGCTTGCTCCAGGTAATTAAAAAACAAACATCCTTCTACATTGCTGATGATCTCATACTTGATCACAATCACGAAAATTGTATGAAAGCTTGAAACATTATTATTATTATTATTATGTATTTATACTCATTTATCTGCCACTGTGGCCTAGCGGGTAACATACTTGTCTAGGAACTCAGAGGACGTGGGTTCAATCCCAGGTACAGGCAGATACATAGTGGCTCGGATGACCACTTAAAATGGCGGTCCTCTGTGATTGGGTCCTATCCCCAGTGGCAGGTTAAAGAACCTCAAGGACGTTGATAAATGGTCATCCTTGAGCCTCTATCTTCCAGTTAGGGGAATGTGAGTTACTTGTGAGTTGGGGCTGTACCTGTACAGTCGGATTGGTTAAATAGCGCTTTGAGTCCTGTAGTATATGGAGATATTGCGCTGAGTATAAATACATAATAATAATAATAATAAAGAAACATGGATTTCAAATTTCAAAATAATTTGTGAGCAAATGTGCTTGTGAAGATTTAAGATCCCAGTGAGTGGTTTGGGGGAAAAACAGCCCAGTTGTAGGTAAACATGTACTTCCTGGTATTTACGAATATTTAAGGTAAAAGGCACTGTTGACTCAGTCAGGAGATTTACACATCTTATTGTTCTCAGTACCCCCAAAACATTACAAAAAACCGAATAAGGTCTGAAAGAACAATCACTTAGTTATTTGTTTATTTTATACATTAAAAAGTTGCATCCTTGACTGAGCAGCCGAATCCTTGCAGTTTGACTTAAAAGATATGGCAAAACTTCAGAAAGAATATTCTAGGCCACTTGCTGACTGGTGAGTGTCAACATCCTGTTAATCAGATGTCACTTCCTAATCTGTTATACTTCAAGCATATTTAGTGAATCAGTTTCAAATTTCTCACCTAACATTCACCATGTTTAATTACATCATTCCACTGAAATCATCTTGACTGAATCATTTCCCCTCTAGAAATGATTTTAAAAGTATGCACTGACCAGATTACCAGATCTGTGATTTTGTAAAGATTGGTTACCTGTGAATGTACAAATTGTGTAATATTTGAGAGGATATTAAATAAGGAAACTGGTAATATTTTACATATTTTTACATATTTTCAAAAATAAGATAAGCACATGACATCGGTACATGCTTTGAGTCCTGTAGTGCAAGGAGATATGCTGTTAGTATAAATCTACAATACATATTACACTTATTAATGTATGTTGCAAATTACATTCTACCCTGCCTGTGATATAGATGCACATCAATAGATAATACTGCAATAATCAATGATGTGTGATAACGTGTATTATTTAATGTCTTACATAATGTACAATTAATCTCCACAGAAAACACTTATTTGACTAATGGCTGCAACACCCCTGTTTTCAGTCCAGTGGAGTTCAGTTATGGTCATGTGCAGTTATATATAATATCATGTTTATAATAATGTCATACAAGTACTCTTCTCCAGAGTAGAAATGCTTCTATTCTTTTATGAACAAACCTGAAAAGTTGCACTGATTACGGTGAGTAATATATGTTTGCAAACTGAACCCAGTCTTTATCAAGACTGGCTCATGTTTGCCAGGCATGAACTAACTTTTAAAGCTAGGTTCATATGTTCATCACCAGTTAGTTATTATTCTAAATTATCTTGTAAGAATAATGCAGGAACTAATGATAATTTTCTAATTTATTTTTGGCGACGCAATATCTTATCCACACAGGGAACTCAGTGCTCTGAATCAACAAATGAATGAGTAAAGGTTATAATTGATGGGCATTCACTAAACATAATCCAGAATTTGGGGTTAAGGAAAAATGGTTAAAATGCTAGGTTTGGAAACTTAAATTGAGGAAGCTTGTTTTAATATGCTTCCTGAAAGATGTTACTGGGCGAAGTTTTGGGCGTAATTTCTGAAAGACTTAGAAAAATGTGGGATTTGTGAACTCAATTATCAAAACAGGGAACATAAATTTTTGGCCTACTGTGTCTGGTATTTCTGGACGAGGTATATGGATGGAGTATTCATTGAGGTGTACTGGTTGGCCATGCTTTATATGTCACTCATTTGATTTATTTATTTATTTGGGGTTTTACATCACTTTCAACACTGTACAAGTCATATCATGACGGGTAGTTGGAAGGGCAGAGGAAACCAGTACACAGTTCGTTAGGGTTTTGTACTGTAAACTGCCGACCAACGGCAAGCAACTACCAGCTTTCCCACTTGAGGCTGTGCCGGGAATCGAACCCTGGCCTCAGAGGTGGGAGGCGAGAGTGTTACCACTCAGCCACTGTGGCCCCGTGACTCATTTGAATTGTACCCTATATTATACAGGGATCCAGTGGTTTTTTCCAATTGTGGGTAATGTGTCAGGAAACCCTTTCAAATTGACCTTTTTTGGGAACTTCCGATGCAAATTCTAACTTTTGTGCCAAGTAGGTGCACTCATTATTGCATTATCGCCCCTTTAAAAGTATTGTACCATATTGTAGCATGAGTAAGGCTTTGGGGTAAAGTTGTCGTGGTGGGCAGCAGTATTTTTCCAACATATGGACTTAAAGCTGCAGTTGTGTTATATATTGAAATCAAAACAGCTTTAAATATTTTTAAAACTGCTCAAATAATCTACAATACAATAACAGTTAACAATTAATCAGGACAAATAATAAGAAATAATCCAAAAATGATTTTTTTTTCTGAAATACTAGTGGTTTCAGTTTACAAAGCTTCAATTTCAGTTCAAAAGAAAACATCTCAGAAAGGAACATTGTTTGCATATATAATAGTCAGTTTCAATTGAACTGCAGTTTACTTCTATGAAAAGAATTCATTGCCCACTAGAAAGTACTTTTAAAGCCCACCACTCTGAAAATTCAGGGCATCTTTGCATCTATAATATGATCTAGATCTTTCCCAAAATATAATGACTAGGCCAGGTCCTAACCACATAGAAAATTTAGTGAACATCCTCTCATTAATTTGGGCTAAGTCAATCAGAAAGCCAGAGTCATTGAAAGTACATTGAAAATGGAACTTTAAAAATTTAGGAATTTTTAACCAGAATATGATAAATATCGTTTCCAACATCTAATCACATCTTCCTTTCATCATGCCTATCCACGTAAAAAATTAGAATGATCAGTTCATTACTGTGGTTTGCTTATTAATTGAATTCTACTAATAACTGATCGTCTACTTTTAGTGACAAGTCAATATTGTGTGTGCTCACTCAGTCAGGTAGTCCTTGACATTTATTATTGCAGTTTTTGTGGCATACTGATGAGTCCTTGCTTGTTGTTTTTTTTCTGTATAACTACAAAGAATCAGACAGATGTAAGTATTCATGTTTACATGAAATGTTATTTATTTCTGTGAATCTGGGTTTTAGACACAACTCAGGAAAGTGTAATAATAAAACTAAAAAGTCATCAGTTTTAACCATTAAATATTCATAGTTATGATTTAATTTCAATAACGGTTTTTTTAATCATTACCTTAAAATATCAAAGGTAAATATCAATCATATTTCATGAACCTGTTAATAGGAGGATTCAGTGCTACGAAAGTGCAATTGGTAATCTAGTCAAGGGAAACACCTGACAACACATCAATCAATCAATCGATCAATTGATCTATTGGTCAGTCAGTCAACCGACCGATCAATCAATCAATCAATCGATCGATCAATCAGTCAGTCAGTCAGTCAGTTAACTGACCAACCGATCAATCAATCAATCATTCAATCAATCAATTATAATGACAAATTTAAACTTGCACATAAATTCAAAAAAGGAAATATTTGAAATCACTTCATTACAGATAACAGTTTCTATTTTAGGATGAAGTTTATTCATCCTGCACTATTTCACACATCCTTCCAGTCGTGAGGGGGTGATTTTTTTATTAACTCTACTGAAACCCTTTGCAGGGTGGAAATGTAAACATCAAAATAAAAGAAATGTTACACAAACACGGAAGAAGCTTAATTATTAGTGAGTTATTTCACACAGTGTTTTATTTTTTTAGTGAATTCTGTCAGCTGTTTCATCTAGATGTGTGAGAATGTGGAAGTTGAAGCAATGCACTGATTAAAAGGTTGTTGGTATTTCACACTACCCCCAAACCACTGGTATTATTGTGTATGGAAGTATGTTTACACAAGACATAACATTTATCTCACAACTATGCCAATTAATGTGATATTGTCATGAGGTTTTTATTCCTTACATATTTCCTAACTCAATTCTGGGGAAACGGCAACTGGATTTTAAAATGACATTCAGTGCCATAAAACTATTGTTATAGCTGTCATATTATAATATATTTCTATCATTTAGTTTTATATTAACTTTATTGTATTCTGTGTGCTATTCTTCTGAAATATTGCCAATACCCCATTCACATTACAGGCAGTATCACCCCGGTAACCCGTATTTGGTGAAACGTCCCTGTCCTCACTGCCTGACGTCCGTATGTGACCTTTCAAGTCAGTGGTAAACCGTCCATTACCCTATGCATCCTACGGAAGTTTTAAAAAGTTTCAAATTTCCGCCTCTGAATTTTGTACCGTGAGCATGCACAGACAATTTCGTGTATACACATATGAATTTCTGACTACGATAACCGAAGGTGTGGTCCATAGTGTACATAAGGTTGTAATTCGCTCATCTTTCGGTTTTATATGGCAACATAAGGTGAGTTAAGGTATTGGTCATTTCGCCACTTGTTTGTCCGACAGCTACCAAAGGTGAGTTAAGGTTAATGGAGGTTGCTTCTCGGTGACCAACATTTGTAGTACTGTTATTGTACTTTTATTGACGGTTAAAACCCATGTCCAATTAGTGGCTGTCCATCTTGTGTGTGAACAACTCAGGTGAAATCGGGGACCTTGGGGCAGTTCTGCCTGTCGAGAAATACTTCTAACCGCGAGACGTACCGCCTGTAGTATGAATGGGGCATTAGCTTCATCAAAGGGGAAATGTAACAAATATTGGTAACTTTATGCAGACAGAATGCATGTGCCTTTGTATGCCCATCAGGGCAATAAAATAACATGAAGCTTATGGATTCTTCAACAAAAGAGAAATACCACCCTAGAACATCATACAAGCGTTTAAATCTGAGGTGTGTTTAAGACATTACTGAGATAGAATTGTATAATTTGCTACATGTTTCTGTGTGTACTGGTTATATTTATTTATCTGATATTTTGGATGTCTTTTCTGATATCAAATAAACAAAACAGTAATAAAACAGTGTATGACGAAATTATGAGATTACAAGGATAGAAAAAGAGAAGCAATAGGAGTACTTGGAGAGTGCTTACGTCCGTCAAGGTCCTGCATTAATGCAATGATAAAAACGCTTGAATCCTTAAATGGTTGCTGATCATTCCTCTAATTTTATCCGTCCTATGTTAGACCAAGATCTACCTACTAGAAACATTTGATGTAAATATGTGCAGTTTTTCGTAATCTCTTGCCCAACATACAAACAGAATCCAGTGATCACATCACCTCCTTCTCTGAAGTAATTCTTTCATAGCAAAATGTCATAAAAGCTTCATCAAAATTGGATACATTCAAATAAATAAATAAAAAGCCTGGAAATTTAGTTTGGTTGCTGAATACAGGTGTGATTTGACCAGTACACATATGCATTATATCTGCATTTCTAGGGGGCCACGGTTGAGGTTCGCAGCTAAACCCTGGACCTTATGTGGGAAAGTTGGCTGTTGATTATCGTTGGTCAGCAGTTTACAGTACAGAACCTTGACCAACTGTTTGTACTGGGTTCTTCTACCCACAAAACTACTCATCGTGATATGACCAGTGTTGAAAGCGACATAAAACCACACATAAACAAATCTTCATTTTTTGTGTTAATCCTCACGTCCATAACATATACATTAAAGCAGGATCAGATCAGAAGATTTTAGACTTGTATCAGACTTGTATATAATGGTTTGTAAGTAAAAATAATTGAATATAAATATAAAAAGGAGATATGCATGTGCTTCTACGTTTTAACATCTGCATACATTTTCACCAGTCATCACCCCTGGCCTAAAAATGAACCAGATTCTATAAGAAAATCCACTGCTGCCTCTGTCCATATCAGTGTGAAAACAGTTCAACTGTCAGTGCTTTTAAAATCCAAACAGCTTCAGATTGTATTTTCAAACAGCTGAAACAATACAATGCAATAACTATGTGAAAATTAATCCAGGCTACCTATTCAAAAATATAGCAAGTATAAGGATGTGCAAGTTTTATTGCAATAAAAAAGTTATCTTTATTTTCAGATGATTGTAAAATGAAATCAAAGAATCATTGCTTACAATAATTTTATATCAGTTTCACCTTTAATCTCGTGTTTACTTCTGTACAAAAAGATGGATTTCTTAAACCTGAGATTTTTATTCTTGCTTTTAATCTCTATCATAAAGACAGATACAGAAAAGCAGAAATCCATAATTATACACAACCACAAACATAACGGGGTCAGTGCCACAGAAAAAAATCAGAAAAAAGTCCGACACTAAGGTGGGTTTGGTTTTGCAAAGATATAGCTTTCAACTTATTTCTGAATGAGTAGAGAGAAGTGGTTGAAGGTACATCAGCAAGCAGATTATTCCAAACCTTTGGAGCATCATATGCAAAGCTCAAGCCAAAATGCTTAGTAGACATATCTTGTTGAGTCAAAGTGTAGAAATTCAGGCAGCACACCTTGTTCTTGGCTCCACAAATGTTCTACATGTGAAAGCTATATCTTGAAAGATGGACATTAAACATAAAAATTAATCTGATACCATATCCCTTAAAGTAATTCCTTGATTTTCATTTTTCTGAAGTTTATTGACTATATATAATGTTAGAAAGACGTAAACCTTTGATAATTACAGCTGTTACTTTTAAAGGATATATACAAGTGCAACCACATGATGACAGTTTCATGCTTTTCAGATGAGGTATTCTGCAAAAACAGCCCCGTTTCAGGACCCTTCATTAACTTTTTGCTTGTGAAATGTGATCACACCGTCCTTTGAAATTGTGACAGTTCCTAATTTTTTTGGTTTATAAACTGTGCACCAATTATTTAACTGATAACCTTGGAAAACTTAATAACACATATCATGGTTTCATGTTATGAGATAACATGTCGGGATTTAATTGGTGTGATGATTTGGTAGTGCATTGAATAGCTACACCTGGGACTGTTCTAATGGATAGACTCCAGTAGTAAATAATAAATACAACTTCTAGCAATGACAGTGGTAAACATGTTTACTCATATGGACTCAATGGAATCAAGTCAACATCTACTTGTCAAAGGTTGTAGAGAAGTAGCTGTATCTAGAAATTTTGAAATAAGGGTTTCAGGTTTATATGGATGACTAGGTTTTAAATAGGATGCATCATAGAGACAACATAAATAATTTGGTTAATACCCTATTGCTTGAAATAGAACTATTTATAATATTTATGCCAGTTCCAGGTGACAATATAACAGTTTTCAATCGAGTTTCCAAAGTATTAAACTATAACAGCCCAAAAGGTCAGAACATGCTACTGGATAACCCTTGAAAGATGAGCTGATTTGATCTGTAAAGTCAAAACAGCTTGAAACAGCCAATGTCTTGCCTTTTCTGGTTACTGCAATGTATTCACATTCATATTGTAGTAAACAAAATATAATTTGCGAAAATGAGTGTTCTATTAAAATGTTTACTTTAAGGTATGTGTAGGGAAACACTGATTTTAAAAGTTAGTTTCTTAGCCTTTTTTCTGCATGCAATATGATGTTTTTAAAAACTTGTCTGTATGTGAAAAAAGAATGCAGCTTCTGTAAAGCATTAATGTATACTTTATGCTCCACTTTAAAGTCCCTGGGAATAACTCTTAAGGTCTAAACTGGCATCACAAGATTTGTTACCACAATGCACCTCAGAATAACCACATGTCTTCTCATGATTCTAGAAACTGTAATAAACAACAAAACAATTGGATTTCAGTTTGGGTTCAGCTTTTTTATTTGGGACATGTATTTTCACATTATCCCTGGCTGTAGTTGAGGCTTTACAGAATATTCTGTGATATCTTAACCCTCAGTATTACTCCTGGTTTATTTATTTGGGGTTTTACATCGCTTTCAACACTGTACAGGTCATATCACGACGGGTAGTTGGAAGGGCAGAGGAAACCAGTACATACAGTTCGTCAGGGTTCTGTACTGGAAACAGCCGACCAACGGCAAGCAACTACCAGCTTTCCCACTTGAGGCCATGCCGGGAACCAAACCCCAGCCTCAGAGGTGGGAGGCGAGACATTATTAGTCCTGGTAGGTGATATTATACTTCTAGTTTGCAAATAATAATCAGTGAAATTAATTTTATTTATGTCAGTTATACAAGGTGGCTCATTTGTTGTAGCAGTTTGTTTCATACGAATGCGATTTAAAGTTGAGTAGAAATAATTTCAAAAATGTAAAAAGATACTAATTAATGATGGATAATATGCAATTGTACTTTTATGCTTAATGGCTTTTCTAATCAGGTAATAATACTATTCAAGATACATAGAAAATTGGAGAATCGAAGTGTAAAAAAATTGCCTTGAACAGAAAACTAAAATCACAACACCAACAGTTGTACTGACACTTTTCTTGATTTGGACCAAATCACACCGAGATACAGTACACATTGTAGCTTAACTGATCTTTTTGTCACTGCAGTAATCAGAGTATTAGAGTAAACAGTGACAATGTATGGGTTTATTTCCGCCAAGCTGATGTGGCAGCAGTGTACTTCCTGTTTGCTCAATATTGATTTGGTTTTTGTTTTGCCCAAGAGATAAGCCTGGTCATCACACAGCATGACCTATAGATTGCGTTATGAGTGACAACCAACCATTCATCAATAATCAATCTGGCATATATTTATGAATGTCAAAGTCCAAACTGTGAAAAAACCCTGTTGGACTAGCATCTTAGCACATTTATGGTGTTCTGATGGACTCTATCCATTTCACGTACTGGTTTCTATCATCAAACTGTAAAATGTTCTTCAGGTACTTGTGGTTACATAGATGATATGAAATGAAGAAAATGAAGGTTATATTGATTTGGAATGTCTTAAAGGATTGACACTGAAGCATTTTATGTCAGCTGACTTGTGAGTCAGCTGACATTATGTCGTCACTCTGTTGTGTGGGCGTCCGCGTCCACATCCACGTGAACAACTTCTCCTCCTAAACTACAAGAACCAGAGACATGCTCTGTTTTTAAAAGATACCTTAACTATCGAGGATGAAAAAATTGTTCAAGGCATGCAGATCTGTTCGTTCGTCTGTTCCCCAGAGCCATTACAAGTCAGGTCCCCCCACCCAAAGTGTGAAAATTTTCAATGCTTTATCACAATTCTCTCATTCACTATTGCAGGGATGTTTTTCATATCTTGCATATATGTACCAGGCCACTAGTAGATTACCTTCTGTGAGTATTAGACCTTGATCCGTCTTAATTTTTTTTATTAATTTTACAAATAATTTTAATACATTAAAATTCATGAAATCATGTACTAAATCACTTATTTTCTCATTGAGTATTACAGGAATTTTTCTCTTATTTTGCATATATGCATAGGCCACTAATAGATAACCTTGTGAGTATCAGGCCTGGATTTATGAATTTTAAAAATAATTTTTAGTGCATTAAAATGCATGAAATCATGCACTAAATCACTTATAACTTGAAAAGTATTACATTTAGAGCATTTTGTCAAAATATGTTATTGAGCTACTTTTTCCATAGCTACAAAATGCTGAGTAAATTGAGTGTCTATCCCAATAGCTAAGTGAGTAATAGCTACTTTCTGACTTTTCAGTACCTCCCGTAATGAGTAAAATCGCCTATAACTTGAAAACTATTGCATGTAAAGAATATTGTGTGTATATGTTATTCAGCTACTTTGGGGTCAGCTACAACATAGTAAAATTTCAGACCTGTAGCTCATTGCATAGCTGAGTAATAGCTATTTTGAGGTTATCACTGTTGAGTAAATCAGCTGTAACTTGAAAACTATTGCATTTAGAGTAGTTTGTTTAAATATGTTATTCACCAAATTTTTGGTCAGCTATAACACGGTGAAATGGCAGACCTGTAGCTCATTGCATAGCTGGGCAATAGCTATGTTTGGGTTCTCACTGCTGAGTAAATCAGTTGTAAGTTGAAATATTTATTGCATTTACAGTATTTTGTTTAAATATGAGGTTCACCTAGTTTAGGGTCAGCTATAACATAGTAAAATGTCAGACATGTAGCTCATTGCATAGCTGAGTAATAGCTACTTTGAGGTTATCACTGGAGTAAATCAGTTTTAACTTGAAAATTATTGCATTTACAGTATTTTGTTTAAATATGTGATTCACCTAATTTTTGGTCAGCTATAACATAGTGAAATTGCAGACCTGTAGCTCATTACTTTTTTCACTTCTACTCTGAAACTCAAAACTCACAGTCAGCTGACACAGAGCCCCTTCACGGGCACTGATTACTTGTTTATTCTTTAAAGGCATCTTAGATAAACCGTATGTATGAGGCACAAGGAGAAGGGTTGTGGGTTTCTATTCATTAAGGTTAAATTACAAAATTATAAATTTTCATTATCATGGCCTTACTTTACATACCAGATACAAGTAAATATTTACCTCTTAGAAGCCACCATTTTACAGGTGGTACTTGAAGAATATATTCAAGGAAACAATAAGTATCTAATTTATTCATCTGTTGTAAATTATATAAAGGTATAGCTTCCATCCCCCATCCCAGAGGTTTGGGCCCCTGAGATTGTGATATACAGGTAAGCAATGTGGGGAGACAGCCATCAGTCATTACCATGTACAAAGTTGAGCTAAAGGTTTATGATCTACCGAATTCCAAGCAAGTAAATCCTACAATAAAGGAAAATTAAGCAACTGAGTTTTTTTGGAAAATTCTATTTGACTAAAATACGCACATCTAAAACTATCGCTTTTGTTCAGAACATGATAATTATTATAAAATGACAAGTTAGCACCGAATGAAGTGGCAGGCATACCTTTGACCCGGGCTGGTCAAATAAGGCACATAATGTAATCAAAAGTTTATATTCTAACCATATAAAATAGTTCTTTTATAAAGACTCAATTACGAAGAAAAATCACATAACATTGATACCAATCACGAGCTTGGGCATAAATCTGACCACTTTGAAAAGGTTAACAACACTGGTTAAGCAGTTCAAACCTCATTTACCTTGATTTTAGACATCTTTTATGGAAACATTATAATAATAGGCCCATTACATGAAATGTGAAATGCCTATCCTGCCAATTAAGGACCTCATAAAAAGAGAATCATTATCAGGTTTCAACAATAGTAGCAAGTTTTGTATGTTTAGTAGTATGTTTCTGATATCTTCCACTTGACAAAATGGGAAGAAGAGACTGTAACAATATTCAAGAGATCTAATTCTGAAAATATTGGTTGATGCTTGGCTTGATTAAATTTTATCCCATAGCCTGCGATATGCAGGTATTGCTTTCATCCATGGTATTTGGATTGGTGGTGTAGATATATAACGTTATGGTGTGACCTTGATTTGACCTTTAACTTTGCCTTAGTTACCCCAACTTTTAAAATTTTGTCCGAGAAAACATCGAGGTTAAGGAAGGTGATAATTTACAAGAACATAGATTGGGGGATAGGTGTACACCATCATGTCGTGACCTCGATTTAACCTTGCTGCATAGAGCTTGACCTTTAAAATCTTGTCCAGGCTATATCTAGGAAACTGTAAAGTATGCGAAGTTGATTCTTGGTAGGTATATTGGTTTGAGGATGTAGGTGTTGAACGCCATGGGATTGAAGTGAGTTTTGATCATTGGTTCTTACTAGGAAGTTTTCTACTGCCACACGTTTTTCTCCTATCACAAAGCTGTATGGGTTGTTGCAACTGATTATTGTATGTACTTTTACCTAACTTCCTATCTCAGTTGACATCTATACTCCAATTAATAATTAATAAACAATTTTTATAGCTTCGCAACTTTCAATTTATAAATTAATGTTATCCATCTTGCTATTGATATTGTCGTGCTTTGATACTCTTTGTTTACATACATTTGTTATTTCTCTCATGCCTTTACATAACTTACACTGTCTGTTCACTTGCACTTTTTCTGTGTGCTGTACTGCTCTATCTCCCGATGCCCAACTCTATTTCCCCGGGGTATGGGAATCTCTGATGCTGTTTTTAAAGACTTTTTTTTTTTTTTTTGATACAGATCACACTGCCATTACAAAGGTTACTGTGTACACTCTGGCAGGGAAATGGCACAGTATTACAATCGGGCTTATAAAAATTTAAAAATAAGGTATTTAACAAATATGTGACTGTATCTCAATTTTTTTATTACAATTATAACAACAACATACTTATTTACCTGAGACCAATCAGTATTTACTATTCTATTTATAATACCACATACAACAAAATTAAGGGGTTACAAAGAAGTGGAATAGTATCAGTTGTTATCATAAATAAATATTTTTTGCATTTGATACCAACATTTCTCAAATCTAACATTTTCCATTTTCAGATTTGCAACTAATTTCTGCTCGCTATATATCCTCTTTTGTAATATGAGCAAATCCTCCATTTTCAGTTCTAGTCCTTTTCTGGAATTCGAAAATATGTAACTTTTTGTAACCATGATCAACATGTTTAATGCCACTGAATTTGAATTTCGATAAGAATATCCTAATAAAATATCCTCAGGATTAAATTTAATATGAAAGGAGGCTTTTTCCTGTATAACATTTTCTAGTTGATTCCAAAGATGTATTGATTTAGGGCACTGAAAAAATAGATGGATTATAGTTTCTTGGTTATTCTTACACAGTAGACAGTTTGATGAATCAGATATTTGCATCTTGTATAATGATTTTTGAGTTGCTAAGATTCTGTGGAGAATTCTGTATTGGAACCACTTGTAATAAGGATCATGAATTGTTTTGAAACAGATTCTAAATTTTTGTTGCCAGGCATTTGTATCAAGAATTATGCCAATATCTTGATGCCATTTTCTTTGAAAATCTTTTTCAGTATTGACTTTGTTAAGTTTATTATAAATGCCTTTTGTCCCACTTGTATTAAAATGAAGATCAGATAAAGTTTTTAAAATACATGGTTGGGGATAAGTAAACATGTCCTCATTTTTATACTTCTTTACAAAATTATTTACCAAAGTTTTAATACGATGATATTCAAGAAAGTTTACATTTAAAAAGTTAAACTTTTTCTGTATATCCTTTTGCTCTAAAACAACCCCTCTGTTATCAACAATATCTCCCACTGTAACAACGCCTTTGTTAAACCATGATGGAAAATAAACTTCATGCTCTGAAATTAGTGGATTATACCACAGAGGTGAACTTAAAATATCTCCATTTTCATTTATAGTTTGGATGTCCATAAATTTAACCCATGATAGGAAAACTTCTTTCCAGAAAATGTTTGAGGTTTTTTGTATTAGTAACTTTGCCCATCCAGAACCTAGTTTAAAAAACTTTGATATGGGTGATATAGTTGTCTCAAACAGAGTATGGTAATCAGTCTTTTGACTTTTTAATAATCTATCAACCCATGTTAACTTGAGGGAATCAATAAATTTTTCCAAGTTAACCATTTTAAGTCCAGCATCCTGATAATCTTGTGTAATATACATACGCTTTATCTTATCAGGTTTATTATTCCAAATAAAACCAAAGAACATTGAATTTATTGTTTTTAAGAAATCTCTTGATGGAGATGGAAGTATTGTAAGAAGATGTATAAATTGAGACAGAATAAATGTTTTTATAACTGTAATTTTTCCTAATGGGCTTAACATTCTTTTCTTCCAATTGTTAATGAGCTTCTTGGATTTTTCTAAGGCTAATTTATAGTTTATAGATGTCATTTCATTAAGGTTAACTGAAAATGTAATACCCAGTAAATCAAAGGTAGTTGACCCCCACTCCAAATTAAAAGATGTATTGATTTTTTCTCTGCAGTATTTTTTCCTACCTATCCATACAAGTTTAGTTTTCGCTGTATTCATTTTTAATCCTGAAATTGACCCAAATATTTCTATTGTGTTCAAAGCAGAGTCTAAGGACTCTTTAGAACCATCTAAAATAAGAGTAGTATCGTCAGCAAACTGACAGAGTTTGATTTCTCCACCAATTTTAATTCCTTTTATTTTGTTGTTTTGGTTAACCATATATGTCATAATTTGTGCACCTAATAAAAATAAATATGCCGCAATAGGATCACCTTGCTTACATCCTCTTTCGATGTTGAGAAATTCTGACTTACAACCTGCCTGAACTACTGAGGCTTGTATACCCTTGTTTAATAGTTTAATCCACTTAATATATCCCTCTGTAAACCCTAAATAGTCTAGTACATTATAAAGAAACTTCCAGGAAATAGAATCAAAGGCCTTTTCAAAGTCTATCAGCATCAACAACCCTTCAATTTCACTTTTTTCTGTATGATTTATGACGTCATAAATAAGTCTAGTAACTTCACCAATATATCTACCTTGAATGAATCCACACTGAGATCTTGATATCAGGGAATCTAAAATGCCTTTCAGTCGATTTGCAAGTACAGTAGATAATAACTTGTATAAAACGCACAAAAGAGAAATGGGTCTCCAATTTTTTAAAAATTGTCTTGGCTTATCCCCCTTAGGAATACAATTGATTATAGATTGGCGCAATGTAACTGATAAAATACCTTTTTGGTAATACAGGTTGAAGGCTCTAAAAATTATAAATTTTAATTTGCACCAAAATACTTTAAAAAACTCTGATGGGAAGCCATCTATTCCTGGTGTTTTATTATTTTTCATAGTTTTTAGAGCTTGAGCCAACTCAGATAAAGTTATTTCACCTTCCAGTTTTTGAGCTTGAATTTTAGTTAATCTATTTATTTGATGATCTTTAACAATTTCTGATAATGGAGTATCTGAGAGAACTGAATCTTTATTTTTGAATAATTTGGCATAAAATTCCTTTACTTTATCCAATATCTGATTTTGATCAGTTACTATTACCCCATTCTCAAGGGTTATTTTTCTAATTGTTTTGTCCAAAAAAATTTTTTCTCAAGACCACAGAAAAACTGAGATGGTTTTTCACCTAAGTGTAGCCACTGTATTCGGGAGCGTATCATGTGGCCTTTGAGCTTTTCTTCCCTTAGTTTCGTCAATTCATTTTTCAAAGTATCAATATGATCTGTTGAATTTGTAGCTAATTCAACACTTTCTGCAAGATGTATTTTTTAATCAGTTCTTTTTCTAGCAGATTTTTGGATTTTCTTAACTTTGATGCAAACTTAATTGATTTTTCTCTTATTTTAAACATTATCATTTCTAGAAGTAGATCCTCTTCAATAATGAATTGTTTATCTAAATCAGATGCATTATCTATAAACTCTATACTGTAAACAGGAACAGTGTATTCAGATTTAACTTCTTGTATTGTTTTATTGATTAAATCAACATAATCAGAATTACTAAGCAAATCACAGTTAAGTTTCCACAACCCTCTTCCTCTTATAAATTTACTAGTTCGTATATTCAATGTACATATAGAGTGATCAGACTTGTACCCAGGAATTATATCGCACTTATCTATTAAGTCAGTAAAAGGATTTGAAACAATGTAGTAATCTAGGCGTGCTTGTTTTATTGGATTTCTACGACGCCAGGTAAACCTACTAGTATCAGGATTAAAATACCTAAAAGCATCCTTTAAATTATATGTATTTAATGTTTCAATTAATGTCTGGCGTGCATTAGGGTTATTAATGCCGACATAGTTTGAACAGTCCATTTTTGGATTAAGTACCAAATTAAAATCGCCACATACTACAATGTGATCCATTGTATTTTCTTCAATTAAGACATTAACATTTTGGAAAAAGGTTGGTGTATCAGTGTTTGGGGCATAAATATTAATCAGGCGAAAAGAAATGGATCCTAACATAAGATCCACATATATCATGTTGCCTTGATTATCTAAATTTGAGGCAACAACCTTGTACTCAAAGTTATTCATTAATAAGATGGCAACCCCTCTTGAATTCGTTTTAACACCAGATATAAAGCATTCACATTTTGAAAGTGTTCTTAATTCATTTTCTTCTTTTTGGTTAAATGGGTGTCTTGAAAACAAATTATATTTGGACGTAGCCTCTTTACATAATTCAGAACGTCTGCCCTTTTTGATTTATCTCTCATCCCCTGACAGTTTGCTGATATTATTTTTACTTGTTCACTCATTATTCTCTAAGAAAATTGAAAGATTTTCCCCCAAAGGATTCACACATAGCAAGCTGCTGGACAAATATAGTAGAACATTTAAAATTAGATGACAATATAACTACTTGCAAAATTATAAACTTGCAGAAATGCAGGTACCAAGGATTCGTAGTATGACTTTGAAATAATTGTATATTAACAATAGTAAAAATAAAAATAACCATATCATTTATAATAGCTTCCCCAACAATAATATAATTATGTTCCAGGCAGTTTACACCAACGATTAATTCAAGTATTACTTCATGAAGAAAGAACAAAGAGATATATACAGCTATATACAGGTTATTGGTAATATAGAACAGAAAGACACCCAGTACTGTGAATACACCGATCAGGCTGGATGTAAAACATAATTACACTAAATCGCTAGATGATTGTTTAAAATGATGTTTTATCATATTTCAATACATTAACTTACATAATTTAGTTTTCTTTCTGGGAGAATTACAATCATTAAATTTCATTTAACTGTATTTTCAAAATTTAGATGTTTAAGTTAGCATTTTCAAAGCAAAATGAACACAAATTGTAGGTACAAAGGGGTCTATCATTAAGATGAGAATGTAACACAGTGACAGAGTAGGAGACAACACATTTGTTAGTTTTAACAACTTATTTTCTTATTTCTCATTTGAAAATCGCTATTTACTAATATATACCTAAATTATAAAACAACATTTCAGGTGTCAGTATATTAAATAACTACTTTTAGATCATTACTATATTCTCAACTTTGGCTGCAATACCTTTTGAGTTATGAGTCCTTTACTCAAAGTAGCTAAAGTTGCTATTACTCACTTATCTTGAGGCCTTAATCCACAAAATTAAAAAAAATTATTAATTTTAAAGGGCATGAAAATTCATTAGGACAATTAATTTACAAAAAATCTATAGCTGTAGCAGTTTTGGAGAAATCAGCGTGACACACTAACGCACACACCCCGACACACACACGCACGATGCATTTCATAATCGCCCTCCCGGGCTAAAGCCCTGCGGGCGATAAAAAGAACCAGAACCATACTGACAGTAGGATAACGTGTTTGCTAAAAAAAAACCCCCAAAAAAACCTAAGATGTATGGGAAAAAAGCAAACAATATTGGAGAGCATAGCATTATGTAACTCATTTCAAACATAACATGTTATATACAGGATATGTAAAAGAAAAGAAGGTAGTTTCAACAGCACATTTGTTACTTTTAACAACTTATTTTCATATTTCACATTTTAAAATCACTATTTACTATTATATTCCTAAATTAGAAAACATTTCAGGTGCCAATATATTAAGTAACTACTTTTAGATCATTACTATATTCTCAGCTTTTATAATATGTGCCAAAATAGTTATTAAATATTTATATGCATAAGCTTGACTTCTTGTAGATGAGCAACTAGCAATTCATGAGTCACTTAAGCACATAGTCCATCAATGCATTACTTGTAAGCCAACACTAAATTATTGACTTTTAAGAGAAGTTTCAAATAAGTCGGTAACTCAAATTGCAATAGCTTATGTTTCAAGATAGTAAATAACTAAATATGAAACAGCTTCACTAATAGTAAGTCATATAAGTATGGAATAGGTTTACCACTTGTAAATCAATAATAAATTCAAAAGGATTTTAATCAAATGATTTAAATTAAATTAGGTAAGGATATTAAAACGCTAAAATACAAGGGAAAAGAACATTGAAGAACATAACATTCGCTAAAGCTTTATTGTACAGTAAACACTATGTAAGAAATTACCATGTGATATCTTTCCAAAAACTAGATGAACAACATATTTGAAAAGATTAGCCTAACTTTAATACTTCTTAAGATATTTCACATTTACCTCTATCATTATTTTGCTACAAATAACAAAATAGCTATTACTCACTTATGGCATACTAGTTAGTTAAGAACAAAGTGGCTGAACAGCATAGTTTAGGAAAACACTCTAACCGCAATAGTTTTGGAGTTACAATGTCTTTACTCAATAGTCAGAATTTCAAAGTAGGTATTACTCAGCTGTCCAAGGTGCACCAGGTCTGAAACTTTACTATGTGATAGCTTAGCAAAAAGTAGATGGACAACATATTTGAAAAGATTTCCCTAGCTTTAATAGTTTTGAAGATATTTGACATTTACTTCTTCTGTTATTTAGCTACAAATGAGAAAATAGCTATTACTCACTTATGGCATGCAATAGAACCAAACCATATACCATCTTATAGCTAAGGACAAAGTAGCTGAACAACATATTTTAGGAAAATACTGTGACTGCAAGAATTTTGGAGCTACAAAGGCTTTACTCAATGGTAAGAATTTCAAAGTAGCTATTTCTCAGCTATACAATGTGGGACAACCCTGAAACTTTACCATGTGATAGCCTAGCAAAAAGCAGATGGACAACATATTTGAAAAGATTTCCCTAGCTTTAATACTTTTGAAGATATTTCACATTTACCTCTGTCATTATTTTGCTTCAAATAACAAAATAGCTATTACTCACTTATGGCATGCTATGGAACTCCAAATTACATGTCATTTATAGTTAAAGACAAAGTAGCTGAACAACATATTTTAGGAAAACACTCTAACTGCAATGGTTTTGAAGTTACAATGGCTTTACTCAACAGTCAGAAGTTCAAAGTAGGTATTACTCAACTATCCAACGTGCAACAGGTCTGAAACTTTACTATGTGATAGCTTATCAAAAAGTAGATGGACAACATATTTGAAAAGATTTCCCTAGCTTTAATACTTTTGAAGATATCTGACATTTACTTCTTTCATTATTTTGCTACAAATAAGAAAATAGCTATTGCTCACTTATGGCATGCAATAGAACCCCAAACTATGTACCATCTTATAGCTAAGGACAAAGTAGCTGAACAACATATTTTAGGAAAACACTCTAACTGCAATGGTTTTGAAGTTACAATGGCTTTACTCAACAGTCAGAAGTTCAAAGTAGCTATTATTCAGCTATCCAAGGTGCAACAGGTCTGACATTTTACTATGTGATAGCTTACCAAAAAGTAGATGGACAACATATTTGAAAAGATTTCCCTAAGTTTAATACTTTGAAGTTATTTGACATTTACTTCTTCTGTTATTAAACTACAAATGAGAAAATAGCTATTACTCGCTTATGGCATGCAATAGAACCCCAAACTATGTACCATCTTATAGCTAAGGAAAAAAAATCAAGGTCATGAAAATTCATTAGGACAATTAATTTACAAAAAATCTGTATCTGTAGCTGTTTTGGAGAGAAAAAAAAACCCTAAGATGTAGGCGAAAAAAACGCAAACAATATTGGAGAGCATAGCATTCTGTAACTCATTTCAAACAGCATGTTATCCACAGGATATTTAAAAGAAAAGAAAGTAGTTTTTAACAACACATTTGTTACTTTTAACAACTTATTTTCATATTTCACATTTCAAAATCACTATTTATTAATATATTCTTAAATTAGAAAATCCATTTCAGGAGTCAATATACTAAATAGCCACTTTTAGATCATTATCAAATTATCAAATTTTATAGTATGTGTCAAAATAGTAAATAACTAAATACAATATTCTCAACTTTTATAATATGTGCCAAAATAGTAAATAAATATTTATATGCAACAGCTTGACTTATGGTAAATGAACAAATAGCAAGTCATGAGTCACTTAATCACATAGTCTATTTATTGCAATATTTGTAATCCAATACTAAATTATTGACTTTTAATAGAAGATTCAAAACAGTAGCTAACTAAATATGCAATAGCATGTGTTTCAAGATAGTAAATTATAATTAAATATGAAATAGCTTCACTACTCTTAAATCATACAAGTATGCAATAAGTTTAATACTTGTAAAACAACACTAGATTCAAAAGGATTTAATCAATCTAGATCAGATTAGTTATGCATGTTGATAATGTTTACAAAGAATCTCTTAACTTGGAAAGAATATTGCCAAGCTCATTTTGTCCTTTCCAAAGTGATGGTTCATTGATGGTTTGATCCTGCAGTCTAAGTCCACATGAAAACAGTGTGTCTTTAGGATTGGCCTCAACTAACATTCCTCTTGTGTCTTTGAGTTTTTTTTGCGAGATCTGGGTTTTGTTGAAACTTCAAGGCACAGGCCTTATACAATGTCTGGACTGCCATTGGTTGCCACAGTTCTGCAACAAAGTCGTTAATCCTGTAACTCAGAGCTTTAGCCTTGTTGGGAGTCTTGGCATGAAGAATTTCCAGTGCAGTGTGATTATCCTGGAAGAATACTGCCTTCTTGTACTGGTACAGATGTTCGACTGTGGGGAAATTGTTACCACCATCATGGATTGGACTTGGATGAAAATTACTGAGGAAAGAACTTTTACCGTAAAATGCTGTTCCACCATCATTCAAGGATTTCTCAGAGAGGTTTACATCCTTCAGACCATAAGGGAGAGAGTGCATCTTGTCAGCAGTGTAGGAAGTGCCATTGATAATCAACAAATCTCTGTTGAGGAAGCACTTTTTAACCTTAGGATGCCTTCTTGCTGCTTGGAAGAAAGGTTTCATCAGCTTTGTTTTTTCCTCAGTGGCATTACAAAAATCTTCACACAGTATCAATGGTGAATTCTTTAGTTGAAATCTATTCTTCCAGACTAAGTCCCTGTCAGAAATGGATTCAAAACGAACAATTATGTCCCTAGGTTTCTTCAGTGAAGTTGGATTAAGATGTGGTGGTTTCCCAATCCTATGCACTGCACTTATTCTTACATTAGTATTTTGCATTTTCAGTGAGTCCATGAAAAAATGCAACACAATATCCATGACTTTTTCATTAGGTCCTGTTTCAGGTATTCCCTTAATCAGCAAGTTATTCTTTCGGCTATAGTCTTCCAACTTTGATATGTGATCTTCTAAAGTCTGATTCTTTGTTTCCAGGTCAGCCACTCTTTTGTTTAATGTTTCAATCTTGAGTCTTTGTTGTCTACATTCTTCTTTACATGATGCCACTTCTTTGGTATGACTACTGATAATAGACAAGTCCTTTAATATAAAGTCAAACACGGCCCCGAACCATGGAGGGGCATTATCTTTAACTGCCTGAATAGCTTTTTCTCTATTAGAGTCACTATCCTGTGGAATAAAATCAATATCTTCCTGTGAATCCGCCATATTTACTTTTACTGGTGTTACTTGTAAATTTTGCTTCTTTTTAGTTTCACTATCAGTCTCTGAACCAGAACTACGATTTCTTTTAGTTGCCATAAAATAACATAAAAAATATAGAGTTTATAAACATATAAGCAAATATAATATAGATATCCTTCCAGTCCTTTTTTGGTGGTATGGCCAATTCTAACAAAAGACAATAAAAATAACTCCTATGTGAAAGAAAGCCTGTCACTTCTAATATTCCTTAAATTGAAGAGTTGACCAATGTCACAAAATAGTTCTAGTTCAAAGACCAGTATACAATAAATATATTCCTTCATGCAAATACTATTCTGCAACAGGCCATGCCTTTTTTCAATATATTAAACAGTTTTTAAAGACTTAATGTAAGGTGGCATTTGAATATGGCTCTAACGGTTGCTATATATTTAGCCATATTCAGCTAGCTTATGGACAATAAGTTAGCAACATAGTCTTCCCAGGAATATGGGTAAATAACAGAATTTTCAAGGTTACCACAATATTAAACATGGCTACATGTGTACATGTAGTGTACAAGTGTACAATATAGCAACCATTATAATTAATTGGCAAAGGGAGGGGATTTTCTGGTTTACTAAAGCAACCTCACAACCCAGTTAAGTATTCAAGTTCACCCATATTATAGGGTTTACTGTTATGAAAAACAAAACCTTATTAAACTGATCTGGAGAAACCTGAAGCCAGTTTAAATCCTTATAAATATCAATGTTTAGATGGATAAACTTGCTAATGTCCTAAGGTTTGACAAAGTTTCTTGTTTATTTATTTGGGTTTTAATATCGCTTTTAACATTGTATAGGTCAGAGGAAATCAGCACATGCAGTTGGTCAAGGTTCTGTACTGTAAACTGCCGTCCATCAGTATGCAACTGCCATCGTTCCCACATAAGGTCTAGGGTTTAAACCACAAACCTCAGAGGTGGAGGGAGAGTGTGTCATAACTGCGTCACCGTGTCATCCAATTTTCATGCTTAAAACAAGGTCCGAGCAAAGATCCCAACTGCCTTTTACTGCATGTTGCCTCATATGACAAAGTATTCAACAATCTCCTGGTGTCTAAATTATCATGTGGAATGGATATAGTTCTTTTGACTGTATCTAATAAATATCAGGATAGTATCAATTGTGGGGGGAGCAGCTTCTTAATATTAAGTTTTAAGCCTAAATCTTTACGTAATTTCTTCAGAAATTAAAAAGGATTTTGCATTTCTGACGGCAAACCGATATATAATAAATCATCTACATAGTTAAATAAATCATTATTACAATGTTTTTACCGTCATACCCAGAAGAGTTGCAGTGAGGGTATAGTAACCAGTTCTGTTTGTCTGTCTCTCCATGCACATAACTCAAAAACCATACATTAATTCTGGGTCATATTTTCACGCAAGGTGGAATCTATCGATGGCTTAGTCGTTCTCAAAGGACCAAATCCAAATCCAGTCTACAGAATTGTCCTTAGTTTCGCAAATATGGCATACTTACTGCACACAAAAGGTAACAGCACAGAAGACCCATTAAATGAGAAATGAGAAGACAGGGAGATGGTCACAGAGCCCCTTAATATCAAACAATTAGTCTTAGGATGCATCTGTGGCAGGACTGATTTTCCGCACTACCCACGGGTGAAGGTTTCTCAGACACTGTTTGTTCATTATCAATCTGATGGAGTCAGTCACTTACAGGAAGAAAACTAAACTTTGTCAAAAACTAACTGGGAACACTTTTGTCAATAAACTGCAAAAGGTCAATTAGAAAGGAGCATACTGATGCTAATTTTGTAGATGCAAACATGATTTCAATTGTTTGACTTTGTTGACAATATCATCAACAGCAAGGTATTTCAACAATAATTTTTAATATCATTTAATATAACTGGCAAACACAAAACCCCGAAACATAACTTCTTTGGTAATTATGGTCCTGCAAATGTTGGAATTTCGCTTATTCCTGGTCATAAAGGGAGAAATTTGCATTTTTATTGGATGTTGGATGTAAACTCTGCAGTAATGTAAAGTCAGTTGCTGAGGATTGGTTTCTCAAGGTAGTCTTCAATGGATTGAATGGTGGAATTTGGTCTTTGGATTGCTGAAAGTTTTTACAGGCATGTTTTAGTATGTACCACGGAGAACGTGTCTTTCAAAATTCTGTTGTAAAAAATAACATCTTACAGCGAATATACAGTACTTTTTAATTTTATTGTCCAGTATTTTAGGTTTATTTTATTATCTACCTGACGTTAATTTGATTTGCTGTCCCCTCTAACTCTTATTGTGATTTTACAATAATTCGGGTATTATCGCCCACCTAGACGGGAGTAACTTTTTTCAATCTTATCATGCCCATTATATATTCTTGCTAACTGTATGTAATTTTAAAATTAGTTCAGTACTCTCATAAATGGTTTATTGTATTGTAGCTTCTGTTGTCAGTTTCCCTTGTATTCCAGTATAAAAATACTCTTTGGGTTGTCGTTGGTTTTGAGTTCATAAGGTTGGCTTTAGTGTGGGTTGCTAGGGTGCCCGTGAGTCGCCCACGGGACAAAGTTTCAAGGGCATTGTCATTCAACCAACCCAACCAAGATGATTGCCATGCGCATTTTTCTTTTCTGCGCCATGTTGATGGTTGCCACTCATCTCAGGAGTGTCTCCCAAAATTTCAGTGGAAGTGGATTCCTCATTCCATCCATGTTGAGGATTGCTAAAAATTACTCTTATAGCTGCTCCTGCCATGTCTTTCTTCCTACTGTAAAACAGAGTGGGCTTATGCTATTGCTTCTGATGTGCGGTGATGTTGCCATGAATCCTGGACCGGTTATGCTTGGCTCAGTGAATGCGAGGTCAATCCGAAATAAGGGCCCACTCCTCTCTGATACAATTGCATCTCACGCCTTTGATTTTCTCTGTCTCACAGAAACACACATTCGTACCACTGATTCTGATAGTTTCCTTCGTTCCCTCACCCCTGATGGGTTCTCATTGATACATAGGCCACGTTCAACAGGTATTGGTGGTGGTGTTGGCTTCTTCATTCATGAATCATACAAATATTGCAAGGTGGATACCCCAAATTATAGTTCCTTTGAAAATATTGTCATATCAATTTCAGTTTCGGGCCGAACTTTGCTCCTAGCTTCTATCTTTTGTCCTCCCAGGTCATGCTCTTCCAATTTTTTAGATGAATTTATGTCCTTTGTTTGTTTTCTGTCTTCTGTGGATTGCAATTACTTCATCTGCGGTGATTTTAATATACACGTTGATGTACCTTGTACTGATAGTTACAAATTGGAATCCCTGTTAGAATCATGTAATCTAACACAGTCAGTTAACAATACCACTCATTTGCACGGTCATATCGAGGTCCTCGGTGGTCTAGTGGTTAGCAAGTTTGGCATCTAATCATAGGCTGTCACCTCTGTGGGTTCGAGTCCCACAAGTGGCAATGCTGAGAACCTGTCCCAATATGACCCTGGCTGTTGAACGGGACGTTAAACCCCAACTTTGACTTTGACTTTGCACGGTCATATCCTTGATCTCATTCTTTCCCCCAGTGATCAAGATATATGCGTACATGTTGACATCTGTGAATTCATATCTGCCCATGCAGTCATTAAATGTGCTATTGACTTTCCTTCCTCTCTTGCTAACTGCCAAACAAGAATTTCCTATAGGAGGTACCATCGTATAAATATGTCCAACTTTAGGTCTGACCTTAAAGACATGCCTTTTGTGAAATGTCCAGCAAATTCCATCTCACTGCTTTATGATCAGTACGTACATGACTTGAATCGTATCCTTGATAGGCATGCTCCTCTTGTGTCCAGCTTGAAGACAAAACAGCGTGCTGACTGGCTGTCAGAGAGCTAACGCCTTGCAAAGTCACTCAGACGTCAATTTGAACGTGCTTGGGGAAAAGATAAAAGTCAATACAACAGGAGTCGTCTTCGGCATCAAATCGCCTGGTGTAATCGTCTTGCCAACAGGGACAAGACTGTCTATTACAGGAAACTTCTCCAACAACAGCCATGATTCCAAGAAACTATGGCGGGAGTTACACAAAGTCCTATATAGATCCCACATCACTACTTTGCCCACTTGTGAGTCCTCAAAGTCATTGGCTGATCATTTTGCTACATTTTTCTCAAATAAAATCATGAAAATCCGTGAGAGTTTCTCCTCATCTGAGTCCTGTGACATGGTGCATCCCCCCTTTGACCCTCCTAAATTAACAGTCTTTACTCAAGTCACTCAAGATGAAATTGGTAAAATAATCAGCAAATCACCCACCAAATCATGCCTGTTGGACC
Source organism: Sabellastarte sp. h YS-2021 (assembly GCA_964017235.1). NCBI lineage: Eukaryota > Metazoa > Annelida > Polychaeta > Sabellida > Sabellidae > Sabellastarte > Sabellastarte sp. h YS-2021. The sequence goes on from OZ024933.1 coordinate 71,246,223, forward strand.
CATTGCCCACATTCCTTATTAAGGAATGTATTAACATCCTTCTACCATCTATAACCAAATTGGTTAACTGTTTGCTCCGGGAGGGACTGGTTCCAGATGGGTTCAAAAAAGCTGTAGTCGCTCCACTTAAAAAAGAAGGCATCGCTTCCTGTTGAGGATTTGAAAAACTACCACCCAGTATATGGACTTAGCTTTATTTCCAAACTGGTGGAATGTGTAGTTGCTAAACAGCTGGTTGACCATATTCATCGACAAGGCTTGGATAACTCATACCAGTCAGCATATAAGTCAGGTCACTCAACGGAAACGGCTCTGCTTTCCATTTGTCACTATCTCTGTGAAGCTACTGCCTTGGTACTTCTGGATCTCTCGGCCGCCTTTGATACTCTTGATCATTCCACTCTCCTCAGCTGTCTTCTGGATTAGGTTCGGTGTTGGTGGCTCTGCTCTCAAATGGTTCTCTTCCTATTTGACGGAACGCTTTCAATCTGTTAAGATTGGTTCTACTTTGTCTGATTTACAAAAATTGCTGTTCAGTGTACCTCAGGGCTCTGTTCTGGGTCCTCTGCTATTCTCTCTTTACACATCTCCCCTTAGTACTCTGATTGGTAAACACAAAGGTGTAAAATTTCATTTTTATGCTGACGATTCACAACTTTATGTCCATCTGTCACACATGAATGCCTCAGCTGCTTTTGATAAGTTGAACAGATGCCTTCACGATGTTAAGGAATGGATGTCGGCTAGCAAACTTAAACTTAATCCAGATAAAACTGAGTTCATACTTTTTGGCTCCAAGAAACAGAGAGAAAGGTTAAATGCATGTTTCCCAATTGACATCTTGGGTAACCCCCTTCACCCCACCAAGTCAGTCAGAAACCTGGGTGTGTGGTTTGACTCTGATTTCTCTTTCTCCAAACACGTCGAGAATGTTTGTAAAACTGCTTTATTCAACTGAGGGATTTTAGAAATATTAGGCAGTTCTTGACTCATGATGCAGCTGTGTCAGTTGCCAATGCTTTTGTTAGCAGTCGGTTGGACTACTGTAACTCACTTTTCAGGAGTCTCTCCAAATTTAATCTTTACAGATTACAGTCTATCCAAAATAGTGCAGCCAGAATTGTTACAAATTCGAGTAAATATACTCGGATAACTCAGGTACTCAGGAAACTCCATTGGCTCCCTGTTCAGTTTCGCTCAGAGTTCAAACTGGCTACCCTGGTGTACAAGTTTATTCATACTGGCTTCCCTAAATATTTTGCTCCATATCTATCCACATACCACAGTACTTACAATACTAGACATAGTCAGAGTGTTGCCAATTTCCTTAATGTACCAAAATTTCAACCTAAAATTCACAAGTCCACTAAGCAATTTGGTTTCAGTTTCGCCTTTGATGCTACCAGTGTTTGGAATTCGCTTGCTGAAGACATTCGTGCATCACCCACTATTGCCTCTTTTAGAAAGAAGCTCAAAACCTATCTCTACGAAAAGGCTTATCCTCCTTAGCTCATTTTCTCTTATGGCTTCTCCATGCTGCCGACCTACTTCTGTCCCTGTACTTTGAATTTGCATATTGCTATTGTCTTATTGCGCCTTAGAGTCCACTACTCAGTGGAGATTAAGTGCTATAAAGGTCAAATTAGAATTAGAATATGCTTGTTTGCTTAACCTAATGTGAATTTGTCTTCAGGGAAAATTTGAATCTCTCTTTCTCATAAAAATTTAGAATGTGAAAAAGAGGGATAAAGAGGGAAAGCAAACTGTTATCTTTCCCTCCTGGATTACTAACCTAGACCATGCCTTGACTATTTTTGAACACTTCTTTATTTAACCCAGCGCACTGAGTTCCCCATATTGGGGATGATATTGTGCCCACGAGCAGTAGATTAAATTAGATTAGATCTTGTCTGTTATCCTTTTTGCTATTAACTTGACTATCATGACTTTTTGTGAGTGTTGGAACTTTTGATGGATTGTATTTTAAGTCACACTGTAAAGCATCAGACGAGTCTAACATAGGGATAATTGTGTCAGAGATAGGTTTTGTTTGTTGGGGGAGTCCTTCTCAGTGGTTATTCTTCGGTAGAACCTGGACATCTGAGAGAAGGGGAACAGTTTCCAGTATGACTGACTTCCCTTACACCATCATTTCCATGTACAGGCAGAGCGTATAAGTTCTTCTGTAAGTTTCTTATCTGAATAAAAATTAAGATATTAGGTTTCTTTTAACTATTGCCAAAATTTGTCAATATGGGTTATATGTGGGGATGACTGGCAGCATGTTCTGAAGAAGACATATCCAAACAAATGTAATACCTAGTTCACATGCCCAGGCTGGGCTCTTGAGCTATATTTGAGCCGAATATATATTTAATTTCTCTGGGCTTGTTTGTAGCTGGTGCGTAGCATATTTTGGTAGTATCCATAAAGTTTCACAAGTGTTTTTGTTACAGTGAACATGTGTAATTTTTTGGGCCTCATTAAAAAAAATGGCCATAAGAGGCATTTTTTTTTTACTTTCAACCAATAGTTTTGTTGGCCCTCTAGAGCACAGGGTATTATAGGTGAAGGTTTACAGGATGTGTTCATCATTACAAAATCTTAACTGGGAATATTTTTGCATTAATTTTGAAAAACAAGATGGCCACCAGAGGCGTTTCTTTATCAGTCATGAAAAGTGCCTACATCTCCCTTATTATTGGTCCTAGAGGTTTGGCATGTGAGGCAACCAAGGAAATCATGGGTTGGGAATCTTCTGATGTGTTCAGATTTGACCTTGAGCCCCTATTTCAAGCCAAATGAGGATAGCAAAACTTAAAAGTGCTTATAACTTTCTTATTATTGGTCCTAGAGGGTTACAAGATGAAACCAACATGGAGGAAATCATGGGCTAGAAATCTTCTGGTGTGGTCAGATTTAACCTTTGGCCGCTCCTTCAAGGTCAAATAAGGATAGCCAAAGTTAAAATGCTTATATCCAGCTTATTCTTGGTCCTAGAGGTTTTTGATGTGAAACCAACCTTATAGGAAATCATGGCTAGGAATCTTCTGATGTGTTCAGATTTTACCTTGGGTCCCTCCTTCAATGTCAAATGAGGAGAGCCAAACTTAAAAGTACTGTTAATTTGCTTATTCTTGGTCTTAGAGGTTTGCAAATGTGAAAGTAATCTGTAGGAAATCATGGGCAGGGAATGTTCTATGTGTTCAGATTTGACCTTGGGCGTCTGCTTCAAGGTCAAATGAGGATAGTCAAACTTAAAAGTGCTTACAACTCGTTTATTATTGAAAAATTTGTTTATCTTCAAAACCATGTTAGTTGTCCTTTTCCGGTGGATACATCTTGAATGTGGCCACATGTGCATCTTTGGTCTAGTTCATTTCTAGATAGAGTGTGTGGATCTACCAGAGAGTGGATTTGCTACATATTTGATATTGTGCACATCTTTGAGTAAACAGAATAGTTTTGCACACACCCTGAACATCTGGCCACAGACATTGCGTGCTAGTGGACACTTAATGCATCCCAGGATACAGACATTTTGTGTTAGTGGATGCCCAATGGATCACAGGACAGATTGCTGGATACAGTGGACAAACTTAAGTGTTAATTATGTGCCTAGAACTGAGGTCAGGTCAGATTGATTTCATTATTGTATTTTTGAATGAACTATTAAATGTATCTCAGTTGGCTATAATTATTATTTTAATTGCTAAATAAATTAATTTTTGTTTTACTTTTTTTATTTTTCTGTTGCTACTTCAAGGCAACCCATTATTGCTATCGTACTTGTCCCTCATTCTACATGTCTAGATATTCTGAAAATAAAATGTAACACAAGTAGTGTCCGAGGAAGTGCAAACCCTCACCCCGGATCCAGATTTGGATATTTGCAAAAGATTCCTCCAAATTATAAAGTCCTAGTTGTGATTTAGATTCAACTTTGAGGACGACCGAGCAAAGGTAGACCCCAACCTATTTTAAAAGATTTTATACAATATATAGTCTTTCACTGTGTGCAGACAAATGGACAGTCAAACTGGTGTGTTGACAATACTCTCACCCGCTCTCAGGGTTGTAATAAATGCCTGGTGTTTCCATTAATATCTGTCTATTAGAAGTAACCTCTCTGATCCTTCTCAGATGTCTTTTGTTGGGGTATCATATTATACTAATAAAGATATATACATAATAGGAAAAAAATATTTTCTTTATTGGGGAGAACTGGGCACCATCCGGGCCAGAGAGGGAAAACAGTGCCAAGCTTTTTATAAATTAAAGAGTTGTGCTTGTAAATATGTCTCTTCGCCAATTGATATAAATGTAAAAACACTAGGCAATGTGCCAATGATGCTTTTGTAAACAGGGAATTGAGCAATTGTTTAATGAATAAAACAAAACACAATGGCAGATGCGTTTAGTCACATTTAACTCAGACATGTTTCTGTCTCTGAAGTGTTTTGATCATCCTCAGTGCTGTTACATGTTTTTTTTGTTTTCGTTTAGAGCATTTAGGATGCACGACAAAAGACAGTTTCTATTGCATAATAAAGCTTACTGTCATGTCTCCTAGATTTATTGCTGGTCACTTAAATCATTCATTTCTCCATTTTGGATACTTTTATTTACATTCCACAGTGTTTGCCTGCATATTTCACGAAATTTTTCTTTTAAGACTTCTGCAAATGTCTATTTTTGTACAATAGCTATAAATACTTCAAGTTGAGAATACAAATGATTGAATACGGGTTTCATAAAGTGCTATAAAACTATTTGAATGATTTATATAATTGGCACAAAACATCCAGGGCCATATTGGGACAGATCCTCAACATTGTCACTTGTGGGACTGAATGTCCAAGAAGTGAGAGTTCAATAACATGAATGATATAAAACAACATGAAACAGGCGAAAGGCAGTTATGGTGATGGGTAGGGATACCTTAAAAGATGAGTGTTTGAGTTTCTTTCTGATAGAGCCCATGATTCTTGGTGACCCAAATACAGGTGCTAGTCTATTCTTGAATGGTTTAACAACAGCTAAAGTGTGGCTACTAATTTGTTTGAGGACATGAACATCAGAAGCGGACAGTTTGTAGTTGAATATGCTAGAATTAAACAATGTAGACAGATAAAGGGGTTGTCTGACACTGTGAGATTGAATAATAACTAATAAGTAAAATGATAACTGATCTGTTTTACTTAAAAAGAATTATGTGTTAAACAGGCATCACGGGGATGTTTTCCGAAAAAAACCAAAGTCAGTATGACTTTCAACACGCAGACAATTTGACAAAGGTCAAAGTTGGGTCACAGTTGTTTTTTTCTTTCACGTTCAACAGCCAGGGTCATATTGGGACAGACACTCAGCATTATTGAACCCACAGAGCGGTGACTGCCTGTGATTAGATGCCAAACCTGCTAGACCTGACAACTAGACATAGGATGTTCTGAACCCATTAAAGTTTAGCTATGTTGGTCTTTGCTAAGTCCGGAGGGAATTTTTAATGAATTGTTACAGTAATCAAGTCAGCTACGTATACCAAGATCACACTGTTCCATGCTGGTCTCACATTAAACTACACACAAGTGCCAAATGTTTGGCTCACCAGGGGATGTTTGTGGTTCAACTCATTTTAGTAACATCTGCTCTTTGTGAAAAGTGTAAACAAGTCGGGATTTGAATTTGGGCATGACACATTTGTCGCAACATAGACTGCCATTTCAGCATGTGGTAGATTTTTTCTGAAATATTTGAAAATCCTCTGACAAGCTCTCAAGTACTTAACTAAAATGTACAAGTCAGAGGGTTGAAAGGGGCAGAATGGCTATACGGAGGGATCCTTTTTAAAATATACACTAAGTTCGTGGAGCAAGATTCAAATATGTAGCGATCCAATCATGTGGAACGGTGAACACATACCATTTCTGCCTAGTAAATACAATAAAGATAAACCAAAAAGATGTTTGGGGTTAAAGATCATATAACGCATATTGTACAGGTCACAAAGAGAGATAGACATATCACTGGTGGAGAAAAGCAGTGCAGAGTACAAGCTTTTTGACTAGTACACTAAAAGCCTGTGACTAAATAAATTGCAAGCAACAGTGCAAAGATGGAGGCTCATAAATACCTGAACTATAGCATTCAGTGGGTGATAATTCAGAGGATATCTTAGATTAGTTTGTCTTTTTATGACTTTGCTGTTTGGGCTTGGGAAGTGGCTGGAATACAGACTATACTATATTAATATTTAAACACAAATGGAACTCGTATTACCCCAGTATTTCATGATTAAACACAAAAAATCTATACTATAACAGCCTAAAGATTTGTACTTTCAAAAAATATGTTTCTTTCGTCAATCTCGAACAAATGACCTGATTAAACAGCCTATATGATGTTCCTAAAACACTAAAACGACAGGAACTGGCTAATAGACACCACCTGCGACTCCCTGTGGATGAAGAATATATCTATGGTAGATACAAGTGGTTGTAAACGTTTACGTCAAATTCCCACAATAGTAGAAAACTGTATGGTCACTGACCTATGAACTAGAAAACCGCCACACTTGTTTTCGCATGTACGTGAAATGATACATCAGCTTTTCAGTAGCTCTAACAATGTAGCAGTTAAACTATACAGAGGGTGTATTTTTCTACATTTATGAATGAAATCTCTGTTTCAAATTAGATACCTATTTTCATTTCACTTAAAATCAGATCATATAAAAATCTACCAGTTGATGTGTTCTGTTTTAATTCAGCTGTAATGAAAGGCTGTTAGCAATAATTAGAACCATTTGTGTTGTTTTCAATTTTAATGTATCGATGAACTAATAAGAACAAAATAAGGTTATCAATTATTTTGGAAATCTGGGATTCTAGAAATAATATTACCACCAGTATAAAGTCTATCTTAAAATTTAATGCATATCTGTGATCTTGATATCATATGAATATGTGAAAGATACTGGGTCCAATATAATGATTTATGACTGTCAAAATCTTCTGGTGATTCATGTTATAATACTTTGGCCACACCAGATGGTAGGTATTACTTCATGCAGATAAAGGTACAAAGATGTTTTGAAGAGCAGGACATGTAAGCTTTGAGCTTACAGCTTCATTAACTTGCATGAGTACAAGGGCCAAGTCATGCGAGATTTCTCTAGACACATGGGGCTAGGGTTGGAATATTATGGCACACCTTCCATGCAAGCGTGCGTGTATTTCTTTGTCACGTTTTTACATAAACCTTAATATCTTATTCATTTATGAAGACATCTACACCGAATTTAAAGAGAATATTTATGGCTATGAAAACACATGTAACATCGTTGCAAACGTGTTGGTCTCAGTTTGAAAATGAAATTACTCGAGATAGCCGGTAGTTTCAAAATCATTAAGATGTTATAAAGCTTAAAATATCGCAGTTACCTTCATCAGATTTGCAGAAATTATACATGGCTAAGTTTACCTAATAGTAATTTTGGCCTCTATTTGAAAGCAAAATGGCCACCATATTACATTTTAAGGTCAAATGGTGGGTGATCATATCTCCTTTATTATTGTTCATTTGATTTCGGGATGTGAAAAAGCTACAAGAAATCATCGTCTGTGAATTTGTTGAAAGAGTCAAATATAACAACTGACCCCATGCTTAGAGGTCAAGTGGGGTCATCATATTATTAAAAACACCTTATATTTCCCTCAGCACTGGTCCGAGGGATTCAGAACGTGAAAACAACTTGTAGAAAACCATGGATTGTGAATCTTTTGTAAGTATCTCATTTGACCTTTGACCCTTACTTCAAGATCAAGTGGGTCATCATTCCAACAAAAAGCCTTATATCTCCATTATTATTCCTGCTAGAGCTTCTCAATGTGAGAAAACCCCGCAGGAAGTCATGAAGGGTCAAAGTTCACCGTTGATCCCAGGTTGAAGGGAAATTGGGGTCATTATACTAAAAGGGCTTATGTCCCCATACCATAGCTAAATTCACAGAACTGTACGAGTGTGGTGATGTTAACCAATAAATGGGCATAAAACTATTGATCATATCATTGATACATATGTCCGTTTTGTGCCAAATTGAGGTGACTGTCAAGTTAAGACACCAATCAGTAGAATTATTTGCTCAGCATCCTCACTAGTAGCAAGTTTGTTGTAGATTTAAGTCATTGTAAATTTATTCAAATATTAATCATGTTAAGATCTGTGATAGTAATTTCCATTCATTAATATGCAAATAAGATGACGACCTTACTTTATTGATTCATTCGTTTATTAAAATCATAAAAATTTAAAACATGTAAATTTATGTCGGAGTCATCTCTCACTCGAAGGAAAAAAATAATGATAATTTTTATGCAAACATCACATCCATGCATTTTTTTATTTTTTTGTCATATTTGTCAAGGGAGTTTATAAATCTGTCAGTCAAGAACCAGTGAACTAACAACAAGAAACCTTCACTACTTGTGTAAGCAGGGGGTCTAGATGAGAGGAGACTGGATTACTGCATTACAGCATGGGAATGAAAGTCCTCTACGTGACACAAGCTTTCATTTTTATGACATTTTTGTATTTTTTACTCCAGTCTTAGAATAATTAGTATTTTTTTTGCAACAAAGGGATTCTGTGTTACTTTATCCATATGAGAAGATGATTGAAAAATAAATAGGTTTTGGAGGAATATGACACTAAGTTCAGTGACCCATTGAAAGTTAAGCCTTACCCCTAGGCATTTCATTTGTATTATATTAAATTGATTATGTTCCTGTTCCCTTGATATTCTAGGGCTTTATTTGACTAATGGTTAGGACAGTGGTAAAATCATGTTACTGTGTTATTCCACTATATATTTCCATTTATTATGTTTATATGAGATTGATGGCCTTTTATTGCATCATTATATACTCTATTATGGGCATGGGTTGACAATGCAATAATTATACACCAATTACAAATCAATATTTTACTGAACAAAATCATCAACCAACTAACTCTCTCTTGTTATGTTCTCTTACTAAGCTCAGTGCAACTACTGAAGACATAACAACTGTGATTGCAGCAAAATCCACATATTCTGTTGTCAACAGCCTGTATTTGTAGGAGTAGCTCTCGTGTGTTTATATTCTAGCAATTAGCAATTATCTGATGGATGAAGGTGATGGATGATGCTGACTTCTTGTACCACAAATTCTGTCTGATAAGATATTGCTATCTCTCTAAGATCATTTGTGTAGACATTAATCAGTGAGATAGAGATGTTGTTGTCTGTGAGTATCCGGATATCATCTGGCGTCACCATTTGGTCATATTAGTGAGTGGTCATGAAATCAATTAAACGAAAACTGGTTGCAAAGTAAAGCGGCATTTGCCTCAGACAATAAACTTATAAAGTAATTATAAATATATTATTATTGATTTATCGTAATATTAATAATTATCGTTTCAAATTATTGTCTTTTACACTGTGTGGCTTTCCACAGGTAAAGTTTGTGCCTATATATTTACTAAAATACTATTTTCTGGAAGACAAAATAGTTGTTAGTACTTTAGAACTATGTGTGGTGCCTTTAACTAAGCAGGTATAGAACTACTCTGAAGAAAAATGACACAGATCCAACCCATTTATGCCACTCCTTGAAAGTGTGTGTACCAGGTGCAGAACTGACACACTGAGAGTGAAAATTCATAAGACTACAATGCTGCTGTTATGCTGAAAACTCAGGGACTTTTTTCTTTCTGGTGAAACAGTCGGCAGGTCAGGAGGGGGTGTTTATGTAACTTGGCATGGGATCTCCTGGGCTTGTCAACACGTATATACACACACCCCACAAGTGTTCTACACTGTCAGCACAATGTGAAGTCATTCATCTGAAATGCCCCATATCAGGGACAACACATCTTTGTTGATGTAGTTTTCTATATATTTTTACAGAATATGTAAGGCTATTTGTTATTTTATTTGTTATTTTAACTTGTTTATATAAAATTAAAAGCAACAACACATTTTACTTCTGAGAACTGTTGACTTAAAGTTCCGTGCCAATATTATTAAGTCACACAAATGAGATTCTTATAAGTTCAAGTGTCATTTCGTCTGTAGTAAAGTCAGTTTGACTGAAAATTATATTTATGTTATCAAGAATTTACTGTAATATTACACTGTGAAAATATGGCACTCACTGCCTGTCATATATGGAAGTCCATACGTGACACAAAGAAAAACTAATTCTTGACTTTCCTCCCAGTTTCTAAATGTTGCTATCACGCACTTACAAGACATAACAATTCAAGACAAACAAAATAGTAAGATGTAACAAATTCTTCAGTTTAATGTACTAAAACTGCATAAAATAACTTTAAAACAAATAAATCATGTATACCCTTGTTCCACTTGGGAATTTTTAGCCTGATTGTCTGCAAAATCCACCCAATGTGGCCAATGGTTTTATGGCATGAATTTTAAGTTTACATTTTGCAACGTGGCCAGTGACTGTATCACATGAATTTTAAGTTTACATTTGGCGAGAAATTCAATTGATCAGGACCAACCTCGAAAGGATGAGGGAGGACTTGTGACTAATAATATTGTTTTGTATTTGTAAGTCATGATTTGATGATCCATAACAGGGAAACTCCGCGCAGCGAGGGCAATTAAGCAAATTGGTGGAATGTCCAGCAGAACAGCTCCTGCAAACTTACAAAGGAGATTGATTGTTGCCATCCCAACAAGTGTGGTCTCCTTAAGAGGAAATAGCCTGGTCATCAAAATTTGATACAAATTAGCCACAAATATGTGTAAGACAGGCTGTATTGTAAGGTAATTGGGCTATTCACATTGGAAATCAATCTTTTAAATTGCAGACTTTAAAGGCGATCTAGTGAAAATATGTTTGATATTGTGCTATCCTGTGATTCAGGATGAATAGTGCACACGTGACCCCCTTTCCCTGACAGAGAACTGAATTTTATTCCCACTCCAGATAAGCCTCGTGCATCCGTTGTCACCTGAATTATCAGGGTACCATGTTGGGGAGGAATATATTTAACTAAAACATGACTTAATTTGTGTCATTACACGTTAAAGTCTGAAAGACCCTTCAGTAATGCTAAACTCACTCAGATGGTATCACTATCACTGGGGCTTCAGGAGGATAGACCATGGCTCCTGTATGGTTCAGATGAGTGACACTGAGGTCAACATACTTACTGTCAAAATTCTAAATATCCAGAGATTGAGTGTGAAACATGCATAGGGGGTCATCCTACGTAAGTTTTATGTTTTGTTTTTAAATTATATTTCTTTTGCTCCTGCGCATTGGTAAAAATGTTGGATTAGCCCATGTAATGGAATACTAAAAATACATTCAGGCTTCATATTTGACGTATAAGGGTTTATGGACAAACAAAAATTACTAATGATGAATAATTCAACTTATTGCTGAAGACTTTATTGTTTGACAACATGGATTCAATGAGGAAATTAGATATTAACACTAGGGTAAATTTGGTTATTGCTAACCTAAACATATCTTCATAAATTAAGAAAAAAATATTATATCATGTTGTGGACATTCAGGTATACATGATATCGGTAAAATTCACTTTTACCCGTAACAAAAATAAAAATGTATATAAAGCCCCACCACCCACCCCCACCCCCACCCCGCCCCATCCCATTGAGAACATTTAATAGTGGAGAGTAAAATCAGAATAGTTATTGCACAGTAAATCATTGTGGTGCAATGGGGGTTAATCATGGTCTAATCTTCTCATTACTGCTTCAAATGATACATCTTTGTATTAATAACCAAGCCACTGGGGTCTGTCTAATTAATCAGCTATAGGGTTGTTATCACAACTTTTGGAGTATGCCAACACGATATCCCATACCACTGCTGTTAATGAAGTTCCATCATCTGTCTTTAAATGACAGCTCTGTTCACTGAACAAGGACCAAAGACCTTCTAAGATATATAAGATATTTGAAGTGACATATTGTCTCGATAAACTGAAATAATGGCCTTAATTTAGCATTAGTAGTATTAGTATCAGTAATAGTTCCAAACAAGATTTTTTTAAACTTTTCCCTGACATGGACAAATGATAATGCGGGGAATGCAATAACAGAGTAAGAAGGGGCGGAGCTTAGGTTAATGAATGGCAGTCAATAATACGTTTATAATCAGCCGTTCAAACCAGCTCACAGTATAGTGGAAGATTTGCATAGGGAGTGTGCACATTATAGTTTGTTCACTTTCAGGTGGTGTATTCTTTACAGATCTACATAAACTATTTATTTAAAAGAGAAAAGATACAGTAGCCAGTGGTGTACAGAAAGACGTGTTCTTTGACTGATCAACTGTTGAATAAACCCTGATTGCTAGGTGCCGGATTAAACTTACAATTGCTCAATACTCTGACAGTTGCAAAGGGTACAATGCAGCTACAACACTCAAATCAGTGACCTGTGTGGAACTTTTCATGTGGCACATGCGTCCTGTTTATTTGTTGGATGTTATCCTGCTCTATATATTTCATCAAGGTTTACAACACGGGAGGACTGATGTTTTGATTAGTGAGTTTTGTTTACATTTTGTGGAGTAGTTTTAAATGTACACACCTCAGATAATTGTATCTTTGTGAGGCAGTCATAAAGTGGAATAACACAAAATTCTCCAGACTCAGTGGGACTTTAACTTCAAGGCTGAATTGTAGAGAGTCTTTAGTGGACCCTTCAATGGTAGAAGATTAAAGAAAAGCTGCCTTGATGTAAAACTGTAACAAAATGGAATCTGATTGTGAGGGAGTGTGTAGTTAGCTCATTGTAAGAGGATTGTTACCATTCAAAAGGACGTTAGATGTCTCGTAAACAACCAGTTTATGTAAGAAGTTTAAGCATGGATAGTTAGACTATTTTAATTCAATGAGTAGAATAAGGTTAGACTTGCCTTTTGTTGGTCTCGAGTAGGACACATAGATCATATTTGTTTCAATTTCAGTTGAAAAAAAAGAGAAGAAAGTGTACCTTGTGAGGGTAAAATGTTTTTGGAAGATTCATCTTCATGACACAACATCCCACAGTTTATCAGAACATTGAAGTCAGAGTGTCTGTACCGGTTTTTACTTGTAAAACAATCTCCTGTGACTTGTTGCTTTAAAAATAAAATAATCTGTGTTGAAACCTATAATTTAAATCAGATACTGTTTAACTGATATCACTGATATATATGGATAAAAAGTGCATGTGGGTGTTTACCTCATGTCCCTTTCACATATTTAAATCACAGTTGTATGTGTATCAGCTCAGATTGTTCTCAGATTTGTTGAACTAAGTGCATATACATTTGCCAGTGTATTAATGCTTTCAACTGTTTTATATTCTGCTAAACTACTTTTGTGAGTTACCATAGTGACGTCACTCAGGGGGTTCGCTTTTATCACTTTGTGTGTATTCATTAACTTCAGATCTGGCTTCAGGTTTGGCCTAATGGGACATGGTAATTGTTTAAGGGTCAAAAGTAAGGGCCCTGTTTTGTGTATATGAAATCACATAGAGATCTGTGACCAAAAGCAATTAGTATACTGTTGCCATAAAAGCCTGAGGTTTTTTATGAACATTTGCCCTGGGAACAGCATCTATATATCCAAAGCTAGATGAGGCTGCTGTGACTTGGTTGAAACAGGATGCCATTTAATTAGTGTACATAATTTACAGAGAGTGGCTTTATCCTTCTGTATAACACTAATTAAAGAGAAGACATGTACATTCAATTTCTATTTGAGTAATATGTGTAACCTGGTTGAAGAACACGTATCCATTTCATCATGGAGAAATTAATAAAAACAATCTATACCGACTGCTCAAGAAAAAATGCGAGAACACTGAAGCAGTAAATGTAACCCCAGGACTGATGTAAGAGAAAGATATTTCAACCAGAAGTAAAATAAAATCAACTGAAGTGAATACTCTAGTTAAAGCAGAGCAGAGCTACTATTGGATAGATCACAGTCATTTCATTAGTGTGTGATTAGTTCTTGTATCTGCAGCACTGAGATAGCTTTAACAGAAATAGAATGTGAGCGGGTTCACTATCCAATTAGATTTTAATGGAAAATTACCATGTACGATTAAATGATAGCTTTGTGTTATTTGGAGTAAAAATTGAAAACTACTTTTTTCTTTTACCTTTGATATAAAAGTGACATGACATTATTAGCCGTTGCTGCTAGCCAATGCATTAAAAGGAGAGTGGGTTTAAGAGATTACTTAAAACAATACACAATTGCCCTATGTGGGAGTAACTTAATTTAACATCAGACATCTTTCTTGGGATACTTTATATTCTCTATACAGCAAGTGAGTGGAATGTAAGTCGTTGGATTGTCTTGTTTTATTAACTCTGTGTGCTTTTTAGAAGGATTCAGAGGAGTATACGTGTATATATATATAAAGATACATTATGGCTTGGCTGGAGGATATCAGTAACTACAGTGCTATGGGTGTGATCAACTCTACAGTAAATACTACTGGTGACATAAGGATAGAACAAAGTTTGTCATCAGATTCTGACATGGAGAGAAACACCTACAGATACATTAGAGAAGTGTGTTACAGAATTATCATGCCTGGCATCCTCGGCTTTGGTATCCTGGGCAACTTACTCAATCTTTTGATTCTGTTGAAAAAGCGCTATCAAAAAGCTATGGATAAAATGGAGCGGTGCGCTAGCATGGGATTTATCTTTCTGGCTGGATCAGACCTAGCTTACTGTGTGGTAGGCTTTCCATCAGCCTTTCTGAAGAGCAGACATCATGCAGACTGGAACAAACCAAGGGAGGTAGTGGAACTGTACTATGCCCTATATAAACCTGCCATTTTCAATTTGTTCCTCCTTACCAGTACCTGGTGTGTAGTGCTCATTGCCTTGGAGAGATACCTGGTGGTCACTCATCCCATGAAAGCTCGGTCCTCTGTACGCTTACGCCGGACAGTGATCTTACTCGCTATAATTCCCATTGCCTCTGTGATAGTCAACATCCCAAACTTCCTTGTGTATGACATCCACTATCTGACAATGCCAGACAACACCACCTTTGTAATGCCTGCCATCTCATCACTGGCCTACATAGTCTCCTTCAGAAACATCTACACTGTGGCATGGAATGTTGTTGGTATTTTGATTCCTGTCATTGTACTCTGCTTCTGTAACATTGAGCTGGTGCGGGCTATCTACAAGACGCGTGCCTTGCGAGAGGTGAATATAGAGAGGTACACTACACGCAGGGTCACCTTCATTCTCATCGCAATCATTATCCTTTTCTTTTTTCTAGTGTGTCCTTCGTCCATTTTGAACTTCACCCAGGAAATCTACACTTCACAGTCACATCAAAAGCAAAGCTACACTTATCTCATTGCAGTTGTGATAAGCAATGTACTGCAGTCTGCAAACTTTGCCGTCAACTTCATTCTGTACTTTGGAATGAATCCGAAATTCCGAGCTCACCTTAGAGTGCGCTGCACAGGGTCATGTGACACAGGAAAACAAATCAAGAAACGTATTATCAAACAGTATGAACTGGTCAGTGTGGCAGTTCCCAAGTGACCTTGAAGATGTTACACATGTTGTATTCTGTAATGGTTTTTCTTTCATCCGTCGCACTATGCACAAAACTTAATTGTATTTTTGTATTTTGGAAGGGTTTCACATTCAATATTTTTGTACTTGATAGACTCCAAAATGACATATTTCGTTTTATTGTTATTGTTTTATTTTTTGTTTTACAACTGTGGTATATAGGTACAGTATTGTAAAAATGGATTAAAACAGGGTCAAAATCATGTAAAAATTGATTTGAGAAAATAAAAAAATACTTTTTATTAACATTTTTGATTTACTATGTTGTGTATATGTGGTATATGTGAAGCCAAAATTGTCTTGTTTATATGTGGTTTTCTAATTTTGAATAAATCTCTGTTTACACAAATGTCTGGCATTGGATCTGTTTTACATTTGTTAAGAAAGCCAGTGACCTTTCACCTTGGTCTGTGTGGGTCACTGGTGGTGTGGTTTTATCTGGGTTAAGCCTTGTGTGTTCAGTGTTTGCCTTCCGATGACATTTCTGTAAATACTAACACTCTTGTGTTGCATATATAGTTTACCATCGAAAATTCTGAATGTTCTTATGCTACCATTAAGATTGGATTTAACAAAAATCAGTTTCAAAAAGACTGGAATAATGCTGGAAACAACACAGCAAATTACAGTTGTCGGTACAATTTACAGAGATAATCATATTAAATCGATTTATTTAATGTTTTATGTCACGCCTAGTACCTTTGTATAGGCTATATTGTGATGGGTAGTTAGAAGGCCAGAGGAAACCAGTACACACAGTTGGTCAAGGATTTTTTTTATTCTGAACCACCAAACAGCAGTCACTTAAGGTTTCATACTTGAGGCCAGGCGGGGATTTGAACTCTGATATCAGAGGCGAGTGTATTACCACTGTCACAGTGGTAATAATATAAAAAAAACCATCCTAGTTGTTATTTAACATTATTATTCTTGGGGTTAAATTTATGAATAAATGGTTCACCCAAATGTAAAGAGCAGCCTTGTGATCTCAATGATCTGTAAGTTTCTGAAATTTCTGTTATATGTAGATAGACAATCCATATAAGTTAGATCTTAAATATATGTGTTGAAAAGCACTTTTGTTCAGTTAAATTATGACAAACAGGGCTCATCGCAAAATACTGCCATTTGAGCAAATAAACTTTTTTTTCTTTTTTTTTTTTTGTTTTTGGGGGGGGGGGGGGGGGGGTAGGGGGCATCAGTTACTGTTGATATATGTGTTTGTGTGTTCATGCAATATGACTTTCAGTTACATGTATCACATCTGTATAAGTTACATGAAACCAGGTGTTGTGTAGCTTTACAAGAGCACAAGCAACAGGGTCAAGTGTAATCTGTCAAACAGAGCTCTAATAACCAAACAAACTACAAATTCCAACTGCTAGAAAGAATGAAACAGGCACCTGTTATATGAAGCTATTAAAGACTGTTGCCGCAGTTATTTTTCTCCTGAGTAATCACCCACTCACACTCTTGGGCATACCACGTGCAACTGCTTATATTTATGTGTTCTATGTATTCCATTATATTGGTATTTTTGGCAATAAACTTAAAAGAGACTCGTCACAATATGTTTTGTCACCCTTCTTTGTCTCCTTGTGATCCTGAGTCAAATATATTCAGACACGTTATTCAGAGTTCAGAGTCCCCAAAAACTTAAACTGACAACCTGTATCTGCAACTCTTGGGGAAGTTTAGGTGTGATCAAACATCAAGTATAATGGATCAACAACATGGAGTCATGCTGTGTACATACAAATACTGTTAAGATTGCCAAAATGTGACCAGCGCAGACAATGGTCCTGTCTTATGTCTGTTATGTTTTCTGTTTGGTCACAACTGGTCAAGGACATGACGTCACACCACATCAGTATGCCCAACTGTCTTCATCAGCTAAGTGGTAAGGCTTCTCGCTGAACTGTAACTGTCACATTGTTGCCAATCAGTAATTTCTCTGAGTGAGAATAACTCTGCTTATTTTTACTCAGTGTCTTATCTTGAACAACTGCAACAACAAACGAAACTTTGTTGTTTTTAGCACTTGTTCGTCTCTGTATGATTGACACTACTCTTAAATCCATCACTCCCTTCTTGTAAAGTAACACTTCTCTCAGTTATATTCGGCCACCTAAAATTTCACACTTATAATTACCTCTTAAAGCAATTGATGTTTGAGACGGGGGGATCTCGGTAGCTTATTAACAGATTTGACCTTGAGGCCAGTATGACTAAAATTCAGCCATTTTAATTTGCTAACGCCACACGTGGTGGGAGGGGCAGGTTTATGATCAGGGGAAGAGAAGTTAATGAGAGCTACAAAAGAACACAGCTGAGAGCAATTGAGTGGGTGGGGGGATCCAGGCATACTTGTATAGACCTGTTGCTTTATTACAGCCCAGTATGACGTCATCACATGACGTCACGACGAAAACAGTTCCAAAACTAAAATATAGAGATATTAGAGTTAGGTTACAAAAGAACGGATTGTAGCTTTTTTCTCTCAACTGCTACTATTGAAATTAAGGAAGCAGTTCTTGGGTGGCCAAGGACTTTCTGATGATGCAAATTGTTGACATTATGACCAGGATTGGATGTATTTGATGGACTATAGGTCAGAGACCATGCAAGTCAGTGCAGTATGTGTTTAGAATTTTTCATCTGTTTAATAATGTAACTGTGGGAAAATTTTTAAGCTGTCAGTCTACAGATAAAGAAACTGGCTAAGTTGTTCAGTTACTTTATGTTGTTGTAAATTATTCAAATAAATTCATTGACTTGAAATCCAATAATTTTATTATTCATAACCACTAGATGAGTCACTCGTAGCAACGAGGTGTAAAATATAGGAAACTTTTTTATACTAATGAATTAAGCATGATCCTACATTTGGGGGCAGAAAGCAAAATACCTGCTTTAGTAACATGAACTAAAGGAAACGCCAGTAAAAGGATGTCTGTGGATTTTAAGTTAAAAAGAAACAAAATTTAAACAAATTAAGAGTATATTAATGCAGCAGATAAGGTAAAGATAGGGTAAAGTTATAAAACAGTCTAAAGGGGGCGATACGCCTTGGTGATATGTAATTTTAAAATGTAAATTACTAGAACTTTGAATTCTTGTAAAATAATATTTAACCCATATTTACGTTAATGGCATGCACACACCAGTTTTTTTTCAATGTGTGGCGCATATCTGAAACCTAAATTCAAATACGATTAAATCATATTGAATGACAGTGTTTTTCCCAAACAATTGTAAATATAATTGCAACTTAAGATTCAATTCTCATTTGCAATGGGAAAACCATAAAAATTACTTTACCTCTTTCCACATGAAAACAAAACAAGCTGAGGTGTCTCGTGAGAGACTT
Source organism: Sabellastarte sp. h YS-2021 (assembly GCA_964017235.1). Taxonomy (NCBI): domain Eukaryota; kingdom Metazoa; phylum Annelida; class Polychaeta; order Sabellida; family Sabellidae; genus Sabellastarte; species Sabellastarte sp. h YS-2021. The sequence continues at coordinate 71,265,249 of OZ024933.1, forward strand.
GCAGTACTGAGGAGGATCAAGTGATTGGCCATGCTTTGGTGATCAGTCTGGGGACTTTGAAGGACTGCTTTGTCACATTGGGAAATGAGTATTGTTTAACGAGCTTGTCTATTAACTGTTTCTCATTTCCGTACATAGAGATTTCCCTAATCTAGTGTAATGGATCTTTTGTGCCGTCAGAAAGCTGCTAGTAATACGGTTTTCATATGAATACAGTGGATTTGGATTAGTTCCGGATTAATTCACACTTGAAGAGTGCACAAGTAGATTGAAAACACCACACTATTGGAGAAAAAAGAGATTGGTAGCATCCCCAGTTGATATAACTGAAATTCATTCGTTCACATTCTAAGCAAATGTTTACTTTTGAAAATGCATTCTGGTTATATAGAACAACTCTGCCAATACAACATATAAACAGCAATTAAATCCAATTCTTAAACATTTCCACTTTATCTCGAAGCAACTTTAAATGTAGCTGATAAAACGTAAAATGAGTAATGTCATAGAGAGAGAATAGTTTATTACAGTGCCACCTGCGTGTAACTAATGCTTTATAGAAAAATGGTACAAAGCCCCTATGAGGTCATAGCAGAATACATATTATGTGCTATCGACTGCACAAGATGATCTTGTGCATAACATAATCTAATACAAGATGGTCTTGTGCAGAGCATAATCTAATACAAGATGATCTTGTGCAGAGCATAATCTAATACAAGATGATCTTGTGCACAACGTAATTTAATACAAGATGATCTTGTGCACAGCATAATCTAATACAAGATGATCTTGTGCACAACATAATCTAATACAAGATGGTCTTGGCAGAGCATAATCTAATACAAGATGATCCTGTGCACAACATAATCTAATACAAGATGATCTTGTGCTCAACAGAATTTAATACAAGATGATCTTGTGCACAACATAATCTAATGCAAGATGATCTTGTGCGCAACATAATCTAATACAAGATGGTCTTGTGCAGAGCATAATCTAATACAAGATGATCTTGTGCACAACATAATCTAATACAAGATGATCTTGTGCACAGCATAATCTAATACAAGATGATCTTGTGCACAACATAATCTAATACAAGATGATCTTGTGCACAACATGATCTAATGCAAGATGATCTTGTGTGCAACATAATCTAATACAAGATTATCTTGTGCACAACATACTCTAATACAAGATGATCTTGTATGTGAGAGATAATCTCGTGATCACAAGATAATTAAGTCAAGTGAATGAGTTAATTATCTTGTGAACATAATAAAATCACTTGTGCACAAGAAGATCTCACCTTTTATTGAGTATGACTTAGCACATAATATATATCATCCTAGGGGCTCCATACAATTGTAAGTTAATGAAAAATATGGAAACATTATTTACGGTAGCGAGCACACACTTGGGTTTAGTGGGCATTCCATCCATTATGTTCAGATGCTACGTTACACTGCTGTAACTGTATATCGATTTTACTCAAAAATTTATTTGACAAAACAGAGAGCGATATAATAAATTACTGTATAAAACAATATTTTCTTACTTCAAAAATATTTATAAGGTGGTTTTGTGTTCCATGTAAAGTTTTTCACAGATAGATAAATAAAGGCTGATATTTATGGACCATTCTGTTTTCAAAGGTTTTTCAACATTCACAATATTGTGAGCAATAATAGATAAAAGGTTATTTTTATCACCCAACTTACATATTCTGACTTCAACTGGGTATTTTTTGACAGCAAATTGTTACAATGTTTAGGGATAGAACATCTCTTAATTTTGCCCAACTTTCTATGTGTTTTAAATTCAAAGATCAGTGTTCTGTTAAATTTTAGTGAATAATCGTATAGCTTGCAGTTATGTCAGTAGAATGTAGGTAATGATATAACATACATCCTTTGTAGAAGATGTTCAAGTAAGTTCTCTGTGATAAGTCTCACAAAAAGACATAAAATCATCAGTACAAACCCGAGGGAACGAACAGGCAGTTACTATGTAACCTCTGGTTGTTTACAGAACTGGGAGGTTCCTTAAAACAACAAACAGAACATGCAAACACTGAAATAAAATTAGCATTCAAAACGTCAGTTTGTATTTGTCATTATATTTTAGCTTTTGTATTCATTTTTTGACCTGACAATGTTCCAAATAAGTTATCATCTTTAAGATTGATTGTGTGTGTTGAAATTATCTCTTTATTCAAAGCCCCATCTTGTTAGGAAGGCTATAATCTCTCAGATGAGAGGGTCTGGTGAAAGCTTGGAGAGGTGAAAGTGTCACACACTTGACAAGAGAGCTGAAGTATTGGTGTCATTTATCTCCACCAGTCAAATCTGGTGACACAGATTTCATAACAGTTCAAAGAAGCTTCTCAATAGAAAGAGAACATGGAGTTAAAGAAATTGGTACTGATCACAAGTAGAAGTGTATATTGAATGATTTTGAAAGTCTTTGATAGATCTTTACTCAATTATTTAAGAGTCTCTTTACCTTTCAACACCTTTTGAAAATAAGATATCTTGTCTTTACTCAGGATGTATGGTCATTCGTATTGTGGTAAGGATGTTGGTGATTAAGAAAGGTCCAGAATCCTTGCGTTACATTTGATGCATATCATAAAGCAGAGCAGAAGTCACATTACTATTATATACAGGATATTACAGAAGTCACAACTTTCTCACCATGGATCGTTATAATGCTGGCAAATGCTCTTATCAGTAGCCGTCTGGATTATAGTAACATGATTTTGTATGGACTTAGTTGGGCCAACTTTGCTAGACTTCAGCGAGTTCAGAGCTGCCTTTGGCAAATTGTCTGTCAGCTGAAAATCCGAACTCTCATTACCCCTTTTATAGAAAAAGTCCAATGGCTGCCTATTAAACAGCAGATCCTATCCAAGCATGATCTTTTAGTTTTTAAATGTTTGTTTAGATTTCCAGTTTCTAGTGTTTGTATCTATCAATTTGGTGCTATATCAAGTATTTCAGTAAAAACCAAATGTGTGGGATGGTGGGAAAAGATACAACGAAACGAAACATATTCTGGTGTGAATTTTAAAATAGAGAAAAAGAAAGACTGTTCTCAGTGTGCAATAGCTACTTCGACATATTGTCGTGACTACAATTTACAACAGTATCAGGCTACCTTAAAATAGTTTCCATTGTGAACTTTTAGCTGGGACACTTTGACATTTTGTTTATTTGTCTGTGAAGTTTGAACAGAGTCTGACCAAATTTTCAATTGGGATAAGTCTGATAAAACACACCAGTAACCTACTTAACGTGTACATTTTACCACTAGAAAACAATGGATCTTTTATCATTATTAGAAGTCTGTGGTTTACAATAATCCATCATTGATCCCCTCCACCAATAAATCTCTGTCTAAAAGGACAATTATCAAGGGTGTATCACCAAATAATAACACACAAAATATGCCATATAAATTGAAAAAAAAAACAAAGCTGAAAGGGATCTCGTTCTACTAGCGTGAGCTGCAAAGCCATCAGAGACACAAGTAGTGCTCTCATGCGGTCACCCATTCAAGTACTAACATAGCCCATTGCTGCATAACTTCATTGATGAGACGGGTACTCATCACACTACACCATAATCCATTAAAGTCTGGTGACAAAAATAAAAACTGTGATCTCTAGTTGCACAAGCCTCGCTAGACCTTGACCAGTTTACATGGCAAAACTATTTCTACAAGATATCCATAATGGATGGTAGTATCATCACACCCCAAAATTGATGACGTGTAGCAGAAAATAGATAAGGCCTTTAAAATGTTGTTTGCAACCTCTCGAATATCTGATGTTTAAATTCAGATTATGATCGACATATCAGTTTTTGACCATTTAGTGCAAAAAGTTCTATACAGTGCTTAATTTCTTACTTATGTTACTCAGTTACTTTTCCCTTATTCAAATGGAATGCATATTTAAGTTGTTTATGCTCTCCATAAGCAGTGGTGTGGAAACAGTGACTACAAATATATAAAATGTATGTCAATAATAGATCACATTATATCTTTTAATATATTTTCTTCTCTTGAATAATTAAGAGTGCTATTGTTTGTATGGTGGTGTTAATAGTGAACATTTGAATAAACCATACACTTTATGCATGATCTGAGAACTAGTCTGATGACATAAAACTGTTGTTTGTTTGCAGCTGTATACAGCCCATTTCCAGGTCTTAGAGTTCACACCTGATGAGCCATTAAATAGACAGGAATGTTTTCTACTGGTGCTTACCTGCTCATAAAATGTCTTTTTCCCATTACACAAAAACAACATCTGTCTTCTGTGAAGGCAATTAATAATTAACTTTGTTCTTCACTCATTGATTAGTTTTGTTGTTTTCACCTAAAGCAACTTTAGCATTGGAATAAGAGAATCAATAATAAACACGTGAAATGGTCCAGTATTTTCTTATATTGGTTTTTGGCTTGTCACAAACACACGTGTTGGAATGTTAAGCAACTAAGGTTTGATCTAATTTAATCTTACTTCTTTAGCACTTAATCCTTTTTTGTACTAAGCAGATGATGGGAAAACCAAGGTAGAAAAGTCTTGTGGAATGTTAAGTTTTGAGCCCTCCCCTGAGTCTAAGTCAAAGTTGGGTTTTTATGTCCCATTCAACAGCCAGGGTCATATTAGGACAGATCCTCAGCATTGTCACTTTTGGGAGTCGAATCACACAGAGGTGATAGCCTGTGATTAGTTGCCTAACCGACTAACCCACTGGGTCATTGAGGACTCTCCCACTGTCAATATAGAAGGTTCTTTCCAGAAAACAGGAAAAATGGAATTAACATGTTTTTTTTAACTTGCAGCGTAGTTTCATAAAGCAGGAATGGTTAAAATTTCCTTATATGGTCTGCTGCGAAGATTTGAGGCTTTTATTTTTTATTGTAACTTTATCAAGTGCTAACATCTGAAACAGTTTCTAAAATTAATTAACCAGCTTACTTGTTGTCATTTTATTTCTTAAACTTATGAAGATGTTTCTGAAGTTGTCATGGTTTTTTTAAATTTCATCACAGTATTCATTGCAAAAGATATATGAAAATTGTTTAAAGAGATTTTTTTGTCCTCATGACATAGGCCTATTTGCCTTTTCTTATCAAAACATCTACCTAATATCCTGGCCAATGACCCCACCCATCTGATATTACTTCTTGTGAGTACTTGTAACACATATTAATGTAAAATGTCTTATGTTACCACCATGGTGTAAAGTAATCTGGCTTGTAGACAGAGTTATATGCCTAATAGCTTTTAGCAGCAGTAATGCAATGTACTGATAGAGAGGCCACGGTGGCAGAGTGGTAACACTCTCACCTCCCACCTCTGAGGCCAGGGTTCGGTTCCGGGCACGGCCTCAAGTGGGAAAGCTGGTAGTTGCTTGCCTTTGGTCGGCAGTTTACAGTACAGAGCCCTAACGAACTGTATGTAATGGTTTCCTCTGCCCTTCCAACTACCTGTTGTCATATGACCTGTACAGTGTTGAAAGCGATGTAAAACACAAAACAAATAAAGAAAAGCAATGTACTGATATGACAAAACTTGGGAACTTTTTAAAACACAGTTTTAAGAAGAAAAGGCTATGTTCGGCAGTTTGTTTCTGCCTGTCTGCCATGAAGCATGTGTGAATGGCAAGACGTCAGTTTTACACATAAAAATTCAAGACATGTGAATGGTAGAAAATATAAAGAATAATAGTTCATGCATAATAACTGTACTGTCTTGAGTAAGTTGGAATTCACATAACCGACTAAAATCAATAATTATTAAAATGACAGTCTTTTATGACCAGCACCCCAAAATGATATGTTTTCATCTGAATATATTTGGATTATTGAAATATCTAATTATCTGGAAAAAACATTGATGATTTGGAAGATATGGTACAAAATAAAATGGAACTCCTCAGTGGCCTAGTGGTTATCAAGTTTGGTAGAGTAAGGAATCTAAAATTCGCCGCATATCTGAAATTCGCCACATGTAGAAATATTCATAAAATAAGTGAGGTGAAATTAGATGGAAGTCTGGTAGATTAAGTCTTTCTGAACTGAGAAATACAAATTTTAAGACAATACATTACTTTCTTCTGCAAATTTGCTCAGGTTGTCTAGATGGTGAATTTTACATTTCTGGCGAAATTTACATATCTTACTCTACATGATCACTTTTGTGTTTGTGGGTTAGAACCTACCAACTTGTGGGGGACACTGCTGTCCTGTTTCAGTGTAAACTCATCTATAATCAGGGAAATATATAAAGCCCAATGTACTGAAATGAAACCTTAACACAATCACACAAGTCACTGAATGACCCTGTAACCTAAGGTACAATGTATTGTCCTATTGCTCTGTGGTGGTTGTGTGTGAGTCTGTTTTTGAATAGCAATTTATCGTTCCATTTCTTGTCTGGATTTATTAAGACATTTACATTTTGCCTTTGAGTGTTTTATGCTCTGCATATTCTTTAATTTCCAGTGTGTTTTATCTTCAAGCTGTGTGTGGCAACTAATAAAGAAATGTGCTCAGTACTAGTTCACATTTATTGATATTTGCCTTGCATGTCAGTGACTTACCTTTTTGTGTCAATTACAATAGTAACCTTTGGTGTCATAAACAATGACTTACTATACTTCTCCTTGAAGCAGACATGAGGATAATAGGTTTATTAGGTTTTCAATCATAAAACACTTGCATTTACTGTTTTAATACAATCGGTAAAGGTTCAACCAACTTGAAACAATATAATACACGTGGTAAATTTTTCCTCAACTAGAAATTACTGCCAGTAGATGAAATGCATAAGAAATGTTACAATCATCTTGTAGTAAAGTGATAAAATTCTTTTTAAGGCCTATCTCCTGGACTGGAGGGAAGATATGCGTTGTCTGGGCTTCCAGACTGCTTTATTCTGCAATAAAGTTTTCATCCGCCATTTTGGACAATTAGTGTTACATATGGCAATAAAAATTAAAGTGAAAATTTAAATTATTTATCTTTGGTGAATCTATATGGTGTACATTTTCACTAAACTGTTAAACCAAATATTATTTTATTCACAAAATTTCATTTTACAGGTCCGTTTATGTATTATTGTAAAATAATTAGAACACATACAAAATTGATATTTGAAAGTTACCACGAAGTTTCACAATTTATGGCAATACCCACAGCTTAATAAACTGATTAAAAGCTGAAAAAATGACTGAACGACAACCAGACTAGGTGAAAGTTAAAGTAGGTGATTCTAATCCTAATATTACTTTTATAAGGCTTAATCTTCATCCAAAGACAGACTCTAGGTTCATTATACTAGAAAAAACAGAAATCCATAATCATATAACTAGAGACATACTGTGGTCAGTGCCATAGAGAGAGTCTGGGAAAAAGCAGAAATTCGGCTGGGTAGGTGATAGTAGCCCCTTTTTGTCAAAGGAAACTGTTAGTCAAATCTAAGGCATGTAATACACATTGATGGCATGGTACTCTCTAAGTAAGATTCTCTACACAAGATCAGTAAATAGTCTTTTTTAATTTTAAATACTTTTTGTCCAAATGTTTTCCTCATGTCTTTGGTAAATCTGACTCTGGTAAGTGCAGGATTTACATTTATGTGTTCAACACTTGTTTGACACAAACTTTACCTACCATTGGTTGACTAGGTTGCCAACTCTGAGCTACTAAATCAGATTTTGGTGAAACTCTTTAAGTTGAGGAAAAAATGAAATAGGTGGAAAGAGATTTAAACGGCACAATGCCAAAATTGCATTTGTTTTCTATATGTGACATTAGAACGTGGTTGGTCCTACAAGTGATTCCTTCCAAAGAAGGATGGAAAATTTAAAACTTTGTGGGTTGTCCCAAGTAAAAATAATAATACTATCAAAAAATGCAAACAAAAGCATCAGTCTATGACCCTTTGCTCGTTCTTTTGTGATTTTTAAAGATCACCTGTAACACTCAGACCTGATCACTCTTGTGCTGTAAAACTTGGTCTTATGTGTGTCATCAAAGTGCAACCCTATTTCAATCTGTGAAATTTTTGTCACATTTTGTACATATCTATGCTCCTCCACTTCACACCATAAATATGAAGTAAATGTCCTTTTTCGAACCTGTACAAATTAAAAAAAATGACCTTTAATAAAAAATCAATGAATATTTATCAGATGTTACACAATTTTAATCCACACAAAAATGCAATAATATGTACTCTAATATTTCAAATCACACCAAACATGGTAAAGTAGATACACTGTGAGGTCCTATTACCTTTTCATATCCTGTTTAATGGCACATAGTTAATGTGGTTACATTACAAGGAGACTCTGATGAGGCCATACATGACCTACATTAACTGGATATAACGGGTCAAAATTCAACCTAGTTTGTGATTCAGCATACTGCAGACATCATGCCTGACCCCCAGTTAGCTGCATTATTGACAGTCTCTGTTTGATGCATTCCATGTCATTGTTAAGGTGTTACTTGGCAAGAGCAAAGCTTTTGTTGACATATCTATAGCCTATTTTTGCACCTTTTATAGAAATTTCATACTTAATATTCAGCAACAAAGATATTGTAAATTAAGCAGATACTTTCAGCTAACACATCAATATTCATGACAATAACACAGTGATATTAGTCAACCGTGACCAAAGGTTCCTAACAAAACTTTAAAAACATCTGTCATTCAATAAATATTCTCTGTTTAAGAGCTAAGCTTTGTATTTATAATTTCCAACACAAAGTCAAACCTACTTCATGGATATAGAGACAGATGACAAGTAACAGTTGTCTATCCTGGCAAGTTACACAGCAAAGTACTCACTCTGTTGCTTGACATTTTCCCTTTGAAAAAACTCATGGAAATGCCAAGTGAAATGACAAATAACACAGGTTCCAGTGCTGTGCTTACAAACCCTTCATTTATGTTTATTTTTTGCACTGTAAGCCCATATTTTGTTCTGCAGCTTTATTTTTTTAGTTATGAAACCTATTATTAGCCATAGCCATAAACTTGGTCACTGCATAGCTTCTCAGGGTGTCCAATTCATCACAGAGGCTTATTTGCGGCTACACGTCATCAAGTTTATGTTACCCTAGAAATTAAATTTACCACAGCTCCCATATTTTTCTACGTCCATGTTTTGGTATTAATTGGAGTTGGCTCCTCATAATATTACCCTGGAGATTGTTATTGTGAACAGAAACACCTCTTTAGACATCTTAACCAGTGACAATTTTGTTATTTTCAGTCCAATTTTGCAAACACAAGAATCAGAGAATGCATTGTGGGCTTGAGCCTGTTTCACTTATTTATAGGGTCTAGGAACGTCATTACTGGGGCAAAATATTTCATGTTATAACAAGCTATAAATACAAGAATGCTCACATTTTGATGCATAGATATGTAATGGAAACACGGACATAGTTAAAATATTTACTGCAGGTTTGGATAGGCATATTACATTCCTTTGGTTAACTCAGCTGTTACCTTTCCACAGTTGTTTCATGTATGTGTTTGACATCTGAGATCAGATTGCACTAAACCAACTTTCATTGATGTACTATTGTCAGTGACTTCATTCTTTCATAGGAACACAACTTGCGTGCTCTGAACCACAATAGACAGGAGGGTTTAAAGCATGCATTACAGATGAAACACTTATCTTGTGAATAGTTTGAGCATTAAATTACAGCTCTTGACAGTTTATTAATAATTGGCACAATTTTGACTACTTTGAGCTGCTATAAACTCATTTCAGCCCACAGCCAAGTATAGTAATACCTTTTCTGAGGAAGCTGCCTACTGTTCACTCTGTTGCCTGATGGGTTTTGCATATTTTACATCTGTCAGTTTAGGGGGCTGTAATGCTCAACTACATGTGGGTGACCAGAAATTGGGTAGAACAGCATACATGAGCAGCTATTAAAATGTCACAATTTAAATTATCTTCATCTGTTCACTTATTATAATTTGTAGTGACCTTAAACTTGTAAGTAAGAGTTTCTGCAACTTTAAATATTATACATAAAATTTGAGTTTGGTAAACTTTCTACCCACCTGCTACTGTATATGGTTGATATTACCCCCATCTAAACTTCGCATAAGTCAGGGAGCTTTTCTTCTGAACATTTATAACCATTCGGCCAGTGTTTTCTTTCAGCCTTTATCATGTCATTAATTACTTGTAAAACTACAACACAAAGGAAAAAATAACAACACAATATTGGCCAGTCAAATAAGATGATGGCTGAAAATAAATAAATAAACACAAATTTACAATAGACGAGTGTTCTCTTTAGGAGAGTTTTTACTTGCTTTACTGAGTTTAGTCATTGTTTTGATTTAAAATAAACTTTTTATAGAAAAAAATTGGTCCTACAACTCATTTATGTGGTCTGTTATGCTTTAGAGCAATTTAAAAAGACAGCTGCAAGGGTCAGCAGAAATATGGGCAATGAACCGGATGTCTCATTATGTAAATAAGTAAATCAGTGTAATGTATCGTGTTAGCTTTAAGTAGATGCTAATGAGTTTCTGATAATAAAACCTAATCAGAGTTGTAACAGAAGAGAATCACAATGAGACATTTAAACATCACTAAAGTTTTTTAATTGAACATATTTCTGGTGAAAAATGAAAGAGATTAAGTTACTTTCTTCGCACAGGTAATCGTGTGTTTATGGACCTTCATATTTGTCCAGAAGAATGGTCACCTCCTGCTAAAACTCTTTGCTGAATTGGGCAACCAAATATTGCACAGAAGTGATGAATTTGTATTATTTCAGTTCTGAGATCACTTTTGAAGATCTTTACAAAGATTTGTTTTGTGACAGTGTCCCAATATTGTTAGTGAAACACTCCATATGTACTAGAAAAGTCCATTCTGCCTGGGTGATGATGCAGTGGTAAACACACCTTTCACCTCTGAGATCATAGTTGGAACCATGGCCTGACCTCATGTGGGAAAGATGGACTATGTTACCCATTGGTGATTTAAAGTACAGATTCTTGACCAATTATATATGTATTGGTTTCCTCTGCACATCTACTACTCCATTGATACTACAGGCAGTATACCCTGTGGTAGTAGGCACTGGGTGAAATACCCCTGTCCTTCAGCTACTGTCCGACATCCATATGCGAACTTGTGACACAGTGGTGAACCATCCAATTCCTTGAGCATCCTATGGAAATTTTAAAATGTTTAAAATTTCCTGCCTCAGAGTTTGGAACTGCGAGCATGCGGAAGAATTTTTCATACAGCAACTGAAAGTGTGGTCCACAGTTTATATAAGGTTGTGACTCTGTTATGTTTTGGTGCAACCCTTTTATGCTACAGTAATATTAGATGAGTGGAGGTAAATGGAGGTTGTCTCTTGGTGACACATGTTTATACTACTCTTGTCCTACTGCCATCCTGCTGTTATTTACAGTTACACACCATGTCCAATCAGTGACCGCTCGTGTCATACCTTATGGATACATAAAATCTCAAAGGATATGAGGCATCCTGGAAGGCAGTTCCGCCACTGAGCAAAACTTCTGGCTGCTGGGTATACTACCTGTACTGTGAATGGAGCACAACAACCTGTCACAATATAGCTCATATAAAGGTACTAAGCATGATATAAAGCCCTTAATAAATAAGTAAACATTCCACCTTACACTAGAACAGTTTCCTTCACTTCCAAACCATAGCAGTTGCTTTTTTGTTTTAGTTTTAATTTTATTAGTCTGGGGTTCGAAGATATAATCTGTCTATCATGTTAAGAATATCCTTAAGAGTACAATTTATTCACCAGAATAAGCAGAATAAACTTATTATTACTGTAATAAGTCATTGTAAAAAAAAACCAAGAAATTGTCAACTGTTGAACTGGATTGCTAAGATACTGAGATTTTCTGAGATCACATGTTCTATTCACTGACAAACAGTGACTATTTTTATTACATTCCATGTCCCCATGATAACCTCGATTAGCTACATAAAAAGTCTTTTCCTGAACCTAGATATGTTGCCTTTGATGATGCTTTGTTGACCTAATGGTACAAAGGAGATTTATGAGACAACAACAATTTATGGACCTGAGTAAATTTATACTTAATAAGTCTGTGCTGCCACTTGATGTCCCTTTTAATGGGACAATTGTAAAGAGATTCAGATAGAGTCACGGTCATTATGCGTCCATTGATGGGCACATAAACTGGAGATAACAGGTTAAAACTCCAGCCAGTGAGGGACTATAGGGGTGACATTAATGGACTTCAAGTCTGGCTTTCACTTCATCAGCAATTTCTGTGAGATGTATGTCATGTTTTGGGTTTTTTTCAGCTTTTTCTTCTAGAGTCGCTTACATCTCAGTGTCTATATGCATGCAAGTGTGCTAGGAATACTGTTGAAAAATATGAACGTAGACTGGTAGTGGGGTAGTACAGCTCAATCTCGTCCTAAATTTCTGAATGGTCATGTTTTGTATTTAAAATTTTATTGGAAATGTTGGGAATTTAAGAGCAAAGGTGCTTTACATTTAATTTTTTTCGGTTTCTGGGAAAGACATGGGGTGATGCACAGACACGTCCACATTAGTCTTAGCAGTCATCCAGTCTTGCAATCTCATGTCTTTCTGGACTTTTTCTGCTCTAATCTGTGTTTCCCTATGACCTGCCTTTCCTATTTGCTCTTCTCTCAAACATGCAAGGGAACTCTTTGTATTAGTATGTGGATCCCTTCTCAAAATGTACCCAATGTGTGACCATTTTTTTTTCATTTTTGACGCTGTTCCTATTTTCTTGTTGACTCAGTGTTGTGTTTGGTTAAACAAACAGGCAAACACTAATCAAAAAACGTGTTTTCAGGGCTACATGTACAAACTGTATTATAATATTGTTGGTGGAATTTGCATTCTAGCACATCACCAGTAAAAGTTGTGAACAGATTTATCTAAATTTTAATGTAGTTTCAAATTTGACACATGTATTGGCCTGAAAGTTTTATGTATATATACTCTTAAGTATGAATACGTAAATGTTTTAGATTACAGTTTATGAAAAACTATAGATCTATGACAACAAATCCGCCTGCATATACATGTTATCTGAACAGGGCTGATGTTGTTACGTTGAAACAAAAACCCTTTTGAATTCAGTTGAAGACATAAATGAAACATTGTACTTTTAAATTATACTGACACCAGTACTATCAAAAGTACAGTTTTCAAAAAAAAAAAATTACACGTATAGTTTAAAATAAACTAAGTGTACCAAGTCAAACTCATAAAAAATACACACTCCAGTAGAAAACGTAATTGTGAGTAGATTTAGAGAAGGAGACACTCCACTGCCATGTGATGTCCCATGTAATGGTACAAGTTCACAGAGACAATCTGATGCATCTGACAATCTGATGCATTGAAAATGGAATGGCTTTAAGGGATATACACAGTAAAGCCAAAAGTTTAAAATAAAATAGCATAAAAATGCTCCAAAATAATTCTATACTTATTTAACGGCCTGCCACAACTTAACTCCATGTGTATCTCAATGAGATGAGAGAATGATATATTTTTACAAGAATATAGTCATTGTCGACTAGTCCTTGGCAATGTGTACAGAATTGGTTGAGAATTGTATTTCCTCGTCTTAAAATATCTGCTGTGAGTCTTGGAAACAGATACCTTGGTGTTTTGAGAACAAAAGTGAAATATACTGGCATAAATAGGTATTTGATTCGACCCTGCCTGATGAGAAGACCAAGCTTAAGCCAGTAAAATCATCTTAAGGCAGAACTTAAGGGACATAACAGCTCATATTTGAATAACCTTTTAGTTAATCCACTATTTTTGGAGTTGATACATACTAATGTTCATACGTTGAAGGCTGAAGACTTGCCATCACCCAAGATACCTAGCTGCACTTGGCACCAATCACACCCTTAAATATGGATGACTCACATAAAAGACTATATATCTGACATCAAATATCTTCCAACCACGCAGCACAAATAATACTTGTGGCTCAGGATTTTAAAGGAGCTGAAATTTAAGGGTATTGAATAGCAATCATGGGGCAATCAAGTGTCCCAATAGTATGGACCTATCATCAAATGCATAGCTGGCTGAAGTGCTTTCTTGAATTTGTTCACTGAGGAAGAAAGTGTGGAACATGATCATTAAGGTAATTTCTGGCAGGTTTGCTGCATCTGATGTCATCAGTGCAAGGTAGGGATCGAAATACTTTGGAAAACTAGTGTGAATGGACCTTTGTACAAGAGTGAGAGTTCTGCAAAAACGGGGCATTGTTTACCAGGCAACTAGTGTTGATATGTAAGAACAAGTGTGATTCTGGGAAATTTGCTTCTATTTGTTATTGTAGACAGGTTACTTTAGACACACTGTAGTTTTTTTCCATTGGATTTGGACAGACTTCTAATTCCAGTGGTCAAGGCAAATATCCACAAGTCTGTATTACAGCTTTGTGTGAAATAATTCCCGATATATCTGAAATCATGCATCTGAGTGAAAGAGTCACCACAAACTTTCTGAACCTGAGTATCAAATGAGAATCTGACATTGAGAATGCCAATCTGAGTTGATGAATCCTGTAGTACATGGAGATATTGCGCGGAGTATAAATACATAATAATAATAATAATAATAATAATAATGAATGATGTTGTTATTATCTTCAAGAACATCAGGAATTGTGTATAATTGCATTAGAGAAAAACTCTCCAAGAATATTGTTAAAATGTAAAATGAAACCATCACACTGTTTCCTCCAAAATATAAGAACTCTGTGGTTTTCAGTGACTATCTAATACCATTATAAAGTAATAATAGGTGAAATTTGTGATGACATTATGGCATAGATTAAAAACCTAGGGGTTTGTAGGTGACACCTCAGTGAACTATGAGCTAAGATCTAAATGAGCATGTACCAATTACCATCAGTTGGTGATCATACTTTTTGAAACAATCACTGGGGCCTCACCTTTAAGGTCTTGGGTTTCAATTCAGAAGAGACCAAAATCGGGAGATGTCTGGCATAGATAATGAGCTGGATTTAAACCAAAATTATTTTACTGTAGACACAAGTACCCATCAAGCTTCCCAATCATGTGTTAAATATAGGGAAAATACAGATATAAACCAGAAAACATTGGGTGAAAAATTAAGTACATAATAAGAATTAATGATGAAAAAATAAAGATTCGGCCCCGCATGTGGGTGAAGTCATTCCCGGGAACCAAATTACTTCAAACTAGTATTCACCTGTGACACATTTTTGACATATTTCATTGGTCACAGGTGACTGCCTTTGTACAGATGCACCTCTGTCATTCAAACTTCAGCTGTCAGTGAGTGAGTTGGGCTTTGTAAGTCGAGTGTGTCAGCGCATGCAGAAGAGAAGCCAACGAGTCTGAATTCTTTTGTGGAACACGAAATTTGTCCATGCCGACTAATCTCCACTACTGGTGGGTGCATACAGAATTTCAAGATGGTGGTGTAAACAAACTGTGGTCTAGCACCAGTAAATATCTGGTTGTAGAGTCATGTTTATGCATCTTTGTATCACCAAAAATCAAAGAACAGTCATAATTATTTTTATTATAATTATAACAGAATTATTATTGCACAAACTGAAAATGAGTATTTTCCCCATTAGACTAATTTTTGCTTACTCTAATACTTCACATCACACATGGTAGATACACTGTGAGGTCCTATTACCTTTTCATGTCCTATTTAATGACATATAGTTTCTGTGGCTACATTGCAAGGAGGGTAATGAGGCAGTCTGGCTGGCAATGATGAGGTCATACATGTCCCACATCAATTGGAGATTATGTGTCAAAACTCAGCCTTGTTTGTGATTCAGCCTACTGCAGACATCATATCTAACTCCCAGTTAGCTACATTATTTACAGTCTCTTTATGATGCATTTAATGTCATTGTTAACAAAGAGTTTGTTGACATATCTATAACCTATGGTTGCACCTTTTCCCCAAATCTCGTACTTAATTTCTGAAACAAACATATTGTAGATTAAACAGATAGTTTCAGCTAACATATCAATATGCATGACAACAACACAGTGATATTAGTCAACCATGACCAAAGGTTCCCAACAAAACTGAAAAAAATGTGTCATTCAATAAATAATCTCTGTTAAAGAGCTATTTATAATTTCCAACACAAAGTCAAAACAACTTCATGGATATGGAGACAAATGCCAAGTAACAGTTGTCTATCCTGGCAAGTTACACAGCAAAGTACTCACTCTGTTGCTTGACATTTTTTCCTGGGAAAAAACTCATGGCAATGCCAAGCAGAATGACAAATAACATGGGTTTCAGTGTCATGCTTATAAACCCTTTATTTATGTTTATTTTTGCACTATAAAATCCATATGTGTTTTATTCTGCAGCTTACTTTTTTTGTATTTGCTAGCTTATTATTAGCCATAGCCATAAACTCAGTCACTGCATATTTTCTTAGGGTTTACAATTCATCACAGAGGCTTAGTTACGGCTACACATCATCAAGTTTATGTTACCCTGGAAGTTACATTTACCACAGCTTACATATTTTTCTATGTCTATGTTTTGGTATTAATTAGAGTTGGTTCCTTATAACATTACCCTGGAGATAGTTATTTCGTCAACAGAAACACCTTTTTAGACATCTTGGCCAGTGACAGTGTACTAACTTTCAGTCGAAATTTGCAAACACTAGAATCAGATAACGCATTGTTGGCTTGAGCGTGTTTCACTTATGTGGGTGTTCCACCACACGACTAAGGCTCCCGATTAAGGGTTTTTGAGGGTCGGTTTCAAAAATATGCTTAGTCCCAGGCTTCCTGTAAGGGTCGGTTGTGGTCGGTTGAGGCGGTGTGAGAAATCAAACATGTTTGATATTTCTCCCGACCCCAACCGATTATTTTTTCCCGCCATAAACAAAATGTCCAGTCCCAGGCTTCCTCAGGCCTCCTCAGATCAAATTTACACAGTCCTATGTTGTCCCAGGCCGCCTGCGACCCTTAGTCGCCGACCCTTAGTCCCAGACCCTCTATACCTTAGTCCCAGGCTTCCTGCGACCCTTAGTCCCATTGCAAAGCAAAAATCGGCTATCTCGGTCTGGGGACGCCTGGGGACGCCTCAGGACACCTTGTGGGGTCGGGACTTAATCCTGGGTTAGTCGGGGCTTAGTCCCAGGAGGCCTGAGGCGTCCTGGGACCCAGTCGGTTTGTCTAGGACAGGATCGTGGTTCAAACCGACCAGAAAAATGGCTTAGTCTGTTCTTAGTCCCAGACCAGTTAGGGACTGTCTGGGGCCTCCTGGGGCGTCCTGAGGCCGATCTGTAGTTAATCCCAGACCTTCATACCGATTCTGTCTTCCACCCCATTGGTCAATTTTTTTTCCATTTTTTCCAAGACTACCCACGATTAAGGGTCGCCGACAGGATCGGGGCTTAATCCTTTGGTGGAACAAGGGCATTAGGGTCCAGGAATGTTAATGCTCATGCAAAAATATTTTATCTTACATATATATTTTATTTATTATAGTCACATGCAAATACAAATTTCCAATAACAGTAATTGAAAATATCAATGTTTGCCCAGTCTATAGGGCTTAAAAGTGACTTTTAGCATGTAAGTACTGGATACAGATGTATATGTTCTTCACTTGAATATCTATGCACAAACAGTAACATAAAACATAACATTTAAAGCACAAGCTGATCTGGTTGCAATGAAATTGTCATGTTAATCAGACTAATAAATATCTAATTTTACTGCAAGATAATACTATTGTTATGACTTTGATCGTAAGGTGGCTTTTCATAGACAAAATAAAAAGAATAATGTTCAACTTTTAACTCTTTAATAATGATTTATGTCATTATATACACTTTACAAATGATAATATACGTGTGTTTCCAATATCAGAACCCAAACTCTATCTGTATAATAACTTCATTTAACCATTTAGTACTACCACTGCTGACTCAAATCAATGTCTATATGGAAAATATTTAACAATGTCATAGATTCCCTGGGTAGACTGCATAGTCATTATCTTTGACGAAACTGGTAAATGCCAGAAGACATCAGAAGCTACTAGAAGGGTGGTACTGCAATCCCTCAGTGAGACATCAAACTTTCCACTTCAGATAAAGCCGAAGCTCTCTACACATCCTTTCCCACTGACTTCAAAAACCCAACTCACTTTTCCATGTATCCCAATTTCCTTCAACAATTTAATAATAAAATAATTTTGACCTTCAACAATAACATCTAGTTCAATAATCCTTGGTCAAACCACCTTCAACATTAATCAAGCAACATGGTTTAAACATCATTCACACTGACATGATTTCCCGACAAGTTTGCATGAAACACACTTTAACTTTGTATAAATACACATTATTATACAGTACATCATATATACCACTTTAAACAACTGATTGTGTTAAATAGAGTTTAAGAAAATATGATTATAATATTTATATTCATTTAAAGTGACTACATTACCAGAACAAGTGTGACCGGGGTTTAACCTTAGGTCTTTATCAATATTAAATAACAATCCTAGTCCCTCTATATATAAAACACATGATTCAGATAGTCATTTATACACAATGCTGCATTAATGTACTTTAAAGGTCACTGACAATACTGGACTATATATATCAATACACACCTAGAGAAACTTACAAAATCTTTAATTGGTAAATATAACAAATGTGGACAGACTTGTACACAGTGTAAAGAATGTCATGAACTGAGTGCACTGAACTGACAGAAGTCAAGTTTCTAGAGTCCATTGACAATACACAAACATAATTCAAATTGTAACAACTATTTGCTGATTATAGTCTGTCTTATCTTCCAACTGTTATGCAGATAATGTATCAGTGATTTTTCAAAATGTAACGCAATGACTGTAATTTTTTCTATATTAGGGAGATCATCGAAATTTTGTATTTCCAATTTAACATTTGTCATATAACACCTCTCTTGGCTCCCCAAAACAATGCAGTTGCAAAAACATTGAACCTCGTCTTCAATAGCATTACTATTACAAATAAGACATATTTGTTCTTCTAGATTTAGTTTTCTATACAATTCTGTGACTGAATCTCTTGTCAAATGAAACCTAACAGTTTCTATTTGCAATGGCAGAACTCCAGTTCTAAATTGGGCCAAAAGTGACCTTTTATATCACGGAAAATTCTTTTGAAGATGGCTTTTAGGCTTAAAGTTACATTTAAATGTCTTGTACAAACAAAGATTTGGTTTTTGTTCAACTTCTTCTGTCCACTCCATCTCTGCTCTCTGATATAGTTTTACTTTTACATCTTTTATATTCATGACACATAACTGCTGGTAGTAATTTGAATATTTAGAATGTTACATGCTTCCTTTACAGTTTTTTGACCAACTTGATTTTGAGCTGTTAAGGTCCCAGAAAAATACAAGTTTTGGGAGTTTGTTTGGTTCCATTTTAATAAACCTATTCCACAGTCTGAACTTACACAAAAATCTTCTGTATTTACAAGGTAACCACCCCATTTCCCCATTTATAGCAGCAACAGGTGTGAAACCATGTACACCCATAAAATACCAAATAGCTTTATTTTGTACAACGTCACATTCATTTGCTTTTTTATGAGCCCAGAGTGATGAACAATCATTTAACACTGGCAATATTTGTGTATTATAAAGGGTTGAATAGGTTTTATATCACTGACCCCAATGCCCTGGATCCTGAGTCTGCTAAACTTCTTATACAATCATTGGAATTCAAATGTTGATCTAGTAATAGTCCTAAATATTTATATGCATTAGTATACTGTAAAGTTAACTTACCAAAGCTAAATTTAAATTCCGATTGTTTTCCTAGCATTTCTAAAACGCCCTATTTTTGATTTTGCCATATTTATATTTAACTTCCATTTATGACACCATTGTTGTGTAATGTCTAAGAGCATTTGTAGATCCTTCTTATTTTCTGCCAATAAAACCAAATAATCGTCTGCATAATGTAATAAGCATATATATTGCCCATTAACATTAATACCAATTCCTTTTTGTTATTGGCAAATCATTAATGTAAACATAAGACAATGTGGGTGACACCTGATGTTACTGGGAACACATTTGTCAAGTAATTATTCACACGCACACAAGTTGTAGTGTAACAAACTCTGAATAACAGAATGCTCACATTTTGATAAACAGATATGTAATGGAAACAGGGACATATGTATTTTATTTAGTGCAGGTTTGGGGAGACATGTTACATTCCTTTGGTTAACTACAGCTGTTACCTTTTGACAGTTGTTTCATATATGTGTTTGACATCTGAGATCTGATCGCATTAAACCAACTTTCATTGATATATTATTGTCAGTAACATCATTTGTTGATAGGATATACACCTTGTATGCTCTGGACCATACAAAACAGGAGGGTTTAAAAACATACATTACCGATGAACACTTATCTTGAATAGTTTGAGCATAAAAATACAATGACAACTTACACTATTTTAAGTTTCTATCAATTCATTTCAACCCAAAGCCAAGTATAGTAATACTTTTTCTGAGGCGGCTCCCTACTGTTCACTCTGTTGCCTGACGAGTTTTGCATATTTTACAACTGTCAGTTTAGGGGGTTGTAATGCTCAACTACATATGGACGACCATGAGCTGGACAATCTTCAGGAATTGGACAGAACTACATACATGGACAGATGTTAAGATGTGACCTTTATCTGTTTGCTCATTATAATTTGTGGTGAGCTTAAACTCGTAAGTTAGAGTTTGTGCACTTTTTAATATTATACATAAAAAGTTGATAAATTTGGTAAACTTTCTATCCAAGTGCTGTGTATATGGCTGATATTACCAAGATCTAAACTTCGGATAATTCAGGGAGCTTTTCTTCTGAACATTTATAACCATTCAGCCGGTGTTTTCTTTCAACCTATATTATGTTGTTAAGTCAGTTGCTTGTAAAACTACAATATGAAGAAAAAAAATACCAATATAGGATTGGTCAGTCAAATACGATGGCGTCTGAAAAGGAATAAATACAAATTTGCAATAAGACGAGTCTTCTTTTTGGGAGACTTTTTACATGTTTTTCTCATTGCTTTAATTTGAAATTAACTTTTTCATAGAAAACAGTTGGTCCTCTAATCATTCATTCATGTGATCCGTTATGCTTTAGAGCAATTTAAAAAGAAAGTTGCAAGTGTTTTGTAGAAGTATGTGCAATGAGCCGGATGTCTCACTATGTAAATAAGTACATCGGTGTAATGTATCATGTAAGTTTTAAGTAGATGCGAATGAGCTTCTGATAATAAAACCTAAACAGAGTAGTAACAGAAGAGAATCACAATGAGACATTTACGTCACTAAAATTTTTTAATTGAACATCTTTCCGGTGAAAAATGAAAGACATCCAGTTAACTTATTTTACACAGGTAGGGGCTTCACATTTGTCTACAAGAATGGTCACCTCCTGCTAAAAACTTTGCTCAATTGGGCAACCAAATATTGTATGAGAATGACAAATTTGCACTATTCTCAGTTTTGAGATCACTTTTGAAGATCTTGATAAAGATTTGTTTTTGTAAAAGTGTACCCATATTGTTAAAACGTGGCTAATGCTG
Organism: Sabellastarte sp. h YS-2021; assembly: GCA_964017235.1. NCBI lineage: Eukaryota > Metazoa > Annelida > Polychaeta > Sabellida > Sabellidae > Sabellastarte > Sabellastarte sp. h YS-2021. The sequence goes on from OZ024933.1 coordinate 71,286,984, forward strand.
CTGTGAACCACTCCATATGTACTATAAAAGGTCTTTTCTGTCTGAGATCAGAGTTGGAATCATGGCCCAACCTCATGTGGGAAAACTGGACTATATTAGCCGTAGGTGGGTGATTTAAAGTACAGATTCTTGATCAATTGTATGCATTGGTTTCCTCTGCACTTCTAATACACCACTGATATTACAGGCGGTGTACCCCATGGTAGTAGGCACTGGGTGAAATACCCCTGTCCTTCAGCTACTGTCCGACAGCCATATGTGAACTTGTGACAAAGTGGTAAACCCTCCAATTACTTGAGCATCCTATAGAAATTTTTAAATGTTTAAGATTTTCTGCCTCAGAATTTGGAACTTTGAGCAGAAGAAATTTTCATACAACATTTGAAGGTGGGGTCCACAGTTTATATAAGGTTGTGACTTGGTTGCGACACATGTTTTTGCTACTCTTGTCTTACTGCCATCCTACTGTTATTTACAGTTACACACCATGTCCAATCAGTGGCCAAAGTCAAAGTTGGGGTTTTACGTCCCGTTCAACAGCCAGGGTATTATTGGGACAGGTCCTCAGAATTATCCAATCAGTGGCCGTGCATGTCATATCTTATGGATACACCAACTTCAAAGGATATAAGGCATCCTGGAAGGCAGATCTGCCACTGAGCAAAACTTCTAGCCACGGCGTATACTACCTGTACTGTGAATGGGGCATGACAACTGTCACAATATAGCTCATATAAAACTATTAGGCATAATATAAAGCACAAAATAAATGAGTAAACATTCCACCTCACAGAAGAACTGCTTCATTCATTCCAAACCATAGCAGTTGCTTCTTTGTCTTAGTTTTAATTTTATTAGTCTGGGGTTCGAAGATATAATCTTTCTACCATGTTAAGAATATCCTTAAGAGTACAATTTAATTCACTAGAATAAAGCAGAGTAAACCTATTTTTACTGTAATAAAGTCATTGTAAAAATAAAAACAAGACGTTGTCAACTGTTGAACTGGATTGCTGAGATACTGAGATTTTCTGGGATCACATGTTCTATTCACTGACAAACAGTGATTATTTTTATTACATTCGATGTCCCCATGATAACCTTGATTAGCTACATAAAAAGTCTTTTCCTGAACTTAGATATGTTGCCTTTGATGATGTTTTGTTGACTAAATGTACAAAGGAGATTTATGAGACAGCAACAATTTATGGACCTGAGTAATTTTTTCCTCCAAAGTCTGTGCTGCCACTTGATGTCCCATTGAACAGGACAATTGTAAAGAGATTTAGATAGAGTCACGGTCATCAGAGAGTCTGGCTGGGATTTAAGTGACCATTGATAGCCACATAAACTGGAGATAACAGGTTAAAACTCCAGCCAGCAAGGGACTATAGGGGTGACATTAATGGAATTCAAGTCTGGCTTTTACTTCATCAGCAATTTCTGCGAGACATATGTCATGTATTGGGTTTTGTTCAGCTTTTTCTTTTAGCTTCTCTTACATCTTATCGTACATCTATATACACGTAAGTGTATGAATACTGTTGAAAAATATAAATGCAGCCTGGGAGTGGGGTAGTACAGATTTTCACATGCAAACAAGGTGTATTCTCCCAATAAGAGTGTCACAACTTGAATATCCAAGAACAGACTGCTACTACCTAGAGGCTGCACAATTGGTTTATATACATGCAAGGTTCACATGAGTGTATGATACAGCACATGCAAACCATGTTAGCAAATGGGGAGCACCTGCAACACTAGCAAGGAAAATGCATGTGCCCAAGCCTCGTGTAAATTTCCCTTGAGACATGGATTGGTTTGTAACCATACTGCGCACATGCAGAGAATAATGTGCATGCCAATTTTCATTGCAAGTTCTCTTTTGTGTCCCTTGTAAATCAGCCGATTTTTCTCTGTAACCAAAATGTACGTGCACGTGTGATGGGATGTAAAGCTTTTATTACATCCCATCGTAGGTGTATATGTACGTAAGTGTGCTGCAAATATTGTTGAAAAATGTTAACATAGCCTGGTAGTGGGGTAGCAGAGATTTGCACGTGCAAACAGGGTATATTTTCCCAACAAGAATGTCACTACTTGAACACCAAAGAACAGACTGCGACTAAATACAGGCCCCACAGTAGGTAAATATGGATGCATGGTACATGTGAGTGTATTATACAGGACGTGCAAACCGTGCAAGTGAATGGGGAGATCTTGTAACACTTGCAAAGGGAATGCACATGCGCAAGTCTCTTGTAAATTGCCCTTGAGAATTGGATGCGTTTATGGCCATACTGCATGCACGCAGAAACAATGTGCATGTCAATATTTATTGCAGGGTCTGTGCGACCTTGAAATTCTGTTATAAAATTGCAAGGTACCTTAAGTGTGCCTTGCAAATCTGCCAATTTTTCTCTGTAACCAGGATGTACGTACACGTACGACGGGATGTAAGAGAGGCTTATCATACCCATTGCAATCTCCACCAGCTAATTGTAGTTACAAACAGAACTAACATGTGACACTGGCTTTATAAATATTCAACAACTCTGTGGATGGAAAAATATGGATGGTTAGCTAGAGTACCTATATACCTCATCACCCCTGAAGTGAAGATAAGAATGAATCTGGACACAGCAACAGCATAAACACCGTGTTTGTTGTCAATTTAATCCAAGATTTAAAGAAATCAGCTCAAACCCCTCCTCAATTTCTGAATGGGCATGTTTTGCATTTATAAATTTTATTGGAAATGTCTGGAATTTTAGAGCAAAGGTACATTCTTTCTTTTTTTTTGGTTTCCTGGGAAAGCGTGAGGTGAGGCACAGACACGTCCACATTAGTCTTAGCAGTCACCCAGTCTTGCAACCTCATGTCTTTCTGGTCTTTGTTCTGCTATACTCCATGTTTCCCTATGACTCATCTTTCCTATTCGCTTATCTGTCACCCATGCCAGGGAAGTCTTTGTATTAGTGTGTGTATCTCTTTTCTAAATGTGCCCGATGTGTGCCCATCTTTCAATTTTGATCTCGGTTTTGACAGATGCTGTTCCTATTTTCTAGGTTGATCAGTATTGTTGCGTTTGACCAAGTAAACATGCAAACACTGATCAAAACCCAACTGAACCATATATATTTTGAAGCACGTGTTCAGAGCTACATATACAAACTTATAATATTTGTTAGTGGAATCTGCATGCTAGCACATCAATATCAAAAGTTGTAAGCAGAATTATTCAAAATTCCAATTTAGTTTCAAATTTGACACATCAATTGGCTTGAAAGTTTTATACATACATATTGTTCAGTGTGAATACGCAAACATTTAGATTACATTTGATGAAAAACTATAGATATATGACTACAAATCCCCCTGCATATACATATTATATGAACAGTGCTGATGTTGTAACGTTGAATTTAGTTAAAGACGTAAATCAAAGATTGTAATATTAAATAATACTGACATCAGTAATATCAAAAGTACAATTTAAAAAAAAAATAATCATAATAAGCCTCTAGTTTAAAATGAACTAATTGCACCAACGTTAAACTCATAAAAAATAGACACTCCAGTAGAAATCTAATTGTGAGTAGACTTAGAGATAGTGACACTCCGCTGCCACGTGATGCCCCATTTAATGGTACAAGTTCACAGAGACAGATGCCTGAGATAACCTGACTGTGTATGACGAGGACATAGATGTCAACACATTAACTGGAGATAAGGAAAATCTGATGCATTGAAAATGGTATGGCTTTCATGGATATACACAGTCATTTATTTATTTGGGGTTTTACATCACTTTCAACACTATACAGGTCATACCACTATGTGTAGTTGGAAGGGCAGAGGAAACCAGCACATACAGTTGGTCAAGGTTCTGTACTGTAAACTGCCGACCAATGCAAGCAACTACCAGCTTTCCCACTTGAGGTAGAGCTGTGAACCAGACCTCGGCCTCAGAGGTGGGAGGCGAGAGTGTTACCACTCTGTCACCGTGGCCCCCAATATACACAGTCAAACCAAAAGTTTAAACTAATATAGCATAAAAATGTTCCAAAAATAACTAAACCTATTTAACGTCTTGCTCAGTTTGATCATTCGAGGTACAGGTTATGCTGAAGTATGGGATGAAAATCTCCATAGTGTATGACATCATGACAAATTAACTCATATCTAAATGAGATGAGAGAATGATATATTTCTACATGTATGCAGTCATTGTAAACTAGTCAGTCCTTGGCTTGGTTTACTGAATTGTTTGAGGATTTTATCAATTTAAACATGAATATAGACTTTTTAGGATTGCTTTCATTGTCTTAAAGTATTGGCTGCGAGTCTTGAAAACAGACACCTTGGTGTTATGAGACCAAAACCAAAATAGACTGGCATAAATAGGTGTTTGATTCGGCCCGGTCTAATGAGAAAACCAAGCTTCAGCCAGTATAATCACCTTAAAGCACTATTTAAGAGACAAAATAGCTCACATATTTATTACCTTTGAATTCACTATTTGTAGAGCTGGTGCACACTGATATTCATAAGGTTTGTGGTGAAGGTCGAAGGTTTGCCATCACCCCAAAAACCGAGCCACATGTGACACTTACCACACCCTTAAATGTGGGTAACTCACATAAAAGAATCTATATCTGACATCATATGTCTTCCAACCTCACCACACGAATGATACTTGTGGCTAAGGGATTTTAAAGGAGCTGGACTTTAAGGGCATTGGATGGTAAGCATGGGACAATCAAGTGTCCTAAGAATATGGACATGTCATCAAATGCATAGCTGGCTGCAGTGCTTTCTTGGTTTGTTTACTAAGGATAGGAACTGTGAAACATGACCATTGAGGTAAATTCTTGCATGTTAGCTTCATCTCGTGTTAGTAAGGATTGAAATACTTTGGAAAACTAGTGGGAACGGATCTGTACACAAGGGTGAGAGTTGTGAAAACAGGGACATTGTTCACCAGTCAACTAGTGTAGATATTTAAGAACAAGTTTCATTCTGGAAAATAATGTCTCTATAGTTGATATGATTGTAGCCAGTATGTTTTGGGCACACTGTTATTTTTACATTGGATTTTGACAGGCTTCTAAGCAGAGAATTACAGTGGTCATGGCAACAATCCACTAGTTGGTATTACGGCTTCATGTGTGAAGTACTCACAGATATCTCTGAGATCATGTACTCTGAGTAAAAGAATCACCACAAACCTTCTTAATCTCAGTATCAAATGAGATTGACCTTGACACGACAACCTGAATTAATGATTGGTGCAGTATGCTTTTGTTATTATCTTCAAGAACATCAGTTGAATTGTCTGATAATAGATAATAACTCTGCCAGAAAAGTGTTAAAATGCAAAATTAAACCATCACACTGTTTGCTCCAAAATATAAAAAATCTGTAGGCAGTTACTATCTAATACGGTTTTTAAATTGATAAAAGGTGACAACTGTATTAACTTTATGGCCTAGATTAAAAGCCAAATTGTAGGTGTCACATCAGTGAACTATGAGGTAAGGTCTTAATGCACATGTGCCAATTACCAACAGGTGATTTTATGGGAATCAATGGTTTTGAAACAATCACTGGGCCTCATCTTTAAGGTCTTGGTTTTCAATTCAAAAGAGGCAAAAATCGGGGGATATCTGGTATAGATAATGAGCTGGTTTAAACCCTAACTATTTTACTGGAGAACCAAGTACCCATCTGGCTTCCCAATCCTTTGTTAAATGTAGGGAAAATACGGATATAAACCACAAAACATTGGGGAAAAATTAGGGATGCAATAAGGATTAATGACGAAAAGATAAAGAACAATTGTTTCAAAGAATATTTTGAGAATCACGGGTTTCCTCGAATCCCATACAAGAAAAATAAAATCAATAACATTGTGCCCTATGTTACTTGGGAGTTTTCTTTACAACGTTTGGTCCACTTTCTAACTGACAAACACAATTGCAAACAGCTCTATGCGTGACAAAATCCCCCCAAAATGAACAAACAGATAAAAGCATATATTTAAGAAAGCTTATTTAGAGCTTTAAGAGTTTGCACCTGATGGTCTCCAACCGAGTTCAGTTTTGATATGACACATACAACGATTCTTCCAACATGTACTGATTTTCAAAACGGATCCAAAATACAGGTAAGGCTATTATTTAGTTCATATTTTAGCAAGTACACTACTCATTAATGCATCACTGGTTACTTTTGATGCCTCTTTATTCAGCAAGGAGACACATGGCTTTTTGTTTTTGTTATTTCCCCCCGTGTTGCATAACAATGAAGAGCAAAAAATGTCCTGGTAAAATGAGACAATAGACACGTCAAATGGAAAATAAACAGGGCTATCGCTTAGCACAACTAGAATAATGAAAGCAAACTGCATTGTGGCATTGTCTGAGATTCCGAATCACACATGCCTAAGTTAACATTCATCAGCTAGAAATTTGTCCCAGCTACCCTCACATCCACTGTCCTGAATTTGCACCTCGATCACACTGACAATACTTAGACCCCTGTTCCACTGAAGGACTAAGGCCCGATCCTGTCGGCGACCCTTAATCGTGGAGAGTCAGTGAAAAAAAAGGTAAAATGGGCGGGAATACTGAATCGGCATCAAAGCCTGGGATTAAGTACAGATCGGCCTCAGGAAGCCTGAGGAGGCCCCAGGCGGCCCCAGACAGTCCCCGACTGGTCTGGGACTAAGAACCAATTAAGCAAGTTTTCTGGTCGGTTTCAACCACGATCCTGTCGTACACATACCGACTGGGTCCCAGGACGCCTCAGGCCTCCTGGGACTAAGCCCCGACTAACCCCCGATTAAGTCCCGGCGTCCTCAGGCGTCCTGAGGCCTCCTCAGTCTTCCCCAGACCACAATGGCCGATTTTTGTTTTGCAAAATAACTGTATTTTCTGGGTATATATAAAAATTCCGCGATCTAATTATCATTACTTTTATGGGAACACAGCAGGATGCCACCTTTTAATGGAAGACAGCTTCAGCAACAACTTAGGGCTTTTTTAGTTTTTATTCAGTTACAAATAATGATGTATTTGCTATTTCTATATCGACCACAGCAACCACCACAAGCAGCACCACCACCACCAGCCATACAGAGACCTAGAAGAAGGCACAACATGTGGATCAGGCCATGGCTACTGCAGAGAGAGGAGAGGGAGGCCTACCACAACATTATGGCTGAACTGTATGCCACAGACATTCCAGGATTCACCTACTACATGAGGATGACCCCAGAATTCTTTGAAATGATAAAGACCAGACTGGAACCATGTCCAGCTAGGCAGGCCACCAACTACAGAGCTCCTATCAGTGTTGGGGAGAAGTTAGCCCTCACCATCAGATATCTGGCCACTGGAGAGTCCTACACATCATTATCCTGTCAGTTCAGGGTTGGCAGATCCACCATTTCCAAGTTTCTACCAGAGGTCTGCAGGGCCATCCAGGATGAGTTCACCAGAGAGTACCCCAGATGTCCCACTACTCCAGATGAGTGGAAAGAACTGGAAAGGGAATTCAGGATCAGGTGGAATGTTCCACATGCCCTGGGAGCCCTTGATGGAAAGCATGTGGCCCTGAAGAAACCCAATAACTCTGGAGCCCTGTACCACAACCACAAGGGGTTCTTTTCCATAGTAATGTTGGCCTTGGTAGATGGGCAGTACATATTCAGATGGGTGAATGCTGGTACAGCTGGATCTTGCTCAGATGCCCAGATATTTAATGCCTGTCAGCTGAAGAGGAGGATTGAGGATGGCAGGATAGGCTTCCCTGACCCAGCTCCTATAACACAGGGTGGTCGAGATGTCCCCTACCTCATTCTGGCAGATAATGCCTTTGCCCTGAAGACCTGGCTCATGAAACCCTATGGCAGAAGGATGTTAACCAGAGAGGAAAGGATTGCCAACTACAGAATATCAAGGGGCAGGAGAGTTGTTGAGAATGCTGTTGGCATCCTGGTCTCAAGATTCAGAGTGATGTTGACTACTATTGAATTACCCCCAGAAACAGTCAGGGATGTGGTCATGACCTGTGTGGTTCTGCACAACATACTGAGAAGCCAGTATCAAGGTCAACATGGTGCTCAAGAGCCTGGAGATGATGAAGATGATGATGTGCCTGGTGATTGTCGACTGATTGGTGGTGCTGCTGGTGGGGGTCCAGACAGAAACCCTGCTAGAGAAGCCAAAAGACAGAGGGATTACCTCAAGGACTACTTCAATAATGAGGGAGCAGTGGCCTGGCAAGATTGCAGAATATAACTCCTGCTGCAGTAACCAGTCCTTTTCAGGACTAATAACCAGTCCTTTTCAGGACTACCAAATATTCAAAAACAATTAATCAGCTATGCTTGTTCAAAATAACCCAAACATTACCAAACATAAGTCACGCCACCAACAAACAGACAAACCCCATGGTCAACATAATTCACCCACCCAACAAACAGACAAACCCAATGCCCGACAGAAGTCACACCACCAACAAACAGACAAACCCCATGGCCAACATAATTCACCCACCCAACAAACAGACAAACCCAATGCCCGACAGAAGTCACGCCACCAACAAACAGACAAACCCCATGGCCAACATAATTCACCCACCCAACAAACAGACAAACCCAATGCCCGACAGAAGTCACGCCACCAACAAACAGACAAACCCCATGGCCAACATAATTCACACACCTAACAAACAGACAAACCCAATGCCCGACAGAAGTCACGCCATCAACAAACAGACAAACCCCATGGCCAACATAATTCACACACCCAACAAACAGACAAACCCAATGCCCGACAGAAGTCACGCCACCAAAAAACAGACAAATCCCATGGCCAACATAATTCACCCACCCAACAAACAGACAAAAATAAATGCCAGTCATCCAACTAACAAACAGAAAAACCCAGTGCTAAACATACTTATAAAAAGAAACACACAAAGCCAAACATAACTTCCTAAATTGAATAAATATTGCATATATTTTGAAAGATACATCCTAATTTTACTTACATTTGTTTTTTTTGGGGGCAAAATATTTGAAACAGAAATGTTTTCCTGGAAATCTTAAAATTGAAATATTTTACTCACAAATATCTAGGAAATATAACCACCAAACTGGTTTTCTTTACAATGATGGGGGTTATGTTTGTAAAATAGTTTGTCAGTTCTTTGGTTTGGGTTCTGTTTGGTATTTGGTTTGTGTGTTTGTGGGTTGGTGGTTAGGTTTGGTATTGGGTTTGTGTGTTTGTGGGTTGGTAAGTATGTTATAATGCCTTTTAACTCTAGGGATGATGTAGGTGTTGGACTTTTTTATTAAAGATTTTAACCAATCCTATGGATTTTAAGCTAAAAATGGGCTGATTATTGGCCATATTGGGAGTTTATTTATTTTAATTTTTTTTTCTATGTGGCCTTTTTTGGTTATGTGTGGTACCATGGGTTATTTGTTTCATGTTTGGGGTGGTGTAGGTTTTGGACTTTTTTTTTCTTGTGATAAGTATTTGTACTGAACTGTTATGTTTTGGGAGGGAAATTAGAATAACTTGCAGCTAAATAATTGTTTTTGGAATATTTGGGTGGCCCTGAAAAGGGCCTGGCAGGTCAAAGACCCGCCCTGACTGGATGGCTACTGAGAAGGCTGCTGCTGTTGAGGTGGTGATGTAGTGGTGATAGTGAAGAGTTGCGGCTGCTGCTGAGGCTGCTCAATGATCTGTGTAGATGTCAGATCTGGTAGCTGGCTTAGTATTCCACTTAAGTTGTGTCTACTGCCCTCGTCCTGTACTGTTAGAACTGATGGAGGGTTGCCAAAGCCAAGGGGCTTGGTGTGTAGTAGACGTAACTGCTGCTGGCTGCTGCTTGCGTGGAAGTAGACGCCTGTTGAGTGGTTGTTGGCAGTATGCCGACCCTCTGGGACTCTGTGGTAATAGTGGTAATAGCTGATCTTCTGGCTAGTGGTTGACGTCTACGGTTGCTCTTAATGCTTTCAATATCTCTAAAAATTCTGCCCTTAAGGTCCTCAAATTCATCTTGGGTCATCTTTTCAGCCTCTGATGCCACATAGTCAAAGAAGGGCTGCTTGTTTGACTTCTGCTGCAGGAAACCTGAGATCAATGTCCTCATCTGGTCAAAGTGCTCAAGTATCTTGGAGTCTGTTGAAACTGGTGTAGATGTGAACATAGGTTGACTCCTACTCTCTCTGAGGACACTGGACTCAAGATGTTCTGTATCAGTAGTAGACCCACGAGATTCGTCCGGCTTCCTGGTATTTGGACTGGCCTCGAACCCTGAACTTCTGCTGGCCCCATTTCGTCTGATATGGGTCTTAAGGAAACCCATCTGCTGGTAGACCCAGGACTGTCTCTTGGTCATCTTCCTTGGACCTTGGCCAGATTGTAGTTTTGACAGCTTGCCATAATGCGTTCGCTGAGATTCGAACCATCTTCTGACATCAAAGGGCTGGAGCTTCAGTTCTGCAGAGATTTCTGCCCAGAGAGCCTCCTTCTTCTGTCTGTCGTGGAAACGTGCATGCTCCTTGTCATAGAGCTCTGGATGCTCCTTCACAAACTCCACAATTGCAGTTTCTTGGCTGTCAGTGAAAGTTGAACAGACCCTGGCTCTCTTGGCTGCCGAGTGACTCTCTAAATCCTCCTCACACCTCTCTTCTTCCTCGCAAGCTTCCTCAGTAAGTTCCAATCGCTCATGTCTCTCTTCTTCCTCGCAAGCTTCCTCAGTAAGTTCCAATCGCTCATGTCTCTTGTGTACCCTCCTTTGTACCCTCCTCCATCCTTTCCTCAATCCTTTCATCCACCTCTCCACTTTCCTTCTCCCTCTCCTCTTGCCTCTCATCCATCTTCTTCTTTCCTCTCTTCCCTCCTTTCTCTTTCCTCATAACTCCAGTCAATAGCAATAAAAAAAAGTAAAAAAGTAAAATGTGTCTCCTAACTGTAAAATTTGCCTTAAGCTCAAGTATTATATGATATTTTAAAAACTAAAACCCCTACAAAACAATGACACACGTCTCTCAGTAGCCAAACAGTCAGTAACAACAAGAATGTGTGCGCGGTCGCTTATATAGTCCCAGACCCCCTCATTGCCTCGTTTTAATTTCCGACGCGTGGAAAAGAGTCGGCTCTTAATCGGTTCTTAGTCCCAGGCCTCCTGGGGCATCCTCAGACCATCGCGGACTAAATTTTTGTTGTCTCAGGCGGCTTGGATCGGTTAGGGTCGGCTTCTCTTAGTCGGGGCTTAGTCCCAGATTTCTTAGTCCCAGTGCACCTGAGACGGTCTGAGGCTTCCCGGGACTAATGAAACCGATTCCCTTTCACACGCATGAAACTTCAAAGATCTGTTATGAGTCGGGGACTGCCAAACAGGCTTCCTGGGACTAAGCTACGGAGGCTTGGGACTAAGGGTCGCAGGACGCCTGGGACAACATAGGACTGTGTAAATTTGGGTCTGAGGAGGCCTGAGGAAGCCTGGGACTGGACATTTTGTTGTCAGTGGGAAATGAGAATTGATTTGAGTCGTGAAAAATATCAAACATGTTTGATTTCTCTCACAACCGACAACTACCGACCCTTACAGGACGTCTGGGACTAAGCAAATATTTGAAACCGACTCCCCCAAACCCTTAATCGGGAAGCTTAGTCATGTGGTGGAACACCCACATTACTCTTGTCAGTCGTATGATCTCATGGACTGGGAGAGGCGTTAGAAAGACGTGTCTTACTTCGTTAGGCTGAAATCTGTTTAAGCATGTTCTGGCTAGGAATTATGATATCGGTCACATAGGTGGAATGTGGGTGTTAGATGTATCACATTAAAGTTTTTACATTGTCAGCATTCCTACCCAGGACACTACACTGACCTATTTGTGAGTTACCAATGAAATCATTTAACACACGGGGCCACGGTGGCAGAGTGGTAACACTCTCGCCTCCCACCTCTGCGGCCGGGGTTCGATCCCCGTCATGGCCGTAAGTGGGAAAGCTGGTAGTTGCTTGCCGTTGGTCGGCAGTTTACAGTACACAACCCTAGCGAACTCTATGTACTGGTTTCCTCTGCCCTTCCAACTACCCGTCGTGATATGACCTGTACAGTGTTGAAAGCGACGTTAAACCCCAAATAAACATAAACATAAATAAACATAAACATTTAACACACATGTGTGTGGAGCTTGAAGTTACCATTTGGGGTAGCATGGGTGGTCAGTAGTGCACAAGGGGTATGTAAGCTCATTAACTAAGGAAATTTTAATATGAATCCAATTTGATAGAGGGATGAAGGACTTAGTACCTATTCCCAAACAACAGGGCCAAATGTGACTGTTCTTCACTATGCAAAAAAAGTTAACTCAAAGGAACATGTATGTATAGTATTGTACCCCAGTTGGTTTTGGCTGGTCTTGTTCTAGGCTCAGATATATTTTTTTACATTTTGTGTTTTTATGTTTTCCCAACATCAAGTATCCATGATATTAAAAGAGCAAATTTAATACTGGAACTAAGTGTGACTGAAAGAAACAATATGACCTTTTAAAACATTCTTTATATTAAAAGTGATAAGCAGGCATTATGCCACAATTTGATTTCAAACGAAGCAAAAATCTGACAATAGTTACATTTTACTTAATTCTACCAAAGCCTATGAGCTAAGGTCCAAGATATACCAAGTTTTTATGTTTCATTTAAAAACTAGGATAATATTTATACATACTTCAGTATTTCAGGGGGGCCATGATGTTTCAGTGACAAGACACTCTACTCCCACCTCTGAGGTTTGTGGTTCAAACCCCGGACCTTATGTGGGAAAGTTGGTAGTTGCTAACCAATGGTCGGCAGTTTACAGTAGAGAACCTTGACCAACTGTCTGTGCTGGTTTCCTCTGCCCACAAAATTATTCCTCATGATATGACTTTACTGTGTTGAAAGCAATGTAAACCCGAAATAAATAAATACAGTATTTCAGACATTGAGCCCTAGGCTCTGATACAGCCAATTGGAAAGGCTAGATGTGTTGGTGCGTTGAATTGATTAATGTGATATACTAGGGTGGAATCAGTGTTTTAAAATATCACTTCTGCAATTGTGAACTCTGGGAAAGCATCATTTATAACATGTCCACCAGAATTCCTTTCACAGAGCCTAAAATAAATGACTTCAGAATTTCACGGATAATACATATTTCACTGGTGTGTAAAGTTACAGAAATAACAATTTCTTGCTGTTTCCTTTTTCCAAAATAACCTGCACCATTTTTTCATCCTGTAAAGTATAGAAAATCCCTACGGAGAAAATCTATACACAGAGAAAAGTCATACAATTTGTTAACATCTGTGGAAAACAGTCATACACCATTTTTGAGGCTGTTGAATAAAAGTCCTTCTTTATGCCGGTGTTCCACCAAAGAATTAAGCCCTGATTGGGTCTTGGATCCTTAATCCTTGAGAGTCTGTGAAAAAAACATGAATAATGGGTGGGGGCAATAGAATCCTGATACAGGTCTGGGATCAAACCCAAATTGTCCCCAGGAAGTCTCAGACCTCCTCATACAACTCACAATCGTTCCCGACTAAGAGCAGATTAAGCCACTATTGTGATTCAATTCAACACTGATCCTGTCTGGGACATACCTGCTGGGTCTCAGACTGGTCTGAGACTTCCTCAGACTTCCTGGGACTAATAACAGATTTCCTCAGACAGCAATGGCCGATTTTTGTTTTTTCTTTTGCATGCTGGGTCGGGGATGAATCTGGAATTAAGCCCAGACCTCCTGGGATTAAAACTAAACCGACCTGGCATTAAGAGTCCCAGGAAGTCTCAGATAACAACAGATTGTGTAAATTTCGGTCTGAGGAGGTCTCAGGAAGTCTGAGACTGGAATATATGTGGGTAGGGGCGACAGTGGATCGGTTACAGTCGTGAAAAATATCAAACATGTTTGATTTTTAAACAGACCCCAACAGATCCAAACAGATTCAAGCAGACAGTCTGGGACTCTATATTTTCAAGAAACAGATCCCCCAAAACCCTTAATCGGGACCCTTAGTCGTTTGGTGGAACAGGGGCATTAGATAGTACAATGTACATGTTATAGTTATTCAAAGTTATGTATTACTTTTATTTTTTGTCAAAATTATTATTTTTCTTAGTATTTGCTATATAACATATGCATTTGTTGGTCTACAAACAAAAATATAAAGAAATACTTTAAACATTCACAATACAAATAGTTCTAGTTCAAGTTCTAGTTACTAAAATTTCCAGTTGAAGATTTTACTGTAATGTTCTTTTTTATCATTTATCATATAGAAGTAGCATCATTACAATAGGGAGTAGGTTTTACCTTGTTAACAATCTATTTTATTGTTTCTAGAAGTACAAGGGAGTATTACAATGGAAAATTACAGCACACAGGGTAGTTTGAACAGCAACTGAATTACCCCTTTAAGTAATGATCAGCCCTTTCACTAGTAAAGTAAAGATTATGTATAGGGCTTTCTCCATAATCTGGGGAAAATGGTGTATTGCTTTTCTACATGGGTATCAAACTGTAGGGTTTTTCTCCTGTAGGGCTTTTCTTTGCAGGACTTTTCCCCAGTTTACAATCAACAACAAAGGGGCTGGCATATTACACTTATGAAATGTGATTGCTTCACTTTCAAAACACCAATAATTAATTTGCCCAACTGTTACAATGAAATTATTAACTCTAAAATTAGAGTTATATTTTCAATCATCAGAATAATTAAGTGTTACTTCTCTGACTCACAAATATAATCACAGTTTAGCAAGAATACACACACTAATTTCTAAAAATATCAATACAAAACAGACACCACACACGTTTCATAACCAACATCTTGAGATGTCAAAATACAGGCCAGTCCTTAAAAGGTTCCAACAGACAACACATCACATTGTTCAGTTTTGGATGTGTACAAAAATATTGCTTTAGACATATATAAAGTTGCTACCCCTCAAAATTTCTTTAAATCAGGTACTGCCATATTAGGCATGTAACTACCCGGCTTACTTCCCACTGGTGTACAATGTAAAAACTCTAATTGGAATCTAACTGTACTGGATACAGTGATAATTATACTGCATTGACTTAAATGTATGTTGGTTCATGTTGACAGATGTATCAATGGTCTGGAGGCCAGAAACTTAACAAATCATCACTTGCATTTCATCTTAATCATGTTTACCATTCACAGACTTTTTTTGTCTGTTATTGAGTGGAGTCTTGAGTTTTATACCAGCGAGCCAAATATATAATAAAATTATTTGAGTCATAATTTATTATCACCCAGCATGGCCTTGTACGAATGTACATTAAAGGTAAATATAAAACATAAATCTTATGTAAATGTGTAAATTCAGATATGCTTAAATGAAAAGAAAGGACAAGGCCAAAGTTAAGGTTTTCCGCCATTTTGGAACAAGCCGTCAGCTTTGCCCATCTGGGAGTCAAACCCCACTCAACGGTGACAGTCTGTCAATTGATGCCAAACTGACCTGACCAATAGGCCACCTAGGACCAAATATATATAAGCAAGAAAGTAACATGCATAAAAAACACTGAACTCTATAAAAATGATTGATAATCAAAAAGAGAAACTGTTGTAGTGTAAGGTCCAGTCAATTTCCCAAGTAGTTAAGATATATCAAGTTTCCTGTTAAACTTCTGCCGCAAATACGTCAAGAGTAGTTCCGTTAACAAACTCCATATAGAATGTACTGAGGTCATCTTTGTGCCACCTATTCTGCATTATGTAAACAGGTGAAAAATGGTGACCTTACAAAATAGATTTTATGGCCGCCTGCCGACTATGTTATCGCTCATACGACTATCCAGGTAAGACTACGTTGTGAAAAAAACAAACAAATGATAAATATCACTACAATTATCCACTTCTAGAAGGATGTATAATTTGAATTTTTTTGTATAATTTGATCTGTTGAACCTTCAACTTGACCAGTGAAAGTTTTGTTTCTAACTATAAGGTTTGATTTTTTATGCCAGGGGGCATATTTGATTTAAAGCATAAAAACTGTGTTGAACACATTTGACCCATTTTGGCAGTCAATAATCAGTTGATATTTCATTTATTAATTTACCACCTCTGAAAGTATAGAGAGAAGCCCTTTTTGTAGATGTTGGAACCTGGTACTGTGTACATATTTGCTGAATTTCTTTAAAGCTCTTAAATGTCCCCGTTACTATTTCTTTTTCTGATAAAAACAAACAACATATGGAGGTTTTCCCAATTGTGGAAACCACTACTTTGAAATTAGTCAATATTGTTGCTCACAAACTAAAAGTTTTGCCAGAGTCTGTATATTTTTATAGCAGAACTGGGTTTATTGAAATTATTTAGAAAAGACTGTAAAGTTGTTTGACCATTTCAATAAACTTATTGAAATATAAAAAAGTGAATTTTTCCAACATGAAATTGAATGAGACATCCTGGTATGTCCAGACTGGACTGGTCAAGTGGCCTTTACATCCACAACCAACACTGTAACATGTAGATCAACACATTAGATTTAACAAGGTGGTAATGTAGTAAACAATTCAGGGCCCACCCATCCAGACCAGTCTATGTTATCAGAAGCCATATATCTGATAATGTTCATATAATTCTTCTCAACGTCTATGTTCAACACACCATGAAGGTGCCAAAATGTATACAAAAGACGGAAATTTAGTCTCAAGTCTGTTACCTTCCACTATACTATCGGTGAAATTTCATGGTAAAATATTTGTATTTGCCGATTAAGGTATTTCCCATGAAACATTTTCCTAGTTCTTGGACAGTGTATATTTTCCAGCAGTAATAGCCGTTTTAACCTTATATGTCACCGGGTGTCTGAATGGAAAGACAGCGAAGTAACTAATGTAGACATTCAAATTAAAGATTAGATAAACCGTGGCTCATGCACTATACATTTGTGTTTTTCCAGTATTTAAAGACGTCAGAAAAAATAGACTGTATCGCCCGGCAGTGGCCTTGACTAGTTGGTCTGAACAGCATTGCAGTGCAGTAGTGAATCAGTAACTTCAGTTTTTAAAGCAACTAAATTATTCATATCTATTTTATATAGGTTTATGCTTGTTTTGTAATGTACGACCAGATTTACTATATTTAATGTCACTAATGAAATACATTGATATTTGGTGTTTGACAATCTTTTAAAGGAAAAGCCTATTTTATGAGTGATAATGAACGATAATTTAAACCTTTAAACTGATGCACACTTTCTATTTAATACAAATTTTGTAAAATTATTATCCAATAGCATAACACAATAAAGGGTGGGACCAGCTTAATTTCAATGTGTGCACCACGTAAACTGAGCAAAAACATAATACTTACCATTTTTTTCATTTATTTTTTTAACTATCAAAGTTAATTATCCAAAATAGTGGCCAATACTTCACCATTTTCTACAGAGAAAATTGGTATGAAACCAGACTACATTAAAAACAGAGGTGGAATGCTATGCTTCCTATAAAATCCCAGCTTCAAACCTCTAACTATAGTTCTGATACAGAATAGGATCAGAACATGGGGGATAACGGTCAGTGTAAAGGTAAGGATACTTTAAAATGCAGTAATGTTAATCCAAACGTTTAACTTTACTGTAGACACGGAAAAACACAGAATAATTCTAATAGAACTTTTATAGCACCTAATCCCCCCATTTCGTAGAGGATTCTAAGGCAGCAACAGCTCCAAAACAGTCAGCTTTTCAACATCCAGGGACAGAAAAAGGTCAGGTACCACCTAGCATGGAATTATAAAGAAAAGTATAAGAAGAGCAACATGTATGGTGGGTTAGCATGCTGGTATCATACAGAACTTGATCCCATTTAGTTAGCGGAAACTAGAACAGTTTAAACTTCCATGTGTGTAGACACGAAATGCAGGGATAGCTACACTATGTAAACTTAACTGACAGAATTCTGGTCGTAATTAGAGGAATGAGATGTCATATATAACACCAATAAATGTATATAACACCGGCCAAAGTGTCATGGTATTTTCAATGGAAGAGGAAAGCGGTGTATACTAGTTGGTCAAGATTCTGCACTGTAAACTGCAGAGCATCAGTAAGCAACTACCAACTTGTCCATCTAGGGTCAGGTTAGGGGTTTGAACTACTGCCCTCAGAGGTGGGAGGTGAGTATGTGACCCAATACATTACTGAACCCCTCCCTCTTTGAATTGCTTTGAAGTAGATTCACTAGATTTCACTGAATTGAACTAATTTTTCATATTTCAAATTCGACTTATAAATTAACAAACACAGGATGAAATCTAAAACAATGGTCAGATATACACTGTGTAGTACTGGTTATCATTGAACTCAATCCTGAAAAAGATCTTGTGTGATGCAGAACTGACAAAGATTATAAGTTTTTACAAAGCCCCAAAAACACCAATGATGTATTCAGTCGTGTAATTTAATTGAAATTGCTGAGTATTTGGGCCTGTAAATGGATAAACTGGCTTTTATTGTTTGTTATTAAAACATTGCAACAATTTATTGGCCATGGTATTTGACAAGCAGGACACTTTCCCAGTTTTTCTTCGAGCGTAATTTGGCCAGAGAGTCTGTAAAATGAATGGGATCAGAACATGCTTATCCAGGCTTGACAACAGAATGTGAAATCAATGCAATGCTCAGAGTCAAATCTCCAGGTAATGTTTCTGAGTGAGAAAACTTCCTCTGGAAGTGTTATTAAAGTAAAAGACTTGTGAAGAGAGAGCTTTACTGGAGAGATAAATAGGTGTGATAAATCACTGGCAAACATTAGCTTGAACAAGACTGTCTCTGAAAAAGCTTGTCCTTTATTGAAGCCTTTAAATACATTGAATTACTTTATAGAGGAAACCTGAAGCTATGCCCCGTTCACATTTAAAAAGCCTTGTATGACAAACTAGATTCCAAACAATATGCATGGCAGTTTCCCTATGTTGATGTAATCTCAGGGACATGTCTTGACAAAGAAAAATTAGTGGGTGTGAATTGGAGGTGCTGCACATCTTTTGGTTGTTTGTTGAAAGCATAGATATATTTAGACCATTATTTGTACCTTTGAACCTGAATCAAAATGTATCTTCATAAAGCATGCCAAAATATTTTAAACAGTAACAATTCTGATTAAAATATCCCTGCCGAAAAAGAAGACATATCATGTCTTAAAATATATTTAGAAAAAAGTTTCTGTACTGATAGTACTCAGCAAGAACCATATCTTAAAACAGACTCAAACTCACAGAAACTCACCCAAACTAATTGTACTGGAGACTTCCCAACTCCTCTTATCTCTGCCTAATGGGGTTGTTCCGCTGGAGACGACCTTTCACACAAGGGTTGGTTCAAAAATCAAATCAAGAAAAAAGCAAGGGAAAGATAGGGGTTGGTTTCACCTCCCCAACATGACACACACAGCACCCCACACCACCCACCACCCAGATGAAGAAGAAAGCCACAAAACCACTGGTTCATGCCACGGATCCCTCAAGGAGAAGAAAATGGATGCTATAACAACCTTTTGGCTGACTTAATACAGCCTGATATCCCAGGTTATCGGAATTTTGTTAGACTGACCCATGCAATTTTCGACCTCATTGAAGAATACATACACCACCTCATCAAGAAGGAAGTAATTGACTTAAAATTGGAAATGACACTGAGACACCTGGCAACAGGATAAATGTACAAGTCATTACAGTATCACTGGCTAGTTGGACGACCTACCATATGTAATTTGTTTCTATTATCTGCAGGGTCATCCTGCAGGGCTAAATTCCAGGAAGATTTGATCTGCCCTACCACTCCTAAAGACTGGAAACAGATGGAGGGGAACTTCAAAACCAGATGGAATGTTTCCCATGCTGTTGGGGCACTAGATTTTAAACATATCACAATGAAGAAGCCACGGATATAGGGGATTGAATTTTGCAATTGTAAGGGTTTCTCTTCCCTCGTTCTTCTAGCCCTGGTCAATGTCAAATACTGATTTCTGTAGTCAAGTGGATCTTCATCAGATGCACAAATATTTTACTGCTGCAAGTTGAATAAAAATAAAGAGAAATGGGCCTTGGGGCTTTCGATACCTGAACCCCTAAGGGAAGGAGGGCCTGCTTTGAATTATTTCTTGCTGGATGATGACACCTTTGCCTTAAAGCCATGGCTAGTGAAACCTTACGGCCGAAGACAACTCACTAGGGAAGAGAAAATATAGCAAACTATAGGATCACCAGAGGCAGGAGGGTAATTGAGAATGTGTTTGGAATCCTAGCAAGCATATTCAGGGTCCTTCAGGTACAATGGAGCAAAGGCCAATGGTTGCAAGAGACACTGTTTTGATGACACGTGTTGCACAACATGCTGAGGACACACCAAGGCAGAGAAGCCAGGGCACCCAACCGGATGATGTTGCAGTCATTATAAATGAACCAGTAATATGTGGGGCTGATCAAAACTGCACGAATCAAAACTGCACGAACTAAAGAACTATGGAAAAATGTCAGTATTTGGATAGAAAAAAAATTACAAGTTGGCATAACATTAAATGATAATGTTAAAATACTTGGCTATCATGTACATGATGAGCACTTCTGGCCCGTGAACTTTGTCTTGATGATATCTAGATACTACATTTATATCTGTTCAAAGAGGCGTTTTAATTTAAATATTTTTCATCTGCAAGAAATGGTCAAAAGAAAATATGAGGAAGAAAAATATGTGTGGGAAACCAAATCTTTAACCGATTTCTTTACAAATCGTTGGCTTATTTGGGAACAGCTTTTCATCAATTAACAAGTTTACTTTTACATGATTATATCTTTAAACCTGATAATCACTAAATATTGTACTATTGAAATTCTTAGTCCTCTATATATGGCATCTTTTGAATTTCAAACATTTGGATCAATGGATCTGATTGAGTAATACAGCTTTCTATATATTAAATAGTCTAACTCGGTAAAAATAACCTTTTTGTACTGTCTATTGTTATTTAAATGTTGTTTAAATACCACCATTGTAAACTTTATTTTTATGCATGAACATGTATGTAACAAAAAGAAATAAAAATATAAAAGAAAAAAAAAACAACTGCACGAATCTCTTGAGGGAAGAGAAGCAACAGCAAGACCTATTCAAGGATTACTTCAACCATATTGGTGCATTGGCTGGGCAGGAGGAGAGGATCTGAAGATGCGAGTAGGATCTACACTTGGAACAGAAGAAGCTGGCATCTATAAGTCCTTTTCAGGAATACCCAATTATTCCAAGGAGTTTTACATTTAAGCTAGTGTTACCCCAATGTCCGACAAATTTCCAACAAATTTCCCAAAAATCTCCATCAAACTTCCAACTTTTATTTTTTAAAATCCCACAGTAAAATTAAAAATTTGTAAAGATTTTGTTCATCCTTCGAAATATTTTAGACTTTGAAAGTTTCTGAAGTGACAAAATTATTTATAATTTTCCAAGTTTCTCTAAGGTCAAAAGTCAAAATCTTCCAAACTTTTCAAAGTTTCTCTAAGGTGAAAGTTTTTCGGTTGTCAAAATCTTGTTAAAGTTTCCAAGTTCCTTAAAGGTCTAAAAATTTTTTTCAAAGTTTCCAAGATTTTATGAGGTCACTCACTCACTCACTCACTCACTCACTCACTCACTCACTCACTCACTCACTCACTCACTCACAAACTATAGGATCACCAGAGGCAGGAGGGTAATTGAGAATGTGTTTGGAATCCTAGCAAGCATATTCAGGGTCCTTCAGGTACAATGGAGCAAAGGCCAATGGTTGCAAGAGACACTGTTTTGGTGACACGTGTTGCAACAACATGCTGAGGACACACCAAGGCAGAGAAGCCAGGGCACCCAACCGGATGATGTTGCAGTCATTATAAATGAACCAGTAATATGTGGGGCTGATCAAAACTGCACGAATCTCTTGAGGGAAGAGAAGCAACAGCAAGACCTATTCAAGGATTACTTCAACCATATTGGTGCATTGGCTGGGCAGGAGGAGAGGATCTGAAGATGCGAGTAGGATCTACACTTGGAACAGAAGAAGCTGGCATCTATAAGTCCTTTTCAGGAATACCCAATTATTACAAGGAGTTTTACATTTAAGCTAGTGTTACCCCAATGTCCGACAAATTTCCAACAAATTTCCCAAAAATCTCCATCAAACTTCCAACTTTTATTTTTTAAAATCCCACAGTAAAATTAAAAATTTGTAAAGATTTTGTTCATCCTTCGAAATATTTTAGACTTTGAAAGTTTCTGAAGTGACAAAATTATTTATAATTTTCCAAGTTTCTCTAAGGTCAAAAGTCAAAATCTTCCAAACTTTTCAAAGTTTCTCTAAGGTGAAAGTTTTTCGGTTGTCAAAATCTTGTTAAAGTTTCCAAGTTCCTTAAAGGTCTAAAAATTTTTTTCAAAGTTTCCAAGATTTTATGAGGTCACTCACTCACTCACTCACTCACTCACTCACTCACTCACTCATGTATTTTGTATGGGGGTGGTGTAAGATTTTTTTTTAACACTCTGCATAGCACGGCCTGCCAGGGGCCTTCTACTTCAGTTTCACACCTCAAATATTTAGGTCCCACTAATTAGTTATTTACATTTCGTGGCAACCAATCAGCACATATTAGGGGTTCAATTATTTGACTTTGTTGATACCAGGTGCCATATTGGATTTAGTTGTTAACAAAGCAAGGAGTGTTTCAGAAAATTTGAACCCACCTCCCCACCCTGTTACATGGTTTGTGAATAGGATTTAGGTGGCCCCAGGCTGATCCTGGGTGTTCCCCTCTCGACTATGACAATTAACAGATTTACAGACATTTTAGTCCAAGGCAGGACCAGGCAGTTCCCTGGTGGCCCCCTATCACTTCTTCACTTGAACTTTTAGTAGGCACTGCTAGGCATGACCCTAGTTCCCCCTATCGGCTATACTGGAACTATTTACCATATGATTACAGTTTTACAATTATTTTAGTTTGTATGTTAAACACGAGTTGTGAACATGTAAACTTGTTGTGGACACGAGTTGTCACTATTACTTGCTGTTATTGATGACTTGTCAACATTACTTGTGGTTATTGTATGGTGTTTTAAACATTTCCAATTTTGTAAATTTTTAAACTATTATTTTGCAACTAACATGTAAATAAAATCCTCAATACTCACCTTCTTTTAACCTTCAATTGACCTCTTGACCTTGAATCTTCACTTACATTTGGGAAACTGAACTATATAATTGGTTTCGGAAGATTCAGGTGGTCCTGAAAATGACCATTGAATTGGCAGTGGTCCTGAGAATGACTTTTTACAACAGTGGTTCTGAAAAGGACTTTTATAGATAGTTGCTAGTTGTCTACGCCTGCTGCAGTTTGGGCTGTGATGAATGCTGAAGGGCTGTCCTGGATGCTGGATGCTGAGGAGGAGGCTCCTGCTGCTGGGTGGCTGGAGAAGAGGTTGATTCTGGTCACTTGGTGTAAATGGTTGAGGTGTGTCCATCTGCTGGTAGTTATCAGACTGACTGTATATTCCCAAAAGGGCCCAAGAGGCCTGAAATGTTGTGTAAAGTTTCTTCTCCAGTGACTGAGGCTGCAGACAATAGGTTGAAGCTCTTTGTTATGCAGATGGAGAAATATAGCTGTCTTGATGAAGTCCCAGGTTGCTGATCATTGACAACAAAGTACGAGGTCTGTTGCCCTCTGAGCTCTTGTCCTCGTGATACCCCCTGGCCCAGTTGAATTGGTTGTATGACCTGGCCAGCTTGGAAAGGAAGCATCTGGGTGTCTGGAAGAGTCAAGATGTATTACTTGGCAGTGGCTGCTGTGGCTGCTGCTGGTAAGTCTGATACACATAGGTGGAAGTGGCACTGGAGCTGTATTTCTTCCAAGTTTTCTACTCTGGATACCAGGTAGTTACAGACGACTGTTACTGAAAGCATTGTCTTCATTTGGGCAAATTGATGCATGACTTGCTAGTCAACTGATGGCGGCTGGGACACTACACTCATACCGGTACTGCTGGAAATGGGTGGCTGGTGCGTTGTGTCAGAGTGGATGCTGTTCTCCATACTGCCTGTATAAGTCGATCTCCATGAATGGTTAAGGCTGCACAAGCACTGGTCCGTCTCTGTGGTGACTTAAATAAAAAAAAAAACTTGCTCAGGCCCTTCCTTCTTATGTGGCTCAAACTTATCCTGAATCCATTGCTGCCAGTGGAGCCTGGCCAAACTTGGACTGGGCTAACTTTCCACAGTGAGTCTTTGATGTTTGAACCAAGTATTCCACACTTTGAGAGATTGCTGCTGCTTTGTGAATCTTTACCACTAGCAATCCTTTTTGGCCTCGTCCTTAAACTTGCCACTGCTTTTGTCGTAAAACTCTTGACCAAGTCTAGTCAAGCCTCCTCATCTGGATTTTTTCAATAAATGTTTGTCATATTTCCTTCTTACACCTGGATTGGCACAGGGTAGCTGTATTACTGCCCTCTCTTCAACCTTCTGTGACCACTTTACTTTCAATCCTCTCCGTTTTTTTCAGCCACTGTCTCCAGCCACTGTCTGTGCAATATCCTCCTGTTGAATATCTTCCTACCTCCTTGCTTCCTCTCTCTATTGTTTCTCTGCCTCTTCCTTCTCCCTCTGTTCCCTCTCCACTGTCCTCCTCTGGCTGCCAGCAGCTGTATCCCCCAAAACAAACACTGTGGGTGTGTCTGTGGGGACTTCTATCTTCCTGACATTCTTTCTTTAGGACTCATCTTATGAATCAAATAAAGATAACATTTTTGATTATGACAGTCTGGTTTCTATTCAAGTACAGTCAGCATTGTTCCACAGTTTGTAGAGTGACGTCAGGGTAATTAAATACAACAGGTCGGCAAGTGAAAATGAAAAGACTATGAAAAGACATGGAGAGACAAGGACAAGCCGGTTTCCTGGTGGGAGTTGCAATGGTGAGGATGAAGAGTCAGGATGGATTGCTGAAATATCATATAAGTTTGATATTTAGACGACCCACCAATACAAGCAGGGAAACCATAGCTGACAAGGTAAACAAAGGCTATCGACCCTTGAGTCAGGAATGGTCCACTCCAGTAAAACTCCCTGTAAATAAACGAACCAAACAAAGCCTTGAACATCAGTCTATGCAATTATCAAAACCGTTCAGATGCTGTGGTGATTTGTTGCTGATGAATAATTTCGAACAATGATGTTATAGGATGCTTAAAGTCCTCCGCATTCATCCCTTTCCTACATTATCTTGGTATAAATATGTAGCCATTATGGGAAATCCTGAAGTCTGAAGAAGCTTCTCGAACTCACCCTATCACCCATCCTATTCAGGTTTATGACCAACCTTTCTGTGAGTGTAGGTCCGGAACAAGCCTGTTTCTAGGAATTACTCTGGTTACTTATTCCTGGAAAAGAAGAGGGCCAACTTGACAAAGTTCTTTAATGTGGCAAGGTCTTCTCTTTTCAGCTTAGTCATCAGGATGTTGATTAAATATTGATCTGGGTAACCATGGAAGTTCAATTCCTTCTGGTAGGTCTCTTTGGAATAAAACATTAATATTTACATTGATCACAGAAGTACTTTATTGCTTTCGAGTATCAGTCCAAATTGCTTATGCCAACGTTTGACGGTTTCAGAAAATACAACTTCCATGTAATCAGATAGAGTTTCAAATGAGAAATGGTCACATAATCGTCATTACAATGCCCAACAAGTCAGTTGGCCTACTCCAGTGATCCTCAGTAAGCACTGGTGGACATTTGCTGGTGTTCATGTCAGAAAGTAGGAACATGGTGCCTTTCACCAGCATAAATAAGCTTCTAGAAATCAGGCTTACAGACCCTTCATCCTTCATGCTGGATGGAAAGTGACAACTAGTGGCAGACTGAGTGAGTGAGAATTTTTCAGGCTGTGTCAGTCAGTGATGGATTGTTACAGTATGGGTTATTTATGTGAAACATAACAAGTATGTTTTGATCAGTGCCAGGTTGTTGTATTGCAGGGATTTTTGGTGGCCCTAACTGTCCATTGGTTACAATCCAGTTTTGTTTTGTCCTGCTTAGTGTATATTACAGTCAGCATGTAAATAGTTATACAAAGAAAACATGAGGCATCAGTGTTTATGGACTGAGCTTACAGTTTTATAAAATTAAATATGAAAACAGACTTAAAAGTTGTAATATCAACACATATCAGAAACTTTGCAAAAGGACGAAGCAATATTATACTGTATTCAGTTATATCTGAGAAAGCTCAGGAGTGTAATTAAACTACAAGTCTTTGGTTGAAGCATTGGGCATTGATTATATGCCAACCTGTGCTTAAATCCCATAACTTGTCCTATAAAGGGAAAGCTTCCGATGTGATTGGTGTTTCTTCTTTTTTTGGCCCGGCATATAAATATTACAGCCATTATCACGATGCAAGCTTCTCAGTTTGATTTATTTCATGTGTGTCCGCTGTCTTGGACTGTGACTTCATATTACACCTTCAGTTTTTGGGAAAATACAACAATAAAATCTACAACAAACCTACTATTTTTTTCACTGCTGAAGAAAGTGCAGGTTTTGTTGAGACCTTTGAAATAAACAAACAAGAACTTCTATCTGTTCATTTCTAGCGGATGCATCTAACTTGCCAAAACAGTCGTTTATCATTTGTATAAAAGCTAGATGTCTGGCTCGATTGTGATTAATTAGATTTTGAGACATTCTAATATGGACAGATTACAAGCGGGTGAAGAACCATTTGAGTTGCAAATTATCAAAGTAATGACACCATGCAGCCTGACACATCTCTCACAACATCCCGACATCCTTGTCATGAATGTCTTTATTTTCTGAAATGTCAAAACTCTACTTAATAACCAGTCCCAAATACCTTATCTTACCAGCAAATATTTTATATAACCAGTATTTTATGGTGCTTAATCTGTGTGGTAGCAGCATTAAAGCAGACAGAATATAATGACTCTTTCTGCAATCATATAGTCCCATAAAGTCACCATCACAGATGAGGTCTTTGTTTTTTAGTATTCAACACTAACACTTTAAAAAGCACTCTGATTTTACCATTAAGTTGGGAATTAACTTGGTCTCACTAAATAATGCAAATATTACCGCCCTAATAGTTTATTAATAATGAGGGTGGGCGTGTGCCATCAATCAACTTTTCCCTTCTTTCTTGCCAAATGGGCGAAATATCACCGTATTCTGTTGGTATTTAAAAATGTACTGAGAGAAGATAGAAACCATTTGCATGGAAAGCTACCCTGACCAGTAATATTTTAGGAGTTCCATCCTGTCACTGAGGAGTTTTACTGCCAACTCCCACTTTGTTATCTGACCCACTTTGTGGAAAGTGTTGTGTAGGATGTGACGTGATGGCATTAAGTTCATACATTAAGTAGGACTATTCTGTATTTCTTGTCATTTTTTGTGTCAACTTTCCAAATATATTGTGTAAATAACAGATAAAGTGTATGTGCATAATTTTGAAAGTTGCCTGTTCTGTAAGAATTCTGAGATAAATTAATAGGAAGTCATGTTTTTACCACTAGTACTCGCCTCAGACAGTGAGGGTATTGTAATGGGGTATGTTTGTTTGTCCGTTCGCATAAATTGTACGGTATACATCGGATCTGGGTTATACTTTTTCACAAAGTGGGGATCTAACCATTGCTTGGTGGTAAATCCAGAACAGTCTTTTGTGTGTGTGTGTGTGGGGGGGGGGGGGGGGGAGGTGATCTGGATAATATCCACATACATAATCAAAAACTAATCTTCAGATCAGGGTTCTGTTTTCACACAAGGTGGAGTCTACCCATGGTTTGATCCCTATCTAATAGTTAAACGAGACTTTCCTGTAAGTTGAAGTTTGACTGTAGTTCTAACGAACATCAATTCCAGTGTGACAGATTGATGTGGGTTAGTACAAAGTGTATCCGGACATAGAATCCCATGATGTGTGATATTCAGATTCTCTTGTTTATGTTAATTATTTATAAATTAACTTATGATAGTGTCACTTTTATTTCCAAGAAGGAGATTTACTTAGCAGATTGAAGTGAGGTTAAATAGATCATGGGGAAAGGTGGTTTTGTTCTTACATGACCCCAGAGTCAAGGTCATGTGTATATAACTTGCAGCTCATTGCTGCTTTAAAAAAGAAATTGTAGGTGTCCATGTTTTGATTTAAATACTTTTTTCTCCAAAATATACTTGAAAAGAACATAAAATTGTATTTTAATAATGCCATTAAGATAAATAGTATAATATTTTTTAACCAGGCACCCCAATGTGCCTACATTTCGAAGTGGGTCTCACCATTAGATACAACATCAATAAATGGAGTGTAGGAGCAGCTTTTAGATTTGTGACAAAAGTCGCCCAAAATATTTGAAAGTTTTCACAAATATTAGGTTACAAACCAGAACCAATGGAGATTTTCACATTCTTGTTACTGATATGGTATTCATGTTTGACCTATCATTTCAGTACCACATTGATCCTGTGGAAGTGGGTATTTTTTGCAGATGCTAAATATAGAAAACTTTGAAACAACCAAAACACTAACCAATCTGATTTCCACTGCATCCCGCAATGTGTTTTATCAATTTTCAACAACATTGTAGCACAAAAGTTGAATAATCGATTTTGTCCCGATCATCGGTTAGGAAAAAGGATGATTAATCAGCTTAGATTAGTGTATGGAGAATCCTAACACTAATGGTAAGCATTCAGAAATCTCCTTGGGGAAGATTTCACATTCAGCTTGTAAAACCCCAGTGATTAAGAGGCACTAAACCATCCCAGATATCAGAGGCTATGGCCTTCATAACATAGATAGCTCTGTGAAATTGTATGAATATTAATCAGTGTTCATTTGAAGGAGATTATCCATGTTATCTAACACCAAGGCCTGATGGCACAGTGACTTCTTGTCCCTGGGGAAATGGCATTTGGTGTTCACCTGTGTCCTTGGAATAATAACCTATAATACCATGGTATGATATGCTGTAGATCTTCTCATAATTGTAAAGGCGTATGTTTTAAAATAGTGGCATGCCAACTTGAACCAAAATATAAATTTTGAGCAAACAAAAACATGTTTATGAAAATTAGAACACATATTGTTACAAGACTGGGAATATGAGTAAGAAAGTGATACTAGTCAATAGTCAAACTGATTATGAAAATTATGTTCATAAAATTAACAGTGGGTCAGATTTGGTTAATGCTGGGAACATTAGAATCTACCTGATTTTAAGGATATTAACTGTTCTTGGTTTAACCATTCTAAATTAAAGTGTTTATTTGAACATATTGCAACTTTATGAAATTTAATTAACATGATGTAATTGGTGTACATTTGTTTTGCATTCATAATTAACAGGATGTAACAGGTGTACATCTGTTTTTGCATGTTATGTTCTGTTTTTCAACAATGCTAGTTCAGTGTTCACTTTTGCCCTTTGTACAAAGTTTGTAAATTCAATATATCAATGATATATTAAAGTTTCTTAGAGGTTGTCTTTTCATCATGAAAATGAAGGGTGTAAGTTGGTCCGGATTTGCGAACAAGAAGCCGCTGTCTATGATATGGTCTGCTGTCATCAAAACCGATCTTTCCCACTTAAATCATGTTTTATCTTGATGTTGGTTAATTCTTAAAAGTTACAATATTTTAGAAAGTCTATATGAATTAACTGATAAAATCACAAGCTACAAATGCACTAATCTTGCATATAATTTAAACGGAATCTCCTAAAATGGTACAAATGGTAAGGTATGATCTAATATTGATGCTATTTCGTGACACAAAGCCCTTTTCTCGTGTAATTATTGTCTTGGGAGAAGAAAAGATAAAAACAGATTTAACAGATCATTAAGCATCCACCAAAGCATGACAATAAATGCTTGGGGATAGATTTGCAACGGACTTAAACTAGGGAAAGAATGTTTGCTATCACAAACATACTACAATCATAATATTTCAAATACTTAATACTCTGATGACCCAGTTACTGTTTACCAACTTTTGTATGTTTGTCTGTCTATTTCTTCTTGGCCTGTTTTCTCACTACAGCTATTTTCATTCAAATATAATAAGCTAGTAAGAATCTCAAAGAGAACTATGTTTCGGTGAAAAAGGTAATTAAAATGGAAATAAAAAGAGAACTATATTTTGGTAAAAAGGTAACTAAAATTTGAATAAAACGAGAACTATGTTTTGGAAAAAAGGATAATAAAAATGGAAGAAAAGCTTGTAAGCAACAACACTTCATGTAAAGACTCAGCAAGTCATAGCAATACGTGCCGGATTTGTGTGAATGTATTGAACTACCACAATACTGAAGTATTTGCTTTCTGATGTTAATGCTCCCTCTGACATCCATGCCATGCCATTTGAATCCTAACTTGACCTCAGTTGGGAAAGCTGGTAGTTGCTCATCAGATATAAAGTCCTGTAGGGTGATTACAGGGTGTCCTGACAGGGTGTCCTATCATTTCTGTAGCTGCTCTGCTGCCTTTCACCACATTCCCTGTTATTCTGTCTCTTTCTGTGTCTCCAGTGATGCTATATATTTGCTGTAATGTCACTTTATATAAACAACTTCTTTGCAGTATATTTTCAATGTCATTTCTATGCCAAGCGGTGGCCATTGTCATCCACAATTCTGATTCTTTTTTTGTAATTAGATGTACGTTACTACCGGAAATACCCCCTGTAGTGTGACTGGGGCTTACATAGTCATAGCAGTCATATCTAGCATGGATGTGTGTGGGCACAGAACTGATATTCAACCCCAAAGCATAAATTGTTTCTAAAAGTGTCCACTTGTTTTTTAAATCTGAGAACTACCTTTTCTGATATCTTACAAGCAAAGGAGAAAGAATGACTACATTTGTGTTCTATGTGCATTTTTCGTCTTATTGTATTAAATTTTTTTGTCTTCCTTCAAGCCATCACATGGAGAGGCCGGTTTAAACTCGTTCAGGTATATTTAGAGAATTTAATTTAAGAATTTAAAGCACACCCAATTTATATTAAATTGGCTAACAGGAAATGCAAGATTAAAAATAGAAAAAAATTAATCAGTAAAATAATGAAATGTTCCACTAAAAAATTTATTAAGTCTATTGGAAATTCAATTCCTTTGATTGCTTTTTTGAAAATGTCTGGAATGACTGATGAAGCTGTTTTTTTACTGATATCACAAATAGGATGCGACTATTGTATGTTATTTCAATCACCTGTGAATATGTTTTTGGATGTAACAGCCTCAATATAGCAATTTGTGTGGGATGATACATGATATAATGACATCACAATGTTTAAAGAATAGAACAATCTTAACAATTCGTCAACATTTTAGAATAAAGTAAAAAAAAAATTTTTCTCCAGACAAATGCACAGAAATATGTTCTCAGCTTTGTAAATTTAATAGCAAACTTTGCTATATGAAAGCTATACCTACAAAAGTGCTGGGCCTCCTGTTCATAGAATGTAAGGTGTGACTGATTCACATTAATTGCCACATTAAGATCAAAATATAGCTTGAATGTTGTGTTCTGAAGTTCATTCAATAATCTGACCAAAGGCCATAATTCTTGATAAGTCTCAAATATATAAAATCCTTCAAGTTTGTGAAGAATCCGTTTTGTGAACCAGTCTGGAATTCATGACTTCAGAGGTGAATGACGTACCATATTCTCCGCTTAATCAAAGAAAAATAATGGTAAACATAGCTTTACCTATGCTGCAGCCTCTGACTGGAATGGACTGACCCAGACTACAAGAGACCCAACAAACTCTAGCTGGATTTAGAAACACACTTGAGACATACCTGTTTAGATTAACATATCTCCCCTCACAGCTACTGGCTGGTCAATGCTCCCTTTCCTGCTGATGACTTTGGGCTGGACAATTGATACTGCTTTTTCAGTAATCATGTTTACATCAGTTTGGTGCTTGACAAATAAATAACCTCACAGGTTTGAATTATCACTCATTACTGTGTTGGTATATCTAACTGGCGAATTGGGAAAATTTTGATTATTCCGACAATAACCTACTTCAAAGTAAAATGGATGAAACAGCCTGTTTTTATCATTAAAATGTCAATAATAATCGTATTTATATTAACAAGCTTGTCCTGTTAAAATAGAAATAACCTATTCCAATCTCAGTGTTATAACATATTTCACCACAAATCGCTCATTAGAATCACTAAGGCTTCACCCTCGTGATCCTAATACAACTATTCATTGTAAAATCTCTTTTAACCCCTCATTCATCATCGGTTATTTCTATAAGTGATCGCAATCCACAGGTGCAGATGATCTGACTTTATGGTCAAACTCAATAGCTTTCCAAGTGAAACTACTATTGGTTCTGAAATCGTTTGATTGGTTCCCTAAAATATTTGACTGCTTCAATAAACAATTAGATTAGTTCCCAAATCCTCCTGCATGGGTTCCAAACATTACAAAGGACTATGCAATATCTGCTGCTGATCTAATACCCCTTTCACACGACAGGCGGTATCACCCAAGATAAATTGTGTTTGGGGAAACGTCCTTGTCCTTGACGTCCATTTGCGACCTTGCTAGTTAGTGGCGAACCGTCCATTATCTTGAACGTGGAATATGGAAGTTTTAAATTGTTTAAAATTTCTGTCTCTGATCTTGGTACTGTGAGTATGCACAGACGATTTTGTGCATGCATGTGTGAATTTCTGACTTCGGTAACCAAAGGTGTGGTCCATGGTGTACATAATTTTGTGATTCGGTCGTCTTTCTGTGTAATAAGGCAACATAAGGTGAGTTCAGGTATTGGTCATTTCGCCATGTGTTCGTCCGATGACTCCAGAAGGTGAGTTGAGGTTGCTTTTCAGTGATCAACATTTGTGGTACTGTCATCTGACTGTTATTAACAGCTAAAAAACTGCGTCCAATCACTGACCGTTCACCTTTAGTGTGAACAACTTGGATGAAATGGGTCAACCTGGGGGCAGTTCTGCTGCCAAGAAAAACTTCTAACCTCAGGACGTACCCCCTGTAGTGAGAAAGAGGCATAACATTGAAAAGATTGCTTTACAAATGTCAAGATAACTTCAGGACTGAGTTCCCCAATGCAAGATCTGATAAATATAGTAGAAAGTTCACCAAAGATTCAGTATAAATTGATCATAACATTGAAAAGATTGCTTTAAAATGTCAAGATAGCTTTAGGTCTGAGTTAACGAATGCAGGATCTGATAAATATAGCAGAAAGTTCACCAAAGAATCAGTGTAAATTTATCGGGGGACACGCATGATTCACCCATAAACATCATGAACATTAAGATTCAAGTTAATGATCCTCCTGAATGAGATAAATTACTTCTCAATACTCCAGAACAGCTAATTCTCAAGATAGTAATCGTATCAGAATGGGTCGAATTGCATAGAGGAATAGCCATCTTATTGTAAAACATGTTAAGACAAACAAATGGCTTATTATTGAATTGCGGACTAATTAATTTATTGAACTTAACTTTTAAAAAACCACTAAGGAAGTATTTACAGGAGTTCAAACATATGACGCGACATTAATTTAGGTTACTGTGTCGTGTCTGACAAGCAAGCGCAGATATTAGGCGAAATTATAATTGTTAACACATTGACTTTCAGTATATGTCAAATATACATTAACAAATACACACACAATGTCTGGGCATTGATCAGAATTACTGCACACAAATCTCACATTTGGGTGAGTTTGTGGCCTTGATCCAGTGCTGAGATAACTTTACAAACAGCTGATGCTTGCTGTGAAATAGGGCTAGGTTCAGCATACGTGAAATATGTCCATTTGTGCTGATGTATCAACTTGCAATTATTACCCTTTTGCGACCTGTTATTCAACATGTCTTACTGTAAATATTGTGCAAAAATTGTAATTAAAATGTCTCTCCTCATTTTAAAGTTAAACAGATTGTGTATAATGTGCGCTGTTTTAATGAAAGTATAAATATTTAATCATAAGATACCACTTCTTCCATCTCAGCTTTATTCCACCTATGTTGCTCTCAACTAATATTGGAACTTACTCCATGGACATTGTCAATCAGTTTTTGTTAATACCGTTATAAAGCAGAACATCACACTGCAATGACAAAACAATGCTATGGATGACTCACATTAAAGGGTTTATAGTTTACACCTGTTATACTTGTTCAAAGATATATCTTTACCCTCAGTGTCAGTATACTATTGTATCTATATCTATAATAACATATCTATTGTTTTTGTTGGCATAACTTCTCCCCACAACGGGGACTCAAGGTAGAAGTGATGGTTAGTAGTTCAGGGTTGTGGGTATACACGGGGGAAAATACTAGGTCAAGGATCCTGAAGAGGAAAATCTTGAGACACTACCTACAAGAAATCACTGAGAGGGGCGGCTCTGGAAAGAGAGGAAAGGTAGTTCCAGGGAGTATATAACATCAGCACTGGCTTGTTAAAAGCCTGAATGTAAAGTAGTGGTTTTCAGGTGAAGTGTATACCCGAAAGTTTTAAATAAAGCTTACTTCTAGTTTTTCTTTAACATAACATTTTCATAATCTGATGTATTAGTTTTACAGAAAACAATCAAGTGATTACACAATCTGGACAATACCTACACCTACAAAACATTAAATATTCATCGAATTTTCAGAAATACTTGCTCTCATTGTTTTTTTTTTATATTTGGCATAGAATATGATTGTGGGGGAAACATCCTTCTCATTGCATAATTTTGTTGCACCAGAATGTGTTACTTACGGTAGAACTGAGAACAGTGTGGGTGGTACAGTCAGCATATTGCAGTCCACGTCACACTGACAGTAAAGCATCAGTTTATTTTAGTATGTGTCTGCATTAGAAGCTGTGTAAATAACAACATTTAATTAATTTTAACTTTTAGACAGCTCCTTACCTGGCTTGTATTTTATTCTGTTAATTTAATATTATAACATGACAAGCTTGTGTTCGCAATTCTGATTGGTCAATCGCCGTTGTAAAACCGAGCATAACTTCACAGTCAGTTTTTTATGTGTACGCTATAATCCCACTTCACTTTTTAAACTTTTTAAATGTCAAATTACGGAGAATATGCACTACAAATCTTCATCAAAACAGTAAAAAGACAAGAAATAAATGTGAAAAATAACACAATAACACACTTCTAGAGTTGGGTTATGTCGCTAATCGTTGTAAAAACCTGAATAACCCCACGCTAGTCGTGTGTTATTCCTTAATTGTATTGATATGTGTGCACTGAGACTGTAATGTAAAAAAATATTTAAGTAGTATCATATTTAACCTTTGTATACAACAAAGTATACATGTATATAACCCAATTCTTTTCCCTGTTTTAGGTGGGACTTGTGGAATGTGCAGTATAAGCTGTGTAAATTACAACTTGTAAATGCTGGTTTACTGGTAATGTGGCGCAATAGTACAATTCCTGTAAAACTCTACAATGAGAAAACACAAATTGGAAAAAAGAATACAGGAAGTGTGGGCAGAATGTCACATGCAGACAACAATGAACAGGGAGACACGTAGATGTCTTGATTTTCCCTGATGTTTGGCTGTTTGACCTTGTAAGTGATATTTTCCTCTGGTTTATAATTGCCTTTAATAGCAGCAAACAAGATGTCCTCATTGGCATTTGAAATCATGATCCAACATCATGAGTGGGAACTGCAGACATGTTTGAGAAAAACAACTTACAAGTTTTGTCATATTCAAAACACAATCTGAAAAAGAACTTTAATATCTAATTTGCTACTAAATCGTGAGGGGATGTTGCCTTCTTTGTGGTAGAATGAATTAAAAAAAATAAATCTATATAATAAATCATTAATTTTTTTTTCCAAAAAATACTATACAGTTAGGAGCAGTGTCAAGAGACAAGTAATGCCTAACAATGGTAACCCCTGTCAAATGATGACAACAAACTGCGCAGTGAAAGCTTGTATTAAGATGACGTGTAGAGCACTTTGATGATGTCATAAAATCTCAAAGATAATTTTAAGTAGTACAGAAACTACACATCACTAGCTCCAATAAATGATTCCTACGGCAATTTCGTGAATTGTTAAGGAAATAACATTTTGATTTATATACTATAAACAACATACAGTGGTCTATAAATTCAGAACGATAAAACAGTCTCTACTAAATTTAAGAAAACATTCTTATTAAATGTTTATAGTCGAGTATGCTCACTATAACTTTCAATAAAGCTTTATTTTATAGTTTCTGTGACTGTTTGTACAAAACCACACTGCCTGAAAAATAAATCTGCAATCCATGACAATTATTGTTATTTGTTGTCTAGTTGTCTTGTATACAACTTATTTCAGCACAGGATGAAGAATTAACAATTCCGTTATTAGAGAGTCCACCTTATATTGTAACAGTCATATACACATGTTCCTCGCTTAGTCTAACCAATATGGTTATCAAGAAACCACATTAACCACATTCTTCTCAGTACATAAGGGGTAATGTCTGGAGTACCACAATTGATTGGAAGCTGAGAGACATTTTGCACCAAACTGCAGTTGTTTAGAGGTCCATTTGGCCTATTAGAGGGCATATATCTTATGCCAACTGAACAAGTTGTATTTATTACCTTCATTAATAAGCTTATCTTTTATATAGCCAAATTTACTTAGCTCCTGTTGGTGCAAGTTTAGGAGGTATGGATTATTATGTCTTAACGGGATTTTAAACATGTGTTAGCTAACTGAATAAAATATGGACATTAGAGGTTTTCTATGACAATCTGTGCAATAAGGCATTATTATCTGGATCTGCTCTTTGAAATTGGTCAAATGTTTTCTTCTTAAGCTTCAGGCTCCACAGCTTCACTTGCTTGCTATATGACTTTCAAATGTGCCTATTACAATGACTGTCTTGCAGTGCCTAGGAATTAAATAAGGCCATTTAAGTGGTTGGTATTTGGGAGAGGTATTACAACATATATACACATTTCTAAGGTAGATTTAGTGAAGGGTTATTTCATTCTCTGAACTGCCAGCCAATGGTCAGTGCCTTCCGAAGCTTCCAGTGTTATGAAGTTAGTGACATTAGAACTAATGAGGCCTAGTGGGTTAATGACAAATGACTATACACATCCTCAACTGACAGGCTACCTAAGTTATAACTACACTTCAGTAAGGTAATATCACAATGTACATAAGAGCTATGCTTGTAAGTTTGCCAACTGGAGGAAACAGAGGCTTTACAAAGGCTATGTTATCCTTGGGAGTGAAGTTTAAATGGGCTTACAACATGAGCTGAAAATACTGTTTGTACATTCTGATGGTAAGTTCAGCCTATGTATCAG
The DNA here is from genome assembly GCA_964017235.1 of Sabellastarte sp. h YS-2021. Classification (NCBI taxonomy): domain Eukaryota; kingdom Metazoa; phylum Annelida; class Polychaeta; order Sabellida; family Sabellidae; genus Sabellastarte; species Sabellastarte sp. h YS-2021. The sequence continues at coordinate 71,324,488 of OZ024933.1, forward strand.
TGACTCTCAAAACTAATGGTTAAATAATACTGGAATGTCTGTTTTTTTCATGAGCATCAATGGAGAAAGGAAATCGCTTTTATTTCTGGGTTGATTTGGTATAGAATGTAAGCAAATAATTTACTGCACTAAAAGTATGCTCACAAGGGATGAGTTACATGTTAAAAGAGTTTTAAAACGAGGTCATTTGGGATTCTTTATGAATACATGAAAATATATTCCCATCAAAAAGAATACATATATAGTGTTTGTTCTACAGATCTGTGGTCTATTTCTATAATATTTGATAAATACATGACAATAAAATATACAACGGTCGCACTTATTGTGGTAACTCATTTTTACATTGTGAGAAGTCAGCCACAATGATGATTTCTGACTGATATCTCAGAGAGAAATTGCTGGCACTGCTGACTTACTTGAGCGGCCTTGTCATGACAAACACAGACAATTATGCCAGGGATAGCTTCCTACAGCCGGATCTACAGGAGAAGTGTCTATCCCATTTTAACAATACTTCACCCAGTATCTGCATGTGTTATTAGCCTTCATTTTCAGATGCCACATCAACTCTTGTGTTATGAAATATGTTTATAGCTAACAATCTGTGTTGCTCAGTCATTATGACGTCACTTCTGAAACCTGGTAGCCCCATATATCTTACTTTGTTCAGATTTTTATCCTGACACGGGTGTACATTTATCGAAAACCAAATTCTTGCAGTAACTCCTTGGAATGCTGGTAATTAACCAAGAAGTACACATCAAAATTGTTACATTTATATCTATTACTGAATTCTCGAAGCACAAATCGTTGGGCTTTAAAATCTAGTCAACACAAATTATTTTACTCTATTTTCTTTTGTATTTGTAAGCCTTGGTGTCCTAATTCCTGACATGAAGTGGGTTAGTTGGTAGCTGCTTGGTAATTTTCATTTAAAAATCTTTACCAACCAGTATGCATTGGTTTTCCTAAATCACTCTAACTACCGATCGTAATATGACTATACAGTGAGTTAGAGGTAATGGCAAAATCAAAACAATGAAACACGTTATTATGTTGTAGATCATTTCCATGATTATTCAGATAAATATTTCTTGCTATTAACGCCCCCTGTGGGTCCGGGGATGTAGAATAGGCCCAACGTATCCTCCTGCGTGTCGTAAGAGGCGACTAATTGGGGGCAGCCTGTTTGCCGTGGGTTGCGATCCGTGTCAGTGGAAGAGAGGGTCCTGGCTGTTGAGCCAATTCTTTGTTGCGGCATTGAGGAGGCAATACACAGCTTTGGCCTCAATTTCACTTAGTCGGAAGGTTAAGATGGCCTGGCTTAATCAATCGGCTGGTAGTGCCAAGCCCTAGTGCTCCAAATTAGTGATGGCTTGTTGTTTCTAATGGTTTATACTGTTGTACTTGATTGTTGTATTCTGCTGGTGTTTGCTTTGTGCTTTTGTTTGGAGTATCTAGAAGGCGGCTGCTTAACAGGTCGATCAAGGTTCACTTTTGTGGTCTTTGAGTATATTGTTAATGTATCTCTGATATCAGTGTGCAGGGCTCAGCTCCACACTATTATGATATCCCCTTGTTGGGCTCAAAGGGTGGGTGGAGAGCATTGGCAATGAATAATTATTATTTTACTATGGCTACTCAACACTCTCAAATGACCGATAGGAAACGAACTAGAACTGATATCTTGACTATGAGCTTGGATTCTGCACCAATTTGTTCATGGCCACGTTTTTTGTTGATAAAAGGCACAGACAATGAGAGACCTTTGTCCAAGCTGTCGCCATTTGCTGTAAACAAGGCCATTGTTGCTGTTTTAGGATCTGATCCGTTCAATATAAGAAAATTAAGAAATGGAGACATTTTAGTTGAAGTTGACAAGGAAGCTCAAAGCAGCAAACTACTGAAAACGACCAAACTGCACTTGACTATGGACAATGTTATCCCCATCACTGTATCACCACACTACAGCCTGAACACAATGAAAGGGGTCATTAGATGCCCAGACATAAAAGAATGTTCTGATGAGGAAATATTAGAAGGACTTAAAGATGAAGGGGTCATAAAACTGGACAGGATATCGGTATTCAGAGATGGACAAAGGAAACCAACAGGGGCATTTATATTGACCTTTCAGAGCCAGACCTTACCAAAATACATCAGGGTGGGTTACTATAGAGTGGCTGTGTCACAATTTATCCCGAATCCTGTGAGATGCTACAAGTGTCAAAAGTTTGGTCACACTAAATTCAACTGTAGAAAGAATGAAGTTTGCACTAAATGTGGGCATGAAGATCATACAGACTCTCAAGAATGTAAGAATGAAGCAAAATGTGTAAATTGCCAAGGAAAGCATGCATCTAATGATAAGGAATGTCCAAAATGGAAAGAAGAAAAGGAAATTCATAGGATTAAGGCAGAAAGAGGGATTTCATATACAGAAGCCAAGAAACAAATGGATATATTTAATTCTGTGAAATCAACGTATGCCCAAGCAGCTGCAGCAACTAAACCTGTGGTGAAAACAGTGAACATAGAAACACAAACGGAAATGACTTGGCCAGAAGGCACAAAACAACCAAAAAAGTGCGCAGTTGAGAAACAGATAAATAAAGTGAATAAAACCAGTGCATCGAGTCAGACAAGTGCATCTCAAAATGACCCCCTTAAGCTGAAAATAAGTCAGAGCAAAGTATATTTGACCAAACAACATAAGGGATCTAATGACCCTATTAAACAACACAATAAATATGATGTTTTAAGTGATAGTGACAGTGACATGAGTGTCGAAGAATCCCCAATCACAAGTTCACAAGGGCGGAGTGGTAATAAAGTGGCAATGCTGAGGACCTGTCCCAATATGACCCTGGCTGTTGAACGGGAAGTTAAACCCCAACTTTGACTTTGAGTGGTAATAAAAGTGTAAATAATGGAACCAAACACAAATAAAAGTATAATTCAGTGGAACTGTCGTGGCTATAGGCCAAATTTTGAAGAAATTAAAAATTTAATTTCCAATTTTAGACCCTACATTTTAGCATTGCAGGAAACTCATTTTAAAGATTCAGATAATGTAAATATTAGAGGATTTGATCATTATTTTAAAACTTGTATGTCTGAAGTAGATGGGAGAGCCACTGGTGGCTGCTCTATTTTTGTTAAGAAAGGTATCCCCCATGAGGTACTTGAGTTAGATACAGAACTGCAGGCAGTTGCTGTAAAAGTATCTCTGCATAAAACTATAACTGTATGTAATGTATATATTCCACCACGTTTTAATGTTGCACAAAGTGATATTGATAAATCTAGTCAACCAGTTACCTGCACCTTTTCTATTTATTGGAGATTTTAATGCACATAGTGATTTGTGGGGTTGTTCCTCGTCTAATAGTTTAGGCTATAAGGTGGAACATCTTCTTTTTTGAATCCTCAGATATTTGTTTACTTAAAGATAAGTCACCTACCTACTTTCATCCTGCATCAGGTTCATTCACCTCAATAGATTTGTCTTTATGTTCTGCATCTGTTTTTCTTGATTTCACATGGCAGGTCCATTCAGATCAGTGTGGTAGTGACCATTTTCCTATTTTAATTGATATAGTTAAGAGTATGCCTAAGGACAATGTTCCTCGTTGGAATCTTAAAAAGGCTGATTGGCCAAAATTCAAACTTCAGTGTTCTCTGGATATTAATAGACATAATTTTACTGACTCTACAGAAAAGTTTCCTGCATTTTTAAATAAGTTAAATGACATAGCAACAAAATGTGTGCCAAAGTCAACTGGACAGTCCACTGGTAGCTACAAACCATGGTTCAACAGTGAATGCAAAAAAGCTGTTAAGGCTCGTCAAAATGCAATGGATAAATGCCGTATAAATCCTACATCGGATAACATAAATTAATATAAAACCTGTCGAGCTAATGCTCGTAAAATAATTAAAGAAATTAAAAGGAAATCGTGGCATGAATATGTATCAAAACTAAATGTAAAGACACCAGCAAAGAAGGTATGGGAAATGATAAGGAAAATAAGTGGCAAACAAAGTAACACCACAATACACCATCTGGAAAATAATGATGGGACAAAAGTAACAGAAAGAGTTGATATAGCAAATAGGTTGGCCGAAGAAATTTGCAAGAATTCTAGCAGCAACAATTACCGTACAGAGTTTCAAAAATATAAAGAGAAAACTGAAAAAGAACACTTGGATTTTGACACTGACAACTCTGAAAACTACAATGTACCATTTACCATTAGAGAACTATGTGATGCTATGAAAAAGTCTCATGACACAGCCACTGGTCCAGATGAGATACATTATCAGCTGCTAAAACATCTACCAAGAGACTCACTTATGGTGTTACTTGATGTATTTAATGATATATGGGCTTCAGGTGAAATTCCTGAATGCTGGAAAGAGGCCACTGTAATACCTATTTCTAAACCAGGCAAAGACCCAAAAAACCCGTCCAATTACCGCCCCATATCTCTGACGAGTTGTTTATGCAAAACCATGGAAAGAATGATTAATACTAGATTAGTTTGGTTCCTTGAGAAAAAATAATATTTTAAAAAAATATCAAAGTGGTTTTAGAAAAGGTCGAACTACAACAGACCAATTAATAAGACTTGAATCTTTTATTAGAGATTCCTTTTTAAAAGGCAACCATGTAGTCTCTGTATTTTTTGATTTAGAAAAAGCCTACGATACAGTATGGAAGTATGGCGTTATAAGAGATCTACATAAAGTAGGCCTAAGGGGGCGAATGCCCATGTTTATTCAGAATTTTTTATCAAACAGAGTTTTTAGAGTTCGTTTAGGATCTGTTTATTCAGATATACATGGGCAAGAGATGGGTGTTCCCCAGGGCAGCATCCTCTCTGTTACATTATTTATTTTAAAGATTAACAGTATTGCTGATGTGATTCCAGCTAGCTTTGAAAAGTCTCTTTTTGTTGATGATTTCTCAATCACTTGTTTTTCTAGAAATATGGCTTCAATAGAAAGGCAACTTCAGTTGTGTTTGAATAAAGTAGAGAAATGGGCTGATGAAAATGGTTTTAAATTTTCTAAAACCAAAACTGTTTGCATGCATTTCTGTAATAAAAGAAAACTTCATCCAGACCCAACATTGACAATATATAACTCACAAATCCCTGTTGTGTCACAAACTAAGTTCCTTGGTGTTATATTTGACAGTAAACTGAATTTTAAGGCACACATTGATTAAATTCGTCAGAAATGTGGAAAAGCCATGAACTTACTGAAAGTAGTTGCCAAAATGGATTGGGGAGCAGATAGAAGTGTTTTAATGAGACTTTATCGTTCATTTGTTCGTTCTAGACTGGAATATGGTTGTGCTGTTTTTAGTTCTGCTCGTAAGTCTTATCTTAAGAAATTGGAACCCATTCAAAACCAGGGCTTAAGAATATGCCTGGGAGCCTTCAGGACTTCTCCAATGCAAAGCTTGTATGTAGAGGCAAATGAACCTCCTTTATATCTCAGGTTTGATAAGTTATGTGTTAAATATGCTTTGAAATTGAGAAGTAATCCTGACAATCCAGCTTATGATGTTGTTTTTAACCCTCAGTTATATGATCTGTATGATAAGAAACCATCTGCAATAAGATCTTTTGGGCATCGAGTAGAGGAAGATTTGTCTGCTGTCTGTCCTCAGCTGGATCTAATTCAGACTGTGTCATTGCCAGATGACCCACCCTGGACTATAGAGAAACCTCATATAGACTTATATCTGACACATCAAAAGAAACATCTTGGTGACGATTGTATGTTTCAAAGTCTATTTGCTGAGTTAAAAAGCTATTACTCTGACAATAGGGCTATATATACTGATGGATCGAAAACAGAAAATAGGGTTGCTGCAGCTGCTACATCTAATAACCTCAGTACCCAGGTCAGACTTCCTGGCAATGCTAGTATATTCACAGCTGAATTACAGGCTCTGAAAATGGCTTTTAATATAGTTAAAAATTGTGATGAGGATCGTTTTATCATATTTTGACTCTTTATCTAGTCTTCAAGCTCTTGATGGCAACAACTGTGATCATCCTTTTATTCAAGATATTTTAAAGCTTTTTAATGATTGTTGTTCAGTAAATAAGAAAGTTGTTTTAGCTTGGGTTCCTAGTCACGTAGGCATAAAAGGCAATGAAAAAGCAGATGAGCTTGCCAAACAGGCATTGAATTTTAATGTTTTAGACTTGAAAGTCCCCTATAGAGACTTGAAAGTAAATGTAAATAGTGTTTTTAAACAGAAGTGGCAAACTCATTGGAATGCGTGTCCGGATAATAAACTATTCCAAATAAACCCTACTGTTGGAGATTTTTATGTTTGGACGGATTTATCTCGTAGGGAAGAAATAGTTATAACACGAGCCCGTATAGGACACACTTATTTCACCCATAGTTATCTGTTGAAAGGTGAAGATATGCCCTGGTGCATTCTATGTCATTGTCCTGATACAGTCAAACATATATTACTAGACTGTATCGACCTACGTGACACGAGAATTAAATACTATAGAAACATAAATAATTTAAAAGACTTACTAAATGGAAACATTAAAGTTATATGCAATTATTAAAAGAATGTGGATTATTTTATAAATTTTAGAAATCTAATTTATTTTGTATTGTCGTAATTTTTGTTAAGTTATTGTGTGTTTTCTAGTTTTCTTGTTTTGTCTGTGATATATGTATATCTATTTTGTGTAGTCTAGTCATATTTGTATTCTATTGTATTATGATATATTTTATATTTTCCATTTTCCATGTTATTTTTACTTTGTTTTGGTCTTTTCACCAGTAAAATGTATTGTATTTCTATTGATTGTTTTTGTATAGTTCTCCATTTTACTTGTATTTATTGTTGTTGTATATATTTTTAGTTAATGTACTTATTACTTTTAATGGTGCTGTATGACACCAAGGTGTTCAAGCATCAAAAATTTTTAACTTAACTTAACTTAACTTGTTGCTATTAACGCCTTATCTTGTCACAATACAATATTTTGTATGAAAATAAACTGCAATAATATGGGACCTGCGTTAATGCTGTGATAAAATACAATATGGTCTGAGTCAATTATAATTTCAATTAACCCTAAAGGTCATTGCCATTAAAATTGCCTTGTTGTATTCATCTATTTCCAAGCCCGCCCTTGCACTGTTCTAAACATTGTATGTATTATATCATGTAGCCCCACATCATAAGGTGTCTTACAAATTATTCAGAGATACTCCAGGGACAGAGTGTCACTAGGTAAAAGAGGCAACCAAGACACATCTAAGCAACAGGATTCATTTTTATTCAGGACCTAGTTTTCAATAGTTTTTACTCCGAATTTTACCATATTCACGCCTAAACAATCAAAGGTTGACCAGTAGCTTTGAAGTACAGTTTAAGGCAGACTTGTATATAGATTTGATGAGAAAATCCACCAGCTCATCAACCCTCACGGGGACATAGTTTTGGGCAGATTGTTTCTAAAATGCACACTAGTAGTTTCAAGTCAATTTTTCTCCATAACGTACTCTTATAGTTTTGTTCAAAGGCTATTTGAAAATGTTCTTTTATTGAAAGTATTCTTTTAATTCATTCATCCATTTGTTGTCAAAGAATTTGGAAAAACTTAAATCTGAACAAAATATTCTCTGTAAAGAAAATAAAGAATTTTGAAGTAATTCCACATTTTTGTTACCAAGGTAACAAAATAGTTCATTGTCCACAACATCCGGTGCCTTTGATACGTATATTGTGGAAGAATTTGATAGAGAAAAATTGTCCGCCTTTAGATTTTAAAAAACTGATTTTACAATATGATTTCAAAATGTTTTTAAAGACACAAGAACCTGAAAACATTGAAGAAAATATAATTGAAGCTTTCTATAAAAATAAACTACGTATGTTTGGATTTTACCACAAAATACCCTCTAAATAAAGGGCTCAGGCCTTTGTTCTTTATGTGAGGCCATTTTTTCTGATTGTAAATGGCCAATAAAGTCTGTGCATACATAGTTGAATGTCTGCACTACATACAAAGTTAACAACTGAAATCTTTATAGTTTGTAAACAGTTGAAGGCAGAAGTTGATGATCATGACATTACTGTTTCCATTTGGATAAATTGTTTATAAAGCCCCACAAGAGTACATAATGATTGTAACACGTTGATCTACTAAAATACTGTGAATTACACCAAATATATGTGCGTTCCAGCATTGTTTCTAGCACAGTCTTATGAATGACAATACCACCGGAATGTGGGATATTACAGCATCGTCACATCACACACTTTTCTGCACACAATAAAGAAACCATCCTCATCCGAATGTATCTCTGGTTTGACTCAGAAGCCTGATATTTGGTCATATGTGACTATAGTATTCCTTAACTGCTTCACACAATGTCATACCCTTGACAATTTTTGTTCTACTTAGTTCTAGGGGTGTGAGCTCAACTGAAATCTGAAGCTCTGAATTACAACTAATGGAAATGTTTACCACGGATGTCACCCAGTTCCAAGACAACATGACTTGTAAAATGTCAAAGTGTCAGAACAAAGACACCAAACAGATTGTTCCTTGTCCCACAGGTCCAACCAACGAAAAAAATGCTTTCAAGAAGGCTTAATTTCCTGTCCTATTCTGCTGTTAATTCTATGTCTTCATATAACATTAGATCTGGTGGTGTTATTTTACAAAGAGCAATATATATCCTTGTTGTATCCGGTTGTAAAAAATAGATATAGGGGGCCACAGTGGCAGAGTGGTAACACTCTCGCCTCCCACCTCTGAGGCCGGGGTTAGATCCCCGTGATGGCCTTAAGTGGGAAAGCTGGTAGTTGCTTGCCGTTGGTCGGCAGTTTACAGAACACAACCCTAGCAAACTCTATGTACTGGTTTTCTCTGCCCTTCCAACTACCCGTCGTGATATGACCTGTACAGTGTTGAAAGCGACGTAAAACCCCAAATAAATAAAAAATAAATAAAATAAGTAAAGAATAGATAGAATGTTACGGTCACTTTGTCCCAGTAATTAAATGATAAAATTATGGCATGATTTTGTAATTGAGGAGAAATGATGCTTTAACATTGCACACTTCCAGGAGGCAGCTGTCAAAACTACAATTCTGAATCCCATACAGATTTATTGGCCACTTATAAGAGAATTTTGTGAGCTGAAACCATTAATTGAATTTACCATCTTCAGATTCTTATTCATTTTAAATGCAATGTATCTAACAATAAGTACCAATTAATTTGTTGTTTCAGTGACTCTCTCACTATATATCACAGTTCTCTGTGTGTTGATATGTAGCATCTTATTTTAAATTGTAACTGCTTTAAATCTTTTTATAATTTCAAGAAGTCATCTCAAATTTTGCTCTCAAATGTTATCACTACTTTTGAAGTTTTTAATTAGGAGCTATAAATTTTATTATATATATTCTATTTAAAAGACTTCCTTAAGCTACTCATACATCCCACAGTACGGGTAAAAGCATGAACAGTCATACAAATTTATGTGAAATTTACGGTTGTGGCTAGTTTGTGTGTGTGTGGGGGGGGGGGGAGTAGATGTTAGCAAGGACATCTTACTTACAAAGCAAGATAATCTTGTTGCCTGGCTGCACGTCAGCTGTTTCTACTGCCTCTCGTCGTAAATAATTGGCATACCAATTTCTTCTCAATGGCCATGATGTGCCGTCTGTGTTAGGCAAAATTCCTTCAGAGGATCTACGTTTTATTTACGTTTCACGTGTGTTTGATGTGGGTGTAACTGCAAGGTTAGCCAATTTTTTTTTTACCGTGGTTAGGATGTAAGAGAGTCTTGAGACACATTAAACTTAATAAAACACTATTTGTTATCAAGTCAAGCAATATCATTTGTGAAATATATTGAAGCTGTAAAATATTAGAATTACCTCATCTCAGAGTCTATTTACCACTCTCAAAATATCTATTTTTTCTAATGTTAATAAAAGAATTCCCCTAACAGTGCCTGCTGGGAGAAACTGAGTAGCAGGTCTGTAGTTTAGAAATCATTCAATTCCTTCCAAAATCCCAACATCATTAAATATGCAGAAGTTATTTCTAATTTCACTGTTTTTCAAGCTAAATTGCCCCCTCTGGTTAAGTAATGAACATGACATGACCACTGGCAGTTAAGTGTTGTCAAGGTTTTGGTATTATATTATGTACCCAGGTTTTGAACTGTAGTTCCCCAAATTATACAACGCCTGCTCCAGTCACACCTATCCAGAAATGTAAGCAAAGTATTTTCAATATAGAAAAAAAAAGTTTTGCCTCGACATTTTATTTTTGTTTAAAAAAATCACAAGGGAATCTTGAATTCAGAATCCAAAGAATGGTTGTAAAGTTAATAATTAATTTCTCTATAAATGGCAAGGGATTACAAAAACCATCTTTTTTCAGATGAAACCACAAAAAATAACAAGGATTATTGTCCAAAGTACCAGTTTTCTGTGCTGTTTTGTGAAACATTACTCAGTGTCACATAAACTACCCACTGTCTGTTTTTCTCTGCAGCTCAAACGGAGAGGAGGGTTTAATGTATCAGATGGAGTCTGGTCTATCTCATTTGGTATAAGCTGCTTTTCGATGATCAAATGGCTTGCCTGGTCTGACACTTGTTTGATTTTAAGATCTGATGATTACTTTGTAATGTTCTTAACTCCACACTTTCGACAATGCAACTGCCATTATTCTTTCCGTTTCCGATGTATTTGCTGAAACAAAACAGATGTACATAACAAAAACTATTTTTTATTTCTTAAAAGAAAAATCTCCTTAAAAAGTTTTGCTAGCTTAGAGATCCAAGAAATGTATTTTGCATTTTTGGGGGACTATTTTGGGAGCAATAAAGCCCCATAGCAGTAATGCAAACTGACCCATGGTGACATTGCTGAGTTTAACAACCCATCTGGCACTGAAGCTTCAATGTAATAACATTAAAATCACTGAAAAAACATGATTACATTTGTTTGGTGTTAGTGTTAAATAAGACCAATAACTACTGTATTTTTATCACTCATAATAAAATACATTCACTCCATAGAATTGAGAGATGAATTTCTTCTTCAAAGACAACATTTTCCTGTATCTTATTAGAAATGCTTACGTAAACTAGCAAAAACTTGTGAAGCATTGAAATGTGTAAATTTATCTACATGCAAATATCTACATTCATCATCTACCATTTTAGGTACATTTAATGAGTCACAAATACTTTATACAAGGAATACATGGATATATAACGCTGTTTACCAATAGATTTGAGAGGTCCTCAGTGGCCTAGTGGTTAGCAAGTTTGGCATCTAATCATAGGCTGTCACCTCTGTGGGTTCGAGTCCCACAAGTGGCAATTCTGAGGACCTGTCCCAATATGACCCTGGCTGTTGAACGGGACGTAAAACCCCAACTTTGACCTTTGACCTTTGACCAATAGATTTGAACCCCCACCAAGTAAAGTTTGTTTTCATTCAGAAATAAGTGAAGATATTAAAAGGACAAATTTGAATAATCTATTTTCAAGTGTTGCAGTGTTTGGTGGTTTTCAGTGCAAAAGCTTGATCACCATTATGCATGCATTTCCTCCATTCTCTCAACTTCCTGTCATGATATAATTTATATAATGTGTGTATGGTGACATTGAACTCAAATCGAACAAAACACCTCTTAAATCTTAAAATGTTTGAAATCACCATAAAAATGAAAGCCCAATAAAAAATTAGATTAAACTGGGGAGAAATTGTGAGAGGTGATGGAAGGAATTAGAGAAGGGTTTTGTATACCTGTCCAAATTTACAGCTTTTTAAAGAAAAAATGGACCATAGTATTTTGACACAGTTATTAAAGCCCCCTTCACATATACATGTTTTCAATAGGCGACAAATGACTGTTGTAAAGCCGTCTCCAACCTTCCTAACATCTTCTTTGAAGCTTATACTTCTACCTTCTACCTTTAACTACCTTCCCAGCATTTGTCCTTGCCATGTAAATATTGGTTACGTTCAAAACTTCTGTCTATAAGGTAAAGCCAAACTTTGTTGTATGTTTTCCGAGATCACAGTCGTATTTTCCCCGCAAATTTCTGCCTTGAAACATACATCATAGATATTGAAGGAAACATGGGGTCGAGTCTCGGTTTCTCAGGGAAACAGCATACCTTGATGTGGGCCTACTGGGACTCCATGACTCTCCTGTAGGGGGTGTGAGGCGGGTATAATGGACTATACAACTATACTTCACCAAAACTGAAGCACCATCATCTACTACATTTTTCACCCAATTTTAGAAGAAAAACCGTGGTGATTCAATTGTAAATCACCACCTTTCACTATCGCCGAGATGAGAAGGGGGCTTAAAAGCGAGAGTTGAGGTCCTCAGCAGGTTTTGGTGTCTAATCAAGGCTGTCACCTCTGTGTGGGTTTGACTTCAGAAAGTGGCAAAGCTGAGGACTTGTCCCAGTATGACTGTGTCTGTTGGACAGGATGTAAAACCTGGACTTTGACGTTAAAAGCGAGTGTTGGTCTAGATCTGCAAAATTGATAAAAACCAATGCCTGTGGATATTTCTGCTTCAAAATAACTTTCAAATCATCACTGATAAGAGTGTTAGCATTTTCAAAAGATGAAAATTGTTCGCACATAATGCAAAAGTCAGTCTTCTTGATCCAAAGAGAAGTTTCCAAGTTCTATCTGCACAGAGGCAACAAATACTTTTTCTTACGTTTGTATCACATGGTGAGCAATTGTTGTAGTTTTGATTTCAAATAATATGAGCCCAAAATGGTGAGAGGTGTCACACTTCTTGATAATGGTCAGCCATATTTGACACATTTTAAGAAACATGTGGAATGCTACAGAAAATATCTCTGTGTTACTGTTGACACAAATTTTGTTTCAGATTGATTTTGCATCTGGATGGATGTAACAAAAGAAAGCCATAAACCTATACACCTGGTGTGACAGGGACACCTATTGCATCAAGTTGTTCCAGGATAATAAAATAAAGATGGCAGCTGGGAAGATTAAGGTAATCTCAGACCAAATATTTCTTTTCAATGCACACATGGAAGGCCTTGTTTTGCCATTGGGATTCATAATAATTGTAACTGAGCGAATTACATTGTATAGAGACCTCCGTATTTTAATGAAGAGACCTACACAAAATATTCAGATCTGTTCCGTGACAAACCTGTCACAAACTGCTTGAATATTTCTCTATTATTGGAATGAAATTGGAGTGATTATTTAAACTCCTACAATACATTTCAATAATATAATACAGCTTGTTTTGAATGTAATTAGATTAATATGTAGGCCATTTGTAAGTGTTGAAACCACGTGACATTTGTCCTCTATCAGAAGTCTGATTTGATTTATTTGGGTTCAATGTTGTTCTCAACACATTGTGTGGGTTATATCACAATGGGTAGTGTAAGGGCAGAGAAAACCAGTACATACTGATTGGTCAAGATTCTGCACTTAAAACTTCGGGGCATCAATAAGCAACTGCCAACTTTCCCCTATAGGTTCTGGTCCGGGGTTCGAGCCACTGACCTTAAAGGTAGGAGGCGAGTATACTACTTACTACACCACCAAGCCCCTTCTCTTTTACAAAAATGTGACGTGGGAAATACATAATTAGCGTTCTGCCATAAATATATGCCACAGTGTTATAGAAGACTGGGCACTTACTGTTGTTTCTAAAATTGCTTGTAAAACAAAAGTGAGATAAAGCATCATTAGATAAGATTGGCAAATGCACCAAAATCACATTAACCTCTGTGTGACAACATCCAATAATACCTTGATCACAGTGATTTGATAGTTTTAACAGCTTTGCGATTAACCTCTGTTTGCCAACCAGCAATAAGATCTCGTTACACGAAGAGACTCCGTAGTGTATGGGACAACTAAAGACTGAAAACACATCAGTATCACAGAAGTCTCTTGAAATACACATTTGTTATTCATGTTTATTTGCATCTGTTTAAAATTCGGGTTTGGAAGGGCTTTTTCAGCCATTATTCTTACAAAGGAAAAGATTTTGAGGAGGATATCTGTGACAGCCACTGAGTAGTGAGTGGTTTAATTCTAATAACAATTACACATTGTCGAGTGGTTATCTTAAGTGGACTTTGGTGACATGTGCTTTTTTTCTCAATGACCTTTTAGCAAAGGGCCTTTATTTGTTGTAAGTCGAGTGCTGTTGACTGCTGAATGTTTTTCCCAGTTTTAATCAGAATCAATACTACTGTAGCCTCAGATAATTCAAATACGGAAAATTTAGCTCTGACCTAACAAGTAACAGCTGTAAAGTGGAAAGGCTGAACAATCTAGCAGATAAAAAAGACAAACAATATGAATTAAACATTGTTTGACATTGTTATCCTCAAAATATAGCTGGGAGTTCTGTTACATGATATTTTTACCATTCCTTTGTCGGTTCTAATTCTGTGTGGTTTTGGCTGCGTTCTTTGGTGTCACATTCCATATGGTTAGCATCACAAAGGAAACAGTCTGGAAATACAGACAAAAGTAAATTAGACCCAATTCGTATGCCACAAGTATCATGATCACATGTATATCATCCAGTAGATATATCACGCAGCAGCCACTGTACACTTGGCTTCTTCAACAATATAAGATGTGGCACATGGGCCATAATAGGAAGAAGGACGGGACAAAGATGACATGAAAGGCTTTCACATGAAAACTTTTTTCTTGTTGTATACTTTGTTGCTGAGTGTCCGATCTATTTGATAAAGACTACTATACCTAGCCTTAACTTGAGACAACTTAGACACAAAATCCTATTTGTAACTGGTATTATATGCAATAGCAGGAACCCCATTTAGTTAAAATATAAATTTACACAAAACCATTTAATGATTAGTCTTAAAATAGAAAAAACTAACTTTTTTATTTTTATTTTATTTTTATCTACATATGCACAATATGAAAAACATATATACAAATAAGAGTACAATAAAGAAAAAAGGTACAGGTTAGTTTCATAATTTAGATACAATTTAAGAGACAGTTGACACTGTAAATGCCCCACAATAAAAAACAAATATAGTTAAACCTCAGTAAAGGACAGAACCATGATCTAATTGAAGACCGACACTAGGTCTCCTTCAATCTAGAAAACACTGAACATGAATTTTGGAAGTGTTGAACATTTTTGTTTATTTTTGCAACATATTTTTTTGCCATTATATATACCAATAAAAAAACCTCTGAAACCTTTCAAACTCAATGTTTTGTTACTGCATGCACAATCAAAAATATATTTTTTGCAGGAAGAATAAGTACTTTTTTGGAAAAGGTTTATCGCAAATTCTAAGTAACCAAAAATTAGGGCACTGAATTTAATAAATAAATCAAAATCTCTCTGTATAGCCTTACATCCAACCAAAATTCACGCACCTTTGGACAAGATATGACAAATAGTCTCACCACAAATATTACAGAAGCTGCAGTAGTGGCTAATTTTAACCTGACAAAATAGGCTTTAGTTCACAAAATTCTTTGAATAAGTCTAAAATGGAACTAGATGTAATCATTCCTTCTTAAATACCTGGAACAAACCTTATAAATGTTGATCCAGTCTTTTCCATCCAGGTCAGTATTCAAAGTGTTGTTCCATTTATTTTGCAAAACCAAATTATTGTACTGTTGATTTAAAAAACTGTAAAATTTTCTTGTTTCTGAATTTGAAGTTGACAAAAGCTTCAGGTAAAAAGCCCGACACAGTCTTGGGAGGATGATATCAGAAGTATTGACATTTTTCATATAGATTTTTAAGCATCTTATAATTCTAGTATATTCCAAAGGATTAGATCTTGATATTAAACTGTCATTGGACTTCATCTTGGTTGTAATAATTCTGCCTTACTTGTCAAGTAAATCTACTGGTGACTATACACCTGCATAGTACCGGCGGGGAAAGAATAAATGCCAATGAGATCGGAGGGTTATATCATAAGGGGCATGACATTGTTTCAGTTTTGAAAGTATGATTTTACCAAGTCGATTACCCCAAGTGACAACCACTATATCCAGAAAGGATCTGAGATTTTATTCTAGAGATTATTCTGGACCAAAGGTGCCCCATCGTGTATAGTTTTTCAGTAGGAACAAAAGTTAAGAATAACTAAGCATGAGGAGCATAGGTAAATTGAGAAGATGCTTTATTCGTGTTATTTTTTGGATTTGATAGGGAGCTCCAAATCCAGCATTTTAAGACCTCCGAAAAGGTAAGTATTTGCTAAATATTTAACCTTTTATGAGCAATAGTACAATTTTATATGATATAAAAGTGCCCTGAATTTGCATAATATACACTTTGAAATTATACATTCATATTCAATTTATTTCTGTCTTCATTTCTGTCATCGTCTCCACGTTACATTGGTATTCTATATTCTGGTCTGGTGGCAAATAAAGGAGTGGCCCCAGTCAGCATACTAAGCAGTACCTCCTCATTGTATAAGTGATTCACCATATAACAGGCTATTCGCAGTAACCCATATACCCACAGAACGATATTTTGTGTCACCAGAATCTTCACTGCAAATTCAATCTCTTAAACACGAGAAGGGTGTAACACTTCTTTTATATAGTTCTAAAGGGCATTGCCTTACTGTTTTGATATTGAAGAGTAAAACGTTGAGTGAAAGGAATATTAAAAATTTGAGATTTTTTATTTATTGGAAATTGTTGTTGATCTGAAGGTTGTTAAAATTTCTCCTTTAAAAGCTAAGTTAAATTTAATAAGTATCAAACAAATCATAATATATTTATTTGGTGGGAATAAACATTATAAACATTTTTAAATGGTTTAAACATTTACAAAACGTTTTTAAAACCCATTTAAACCCTACCTTATGGTTTTCTAAATGTTTCCAAGTAAACGTTTACACTGTAATGTTTAAAAATGATTAATAAACACTTTCTGTACAGATGTTTTTTACTGAAAACATTTATTAAACATTTATAAATAAACTCAAGAAGCTAGGTTTGACCGGAAACGTTTTTAAACATTATTAAATAGCTGAAGAAATGAAGGTTATGCATTCATCATGAAATGTTTGCTTAACAGTACACATAAATGTTGAAACAACAACTGGTTTTCACACCCACCATTCTAAAATTATTTTTCAAATGTTTTCTATCAAATGTTTTAAAAACATTCTATCAAAAACGTTTTTAAATCCATGTGTTCAGAATGCTTATTTAAACCTTCACCTTCAAACATTTCTAAACAAAGATGGCTGTGAGCAATAATAGCAGGTTTTAGAGGACTTTGTCAAACAAATTGCCCCACAACGCAATCCCTAAAACAAAGAATTGAATAGGGGCACAATTTTTTAAGCCGCTATCTTACAAAGTTAAAGATAAAAAAATTATATTTTCATTAGTGAGCAACCTTAAAAATATATTGAATTTGATCTCTGATCCCATTATTATTTAGACATTATTATGTTCATTTGTAACATTTTTTCTAACATTTATCATTAAGTGTTACGTTTTAAAAACCTTCTATTGTAAATGGTTTTCATACCCATCATCTTTTAACACATGCCAAACATTTCCTTTCAAGCGTTTGCAAAACCCAAAAATGTTTACTGGGTAGTTTGTGCAGCTTTAATTCTAAATTCCAAATGGACGGTCATATTTGCGGTTTTTGTTTATGAGTAATTTTACGTTGATTTGATTTTTATGTTGACATTGATCATTACATAATTTTGCTTTGAGACAGACATTGTAGTTGCATTTGCACTGTTGCAGGATAATGTGCTCAAAACTTTTTTCCTTAAACGTTTTCAATCAAGGTAGAAATGAATCTAGAAAGAAGTGTTAATATGGTTTTATACAAAAATAGCATTGCTCAAAATAAACTGGATGCAGTTTTTGTTGTTTGACAGATGTCAGTGACACAAAGTTTGAGAAATTATGACAAAACAGTTGCTTATTTCACAAAAGGAAAAGAAACTAACCTTAATTGGGGTTCAAAAACTAGTAGGGAATCTGTCTTCATTACATCAAACTTACAACCAGGATGTGCTGAGATATTGTTATAAAACTTTGCAATATCATCTACAACTAATAAGTTAAAACGCTTTTCTGTTCTTGGTTTAAATTTGTATTTTTATATCATTTTCACCTGTTAATCATATTAGGACAGACTCTGTGTACATCCCATGTGTTTCGTGTGCTCGAACCCATCACCACAGAAGCGAGAATCAAGTAATCAAATGTACAAAACTTTAAACCAGTCAGGAACTGAGGAAACCTATTCTTTTAGAATATGAGTCAATGATGTGTAAATAATCCCATGTAAAATCATGATAGTTAAGGTCCACAGTTTACATGGAATAAAAGTATGTTATTATGAATATTATGTTCTGCGCAAGACCACTGAGATACAAACATCAGCAATACTATTTTCTTTTTCTGAGTTCTGGTTAAGTTTTGTCAGGATGTTGAGCGATGCAGATATTAGCCATATATTTCGTACACAAGACTCCCATGATACAATCCTTTGTTCTACCAGATTAACTCAAGGCAATTGTTATCACATTAATTCAATATTTTTCCATATATGCCCATATTTTCAGAGCAACAACTGTATTTAATATTTCTAGCAGCACTTATAGAATAAGCTTTTAATTTTAGTGGCAAAGGTAAGCAATAAACTCACTGTTGACAACAACCTCCCATACCAGTGAGGCATCAATTTGGACCAAATCGTTTACAGGTTGTGAATGTAAAAACGTAGTGTTATTGAATGGGACTGGAAACATTTATATCAGTAAAGAATGTTTTGTGAGATATATTTCGATGAGTTAGATACAGATCATACATTACCCATTATTTATTATAGCGCTTAATTTGTTTGGATTTGTTTGTGGTATCACCTCCAGACTCGTACCTACTTTATGCACACACATCATGTATGCAAATGGTTAGAAGTAATACATAATCCCTTTACACCTACAAATGATGTGAAACCAGGTGGAATCCTTTCACCCCATATTATTCCCTGTCTGTTTTGATGCACTATATCTGAATTTCACTGAACAGTGTATGTTGCCACATAGGTCACACTTTTATGGTAGCCTTGGGATATACAGATGACATCATTTCACTGGTTCCATCCAAAAGCTCCTATACCAGCATGTTAGAAATCACAAATAAATATGCCAAAATACACGATATACTGCTAAGTGCTGCCAAATGTAAAATATGAAACATTTGTAAAAACAAATGACTGTCAGGACCAACATATCACTATGGATAACATTCAGATCAAATGGGCAGGTACACCAAGGAAACACACTGGGAGATAACACCAAGGAAATGACCTGGACTCCCACAATAGTGACAAATACATCAATATGTATTCAGAAACCTGTTTGTTAGCTTCAATTCTATTATGTATAACTTTCATTCTGCCAGAACAGACCTGAAATACTTCATTTTAAAGATGTACATTATATGTCTGTGCTCGGAAGTCAGTTATGGAACTATGATTCTAGGTACATAGACAATTCTAAAACGGCGGAAATGATTGCTAAACTTCGTGAACTCCTTTGTAAACAGCAAAAGTATAATTGTAAAGCTTTGTTGTACTATAACAGTACAGGGCCGTAGATCTTATGAATCAGACAGACCAGACAAATTTCATTGCTTCTACATATAAACTTGAAAGCATAATACGCCTGCCTTACTAAGTAATAAAACACTTTATTTACAGATATAATATTAAAAAACAGTGCTTTTATTTATCATATGCATGAAGTTATAGATATTGCAACTAGTGATAAGCAAAACCTCTTTTCAAGTGATACACAGTGCGACTGTATTTATATGTGTTTTATGTACAATAATTTAACTACTTTTTGTTTAAACTAAGATAATTGACTTTTGTGTTTGTGTATTATATATTTTTGGACATTCAACAAAAAAAAAATAAAAATAGTTCTTTGGACAGTATCAGTCTGTATTCTTAAGCATCTTTTCAAGTGTCACTCTCAAATGGTTTGTGTCATATCTGTTAAATAAGTGTCAGTCTGTAAAGATTTATAGTGTTGTCTCTGTTCCAAGTAGTCTGAAGTATGGGGTACCGCAGGATTCTTTGGCCCTATTCCATTTTTTCACATATACTGCACCTTTATAAAAGATCATCTCTGCCTTCAAGTCATTGAAATATCACTTTTTTGCAGAAGACACTCAGATTTATTGCCATATTACTCTTGCTGATGCGAAAACTACTTTCGGCCATCTGGAGAAGTGCCTGAGTGAGATCCAATTGTGGATGAATTCAAATAGGCTCAAGCTTAATCCTTCTAAGACTGAGTTGATGCCATGCAAAAGAGGTTAGAACCTCTACTTCCATCCTACATACTTGGAGAAGGCTTTGAGGCTGCCGAATCTATGCAGAACCTGGGTGTCATATTTGATTGTGACTTCTCTTTCAAAAAGCAGGTTGACACATTTTGCAGATCATGTTTTGATGGACTCCCAGTCTGCGTAGGATCAAACAGTACCTACCAAAGAAGGTGGCTATCACGGTAGCAAATGCAATGATCAGTAGCAGACTGGACTACTGCACCTTATTATACAGTAGTTTATCTAAAAGTAACCTGAGAAGACTGCAGTGTCTGTGAAATGCAGAAGCATCAGTTGTCACTTGTTCTCTTAAGTTAACACACATTATACTTTAAAGAGAATCACATTCAAAACTGCAATCCTCATTTGCAAACATTTGGATTCTGGTCTACCACAGTACTTTCATGAATATATCAATTGTTACACATCATCTGTAAATACCAGGTGTGCTCTTTCCACAAGGAAATATATAAATGTTCCTGCCTTTAACCCTCAGATTCACAAGTCCAAAACTCATTTTAATAGATTATTTCCTTTTGATGAACCCAGACTATGGAACAGTCTCCCACTTGCTGTACGATCTGCCCCCACACTGGCATCATTTAGGCAAGAGCTTAAGGCTCACCTGTTTTATGAAGCCTATCCTCCTTAGCACCTACTCCTCTAATTTCTCCTGTAATTCTGATGCTAACCCTTTTCTATCCATGGGCTTATGATATTCACTCTACACTAAAGATAAATTATGCTTTATAATTTATTTAGATCAAAATTAAGCGCTTAAAAACTTTGTATATAATAATAATGCTACAATTGTGGATGGTGAGATCAGTTTATTTATGCTAATGTCTAAGCTTATCTGTTTTATCAATTCTTTCTGTTTGATTAGTTTTCCCCTTGTCAATAGCCCATAGAGCGGTGACATGCATTGGTTATATGCCATACTGCTAACCCCAATGTCACTGAATACCCCTCATGTTTCACACTATCAAGTCTTGGGAGAATGTACTTTTTAAAGTGATGGATGCAACTTTTTATCCCGATGATGGTGTGACAGGGGCGTTGGGTTTTCACCTGTGTTAATTGGCATACTATTTATTTTGACAGTACTGTTACCACGTGGGGTAGTAACTGTGTTTTTAATTTTACTCCTGTAACTACTTAACTTAGAAATTAGTATTTTCACCTTTATTAGATTTTACCAGTCCTTTGCAACTCAACTAAAATTAGTTGGTTTCCTAACGCCTGAACACCACACTGTCACTTGGGTTATTAGATATACTAGGTTATCAAAAACAAATTTTCTAATTGATCTAGACTCAGTTTTAGCACTTGTATTTTATGTCGCTATTAGCACTATTAACATTGTACCAGATCACTAAGTCACAGTGAGAACTTTAGTTACAAGACACTTGTTGTTGAGCATGCAAGAAGTCAAAATCATCAAAAATACACTACAGGCGCCTGTAGAGCATCTGGCTTTGTAGAATTCAAGTTATATTTCTTAGTGTTTTTTCACACTTAAAACTAATGTTCATGTGATAAGGCCAGGCAGTGATATACATTGTTTATTCTTTCAACACCAAAATGCAAATAGAAAAGTTAAAAAAAACTTCTAGTGGTCATTGTCATTGATGCTTGACCAATCAGAAATTCGGTAAAGACAATGATGGTGGTACATGATACTTTTTAAGAATGACCTGCCTGACACCTTGATACCAGCCTGTAAAACTGGATCACCTGCACTAATTATAACCATATTATCACAGTAAATAAGTTTTGTAGTACACACAATGCCTGGCCCCTAAAGAGCATTCAACATCTGTAGATAAACAATTTTAAGTCAATATTTATGAAACCCCCTGTTTCCCTAACCTCCCAGAAAGCATGGTAAACATCCATCTAGAATTAACAAATCATTATGATTAGTCATGTACTCTTCTGTTATTACAGCTAGTCTGAAACACATTTTAGTCATTATTAATAGGATATTCACTGGTACTATTTGTAAATATGCCAAGTTTCCAATCACTGTCTAGTATATTTCTGTGACCAGCCTAATGGTTAAGTTTTTACCCCCTGGTGGCATTTGCCTTTTTATTTGAAAACGTTACATCATTATCAAGAGCACTGAGTATACAAAACTAAAATTGAAGATTTAGACACAGTATACAGTTCGGAAGTGGGCCACAAGACATTCTTGTTAAAGCAGTTGAAAGATTGAAGAAGAAACTCACCTCGGATCTATGAATGTCATTCACCAGAGAAATAACACCAGATGTCACATTTCCAACTATGTCTATGGTGTTAAGGTTTAAGGTATTGTATGATAAGCTGAAGATGAAGTTGCCATAACAATAAATAAATTTAAGTATTAAGATTGACATAACTAGGAGGGAGTGGAAACATGGACAGAACGAGCCATTTACATAATAAAACGTACACACCATTTGCAGTCAAACAGTGATCCCCATTGACTTTAAATACTTCCCATAACTTATGTTGTACTTTTAAAATACATATTTATCTTATTTTTGATGAAATCATATTTTAAATATAAAAGCATTTTAATCAGTTTATCTGACAAATGTTCATCTAAAGCACAGATACAACTATCTTAATAATACACCGATTGAATTAAATTAAGTTGAAAAATTAATCCAAATGTAAATTTTGCAAGAATATTGTTCATTACTATCAATAATTTCCCATCGGAAAGAATGTTATTTGATTCTAACTACACTCAACAACTACGTCTCGTCAAAGCACACTGGTCTCAACAAAGATTGTTAATCAATTTCCTATCCAAAGTGAAGATGTAATGATTCATAGATAGCTTTATACCAGGGGACAGCTGGTCTCTGGTGAATGTAATGAAGTAGATAACCATCAGGCTTACTTACACTTCCCCTGAATGGTTTTAGATATATATGTGGCGCCATCCCCGCCAGACTCGTACAAAAATCCAACTCTCCTTGATCCTTACACAGACCTGTGAGTAGGTTAACAGAAATATTGATAGCAGCAATAATCTACTAAACTGATACCAATGTATTGCCTTATGGTAATATCTATAGTGTTTTTAGAGACTATTTAAATATATAATTCCACATTAGCTATATTCAATATTAGTATTTTTGTCATTTAAAACATCACAATTAAAATATTAAAAGTAAACCCAATAATAGGACTGAATCATTAACAAGCAAAAGCCCTCGGAGAGTGCAAACCTCTTCCAAGGCATGTGATGATAAATAAATGTGAAAGTCCGGATTTTCTGTATCCAGACAGGTATCCAGATCACTCAAAATTTACTGGAATCTAAGAGAAAGACCCATCTGATTTCTTCATGACGTTCCAACAAGAAGTATTAGCGTAATCCACTAAATGGGAAATCTGGAATTATCTGTATTCAGATGGTAATCCAGATCTAAGTTGAACCATTATCCATTTTTCATTAAGCAGAAATGTATATTTTCAGTTTCAGTGACACATAACAAACATGCTAGTTGGGCCTGAAAACCCTTTGTTATGAAGCATTTAACTAGCATTTTCACACATGATTGGTACATAGCTTTAATATGGGACGGATGTAATTTACCTCTAATACAAAGACTCATATGGTGGACATGAGCCTACAATATATAGTACAATTTTTGTGCAACAGTGCTGGTTTGCAGAGGCCCTTAAGAAACAAACACTGTTTACTTATTAATATGTCTCAGGTGGTCTGGTTTCCAAGACATTTCTTTTGCTGATATCTGTACCTCTGTAGCTTTTCAATAAATCACTCAAATTCTTAAAATATTATTTTGCATGAAACCAAAAAATGGAAGGAATCTTTTAAAATATTTGAAAACACCCAAAACAGAATGAAGAAAATGTACAATGTTTGTCAATCCATAAATAAAATACAAATGGAAATTAACTTTAGATTAAACTATATCTTATTATGTAATGTTTTTTCATGAGCAGTTAGACAGTCACTGTGGCCTATGGGTAACACACTAACCTAGGAACATAGAAGACCTGGGTTCAATCCCAGATACAGGCAGATACATAGTGGCTCGGGTGACCTCTTAAAATGACTCTCCTTTGTCATTGGGTCCTATCGCCCCCAAAAAGTCACAAGAATCACAGAGACATTGAAATATTTTTGCCTTGTGCAGTTATAATGGGTCTAATAGCGCATCGAGTCTTTTAGAAAACTTGATGAACTACATCAGGAATAAGAGTAAAAATAAAAAGACAACCTCAACAGTTCAAAGCTTGGCTTTTACTTTCCAATCAACAGCTAAATTAAAATTAAGACAGGACTCTATGTTCATCTCACATATTGGCCTGAGTTGGATTCGAACTGACCACACAAACCATAGTCAAGTGATCAAAGGACAAAGTCAATAACTGCTCATTCACTGCAACCCCGGCAAAGTTTGTCTGAAGAGGTTAAATACATAAAGCCCACGCTTAGTGTTTTCTGTAAGAATAAAACTGATGATCTTTGTGACAATCTTCTGATCTTTCAAGTTAAAACATTATTTTAACTTTTTTTTACAAGTTTATCTTTATAAAATATCATAATTTGTCATCAATATTCCCAATTCCAATCAACCACGGTGAATAGTTCTTCTCTTAAGAATAAGCTAAAGAGGCTTTTGGATAATAGTTATACACTGATCCCACATTTTAAATAAAAGTTATGTGGCACATAATACAGACATTAAATGAAAAACAAATGTTTCCAGTAATGGTGTTAAACTTTCCAAGAAAATAGTCTTACTAACTAGAACCCATCTTCAAAAAAGATTTGTAACCTTAAAATAATTTAGAGTTAATATAGATTTTGGAAGTAAACAGAACTATGAAATACATTGACCATGGAATAAAAGTTTTTTTTTTTTGGTCTAAAGGGAAATTTCAAAATTATCTCTGCAATCTTTACATACAAATACATGAAATCAAACAGTGTAAATAAAACATGATAAACAAAAATAATAAATAATACATTTATTTAAAAAGTAAAAAATAAAGTGCATACTGTGTTTCGTTTTTATTGATAGAATAAATTATTTTATCATATGTTAAACTGTTTATTTTATATAAAAACAGCAAGACAATAGTGGTCGACATCTCAAGATTAAATGGTTCTGATAACTGAATTTCCTCTGGAAATTATGTTATTTGAGCCAACTACGTTATTTCAAAACAGGCTACTTTCCACAGAGTTTGTTACTTCCCTGTTCAAAGTAAAATTGTCTGCTTGGTGAAATGAATCTGTGTGATAATCCCACCCATTAGAAATATGACACCGGCTTCTCTTGAAGGAACTGAAGCAGATAACTGTCAAGCTTACTTACACTTTCCCTATATATTGAACTTCATATATCTGGCGCCATCCATCACTTGACTAAAATGTAGCTTAACTCTGATCATGGCAGCCAGAGTAATCTGCCAAACAAGTGCTAAATAATGAATTTCACATCCACAAAGTTGTACAGTAAGTGTGGTTTTGGTAATTAACTAAATATGAATTTAGTCATCAATGGAATATCTCTGTTTCACACAGCTAATTTTAAATGTCCTGGAACTCCAACTCTGTTTTTACCAATAAATGGAGGCTGTGCAAGAAAATAAAGTATTATATAAATTACATATTAACATGTATCATTTCAGGAAGTCTAGTTAAGTTAGTAAGAGGCTGAATAATTGGCATTTACATTTACAATTGCTTTGTCAGATCAGCTTCTCTGACAAACAGGTCACTGTTAAGTTCCCAGGGATCTGAGTAGGGTCAAGTGGAAGGTCAAGTTGAATGATACTATAAGGAAGTTAAGCACCATCAAATGTGACAGATAAACAACTTGTGCCCAAATAAACACAGTATTTTGTATATTTGTATATGGTCACTGCATTTCCAATTTAGCCTCTTGTAAAATGAAATATCTGCATTTGTATTAATACCCGTTGTTTACAGCCACCAAAAACAACAAAAGTAGAAAATCTTATATTGTTTCATTGTCATTCTATTTAACAAAATCAAAGTCACATGAGGGTCATAGTTGTCCTCATACAATATATTTGTTATATCATCTTATTAAAATTCACAGGAAATTTATAGAAATGTGTATTTTTTCAATATTAAAAAGCCTATTAATTATTGCATGCATTACAGGCTTATGTGTGTTTTAGCGAAATGTGACATTGGTTACATTTATAGGTGTTTTCTATAATGCCTCAACTATCCATGTACTGCCACACTTCTGTTTGTGTAATAATAATAATAATAGGAATAAATAATAATAACTGTTTTTATTTAGCGCAAAATCTACACACAGTAATCAATGTACTTTACAGTCTGGATATCTACATAATTATTTATGGTCTAAAGGCACAATTGAAAAGTGAGTTTTAACTTCTTCTTAAAATCACTGGTATATGTTAATGTTTTTACATGGTTGAGCAAATCATGGTGCCACAAACAGAAAAAGCACGATCTCCATACGTTTTCAACTCGGACTTTGGAACTGTCAGCAAATGTTTTCTTGATAAGCATAGTAATCTTGCATTTTTGTGTGTGATTTGCATAATTTAGCATTCCCGCTTTCCATGGCCACACTTACGGAAGTTTTAAACTGCACAAAACTATCTACTGTCTAACTGTCTACCATAGATGGTATCAAGTCATCTCCAATGACTCGCCAAAACTGTGGGATGTCTTACCATTTTCTTGCTGTTCTGTTGCCTTTCATGTCCATTCTGTGCTATTCTGTGACTTTTTGTGTCTCAGTTTGTATGTTTGCTGTATTTTTCACAGTATTTTGGTCTCACACTGTTGCCATTCTTCTCTCCAATTCTGATTCACTTCTGTAGCAATATTGCAACCGGATCTGTGTACTATTACATTCCATTTATCACTGGGTGTCCAGTGTGTGTCCTCTAGACAAGTTACGACTGCCTTCAAAGTCAAAGTCAAAGTTGGGGTTTTACGTCCCGTTCAACAGCCAGGGTCATATTGGGACAGGTCCTCAGAATTGCCACTTGTGGGACTCGAACCCACAGAGGTGACAGCCTATGATTAGATGCCAAACTTGCTAACCACTAGGCCACCGAGGACCTACGACTGCCTTCATGTTTTGAAAATAAACAAGTTCATTTAACAATATATTTTTACTTTGAAGACCTTAACAGTTTGCTGAAAACACTATTAGCTCTTCACCAATAGTCATTCCATATTGTATAGAACTCCACAACTCTGGAAAAATTAATTTAGCCCAGGAATAAAGAGACATGTTTGTTAGAATGACGTTTGTAAGAACTAAAAGATACTGTGTAACTACTGATGTCTTGAAGATATAGAGAAACCCGGTATATTTATCTATTTGGAAAAAAAAAACATAAAAAATTCATGTCTGTAAATAAAAACAATAAACTAAGACTTGCTATAAGGTGCTTGACTTGCTCAATGGCTGAGTATAATGATCAAGTGCTGAGAGAAGAAAGCATTATTGTGGGGATATGACCAACAGGGGTCATAACTTTCAGTTCTGGCACCAGACCATTTTGATGCATTGTGGGACGCCATGGTTAATTGCCTCTAGCATAAAAGCCAGCCTTTGTGTGGATTTGGCGTCACACTCGTTGAAATTTCATGGAAGCCACATGTTTTTAACTGAGCACCTTTTTTTATCTTGTTAGGATTTTAGTTACTTTTATTTTGTATTTTATATGATATTTAGTTAGTAGTTGCCCAGTTCACTACAAAATGCCTAAAGTGCTTCATTGCTCAAAATGTCAGGAGGAACATGCTCGTCCAGTGGGGAAGAAGTGCATGAAGTCAGCAGGTGAGTCCTTTTCTAGTGCCGCCCAAGTGTCTGCACCCCCTCTCCATCTAATAAAATTACTGCTTCTGATCAAATTTTGATACAATTGCATCAAATTGGGGAAAAAATGAAAGCTGCACTGGAACAGGGCAGCTCACATGTAGGTCTGCTTCCTACCACTTCGCAGGGCCAGTCTCAGTATGACATGGTATAACACAGTACTGATACCGAATTGGCTTCTTCGCAGAGTGTGGTCCCCTCACTGAAGTATTTGAGGAATAATGAGTTGGTATAGACTGAGGTTGAGAAACGTTTGGCAGAGTTAAGAAATCTTAACGAAACGGTTATCAAAGGTAGGGTTAAATCATCTCAGAGAGGAGGTCCCAGTGAGGTTTTTGTCATAAAGTCAGTGGACTGGCCACAGCATTTCATCTTAACAGGCACACATAAAACTTGCCCCAGTTATGATGATTTGACTATCAGCCAGCGGATATCCGGATTCGTACGGTGCATGCAGGAAGAAAAATCTGAATAAAGTAGAACATGCATGCTCGACTATCTAGGCAATATCATGGAAGATGCCCCAGATTTTTCCTGGGATTCGGCCAAGGCATGTCATGCTGTGGTGCTTACTAATATGGAGGCTGATAGGCTTAATTGGACTGACACTGATAAGATTGACCACATCTTTCGTACCAAGGCATACAAGCACAAAGGCATACTTTGCGAGCACAAACCTCTGCCTCATGTTTGTCGGTTAAAAAGAACAAAAACCCTCAATCAAAAAATGGTGTCATTTGCAGATACTTTCAGGAAGTACCCTACACATCATAGAACAGCTGGCTAGATTTATAGGCATGTCTGTAAAACTTGTGATGGGACACATGCAACCAAAAATTATAATCAAAAGAGTGGGTCAAAAGACTAGGGGGCCACTGCAGTAATGCAGTGGAAGAAAGCAAAAATCATGTATATATTAGTAGATATGGTGACAATTCAGCTTTTCATGATAGCCAGTTATTTGAACCCCAGTATGTAAATAAACTAATCTTAATATGTAAATTTACTAATCCCCATACTTGATTTTCTGATGTTGTAAAGCGTGGCATTGCTAACAATGGAAAATCATGTCAAACACATCTACAATCAATATTGAAGCAAAAGTTCCAAGTAGCAAAAAATTCCCACGTTTACAGTAGACACAAAGGTATGAAAAGGTTGGCAAAACATGTGAACAGACATTGTATTGAGAAATCACATAAGCAAGAACTTGTGAATCAATCTAAATATGACAGTGAACCAATTCAAAATGTAAACAGTGTGATTCATGTAAACAGATTTGAAGTTTTGGCAAATGAAACGGATGATTTGAATAATGATGTTAATTGTAATGCTAGTGTTCTTGTAGAGGTGATTGACAAATGTGAATGTCCAACTAGTCAAAGTGTAAGTGTCTGTACTGTGGTTGACAATGTTCACAAATGTAAGAATATGTCTTATTTGTTGGATAAAAAGGTCGAATAAAAAAATTGGCACTCCCCATACGGAAAATGCATGAACAAAACCAAAAATGTGACCAATTGGATGTAATTCCAAGAATTAAAGTACCTAGTGTTGTAATACATAGCAAGTGTCCCAGTTGGGATCTCATAGGCGATACTGAAAACACTCGGATTGTGACAATGACAAATATTCATTAGAGATGAGTACTACGTTGAAATGTTATTGCATATGGATGGCTAGAGGGGCCATTGAAAATAAAAAATTAATGGCACAGAATGAACCGTTGTTTTTCTTTATCCCCATTTATGTGTTCAAAAGCTGTATCTATGATACAAGTAAAATGATATCTGCAGCAATGTACTGCAGTTACACAATGAATTGAGAAAGGATGGTAGATACAATCACAATGGTTTACAAATACCCATTCATTCAAAATTAAATTTTACTTATAAAATACGGGTTCCCCCTGGATTATGATAGGAAACCGCCATTATGACTGAAGAAATCAATCATGAAAGTGCCACTGAATACCCCAGCCATGTAGACACCTATTTAGCTGAAGAAGTTGAACATGGGTCCTTATATGGAACCACCTATGGAAAATTTACATGTTAGCCCCTTCATGACCCAAGACAAGTCAAGCTCAGATAAACGTTGAGTCATCATGGAATTAAGTTGGTCTAAGGGCCAGTCAATCAATTCTGGGGGATAATTTAGATAAATACTTAGACACAGAATTCGTTTTGACATACCCATCAATAGATAATATTATTAATCAGGTTTTACAACTAGGCAGAGGTTCCAAAATTGTTAAAGTGGATATTAGTTGGGCATTTCGACATGTACCCATTCATCCTGGAGATTTGGACCTTCTCGGCCTTCATTGGGGCAACTATTACGTTGATTTTTTGCTGCCATTCGGCCTAAAACATGGATCTTTAATTTTTCAGCGCCTATCTGATGGAGTTTGGCATATTACGAAACAAGAGGGTCACTAGATTTGAAACTATATAAATGATTTTTGTGTGTGGCCCTCCACTCAAACATTGACCATTCTTACAGTGGTTTGCAAGATCTGAAGTTATTCATTGAAGTTTTAAGGTATTACACTGACTCAATCTAACTAACTCACACAAGTGTGCATAGTGTTAAATACATCTGTTTACAATGGATTTCCGAATGATAACTAAAAGAAATTCAGAAACCTTTTATGTTGAGCTCAGTTTATGGATCTCAGTGGAAAACAAGGCCAAAAGGGGTTTCAGTCTACTAGCGTTAGCCGCAAAGCCATCAGAGACACGGGTAGTGAACTGAAGCTACTACCCATCCAAGTACAAACATTGCCAATTGGCGCTTAACTTCAGAGAAGAGACAGATACTCGTCACACTACAAAGCAATTCATGAAAGTCCGGAGACAAAAAAAAAGAAAGTAATCTCTAGAAAATAACTTTACAAGATAATAACTTAATAAAAATAACTTCTATTATGTGCAATGTGAACTACAAAGTCAAAGTTTGGATTTTATGTTACTTACAACAGCCAGGGTCAATGTAAATTTCAAATCCAAAATATTAAAATTTATGAAGTACATAGGAGAACTAAGTTTTAAAAAAAGAAGTTTAAAGTGCATGCTAAATCAGAATTATTTTGATTTATAAGTATGTGAGTGATCGGTTAATCTTCCACAAACCATGTAGTGAGAAAATTTAAAAACAGAACAAAAACTATAAACCGTAAGGCAAAAGTATGCAACGTTTTGCACTAATTCAGATATACATTAAATCTATTCAACTCAGTAAATCAATCCCAATGGAAGAAAATCAAATGTAATTTCTATCCAACCAGAATTTTTAGATTGACAGGTTTTAATGCATACATTATATATAGTGTAAATTTCAAAGTCAAACTTATATGCCTTTTACAACAGCCAGAGAATAATATAAATTTGAAATATTCATCTACTATTCTATCAAAAACCTTCCAATGAAGGAAGACTTTAAAGCAGAAAGAGGGTCATCAAATGTAAGAAAATGTATCATTAAACTGATTTAGCTATTAAATGCAACTCAACTGATTTGTATAAAATGAAAAGTACAGCAAAAAATCAACATAACACAGAACAAGGATCATGAAATGTAAGGGAAGGCTATATAACTTCTTGAACGGATTCAGATATGCAATAGAACTTTTAACAAATGATTTATATAAAATGAAAAGCCCATCAAAAATCAACAATGTCAATGTATGGTCAAAAATTTCACTACCAAAGAAATCATATTAATTACTAACAAAAACAATCACATTATAGTGCAAACAAAAGGTTAATTTGATTTACAAAAACATATCTAAGAAGATCACTGATAACTCAGTTTCACGAATGTCGTCTTGGAGGTCTCAAAGCATTTTGCCCAATATGTTTAAGCCACGGTGGCAGAGTGGTAACACTCTCGCCTCCCACCTCTGAGGCCAGGGTTTGATCCCCGTCATGGCCTCAAGTGGGAAAGCTGGTAGTTGCTTGTCGTTGGTTGGCAGTTTACAGTACAGATCCCTGACGAACTCTATGTACTGGTTTCCTCTGCCCTTCCAACTACCCGTCGTGATATGACCTGTACAGTGTTGAAAGCAATGTAAAACCCCAAATAAATAAATTAAGCCCTTCCATTTTGATGGATACCATATCTCATCAACAAGGCCAGCACTCCAATAGTTATCATGAGGGCTGGCTTCTACCAGGAAGGTAGAAAACTTGGAAGGTAATACTTATCTTGTCCATGTAAATATGATAAATGAAAAATTAACACAGTCCCAAAATATCCTTACAATGGCTTCCTGCAAGTTTGTAAACATCCGTTCACAACTGTTTCTTCAGACACTTCAGACAACCAAAGCAAGAGGTAACATTCAGTTGCTAGCCCCCTTAATGTGAGAATACGTGCTATAAAGGTGGAGGTTTAGGGTGAGAGATGAATGTAAACCAGAAGTATTGCAGGTTTCAACCCGAGGTTGAATGAAAGAAGTTAGGCAAAATAAAGCAGTAAAAGAATGAGTTTGGGCATTTTATTATACATGTTAGTAAAATCATATAAAATAGGATTTAACAATTTTTTGGTGTATAGCATAAAAATTTTTAAAACCACCAAGCCCAGATCAGAAGAAGGAGGGAATGATGGAGGCAAAAGTGGAGGGGATGATGGAAGGGGCAACAGACACATTTTGGAGGTAGGACCACACAGAAGAACTATGCCACAGGCCATGGGCCATGATGTTCTGGAGGGAAACATTGTTGTCAAAGGCTAGGGTAGCCCCCGAGCAACGAAAGGTGTGGAACCCATGCCCAGACAGGGGAATGGACAGAGATTGAAGAATAATCTTGAGTGCTTCCCTAATATGAGTATCAATAATTTGAGTGAAAGGGGGATATATATTGGCAAATAAAGGAGAAGAGGGAGGCAAATGCCTGGAGGTCAACAAGGCCTTAAGGGCTCTAACTGGGCACAGGAAATGGTTATCAATTGATGGAAGTTGAATGATGTGATGGGCCCTATGGTCTTGCAGTGTCTTAGTCCATTTCAGGAGCAAGTGGGCCCCTGGTGGATCAAAGAAGAGGTCCTGCCTTAAAAATGCTTGGAAGGGTCGAAAGCTTTAGCTGAATGTGGTGCTAGGTTCGACATCCTGAGAAAGCCATAAAAGGCGGTCAAGAAAATTGCCCGAAATAGGATGGGGTCACTTAAAAGGTCACAAGCTCTAGAAATATGGTAAAGGGTAGGGACGTCAAAAACTCCCCTCGGGGTGGGTCTGAAGTGAGAGTTGATTGATATGCTACGTATAAACCTGGCCACAGCTGGGTGGTGAGAATCACATGGAATTTGGTACAAAGAACACAGGGATGAAAGGGATGATAAATAATTCCTAATAACTTTGGGGGAGAGGTTATTTTGATATAAAAATTTCAAAAACCCTAGTAAATTAGAAAATGAAAAGTCTTGGGGAAGACAGTAAAAGAACAGGAACCCAAGGTAGGTCTTGAAGTGGGTCTTTTGAGACGTGACTGTAGCAGGTCTGTGAGCTGTAATGACCTTTTCCCATGCTGAAGCCAGAAGGGTGGAAGCATTCTGGGGTGATCCTGAAATTAGATAAGATAAGAGAGGTCAAACAAGGAATGGTGGACATTTTGCCAAATATAAGAGTTTTGAAGCTTATGAAGGAGATTGTGATTTATGCCCTTATCTGAGTATATTCTTGACAAAGCATCAGCTAACAGATTTTTTGTGCACTGAATATGTTTAATTTCCAGATCAATGTCGTGAATGGCAGTAATGAGCCAAATGTTTCGGATGCAGGCCCCCAAGAAAGGGTCTCTGGTCTTACCTGAGGAGGCCACTTGGACAACTGCCGTGTTGTCACAGAAGATGTAAACAGAAGATTTGGCCCAATAGTTAGCCGATAAGCGAAGGGCAACCAAAAGATTCAGCATTTCCAGATGAGTAATGGAAGGGTGGAAGTCTTGGAATTGTGGAATGGGGGCAGCATATACTCTGTGGCCCCAGATACCGCCCACACCTGTGAGACACGCATCAATAAACAGTTTGTTGTTAGCAGGAATGGGGTCCTTAAAAATCTTAGAGGTGCCATTAAAAGAAGGAAAAAAGGTGAGAAACCAGTTGAGATCCTGGAAAAATTCCCTTGAGAGCTTGATTTTGTTCTCAGTAAAGTTGTTTCTGAAAGTGGCAAGTATTCGGTTAACAAAGATTCGAGCTGGCATAATTTTATGCAAGTACATGAGCTTACCCAGGAGAGATTGGTATTTCTTCCTAGTAAGGTAAGTTTTAGTGCTGACTTGCAAACATTCAGCATATATCTCCTCCAATTTATTTTTTTCAATGCTGAGGGTGTTGGTATCAAGATCAATAGAGATACCCAGGCATGTGAGTGTCCTGGTGGGAGCAATTTTCTTATCTAGGTTCATGGGGAGGCCTAGGTCGCTGATAAGGTTAGATAGGTCCTTAAAATGAGAGTGTGCTGAGTCCTCGGTTGCTACCAAGATGTAATCGTCTATATAGGCAAAGACATGATGCCCTTGACGACGCATTGCATCAGAAATAGCGTCGGAAGTTAGCTGGAACGCCGAACTGCCATGGACCCAGCCGAACGCAGCCGAAACGTCCAGATAATACTTATTCTGCCATTTTATACCAAATTTCAAAGTGTCAGCAGGGTCCACATGCAGATTCCTAAAGGCTCTGGCTATATCTATCTTGGCCAGCAATACCCTACCCTCAGTAGCCTTAATCTGATCAATGATATGATCCACAGTTGGAAATTTTAAAAGAAACTGTTGGCCGTCAAA
The DNA here is from genome assembly GCA_964017235.1 of Sabellastarte sp. h YS-2021. Taxonomy (NCBI): domain Eukaryota; kingdom Metazoa; phylum Annelida; class Polychaeta; order Sabellida; family Sabellidae; genus Sabellastarte; species Sabellastarte sp. h YS-2021. The sequence continues at coordinate 71,359,611 of OZ024933.1, forward strand.
TAGGTTTCTAGTGACCTTGTCATTAACTGAGTTTATTTGTGGATAAGAAAGGTTAAGAATGACCCTTCTCTTATCCAAGTCCTTGGGCCTTGTGAGAAGTGGTGAGCAATGAAATTCATGATAGGGGATATCATCAAAAGGGCCCAAGATGGCCCCTAGGTCCACCTCTTTATGTAGGTAATCACTAACAGCCTTGGGGTGCTGTAGAGCAGAGAAATGGTTAACTACATCTGTGTTATTCAAAGATTCGTAGTTGGTCAATGAAAGAGGGAAACCAAATTTAAGGTAATCCAGTAGCCTAGTATTAGGAGAGTTAACAAGTAATTTTTCCCAAGCTTGAATGTTAAGATTAGAGTTGACTGGCAATCTGGCTTGTTTATAATTGGGGAGACCAGTGGAACGAATGACCATTGCCATGTGAATGTAGTCAACAAGAGAGAGAGAGGAGGGTTTGGCCCTATCTGGGCCAATGAATTTGAAATGGGAGCCCTCTAGGGCCAAAAATCCAAGTTTTTTCTCAGAGTCGAAAATGTTGGAAGCAACATGATCGGGGACGACATCCAGATGCGGAAAGGCGTTAGAAAATGACACATGAGTAGGTTTGGAAACAGGGGAATTGGGTGTCACAGCACCATGAATTTTATTAGCATGCTGACGGTGATCCCCTGTAACACCATCAGCACTAGCTTGATCTATAAGCTTATCTATAATTTTTTCCATGTAAGCTTCATAAGAATAACCAAAAGTTTTGTAACAAAATGTATCTTGCACAAAATTCGTGTGAGCTAAATAAGCCTGATTTTGCTAACTGGCTCATGAAAGGTGATACTCACATTCTGCACACTGGTTATTTGTAGATAACCTGCAGGAGGATTGCTGCATTTTTTTACTAAAAATTTACCAGAATACATGTTTTGACTCCATAAGAACCAGCCCCTTCATTGGCTTCCCTGTATATAAACAAAACAAGTACCAGTACCACAAGTATTTAACCCATATGTATTGGTAAAGTGCACGATACAGTTTTCAACCTCCCCACAAAGTGGCCAAATATGGGATTCATGAAGTTTGGTATCATTGATGCAACAATCCTCAATGTCATTAATATGGAAAGGACTCGCCACATAATTAACAACTGGTGTATTTTTAAACAGATACACATTTTCATCAACATGTTGACCCAAAGGGCCATGCAACTTGTTTGCAGAACATGAACTGCCATCATAGTTACTATTATTAGAAAAGTCAATATTATTACAGACTTTGTTAAAGCCTTTAAATGCATGTTTCCCACTATCTGAATCATACTTCAATCCCACATCAACTTGCTTTCTAGAACAAGTAATAACATTATTGCCACACATAACACCAGTGTTATAACATATATTTGGTTTGTTGAAAAAGTTATTGTCATTGGGCCCCCAACACAGACGACTCTCCTCCATTATATTCTGTGAAAGCAGGTAAGGGCCCTTGCCCAAGTGGCCTTAGATCATGCTAACTTTTTACTGTCTGTCTATCTTTAGGTTTGTTTTTCGCGTTACATTTGACCTCTGGGTGTTGGAGTACCCTCCCCAGCTTCTCACAGTAGCTGCAGATATGTCTGTATGCCCCATGATGATTTTCGTAGGTGCAAGTCCCCTCATTATAAAATTTACAAAGTTTCTTTGAATTATACTGCTGTGTGAATTGAGAATTTGCCATTAACATTTGTGAAGCACTGAGACGGTTGATGGCCCATTGTGTAGCATCATTCCAGTGGAGGTTGCCCTCCTCCAGGTCATGCATGGAGGTCGCCCAGGCGCTTCTAACTGCACCCCAGGGTAAGGATGTTGCATCTTTGATGGCCAGAATGACCTGAAGGAGGGCATGCTTGGCAGTGCTGGGATCCTTCATGCTGTAAACGTTATTAAGTTGACCTGTAACCCACTGGGCCATCGAGAGCTCGTCATAAGGTACCCCTTTTTTCCAGTCAAGGAGTGATAGCCCTCATTGGGCCAACGAATTTCAGGTGGATTATGGGCTATATCTGTGGTATTATAACGGCCAGAACATCTTTGCTTACCTAGTAAAGTGGATTTAGCCTGATCTTCATATGCAGCCAGTGCGTTGGTTACAGCTTGAGATATGTTGGGCAGCCTTCTAAGGTTCTCCAGGCTTGGTACCACCCCATCATGTTGCAGGGCTGCACTAGCACCATGTGGGTTTGATGCTGTGGCGTTCTGCTGTGAAGCACTGCAGTTACAATTGTTAGATGTAGATAAAGCACTTGACCATGAGTGCACAGACGGGTTGCCTAGATGCTGTGAAGATGGGTGGTGTGACAGATTCTCTTGTATGAACGACGCCCCATAGGAACCCGGGGGTAGTGACCTGGTGGATGGCCCCCCTGCCACAGTGGTTTGGTGAGGGTTTGCTGTCTGCTGCTCAATTTTTTCGACTCGTTCGAAAAGAGCTTGGTTGGACTGAGTCAGTTGACGCAACATGTCAAACATCGCGTCATGTTGGTTGTTAATGGTCGGTTGACTGGGTGTGGTGGCCAAATTGTGTTGATTTGGCTCATCCATGACCCCCAAGGGTGGAGAATTCTGTATGAAAGATTCGTCCAGGCGAGATTTAGTGGCTTTCCTTACCCTCGATGTTGAAACCCTGGCTCTGGCAGATGCAGTCACTCTTTTTCTCTGTATAGCTGAAATCTGTTTTTTCTTGTAGAAGACATCATTTACACAACAACACATATAATAAAATCGAATATGTTAAAAGACTAAAACAATAAGATTAAAATTCTTTCGTAAAACATTCCGATATTCAAATTTTTCATGTGCAATCATTCCTTTCTGATTTAGAAGTGAAGAGCCCCAACACATTGGAACTAATGATGCAGAACTAATGATTTTGATTGGGTGGAGGGTCTGTCACCAAGTGAATGAACACAGAGAAAATATGTTAAGGTAATTGGAATCTTTATGAAATAAGGTAGGGCTACAACTGACACAGCAGGCCCCTACATGGCCGTGCGAGGGAAAACAGTATACCGTGTATGCTAATTCTAATTCTAATTCTAATTCTAATTGGACTTTTATAGCGCTTAATCTCCCCAAACAAGAGGACTCTAAGGCGCAACAAAACAAAAAGCAGTCAACAAAATTCTGTGTCCAGAGACATAACAGGGGTCGAACACCACGGAGAACGCCAGGAGGATGATTCAGGCTAGGGTGGATATGCTTTGGTGTACAGGTAGGTTTTAAGCTGTTTTCTGAAGGAGGCCAGGGATGGAGAGGCACGAATCACATCAGGGAGAGTATTCCACACAGTAGGACAGCTAAATAATAATGCAACTTTTACAGTACAATGTAATTAACCAGGGCCATCCCCACTTTGACCTTTATTTAACCTATGACCCACTTTGACCTTCCTGTAACCTACGACCTTTTAAAGTCACATTCTGCGCAAGATTTCATTCTTGTATATACCCATGGGGGTTGACCAAACCTCATGTCAGTAAAATGCTAAACTTGTTATCACTACAGTATCCCAAGTCCTGTGTCCTTGGTTTCATGTTTTTCATGTAAATATTTCATGAATACAGTAATGTTATAGATTTACAGTTCATGAAAATAGCAATGTTATAGAGGTAATGCTACTATTGTACATGTGTAAATGCAACTTATACTAAATAGATGCTATCATTTTATATTTATGTATGTTATTAACAGTCAAAGAATAGTAGAATAAATATTTATATCCCAACTCTTGGGTTTCTTTGGTACCCTCTGGGGAATGACAGTACAATGTAATTCAATTGTTTATATCGCAGGAATGTTTGCAATTTAACGTATGTATTAAAAGAATCTGAGTTTCTCAAAGTACACATGCATACCCAAACAAACAATTTTGTCCAAAAATTACCAGACTTACCAGTAAAATTAAGGTAACACAAAAATGATGCTCATTATGGGAAGTCATAATTTCATTGCCTAGTCATATCTTATACACTAACTGATGATAGATTTATAACTGAACAAACTGTCAAACTCTGCTTTGATTTCCTAATTGGTCTTTAGAAAAAGTATGTATTATATTATAAAGGATCTTCCAGTATTCACATATTGACATTTTAGGGCAATACTGTCAGTACAGCAAAGAATCTTTCATTGAGGCTGTATTAATGATGGAGGCCAAAAAGATGACAGTTACAGAGGTGTCGAAGAAGTTTGGCATCCCCAGGAAGACAATCAACAACCATGTGTTGTAGAAGATTGAGGACTTCTGTTCTACTGGGAGAGAGAGAAACGTCAGTGATGAGGAGGAGACATTACAGGTAGGTTATCTCAAGTACATGTTCCAACACATTTCCCCTTGAGAAGATCTGAAGTTCGAGCTCTGACAGTGGTCACTTACAACAATGTTATAGAATTGGTATTGATAAGTAATAATAACATTTCCATTTTTAAAAAGGTGTTCATGTATGTGTTTCACAAAGAGTTAAATGCCATGTCCTGTCATGCTTGCAGTAAAAAGATGAGTTACTGAATTTAAATTCTTCTTTATTTCTTGTGTGTTTTCCGTCACACCTGGAATCTAATTGGTCATATTTTAATCATCAGAAAGGCAGAGGAAACTTGCACATACAGTTAGTCAAATTCTGCACTGTAAACTACCACACTATGGCAGTAAGTATACCATTTTAGGACAGGTTGAAGAAAAGTGGGTGATGTTGGACATTCCAAGTTTGATCGTGATGCTGGGCCATCTGATAAATGGTTTAAGGCATTTGAAAAGAGATTCTCTGAATTCCCTGGGAATTATGCGAAGTATGGGAATGGGAATTCAACATTTCCTAATGCAACCCACAAATCAATTAGTCACTGCTGTTGAAAGTGGTGGTTTCACAACACCTTAATCAGCTAGGGTCACATTGGAACATGCTTTCAGTATTTGTCCTAGGCAAAATACAACACACAGAGATTACAGTCTGCAATTACAACACAAACTTCTTGACAATTGTCCACCGTTCACCTTTGCCTACTTGCAGCAGAACAGTTTGTTATATTGATGGGAAATTACAAGTGTCATTCATTAAAAAATTATCACATTACAATATTTGTTCAATTGTTGATGTATGGCGACTGGATAATGTGTAAGAATTAGGAAACCATAAAATAGATGTTTTGGTAGCCAAGTTTGGCGCATTGCATTGAAGAAAAATTGTGATATAACTGAAAATAATGCTATTTCATGGTAATTCAGAAACACAATCATGATAGATTGAAAGAAGGTGTGACCTACATTATATAGATTCTACCTTCTTCATATTGCAACCTGCTGATCTGTCCAAAAATTTCAATCACAGCATGCAATACCTTAATTACATATTATTCTGGCATGTCCATAAGTTACATGTTTAACAGGTTAATGGTAAAGACATGATGAAACCCTAAGCTAAGGACAAAGGAAATACATGTCAATGCTTCAAATATGTAACCTCGCTGCAGTTTCAGAGGTACCAAAAGGTCAGAAGTATTCAGTAGTGTATCATGTTTACTATCTACTTTAACATTTACTTAGGTCATAGCCATTGGCACATGTACCAGCAGACTCTTTATGTAGTTGATGTCCACTTATTACATTACAAACTTTGGAACAAAGAGTATAAGTAGTTGGTTATCTAAGATAACCCAGCATTAACTTGCAAATATAATCACTGCATGCTAAATAAATGTCAAAATTAACAAATTTAACTTTATTTTATTTACTATATTATAATAATAATAGTAGGATTTATATAGCGCAAAATTGATACAAATCCTCTAATGCGCTTGAGTCCAAGAAGGGAGAGTCCAGGGACAGGCATGGGTCGACATCTAAAAAGCGCCCGCCAGGGTATAACTAAGGTGGTGGGTATGCCAGCCTAAACAAGTAGGTCTTTAGCTGGCTTCTGAAACCATCTATTGTTTGCTGAGATCTGACAGTCTGTGGCAGCTTGTTCCATTCAGCTGGTGCAGCTACTGCAATGCCACACCTGCCTATGTGCTTCTTAGGGCGGGTTGAAGAAATAGATAGCCTGTTGCCGCGAGTGAGACTGCTCGATCTTATTAAAGCTGAGAGATACAGGGGCTGTGAGAGATTAGTAGCCTTGAATACCAAAAGATTATACTTAAAGAGGATGCGAAGTTGAATTGGGAGCCAGTGGAGTTTTTTCAAAAAGGGTGTAACATAACTAATTTTGTCAAGTCTGAAGATGATGCGGCAAAGAGCATTCTGGACTCTCTGTAGTTTGGCTATGTTGGACTTGCTTACTCCATAGAGTAAAGAGTTACAGTAGTCTAGACGACTACTGACCATAGCATTTGCCAGAAGTATTGCTCTCTCGACTCCAAGGAATTTGAAGAGGTCCTCGGTGGCCTAGTGGTTAGCAAGTTTGGCATCTAATCATAGGCTGTCACCTCTGTGGGTTCGAGTCCCACAAGTGGCAATTCTGAGGACCTGTCCCAATATGACCCTGGCTGTTGAACGGGACGTAAAACCCCAACTTTGACTTTGTCCAAGGAATTTGCGAATTCGTCGCAAATCACGAAGATGATAGTAACATACTCTGCAAACCTTGGCAACATGATTGTCAAAGGAGTTGTCTGAGTCGAAAATAACACCCAGATTTTTTACTTCCACCGACAGAGAGATATTGTTTTGGAGGAGTGGAACAGGGAAATTTGGTGCAAGCGACTCTCTGATGGCTTTTTGACCTATAATGATAAATTCGGTTTTTTCTGGGTTTAGTCTTAGTTTGACACCGTCCATCCACTCCTGTACAGACTTGAGATACTCGGTCAGCTCTTCCATGCTGGGGTCAAAATTCCTGGAGTCAACTGCTAGGTAGATCTGGGTGTCACTGGCATACAGGTGATGAGTAACCTGGAATTTTGAAATAACTTAACTGAGGGGACTAGTGTAGAGGGTGAAAAGGAGATTACCCAGCACAGAGCCTTGGGGGACTCCGAAAGGGAGAATTACCGCCTCAGAGAAACTATCACCTATTTTAATTTTTTGTTTACGGTTTGAAAGATACGATTTGATCCATGACAAAACAGTACCATCTAGACCAAACCAGTCATGCAAGCAGTCTGATACTGACTGATAAGCACAACAACACGCAACCTCACTGAATGCACATATTAAATCAATTCATTGTTTACCTGTTTAAAGTAAATTTATAATTAAACTGGTTATTACTGAAGACATATGATTAGTATCAGGCTTAACATAGCCTATTAAGAATAACTCTTGTCATTGCTATATTTCTCATGAATTTTGACATGCACGTTTTGACATACAATATATTCAAAGTCAACACAATGTTGTTTAACCAAAGGCCAATTACATATAAATTTGTAACATGTGACAACCAAGATAACCAAATAACAAAAATCAGTGTAAAAATGTAGAGGAAATAAATACAATCTCTTCAATAGGCCCACACAGTTCTGAAACTGTGATGAGAGTGGCATCTCCAGGTATGTGGCCACTCAGAAAAGAGCTTTTGGTGTCAATGGAGCAACCAAATACCAACAAAAGGTAATTCAGCATGATACATGTCAGGTATCATCTCAATTCATTTAAACCGATGAACATTAAACTGCGTCTACATTGCTATAACTTGTTTTTGTCAGAAATAAGCTTTTACACTAAATGTTATGTGATCTACCATGGAATGTATAATTGAGTGAAACTGATGCACCAAAAACTAATGTAGTGTTGCTTAAATGCTGTTGTACCTGATAACAGCATCAACACAAAATGGGAGTTCAATAATTGCACTGCACTTACATAACAGAGGCATTACCTGCCTCTTGTACACCAAAACATGAATATATATTTACATATACAATCATGGCTTCAATGTAAATAATGCATTAACATTATGTTGCAATTACAAAACCTTCAGATATTATCTCAGCCTGGGTATAAACAATGAATATGTGTTTTAAGGTGTGCTAGACTGACCACATCACTGTCATAATGTGCGTTTCGGCAGCTGGCAAGGTGATGCCTGCATTTGTCATTTATGAAAAGAATCTGCCATTGCTGGCAGCAAATGATAATCTGCCACAAAGCTGGCTACACATAAACTAGACTTACCAATATAGACACAGTAAAGGACATGAATGTATATAGAGGTCTAGTTTATTGTATTCCCCTTTAATATGCAAATGTCAGTTTTTTTGTAATAAAGCTCTAACTTACAGAATAAACAATGTGTACAGGACAGTGATGCACAAAATTCACTGTAATGTGTAATAACCAATGTTTCATCCAACTTTATGATGTCATACAAGATGTATTACATGCCCATTTGCATCTTACTTACACAGTGACAATTTTAAAACAATAATGAATGTTTTACTTGTTAATCAGGTTAATACATACACATACTATTTTATGACAGGTTACATGGGTGAGCAGCTTTTTCAAACAATGGTTTGAAAAAGTTTTTCTCAAACACTGTGTAAGAGATCGTCCAATCGTGCTGTTACTAGATAACCATGACTGTGACCTCTCCTACGACATGTAGGATGTGGCTGTACACAATGAGGTTAACATCTCTCATATTGCCTTTCTTTGCAAGTGGTATTATAAAAGCATGTGCCACTGTGTGCATTCGATAATATAATGTTACATGAATGATATTTTTTGGTTATTGAACATCTACTGAAGCAAGTACTGTCCCCCAATTATGTATGTCTTTAGAATTAACATACTTCATAAGAGTCAGGGTGGCACAGTGGTACCACACTCCCGTCCCACCTCCCGTACCACCTCGGTGGTTCAAACCCCCAGACCTGATGTTAGAAAGTTGGTACTTTACAGTGCAGAACCTCGACCAACTGCATGTTATGGTTTCCTCCGCCCACAAAACTACCCATCATGATATGACCTGTACAATGTTGAAAGTTATGTATAACCCCAAATAAATCCATGAATTACAGAAATTGACATACTTCATTTTAAGAAAAGTTAAATACAGTTAACCACTGCTGTTTTTAAAGTATAAGGTAATTACTTAACTTGACTTTGAATATATACCACGCTTTGTGTATTATCATACAGATAATAGTGTTAGAGTTTCCAGCCCACACTACCCACATCCTTCAACCGCTGGATGTGGTTATCTTCCACCATGTGAAGAAAAGATTCAACCAGTTGTTTACCACAGCTGAGAAGTTAGATGCGAGATCACACATCACCAAGCATTACTTTGCACAGACCTGGAATAGTGCCCTGAAGTCAGCATCCACATCAATTTTTGCAAGTGTTTTTGAAAGTGCTGGGATTTATCCCTTCAATCCCACCGCAATAGATAACAGTAAAATCAAGAAATATAAGTTAGTATAATTGAAAAAATGTACATTTACATTTTAATGAAGACTTACAAGTCCCTGTATGTTGACCAACAATGTTGAATAAGTGATACAGTAACATGCTCATTACATAGATGAATGTATCAGACTTTTGTCTAGTGCATAGGTGATACTCAAAGTCAAAGTCACCATTTTTTTACACCCCATTCAACAGCCAGGGTCATATTGGGAAACGTTTGCAGCATTGGCACTGATGGGACTAAAGTGACAGCCTGTGATTAAATGCCAAGCTTGGTAACCACTAGGTACCAATTAATTAACATTTATGTATTTTCTGAAGTGCGACACACCTCGGGAAAATATACTTAGATTATCACAAAGCTAGAATCACACAAAACATGCTGTTATAAAAATGAAAATGACACAACATTTTCAGCAGGACTTTGTACATTTTACAGGAAAGTATCTGTTAAAATGCTTAAAAGAGGTACCACACACGAAGAAGTGGAAAGGGAAAAGCATTAGTGATGTAATACACTTGGTGTGATGTTGCAAGTAACATCAATGGTAACATTGCTCTTGTTGTCAAAACATACAGCTATTCCCAATGAATATGTTTGTAAAACGTGTCTCCCCCTATGGGTCCGGGGATGTAGAATAGGCCCAACATATCCTCCTGCGTGTCATAAGAGGCAACTAATTGGGGGCAGCCCGTTTGCCGTGGGTTGTGATTCGTGTCAGTGGAAGAGAGGGTCATGGCTGTTGAGCCAATACTTTGTTGCGGCATTGAGGAGGCAATACACAGCTTTGGCCTCAATTTCACTTAGTCGGAAGGTTAAGATGGCCTGGCTTAATCAATCGGCTGGTAGTGCCAAGCCCTAATACTCCAAATTAGTGATGGCTTGTTGTTTGTAATGGTTTATACTTTTGTACTTAATTGTTGTATTCCGCTGGTGTTTGGTCTGTGCTTTGGTTTGGAGTATCTAGAAGGCAGCTGCTTAACAGGTCAATCAAGGTTCACTTTTTATGTGTTCTTTGAGTATATTGCTAATGCATCTCTGATATCAGTGTGTAGGGCTCAGCTCCACACTATTATGATATCCCCTTATTGAGCTCGAACACGGTGGCAGAGTGGTAACACTCTCGCCTCCCACCTCTGAGGCCGGGGTTCGATCCCCGTCAAGGCCTTATGTGGGAAAGCTGGTAGTTGCTTGCCGTTGGTCGGCAGTTTACAGTACAGAACCCTAGCGAACTCTATGTACTGGTTTCCTCTGGCCTTCCAACTACCCGTCATGATATGACCTGTACAGTGTTGAAAGCGACGTAAAACCCCAAATAAATAAAATAAATAAATCCAATAAAATATCGTCCGGAAAGCCATACGCCTGCCGAGTGAGTTTTAGCATCTCCCCACTGGAAGTGGAAATGAACCTAAAGACTATTCAGTTATCTGTGCACATTCAAAGAGAAAAGACATACCAAGTCAATCCAACAGCATCACTGCAGATAACTACTGGTGAGTCTGTTATTTTACAATACTGGTACCAGAAGGGTGTGATTTCTTCACCCACAAGATTCTGGTATTGGTTTTGTGAGTTTTTCTGCTTATTTGTAGTAATGCTTTAATTTTCGTTCACGTGAATTTGAATTTTGTTTGAATTTACTTGGTGTTTTGTGCTGAACAAAATAGGTATTTCTTCGATTCATTGATATTTTTACTCTGTTTATCTATAATATGTTGTAATTTAGTGTTTTGAAATTCACCTATCGGCAATTCTTAGCGTGAATTATCGGCAATTCTTAGCATGAATTTTCGTTTTTATAGTGTGATAATCGGCGATCTTAGCGTGATTTCTGGTCATACTTCAATGAAGTATTCACTATTTTACATCACATTTGTAGGTATTTTGTTTTAAATTATTGTCACAAATATATTTGCTGTAAAGCAGTGTACGGTTTCAGTACTCATATTTGTGTGTGTGTGGCAGTGTAAAATTTCGTTTTTCTGCTACTGTTTATTGCTTTTCTTGTATTATTTGTCATTTAATCGATTCGGTAGTTAGTTGTTCGTTACAACTCTGGGAGTATATCAATCGATTGGGTACTTTTTGTTTTCAAATAATTGGTCGGTCGTCGGCACTGTTATTTGATAAAAAAATACCTGTATTGTTCAACTCAGTTCTAATTTTTTTTCAAAGCAAAGTAGTGTTATTGGTACTGTGTATGTAGTACAAATTTTTAAGTAGTTATTTTGAGGACATTTGAAGTATATATAGTATTTTTGACAGTAATTATAGTAAAATATTTATCTTTCTAGTAAATTAATAGTAAATTTTCAAATAATTAAATTTTCTGTTGGTAGTATTTTGTAGTAATTTTCTAGTGATTTGAATTAAATTAAAATAGTATTCTGAATATTTTTTAAAATTATTTTTAAATTGAACTTTGACAAAAATTGCCCTTACTAACAGTAATTAAGACCCATTATTTTTCATTTGGTTGCATGATTATATGTTGTAGTTAAATGATGGAATAAAATTTTTATTGCGAAGATTTTTCAATAGGGAAAAAAAAAAGTCTTTTATTGCGTTACAATAAAGTAATTTTTTATTGCGTAAAAAATTTATTTAACCTTGTTTAAAATTTATTGAGTTTCAATAACAAAATTAAATCCAGTCTGAATTACTTGTAGTGTATATTGTATATTATTTATTTTTGGAAAAAAGATTAAGCTAGAGCATTTTCTGTAAATGTGAAAATTTTTGAACAGTATTTCAAATTTTCATCATTTCATTTGTACCTTTTGTGATTTTTGCTAAATAACTTTTGCTTTGTCTTGCAAGTTATTTATTGTACTTTGACCTATATCTTTGCATTGTCGTGCAGGTTGGGTTTGATTAAATTCGGTTTAACTTTGCTCCATTTTGCAAGTTAAAATAATCGGATTTGTGTGTTATTTGTGTACAATTTTATTAATTGACTTGGCATTGTTTTGCTAGTTGGTTATTGAATTTACATTGTTTTTCAGTTGTTGGTTGAATTGAGTAAATTCACTAAAAACAAAAAAAAACTGAAAATGGCTACCGGTGGAAAGAAACCAGTCCGCATTGAAGATGTAACCAAGGCTGATTTATTGTCAATAAGAAGCATTGGTGAAGCAAAGGCAGACAGGATATTGAACCTGAGGGAAGAAAATGGTGGTACGCTGACCTTGCATGACCTTCAGAAGTCAAAAGTTGTCAGCAATTCTGCCATAAAAAAACTTCAACACTCGGGTTTCATAATATTCGGTGAAAATAATGTGTCAGCTGAAAGTAAGGTTTGCTCCAGTCAGGAACACCTATTAATTCAAGCTGGCACGGAAGATTTCCATGAGGTGGAGGAGAAGGATGATGAAGATTCAGACGACTAGTGTGCTTTCCCTGACAAAGAATCATTGCATTTGTCAGCATTATCACTTGAACATCAGAAGTTACAGTCCCCAAAAGTAGAGTTGTCAGGCTCATCCTATCAGGTTTTTTCCAGCCAGGGAACTGCAGGACTTGAACCCGAGACTTCGGACTCTATTCCAATACTTACTGGAAAGCATGGACTTGATGATATTTGGTCAGTTCTGATTGCAATCAAGGGTAACACATCGAAAACAGAGAAGTTTGTGAAGAAATTGGAATCTACCCAGGTTGAAACCAGCAATAAAGTGACAAAGTTGTTCCGCACTGTGGAAGAATTGAACCGTTCAGTTAATTCAACCCGTACGGCTCAACTTGAGCTTAAGTCCAAAGTAGATGGCTTGGATCAAAGAGTGACTGATGTCGAAGAGAAACATCAAAAACTTGACAGAGTGGAAAGTGACATCGCAATGTTGAAGAGTGATGTGTCCGGCTTGACGTCTTCTCAGCGCAAAGTGATGTTCAACTGCTATAGGGATGTCTCGAACCTTAGTCAGCAGTTAGAGTCCAAAGGTCAAAGGTCAAAGTTGGGGTTTTACGTCCCGTTCAACAGCCAGGGTCATATTGGGACAGGTCCTCAGAATTGCCACTTGTGGGACTCGAACCCACAGAGGTGACAGCCTATGATTATGAGCCTATGACAAACTTGCTAACCACTAGGCCACTGAGGACCTCTACAGTTACAGTCCAAGATGCAAGAAACAAAGTCTAGATTTTCAAGACTTGATTCTCGTTTGGATCGACAAGCTGAAGTGTACGACCAGCAGAAAACTGAGTTTTCTTCCTTGAAGTCCAGGGTGACGCAACATCAAGTGATGTTCGACCGGGAACTGGAGTCAGTCAAAGAAACTCAGAGATCTCAAGATGAAGCAATAACTTCTCTTTAACGACTTGAAAATGCTGAGAGTCTACATCAATAGGAAGTCTCTTTACTGCATCGGGATCTAGATGGTCTAGCTGGACAGGTGCAGGATGTCAAACAGGAAGTACAGAATCTTAAGCATGCTCCCTGTGACCACAATCCTTCGATCAGTAAACACCACAAGAAGTTTCACAAAGTCATCTCGGGTCTACACAAAATATTGAAAGAAAATAAGAATAGACAGGATGTACTCAGATGCGATAACTGTGGTGAACCAGGACATTTTGCACAAAATTGTCCCAGGAGGCAATATGATGGCTACGACAGGAAACAATGGTCATCAACCAGGAGCGATCAACCCAACTGGAGAGATCATCAGGGTTATGACCCAACAAGGAACTTTCCTGGTTATCAGCCAAGCGGTCCAAGACGTGATAGGTACACACCACCGGGCACTCCTGAAAGGTTTCCTTCATCCAGTCAAGGATATCAGAGGAATACCTATGGCAGTCCCCATTGAGGACAGTACCATCCATCACATAATAGAGACTACAGAAGAAGTCCACAGCGGAGAGATGATTCAAACTGGAGGGCCAGCCCAAGAAGGGATAACCAGTGCTACCATAGTCCACCACCACCACCTAGGACAACACAGGGTTTTAAAAGTAGTTCTGACTCCACCATGCAACCAAGCTCCATGGGTGAGAAGTCCAAAGTAACCTTTTCCGACTCTGTAAAGTCTTTAAACTAACAGTGAGGGGTAATTCACCCGTTGCCCCAACCCTCAACATGAATAATTGGGTGAATCACAAGATGTGCAAGCGAGTTTGGTGTAGAAAAACACGAGAAAGTAACAAGGATAACCTTAGCGCTGTAGTAGATTGCATTGTCCAAGGTGTTAAAACCAAAGCACTACTAGATACCGGTGCTCAGATTTCCTTGATGAGTAGTAAACTATATGAACAAATTGAAAACAAGCCTGATTTAAAGGGAATGCTTAAATTAGAGGGAATTATTCAAGATGTAAAAATTGATGCAAAACTGTTCGAGGGAGTAAAAGTCTCCTTCAGTGAGTCGCAATCATTCACTTAAAAATTCTATGTAGCTAATATAGCTGAACCTTTAATTATTGGTTTAGATTTTCTTTGTCATTTTAAAGATGTTTTGAACTTGGATAAGGGTACTCTCATGTTGAATAGGTATTCACTGAGATTAAATCAATTCAAAACTAGCGAGGGGAATCAATACTCTTGTGTCCCAGTTATTGCCCATGAAAAATTGTACCTACCACCTAGCAGTGTTTTAAGAACTAGTGCTCGGTTGGCAAAAACTTTGTCCGGAGAAATAGTTATTTCACCATCTGGTGAAAACAAAGGTGCTTTGCTACCTAATACTATTGTTCAAGCTGCAGAAATGGTCCCAATCCAATTAGTCAATGACACAAATGTTCCAAACCTAATTCATGTTGGTCATGTGTTAGGATATGCGATGGAATGTGATGTTGTCCTGACTGAAAATTCCAAGAAGATCAACGCTAGCAGTCTTGAAAAATATCCTAGTAATCTTGAGAAACCTTTTACCAGTCTGGATGAACTTCATACTAGTCTTCCAGATCATCTTGAAGGATTGTTCCAGCGTTCCAAGAAGTTCTTGAATGAAGAGGAAGCAGCAATCCTGAGATCTTTGCTACTGAAGTATCAAGAAATATTTTCCAAAGGGAATCATGATATAGGATGTTTCAAAGAAATTAAACATACAATAGACACTGGTACAGAACGACCAGTTAAACATCCTATGCGCCGAACACCAATGGGTTTTGAAGGTGAAGAAGAGGAGAACCTGAAGCAGATGTTGGATATTGGGGTAATCTCAGAGTCTTCCTCAGACTGGGCCTCTGCACCAGTTCTTGTGAGGAAGAGAGATGGCTCTGTCCGATACTGTGTGGATTACCGTTCTTTGAATGCCAAAACAGTCAAAGACTTATTTCCATTACCATCCATATCACAGTGTTTGGATCAGTTATCTGGTAATAGATACTTTTCCACACTTGATATGGCGAGTGGTTATTGGCAAATAGAAATTGATGAAAAAGATCAACATAAAACAGCTTTCATTACCAAGTATGGACTATTTGAACACAAACGGATGGCGTTTGGGCTTTGTAATGCTCCCACCACATTCCAAAGAGTGATTGTCCTGAGAGGGTTAACATGGACATTGGCATACATTGACGATGTGATTGTCCTAGGTAAAGACTTCACAGATCATGTTGCTAACCTTGAGTTGACATTTCAAAGGTTTCGTCAGCACAATCTGAAACTTAAGCCCAAAAAGTGTAGTCTGTTCCATACTGAAACTACATTTTTGGGACATGTGGTTAGTTTCGAAGGTGTTGCTGTGAATCCAGACAACATTACCAAAGTAAAGAAATGGCCAATTCCACAGTCCGTGAAAGATGTAGAGAAATTCCTAGGATTTGTGAATTACCATCGTGATCATATCCAGGATTACGCAGGTCTTACTTCCATACTTTATAAACTGACGGGAAGTAAAGCAACTTTTGAATGGCAGGAGGGTCACCAAGAAGCATTTGACGCCGTCAAGGGGAAGTTGGTCAATGCGCCCATTTTGGCCTATCCGAATGCAACAGACGTTTTCATTCTGGATACGGACACTTCAGGAATAGCAATAGGTGCTGTGCTTTCACAACTGCAAGATGGTGATGAAAAAGTGATTAGGTACAGAAGTTATGTTCTGACTCCAGAACAACGCAAATATTGTGTGACCAGAAGAGAGCTCCTAGCTGTAGTCAGATTCACAAGACAGTTCCGTCACTATCTTTTAGGTTGAAAATTCTACCTGAGAACAGACCACAACAGCCTAACTTGGCTTCTCCGTTTTAAGTACATAGAGGGTCAACTAGCCAGATGGTTAGAAGAACTGAGTCAATTTGACATGGCTGTCCAACATCGACCCAGAAACAGACATGGAAACGCTGATTGATTATCCAGAATCCCACATGAAACCAGTTTCTGCAACTGTTACCAAGCTGGTGTTGACCTGGTAGATTTACCTTGTCAAGGTTGTAAATTCTGTACCAGGGCCCATCAGCAATGGTCTAGATTTGAATCCGATGTCGATGATGTCGTTCCTCTAGCCGTTAGAACCGTCTCTGTTTCATCAGATGAGCCGGATGTGCGTTGGATTCCCTCTTATACAGAAGAAGAGCTGTCACAACTCCAGCGGAATGATCCTTGTTTGAAAAAACAACTACTAGTGGTTCTAGAATGCCTAAAACAAGAAGTTTTATCCCTTAATCATGATATACCATTAACTGGACACATGGGTATCGCAAAGACGTTTCTGTGTATCCGAAAGTCTTTTATTTGGTATAGGACGTCAAGGGATGTTGAACTTTTCATGAAATCCTGTCAGATGTGCAACAGGAGTAAAAAAGCCAAAACCAAAACGAAAGAAGGACTTGGACAGTACCACGTAGAGTCTCCATTAGGTGTGCATGTGGATATTCTAGGTCCATTCACTCCAAGCACCAAGGGAAACCAATATGTTTTGATGATTGTGGATCAGTTCACTAAGTGGCTTGAATGTTTTCCATTACTTCATCAGAATGCAGAAGAAACCGCCAGATGCATGGTTGATGGATTCATCTCACGTTTAGGATGCCCAGTGGAGATTCACACTGGCCAAGGAAAAAATTTCGATGGTAAACTGTTTGAAACTGTCTGTGATTTGCTCCAGATTACCAAAACTAGGACTACACCCTATAGACCATGCTCTAATGGTCAGGTAGAGCGTTATAATCGCACATTACTGCAGCTGATTCGGTGTTTCCTGAAAAGCAATCAGAAGTCCTGGGATGATGATGCTTGGCAGAGAAGTCATGTTGCCAGTGGACCTGATGTTTGGTTCTCTCAGTCAAGAAGAAACAACTTCTGCGGAATATGTTATGAAGCTACAACAAATTCTTCGTCAAGTCCATACCCTTGCAAGGGAGTCCTTGCAGTCCAGACAAGAAAGACAGAAAAGGGACTATGATTTTAAATTGAAAGTGACTACGTATGAGATTGGTGATCTCGTGTATGTCCTTGATTCAGCTTGAAAAATTGGCATAAGTCCTAAATTACAGCCAGTATGGAAGGGCCCATACGTGATCTCCAAGGTTATTTCACCTATTCTTTTTGAAGTAGCTGACAAAAGGAAGTCATTTGTCCTACATCATGATAGGTTAAAGCCATGTGAAGATCGTTCCATTCCTTTGTGGCTTCGCAGGAAACGAAGTAAAATTTTGAACGACCTCGACCAAGAGGATCCTGAAAATGAAGATGATTTCTGTTTGGAATGGCTGTTCGACAATGAGCCAGATAATACAGATGTCAGTCTGCCAGAATACTGTCAGGAGGAAGTACAATCATTTCTAGATGATCCAGTTTCACCTGAATCTACACTTAAAATTGAGCAACAGCTTGATTCTGGAGATCAGCTACCTGAATTACAGCCCAGCAGAAGTGGTCGTGAAAGGAGGAGGCCGCGTCATTTGCAGGACTATATTTAAGTAGTTAAGACTTAGATAAGATGGTTCGTTGAAATTTCCTAGTCAAGTGCATGAGGGTTTGGTGTTAGCATGACTAGTCAAGTCCCTAACATCAGTGTCTCGTATTTCTGTTGGGAAGTCACAAATATTGATTGTCTACTCTTCTTACTACAGGTGTTGCTATGGAAAAATCAAAGAAAAATTCACATTCTCCAGCTAAGGAGTCCAGACAGAATCGTGCATCGCATCAACGAAGATCACATTCAAGATCCCGCCCCTCAGAATCACATAGATCACGTGAATCTCGTCACAGGTCACGATCAAGATCTCATCATTCTAGAGGGCCTTACAGGGAAGACCGTGATAGGTCTCGTTATACCAGTGCCTATAACACTCGCACCTACACCTTACGAGCACGTGAACATTCTCCGAGAAGATATTCTTCCCGCAGATCTCAGAATGAGCAAGTTACAAACATGTTGAAAGAGCTCTACCAATTTGTGGATTTCAACCGTATGCGCGATATTGTTGAACGTACAGCATCGGAAATGAAATCCCACAATCAAGGTCTGCTTATGGAAACAAGTAGCAGGAGAGTCAGAGAGATGTTGGCAGAAGCATTAGGTTTTCCGAGTTTTTCCTCAAGCTCAGCGTCAGAGGTCACTCCAACAACTAGGACATCTTCATCTGTCAGCTTCCACACACCCATTGCTACTGTGTCTTCGGTTGTCTTCCAACCAACTGTGTCCAAGACTACTGTGTCTTCGGTTGTCTGCAAGCCAACCACGTCCAAGACCACTATGTCTTCGGTTGTGTCTAAACCAACTCCGCCCAAGACCAGGACAGTGAAGGTAAAGGACTTTAACAATAACGACACCTCATTAAAAAGGCCATCATCTGAATCCTTGGAGGTAGTGGTTATAAAGAAGAAAGCAAGGAGGCCAGTTTGCTACATGATAGACTGCAGCCAGGCCATACCCAGCCTTAAGAAGCATGTAGTGGGCAAGCATCTATCCTTAGCTTTTGCCACTTGGAAAAGCATGTCATGTGACAAGCGTTTCACTAGTTACAGTGATTCCTTGGCAGCTGTAGAAAAGGTCCTTGGATTAACAACCCATGATGAATTGCTCAGCACAGTTCTTGAAAAGAAGTGGTATCCCATGGACACAAGGTTTACCCTAGGTGAGGAGGATGTCCAAATCATCAAGGAGTATCACCAGTGGTTGTCCGGGGAAACTTTGGCATCTGTACCATCCATCGATCCGCCCAATTGTGTCGCCGTGTTGACTCACTGGAGAGTGTTTTCAACTTTTATCAATTGTGTCGGGGAAACTACAGATGTCAGTGCTGAGGAAAAGGTCTCATCGCCAAAGGATAGCAGTGTGAAACAGCAGGAGGAGGAAATGGAGGTGGAACCATGTAATCAGCCAGAATCTGGGAAGTTAGCAAGTAGTCTTGCTCTCTCAGAGGAAGCTGCACTACTGGATTCACCTGTTGAGGAGGCCAGAAGCGTCGGATCATCGATTCTAGGAAGTCCACCAAAGGAGGAGGCAATCCAGGATGTCAGCGTACCATATGACTATGCGACCTGGAAGAAGAGGAAAGAAGTTTTCTTGAAGGCCAAGAGTTCAGACAGAGTTAGTTTCATCGACTCTCACATGCACTTGGACAAGTTTCAAAGGGCTACCAGATGTCAGGACATCGATGATATCCTTGACAGGGGGCCAATGCCAGCGACTCCAGTGTATTTACAGGCCGTTGTCGCCAATTTCTGTCATGAATTGCCTGACAAGAACTTCGTCAAATGTGGAAGAGGGATTCCAGGATATTTCATTCCCACGGAATTCACCCAAAGTTTGCTCACACTGCCTCTGCCCAGTATTTTACTGATGTGAGGAGCGCCATCATCAAGGATCCACATTGTGTTGGTATTGGTGAGTTTGGCTTTGACTACTCCGCGCATTTCAGTTACTACAAGAAACAGCAAATTACACTGTGCAGGAAATTCCCACAGCTGTTTGTCAAGGAGGAATTGTTCAGCAAGGTCTTGGTCATCCATTGTCGGGACAAGAAGGGGAGCATGGAAGCATCAGAAACCTGTCTAAAAATCTTTGGTGAGGAGTTGCCAACCTTTGACAGGGATGTGATGAAGATCCACCATCACTGTTTCAACGGGGGAATTACTCAACTTCGTAATTGGCTTGCATGTTTTCCGAGGATGATGTTTGGGTTCACTGCCCTCCTGCTGCGTCAGGACCGTCACCCTGAACTGGAGAAGGTCGTACAGCACCTGGAGTTGGACCAGATTCTCTTGGAAACAGACTCGCCTTACATTACAGTCCACATTAAGTGTAATTACAACTCTCCTTATGGTTTAGAAGAAGTGGCTCGCCGGGTGGCGCAATTGAAAGACACAACTGTGAAAGAGGTGTTACAGGTGACCAGCCAGAACGCCAAGGACCTGTACGGTCTCAAATAAGAGTGTACACCTGGATACGTCAACATTGTTTTGCATTGTAAGTGAACTGTTGTGTGTTTCTAAAAGAACCTATTAACATTGTTCTATGTCATGAACTGTTATGGAAGAATCATCAACATTGTTCCAAGTGTTTTACTGCTACATATCTTTCAAAATGGAGAGATGATCAACATCATTCTACATATTCAAGAACTGTGGTCAATCAAAAAGGAGAATGTTCACGTGCTCAAACTTCTCAAAGCAGAGGGATCATCAACATCGTTCTACCAGTTTCAGAACTGTTGCGGAATCTCAAAAGAAAACAGAGGGATTACCAACATTGTTCTACAAGTTCAGAACCATTGTGTGCACGATCAAAACCCTGGTCTGTCTACTACCATCACGGCCAACCACAGATATCTGAGGGTCCTGTTCTCAACAAAACAGGGGGGAATGTTGTAGCTACCACCCGGGAGATTCATCCGGAAAGCTGTACGCCTGCCGAGTGAGTTTTAGCATCTCCCCACTGGAACTGCTTGAAACAGGAAATGAACCTAAAGACTATTCAGTTATCTGTGCACATTCAAAGAGAAAAGACATACCAAGTCAATCCAACAGCATCACTGCAGATAACTACTGGTGAGTCTGTTATTTTACAATAATATATTGAATTTGAATTATATTACAGCTTTATATTTTATTCTTTTACCACTACAACGTCAAACAATATGCACTAGAATTAATAACCGAGGTGCATGTTGTAATATTTGTTTCAAAGCTTTATATTTTCATAATTTATCTGTATTATCGGCCGTTTTTACTGCCAACCGGAAATTCCAGTGAACGCCCATTTTGTAGACTTATAAAAGCATTTGTTCTTGACCTCTAACAAAGATATATAAGGCGGGCGTTCACTGGTAGGCGGGCGTTTACTGGTAGAAAGCCACTATGTGTGTAAAAGAATAATTCACTGATTGGTAGTGCCTTGGGAGCACAAAACTCCGCCATATACTGCCTCTTACGTCATTATTGCCAGTGCAGCCATTGTCGCCATACCCTAGACAAAATATCCAGCGAAATGAAAAAGAGATTTTGGCGAGAGAAGGTCACACAATCGCTAGGAAAGGCAGTAGTTGAAGCTTTTGGTGGATGTGACAAATTTATGTGTTGCAACGTTTTTCATTTCACTAAAACATTAAAATGACTACTCATGGAAGGCAAGAGATGTAAATATATTGTGATATATTTGAAATATGTTACAAATCACTGCTTAATATGTAACAATTATATATGTTTCACACAATAAACATCCACATTAATACGCTTCATAATCTGCGCCATTTGCAGTAATAAACGGGAGAATCAATTATGAA
This sequence comes from Sabellastarte sp. h YS-2021, assembly GCA_964017235.1. Taxonomy (NCBI): domain Eukaryota; kingdom Metazoa; phylum Annelida; class Polychaeta; order Sabellida; family Sabellidae; genus Sabellastarte; species Sabellastarte sp. h YS-2021. The sequence goes on from OZ024933.1 coordinate 71,381,661, forward strand.
AATATTATGAGTGGGGTGCTTGCTAAAACCAAAAACTTTACACCAGTTTTTCCAATTATTAAAAGAAACACAGATATAGCAAAATGATTTCATAGCAAAATATGAAAGTACATAACACCAACAGCAGACTGGATAATTAAATAATTTATTTTCTTAAATTCAGAAGTGAAGAAAATATATAATATATATAATATCAAATAAAGGGGTTGTAGCAGCTGAAAGTAAAGGAATGTCAGTCATACAAGCTGCATTGAAATAGGGTGTAGCAAGGAAAAGATTGGGGGACCATATGAGTGGCAAAATTCCACATTTCAACAAGGCTGGTGTAACCCAAATGCTCAGTGTGGCAGAGGAACAGGCTTTGGTAGATTATGTTGAATAAAGGGCCAGTCACAACATGCCACTAAAAAGAAATGACTTGCGTGGAACAATTTTGGTAGGTTAATCATTATAACTGTAACTAACTAAAGTATATAACAAAACAAACTGAATTGTCATAAAAATTGTGCTGATAAATATTATTAAATATTCATCTTCAAACAGGAATTAATCAAATGTTCTGACCCGGACTGAGTCTTGACAAGCAGGTTAACTTTTCCCATGGCCTCAGCAGCATCTGCTTCCAGAAGTTCTTGAAAAGTCATACCGGCTTGAGGTGGGCAGTGCCTCAAACAATCAGCCCACAAAGGCAAAACCAGTCAACAGAGTACATTGTTGATGTTTTTTTCAACAAATATGGTAAGATAATTACTGAAATCACACACAATTTAAACCAATACCCATGATAGAATTAAAACATAGACAGCAAACACCATTAAAATAATGCAGTGATGTACAATAAAAAACAAGAAAGGAATATAGCATTAACAGTTGAAACACATTTTTGTTCCAGCGATTACAACATCTTGTTGCATTAACTTGAACAGAGCAGTTACTGAAGAAATTGAAACCTGAAGACAAGCCTCAGCAAATTTTCAATTGTGATGAAACTGGCATACCAGGGCATGTTGCAACACGGCTTATGGAACCAAGGGGATACAATTACAGCAGAAGAAGGCATGTATTAAAAGAAGATAAGAAATGGCTTCAGTATTTATACAGAATATACAGAAGTAAACAGAAATATAGAGAAGAAAACAAATATAAGAACCATAACACTTATTAATTTGTCTAAACCCATAAAGGAGTTGATGCATGTATGTTTTCATAGAGAGATCAGTAACATTGACCATATAACATTCAATGACATGTGTGGCTGCAAGTGAAAGGATTCTTAAAAATCTCTTCAATTCTTCAATTACCTCATTTATGCCAAAAATTTTCCAAACTATTTCCATTTAGGAAAATCTGCCCAAATCATGGATTTACGCAACATCTGTAAATGTTAAGCTTACTGAGGCATTATTGTACATCCATATTCACCAAAAATAAGTGATTATCAATGTTCAATCTTCATTATAAAAAACAGTTAAATAGTAATTATGCATGCGTGTGAATTAACATAAAAAAACATTTACTACTAAATTCAAATGACATCAGTGAACATGACAAAATGGCAAGTGTATTAGATGTAGGTTATATGGACAAGGAACTCTTCAGCGTATGGTTCCAGAATTCATTCCTGAAACACTGTGGATGGTCCAGACCTGTATTACTACTACTTGAAAAAAATGACTGCAGATAGAGATATCAAGTACTCAAAGCAGCCACAAAGAATGAGGTAAGTATTACCAAAGTAAATAAAATGAGAACTTGTGATGTGTTCATTAAGATGATTACTTACTCATAGAAAATATAATGAGTGATAGAACATTTATTACTTTCAAATAACTAATGAAACCATAAAACCAATTTACATTTTAATAATAAAGTATTTCAGATGACAAACTTCTTGTCTGCATGAGTTGTGTCACATGTCATCATCAGTCACACTTTGAAATCTCCAATAACTGCAGGTGCACAAGGAGTGGGGTATATGTATACTAACAGGTTATAAGTGTCACATTGTTGTAAATGTGTAAATAGCATTCATTAATTTGCACGCCACAACACCTACCATTCAATGCCTGCACACAATGCTTTTAATGCATGGTAACTAACAAATGCACCCTACATAATCATTTAAAACAATTAAATATAATTTCTAAGAAATTCCAAAAATGTACCTTATACATGACTCAGATGATTGCAATATGAATTATCAGTTATTATCATATTGTAGGGGGGAATTTTGGCTTTCCCACCACACACCACTCACATTCTATAGCCTCTTGGTGTGGATGCGTTTGGTCAAATTAAGAAGGCATATAATTTAATTTGTTTGACTACTGGTTAGAGGTTGTCTTGAAGCATCATCACAAGAAATAACTTTCCTCTCATTTGGCAATTTAGTATTGATAGAGGAGCCAAACCTGTAGTGATACAAAACTCATTCAGAAGAACTGGAATATATCTGGTCAATCCTACTGAAGTAGACCCCTCCAAAATAAAGAAGTCTAAGTAAGATGCATTACTATATCGAGGACTTATACATTTTTGTTTCATTTTAAATCTTGTTTCCAACTCTGTGTAGGATATGTTACAACAGGAAGTTTCATGAGCAGGAAAAATCAGCACAGATGATTGTTGAAGGTCCAGCACTGTAAATGGTCAATAATCAATAACCAACCACCAACTTTGCTACAAATGATCTGGTGTTGGTACCTCAGACTTCAGAGGTGGGAAATGAGTGTGTTATCATTGCTCCACTGCTGTCCCCATCCTGTAGTAACACGCAGCATATCAACTCAATGGACTTCATATACATTTCAATATTTCAAATGACACCACCATTCTTAAATAATTCAACATGGCATTGTTCCATATTAATGTTCCTTTACATCTCCAACAAAACGAAGTAGCTTGCATAGAGGCTTTCAATTATTACATAAAACCATTAAGTGTTAGGTGAACATTATCTTGTGACCGGCAATTGCCTGCCACAATACAACCCTAGTTGATAAGTGTGACTACTACAAATGCGTGACTTTAGGGTCATAACAAACATGTCAAGTCTTAAGCAATGCTACAATTATTAGTGTCCAAGAACCAACTGAGCCCCAAACCTCAGGAGGTTATATCATATACATCCAAAATACTGACACGTCCAAACATCTTGTTGAAGCAGTGTGAAAATTGCCAACAGATTTGGAGGCTGCCTTCCCTATTCCTTATGAAGGCAATGGGCCAGTTTCAGCCAAAAAGGCAAAAAAATCAAACAGCCAGACATGATGGACTAAGTTAAACTGAAAGACGAGATGGCCAGCAAGAAAAAAAGCCAAAGAAGAAAGACTTCTGAAAAAGTTGCTCTTAAGAAGGTACAACAATTAAATGAAGCATGTGTTAATGATTTCATACATAAATTTATTACACATTAACACATATACTATATTTAATTAAAACACCACCTTAAATTTAGATTTGCACTTTCACATAATTTCACATTTCAACAAAGTTTGTGGAACAATAAAATTATATTCATTCTTTAAAAGAATATTGAATGTCAATTGTACAATATGGGTCCTACATGTTACATCAGAATGATGTTCAACATATTGGTAGAAGGTACGATGTGACATAGGTGCTTCCTGTAATAATATTAATTTATGTTAGCAGCCAGAGAAAGGAACGACACCAAAAGCCAAGAAAGTTGTGATATGTTCAAGTAGTGATGATGACATTGACTGGCCTGGGAGTGACTTGGATAAGTTGGAATTGGGTAATTACTAATACTTGTGGGTGAATATTACTGTGGTATGTGCCATTCAACAGCATATTACCATGAATTTAGTTTTAGCCATTTCGCAGAAGATATTCGTTTTCATTAATTAACATTTAAGAATATTTATGTTAAAACTGTGTACTAACTGTGATTGTTAATGATTGTGATCATTGATAAACTACACACATTGCAAGTGTATTATTTCACATCTCAGATGTCAGACAATATCCGTTTTTATAGCATCAATCCCATTTCATGTGTGGATGACCAAACACATACAATGACAATGCCATGTGTTGCTTCAAGTAGAGTTTGCAGAGATACATCAGCATGTTGGGCTCCTTCTGCAGGAAATACAATTACATTGTAATCAATAATGACATATGCTATATTTGTATGGACAAATCCCCACCAGTAAAGGGCAAGGGCACAAAAACTAAGGGGAAAAACAGAAAAATAGACTGGGTTGGGTTGTGATGCATGTGTTACCACTGTGTATGTCTCAGCTTAAAATTGAAAGACATTGGTGCCACATTCCTGTGGAAGTGACTGCAAGGAACAAATTAAGCAATAGTTTATGTGTTGCGGATTTTTTAAAAATTAATAAAAATTTTATTGCTTTTCCAAATTTTAAGTGTTGTTTCACCTGTCTACAAATACAAATATATGTGTGAACATTCATTGAATCTTCTACCTATCATCAATCACCTTTTAGGGGTTGTTGCAGTCAATGGCAAATTGTTACGACTGTTTGCATTCACATTACAAAATATAAAAAATATATTTATATAAAGCCAGGGTCATATTGTGTAAGGTCCTCATCATAGTCAATTATGGGAGTTGAAACCCCACAGATGAGAGAGCCTGTCATCACATACCAAACTTGTGAATCACTATGATACTGTGCACTTATTAAAATATCCAGAACACATACTGAAAATTGGATGCATGAAATATTTAACTTCAACAATGTGAATGATGAATGAGTAATACAACAGATGTCATTACATATATATGTCATGCAGGCATGTGTTTTTTTAATTATCACCCACCTTAAATTCCATTTATTATTCCTCAGTTGTAGATTATAAGTATTCTCATATTCATTACAACAGCATCCTGTATGTTTGAGAAACTCAGCAAAAAAGATTCATACTTCTACTTTATTTAATATTGTGATGACTTGTATTAAGACTACATAAAGTGAGAACAAACCCAAAAAGTACATATTAACAACCTGCACTCTATTTGATATCCAATTGACATACATTAAAAATAACCATGTAGAGCACATATGTCCCACAGGTCTGTACTGAAGACAGAATAGTGCATCACAATATTAGTCCATTTCAAAGGAGGTAACAGGTAATTAATACAGTCAAACTCGGAAAAGTGGCCAATACCAGAACATATTGGAGAGAGCGAGGCCCGGTTTTCAATATTTTCTGGTATTGGCCACTTTTGAGGAGTTTGGCTGTTGTAAACCCCACTCTATATCCTATTTGATGCCTGGTCTTAAGATATATTATACTCTGTCCCCAAATTCTGCAATTTCTCTTTTACAGAAATAAATTAATTCCCCAAAAATGGTCACTGAGAGAAAGTGTCCAGTACTGATTAGTATTGGACACATCAATCAATAGTGAAAACCTGCAAGTGGGGTTTACATGGCTAAATATAAATACCAAGTCCACAAGCTGAGAACAGGGGTCTGTACTGAAGACAGAGTACTGTATCACAATATTAGTCCAGTCTAAAGAAGGTCACAGATAATATATGGTTTAATATAAATACCAAGTCCACAAGCTGAGACCATGTATACTGGGGCCGATTTCACTAAAGAACTTTAACTAAGTCTCCTTATTGGCTTAAATCTAGGGACTTAAATCTACGACTTTGGTCTTAGCTAGGTCTGGGACTTAAAATAGATTTCACAAAGGTGACTTAGCTAAGTCTAAGCTTATCAAATAACCACAGTGGTTTTCTGTGTCATGTGACCTTTTATATCTATTCAAAATATAATATTGGTGCCATATATCCTTCATTTGATGTATTTTATCTAAGGATAAGGGCTGTTTTGAAATGGAAAACCTTGTTGCCACATATAAACTTCCCAAAGACCACTTCAGTGAGGTGTTCTGTGTAATTATACTTTATTTACAGCCATTTCAAATTTTGAAGTGGAGAAAAGTTTATGGTGGCCATATTTAAGCACTCTTTACAAAATTTAAGCCCACTACTTCCCAGATTTAAATTTAAGTCCACTGACTTAGCAATTTCATGGACTTAGCTGCTTTGTGAAATCCGCTAAGACTAAGACCACAGACTTAACATTCTTTTGACAAAATTTAAAACCAAAGTCTTAAATTTAAGTCTAAATCTGGACTTAAGTGACTTAAGTGACTTAAGTCCTCTACATATAATTTTCCCCCAAATATAAAATTACATATAATTTTAACAACAAGCCAAGAGAAGCTGAATCATAATTCCCAGGATTCTATATATCCGGGAAATGTTTCCTTTTGAATTCTCTATCTCTTCATTAAAACAGCAAGACTTCAGACACTTGTATTTCCCTGGGACATACCAATGATGTACAGATATCACAATCTTGTCATATGGAAACTGATTGCTACCCAATGGATTACACCAATCAGACAATTCAGAAATACTCAAGAACGGTGAAAGACCAATGCAGGTTAAAAGTCCTTGTTCACTTGTTCAGGTGTCTCATACCTTGTGAGTGTGGTCAACCAAACTGTTAAAACTTCAAGTTGTACAACGCTAATAAGACAAACAAGGCCAAAGAGGCTATTGTATGTACAAAATAGAGTTGGACCTTGGATGATGTTATCATTAACTAATTCCCTTTATTTCAAGGTAAATAGTCCATAATTGGTCACCATATTTCATAATTGGTCTTAATAACAAAACATACGAGCCAGTACATTGTTTATTCTTATACAACAGACTTCTCACTCTAAACACCTGATGAGTTGAGATCTTGCTAATTGAGTGTTCATTTGCTGTAAAAGACATCATCAATAGACTCTCGGGAGGATTCTTCCACAGATGCTCAACGTACCATGATGGAAAAAATATACCACTAGGTGGGACTGGGCATCCAACTGACATAATATCCAGTAGGATAATATCCCGGTTGCTTACTTGTGGGTTATTATGCAACTGTCCACAACTTCTTAATTCTTCCAAACCAGCAATAATGTGTGCTGGGTATTAATGTGATTTCAATACAGTTATATTTGAAATTCAAATACAAACCTTATATATATGGCTTGTAAAATAGCATGAAAGTAAACACAGACTCATTTTGCACTGGAAATGATATACATAATCATTTAACCATGCATTTCTGTGGCTACATCAAACACAGTTCTATGTGTTTCATACCAATACGCCACCATGTTATTATTATTATTATTATGTATATATACTCAGCGCAATATCTTCATATACTACAGGACTCAAAACGCTATTTAACCAATCCAACTGTACAGGTACAGCCCCAACTCACAAGTAACTGACATTCCCCTAACTGGAAGATAGAGGCTCAAGGATGACCATTTATCTACCTCCTTGAAGTTATTTAACCTGCCACTGGGGATAGGACCCAATGACAGAGGACCGCCATTCAAAGTGGTCATCCGAGCCACTATGTATCTGCCTGTACCTAGGATTGAACCCACGTCCTCTGAGTTCCTTGACAAGTGTGTTAACTGCTAGGCCACACTGGCAGATGTTCTTCTATATTCTATATTAAACTTTTTGGGTGCTTGAACACCTTGGTGTTATACAGCACCATTAAAACTAATAATTACATTCACTAAAAATGTATACAACATTAATAAATACAAGTAAAATCGATAACTATACAAAAAAAATAAATAAATAAAAATACAATACACTTTACTGGTCAATAGACCAAAAACGACTGACTAGATAAGGAAAGTAAAAATAACACAGAAAATGGATAATATAAAACATATCATAATACAATAGAATACAAACATGACTAGACTACACAAAATACATATACATATATCACAGACACAACAAGAAAACTAGAAAACACAATAACTTAACATAAATTAAGATAACACAAAATAAATTAAGTTTCTAAAATTTATAAAATAACCCACATCCTTTTAAAACACATATAAATAATTTAAAAGACTTACTTTAATATAACTTTGATGTCTCAAAATAGTAAGTCTTTTAAATTATTTATATTTCGATAGTATTTAATTCTCCTGTCATGTAGGTCGATATTTTCCGCATGTGAGGCAGATGATAATTTAGCTTGCTCAGACTTCTAATTATTTTTACATTTAAAAGTAGTAGGAGAAACAAAAGCTATATCACATGTAATGATGAGGGGACAGGAAGCATTAATCTTGTACAGTCAATTTTTTCCTGAAAATGTTTCCTTTTATGAAATAATTGGGTATATTGTTAGCCTTGCCTCCTATAGGGGGAGCAAGGGTATTATAAGCGGGTTTGTTTATGTTATCTCTGCACATTACTCTATAACTATACATCCTATCTGGCCTATATTTGCACATAAAGTGGGCTGTGCCTGTGACTTGGTCCTCCTCAAGGTTGACCCAAATTCAGAGAGATTTTCTAATTTTTTTAGTTTTTTTCTAGAACTACAAACAGGCAAGGGTTTATGTGTACTCGAGCACTACTTGTTCATATTGCATTGCAAGGCAGAGCACACCAAACTACCCACCTGTCCATAGGTTTGGTCCTTTACGGTATTTGCAGAACATGTGTCTTTTGCCCAAGCTCAAAACATAGGATATATTTCAAGTATACTTCAAGACTGGAGTATAAGCAATACTCCATTTCCACTTTTGTGGCTTGAAATATGACTTTTGCGATTTGTAATTGGAGAGGCTGCTACCACTAGTCATTTTGAAAAAAAGGTGAGAAAAATAGCAAAACATATGAGTTGTTCTAAGTAAAAAGATGAGTCTTATGACTTAAATGGTATTATTTTAGATAAGTCTTACTGCTGCTCCTCAGTGCTATGACTCATAAAAATGACACTCAGTAGTAAGCCTCAATAACTCTAGTGCAGTACGTGGGAGAGTCCTGTGACTAAGTTTCTCTCTGGACAAGAACAAACGGCTCCATTTTTTACAATTCAGACATAACATCCCATGGATAAGTCGTATTAGCTTAAGGATAAGCAAAAGGCGACCTACAGCCAAAAGATTGGCCATTTCCACATGTGATCACTCAACATTGTTGATCATATTACTTCCAAAAGGTGGCTCCTGACAACAAACTCGTTGAAGTGGGGAGGGAAATTTGTGACAGTGGAACTGAGGCACTAGTTTGGATGAGATCTGTGTTCCCTTTACCCTTTTTTCCTGTTTATTACAGAGTAAATTTACCACCACATTCCAAGCAAACAAACACTCATTTGTGGATGGCTTAACGAGCTATGTGTCAGTCAGTGTCAGTTGCTCATGGTAAGTTTGCAGGATGCTTTGTTGAGATAAGTGATAGTTTCTAAACGTGTTGTAATAACTGGTGGAATTGTGAGGGAGATTGTGTATCTTGGATTCCCTTGTTTATGTGTTCTAAAAACCCTCAGTGACAGGCAATATCATCAACAAATACCTGTGTGGCCATGTACACTCCAGATATCAGTCGACATGGCAGAAGTTAAGGAGAGAAATAAGTAAACATGGATAATAAGACAATAAATAGGCATAATATGAACTTTTGGGACAACTGAGTCCTTTTATTTGACACTTGACAGACTAATGACACTTGCTATGTTAGTATATTACCCACAATACATAAAATAGACATAAAAAGGACCCAACATAGATAAACAAAGATAAAACTGTAAGCAGTTAAAATAATAGAGCATGTTTAAAAACTGAACTAAGAGATACAGTAAAACAAGCTATGTAGATAGCGTAACATAATGATACGGTGCACATATCCATATAAGTGTATATATAACTGGCTAAACAGTGTATGGTAACATGACCTGTGAGAAGGTGTAGTTATAATGGGGCGGTGGGTGGGTGCTTTTAACCCGTCCACAACAAATGTAAGAATGAAGAGGTGAAGCTGGAAAGCTTGGGGCTTGGAAGAATTGGCGGGAAAGCAGGATTCATGAGGTGTCAAATTGATATTGACACCAATGCTTTGACAAGAATTACTTGAACATAAATGACACTTCAAACCCTGTCAGACTGATACGTTCTGCATGCATTAACAACAACAGTCGACATGGCAGAAGTTAAGGAGAGAAATAAGTAAACATGGATAATAAGACAATAAATAGGCATAATATGAACTTTTGGGACAACTGAGTCCTTTTATTTGACACTTGACAGACTAATGACACTTGCTATGTTAGTATATTACCCACAATACATAAAATAGACATAAAAAGGACCCAAGCCCATTATGTAGAGAGATGTTGTTGAAAGGTAGTGGCCACTGTTGAGGAAGCTTTTGGGGTGAATTTAAGGTAGGCATGGATGGCATTGGAGGACCAACCCCCATGGGCCTTCAAATTTTGCAACGGGACGTCGTGGTCAGCAGCCCATGATACAGCAGATCTTCTAAAGGCGTGGAACCCATAGTGGGAGGGGTCTAAATTCAGGGAGGTGAGAATTCTGGACAGTGTGGCACTAACCATGGGGGCGGAGATAGGGGAAAAGGAGGGAGGGGATACAAAAAGGGGGGAAGAGGAGGGTCCAGGGGTGGAAGCAAGGAGGACCTTGAGTGCAGACACTGGGCACAGGGGGGAGGATGGGAGGGATGGAATTTGGACAACCTGGTGTTTGGACGAGGATTGCATGGATTTAGCCCACTTCACAATCACATGGGCCCCTGGGGGGCCAAAAATGATATCACCCCGTGTGAAATTGCGTGTGGGGTCAAATTTTTTTGAGGAGGAGGGGGCCAGATTAGAAAGGCGAAGGAATGCAAAATAAGCAAGAAGGAAGATGGATTTGTAAATGAAACCAGATGGGAAGGAGTCACATGCTTTGACCAGGTTTAAGAGAATAGGGACAGAAAAGTTGGCTTTAAACTTGGGAGCATAGGGGGCATTCATAGCTACAGACTTGATGAACAAATGAACCTTTCTGTGAGACAAGGGGGCGTACGGAACGTCAAGCAGACGGAAGTAATGACGCAATACGGACACATACGAGTTTAAAGCTTGAGCTCTGGAACCATTACGGACCAGAAACTCCATAAAAGCCAGAATTGAGTCTAGCTCCTGGATTGGGATTTGGCAGTAGGAAGTGAAGGCCAAAAACAGGGAAAATTTGTCCATGTAGGCCTGAGAGGTGCGTGGTCTAAGGCCAGATGATATTCTGACATAGGCTGCCTCCACCAGTGATCTAGCTGGACCTGAAATTAAATAAACACATTTGGGTAGAAGTGGCAACCATTGACAGGCCACCAAGTGCAATGGTGAAACAACTGATCATTAATGATACCCCTTTCAAAAACTCTGGACAAAATGTCCGCCTTAACATTGTCTTTACCTGGAATGTGAGTACATTCCACTTTTATGTCATAAGTAGCTAAAAGTAGCCAGATGGATCTGGCTACTTGCTGCATGTAACTGTCTCTAATTCTGGCATTTTGCAGTGCATATACTACAGCCTTGTTGTCAACATGTAACCGTATGCACTGGCCCGTCCAATTCTTGGCAAAGGTTCTAATGGCTATCAATACGTTTAAAAATTCCAGCTGGGTGATACTGAGACCTTGGGTGGCCAAGACATGCCTTGAAACAGCATAGACGTTATTATCCCAGTACAAACCCATGCCAGAGAGGGACGCGTCAACAAACACGTCAAGCTTATTTCTAGCGTCATTGAACATGACCCTGCCATTGGCCTTAGTCAAAAATTGGACAAACCAAGAGAGATCCTGCTTCATTTCATCATTAAGAACAATACGTCCAGTAGCTTTTCCAAGATTGTTCAGTAATCTATTCACAAAAATTCTTGCAGCATGCACACAGCGGTGGATATACAATAGCCTTCCCAATAGACTTTGCAATTGTCTCTTAGTGACATATGATCTAGTTAAAAACAATCTACAAGTGTCAACAATTTCTAGTATTTTTTCATGTGGAATAGTAAGTTGACGTGCGTCAACATCTACACAGATACCCATACAAGTTAACACCCTGGTGGGGGGGACAACCTTCTTGGGGTTTATTGGAACCCCAAGAAACTCGAATAAAGAATACAAGGTGTCGAATTCTTGGTCAGCCTGGTGACGCGGATGAATCGCTATGACGTCATCTATATAGTTCCGAACTATGACGCCCTTTGACGCCATGACGTACCGAATGACGTCTGTCGCACGCTGGCACAGAGCACTGCCCGTACGCATCCCCATGGGAACGCTAACGTCCAGATACAATTTTCCTCTCCACTTGAGACCTAACAAGTCATAGTCTAAAGGGTCGACGCGCAAGTTACGGAACGCCCTTGATACGTCAATTTTCGACAACATAACATCACCCCCCAAATGATCAACAGCATCAACTATATCCTCAACAGATGGATATTTCAAGATGTACGGTACATCATCATAAACTTCATTTGAGATATGATCATTAACAGCCCGACCCCAAGGGTGACTAAGATTAACAATAACACGTCTAGTGTCATCAGGTTTTGGTCTTGACAGAATTGGGGAATAATGGACTTGAAAAGGGAAGTCCTGACAAGGGCCTACAATGGCCCTATTCTGAAGTTCTTTGTCAAAATACGTATCAATATCATCAGGGAACTGGACAGCAGAAGGGTGGTTTACAATATGTTCATTAAATACGAATGCATCTCTATTTACACAAAGTGGAAACCCGTATTCCAAATATTCTAACAATAGTTTATCATGATAGTTTACACACAAAGCCCTCCAATTGTCGATATTCAAATCAGTGGGTACCTTTACTCTAGCCACTTTATAATTAGGGCAGCCAGTGGCTGCCACCAATAAGTGGGCGTCACATGCCCATGACAACAAATTGTTTCTATTTAGATTTACAGGAGGCTTGAACAATGGAACAGGAATCGATGCTTGGCTAATGAAACCGAATTGTGCATTCACACCATTGTTAAAATCCATGACACCTTTGACAGTATTATGAATGAAACACCAATTGACACCTTTGGTCGAACAATTACATAGTTTATCCATAAACTGGGTTTCCAAATGCCCTTTATCATGACTTGACACCTTTGGCACGTCCAAAGAACAAATATTTGCATCAGATGACAACTTTTTAACAATTGCATACCCACTGGTTACATTTAATGTGATTTTTGACAGAAAATTATGTACAAGGTCAGAACCACTGGCAGTGGCCTGATGAGAGTTAGAATTTACTAGTCTATTGGTATTAACTTTTCTTACAGTACTTAAAGTTCACTTGACCTTGTCCTTTCCTTGGTCCCCAGTCCTACGCCTCAAGCAATCCTGAGTTTTATGATAAAAGTAACGTCCCACTTCCTTAAAACAGTAGGAACATGCATGCTTCCAAATTTGGCCCCCTACCACATGATCAGATGAAAATTTACAGTCGTTCTTGTTGAAGTCCTCACAAATCTTATCTTTTGCTGCACCTTTATTGTCCCTGGTGTTGGTGGGATTCGACTTTGCAGGGATGACACGAGCTGTATTCCGGATCCGGATTTTCTCGACCATATCCGGACGCCTCCATGTAACTTTCCCTCGCTCCATGTCCTGTAGTAGGACCATATGCGCGTGGCGAGCTGTCAACCAGTTGGTTTCAAGAGCATCCTGTAACAGATGGCGACCATATTCGAGCATATTGTTCCGGACAGTGTTACTGTGCTCCCCCTGGATGCATCCCATAAACCCAATAAGGAACTGGATGGGGGAGAGGTCCTTGTATTCTGGGAGGTTTCCCCCCGCACCAGGGAAGCAATGATGGTGGGGCCAGGGGATCTCCAGTTTTACTGAGTTGTCCCCAGCCCTGTGCAAGCCCGACTTTAACCTTTTACCTGGTTTGTGGTGAGAAGATCTTGCCTGCCCCTGTAGCTTCAACAGTTGCCTCTGTACTTTCCTCTGTGTGGCGTCATCTTGCTTCAGAAACTGCATGGAGGGCTGAGCATCTGACAATTCAGTGTCTGATATGTCAGATAGATGTGAATCTGATGGTTTCGAGGTGAACCTGGAGTCCTCCTCGTCCGATGAGTCAGCAACAGACTGATGCGTCGCCCTTCTGACGCGTTGACGCCCTGCCTTCCTAGACAGCTTACCCTCTGCTACTGGGGAGCTGTGCACGAACTGTGACGCTGACACTATGGGGTCTTGCTGGTTAATTTTCTTCTCTAGCTGCTCATTTTTGTCCTCTAGGTCCTGCATTTTTCGTAAAATTAAATCCAACTTAGTGTCCACGTTATTCGAGGGCCCGGGGTGGGCCCCATCCCCAGGTATCTGATCTGAGCGTGAAACCTTGTTTCCTCTGTCCATTTGCTGTACTGAGCGGTGTGTTGCATTCACAGAGTCCTCTTGATCAGCTGACATAGCTGGAGCACTGAGATTGAATAAGTGTTTACATCTGTTCCCTACAGGTCGAGAATGTTTTTTATCACACTTGGAACAGTAAGCCAGATTTTGAGATGCCATGATACACTAAAACACTAAAATTTCTTATAAAATTAGTCCTTCTGTAAATTCCACAATTGCTTTTAAATTCCACAATTGCTTTTAACCCGTCCACAACAAATGTAAGAATGAAGAGGTGAAGCTGGAAAGCTTGGGGCTTGGAAGAATTGGCGGGAAAGCAGGATTCATGAGGTGTCAAATTGATATTGACACCAATGCTTTGACAAGAATTACTTGAACATAAATGACACTTCAAACCCTGTCAGACTGATACGTTCTGCATGCATTAACAACAAGTTTGCACTGTTGTGACTGATTATAAGAATTAAGAGATAAATGAAACCTATTTTATAGATATTTTGATTGTGCAGATAATCATTATGGATGTTATTATTAGTGGGCAAATAATGATAATGAAGACTCACACTGCTCTTATTATGCTTATTATTGCAAGACCACTGAGATTTGTTTTCTAAAGTTAGTAAGATCTTGCAGTTTAAATTTGAATAACACCTTGTAATTATATTTTATAGTATATGATCCACCACACAACATATTTGACCAAAATACTGTGAGATACAAACCAAGCATTAATTAATGCTTTTTGTTTAAAGTTTCGCCAATTTCGCACAATCGAGTGTGAATACTAGTAATTCACAAATGTAAACTATAAAGTATTCCAAGTAGGATATATACTGATTTTTTCGTTGGAAACCTATTTACAGAGCTTCAACCAATTTAAGTTTATTCCATTGGGGTACCTTACTATAAAGGAGTTTCATGGCCATTTTGGGGGGTAAATGTTGAATCATTTTTCCTATTAGTAAAGTGGTAGATAATCAAGTAGGTCAACCCTCATGATAAATATTTTAAAATTTTATCACTCAAGAAGAAAAACAAACACTCCTCATCCTGTCATTTTGTGATAATATTTAAACATATATTCCACATAACTCAGAGCCCAACTGTTTCACAGAAATATTGACCCCGTAACCTCAGTGTATATCAATATTTTTGAGCCATCATCTACCAGGCTAATGCAGAGATGACAAAAGCCTTGACACCAGGAAGGGGTTATCGGTTGATTGGTTTTGCATTAATCATAGCTGCACAAAAACTTCCAATAAACATTTAATCAACTGGAACCAGTCATCCAGATAAACTGCGGCCTGCAGGCAAATATAAAAAGCTTACCCTAGAGGTTTAATATTTTCTAGTGAGCCACATATTATATATTTTGGATGTGTTACAACAGCAAATATTTGTTAATTTGATCCAATTGGAAGTGGATGCTTCAATATTTGTTGGCAACTGTACAAAACAATTCCTATTTCACGTAAAATTAACCTGTGTAAAATCTTGTAAAATGGGAAGCTGCTTAGTACAATTACTGTCAACATTGAACCAAAAATATACTGTTTAGAAACAAGGTCTCACCACATTACTTTTTTATATTGCTAAACATTCAGTAAAATCCTAAAATCATTTGTCCCTTTTTATCCGTGATACAGATATAAGAATGTTCCAACATATTTGATGATGTTTCTATCGTGATATGACCTTAACCATTGTAAGGGACATCATACCCTTACTGTAACCTTTACAGACATATACAATGTGTTGAAGTGTGACGTCATAGCCCCTATAAACAACCCCTATCCTTTGCCAACTGGTAGTGTTGAAAAAAATTCTGCATTTTCCATTAAGATCTAGCTCACCTTTTAGGCGAACAAAGCTATAACTAGACCTCATCTTGTGTTACAAATATAACCCCGATCCCACAAATAGTTTTTCTTAAAATTATGCACATGGATATTGCCAAAAATCACAAAAAAAACAACTTAGGATTTGGGATCCAGGCCATCTCTGAGGAGGGTCGAGTCACTGGTTGACCCCATTTGTAAAAACATGACCCTCATCTAAAGTACACTTATTTTTTTTAGTTATGAACATGGACAGCCAGTCAAACAAACAGATAAACAAACCCAATTACAGTACATTCGCCCCATTTATCCATCCTACTACAAGCTCCTTAAATAATATATTTAGTGAAATGAATTCAACAAGACATCTGTGGTGAAGTTGTTCTAGTCAACAAGCACATAGTTCCACACAGATTGCAATGCCTTTGCCTAACAAGCTGGGTATCAGTCAGCTTCACTGCTTCATTGTACATTTTTCTCTGAATGATTTGTTGAGTTATGCAACGTTTAGACGAATTGCCAAGTTGTGTTGTTATAGTTAGCCTTAATGTGATAAAGATTCCATTTCCTTTTTTATGAATTTGTAAATTCGTGATACTCAAATGCCTTGTTATTCCTTCCACAAATACATTGACAAGCTGGAGGTTTTACACAATTACTGTTTTAAAAGTCTGTATCTGTATCACGATCTCTACATGTGAATTATCATTTTGTTAATTTTATGGGCAGAATGAACAACAACTTTTTTCACACCAGCCTGAGATTTCAAACTTCATGGTATTATAATTCAATGTTTTTCGTTCATAAATATTATTATTGTGATTTTTGTTCATGTAATACATAATAGTTGTGTACTTTGCATCGGCTCATTTAGATAACTATTGTCTGTAACAATCACTGTGAATATATATGAGTTGTTCCTGTGTAATGATTCTGTTAAGTATACTGAAAACTTTTAGTACATGATATAATTAAATATAATCCATTCATTCGTCCCCAAATATCAAACAATTAATATTTCAAATGCTTGATGCACCAACAATGATGTACTGCACATCAATACTTTTAAAATAAAAAATCACCTATATGTTACAAATTACCCTGCACACATGCGGCTGTATGGCAGTAGGGTTGGTGACATTAATGTGCCAGTGGGCTCATTGCCAAAGGGGGGCCCTAAAGATTTCGGTATCATTATGCTATACTTCTATACTAGGTATATAATGTTAATATGAATTTCATTGGCCAGTTTTATTGTAAAATAATTAGGGTTCTTCCATTTCAAATTCAGACACCAGAGGGTCAACATCTAAAAAATTCCCAGTCCCAACCTCCCTTAATTTAAGAAATGATATGGGTTAAGGTGATGCAGTTGTACTGTGTATATTACAAACACATAAATTCCATTGTTAGGCGCTGGGCTCATTGGCCAGTTGTATCAGTATTATTTGTACAATTCTATGCTGAAGTCATGAACAGAAAGCTTTGCTGCATCCCTGGCCGTCAAACTAACACCTTATCCCTGAATGGTACATCTAATAATACTGGGCTCTTATATAGCGCCTTTTCTATTATTAGATAATAATCAAAGCTCTTTACACAGTGTTACCCCAGCTAGCCTTGGTAGCCTTACCTATTGCTGCCATGCAAGGCACAGAAGCCAGTATTCCTTATAGCTGGGTACCCATATTTTCCCATTTTCCCCTGGGTGGAGAGAGGCACAGTCCAGGTTGACATCTTGCCCAAGGATGTTATCCCACGTGAAACAGTTGGCATCAGTGGGGATTGAACCCCAACCCTTAGATTATGAGTCCAACACCCTACCAACTGAGCCACACGAGACCCTTTTGATCCAAAATCATGCACTCAGATAACACAAATATTGAAATAAAATGCACATGAATGCTACTATTTGTTCATTTATTGGCTGAACTGCAGAATCCCCCTGACGGAAGTAGAAATATGGTAATTTTGTGTAAAATAAAACTAATTAATATTTATGTATATGAAGACATGAATATAAATTACAAACTCACCAAAGTACACTACATTTGGTCGACAAAGTCGACAATATAAAGTAGCTCTCAGATTTCTTAATATTTACAGCATTTTGTCGACTTTGTCGACCAATTGCTAATATCTTTATATATATCTTAGTACATTTTTATACGCTATATACATATGTTCTTGTCCTTTTTTGTCGACTTTTATAAAGGTTGACAAGCTTTCAGGGTTCTTAGATCTACTATTTACAGAATTTTGTCGACTTTGTCGACCTGTCGACCAATTCCTGTAAGCTTTCAGGTCTTAATATTTTAAAGCATTTTGTCAACTTTGTCGACCTGTAGACCAATTACTGATATATATATTAATGTGTATCTGTTTGTCGACCTTGGAGACCAGGGATTTATTTGAAATTATGTTGTCGACCATGTCTGCCCTATCTATTTCATAATATTACCTAATTAGCATAATTACAATAATTATTATTTATCTTTTCCTATAAACTTCCTTATTATCACATTTTCACTTCCGTCAGGGGGATTCTACAGTCGCGCCCATTTATTATCTGTATACCTGATAATTATTAGCATGTAAAATACTGTTCATTATTATGTGTATTATTATATATTTTTCATATACTAATACTAGTTTTCTAGGTATAGGCTGGCTCGTTTTATGTGGATGGCGCTGTGTAAAGTTATCTGGTTTCATCATGTATGAAGTGGA
Source organism: Sabellastarte sp. h YS-2021 (assembly GCA_964017235.1). Taxonomy (NCBI): domain Eukaryota; kingdom Metazoa; phylum Annelida; class Polychaeta; order Sabellida; family Sabellidae; genus Sabellastarte; species Sabellastarte sp. h YS-2021. Next base: position 71,400,513 of record OZ024933.1, read on the forward strand.
TAATGCAGTAGGTATCTGATTAGGATGTCCGCTTGGTCAGCATGTGTGTTGCTTCATATGCTGGTGTGTCATGGGTGGGATCCGACAGTACAAAAGCTCTAAAATGCATGGATTTTCTAGTCTTACTACATGGGAGTTGTTTTCTCCTATAGTCAGACAGACCCTGTGCTGGTATATAGGAAGTTATCTAGTTCTGTGGATCTCATTGATATCTTTAATTCATGTGTTATATGGCCAGACTCTGGGGGCTTTATTGCACAGTTCTTTAAGGTGCTAGCCCCTGTCAGCTAGACAGGTTACAAATAAAACGTCCTTCACAGTTGCATACTATCTGAAGTTGAATATGTTGTGTTTTTACCTTTTTATCATGTTCTTCGTCACCTACTGATACACTTGATTTCACATATTAGTCCCAAGGGTCAGCTACTACCCTTTGTAGATTTTAGACCTTGATCAAATAAAACTGGGTTTTTAACCACAACTTGTGTCTTGATCTCACGGATTAATCGAGGTAGTTGACAGTTGTGAAGGCAGTTTTAAAGTTGCTTGTAAAAGTAATAGTACAAGTTGTGGTTTCAGTTTTGGGCAATTGACACAGAAAGGCTGTGGATGTAGCATAGTACATTATCAATGAAGGCTGTGGGGTTCAGTAAACTGGTTTAATAGTAAGAGCTATGGATTTCAGCAGTTAACTGTGTTTTGTTGTGCATTTATACAGAACAAGTTAAATAAACTATTTTCAGAAGAATTTTCCTTTCCTGACTGATACGCAAAGAATCTGGGCTGTCACACCTACAAAAATCAAACAGCTACGAATATATTAGCGTTGCCAGCTCACCTGGGAACAGATTTTAGCTTTGTACCGCCAGAATAAATTGCTATATGATAACAGCTTGTCAGTTGAGCAGAAATATTCTGAAATAAGCAGTCATCACCAAAATGTGTTTTTGATGTGAAAAAAAATCAACTTGGCTTTTGCATAATTCTTGGTGGGGTATCTGCTGTTGGCAGAGTCTGAATTGAGTCCATTGGAAGACAGACGGCTGACAAGACATCCTTAATACTCAAAAGATCTAATTGTGGATGCCTTTCATCATAAAGATGCTGAAACTGAGGGTTAAAACATCATAAAAAGCTAGATTATCAAGATTATTTCTCAAAGCACTGAGCACAACTCAGGCTTTAAATAGAGGGTTGTTCATTGGCCTTTGCACATATCAGACAGCTCACAGGCTTATTCATAAAGCTTACTTTTCAAATATTACTTGTGACAAAACTAACAGGACCATATTTCACAAATAAAAATTGTAAAATAGATCATTTATAGACTCCTTAGTCTATGTTCAAATCGATTTTAAGCAAATTTCAAGCTTTCTTACATTTCTTACAAATATTGTCAAGTTAGCTTTAAAATTTAGTTCATTGTCCACTGTGTGAAACAATGGGAACGAGTGAACTGCGTGTAAATAACTCTTTCTACACTTTTTCGGCAAGACATCCGTCATCTGAAAATGTTGTTTTAGGGACCTTATTACTGGTGCGGGGCCTACGCAGACCTACGTTAACATCACATTGTGCTATGTTGGACATACAATGATGGCATCACATATAAAACCTATAAAAGTACAGCATGTCCTCGTATTTCACTAATTTCTGGCATTGTTTGGTGAGCCCTGTTCAACCGTGGTTTATAACATTTTTTTTCAACCTTTTTGAGACAAAAACTGTGAAAGTGACGATTGTCCAGGATGAACTGACAAAAAACTTTATGTGTAGATTTATTAATTATTTTATTATTTTGCAAATTAAACATTGTAACAGGAAGTTTCTCCAAATCTCTTGGTAGTACAATTCAGGTTGAAACAGACCCAGAGAGAAAACTATACCATATCAAACATCCTGAGTGGAGGGTTACACATTATTTACTCTATGCATCTGAATTGCCTTTTTACAGTTACTATTAAACTGTTGAACTGAACTAATGCTCAACAATACATTTCATAGACGACTTTATATAGTCAAGAATTGTTCTTTAATATTTGAGGAATATTGAAAAATTTAGAAGTTTGACCACTCACCTTTTCAAAGATCCAATGTGGAACTTGGTCTTGGTCATGGTCTATACATCAATCAATTTAAGAAATGGTCACTACTACACAAATGTATATTGGAGTCACCAAGAAGGTAATATTGTCTGAGTATATGGATGAGCATTAAAACTAAACAAACAAGGCTAAAGACGGTTTCAGTGTACTAGTGTGAGCTGTAAAGCCATCAGAGTAGTGCACTGAGTCGGTCACCCATTCAAGTACTAATGTAGCCCATTGCTGCTTAACTTCAATGATAAGACAGGTACTTATCAACCTACGCCACAATTAATGAAAGTCCGGAAACAAAAAAAAAGTGATCCCTTGAAGTGTGAGCCTTGCTAGAGCCAGAGCTTAAAAACAAAAAGGGGGAACTAGTCGACTAGCTTCGTTAATACTTCAGAAGTTAATGCTACATGACTCACTGGTTTGTATGTTAACCAGCTATTTTCAAATATTATATATTATTATACATAATTAAGTGTTTACATGTAATTAGCTTCGCATTCCTTAACATTACCAATAAACACTAACAATAAATAAATAAACAGTTCTCCAGTGATTCAAATCCCTCAATGTATTACACAATACATAATCATGTTAACACACAACACCTCATTGGTTTGACACTAATATGTTCTTTTGTTTTCCAGGAAAATTTTTCAAGGAACAGGCAGAACTTACACAGAGACAATACTGGGTCATCAGGACCTTCTTAAATTCTAACAAACAGTGACATATAAGGAAACAGGATTCATAAATGGACTGCTGTGGTAACATTATCGAAAACCTGGGGTTCTTTGTGAGAAATGAAGCACCCTAGTATGCTACAGCAGAAAAGCCTCTTTAGTGAAAATTGCAACCTTGTCGGAATATAATCTCAGTCAAGAAATGAGACCACTTAAGTCACTTGGAACACAGTAAAGACAGCCAACACAAGAAAGGTCAGTCATTACAGCAGCCTTTCATTATGTACCAACCATAACTGAAGCTGCCATGTTATGTCTCTTATAGTCCCAGCATGCCAGTCATCTTGGTTAACAGTATTTCTAGCATCTCCACAGAAATCAGGGATCAGTCTTATCGTCACCAGACTCTATTTAAAAACACACCCTTCCTCAGGATCTTTTTTCATCAGGGTTTTTCTGTCTAGCTACACACGACAACTTTTCAAATTGACACCCCTTTAACACCAGAAACACCGACACCAACAGCAATTTTAAAATTGACTAGGTCTTCTGAATCCGTCATGCAAGTGGAACAGGGGCAATAACAATGTGTATTACTCACAGTCTTGCTTAATCAGAACTTTTCTCAATGGTAATTTGTTGAGTTACACAATGTTATGACAGGCTGTCAGTTTATGTTGTAATAGCCTGTCACAAAAAAGTCAGACAAAATGTGTTTGAAACAGGTTAGCCAAGAGTGGAGTTGTTTTTATTTTCTTGACATGTAACTGGCAAGTAATAAGACAAAACCAGTAAAATCTCCAACCCACCAACGAGGTACTGCTAATGCTTGATAATTTGAGTAATAAGGTATTAGGAACAGTTACTTAAAATGTGTTGGAGTGTTGTCTTTACTAAGATTTATAAATCAGATTTTTTTCATTTGAATAAATTATATTTGGCAATATATGTTGGACTGAATGTAAATAACCAATTGGATGTTTAGATTCAATGGGTTAGTTGTTGAATGTGTCGATTCAATAGCTTTTCCATTGAATGTACACATTCAATAGCAAGAAGTCATTAAATGTGTAGATTCAATTGTTTAACTGTGGAATGTGTACATTCAACAAATTCATTGAATGTGTATAAGTTTATTATCTGTCATCAGTCACACGTTTGTTATTACAAAAACTGTTTTTTTTTCAATATTGAAAATGTTTATCTTAATCTGTTTTCTACTCATATCATCCCAATGAATTTCTCTAACATTATAGGATATATATTTATTTATATATCTGAATATGAATCAACACACTAAATTACAATTTTCTACCAAATTATTTTATTTTAATTCACTTTAGCTTGTTATTTCTGATAATTTTATGGGTTTACTGGGATCAATTATTTCAATAATTTACCTGATTTGCATGCTAACTTATATGCATTGAAAAATCTATCCATCTACTCGTAACCAAATAGTCACTAAGGATTCGGAGAGCACATACTTCAAGCAAGGCCAAACACCTCCGCTATGACTTATGACTGCGATCATAAAAAACTTTAAAATATCTTGGATCCAGAATTCGTTACTGATCATTACAAAATTCAATCAATTGTGTGTTAGACTAGAAGCCACCTACTGGGAAAACTTAATGTAAATCTGTGCAGTAGCTTTCTCTGGTAGTAAAGGTTCAAAAGGCAACAAAAACAAAACAAGTAACAGATATTATTTTGTAGCTAACATGGCATGGTTAAAAGGAGACTTCTAATGCAACAGCAATCTTTAAAACTGTATTTTCTTCCTATCCAGTGTTCAATGATCACTAGTTATACATAAAAACTCAGGAGAGACACTTACTCTTGGTAGGAACTTAAAAATGACAGAAACTGTTAGCTGGTGAGATTGAGTGCTGCCGCATTTAACCTTCTTCCCTGTGAATTAGGGAGAACCTGAGAAATCTCCTGACATCTGTCATTTTTGCTGATTTGATCGGAGACTCCTAGCTCGAGCATTAATTTGGTGTTTTCCGTCTCTTTAATCTGTCTTAGGTAATGACAACTTAGAACTCTTTTCAGGTTTAGTTTCTAGCATATGGTAACTAAATGACCTTTTCCTCGATATATCATTGGCTTCAGTAGTCTAGTTAGTGTGCCAACTTTCCTGAGATCCCTTTCATATTCAGATCTAAAGTCTCAGTGTTATGGTTTGTATTACTTGGATTCCAAGTATGCATAAAAAGGAAAAGAAACGATAGATACATTTTCAAAATATTTCCAGTGGAAAGCGAAAGTTGACATGTGGTAAACAAGTGAGTTTGGTTGCCATATTTTTAGTGTATCTAGTTGTGACTTGGCAAAAATAAGTATTCCAACATACTTCTAAAATTACACAAAGTGTTACAATATAGTTCAAACGTGATTACCGAAACAGTGACATGAAGTAGTAGATTGATGAAATACACCAAAAACTTTCCTGTTTCGGGTTTGTGCCATTGATGTTTGTCATGTTAAAACTTGTGTAGTGGCTTTTAAAATGGATTTGAATCGACCATTTTACATACCAATGTTCTGTGGCATTTAACGTTAACACCTTCATGCCATACGTTACTATACACTGTCAAAATGGGAGAAACATGAAAAGGTTTTAATAACTATTATATTTCTTGTTACTTTGTTTGCAAAGCTCACTGTCCCTTTAAATTATCAACACTTCATTTTCAGCAAATAATAAACAATTTGAAAACTTCAAATTCTATGACACTAGTGACAAATAACATTCTAGTACTTTTTTACAACTGATTTACCTCATGCAAACCAAGCAAACGTCTGGCTCCAGCTTAGCAACCTTTACATCAGTGTCAGTGGCACATTGAGTTATGTAATGTTGTGATAGCTTGCCAGCTTTTAGCAGCTCCTCGCTATGTAAGTTAGTTTAGTATATACTAAATGGCATTATTATGAGATAGACGTACATGTAATGGCACATAAACAATAAAAGTGCAGAATCATTAGCAACTCCCCTCTTGCATAATCCAGTGTTGGTTTACAATTTTTTTTTTTTCAAATTTTGTTGACTTGAAATTTTTCAAGGTACGACATCTCTCTTATTTCTGCTTGGATTTTCCTCCAACAAAAAACAAGAAGTATTGGAAAATATCTTTCCAGTGGTATATAGAATGTGTTAGCAGATTAATCAATTTTTTTTTAATATTTACGACAAATTGGCACTTTTTAGAGGAAATGAAAAACAACAATCTATTGATAACTCTTGGTAAAGTATGCCATTATGATGTTAAGATGTTGTTTACAATAAATAAATACCATATCACCCAATTTACTGTATGTGACGTCATAATAGTAGGCATTCAAATTATAATACACTGAAGGGTTCTTTATTATTGTAAAAAATGTTCCATTTTTCAAATGTCAATAAAAAATTTTTGAACTGTCAATAAAATATTTCATTTTCAATTCATTATAATGTTATCGTACAATGACACTAATCTAATGATAATATTGATAATAACGTGACTTTATGCAGACATTATAGGTTTTTAGTAGCACTTCAGTAATCATTAATAGCCGTCGAGCCTAAAGGCCCTAATAATTAATGCTGTGTTGCTGAAATGTTGCATACTCTACAAATCCTACAAATTCATGCTATTGTACTGTCAGTATGTTTGTGGCCGGACTCTCTATACGGCTCGACCTGAGCTGTCCGGTTCAGGGGTGAGGTCTCGCACAAGGAAAAACACTTGACTAAAACTTGACTACTTTATTCATCATACCAGTAACACTGTCAAACGCTCTTCCAATCACTGTGAGTGAAAGTGTACAGCCGTCACAAGACACGGTGACTCAGCAGAACATCAGTACATCGACACACCAAAACATCAGTACATCAAATCACCAAAACATCAGTACATCAAATCACCAAGACATCAGTACATCAAATCACCAAGACATCAGTACATCAAATCACCAAGACATCAGTACATCAAAACACCTGCAAATTCAATCACTACGTTAGCTACCTGGTTATACATTGAACCAGAAATTATGAATTATGGCAGTTACAACATAAAGTGGAAAAATATACTTTCCCGCAACTAATAGTAAAGATTAGCACAGATTACAGGAATAATATCCCGCAGATCAATAAATGAAATAAATACATTCTAAATACATGTTGCTGAATAAATAATACTGAGTAAATGCTACTGAATAGATACACGCTACAACTACAAGCTACGACCGTGAAATGACTAGTTAGAATACCACTAATTAGCTTAAATAATATACCTAAGCATTATTGCATCATCATGGTTAGATTAATTTACTGACTAGAAAATACATGATAAGCCATTAGCAACCAAATAAGCAATAATTTATAGTAAGCACTGTGAAACTACAAGCACTGAATCTAAGCACAAATTAATCATGATTTACATGCAAATAACATGCAGCAAAAATCATAGAAACTAAAAAGTACTACAACTAAAAAAGTCAATCACTCATTCACAATCAACCAATCAACCATTCAACAAACCTGCAAGCAGCCCAACAGAGTTAACACCAACCCATAGCTTCAGATCAACACATCATCACTTCTTCCAAACTATAAATCTTCAAACCAAAGAAAGAATATCAACCTTATCACTCCACAGCCTCATACATACAACATGGCTGGTCCGCTACTGTTTAAAATTCAAACTTTCTGACGTCAATTCACTCCCGCGATTCGTTTATATACTGCCAGATTCCTGCCCTCAATATTCTAGCCGCTAATATGCGAGATCGCGGAAACTACGAAAACTCGGCTGTCACATGTTCTAATTATCGTTATTAGTTAAATGGCAGGAAAAACCACACCAAACTCTAAGTGGCACAACATTATTCAATGAAAGTAAAATTATTGCTCAAAACACAACCAATACGATCATAAAGGAACTTTTATTATTCTACCAGATTCTATTCCAAATGTTTTTTATTTCTTTAAAATATGCACATTAACCTGGTGCTCCAAGGCTGAAAGTGGGTATAGAACATTTTTAAACAATTCTAGATGACCGAAATCATGAAATTTTCAGTGCAAAGATAGGTTACATTTAAACATATGTTTTGTGTTTTATGAAACAGGACTGTATATAATCGAAGAAGCACATTCGATTTTTCGTCAAAATGTGAAAATATAGGATGGTTAAAAGCAATTAGATGTATTAGCACGTCGTTTAAAAATACTATCTAATTTAATTGTAATCTGTTTCAGGTAAACACAGCTAGAGCACTACGAGAGATTGGTTTTTAAAACCTATCCAATAAAAGCTAATGTCTAGTTTATATTTTTGTTTACAAACCAATGCCCTCCACTTGATAAGGTCCTGGGGCCGATTTCACTAAAGCCTTTGCCTTTGTTGGCTAAGTCAGGGACTTAAAATCTAATAAGACTTTGGTCTTAGCTAGGTCTTGGACTTAAAATGGATTTCACAAAGGTGACTTAGCTAAGTCCAATGGTTTTCTGTGTCATGTGACCTTTTATATCTATTCAAAATATAATATTGGTGCCATATATCCTTCATATGGTGTATTTTATCCAAGGATAAGGGCTGTTTTGAAATGGAAAATCTTGTTGCCACATATAAACTTCCCAAAGACTACTTTAGTGAGGTGTTCTGTGTAATGCTACTTTATTTACAGTCATTTCAAAGTTTGAAGTGGAGAAAAGTTTATGGCGGCCATATTTAAGTCCTCTTTACAAAATTTAAGCCCACTACCTCCCAGACTTAAAGTTAAGTCCACTGACTTCTCAATTTCATAGACTTAGCTGCTTTGTGAAATCCGCTAAGTCTAAGACCACAGACTTAACATTCTTTTGACAAAATTTAAGACCAAAGTCTTAAATTTAAGTCTAAATCTGGACTTAAGTCCCTTTGTGAAATCGACCCCTGGTCTCCCTGTGGTTGTAATGACGTATACAATGGAATGACAGTAACATCAGAGGCAGTAATCAGGAGAATGAATGACAAACAGATACAACTTGCCTTGACCCCAGCTGGTGTCTACGGCCTTGTTGTACAAAGCAGTATAGCCATCTGTATTTACTTCTGTAGTAAAGTCATAAAATAATGTTCACAAACAAGTAAAACTACCACTAATCATAGTGTAGTATTTTAATTCTGTACTTTTGGTAAAAGTTGACCTCTGTTGATCAGGCCTGCTTGCAACAAAAGTGCATTCACAAGAAAAAGACTTCTCCCAAGGCCCGGGAATAAGGTCAATACTCAAGGCCTTATTGAAATTCCTCTCTGAAATTCCATTAGTTTTGACCAAAGATAATTCCATTTATTGCTCCCTTTTGTACTATTGATGTTACACCAGTTTGGTAATAAACTATATTGGGGCTTTTATACTTTATAACATCCTATATCATGATTCAAACATAAAATCTATGTTCGTCTCGGTTCAGTGATTTTACTCTAGTGTATCTGTAAGTTTGGTGACTGTGGGTAAATTTGTCTTCCTCATTGAAACATGCCATGATAAAACATTAATGTAATCAACTCTTCATCACATAAATAAACTGAACATAAATAAAGCTGATATCATGAACCCAAATCGTGTTATTATGTATTTCTGTGTATTTGTGTTGAAGCATTGAATGAGTGTCCTTCAGCTAGGAATTTTTTCGATTCTTCAGGTCATTCCTCCATTTCATTAAAATAATTAATATTTTGTTTGATTTATTTTACCTTGTACCTACTACCTTGATTCCGTTATATTGTGACTTGACAACCATTTAAGAGTTCATTCGAGTCACAAAATGTATCTGCTAATACCCGGAAAAAAATCAGACAGTGTTTAGCTGCAGCGATCAGATGGGTACTAAAGCTAACCACATAGGCAGTTTATCGTGTGTTTGAATAAATTGCATCGATTTTTTTTTGTTTGAATGCACCAGATGTCTGTCTGTAAGAAACCAGAGACCTCAGTAACTGACTGGTAAATAAGGTCGTCATTGACATCATCACTGCAGATGTGGGTTTCAGTCCAGCTCAAAGCAAGCTGTGAGTTGCTTTTGTTTTGTCACTAGATGAGCTCAAAGCATATTACTGAAAAAATAGAGATGAACACAGCTGTGGAACAAAGTTTGTCCACCAGTATTCAAGCTTTTACCATAACCATTTTGTCTCGAAGGTTAATTTCCAAAAACGTCCTTAATTCTCTAAGCACAATTGATGTAAAGATTGAATTATTCTAGCTTGGCAAACTGTTTATCTGTGTTGTTACAGTTAGTCTCAATGTACAGAGACTGTATCTGTTTTTTGCCATCAATTTGTTTGTACATTTCAGATATCTTACTGTTCTCGTTGCAGTTACAAATCAGACAGGATGTATGAATTATATAAACCTATAGTTATCATGCTATAATTGTTCATCCAGTCTTTTTATTAAATAAATAAAATAATAAATAAAGATCTCACTCAGTGTCTGAGACTCAATCAGGACTTTCTCCATTGATGATTTATGGACTTAAACATTGTTTTGACAGGGCTGTCAGTTTATGTTCTGACAACCTGTCACAAAAGTTCAGACACAATGAGTGTATCTAGTTGGTAAATAATGATGTTATTTCAATAGTTTAAACAGAAATTAAACCTCTTACCCACCATCATTGGATTTAAAATGTTTAATATTGGACAATAAGATACAAACAACATTTGCGAAAATAGTATTAAGGTAATGTCTGCATAAAATATACAGCGTAGTAGGTCAAATTTACATGGTGCCAGAATAACCTGTGGCATAGTTTAGGCTTGCCGAAAATTGACCCTGGGATATATTTTGGGTTAGCCCTGGGGAGGGGGTTCTTGATAAGTATAAATATGCCTGCATATGAAATTATTTTGGCACCTCATAAATTGGTATAGGATAAATAAAAGGAGGTTTCTTTAAAAGACTGTGGCTTCCTCATCTGATTGGGTTGTGATCACTTTTTACAACTGTGTCCAGTTTAATAAGACACAAATCAAATAACCTTCACTATCTCTGGGCTACATGTCCTCTATTGCTTGCGGTAGCTTGTGTGAAAATTTTGTTCCTGCCTAAAGATAAACACAAGCCAAAGTCTACACCTACAAGCCTCATCTGAAAGCTGGCCCATGGATACACTCCTTCTAGGAATATACTGTTTGGATTTTTAACCACAAAGCTCATTCGCAAACCTCGTTCCATATACATGGACATGTATACTTAAGCCAAAGTATAAAAGCCTGTCCCATATTACACACCGTGAAACAGACCAGAGTAAATTTGATGTTAAAGTAGACTACCCAAAATTAACCCTGGAATTTGTTGTACTAAGACTGATTTTGCATAACACGTAAAAGTATGGTTGATTTAAATCTAGGGCTGAATAATCCCTGTGTTATTTTTGGCTAGGCCAAAATAAACTTGTGGTTATTTTTGGCAAGCCCATAGTAACCCACGGTCTAAAAAAATAATATAGAATACACACAGCCACTTAAACTGTAAGGTTACATCAAATCCTGGTTATCAACGGACTTCCCCAGAATAAGCCACGAAATATACAAATTCAGAGCACCTACTTGTTGCCAGAAGATAATAATTATTCATATTGAACACAGCAAAAAAATTGCCTAATGCTCTGTGGGGTCCATAAATTTCCCTAAATGTCAGAATCATTAGTAAGGTAATCATACTACAGGGAATCATGTTTTTAAATGGAACATTTTAAACACTTTTGATGGCAGTATAAATTCACAGAAAACTTCATACGAATCACTTACACTGTACTGGCATAAATTCTTCAAAGAATATTTAGTTTCTACCTTAAATATGTAATGTTGTTACTCCATCCATCCACCTGCTACTGTTTATATTCTCATGTTACCTTTCAGAGATGGATTACAAATGTTTTGGCAATGTTAAAAGGATTTGAATTTCTTCTCATCCAGTTTTTTAGTGCTCGTTGGTTCTTTACCATTTTTATAGGGAACTCAAACTCATATTTAAGGTAACAAAAAACTGTTAGCTGGTTATACTTAGTGTTGTCACAGTTCCTAGATACATAACAAGATACCCTGTGAAAACTAGTTGCACTTAGAATGATTGTTAATACTTTTTTACTTTTATTTTAAGCTCTCCAAGATTATTGCAGTTTTAGGGTTCCACATCCTTTCCTGATCTGATCAGAGAGTCATTGCTTAGGCACTAATTTGGAGCTTTCCATCTCTTCAATCTGTCTTGGGTTATGACAACTTATCATTCTTTTCTGCTCAGTGCTACCAGCAGCGACTAAATGACCCTTTTGCTCAATAGATCAATGGCTAGAGCAATCTTGTCAGATTGTCAACCTTCCTCCATCCTTCTTGAAATCCCTTTCATTTCTGGATCTAAATTATCCGAGTAATATTGCGTATTAATGGGATCTCCTGGACCATTCTAATTACATAAGAAAGGAGAGCAAGCTAACATGGCTTTCGTATATGACAGTTGCCACTGGCACATTTTTCTGAAAACCTGTCTATTTGAAAGGAGTATGCTAAGTGTGGAAAAACTGGATGCATAGCATAGATCTCACATTATAACGAGAGACCGATATTTGTTTCGGGCTACATGTACAAGTTGTAAAGCAATCAGTAACATGAGTAGTCCATGAGTAATACAGAAAGTCCAGAGACAGCAAAAGGTGATTTATTAAAGCTCGAGCCTCGGGGAGAGCTTGCACTTAAAAAGTGGCAGTACACAGCTAAAACATTATTAGCATTATAGTTATATAGCCCTATAGTGCCCCCAAAAACTTGATGAAACTGTCCTGTTTTGGATATAAGCAACAAGAGACTTTAGTTCATGTCAAAACCATCATTATGGCTCCCAAAACGGATCCAAATCTTTCTGTTTAACTGAGTTTGTGAAACAAGAAGGGATGGATTAATACTTACAGGCTTAAAAATTCCAAAGAGGAGGTTATTGTATCACCAATAGTGAAGTTTTATTACAGCCACTTTGTTTTAATTTCAAACAATTTGTTTAAGTTAATGTTTTCCAAAGAACAGTTTGCAAGAATGTTAGGAATTATTGCCATATGTGTACCTTAAACACCTCATCTGTAACATTACTATCAACATATGGCTCCACGTGGCTAGCAAGTAGCATCGTATGTGACTGTAAAATTCTGAAACCACGCATGATAATTTGTTATTGAAATAGATTGTAATTACAATTTCTCTGTTTTCATCTGCAAGGAAACAATTAACAGATAATCTTATGGGGAAAATAATTCCTTTTAATTTTCTAGCAACACAATGCCTGATTGTAATGACGCTTCCCAGTAGGATCTAACTTACTTTAACCTAAAAATAGACTTTTTTTACCTCGGCGCCACCAATCATCAGATTAGCTTTGATGTGAGGAAATGTTACAAACAGATTATATTAAGTATGTTAATGGCTTCCATATTTATGCTAAAACGTGGTCTGTGCAAGAAAAGATACTTAAAGAAAAAAGGCTGAAATACAATTGCTTGTTTTAATAAGCTTTTGCGAGAAAAGATATTCAAACAAAAGAAATCAAGTTGAAATGTGGTGGATATATGTTGTACATCATGAAGTTATGTAAGGGAAAACTTTGATGGGTTTCTCTAAATGTTGAAGCACACTAGTGCATGTTGCCTGGATGACTGGATAATTTTAAGTTATATGCTGTGTTAAAGATGTGGGGTTTAAAAAAAGCCTGGAGTCACATGACTTTCACGTGAGCCAAGGATTAGTGCAATTGATGTTAAAGTGAGTAATTCCACCACACAAGCCTGTGATTTGTGTTACACGACTAACAAGAGTCAACTTCTAGAATTGAGTTCTCAAAAACGTTGGAATAAATACTTCATAGGTGTCTCTTTTCTGCATTTACTATTTTGCGGGTATGAAACTTTCAGTGGTTACACTGATGATAATACTTGTGCTGTTTATTTGGACTCCATATAACTTCACTTCTATTAGGTATGTATGGATCTTTATATTGTTGGTGTATTATGACATCATCTGTGTGATCAGCCTCCAGCTGGTATAGCCTCAGGCCCAGTGGATTTTAAATTATCTATTTTGACACTATCGTTTAACATATGTACAATATATAATGTTCTAATTTGTATAACTTAATAAGTGACCGTACTGGGTAGAGGGCTTGAACCACCTTCAAGTTTTAACCAAACATAAAGCAAAAATGTCGAGCAATTATCTGCGACCTTGGACAAGATAGAGGTCAAACTGATGGAAATAATAAGGGCGACACTCTGTATACTGTGGACCAAGCTAAGGTTAGAAAGAAGGTGGCTAAACCAAAAACCACTCAATGTAATTACTTGACTTGATATTAAATGGAGGAAAGTTATGTTACACACAAGTAAAAAAAATGAAATAGAAGTTAAAATGAGGTGTGAAAGTGGCCTGTACATAACTTTACTGATTTACAATGGAAATTTATGTGTTTGAGGATAAAATAAGGCACCCAATCTGTGTGATAGTCCCAAAAGTGACAAATGGATCCACATGAAAATTTGATGTGTAAAGGGCTTGGCCAAAGGAAGTAGTCTTTTCACTATTTGAAAGATCTGAATCATATTTTCGATGATTAAAATATCCCAAAATTTTGGAAAGGTCCCCAGGTGGACATCTTCACTTTATGAATGCTTTCTAGGTTTAGTTATATTTCTACTACCTTCCTAGTGTATTTTGGAAATTATTTAAATTTTAATTATCACCATTTAAGGCTTTTCTCAGGCATTGCTTGCATTAGTTATATTTACTTCACCATCAAAGTACCATTTCAAAATTATTTATAGGTTTTGTCTTTGAATTATCACTTTACTGTGTTTTCTCCCATATTAAAATTATTTTAAAGTTGTTTTGCTTTGAAGTTTGATTTTTATTGAGTTTTTCTCAGTTTATTCATCAGATGTCTGTGGAGTGTTTTGTTGATCTGCCTTTCTGAACAGATTTAGCTGATTATTCACGGATGATTTATCCTGAACAACATTAACATAAAAACCCAAACAGGAAAAACTAACATTTGCTTTGCTGACACTATGAAATGTGTCTAGTTAAACACACAGCTCCTGTCGGTACATTTAATACAACATATGTATCTAATCTGGTTTAAAATGTGATTTTCTGTGAGTTCTTCAAATAGACAAATAAGTAATGACTGAAATAAACCATGCAATAGTGGCAGAGTATATGATTACGGCTGGTGTTGTCTCTATTTTGTTTAAGCTTTCTTTACTTTATTATGACAAACATAAACTGTAAATATTAGTGCAAGTAATGATTGTAATAGTTTTATTCACTTTCATCCTTATTTCACTGTTCTGAAAAACCTCAGTGACTTCCCAATACAGAATGTAGAAGTTTTACATGCAGCCTCCTTGTGTTTGAAGCTGTCAAACTAAACCTAGGTCTTAATTTGTCCTAACTCATTAAATCCAGCAGCCTAACAGGGAGAAATTGTCTTTTCATTTCAAATAGACTATATAAGAAAATTGACAGGTATTGCTTTGTGTTTGCAGCTCTACTGAATAGAATAAGTACCCCCAAATTGTCACATGACACAGTATCTGGTTTCAGAAATCATCAAGAGACTTATCTTTTCAGGCAGGCCTATCCACTTCCTTAATCTTACTCCTCCTTAAAGTTTTTTTAGTAAAGACTTTTCTTAGCATTTAGAATTTTTTAATGTATTAAAGCGTGTTCTCGTCAATTTAGTGCTTTACACATAATATAGTTATGGGTGTTAATATTATTGATTTGATTTTAAAAAAAGTCTCGTCTCGGCAGTCCTGTCCTGTCTTGTTGCAATGGTGACCAATAGGGACTGCTATAGCAGTTTTCTCTCATCCCAAATTTTCTTTCAGTCCTACTTCTCCTTTGGGATAAGTCCCTTGGTTTACCCCAGTTATACCAAGTAAATCCATTTCATGCTTCTGCTTAAAAATCTGGTCTTTCAGCCAATACAGCTCTCCTATCCATAAAGAATGAAATACATCTTTACCTATCCAGAGGCCAATCTACTGCCTCAGTATTACCGGACCTCCGGATGAATTTAATACCACTGACCTATCTACTCTTCTCAGTTCCCAGTAAACATTTTTGGGTTTTGCAAACGTTTGAAAGGAAACGTTTTCAGAAGGTTAAAAATGATGGGTACAAAAACCATTTATAATAGAATGTTTTTAAAACATTTTATGCATACTGTTTATTAAACGTTTAATGATAAATGTTAGAAAAATATTACAAATGAACATAATAATGTCTGAATAATAATGGGGTCAGAGGTCAAAATCAATATCTTTTAATGATACTAACTAATGAAAATATTATTTTTATGTCTAAAATTGTAAAATGGTGGTTTAGAAATTATGCCCCCATTCAATTCTTTAGGGATTGCATGTGAGGCAATTATTGACAAAGTCCTCTAAAATCCCCTATATCTTTGTTTGGACATGTTTAAAGGTGAAGGTTTAATGAGCATTCTGAAAACATGGTTTTAAAAATGTTTTTGATAGAATGTTTTTAAAACATTTGATCAACAATGTTCTTTAAACATTTTATGTGTACTGTTTATCAAATATTTCATGATGAATGTTTGAAAAACATTTCCAGCATAACCTTCTTTTCTTCAGCTATTTTATAAATGTTTAAAAAATGTTTCCGGTCAAACCTAGCTTCTTGAGTTACTTTAAAAACGTTTATTTAACGTTTTTAGTAGAAACGTTTGTACAGAGAATGTTTATAAAATGTTTTTTAAACATTACAACATAAATGTTTACTTGGAAACATTAGAAAATCATAAGATAGGGTTTGAAGAGATTTTTAAAAAAAAATTGTAAATGGTTAAACCATTTTAAAACGTTTCTACTGTTTACTGGGTTATCTCATCATGGTTTTGGTGTCGGTGCCATTTTACTCAAGTGGGGTACCTCTTGTCTTGCTGATTGTTGTCAGTTTACAAGAGTTTTCTCTACATCATCAGATTTTAGTAAGCTCTTGTTCAGTGTTCCTCTAGGTTCTGTTCTGCTCTACTTATTTCATTACTGTAAACTACACCTCTCAGTCAAGGTCATTACTGTGCAAAGTAGTGTCGAATTTTTGGCTCCAAAAGGCAAAAGGATAGGTTGAAAGTATATTTTCCAAATCACATTCTAGTAAAGGCAATAGAGTTGGTCAAGGATATGGGGGTCTTGTTGTACTCGGATTTTGTTTGAAGTATCCCTATTTCCTTCATGGAAGTTGACAATAATTTAAATCTACGAAGATCAAAGCCCAGGTCAATTGACAGAAACGATCCCAGTGTGTTATACTTTGGGGGTACATGTTGCAAGAGTAATGCCTCACACAACTGAGGGAGACATATGGGCTTATCTATCACTCTAAATATACAATAATGATGAACAAAGTGGAAAAAACAGAAAATATATAAAACTAACATAGATATGAATATATCATTTTTCTGATTTACATTAATGTAATTTGTAGATGAATGGTAAATGTGTTAAATATACAGTTTGTGTCTCCGCTCTTGCCATAAATCCAATACAAAATGTACAGACCAATTTATGTTAGCATTAGGCATCATTCAAATCAATTTTTGAATAAGAGATGGAGATTCATTCCCTATATCCTATTTAGAAAGTTTGCGAATTCTCTCCCAGACATTGGTTCTGACATATCTCCCTAGTTCAATTCCAAGCGGTACAATACAGGACTCAAAGTGCTATTTGACCTATCCCAAATGTAGAAGTACTGCCCAAGCACTTTAGTGACTGACATTCACCCAGCTGAAAGACAGAGACACAGGGATGACTGTTTATCAACTTCCATGCGGTTCTTTAGCCTGCATCTGGGGAAAGGACCCAATGACAAGGAAACACCATTTTAAGTGGCAATTCAAGGCTCCACGTATCCGCCTGAATCTGGGGGTCAATCCCATGTCCTTTGTGTTACTAGGCAGTGGTGTTACAATTAAGTCAAAATAGCAAATGGGATTTGTATCAACTCTATTCAACTGAAGGTTTCATGCAACAGAACTGAGGCTTTTCCTCTTATGTCCAGTAATACTGACAGGCATGATGATGATAAACATCAGTCTACAGTTTCGTGCCACACTAAATAGCCCTTGGGTTTCTATGACTCCCAGGTCGGTCGTTGGATGTAATGTATTACCTCATACAGCAGGATGAAAGTGTGAATTGAATTACTTTCAGTCCACATGGTAAATCTTTGAGGCTGATATCAATTTCTATTTTCAATGTCTTTCCCTTTGGCTGATGCCTCAGAGTTTTTGGTAACTCACTGTTTAAGATGGCGCTGTAGATCCAGTGTAGACCTATTTACTTGCCTCTCTGTTTTTATTTATGTGAAAACCATTCTAATAAAGCACTCTTCATGTAACCGGTGATAAATCAACAAATATCCCATAGTAAACGTGTTTAATCACCCTGACCCAGGGGAGACGCACTAAAGGTACCCAAATTTATACTGTGGAAGAGATACAGACTTGTTTAAAGCAGTATAGCAGCATGTTTACTTGGGCCTGCCTCTGAATAGATAATAAACAAAATTATTCTTGAGAAAATTGTGCATAATTTAAAACATTTGGGTTTAGAGTAGCACTTGCCCATTACAATAATTGTAATTTTATACAAGCATAATCTGAATTGTAAAAGAATGACTTGTACAAATATTATCAGGTTAAATGTAGATGGCTAGGTATGGAAATACTGAAGGCCTTTCCCTCCATAGTGTAAGATGTTGAGAAGATTTTAAAGTGTGATTTGCTAATGCTTAAAGCATTATGATTACAAAGAGATGTGTTTTACTGATTACTTTCACCCTGATAATAACAGTTTATCCAGTTTTTGAAATTCAGTACGGAGAGATTTACCCTTAACACAATAACAAGTATCGCATAGCAATTCCTATCAAAAGCAGGCAATGATTGTAAGAGTAAGTACAAAAAGGTCGAATGCAATAGAAGCATGAAGTAATACCACTTCTAAGTAGTTATCTGGGGAAGTTTTTGTGAGCATCAGTTTCTTACCATTTATTTTACCTGACTCTCCACAGGTTGTTGAATTACATTACACCTTAGTGTAAAAACTTTTTGTTCAACCATAAACGCACTTACAAACTATTTTGCTCACAGAGGAGCAAAAAGTTTCACAAATGTTTATTTTCAAGTACAACCTTTTCATAAAATCCCTTCACTGTTTCAAATCAGCAATATTATCTGCCTAGTATTTAACCATCTAAGCTGTATTTTATGGTCATATAGGTGAAAATACAATAAATAAATATGCTGCATGGCATATTATTAATTAAACCCCTCTTATTGTTTATGGCAAATTCTCTTTAAATAATATTATCTTTTATTTTTTCCCTCTGTCAATACTTAAATTTGAGTCAAGAACAAGGCTGAAAATCTTTTGATCTACAGGTGTGTGGTGCAAAGTCATCAGTAGGGCACTGAGAACAGAGCTTGAAAACAATAGGAAACACCAGTGGTGCACAAGAAGGAAAGGTTAGATTCATCCCTGGATGCACAAAAATCCATGAAAGTCCAGTAACAAAAAGAAATGTATATTTTTATACTTAATGATGGTAAAGTGTGAATGCTGATGTAATTGACCATCTACAACCAATTTAACGAAGAAAGCACAGGGACTCCACATGTTGCTATGTGCCATTGTAAAAGGTAATGTCACTTCACTGAAAATCCATGAAAGAAAAGAACACCTTTTTTTGCTTTCAATGGAACATGAAATGACAGCTGTATAAAGTAGTTTGAGCAGCACTATTCATTGGGTAAGTGACTTTCAGAGGTTATTACCGATGTAAAATCAGATAGCAAAGTATGCAGAACTCAAACTGCAACTCCAGTTAAAGCAGCATCTAGGACATCAAGAATAAAGTGACGTCGCATTCATGGGAACCAATGAGAAGTGGATACACATGTGATGTACAGTATAAAGCAAGAGCCTAAGAGTGGGATATAGAGATGGCATGAAGTGGAATATAGATGTCAGAAAGTGAACTGAGTGAAAGTGCTGTAATTAGTGTTATTTATGTGTGGTTTTATTGATAAACACATCAACAATTGTCTGGGCCTGGAATAGTAGATAATGAGCTAACTTGGAGTTATTTAATGACTGACAGCTTGCTTCCATAGGACTTCAGTACTTCACATTTAACAAAGGTATGTAAGAAATAACTAGGAATTAAAGCAATTTTATGCTGCAATTAATGTTTAATACAAGTCAAATATTTTGATTTATTGTCAATAGAACTACAATGTTATACATAATATTACATAATAGATGTTGACTGCTGTAATATGTTTGAGAAGAAATGATAAAGCAGTCTCTGTAGATGAAGTTTGATTACTTTTATGCTGCAGTATTTTTGAGTGTTTAGCAATTTAAACTTAAATATGAACATTGACGTGGGCCAAATAAACACTTTTCCTAAATATCTGACAAACCAACCTGGCTGTGTTTTCACAAGGATAAAAAGAACTTATTCAAATATATTTTACTTTTTTAGGAACAATTTTATAAAGATAAAAATTGCCTTAATTACAAAATAAAATCTCTCATTTCTGCCATGCTAATATACTTACTTTAGATGAATAAAACAAATCAATAAAACCTGCGAGTGGGTTGTTTTTAACCAGACTGTCACGACTGTTTTGAAAGTATTTATTGCAGGAGGGCTGGCAAAAACCAAGTGGCTTGTCTCTCTGGTGTAGTTATGTTACCATGGTTATGTTGGTATCATTTCAGAAATCTGTTATTTCAGTTTCAATGGAGGAGTTTTTTAGAATTATTTTACGCCATTTCATGTTTATATTGTCAATAGTCGTGTCTAGATTAAAAGCACCGAGCGGTTGGAATCTATTAGACTGTTACCTGTTAAATCCCAAAATATTAAGATTTCCACCTGCAAAATGATAAGGGTGATCCGTTTATTTCAAGGATTTAAGTGAGAGTAGTTGAGAAAATAAATGAAGTATTCAAGTTCAAGTCAAACCAGTAACATAAAGGTTCAAAAGAAACACTTGATACATTCACAGAACTAAACATCTCCAATGGACCACACTGGGTCAAATGGGCAATGTAAGTCATAAACAACGTGACAAACAAATTGGACCATTCACCCAACTGTAGAAAATACTGGAAACACACCTGTGTGTAACTAGTACCTCTGTACCTTTCTGTCACCTTTATTGTATTCTATATATAGTGAGCTGTCTTCTTTGATGTTTTTATGGACTTGATGAACAATTTTAACAATGGGGGAAACAGTTTCACAAACGATAGTAATTATATTTATCACAATCCTTCATCATAAGTGGGGGGGCCACGGTGGCAGAGTGGTAACACTCTCGCCTCCCACCTCTGAGGCCGGGGTTCGATCCCCACCAAGGCCTTATGTGGGAAAGCTGGTAGTTGCTTGCCATTGGTCGGCAGTTTACAGTACAGAACCCTAGTGAACTCTATGTACTGGTTTCCTCTGCCCTTCCAACTACCCGTCGTGATATGACCTGTACAGTGTTGAAAGCGACGTAAAACCCCAAATAAATAAATAAATTCATCATAAGTGAAGATTACTTTTGTTACCTATGAAATTACTAGCTTGTCAGCTGCTTTATTAAAAAAAACTGTTATGTGTGAACAGATAATAAAATTATCATTAAAGGATTATATTTTCATTAAGCAGTGACCTTTTCAATGTACTGTTTTAAATCTGTGTCACATGACACCGTAAGTGACAAGGCTTTTCCCTCAGTGTAAGTGGATTTCTACAGGTTAGCAATGTTAAGGAACCTCTGTTAAATTCCCCTTCCCTGATTTACAAACATTGAAGTAAGTGAGCATTAGATTGAATCAATGCACCAGTGAACCCACTTGACAGGTAATCCCCAAGCATTGTGTAAAGGGGTGTGGTTCTGAGAAATAAGTGAGTCTGCTGACATTAATACAGTTACACACACCAATACTAAACCTCTGTAGGTCCTCAGTGGCCTAGTGGTTAACAAGTTTGGCATCTAATCATAGGCTGTCACCTCTGTGGGTTCGAGTCCCACAAGTGGCAATTCTGAGGACCTGTCCCAATATGACCCTGGCTGTTGAACGGGACGTAAAACCCCAACTTTGACTTTGACTAAACCTCTGTAATACATTCCTGTAATGTCGTGTAATCCAAGGTTTTCATTGTTTCATGAATATAGAAAGTACATGGGTGATCATTAGAAAATAGGGCTGTATTGAAGGTATATAAGATGACCAATTTGTTATCTTTTCTTTACAGCAGTGGAAACTACAAATATAGCAGTAATTGCAAGTGCCAAGAACCCATCTCCTGTCATGAACGACTTCAGTAAGGAAAATATAGTCTTTGATACCAGTGTCATACAATTGTAGAAAAGTCTTGAATAATTCATTTAGTGATTTTTTTAATCAAAGATGAAACCAAACATTTCTTTTGCATCAAACAAATGCCTATATATTGTGTCATTTAGGAAAGTAAATGGCAGAGTTTTTAAATGTGCTCCCTTCGTGTGGAAAAAAGATGGATCCATAAGGAATTCCAATAAGCGACAAAAACAAGGTGAAAATAAAGAAAACTGTATCCAATATCCTGCAAACAAAAGAATTATTCTCCAAGGAGACATTTGGGGGCAATTTCAAAAGTTTCTTTTAAACTGTGACAATACATTTTTTCAATAGGACTCCATAATTATGTTTGCGTCATTTCAGTTTTATTTTCTCATCAGTTTCTCTTTCAATTTACCAAAATTAACCGTCTTTTCACCTTATTCAAACAACTGGGTAATTTTTAAGGCATATTCACAAAAAAGTCAAATAGTGCTACGCTATTTAATTGCTAACATATATAGCTGGATATCAAATTATGTATTGCAAATTGATGATCTATGGCATTATGTTAAATACATATTTTGTTTGATTAAGGCAGATTACGACTGGCATGGTATAGGGGTGAACCAATATATACATGTATATAAATATGACCAGAAGCCGCTTAACAGTATTTTTATCGCAATTCTGGACCCATTGATATGCTAGTTGTTATGGTAATGCTAGTAGAATTTTAATTATCTTCAATTTCAGTTTTGTAACGACTCGATGAGTAACATCATTCTGTAATTATTTGTGTAGGTGGTACTTCACATTTTATTAGAATACAAAGGCTTAAGTATATGCTAATCTGCCAGGGCTCTAATTATAACACGGCCCTCTCAAATATTTTGTATTCTACAAGTGTCAATGTGTGAAAAAGCCTATCAGAATAACAACATGGAGATAATACGTTGCTGTGTTAAACACTTATCCCCAAAACATAACAGCGAGTGTAATTATTTTAATCCTACATGATATCCATATATGGTCATATGAGAAGTAACAATTATTCCAGACAGAAATAATACACCTTACATTTGTTTATCCTTTTCGTGGAAGACGCCACACCCTAGAGATACCTTTTTATGTTGCCACCATAAACACAATAACCTCCTGGTTTTATTCTTGTAGGTTGTTTTTGCCCATTAACCACTTACCCTTGCACTGACCCCTGGGCGTAACTCTGACATTTTTATGTACTTTATGTCACATTTGGTTGCAGACAGATCTGTTGAATGTTATAAATACTGGCACAAATAAAATGGATAATGGCTAACTATTCACTTAGAGATTAGGCCTCACTGGTAACAAGTTTGTCTTGTATCATTTGAGTAATTAGTTTAATTAATTTCTGCTCTTTATTATATTGATCATGTGAGTTTAAATTCAATGAATATTTTACTTATTGCCTTCCCCTCTGAAGTAATATCAATACAATAATTTTTAGCAGTTTGGAACATTACAAATTCCAAAGTTAGTGTTAGTATATGAGCTGTAGCAAAATAGACAATATTGTCATCTTATCTGTCATGTCTCTTGGAATCAGATTGTTCAGTTAACAGACTTGATATATTAAAAGGCAAATGACATTGCAAACCTTAACAGTATAAAGGTATATGATATGGTAAAACAACAAATTTGTGGATAATGTCCTAGACAAAATTTGTACCATTAACACACTGTTACTTAAAAGACACTACAATTATGGGATGTTTGAGTCTCTTTATTCAATGACTATATGTGGAAAATGTGGGAAAGTAAGGCCATAGTCATGGTGTTTATGTTTCTCATAATAAAATAATGACTTTGGTGGGAGGTTGGTTAGGGTTAGGGCTGCTAGGGTTAGGGTTGGTCAAGGTTGGGGTATTATTTCAAAATGTCTTAACCATGTAATCTGAGTGTATAATCAACTTTATTATCATGAAAAAGAGCATTTGCAACAAGAAATATATCTAACAGAAATTAAAGTTAAAACGCTGGTAATTTCTTTTAGCAGAGAAAGAAACATTCTGGCGGATTCAATACAATAATTAATGCTGTCATCATAATTTCTCAAAAATATCTGAGTGGAAGGATTTCAGTAATTTGTTTATTACATTCCGTCTTAGACAATGAAAAAAATCATTTTCAAATATAAAAGTTGCAGTAGATTTCAATATTATAGACACAAAATGGTGAAAGTAAAAGCCTGGATCCGATTTCTAATAACAAAGGCTTTCTAATTCACATGGAGATATGTTCAACACTTACATCAAGAGCTTAATGGCACGACATTTAGACATAACTTTCACTTGTTTGTAGTCATGAGACACCTATTTCACTGAAATTCCTTCCAATTATTGACAATGTATTGATTTTAGAAACTACAGTTACATCAAAAGAAGGGGAATTAGATGTCTTCATCAGGAAACAAGGGATGACTTAATTCCGTCATTTTACCATAATGGCTGCCAGTGCTTGCTATTAATAACTTCATGTGTTTCTACCCTATTATCTGCGACACTACCAGCATATTTGTTTGGTTCTTTAAGATGAAATCGATATTTATTTGAAGTATAATCATAAATATGAGCAATAGATGTATTTAGACAGCTTGTGGTTTGTTTTTGACCGGAATACTTTGCTTGCTGGAAAAAATCATTGGTCAATGTTTGTCAAAGATAGTCAAACAAAACGTTCACTGGATGACTGTACCATGGTAACATGACAAAATAAGCAGGGGTGTAAAACACTTGTGTTCATGTTTCAGTGGACCTTTACATTGAGAGATTTTAACACCTGTCTTGAAGTATTTGGAATGCTACATTTTTGCTTTGGTTAGTTATGTGAAGTAATGCCCTAAAATTGCCATGTATTTCACAAAGTCTGACACATCACACATTTTTGGCAAAGGGTTAAAGAAGAATACGCTTTTAAAGGCCCGCAGAAATTATTGGCTAAAATTGATATTTCCAACTAATTTTACTTTTTAAATAAAAAGTCGATGTTTGGGTTTTCACATCATGCTCAACACCCAGAGTCATTTTGGGAAAGACCCTCAACAATGCCACTTGTGATTTTACAAGTAAGCAAAACAAAATGGATTCTATAGATTTAAGTTTGTTTTTATGTTGACATTAAAATTACTAAGTTAAGGAAGAGGTCTGTGATTGTTGGCATTCTTATATTTTGCACCACAACATAAGATCTGAAAACTGCAGTCTGCAAGCAGCCTAATCTTTGAGATTGCACATGAACAGTCACCAACAATTTATCACGATAGAGACTTGACACAAACAGTAATCATTGCTCTCTTAACACTAGTCACTTTGCTATGGTTATAGTATAATAAAGAGTTAACTGATTTCTGACACATTTGGGGGTCAGGTTAATGTATTCTAAAACACTTTGGCCAAAATTGTATCAGATATATGTGTATTGGAGTTAACGTGGACATTTTTAAACAGCAATTTAATTTAGTAAATGGCGATACTTTTTGTGATTGTACAACTTCAGTGTAAAATCAGCTTTCATTACATTGAGGAAGACATTATATTTTCTGTTATTCGAAGAATCACAGAATGCATATTTTGTGAATATTAAGAGTAATTGTTTTTTGAAAGTATTAAAAAGGCATGAAGCTATTGTTGAGGCTTGTTTAAGTAACCAAGTTGTGACTTCAGGGTTGACAAAAAAGATGAAAAAAAAATAAAGTTGTGGCGTGACATTGAAATTATTAGTTTTATAAATAACGCTTTCCATAGGCACCAAATCATTCTAAGACACAAGCTTTCTGTGGTTTAAGTGGTCATAAATGCAGATATTTTTTTTTACAAAATGGTAGAACCAGAAGAAACCTTTAGAGTGGCTGATATCTCCTGCTGGGGATGTTGGCTGGTGACTGCAGAGTCCTGGCTCTCACATCCCTACTAGAGCTGAATACAGCTTGAATCATTTATCACATTCCTCCCAGATGATTTTCTTGTTGATTCTGACGTAGCATTGTGTGATAACGGTGTCTTATTACTATTATTAACTTGCTAATTGGTTTACATTATCTTTAGTTGTTAAGTGAGATGTAACAGACTTTTTAATTTCGTCCAAAAACAAGGTTGGTATTCTGTTTCTTGAAACGGGATATTACCTTCCTGTCATCAATCAAAATAATTAAACTCTGAACTGTTACTGCTTTGTTACAATTTTTATAATCTTATTAACTTACACTAAAACAATTCATAGTTTAGATACCTAGTCTAGTGTTTTTTGATAACTCGTAACTTAGCTGCTTTCCAGGAAATATTCCCTACTTCTAATAGTTTCGTTTGGAAGTGAAAAAACAAGCATTAAGCTCTACAGTAAACAACACTATTTAAATGCATTTATTTAAGGAAAAAACATCAAAATATCCAGTTGAGCTATTAAGTAAGATACTGACACAATGTGCTGAGGGGTTATTAAGTAAAAGGTTCAAAAACCACGTGATCTGATGGGAATTATAGACTTCAGCAGACAAAATAGCAAATGACAGGATTATGGGTTATTAATTGGATCAAACTGGTTATATTTATTCACTGTCCTGATGTTGATACTCCATTTATAAAAGTCTTTTGAGTCTTTGATATAATGATGGCAGTTGATACTTCCCTTAATTAAATATTCATGTTTTGTTTGTAAAAGTAGACAGTGAGACCTGATCATGTAACAGGATTTCTATGACATACACCATACTGTGAAAAGATACATTATGTTATCCACAATTCAAGTGAGAAAGAAATGAATATTTTAGTCATGATACAACATTTAAACAAATATTTTTCAATAACGCAAATTTCTCCATCAATTTTAGGGCAGTTTAGATCCCTCACCTCATGACAAAAAGAAGTTTTTGTACAGATAAAATCTAATTCCATTTTTATAGTGCTTAATCTCTACATGCTGCAGATTCTAAGGCGCAACATATCCATAAGCCAGAGTCCTAAATACGTTAGACATAAAGAGGTCGGCAGCCATGGAGACACCAGGGAAAAGGAAAAACTAAGGTAAATAAGTTTGGGAGAAGAGGTAGGATTTTAATTTTGATCCTAAAGATGTAAGAGGGGTAGCAGATCTGATGTCAAATGTTCCATATGGTAGGTACGTCATAAGTGAAAATATAGTTGAAATAGGCATACTGTGCCTGGTAATACAGTTAAAACTATACTAAGATAACTATGGGCCACAATATTTAAGGTTACTTGTGTAAAGGTATTTGTACAGTAGCACAACTGGTTTGAAAATGGGGCAATATTCAACGGAGAGCCAGTATAAACTTCTCAGGATAGGTGTCGCATGGAAATACTTATTTCTGTTAGTATCCACCCTGGTAAGACTATTCTTTATACAGTGAACTTGCACAAGTTAAATCACGGGAGGCTTCTAAAGAGAGCATTACAATAGTCAAGATGGCTACTTACCTAAACATTTGCTGCCATGATGGCAGTTTCAAGAGAGAGGTACTGTCTAACTGTCCTTAGGCAACTTAAGTAAATAAAACACGACAGAAAGACAGGCTTAAAATGAATTAAGGAATAATCAGAATAAAACACCACACCCACATTTCTGACTTGACTGATAATATTACCAAGTATACTGACTGGTAAATAGGCATCAAGTCTGTCTCGCCTGCACTTTGAACCAAATAGAATAAATATATCTCATGTGATTTACTTCAAAGTTAGGGTCTTTCTTCAAAGTAATTGTAGTTAAAATTTAATCACAGCCTAGATATTCCTAGACTTGCTCCAAGTCTTTGTATTTGTATCCATCAGTAACCTGAATAGTTAAATTTAAATTTGAAACTTACAGGAGTTCATTATACCACTAACATTCTGGAGTTAGGGGGATGAAAAAGGGCTGACTGTTTCTTCAAAAGTCATACAGTACTCATATATTTCACAAAAGACAAAAGGACTTGGTGAAAGTCTAGGATATTCCTGGTATATTCCATATTTAATTTCATAGCACCCTTAAATATTTATCTCTTGTAAAATTTCTGTTTAGTTTTGTTATCAAGTTTCAACATCATCTCTATGCAACCGATGACAAAACTTTAATGACACTTTACTGTCATTAAATCCTCTGGTAATAAAGCATTTCTTCTGTACTTTCAAAAGTACATATTTCATGTACTTTCATGTTGGAATAATAACTTAATGGTGCCAGACTTTTCAAAACTGACATCTGGAATACTTTCAGAATGTCTGTATTGATCCTTGTAATGTTATTCATCTAGGGATGAAACAGCGGAACTTTATAGACAAAACCTAACATTTTGGGCAGTTTATGGTACTACCATATTTGAGTGCATGGCAAATTATTATTTTTTCTTATCTTGGTCAGAAACTGGGATTCAGATCTTTATTTATATAAATGATATTTGTACACATTCCCCCAGAGATCACACAGAAATAGTTTCTGAAACCCCGAATGAGGCCATTCACCAGGCCAGCCTCCCAGTTAAATCCCAGAAATACTTTTGCATATTAATCATAAGACCTTCAGTATTGCGGAGAAGTTTAACGAGGTTAACAAAGTAAGTGTTGAGATGTTCTTGTGAGAATATATATTAGAGTGAGAATTACAAGCCTCATTAGTTATGTTCTTGAACAGGATCTCAACAAGACTTCAAACAGTCAGGTTTTAAATACATTTAGATGATGGGTTATACTATGACCCCAACTGGTTCCTGGTCTTTTTATCAACATACAGTTTTTGTGGAGGCTACTTTTAAAAGTATTGGGGAATCTGGGGTTCTCTTGCTTATTCATTGCAATTCTCATTGGATATCATTGGCGAGAATTCCATAACACACTATGAGCTGTACAGCATTGTTGCTGTAATTAAACAGTCACTGCATTGGCATTATTGCTCAGGGCGATGGGTTCATACATTTAGATGGTCTGGAGCAAACATGCCCTCAGCTGTCATTTAAATGCCAGGTGAACGGAACACTGACGTGGTATGGTCTTAAATTAGAGGTTCTCCTTTTGGGTTTTCACTCACGTCAAAGTGTTTTATCTAGGGATTTTTTATTGTTCCCTGTGTACGGTTGATAATTGTGTGGGGTTTAATTACTGTTCCCCATTATTATTTTTGTCAGTGTTTTACGATAAACTTTATGTGTTAGATTTTTTTTTTAAATGAAGTGCCAAACTTAAACGTCCATAAAATCTCGTCTTGCCAGTTTAAGAACTTGTATTATTATTATTATTTATTATTATTATTATTATTATTATGTATTTATACTCAGCGCAATATCTCCATATAATACAGGGCTCAAAGCGCTATTTAACCAATCCCACTGTACAGGTACAGCCCCAACTCACAAGTAACTGACATTCCCCTAACTGGAAGATAGAGGCTCAAGGATGACCATTTATCAACGTCCTTGAGGTTCTTTAACCTGCCATTGGGGATAGGACCCAATGACAGAGGACCGCCATTTTAAGTGGTCATCCGAGCCACTATGTATCTGCCTGTACCTGGGATTGAACCCACGTCCTCTGAGTTCCTAGACAAGTGTGTTACCCGCTAGGCAACAGTGGCAGATTATCGTATCTTGGGATCTGATCACTAAGATTCTCCATTCCAAAGGAACACCAGTGACAACTGTATATTTTTATACCACATAAAGCTTGAAAAGAAAGGAACTGTCAAGTAACATCCACATCAACACAAAACCTAAATCAATCAATGGTTCTGTTTAGTCTGTATCTGTTCTACAAACATGTAGAATATGAACATGATATGTCTTAATCTGGCCAGTTGATATGCAAGAAATTATAGCCCATTTCGGTGGGTGAAGGTGGGTTGCAATGTGATACAGAAGATTTTACTTCTAATTAGAATGGTTTTCTCTGGCTGCAAATGTTGGCCCTTTTTCATTGATATTATTGGTTCAAAGTGGACAAAATAAGAAAGGTGTTTTCTATACACTAGACTATACACATAAACCTAATCAAAATGTAAAGGAATGTTACCCCAAACTTATCTCAGAATGATGACGCTAGCAACATTTTTAAAATCTTGCATAAGACTGAAAAGCTGTATGTCAAGTCAGTGTACAATGTTATCAATTCCTATTTGTTTCTCATAAAATGTAGTCTATATGATCTAGTACACGGAAACACTACATTAGTGCTCAGACTATGCATCATGCATCAGACTATATTGATACATTTTCAGGACAATTATAATTACTCAGCGGTTCCCAGATGTTTTCTTGCCCAGCTTGTTAAATTGGAGTGGCGCACAACTATATGTATTTTAATCTATATTTAAACTTTCATGACACAATTAACAATAAGCAGCACCATTCTAATGAAGATTGTTTTTTAAAGATTATTTTTCACAGATTTTTGTTTGTGAACACGAATGCTTGTTTGCAACCATTGTCAAAATCACTATCCATCAAGGCATTTGAATAATAAAAGCTGTCTCGTGTTTTTCCACGTCAGAAATAAATAATTGGAGATTTGAGGTTACAAGTGAACCAATCAAGTTAACAAGCGACTTATGTTGACTCCACTACAGCAAGCTATTGTCTGAAATTACAGTTTCAAAGAAAATGAAACAGAATAGGAAATTATCTTAAAAACCCATCACTTAATTGAGAAAGAAATTAAGCCTTTGATGCCGTGCAAATTGAATTCCTAAAATACTTGGGTAATTTATCAAATTGTGCTCTTGTCAAAAATGTATAAACAAATAGAAGCAAAAACGTCACCACAGTTTTAAGTGGGAGCAGAAATGAAAGCTCTCACAGTATCAGTTCTGTAAGCAACAAGATAGAAGGAGAAAATTCTGTGTTTGTATTAGACAAGGGAAAGTGAAGCATATATAAGAAACTGATTCATCACTCAAACTTCCCCTGCTAATACAATGTATGTTTATAGAATCTGTCATTACTGTATAATACAAATCAAGATTTATCATAAACTGTATAGACATAAACTCTGAAGGCTTCTTGTAGATTCACTGCAAAACATCTTAAGTCATTATTTTTCTTTCTTGTTCCAACAATGTGCAGCAACAATTACTGTGCCTTTTGCTCTAAAACCAGGGATTCGGTTTTAAATAAGAAAATAATATATCCATACTTTACTTTCTTATGTTGTATAGTCTATTTTCATAACTTTGAAGAAAATCGCATGCCTTAAATTTCTTCCCTTTCTAAATGTTCGCAGCACAATATCACTGAAACCTGTGCAGTTGTCATGATTGACGGTGGATGTACCATTGAGATGATCCTGTATTCAAATGACATAAAATAAACTTTTTGGAATATTTCAAACCTTGAAGGAGTATTTTTGGAGCATGGAAATAACGATAATACTATTTCTTAATTTTTATTAAGTGTAAAGTGAATCATTTCAATATTTTAGTCTTTACCTCTTTAGACTATGGAGTTCACAAATCCAACAAACATTTTTAAAGTCTTTCATCCACCTTTTCAAATTAAATCCCCCAAACCATTACAAATTTTTGTAGACCGGTAAACATGGATCATTGACATAGTATGTCCCTCAACTGTTGGTTGGTTTTGTGCACCAAGATATTGCACTTGCAAGTAGATCAGATAAAATATTATGCAGTTTAACAGCCTTTCTACCTGTTGCCAGTAGTTTGATATTAATATCTGACAGGAATCAAGTCACATTTGGAAAGTGCAAATAATGAACTCTCAATTTAACTTCTTCAAAAGCTCAGGGTCAACACCTTAATTTACCTTGCTGATCAAAGTCTTCGTGGTATCATATATAACACCATACACCTTGCATTCTTGTCCCTTTTTCGTCCTTGCATAATTAGCAATTTAGTGCAAGACTAGTGTTATAATATGTTTGCTATTGTAATATAAAATGTAGTTATGTGAATAGAATAATACTCAACTTGTTAACATGTTGGTTTTACAAATCCTGTTGTGAGGTAGATACATTTTCATTGAATATAGCAGCTCTAGTTCATTTGGACATACCATTGGATATCACATAATTCTACTAAAAATATAAAGACAGAATATGCGGATATAAAATCAAAGGTGTTGTTTTCATTTTGGGGGGCAAAGCCCACTATATTTTACTTCCTCAAATGTATATAAAATTCAAACTCGCTGAAACTTCTCTTTATTACAAAGGTAGTCGAACGCTAGAAAATAAAGTAGAAAGAAGAAGGATTTCTTTGTTGAGAAAGGTCAGTGTATATCAAAACTTACTGTTTCCTTGAGGAATAGTGTTAATAGTTCCATATTCAAGTTTTGTTGGGACATATGTCCTGGTTTCAAAGTTGGGGTAGATCAGAGTCAAAAATGTCAAAAGTTGCCAAAGCTCCCGACTTATCTGGGAATTATCTGATTTATCTGAGATCAAATCCTGACCAATCTCAACTCAATTAGACATTTCAGGTTGAACGTACTAACTTTGACAGTCAGGAACAAAAACCACTGGCTTTTACAGAAAAAAAATAATTGATAAAATAATCGATATTTTCTGAGTTTTGTCGACCTTGCCCATTTTGCTTACAATTTCATTACAGTTCCAAAAATTCAAAAAAAAAATCCAAAAGTTTTTTGTCTCAATTTCAAACTCAGCCCATCACCCCTAATTGTACAGGTATTCACTGTGTTTTGAAGTCAGATTTAAAATTTGACTATTTGGACAGTCCTTTATATAATGTATGATTTTGACCATATGTTGGACTTTCTTAAGCATGGTTTTCCTCTAGGCCTTTGCGAAAATACAATCATTAGTACTAATGACACAGATAAAAAAACCACTCTGCCTGAGGCAGAAAAGACAATACCTTGACAAATACTGTGACTGATTATAGCCTTGTAAACCATAAACATTTGAAATGTATCCCTACGTGAGGCAAAGTAATTGCTCTCATGCTGTCTCACCCAAGTAATAAGCAAGTTATGTAATTGAAAACATGAGAACATTGATGGAGACATAGTTATTTGTATAATTTATAGACTGAAGGTGACAGAATAGCAGTCCACTCTTTGCAGCAACCATGTATAGACTGTTATTAGCAATCTGAGTAAGTGCAGAAAGACAGTAGTTAGAACAGTTGAAAATATTTGTAGTTTTTTATTGGCGCTATACAATGGCATTTAGTTATTGATTTATCCAGTCTCTTTGTGTGCGTCTTCATAGATTTTAATTGCTATGTTTAATTGTTTAATTTATTTAATTGTTATGTACAGCTTGAACAATTGTGTTTTGGGGATAACGGTCTTTTCATCCACGTTTGGCTGGTTTACTGATGTGTTAGAGAGCTTCCGAGTCAAAAAAATACCTTAAAGACATTATTCAAGTCTTTGGGGCACCCTAGCATATAAGGCATTGCCTCATGCAGTTTCCCGCGGATTTTAAATTTGGCCAAGTTTTGGGAAGTTCGACCCATCTTGGCAGAAATGTAGAAATTAGGCAGAAATTAGAAATTAGTTTTGGCACTCTGTAAGAATATTTAATCCTGAAACTAATAAAAACCTTACATCCAAAATGATACAACTCCATAACAACTCCATAATAACTGATATTATGTCTGATGTAAGTTCTTAAATTATATTTCAAATTTATGGTTCCATGTAGGTCGACCTTTTTGTTGAGAAAAGTTAGTATATTAATGGACAGACATGACTTCCAAATCTTCCACAGATCTACAGTAACAATGTATGATGTAAATGAGGATATGCCTGATATTAAGATGTCTGGTGTATTGCATGTTGTGATCATAAAAGGATGTCCACTCTTTTCATCCATCAACAAACCTTCCTACTTTATAAGAAGTACTCAATGAAATATGAAACTGGGGGTTTTGGTTCTTTTCCTCTTTTCATGTACCCATAAGCAGTACAAATTCACAGTCAAAAGCCCATTTTTCACTCAGTTTTCAGGTTCAAGATAATTAATTTGGTAATGTAAATCTGACATCTGTAAGCAATAAAGCCCATTTCAAGTGTTGCGGTGTCTAGAAAAGCAATATCTCAGTGGACACCATTATGACTGAATGATCATATATCTCATGAACAGTAATCTTAGACATTTTTGAAAACAATTTATGTTGCAAGTATGATTTTTTACATTGTATTTGGTTAAGTTGCAATCCTAACCAGATATAATCTGATAGAAGTTTTGTGATATCTGATTTTTGTGCTTTTTTATTTTGCACAATAGGATTGGACATGTCAGGTGGCATGGCATGGGTGATATAAAACCTAAACAGACTTTCCTGGCTGCGGGGAAACAATGGACAATAATCTGAATTACTGTTACAATATATCAGTTATTAAATTCTTTACATTTTTTACTTCAACAATTATATATGCATATATTTATGTATATACACACAAGAAATAATATATCTGAATATAATGTCTTTATTTAATGATACCTAGTATGGAATGGCCAGAGGAACAGCTGCAAAGATTTAGATTAAGATTTATTTCTTTTTTACATAGTGTTCAACAGCCAGGGTCATATTGCGATGGGTGGTTTCCTGGTGGAGGAACCAGTGCATACTAGTTGGTCAAGAATTTCCAATCTAAACCACCAGGCATAGGCAAGTAAGTACCAACTTTCCAACGTGAAGCCCCTGGGCCGAGATTCGAACCAGCGGCCTCAGAGTTTGAAGGTTAGCACTCTAACTGCTTCACCACCGAGCCCCCAACAAATGCAAAGAAGATAGAGTCGTATATAAGCATCTTATGGCAAGAGGAAAAAATTTCCTAAATCGAGATGTAAGGTTCAGATGCCCCTATTTGAACAAAAAATGCACTAAAACCAATCCTTCAAACATTGCATTGAGTTTAAAGGCCTATTTAGCCAAATAATTAAAAAAAATGTAAATGATGATCAGGAAATGGGAGTTTCACAGGAAACAAGAGATGACATTCCTTGTCGGCTGAAAGATTAATCACCATAATAATTCTTGTGGGTATAAGTAGCATGTAAACCAAATCTTTTTACTTTGAATTGAACCTAGTTTCAGGTTGTTCTTATACTCTGTGGTCTCTACCTATAAACCATGCCATCATACAGGTTCATGCAAAGGATTTCCTTCAGTTACACCCTAAGTGAGATATTTTGTGTGACACATTGAATGATTAAGGTTTTGAAAATATACTCTGCAGTTTATGTAAATATATATTCACACAGTAACACCATGACTTCACTGACATATATTTCAAAGAAAAGTTCCATTGAAAACCCTGCCTAACACTGGGTTACACAAATAGTCACATAGTAGCTGTAGAGGCAGTGTAGAGAAGATTAAAAATAACAAATACCTTTGTTGCACCACTGCAAATTTGCCTTGTAACCACTGTGACAATGCAGCACCAAGCGTATGGTTACTAGCTGTACAACTTACGTTTGCAGTTGTGATGATCAAGAGTGTAATCACAGCAATCCAAGATGCCTGTTCTAGTTTTGAAAACCTTTACGAGCTACTATTTCGGTCATGAGTACTCAAGTGCCCAATCTTTTGTATTTATTTATTTATTTATTTATTCGTACAGTAGTACAAAGAACAAAAAGAGAGAAAAAAAATGTTTTACAGCTGGATATTAAGAAATAGTAATTAACACTTATTTACAAATTGTAACTCTTTGAACTATTTAACAGAGAAAAATTCTAACATTTGATTGAAATCACTTTTACTAAAATATGTCCAATTGGGGTTAGTATCTGCTAAATTTGGCATTTCAAGAATACATTTACAATTCTCAATATTAAGCCAATCTTCATTATCAAACTCCTGTGTTGAAGTACTATTTACATGTCTCAAAAAGTTTACCACTGATAAAATATTATCTAAATCACCACACAAACCATATTTCTTCTTTATAAAGTTAAAACTTCTGTTTACATTTGATCTGCTGCCATTAAGTGCAAGTTTCAAACACAACTTTGTGACACTATTTCCTTATTTACGCAAATTATTCATAAACTTTATGACTCTTTTATGAAGTTGCCCTTCTACAGGTATGTCATTCACCAACATTGGTAGATATGCACCATGACTTTGTCTATTTAAATCTAATATTCTTCTTATGGCAATTCTCCAGGCAGTAAAAAATTTATTAATTGAATTACATGAAAAATCCCATAAAACACACCCATACAAACTCATGCAAAATCTTTTTAGTAATATGTATTTGACATCTAATGAACATTCATTAAAGTTTATGATAAGAAAATTTACTCTGTTTACAAAATCTTGCCTACAGTGGAGTATATGTTTCATATTACTGTCTATTCCAATAGGGTGACCCAAATGCTGAGCTCCTTCAACAGCATGTATCTTGACCTCATTAAAACAGATTTCAAAGCCTTCTGGTTTCCTACCATTATAAACTAGTAGCTGACTCTTATCTGGGTTAAATTTCACATCATACTGTAATCCAAATTCTTCAACTACCTTTAACATTTGCCGCAAACTACTCAAAGTAGGTGCCAGTAGTGAACAATCATCTGCATATCAGAATGATCCCATAAAAACATTCCCAATATAACAACCATAACCTGAAAATTTAAGTTGCAGTAATAACTGGTCAATATACATACAAAATAAAATGGGTGACAAGACACCACCTTGCTTAACACCATTCTCTACATCAAAGCAACTACTATTGGTTGTTCCCCATCTAATTCTTAGCGTACTATTAGTATACATATTCACTAGATATCTAGCTGTTAGTGGACATACACCTTTACAAATAAATAATCTGAACATTTTAGCAAAATTTACTCTGTCAAAAGCTTGGGCAGCATCTAATAACAATAGGTACACAGTACTTTTTCGATTCTTATAATACTGAATAGTTTCATTCAGAGCAAAGGTGCATTGTGCTGTTGAATGTTTCTTTTTGAAACCATACTGGTATTCTGATGAGGATAATACATGCATATTTTGACTTAGTACAATATTATCAAGTATTTTTCCAACAATACTGCTGAGACAAATGCTTCTATAATTAGATATATCATTTGATGATTTCCGTTTACTCTTGATAATGGGCACCACTGTACCTCCCAACATATTATCAGGAACAAGATTATGGCAGAGAAAGCTAGTGAGTACACATGACAATAATACGGAGAACTTATGAGAAGTGTTGATAAAAAAATCTGACATATCTTTTATATTTCCATCACTTTTACCAGATTTCAGTTTACATATTGCACTGCTTACCTCATTAACACTTATATTGTGATTAAGATAGCATCTGTTACTGGAACATTTACTCTCAATATCTCTTGTTAATAATGTTACTATATCATGCATTTCACCCGTGTCATATGATACAGACTTGTATAACTTTTCATATTTTACCTTAAACAGTTCACAGATTTCACTTTCACCAGTAACTCCATTAATGGCTTTGGGTAATTTCTTACTTTGCCCAATCTTTGAATTAACAATTTTCCAGAAAGACTGGCTATCCTGATGTAACAGAGACTCTGCTAACTTTTTGTTACATATCTTACCTTTTCTCTTTTTTACATATTTAATTGCTAAGTGGTATTTTGATCTTGTGTTTCGTCTGACATCAGCTATGATGCCATTACGTGGTCGACCATTATCTACCCATAAATTACGCCAGAACAGAGCTTGTTTTTTAAAAGGCTCTATATATTCAGTCCACCCTGGCCAATAGTTTTTACTGTTTAATTCATCTTTTGCACAACGATGTTTAACTTTAGGAATACACTCGTACCCTGATTGTACTAACATAGTTATCATTTCATCATATAATTTTGACAATCTTTCATTGCAATTACAACAATTATAATTCCTACATTTTAGCTCATCCCATGGTACAGTAATGTTGCATAGCTTGTCATCTATGGCACATTTAAAATTTAAAATATTACAATTATCTGCAATTTTCCAATCCAACACAGGGAAGTCATTATATTCAACTCTGTTAGATAAATACCTATCTAAATTAGCAGTTTGAATTACAAGTTTTACAGGATAATGATCAGAAAAATTGTCATAGTCATGTATTACATATGTTGACTCAATGTCTTTCAAAATGTTTTCACTGACAAAGAAATGATCAATTAGAGATCTTACTCCATTGGCTTTACTTTCAAATGAAAAACTGTTGATCATACTTGGTGTCTGAGACAGATTCTGTAGTTCACTCTCATTTAGAAACATTATCAACTGTTCCAAGTTCCTGGAGTTCCGTTGAAAATCAACATTGAAGTCTCCACCTATAACTATATAGTCATCATTTACTGTCCTGCATAGTACAGATAGTTCATCTAGAAGGTCCTTGTATAAGCTGACCTGGTCTGATGTGTTACAATCATTTGGCATATATGCATTACAGAGGAACAAAGAAATATCACCAATTTCCATACTAACAGCACATATCCGTTTGCTGTTGGTTTCTACTTTCTTCACAGAAACAGCCAAATTTGTATGCCACAATATAGCTATACCTCCATATGGACGTCCATATAATATTTCACTCGAGTCCATTCCTGATATGACAGAGGAGTTCATTGTAGGGATATTATTTTCAAACCATGTCAGTTCTTTTGGACTCAACCAATGCTCTTGCACAAAGATGATGTCATTATTATCACATAGTTTTTGTAGATACTCAAGTCTACCACTCCCATGTCCTTGGCTATTGTAAGACAATATCCTTAAATTTTCCATGTTATTTTAAAGTTTCTCCAGAATTTGTTTCTGGTTGCGCATGATTTGCCTCTTTTTTAGGCCAGAACCGTCTCATCCGCACCCCCTCTGGCCAAACTGTTGGTTGAAATGCATCCTTGAATTGTGATAATGGCAGAGTAACACAGAAGGACTTAAAAATAGACTCAGCTTTTGATGTGCACTTAATGTCACGTACTGTGAAGCCTTGGGATGTTATATACTGGTGCATTTCCTCCAAACTAGTATCACCATGTACCCTGTATACAAATATATCCCGACTTGGCTCTGGTGCTCCACGTATATTACTTGTATTCTTGGATCCGGAGACAACTTTTTGTTTGCGGGTGGCTGCCCTCCTTTGTCTGCGTAGCGCTTCTGATGGAAGTTGAAATCCATCATCATTGGAATCATCATTGGAATCAATGTGTTTAAGAAATCATTCTGTGATTGCACTTTCTGCTTAGTCTGCTTAGGGACTGCATGCAATGTGTGATCAATAGGCAGACTCTCTGCATGATTCCCAACAGCATCTGTTTTATTACCATGGATGTCTCTTGTCAACACAGGCACTGGCACTACTGGGGACTTCACACGAGAAGCATAGCTAGAAAGATCTTTCACCTGGTCATTCAAGTTCATATTATGGGCCATCATACAGTCCATATTGGTCTGCATGTTGGTCATCCTTTGTTCAAGTTGATTCAGTCGATCCACTAGAGTTATTGCATTCAGTTCTTCTGGGTGTGATCTTGGAATAGTCCCAAGATTTTCTGCACAAATAGCAACAATAGGAGTGTTGTTGGCCCTATCCAGTTTCATCCAGGAAGATATAATATCCATTAAATTTTCCTCAGCCTCTGATCTTAAGTTTGGCCCTTTTCGTTTTGGCTTTTCTCCAATCCCTTCGGTGCCACAGTGTGACCAAAGTAAATCCTTAGTCAGATTAATATCCACATTTGAGAAATGTCCCAACACAGCATTTTTCATGTTTTCTACTGACCCACTCTGAAGGGCAAAAACAACATAGGAGAGTAAAGGGTCCAGAAGTATGGTGTCCTTATTAACACTTCCAAGATTTACATCACTATTATTGGCACTGTTTGTTGAACCTTTGTCACGGCCTGAGCTCCGCCTTAATGCTTGCTTAACACTTGTTTGGTCATTTGTATCTCCCTTCCCTAGCCTGTGTTCCCTCTGGGCCACCATACAGCTGTTACAGAAAAAGTCATCTCCAAATCCTAATTTACATTCAATCCCTTTGGCCTTCTTAGGGCATTGTTCCCCACTTGGTAAACCACAGCAGGCTGGCATGTTTAATTAATCTGTTTTTCTTAATTGGCAATTTCCACTATTCATTAAACTGGGTATCCAAATATGGTCACCATCTTTTTTAAATATGGCCAATCATAAAATTAAACACAGAATATCCTAAAAATAAATGTTTAAAAAAGACATCTAAATCCTCCAAAAAGTTTTAAATACTCATATCATTGGTTACGCAACACTATTATCTTTTACTCTATATAATTTTTATGTCATTTCTATCACTGTTTCCCAAATAAAAATACAAAATCACTGGAGAGCAAAAAGTCACCTCCTCACTTGTACACTACTTATGGCTACTGCTACTGTATTGCAAGGCAGTTAGGACGAATATTTTGAGTGGAATTACTTATCTTTATGTGTAATAACTTATTTTAGACTGCTCCGATCCATCTTGTTCACTCTTCTGTAAAGATGTAGCTGAGTTATCGTTTCCTGAAAGAAGTCTAGTCATAGGAAATACCCAAGCTATTGCATAAGAGTGGTAAGGATTAATTACTTCTCCTGAGGAGGAGTGTTTGTTTGCCTGTTTGTAAAATAACTTGAAAGGTTATGAATGGACTTTAAGAAAATTTTCAGGAAATGTTAAAAATAGCACAGATGATGTGATTAGGTGGTAATACAGAAATTTTAAAGGGTCTTTTTTCATTACGAGATAAGGTTATTTTCAGTGGTTTTTTGTTTGTTTGTTTTCTATGGGGGTTATAACAGTGTTTTCAACATTGTATAGGTCATATTACTACAAAGGTAGTTTTATGGGCAGATGAGACAAGAACATACAGTTGGTAAAGGCTCTGTACTGTAAACTGCTGACCAACGGCAAGTTACTATTAGCTTTCCTACTAGAAGTCAGGCTGGGATTCGAACTCTGGCCTCTGAGGTGGGAGGCGAGTGAGCTACTACTGGGGTCCCTCAGTAATATGTGTATGTACCTCAATAAATAATTGTCAGATTGCTTGGAGAAAATACAGGGCACTCCCACTCTATAATATACCTATATATTTGTTCCATATGCTAGCCAAATCCCAAAGGCTCTGATCCAAAGCAGGAATTATGCAGGTGAAAACAAGCTGCTTTAAAGAGGTCTGGGCTCTCTGAGAGCTTCTCTAATTGTTACAAGTGTTATCTTTATGAATTGTTGGGAGTTGGACTTAAGGCCAATCTTAAAAGGTTTTACAACTTATCTTGTCACTTGGTTTGTTTGTCCATCCATTTCAATGGGATGAGCCACAGTAGCTCTGGGTTAAAAATCAGCCAGGTCTTGGTATATTACTCCTATTTTTATGACTGACAGCAACATTTTAGATGTCCTACATATTTAACATGACGGCAGCAAAGATTCCACCAAAAACAGTTATTCTTCTATTGCATTTACAATTAGTGACTAAATACTCAAATTTCTTTTTTTAGTAATACACATAGTTTCTTTTTAAAATATACATGAAAGTTCCCTAAGGGATATTGAGTTTGCATTGGAGTAATCAATCTGGAAGAGAATCAGTTCCATAAGCAACTAAAATGAACAGATTTTCCGCAGTTTAAATTTTCTTGATAAATAAATACAGTAGAGTAAGCAAGATGAAGGTAAAATCTAAAGTAACAAAATACCCTTTTAAAAATAGTTCTGCTTATCTGGTTCAACACTGTGTGTCAAGGGACATTTTACACATCTCTGCTTCAACGGACATCTTCTGAGAATGTCTTTTCTTCAATGATAGGGCATAGTAATGAACGCATACTGAACTAATCCAAATCTCTCTAATTTTAAGTTGTCACAAATGGAAAGAGGGACATAGCAGCCAGTTTGCCTTTAATATGCAATGACAATGAAATGAAAGTGATGCTGACAAAATCAAGACCCTTCATGTTGCTAGGTTTGTACTTCTGAGGTTTTCATCAATTTCATGCAATCAGAGAGGCTTGCACAATCCTAGCCATACTTTAAGAGTACCACACGGAGAGACTTCAATGCTGTGTCCAGGGCCTGACTCACCATGCACACGTCATGTTTCCAGGAAAGGAGGGGGAAGCCTTTGATGGACTGGAACCAAACGGTGTGACAAGGGTATTAGAGCTTCAAATTAACAGTTTTGGGAAAATTACTGTCACAATATTTGAATGGTAGAGTTATGCCTCAAGCCGTTTAAGAACTCTGTTTAACTTGTGAATGTTACTCTGTCATGAAACTCTTCAAATTTCAATGATGTTTCATTAATTTAAATTTAATATGTTTTAATATTTACTTCAGTTGATGGCTTGGTTTACTTTGTTTAATTTGTTGCTAGTAATATTGGTATTTCATACTAAAATATCATGTGACACTTTACACGCACAAAATAAAAACAAACAAAAAATATTTTAGTTTACAGATACAACATAACCACACATGGGGGCTCAGTCTAATCTAATCTAATCTAATCTACTGCTTTGCAGGCGCAATATCTTCCCCACTAAGGGGAACTCAGTGTGCTAGTAAACAAAAATCATTTCTAATAAGGAGAGTCGAGGGGCGTTCAAGGTCAGTGTTCCAGAATTGTGGGTGAGACCGAGAGGGAAGGAGACTAAGTTGGGAAACTAAAATTAAAAAGGTGGGTTTTGAGGTGTTTCCTGAAAGATGCGACAGAGGGACTATTTCTTATTTGGAAGGGGAAAGAGTTCCAAAGAACTGGGGCATAGTGACTAAAAGAATTAAAGAAGTGTTTAATTGATTTATGAACTCTACGGTCAAATGTGGGGGTATGAAGGAACTTGAGTTTAGGGGTACTACGCTTAGTATTTCTGAAGGAAGTGTAGGGGTGAATTAATTCTCTTAGGTAAACAGGTTGACCTTGGTTGAGGATTTTGTATGTAATGAGGCCTATTTTGAATTGTACCCTGTACCTGACTGGAAGCCAGCCAATTTTCAGTTGAGGGGTGATGTCAGAAAATTAACACACTCGCCTCCCACCTCTGAGGTCGGCTGTTCAAACCAGGGACCATATGTTGGGCAGTTGGTAATTGCTTACAGATGCTTGACAGTTTACAGTACAGAACCTTGACCAACTGTATGTACTGGTTTCCTCTGCCCACAAAACTATCCATCATGATATAACCTGCTCAGTGTTGAAAGCGACATAAAACCCCAAATGAAAAAAAAAAACTAAACATAACCACAATGTAAATTTCCTCGAGTCTTAGGATAAAACAAGCCCACATTTTCTTGCCATGAGTTTATTTATTTACTCTTTCCAAAATCGGTCAATATTTGACCACAATGATGTCAATGTAAAATTCCTATTAGCACCTGACCCTAACATAACTATGAAATCCATTAAGATTTATATCAAATTGCAAATTCATCCAGGTAGTTACAGATAGTCCAGTGATAAAAATATGGCAATCTGATGCGTAATATTAATATTAAAAATGGTGATTTATAACAATATTCCACCAGAAGATTTTCTGCTATCCATCAAGGATAGCCATTAATAACATGACTGGAAAACCATATCATTTGCTCAAAAATTTATTCGAAAGCAATGTAAAAGTATGAGATACTGTGGTGAGAGCTCTCAAGTTTCCCACAAATTCATTTTCAGATGTATACATGTGGTTGATCTAAGAGAATCGTTATCACAAATTATCCTAGCGTCAACCTCTAGTTTAAATGTTATTATGAAAATTTTTGAGCCCGAACACAGGTGTAGAAAATGATGAGTTTAACAAAAAATATGGATATAAATGACATACAAATACAGATAACAGAAGGAAAACATGGATATTGGTTCATATGAATATAAAGCTTCTCTTCCATCCCATCGTACGTGTATACACACATAAGTGTGCTGCAGATATTGTTGAAAAATATGAGTATTTTTTTTTTAAATATGAGTATGGCTTGGTAGTGGGGTAGCAGGGATTTGCACATACAAACAAGGTATATTTTCCCCGACAAGAATGTCAGTACTTGAACATCAAAGAACAGAGTGCGACTAACTACAGGCCCCACAGTGGATTAATATGTATGCTAGGTACACATGAGTGTATTAATGCAGCACATGCAAACCCTGCAAGTGAATGGGGAGATCTTGCAACGCTAGCAAGGGGATTGCAAGTCTCTCGTAAGTTACTCTTGAGACATGGATGTGTTTATAGGAATACTGCTTGCACACAAAGAAAACGTGCAAGCCAATTTCATTGCAGGGACTGTGTGACCTTGAAATTCTGGCATAACTCGCAAGTGTAGCTTAAGTGTCCCTTGCAAATTAGGCGATTTTTCTCTATAACCAAGACGTACGTGCATGTACGATGGGTTGTAAGAGAGGTTTTAGAAAAACACAGAAACATGAAACGGGTGTCAATACATACACTTTGTACTTGTTGGACTGCATGGTGGGAGATGCTTCTTTCCTATGTGCACCTG
Source organism: Sabellastarte sp. h YS-2021 (assembly GCA_964017235.1). Lineage (NCBI taxonomy): Eukaryota > Metazoa > Annelida > Polychaeta > Sabellida > Sabellidae > Sabellastarte > Sabellastarte sp. h YS-2021. The sequence continues at coordinate 71,445,189 of OZ024933.1, forward strand.
CTGGTGCAATTTATTTCGTCACTTCTCCACACAAAGCATTTGTAGTGATGGTACCGGACGAAGGTACAACACAGTATTATACTTAAACTGCAAAAGTAAAGACACTCTATACCTTGTCCTGTGGCAAACTTGAAAAACCGCTCAGAAAATACACCATGAGATCAGAGGGAGTGAGGGATCATGGATTTTAATAAAGTCATAAGATTAACTGCTTCCACAAAAGGATACCCACAAGATCTGTATTTGAACAAGACACAGGCAAGTTATTCTTGAAATCTCAGTTGTGGGAATCATAATCTGTGATGTAACCAAATTGTGATGTAACTATCATCAAAGTTACAATTAATAACCAAACGGTTATCTAGACCAATCTAAAAATTTCACGGGATCTAAGTTGGCACTAGACCCATCTTTTGATTTTTTTCATAAAGATCCAACCAGAAATATTTGCATAATCCTGCTAACAAACAAACAAACAAACAAACGGTTATGAATTTAATACCTCCTTACGGTGGAAATAAGAAAGTGTCACTTGATCTGGTCCTGTCTGGCTTCAGACAGTAAATTTGACATCAGATAGTTAAGCATCCCCATTGTGTCAGGTCATATCAGATTTATGATGTTTCACTATTATATCAATATCAGAACAAAACAAAATGTATCACTTAAAATTACTTATACCCATCTTCTTTGCATCTAAATTTACATCATTTTAATTACTTTTGGCATTCTCGCAGGTAAGATGGCTGAGAGTAAATCTTTCTTCGGTTTTGGGGTTTGAACAGCTATATTCATTTAACATACAGATCTTATTCACATTTGAAGTACTGAAGATTGTGGTTTTGGTGTATCAGACATAGCAAATGAGGGTATCACAGAGAAGTTGAGAATATTTTACCAAAAAGGCACATAAATTGAAAAACAACCATCAGGGGAAGTGTGCTTGGCAAAACCATTTTCTGATCTGGTGTTTGACTTTGTAGATCATGTCAAAATTAGATCAGAGGCGATAAGCCAGAAAAGTGTGAGTTCCCATTAATCTATTGACCTTCTCTTCCAAATTTCTGTATCCAACCCTACCAAAGTACTTTCCTGGTGGATCCCAGTAACACCAAATACTCTTTTGTATCTGGAACACTCAATGAATTGTCCCTTATTAGATATATTATAAAACTGCATCTTTAGAAAATAGAAGAGAATATCATGTATAAAACTATACTCTTAGACAAGGAATATACAAGTGGGACATTCTCTATCTTTCTTCATACAAAAAGGACTGTTTATTAGGCTTAATCATCACTCAAGACTTTTTTAGACTTTCTTTTTATGTTAATAAAACTAGCTTGAGTTCTTTGCTGAGTCTGTCATCCTTCTATAACCAGTAAGCCAATAAGATAAATTTGCACCATGTCCAGAGACAACTGTTTTAGAGCTACTAATTCTGTTGATCCTGTCCACACAAAGAACCAGAAAAAAATATTTTTTAAGGATTTTCAATTACTTTTATTAATTAATGAATGAAGAAACTGTTTTATAATTTACAGTATATAAAATGGTCATAATAAGGTAGGTCATACCTTTATTAATGTGTGAAAAAGTATTTGAATACTATTATAATTTTTGAATCAGCAGCTTTCAAGATTTTATCAAGTGACTTGCTGAATGTAGGCTATTTATTTTTTTAACTTCATTCATTATAAAGCCAGTGCAGTTTGTATTTCTTTGACAGTGTTTTTAACAATTTACACATGATGTCCCTGGTGGCCCAGTAGTTAGCATGTTTGGCATCTAATTACAGTCAATCACTCTGTCTGGGCTGGACCCTCACAAGGGGTACTGCTTAGGGCCTGTCCCCAACACGAATGGGACATAACACTTCAAATATGACCTTTGTCAACAATAAATAATTGTTTCTGTTTTAGTATAGCAACTACAAAACATAGGTCTCGATTATTTTCCAGGGTCAACAAAATGTTATAACAGTCCTTGTTTAGACGTGGTTTAATCTTATGTGTGGTGGATATTTCAGAGCTGTCCAACAGCCATTTGTGGTTGTAACAAGTCATCACATAGAAGTTCCAACCACTAACGCCATGAAATTCATTAGGCTATTTTAGTTTGGGTAAACTTGTGACTGACATATAACTGGTATGACCTATTAAGCAAACAAATTTACCTTGTGTTCCTTTCATTCTGTTCTGTGCTTCATACGATGCTGTTAACTATGATACAGTCTGTGATAGAGAGAGGTTTTTGTGTAGTAGACTGACTTATGGAATGATGGCATCAAGCAGTTTTGTCTATTGTCCCAGATTCATGGACTAATCTCAAACATTCACAGCCTGCCTTTTTTCATACTAGTGCAGGTGACCCCTGGATATAAAATGTTCTGTGGTGGGGATGCATGAGGGCACACCTTTTTCTGGACATCTATTCATTAAGGGATTACAAAAAGTTGTATTGGCAGCTGAGAAAAATCTGGGGCTGCACGGTGTGAAACGCAACTAGCATTGATGCTCTATGTTGTCCACTCATTTGATAAGGGCCTAGATATGGATATATGATTATTTCTTTTGAAAAGGAAGTTTGGTTATCAACTGTGGACAGAGTATTCAGATTGAAAACAGTAGTCACATTCATTTTATTCACAACTATCCTTAGAAATGACCCATCCCTTTCTGTCCCAACATTCTGTTCTTTTCAGTCAAAACACACACTCTAGCTGAAGCAGTAATATGCTTTCTAGTAGTAGTTGTAAGCATCTTATTTTTTAGAGAGCATGGTTAATTACACTTTGTAAAATCATAAAATCTTGATATAAATTGATTGTTAGAATCGATGCTTGTTTACATTTTCTTGTGTGCCTCCTTCAAAGTCAAATTGTACAAGTAACCCCAATATCCGATACTCGATTTACCAACTGATCCAAGTTTAAGGTAGGACAAAACTGCCACAGCAGGCCCCTGAGAGTGTTTAGGTGTACTCTTTAAAGTTGAAGTTGAGGTTTTACGTCCCATTCAACAGCCAGGGTGATATTGGGACAGGTCCTCTGCATTGCCACTTATGGGTCTCGAACCCACACAGAGGTGACAGGCTGTGATTAGATGCCAAACTTGCTAACCACTAGGCCACCGAGGACTTTAGTGTACTCTTTAAGATACATGTACAGGCTATATGCTACTTCACAGGATCAATGTACTTATAAATAAATATTAGATTTTCATAAGATATTATTAGAATATCGAGGATCAATTTTCACACCTGACTTGACTACTTAAACATTTCAAAAAAACATTAAAATGAACGTGAACACCAGTTTTTACTTTGCAACTCTCTTCAATTGGTAAGTATTCTAAAAATTCATGTAAGGCCCAGTATTGAATGTATCCACTGGTGTGACTCTTTTGAGGCAATAGTTTCCAGAAGAGCTTTAAATGTTTGTACCGGGCAAAGATATATATTATGGATATGAACTTCAGATGATGCAAACTATTGTAAGTAAAAGCAGGTCTTATGACTGGAAATTGATCCTCCTGGAATGTCATTGATCTTGAAGTTAACAGCAATTATAAGTTTAACAACTTGAAACAACTATCAACAAATAAATATTTTATTCTTTCATAAGACAGCTATTCACAAGGGAAATTACTATTCTTTCTCGTCCTAGCTGGAGTACTATTTTCATAGGACATTTAATAAGCCAATCATGAAATCATAAATATTTATAAAAGGAAAATTATCCTTTTGATTTACTTCCAATGAAGGTGGAAGCAAATCAGTAATTCAAAGTGATTTAGATGTAATTTTTCATAATAATAGGAAATAGTCTAGTGTCTCATCGTTTGATTTCCTAAAGGGGCTCTCACATTTATCAAGACAATTGAGGGTGTTGTTAAAATGCCCCAGTTTGAATGGACGACATCAATGTAACATAAACATGGTATATTTTTGCTATTTAAGTTGTCATAATTCAACAAAGTTCCAGTGTCTTTGGATATTCCACTGTAATATTTATGCTGACAGTATAGCACCGATACAGCCCTAAAACACCAGAAAAGCGATGAAACATGACATTTGCTTTACAGAAATTCTACTTATTTTGTGAGTGTACCTCAATTGTTTGCTCAGTTTCAAATGTTCACAGCTGCTTCGAAAATAAGACTAAATTCATTCAATGAAACAGTTTTATGTTAAGTGATACATTTTTGTTCATCCATGTTTCTCAATGTGGGTACATCCTGGTTCTGATACCAAAAATCAACACACTCAGTATCACCTTAACAAACAATAATGATTTTTAAAAATCCTAAAATTCCTCTTATATTGCCTGTTACATAATTCTGACAAGCCAGAATGAGAACAAATATGTGCATAAAGTGAAAACAGGTAAAATATAGAAGTACCGGTGAAAGTAGAGTCAATTTGATGATTTTATATAGCAATACATTGCAAAGAAAGCCAATAAAGACAAGGGTTCATACTATACAAATCTCATAACTGCAAATAGTCGTGACCCCAAGAAGCTGTGGCAGTCATTGAGGAAGGTGTTGCATCGCACATCTGAGACTGTCCTGCCTGCTCATAGCTCAGACAAAAGCCTCGCGGACATGTTTGCTTCTTTTTTCTCCAATAAAATAAGCAAAATCAGGGACATCTTTTCTACTTCTGGCTCTTTCAATGATGTACCGGATTCGGTGCCTCCTGCTTTCTATGCCTTTATGCCTGTCACTGAAGACGAGGTCTATAAGTGTATTAGTGAATCCCCCACTAAATCTTGCTCACTAGACCCTATACCAACATTCCTCCTTAAGGATTGTCTTGATATCCTCCTCTCTTCCATTACCAAGTTGGTAAATTATTCTCTCATTTAAAGATCTTTCCCAAATTCTTTCAAAAAGGCGGTTGTCACCCCCCTCATAAAAAAGGCTTCCCTTCCCAGAGACGACTTTAAGAATTATCGCCCAGTGTCTGGTCTTTGTTTCCTGTCAAAGTTGGTTGAGTGAGTCGTTGCCAGGCACCTAATGTCACACATTAATAACAACAAACTGGACAATCCTCATCAGTCAGCATATAAGCCAGGACATTCCACGGAAACTACTTTATTGTCTATAAAAAACGAGGTTCATCTCTCTCTGGCACGTGGTGAACCCACAGCTCTAGTACTTCTTGACTTATCAGCCGCATTTGACACTATAGACCAAAATATTCTCCTTGGTTACCTTAAATCCTGGTTTGGTCTTGGTGGAACAGCTCTAAGGTGGTTTGCTTCCTACTTAAGAAATCGTTGCCAGGACATTAAGATAGGCTCCACACTATCTGAATTAAGCAATCTCATCTATGGAGTTCCACAAGGTTCTGTTTGTTACTGTTTTCACTCTATACAACACCACTTAGTAAAATTATTCACCTCCACCGGCATATTAAATTCCATTTTTATGCGGATGTTACTCAGTTATACATCCATCTCTCCCACAAGAATGCTTCTTTGGCTCTCGCCAAGCTAAATGCCTGCCTTTGTGATGTCCAAGAGTGGATGTCTCTCAGTAAATTGAAGCTCAACCCTGAAAAGACTGAGTTTATTGTCTTTGGTTCCAAGGCTCAACATCAGAAGATTTCCTCTCACTTTTCTGTTAGCATTCTTGGTAGCCTTCTTCATCTGGTTGATTCTGCCAGAAATCTAGGTGTGTGGTTTGATGCAGATTTTTCATTCTCTGAGCATATCAAGAGGACTTGCAAAGCGTGCTTCCTTCTGATGCGTGACCTCCGTAGAATTAGAAAGTATCTCACTTCTGAAGTGGCAGTCCTTGCTGCAAATGCCTTGGTTAGTAGTCGTCTGGCCTATTGTAACTCTCTGTTCAGAGGTTTGTCCGGTTTGAATCAGCACAAATTGCAAAGTATTCAAAACACCCTTGATCGTATTGTTACAAATCATAGAAAGTATGCTCATGTTACACCCATTCTACAGAAAACTCCACTGGTTGCCTGTTAAGTATCATTGTATTTTCAAAACCGCAACACTTGTATATAAATTTTTGCATAGTGGTTCTCCTTCTTATTTCGAACCGTTCTTGTCTTTTAGTAGTTGTCCCTATAGTACTAGGCATAGTCACCCAGATCGTCAATACCTTACAGTTCCTCCTTTCCATTCATCAGTCTTTAAGTCAGCCAAACATTTTGGCCATAGTTTTGCCTTTGATGCAAAGATCAAAGATCTGGAATGACCTCCCTCAAGATGTTCGCAGTGCAACATTAGTTGCCTCCTTCAGAAAGAAGCTTAAAACATGCCTGTTTGCAAAAGCCTACCCACCATAGCATAGCTCCCCTGTCACATCTGCATCTTCTTGGTATGACTTGGCTATGTCCCTTGATTAACGCTAACTGACTTGCTTTAAGTTTAGATGCGCCTTAGAGTCCATCAGTGATGGAGATTAAGCGCTATAAAAGTCCACATTAGATTAGATTAGAAAGAACAACAGAATTATTCCATTTTCCAGACACTCTCCAGAGAGACCAGCTAACACATCGGGTCTGTCATTACAAGCACTTGTGAGTCAGATATCCATCTGCACACTTACATCATACAACATTTAAAAACTCCCCATGTATATGATGATGTGAAAGAGAGATCATCCACAAAATACATTTTGGATGAGTTACTATAGACTTGGAAAACACAACTCTGGGGGGGTTCAGTTTGTCCATTTACATATCTGTATTTATGTGTATGTAGATGGTATGTTACTGATATTACAAATGGAAATCCAGAAATAAATCTCTATCAAACTCATATTTTTCACTTTAGAAGACTGCAGGAAAGGATGAAACATCAGTGTGTATGAAAATTCCAGAGAATATGCAGAGCATTATATTTGTTGTAAGAAACAATTTGTCATATCAATAATGGAATATGATCCAGGTTTTGCAGATAATAGGAAAATTTCCCGAATGACATATACAGAAAACAAGGCCAAAAGGTGTTTTGGTCCCCTAGTGCAAGCGCAAAGCCATCAGAGACACAAGTAGTGTGCTAGAATTTACGGAAGTCTGGTGACACAAAGAAATTGCAACTCAGACACACCCCACAGCTGGTGTAGAACTCAGACGGTCACCTATCCAAGTACTAACATAGGGCATTGCCACTTAACTTCAGTGAGCAGACAAATACTCATCATGCTGCGCCACAATTCATGAAAGTCCGGAGACAAATAAAGTGACCTGTAGAAGTGCGAGCTCTATCGAAGCTCACGCTTAAAAATATATCACAAATGAAGATGACCATATTATACAAGTGCATAGCACGAGCATTATATTGTTAATCTTCATGAGTGATATATTTTTCTGTATATGTCTAATGAGAGATGTTTTACTTTTATTACCCACGAATTTGTATGATTGTAAGTTAAATAAATTCATATTTAAAGAGAGAATGTGAAAATGGCTGATATATATACATGGGGCACCAGTGAAAATAAAAACCTCAACATTTAACTTGCAATTTCTCAGCCATTTCTGTTTGGAGTATGCAACACAAATGAGCAGAAGTGTTGTTAAAAGACGTTTCTATTGATATATAATACATATTTGTTGGTTACACTGTTTCTGAGATATCTGTCAAGAACAGAAAGTTATTGACGCTGATAATTCCTTGGTACGGAGACACCGTTGTATGCAAATAAAATACATCCCGCTCTGTGTATCCCCCTATATAGGTTAAATACAACCTGTGATGGGTAATAAATGGTAATATGTCACCCACTCCTTCATCCCCAATTTTGTAATTGAGATTCTATCCATCTGAAACCATCAGAGAAAGGTGAAAAGGTCAAAGTTGTGATAATAAAATGTTTTTTGTACACAGCAGGAATCGTCAAATATAACTTGACTTAGTGTAATGAAAGCTATTAGTCTATGTTCATAATAAGACTTGCTTTGAATAATTTACACAGTGGCAAAGTAAAGGGATAAGAGAAGAAGTAGGTAAACTCCTAAAAACATCCACTGAGAGATATAGTTATGATTTTGTGAAGCCAATTTTGAACAGCACGAGCACAAAGCCATCAGAGACACAATTCTAATTCTAATTTGACTTTTATAGTGCTTAATCTCCACTGAGTAGTAGACTCTAAGGCGCAACAAGACAATAGCAATATGCAAATTCAAAGTCCAGGGACAAAAACAGGTCGGCACCACGGAGAAGCCATAAGAGAAACTGAGCTAAGGAGGATATGCCTTTGCATAGAGATAGGTTTTGAGCTTCTTTCTAAAAGAGGCAATAGTGGGCGATGCATGGATGTCTTCAGGAAGTGAATTCCAAACAGTGGGAGCATCAAAGGCAAAACCGAAGCCAAACTGCTTAGTGGACTTGTGAATTGTAGGTTGAAATTTTGGTACATTGAGGAAATTGGCAACCCTCTGACTGCGTCTAGTATTGTAAGTAGTGCAGTATGTGGATAGATGTAGAGCGAAATATTTAGGGAAACCAGTATGAATAAACTTGTACACCAGGGTAGCCAGTTTGAACTCTGAGCGAAACTGATTAGGGAGCCAATAGAGTTTCCTGAGTACCGGAGTTATCTGAGTGTATTTACACGAATTTGTAACAATTCTAGCAGCACTATTTTGGATAGACTGTAATCTATGAAGATTGACTTTAGAGAGACTCCTGAAAAGTGAGTTACAGTAGTCCAACCGACTACTAACAAAAGCATTGGCAACCGACACAGCTGCATCCTGAGTCAAGAACTGCCTAATATTTCTAAAATCCCTCCGTTGACTAAAGCAGCCTTTACAAACATTCTGGACGTGTTTAGAGAAGGAAAAATCAGAGTCGAACCACACACCCAGGTTCCTCACAGACTCGGTGGGGTGAAGGGGGATGCCCAGGATAACAATTGGGAAACATGCATTTAACCTTTAACACAAGTCGTGCATTGAAATGGTGACGCCGCTTAACTTCTGTAAAAGAAGTACCACAATCCATGAAAGTCTGGAGACAAAAACAAATGAAAAAAGTGATTCCTAGAAGCGCAAACTCTGCCGAGGCTTAAAAAATGAGTCTTTAAATTACGCCTTGAAGGCCTGAATGTTTCCACTTGGACAGTACCGCAACTAGAGAAATCTGGCTGCCAACATGTTTACTGCTAAGGAAGTTCTGAACATGTTGAAGTGGAGCTGTGTTTGCCTTGCTGAGTCCACTCAAAACCATGTTACAGTAATCAACATGGCTACTGACAAGTGCACTTTGGTACTACTTTGTCAGGGCACATGATGAGAAGTTTGCATTTCCATTAGATCTTTGATGTAAAAATAAGAAACATGGCAGAGTTCTGTGATATGGCTGTTGTATGTTTGACATTAAGACACTGGGATTAAATTACAAAATTCAGATCACTCAGCTGGTAAAAAGTTAACTTTCCTAGGTCCAGAACACAGATGCTGGCTACGTACCCCACATTAGTTTAATACAACAGTTTTAGTACAATATATAACCGAATTTATATCACTGGAACCCAGTAAACATAAGAAACGTTTTAAAATGGTTCAAACGTTTACAAAACTTTTTTTTAAACCTATTTTAACCCTATCTCAAGGTTTTCTAAACGTTTATGCTGTAATGTTTAAAAAACGTTTTATAAACATTCTATATACAAATGTTTTTTTTTACCTAAAACGTTTATTAAACGATTACCAAATCACTCAAGAGGCTAGGTTCGACTGGAAACGTTTTTAAACATTTATAAAATAGCTCAAGAAACGAAGGTTATGCTAGGAATGTTTTTCAAACATTCCTCATGAAGTGTTTTATAAACGGTACACATAAAATTTAAGGCCACATTATCTTTTATTGTTGGACAGTAACGTTATAAAACATTTTTAAACCCATATTTTCAGAATGCTTATTAAACCTACACCTTCAAACATGTCCAAACAAAGATGGCGGTGAGCAATAATAGGGGATTTTAGAGGACTTTATCAGAAATTGTCCCACATGCAATCCCTAAAAGTAAGAATTAATGGGGGTACAATTTTTAAGCCACTGTCTTACAATTTTAGACATAAAAATAATATTTTCATTAGTAAGCAACCTTAAAAAGATATTGCATTTGACCTCTGACCCCATTATTATTCAGACATTTATATGTTCATCTGTAATGTTTTTTCTAACATTTATCATTAAATGTTTAATAAATGGTATACATAAAACGTTTTAAAAACATTCTATTATTCATGGTTTTCGTGGCATCATTTTTTAGCCTTTGTCAAACGTTTCCTATGAAACATTTGCAAAACCTAAAAATGTTTACTGGGAATTGGAAAGCCCTTTAAAATATACACACTATATTTGTTTCTATCAATGATTTAGATAAAAATAAAAGTTCTAAATTTGGCATGAATTATAAATGGACACAGTATGGAGGATTTTGTATATTAGTGATATAATGCAGTTGGTTATTACACCAGAGTGTAAAATATACTTGTGTCAGTGTCATCCATTAATGCCAGGGTCAGAGTATTAACACAGATGATACACGCCTCCACAGTGTAACATTAGAAGTCTGTTTTATCTTGCTATATAGACAGCAATTGGGACTGAAATTACCCAGTACTCCCTACAGCCAATAGAAGAGTCCATAGGTCAGGGGAAAATAATACATTAAGTGGTATGTCTGACAATGAAATAATGGGTTACAAGCCCAACCCCAGACATAAGCACTTGTATCAGTCATGTATACTTTATAAAAAAAAATACAAAATGTAATACGAGAAGGCTTTAAATATTAAATTTAAGGAGCAGGTTTAGGGGACCTTTATAGTGCCCCTACAGGTGTGACCATGACAATATGTATATCAGTAACAACAACTACATGGGTTAATATTTTCTATTATGCTACTATTTATGTACAATACTGAAAGGCATCTTTCTACTTTAGGGTCATCTTAACAATTTTAGAGGAAACTAAGTGTAATGCCACCTCAAATAAATTACAGATTATATATTATGAAGTTACTGTCCATATAAGATAACTTTACACCATAAAATTACTGAGTTTAAGAAACATTGAAAGATAAGGTGGCCTTAAATTTTAAGATTAGAATTTAGCAGCTACTTACAACCAAAATAAGGTGACGCTAATCTAGAGTATACTATTAGTAAAATTAAAAAGTTATGTATGTATGTGTCAACGAGGTAGATGCCAATCTCCACCAATGCCCAACTAGGAGCTAGGGGACCTTTAATTCCTGAACGATATGTCCAAATAAATTAACAATATCTCCCATTACCCATTCCACCCATTAGTAAAGTTCCACTTGAGTTGGCGGAATGGTACATATCTGGGAGGATGCCGACCCTTCAGTAGATACAGAGTATCCTATTGCAAACACAATAAATGGCTTCCACATTTGATCCAGTTTTTATGCAAAGGCTTCTTGCCTCTTTTAAAAATGTAGCAATTTTGGCACTACCTATATCATTTAACAGGATGTAGAAGTTTTAGTTGCCAACATAAAAATCATTCAGTATGGTTAAATTCTATTTTATTTATTTATTTATTTAATTTTTTTAGAAACAGTATATACAGCTGGTCAAGGTTCTGCACTGTAAATCGTTGTTAAAGGTGATACATCAAGGAGAGGATTTATAACCCTTTCAGTGACTAATACCAGGGCTGGCTGTTCCCATATAACTGGACACTTGTCGGTTTCTTTTTCACTGAGGCCAAGACGGCAATACAATACTTTACTGGTTGGCTGCATAAATTGGCACAAACCTCAACTTGGTACACACCGGACTACAAAATATTGATTAATAATTGGTTGTCATTGGCAAAACTGGTACATTTCAAGGGATCTACTAATACCATGTAAGATAGCCGAATTGCAATGATCATGAGTCGTGTTCAGGAATTTCCGTATGCAAGTTAATTGTTTTCGGGGAATTTCCATGTGCAAATTGTGCTAAGTTGGGGTGTTGATTTAAAGTAGAAATTATATTAACTTGAAAGGCACTGTAAAATGTGAATTGATCTGATTTTTTACGATTTTAATCTATATATAGCTTGCGCTTGTGTTAATGCATATTTTAATCAGTAGAAATCCACTCTATTAAATGTGAAACAACCAATTACAAGCATTTTTTGTGTCCAATTTGCGCCAAGGTATGGAGGAGAGCGGTATATGCAAGGCTGTGAGTTCCACAACTACACCAGAGCTTGAACCCAGGCCCTCAGATATGTATTCCTTCTGCTACAAATATGCAAGTTGAGTTCTACCAAATCAATTAAACAAAATTAAACAAAATGACTTAAACAAATATACCTTATGTGTTTTTAACCAAACTGGGAAAAAATATAAAAAATACTTATCCAAAACTTATTTCAGTGGTATGCCCGGGGCAGGTCTGGACAGGTGTGAATAAAATGTAAAAAAAAATGGTAATTTAGAGTATATTTTGTTAAGGACCCTTTTGTTCTCTTTGTTATATTCACATTGGTATTCCATGATTCTGGAACAACCAAGGACATCTGAAACTGCCCTTATGATAAGATTGTTGAGATTTTGGGTATTCCATGGTAACTTAATTTACAAAGAATACAAGATCCTTGGTTTGTTCGTTTCCCTTCAATGCCTTCTATGTATTGCAAAAACTTAAAAATAAAACACTTTAATAAATCTCATTCTTGAAAGGACCCTCCGAGAGTAAATACCTCCACCGAGACCCAACACCTAAAACAGTGTTTATGAGTGTAATGATAAAAAATGTGTCATAGGGCAAACTGGGTCACCACCAAAATAGAGACATCTGTTTCTTGTGCCATTGTTGACATTTTCTGGAAATTTGATCAAATTACATCCATAACTTTTTGAGTTATTTTGCAAACAAACTGACAAACGTACATACATCACCAATTACATAGCATCATTGGTGTAGGTAACAAACCAAAAACATAGATTCCTGTGTGGTGTCCAGAAAGCTGGCAATAATTCATACATAGGTGGATTCACATTGTACAAAGTTGTCTAGCTTTGTCTCTTCCAGAAACAGAGACTATTTTTATTGTCACTGGATTGCGAAATAACTGAGAAACCAGTAGAGGCAATGGGTTACTTTATACAATAGACACTGCCTGCAGAGCACACTGAACTGATCATGACTTTCATTCATATTATATAGAACACATTCCATGGACAGAAGATCAGAAGGCATTGTCAGTGTTTATTAGAATTCATATCAGTAGGTCATACATATTGAATGCTTTGTCTGACCACTTTTATATGAGGTCCTCAGAGGCCAAGTGGGTTAGCAGGTTTGGCATCTAATCACAGGATATCACCTCCGTGTGACTTCGAATCCCACAAGTTGCAAGGCTGAGGACCTGTCCCAGAATGACCCTGGCTGTTGCACAGAATGTAAAACCCCAGCTTTGACTTAGACTGACCATTTATATATCTGGGGGCATCTTCATGGAAGATCTTAGCCAAATCTCAGGCTTGAGTTGGTTATGTTTAGCAGGGATGTAGGAAGCAATTTTTGGTTGGGGGCGAGGACCGAAGGAACTAGATTGTGCCGACTAGATGCCAACATGCCCCAGACATGCCATCTCTCAACATAGACCTTGCATTAAGCATAAGACTTTGCTAAGACCTTTTTGTGAAAACAGCCACCACTCTTGGTTTTGTGGCTGAGGATCTGAAAGCCCCATGTACAAAATCTCTTTGGTACAGTTTGAATAATATGTTTAACATAACCGTTACAGAAAGAAGTCAATTAAATACAGTGGCACTTTTCACTGCGTAGTCTGTCAAAGAATTTCAAATTTCTTCTGATAATAAGACAATATATAGAAAAGTCAAATACCTGTATAACAGCCTTATTTTGTGAGGTACATACTTGTATGATCAGTAATTTGTTTGCGCCGCCAGATTAACATAAAAAACAATAAAATTTCATATCCTGCTATGTATGTCTTGGTCAAAATGAACACCTTGGTCAGAAGATCATAAGCGATATACATGTACATCCAGTGTGGTACAAGTAACACAGAAATGTCTTGGCTTTGCCTCTTTATTTCTGTACTTTATTGTGTTCGGTTTTCCATACTCCATTGTCCCTTAATCCTCGCAATCTGCCTACTTCATATTTGTGCTAGGTTCACATTTAGATTGAGAACCAAACTCTAAATATCCAGCATATATCAAGTAAGCTTCTTGCCATGGTATCTGCATAAGACCTAAAATAGAGGCTTTTGGTAGAAATTATTTCCACAATCCTATTTGTCAGATAACATCTAATCTTGTTAGAGAGATCACCATCTGTCCCATAAAATTAAGTGTGAGGTCTGTTCCTGGTGAGTTGCGAGGTGTCTTTTTTCTGGGATATACCCTAGGATATCTAATTATTCACTTGTTTGAATGTCTTGCATTAAAAAGGTTGCAAAGCTTATCAATTCATTGTTGTCATGTTGGGCAAAACTTGCTAAGGAAAAAATATGGGAGTATTAATGTGTTATAAAGTAAATATAAAATGCTAAAACAAAAGAGTAATCCCATTTTAAATAAATGAAAACTATTTTGTACCTCTTACAGACAACCAGTCAAAATATGAATGCTTTGTAGCATGGCCATCTAAGGGGAAATTCCACAGCCAATCAGATTATAGTTTACATTATTAATACTATTCAGAGAATAAGATAAGGTGTATTCTAAAACTGATTTGCTGGCAACCTATATGTCATACTAATATGCAAATCATACTTATCTGTATTTTATTTATATTTTACATTTACATATGCAAAATGTTGTGTTAATCCATTAATACTGAATTGCAAATTCCACATAAAGAATTGTTTAAAGTGGTAATTCTTATTGGAAGTTGATCACCATAGGTGATCTCTCTTTCCATGTTTAATTTCACTGCACAATTTATTTGGAAATATATATAAAAGCTCCCTTGTTTTCTAGACATTCAGAGTCAGATCTCATCCTTTATGTTTCAGATCCAATCCCTTATGTTCAAGATGTGTTAATGAGTTCCAGTATGTAATTTTGCTTTATTTGGGTTTAACGTCGCTTTCAACACACTCTATAGGTTATAAGGGCAGTGGAAACCAGTATATATTAGTTGGTGTGAACTGCCGGGCATCACTAAGCAACAACCAACTTCCCCACATAGCCTCCTTCAGCTCCTGTATGTTGGTCCATTATTTAATTTAACACACTTAAAAACCACATGAGAAAGAAAGCAAAGCAGATCAATCTATTTCCATAATTTATCTGCAAATTTCATTTTTCCTGAAAAAAATATATTAGGTCGCTGATTGTCTCATCAATTAAACTATCACATTTTAGTGATTAATGCTTCTCATTTAACTTGTTTTTTATAAGTTCTCCTGTTTTGTTCTCAACTGGTTACCCAATCCATCGTTGCTCACTAGCTGTTATTTTACTACTTATCATCATTGAAGTTTTTCCTGTTTCTGTGACAAGTATTAATGTGTGGGTTATCCGTATCTTGTTGTAACACCTTTAGCATTGCAAAGAGAAAAATTATATCAAAAATAAGTTTTTTTTCTGAATTTCCCTTGATGGTCACTGAACTGTATGAGTTTTTGTTTACAATAGCTAGTAAAACAGCAGCATATTGAAAACAACATGTGTTCTGTCAGAATGGTGATTGTTTTATTCAACACCAGTAGACGAAAATCAAAAATAAAATGATAAAATTCATAGATATTAAGAACACTATACTTTTACTATGTCATTTTGTTGTAATTGTTAAGTTTTATCTCAACAAAGCTTAAAAAACCTGGACAACAAATATGTTTTTCTTTAGTTCATGCACGCCCTTGGCGGATAAGTTAATATTGGAAGAAAAATATATGAGAAGCAAAACAGAAATCAAGTATTTTCAGACAGAAATGGTGACTTAATTAAATCACTGTAACATTATCTCTTCAACCTTGTTCTCTTGTGTCTTAAACTTTATTTACAAACCCAAAAATGTATCATTCATGCTATACACCGAGTTATTTGCTCATTCGTATTTTATAATACTGTGTATACTGTGTGATATTGCTGTGCTTGTTTACGTTTGTTCCATGCCAATGGAAATGTACCCAAAAGAATTTGTTTAAAAAGATATTAAAAACACTTTTTTAAATACCCAAACTGTGAGTAGATTAATTGAGTGATTGCCCCTTGTTTCAGTTATATTGCAATGGGACCGTCATTTAAGTGATCATTCGAGTTGCGATGTGTCTGACCATACCTGGTCCACACCTAAGACAGTCACCCTTCCACTTACTAACCAAACCCAGTGCTGCTTAAGTGATCTGATGGGAACTGGTCAAGCTACACCACACAGAAATGTATCTGAAGAAAATTCGCGAAACTGTCGAAATATTCTCTGTCTAAATTAACTCCGTAATGTGTTTGCTTTGTCTTTTTTCATCTCTGGTAAACAGAGAAACATAATGTATGAAGGTATGAAGTATGAAGGTCATATTAATCCCAGATTAAGCTTGGTTTGCATTTTTATTAATCTGGAAAGTAAAGTAATATGCATATGCAATGCCCAATCTGTGAACTTGCCCACTTTTTAAAATAGGCAAGAATTTTGCCCATTTCGCGAAATAGGCAACTGACTTGCCTATTTAATGAAAGCAATTTATCCAGTATTTGCCTGCCCATTTTGTGAAATGGGTAAAAATGGGGTTGCCTATTTCATGAAATGGGTAATACCACATATGAAAAATATATTTTCTTATATAAAGGTATTTATTGTTTTAATGTTACTGTAAACACTATTTCACACTTAAGTTTCATATCCTTATAAAACTATAACATGCAATGCTATCTGGAATTGTGTAATATTTTAGTTGAGTTCATATAACTCTCAAACAAAACTTTTACATATTTTTAAAAAACTGAGACAAAAAACACCATTTATTCACTGTTTTCTTTTGAAATAACAGTTTCAGTATTTCTTACATATTTGTAGAACTTCCATCAAAATAATACACAATAGAAAGTTTATGAAAGATAAGGGCAAAGCGCTTTCTTCAACCACGGATGGAAATCATATTTTCATACATAGGAATGGCTATTTCATGAAATGGGCAAGCCACAATTGAATAAATTACCTATTTCGGAAATGGACAATTTCATGGATTGAGCATAACACACACATATTCATACAAAAATAATGGCCAAACTGATCAAGTGAATTAAAACTGGGTTATTATGAGGTGATGCTCTTCTCCATGACACTTATGGATGAAATGATATCAATCTGCTGGCAGATTGACTCCAACATCTTTACTCAGATTGAAGGTTTAGATTTAACACATTTTGCCACTGCTTCAACTGAAACATCCAATGAAAATCCTCTTGAACTTGCCTTGACAACGTTGGCCAAAATATAATTAGCACACATTGTCAGCATGACTGCACCTGAATGACCCCACTTTATTCATTAGCATCATGTTGATATCAGCAAATAAATACGCTATGTATTTGTATTTGCAAAAACAGAATTTTTTCTGTTACAAACAGGGGCATTTTGTAAATAAATGTGCAATTACTTTTAACATGGGAAGTTATTGTTAACATTTTACATTAAAAAATTAGATATATATTGATAAGCACAGATTATACCCCCACAATAGCCCGGCAGGTCAACAACAGGGTCACTTAATAACTGAACACTCCAGCTAGATACTCGAGAGTCAATAGGAAAACAGCTATTGCAAATTAGCATGCCATCAAGCAATAAAACCAGAACAGCCTCAACTTCTATCTGAGGAGAGACTGTGCAGCACTCACAGAAACGACTTTCATCTCTGGGATTTTTTTCTCTACATGTAACCATGACCTTTTATTTGAGAGTTGATTAATAATTAATTACTCGCCACGTTTCACCATTCCACTGCTTTAAACTGATGCTTGGCTAGATGATTTTTGGCTTTTCACATGATGGGATGTTTATGTGTGAGCTATGCTTTTCGGAAAAACTTATGTTTACCTTGTTTATATTAACAATTGGGTAGATGCAATTAATGGATTTTATTTTTGGCCTTTTGTACTTTTTCAAGTAATCTATTAGTTTTTTTGCAAAGAGCTGCTATTACTCTGTCATACTTAGATGTTGTAGTTAGAGCAAAAAGGGTATATTTTTGGTTTACTGATAGCCATAGTGTCTGTTAATCAAATCCACCACTGAAACCAACAACGGGTGACTAAGACTCGATTACATCGACTGTTTTGGTCCAAAATTAGCTTATGAGATCCCAGGATCAGTTTCATAAAGAAAACAGACACACGACGGCCACCTAACTTATCTGGTTTGGTGATATGGATGACACCATTGTACAAGTTAAACACAGTCATTTCTCCATAATTTAAACTTTATAACTTGCATAGTATGAAGTATATTATCGGTCATATTTAAAGCTTAACAATATTATGTACTTGGATCTCTGATTCTGAAATTTGATGAACACATTATGATTAAAAGAACTATTTTCTCAGTTGCTTTGAATAATTCTTGTTAAGTGAAAGCTTTTTCCTGTGAGAACAAAGTTTAACTTAGAAACACAAAAATTCTGATTATACCCCAAAACGTAGGTACTTTTTCACACAGCTTGAACAAACAGTTGGATCCAAATTTGATTAGATTTTAAATTGGATTTGCATTTATGTATGATGTGCAACAGATAAAATT
The DNA here is from genome assembly GCA_964017235.1 of Sabellastarte sp. h YS-2021. Classification (NCBI taxonomy): domain Eukaryota; kingdom Metazoa; phylum Annelida; class Polychaeta; order Sabellida; family Sabellidae; genus Sabellastarte; species Sabellastarte sp. h YS-2021. The sequence goes on from OZ024933.1 coordinate 71,463,910, forward strand.
GGTTGGACCCAAGAACACACTACTATCTCTAACTTGCCATCCAAACCACCACGAGTGTAAGGTTGACAGCAAAGTCATGGAGATCATACAAAATATCTTAATGTTCCTGCAGGTGCTGAGCTGCCTATTGAAAATAGTCAACATGTTTAAGAACATGTGCAAGTTTATATCTCTGTCTCGATTTGTCATGACTATTTTTTCCACTGGTAATCCACTGATTACAACTTTTTTCTCTTAGTTATTTAGGCTACGACTAATCTTTATGCAAAATTGGAGAAATTTGGTTATTCGTGACTTTGCCAGAAAAGAAAGATAATTAGTGATACTTCCTTCTAATGTCCCGACTAATCTGTTTTTCTGTCAAGACTAGTAGTGAGTGAGTAGGAATAGTCGTTACTGCCAACCTAAGTCTAAAAATTGGTTATAGTACGTAAAAGACAAGTCAATGTATAATGTACAGAAAACAAAGTCCAATTGAAGTATACTTAAGTCGTGACCCACCATGACTCAGGTGGGTCTTAAAGAATGGAAATATCACTCGAGAGTGAAAATACCTCTCTCCTACAACTCAATGTGGGTCACTTGTACGACTACAAATACTCCTGGACAATCAACTTTTCTTTACATTGGAGTTATACTTACATTGATCCCATATAATGGATCCTCCTCAGTAACATCAATATAGGGCATTGCTATTTTTAAATATTGTAAAGAAAATCAGAAAAGGGTAAAACCTGAGAATAAGAACAACATAACAAATTTTCAAAAATGGGAAAACTTTTTCTTTTAAAAACACGTGAATAGGCAAGGGTAATCTCTGATTTCCAATTGTGCCAAGAGCAGTATGTTAAACATGGGTTAGCATTTTTCGAAAAAAAGGGGTCTTGTCCTGTGTAGACATGGTCTGTTTGATAGTAGTGAGTTTATATATTATGATAACTTGTAGAGTATGGGGCTTTTGTGTTTTGGGTTTAAGACTAGTTTTGTAAATGTTCTTCAGCAATTCGGGTGGCTCTGAGAATGGCCTTGTGGTTTCTTCTGGTATGCTCTGGTTTTGGCTTATAGGAGCCTCTATACTCTACATGCCTATATACTGTCTTCACTGTACACTAGACATGTAACTAATTTACACTGTCTGAGCACTGCAACACTTAACATAACTCCTGCTGCAGAGTGGACTCTGAAAGTTTGCCAAATAATGCTGAATTCTGCAAAGCCTTTCTTCCTCTGGATATTCTGTAGTTGTTCACTCATTCATGAATACCCATCCTCGAGAGTAATGGGTGTGTTTTTTTTGGCTTCTTGTAATAGGATCTGTTATAAAACCCCTGAGTTATAAATTGTCTAGGTTTTACAAAATAACCTGCAATGTCAATGGTTTTGCCAGAGCCTAAACCACTGAATGAAAGGGCATAAATTGTAGTATTACTACGATCATATATCTTTGAAATCTAGATAAATAAACATCTTTGAAATGGGACAGATTTCAAGCTATAAAATTTCAGTTAAAAAGTTCATCAGATTGTGTGAACATTTTGAGGTGTTGCACTTCTGAGATTGGAGATTTTCATGATTTTATTAACCATCCATATCTGGTCTGATTTTAAACGTGGGCCTTGTGGAAATATATCCCTTCACGGTGAAAATAAATTATTTAAGCAACTTTTGACACATTGTATCAAGTATTTATTGTAATCTGTCAAAAATAATGAGTAGCTTAGCAATATTGTACAATGGCAACTGTAGACCCGTCTCAGATGAAGCTTTTTCTCCACATTTCATCAAATGATTGTCAACTCTTATTATTGTCAACGTTATTGATAATAGTTTAATAAAAACTGACGCTTTGAAAGAATGAACTGACTAATGGAAAATGTGCAATAATTTCCAAGTGAAAATTAATAACACCAAGTTTTTCCAGTTGGTTGCATTGATAGATTGTTTTGGTGACTAGATAGAACCAGTAGTTTGAAATACAATGTCACACTCATAACTCAAACTTGGCAAAATAAAAAGGAAGAAAACATGAAAATACAAAAGAACTTCCCAACTCCAGACTGAGGGCCAGTGAAGTGCTGTTAAAAGGCTGCCATGTCCTACAAAATTACGTTATTATAATATGGAAAATAATGAGAAGTAGTGAAAATAGTTGGAAAAAAATATAAAGGATCCAAACCCTATAAAAGATATTTTTTAATCAATTTAAAACTGATAGACAAATATTTGACAGAAAATTGAGGCAGTATGAGAGAAAGTTCTATAGGGAAAAGTCATTAAAACTCGAAGAGCTGAAATCTAAGAACCCAAGGGAATTTTGGGAACAGATTAGGAAGATTGGGCCCTCTAAATCTCGTGAAATTCCAATGAAAGTTAAGTTAGAGGACAGTATTTGCAGTGATGAAGAGGATGTTCTAAACAAATGGCATGATGATTTTCATAACTTGTTAAATATTCCAGAAAATTCAAACTTTGATGATGTGTTTAAAAATAACACTGTTTATCACAAAGAAGAAATGGAAAGCCAATTGAAAAGCAATAGTTATAGACCAACTGAGTATTTAAATGCACCAATTGAATTATATGAAATTGAAAATATGGTTACAAAATTGAAATCACAAAAAGCAGTTGGAGTAGATAAAATACCAAATGAAATACTTAAAAATCCAAATATCTTAGAACATTTGCAGAAGTTATTGCAAGCATTGTTTGAAAGAGGTATGTTACCATCCCAGTGGAAAATGGCCATAATCACGCCAATTCCAAAAAGTTCTGATAAGGACCCACTTGTCCCACTTAATTACAGAGGTATGTGTTGCTAAATATTTTCTTCTATTCTGAATAGAAGAATCGTTTCCTATTGTGAAGAACTTGAACTTCTGGTGGAAGAACAAAATGGGTTTAGGGCTAAAAGATCTTGTGAGGATCATATTTTTAGTCTGACGTCAATAATAAGAAACCATATCAGCTGTAAGAAACCTGTTTATTGTGATTTTACTGATCTTGAGAAAGCCTTTTATTGGGTGGATAGAGACCTATTACTTTATGCACTGTTGAATTTTAATATTGATGGCAAAGTTTATTTTGCGATTAAAGCAATGTACACAAATACATTTTCTTGTTTAAAAATAAATAACTTCCTCACAGAATGGTCTGGAGTAAATTCTGGACTAAGGCAAGGAGACACAGTCTCGCCTACATTATTTGCTATTTATATTAATTCCCTAGCTAAAGAGATAAAAGAATTAGGCCTTGGCATTGATATAAATGGAAATAAGGTTTCGATTCTACTATATGCAGATGATATGGTACTAATAGGAAAAACAGAAGGAGAGGTGCAAAATATGCTTAATGTAATGTATAGTTAGTGTAGAAAATGGAAAATAAACATAAATATAGCTAAGAGCAATATCATTCATTTCAGACACAAGAAAGCACCAGAAACAAAACAAAAATTTTACTTTGGGGAGGAGATAAATTTATCAAAATCATACAAATATCTCGGTGTTATTCTTGATGAGCATTTGACATTCCAAGAGGGTATAAAATTCTTGAGTGATTCAGCCAGTAGGGCTCTAGGTTCAATAATAACAAAATGTAAAAGTTACAGAGATCTTGGATTCAAAACATTCCCCAAGCTATTTGAATCAGGGGTTATACCAATTTTTGATTATGGCTCAGTTATATGGGGCCCATTTAGCCTAAAAACACCTGATATTGTTCTAAATGAAGCAGCACGGTTTATACTTGGTGTTCATCGGTACTGTCCAAATGCAATGTTACTTGGGGATACAGGTTGGCTAAGAGATAAATACAGGAGGAAATTATCCCTCATAAGATTTTGGAACCGTTTGCTTAAAATGCCAAGTGGAAGACTAACAAAGCAGGTATTTTTATGGGATTATAAAAAATCATATAAAAATTGGTCAAACGACATTAAGAAGATCTTTAGTACCTTGGATTTATGGAATATTTATGACCAAAAACGGCTGTGTAATCTTGAGGTAGTATATGAAAAACAAAGCTTCAATGTGAGGAAGAGTGGAGACAGATTATCCACACCAAACCAAAACTAAGATCATATATACAGTTTAAGATGAAGTATCATACAGAAGAATACTTGAAGTTGTGTCTGACAAAATACCAGCGCTCCCTGCTGTCTCAATTTAGGGCTGGTATCCTACCACTGAGGATTGAAACAGGAAGATTTCATGTTAAAAATGATATAGAAAATGGCAATGTTAGGCACCTTCAGGTCGAAGAACACACCTGCCAAATGTGTAACACTTTTTATTGGTATGTCCCGCCTATAATGACTATAGGACAAATTTATTCAACAGCATTAGAGTGTCACATGAATTTAATACAATTACCATTTAAGAGAAATTTATATTTATTAACAAGATGTATCAAAAAATCTAGCCAAGGAGAAAGAGTATTTTATATAATTAATAATGTTTAAATTACTAACTATATCCCAAGTTTCAACGAGAAAAAAGAGATAAATGTTATGAGTTTGCATATGATAAAGTATTTTAAGATCAGTACAATGTATAGGTCTTCATACCTACAGTTGGTACAGGTGACATATAAGCCCATGTAGGGCTGGGTACAACTCCATCTGTTATAATAGACTCTGTATTTATACTTGTATGTACATGTCACTATAATAAATAAACTATCTATCTATCTATCTATAATATTAAACCATCTATCTTTGTTACACTTTCCCTGGGATATGGAACTAGAAATTAGGAAAAATTCCCTCAATATCCTAATGCAGATATGGAACATATTTGAGGAAAACACACCTATAGTTAGATCCCACAGGTTTGTGTGAAAATATGATCCCTATCCAATGCATAGATTTTGAGTTATGAGTATGGACAAACATACGGACAAACAGATGGACATGATTACAGTAACCTTGCCTCTTCCCTAGCATTGTGAGGGTAAATTATTTGATTTACTAACAACACATAATGATTCATTTCAATGGTACATTATTTTAAACAGAAAGAACGGTAACTGGGGTTTCCACACATAATATTCCATCAAACTACTTCTTTCCATCAGTATGATAGGTTTAATAACTTCTCAGTAATTCCTCTCACATAGTAGGCACTGATTAAAGCCTTGACTAAATTATTGAGGACCACTGGGGACAACAGATAATCACAAAGAGTTTCCAAAAGTATGGACCTTTATCACTGCATCAAGAGTGAAACAAAATTCATGTTGGGAGGTCTTTAATTGGTTTTGCATAATGGCCACTGTGTCAGAAATATCAATTCTGTGTAGATGATAAACCTGACACCAGCCCACTTTAACAAAAGAGGGACTGTTACCTAGCCAGTCTAAACTGCAATACCTTGTAAAACTGATTGTCATGAATCCTGTAATTCCAGGAGGTTTTTTAAATAATAATTTTAGTCTATTTTTGAGTGAGTGAGTGAGTGAGTGAGTCAGTAAGTAAGTGAGTGAAATTCCAAAATTGATGTAACCATCGTCGCCATAAGACCCTGATGTCCAAAACGGGGTAGTACAATTCCAGAAAGAGGTCAATGTACATGCTAATGTCCGAAAGGGGAGATAGGCTATGGTGAAGGATAAGCTAATCTGAACTGGTAAGTCTTCAACTGTTTTCTAAATCCAGTTGTACCCTCCACGGTTCTGATGTCCTGAGAGAGCTTGTTCCATTCCATTCTGTGGGGAGCAGCTACTGTGAAATAGACATCCACATTTGTTTGTTTGGTCTGATTGAAGAAACTGAGAGGTGCTGCCACATGTGATATTACTCCACTTCATTAAAGAGGACAGATATGGGGGTTACCTAAAATTCATTGCCATGTAGGTATGAAGATTGTGTTCGAACAGCATACGGTACTGAATGGGAAGCCAGTGTAGTGTATGTAGGAAGGGTGTCACATCAGGAAGCATTTTGAACTATTTGAAGTCTCCTAATATATGCCTTTTTCATGTGATAGAGCAGTAAATTGCAGTAGTTCAGGTGACTGCATACCAAGGCATTTAACGCCTTCACAGCCATATCATGGGTTAAATACCTGCAGACCATCGGTAGTTCCTGGAGATGGTAGTAACATAACATAAATTAACCACATGTCCTTGCATTGAGTTGTCAGCATCCAGGGTGACACCAAATTTTTGACTGATTTGTCTGGTTTCATGAAATTACCAAGAAAACTTACAGGATATGATGACTACAGGGAATTTCTAATTTGATCATCACCAATTCAAATAAATTGTTTTATTGGCATTTAATGTGAGTTTGTTATTTCCCATCCTCGCCTGGATGGTCTCAAGGCAATTTCCCAGTTCAGTCATATTAGAATTAAAATTCCTTGATGGGAAATAACTAAACATTATTTTTGTGGGACTGCTCCCACAGCACTTGGAATTTTATCTGCATTACAACAATGATATATCAGAACTGAAGTCACAATCCACAGGAAAAAAAACATTTTAATAAAGAATTAATGTTACATAAAGAAAACAAGAAATGCAGAACTGTTTACAGAGATTGATAAATCGGTTGACATACAATAAAGCCGGTGGTCAGAAAGTCATGCAAGCTTCGTGAAACTGATCAGTAAGGCAATTTTAATGGTATAGACTAGAATTTTCTTGTAAATTATATTTATACAAACAATCTAATCTTACAAACCGAGGTAGTTCTGTTAAAGCTATCCTCACATTTCTTTAAACCAAAGCACTGCTGCAATCAGACATCAGGAATATCAATACTTTATCAGTGTGATGATGGCGAGACATAACAAGTGATCACATGGAATTAGAAATTTGTCATCCATTAAAACTCGCAAAAACACACGATTCAAGACTTTGTGTCTATTTTAATGTAAGAGAGGCATCCAATATTTAAAATAAACAACACTATATTTAATGTAAAGTTATATTTATGTTCACACAGCACCACATAAAAATCCCAATATATCCACTGAAAACTAGTACCCAATTGACATTCCTTTGATGTAAATTTTCATAGGTACACCATTTTTTGTTTGTTAATAATTGCAATTTTATCATCTGGTTGATTACTGGAATGAACTTCCCCCCTTTTAAAATAAAATACTGTCAGTCCAGCAGGTTTAAAGGCCTGATTTACCAGAGGATAGAAAGCTTATTTTTCACAGAAATTAAGGTACAGGTAGATTGTGTACTTACAGTCCCCTCCCACCCTGGGTAAAGTAAAAACAACTTGCGGAGAATTAGTTTATTCTTAATAACACACATGTATATGTAAATTATATGTATATATATCTAAACTATTAATTTTTACAGATCTTAACTAATATGCACTAGGGTTGGTTATACAGAATACAGATGTTAAATTTATCATTATAAACAGTCATTGCCAGCCATAACAGGATTTAATTGTTACAGTCATTAATTACAGTTGAATCACATGTACCAGTAATTTACAGTTAACATAGATACATCATTAAGTTACAATTAAGTTATACAGGATTATGTAAATACCACATTTCTGTAAACTATGAATCATAAAGATGTTACAGCATTGTGACCTTGAATGGCCGACATATTGTTTGCAACCATGTTTACACTCACACCATAGACAGAAACCAGTAAAATTTCTGAATAAAGGATTATAACATTGACTTGTTTTGGGCCTGACGGCTTGCTGTACTCTAGAGGTGGCTCTCTCCATTAGTGCTGTCAGAGGTTCTTCTCACCCTGAAACAAAGTGCAGAATTTGTAGATATCATAGTTACAATGCATAGCTATATTTCACCATCAATATCCAAATATTTTTGTGTGACAGTGCACCAGATTGGGTTACCAATGAATTTTTGCAACTGGTTGTAGTTAGCATGGGTAAATTGCCATCTAGATAGCAAATCTGCTACACAATTTAACTTGCCTTGGATATGTACATAAGAGAGCTCTATTTTATTTTTTGAAGCTACCAGCCATATAATTCTTGCACATGCGCCCAAGAATGGGTCTTTTGTTTTACCTTTTATAAGACCTGAACCACAGCCAGATTATCACATTTGACGCATATTTTTCTTTTTTGCCACTCTCTGGCGAACAGTTTAACAGCTACCAATATGTTAACCATTTCTAACAGTGTAATGGCTAAATTTTTGAACTGGCCCTCTATGGGAAGGTGATAGACTTTGTTTCCCCACCTACCACCAAGACCTGTCAAGCAAGCGTCCAGTTCCAATACCTCATCGACTTTTTTGTTGTCAAAGTATGATACCCCATTATAGATAGTGAGAAACTTGTGGAACCAGTGTAAGTCCCTCTTAAAATCTTGGGTCAATGTAATGGAATTTTTGTCATAATTTTGTCTGAGAAGTTCTAACATCCTGTTTAAGAATATTCTGGCCGGTTTTACACATTTCTGAATGTAAAGCAAGTTTCCCAACAAGGATTGAAGTTGTCTTTTGGAGCAAAACTTAACTTGACACCATTCAGTTACCATGTCAAAAATGTGACGCAACCTTTCCGGTGGGATTGCTACTGTGCATTTCTCAGAGTTAATTTCTGTGCCTAGACATGTGGCTTTTGTGCTAGGAGAGACTAATTTTTTGCTACTGACTTCTAGGCCTAATTTTTGGGGAAGTTCTATGAGAGCGTCATATGAACGACGAGCAACGCTCGGCGTACTGACCCCAACAAAATCATCCACATAGTTCAGGACGTCAAACCCCTGACGACACATCATGTGACGTATAGCGTCACTTAGACGCTGAAAAATTTGTATCCCGTGTCTGATCCCAAATGGGAGACAGTTATCAAAATACGTCAAATCCTGCCATTTTAAGCCCAGTAAGTCATAATCTAAGGTGTTAAGTTCATTTGTGATATGATCTACTGTTGGAAGATTTAAAAGAAAATCTGTACCCAGATATGAATTTTTGTCCACACCTAAGTTCACAGAGGCCTCTTTAGGCCAAGATAGATCGATAATAACACGCCTATGACTGGCATTACTCTTTTCCCTTTTCATAAATGGTGAAAAATGGCCTTGTGATATGGGGTGAGTTGAGTAAGGGCCCATGATAGCTCCATGCAGGACTTCTTCAAGTAAATATGCATTCACATCACTGGGATAATCTAAAGCTGACTTGTGATTTCTGTCTTCCCATTTCAAAGGTGACTTCCTGTTGAAGTCCAGAGGGAAGCCATAGTTTATTAAATCTATCAACTGTGTGTCCAAATAACCCTGTAATTGGCGTGACCATTCATCAACATTGAGTTGGGATTTGACTGGAATTCTACACTCCAAGAAATTGTAGACCCCACTTTGTTTGACCAACTTGTGAATTTGTATTGGACACTGTATTGGTTCGGCTTGTTTTGTATGATCTGATAGTATAAAACTAGATAGAGGAATAAAACCAAAGTCAAAATGACTCTGCTAATGCCACAAACTAAAATAAGGACCATATTCTCTATCTAATTTCATGTCATTCTGATTTCCAAACACATTACCAACAATATTGGTGAATTTGTCATCATCAAAGCCATTGACATCATATAACAAAGTCAAGTCCTGATCTTGACCCAAGCTGTCGTTTTTGTCATTTACTTTACAAACAGCATTAGTATTAAAACTCTGCATAGCCCCACTTTTATGTGTGCCCTCTGATATTGATATACATTCTTTGTCATTGCCACCCTTTGGTGTGAAAGAACGCTTTTGATCTACCATTGTGCTGTTATTTGAACCCACAGTGACTGCATTGTCCACCCCAACAGGTGTGACTTTCTGTTGACCACTGGTCAATATGTTATTCACGTATTGCATGGCATCAATGTTTGCACTAGGTGATGAAAACAATCCCCTAACAGCCATTGTCGAGTTTTAATTTATTGCCACACCTATTGTCTTCACCCAGAGGTGCGACTTTTTGCTGACCACTGGCTATTGTAGCCTTCACACCTCCTCCAGCATAATGGTTCACACTCTTTTGTGTACAATTTTGCACATTTTTAACAAACTTTGACTTATCAGGTGTGACTCTTAAAGGGGTGTCACACTTACCATGAACACTGACAATATTGACGCCTTGTTCTGAAACCACATCATTTGGGTTCACCCATGTGGTGGTCTTACCAGCCAACTGTTTTCTTTTATTGCCTCTTGCAAATAGTGCTTGTATATTTTGTTTTTGACCATGAAATTATAAAATACTCTTGAAAAAAACCCTGTCATACTCATCAGGGTTCAGGTTATTCAACTGACTATCTGCTGTTTTTGAATGAATATCACATTTTTCAAGAACATTACACACACTGTTACCATTAAAAACACTATCTACCTGGCTTTTGCAAACTACTGCACTTACACCTTTGCTGCCCAACTCTGTCCTTGTTGAGCAGCCCCTTGGTCGTTTTTTGGACCATTTTTCTTTGTAAAGGGACAATCTTTTTCGGAATGTGCTAATTGACGCCCCTGAGCTAGACAAAAAGCACATATATGCCATGCCATGACCTAACACTTCATGATCTTTGAAAAAACTGCAAGAACCACTTTGATATTGCTTGTAAAACCATGGTCTCTTGCTTTCTTGATTTTTGCCCCAATTTTGTTTAGTTATGTTATGTTTTTGGGCGTGTGCCCTCCGAATACGCTCTATGTGAGATGTGTCAGCCCATGTAAGCGCCCCCTTTCCTCTCACATAGCAAGACTGCGCGGGCCGCTTTTGCATTGGCCCACGAAAAATCAGTGGCGTCCTCCATAAGGTCCCCAAGATAGCATAACATATTTTCTCTTGATTTTTGACTCGGCTCATTCAAAACATTTTTCACAAAGCCTTGAACGAATTGTGTGAGGGATAGATTGTCATAAGTCACTCTTTGCCTGGTAGGGTCCCCCAAAATATGCTCATGTGGCCAGGGGACCTAATGGCGGACAACCACATCAACCAGACCTCCATGTTGGGATTTTATTTTTTCTGGTTCATTACCTTCTTTGTGAATTTTTCCTAACTGTGCCATTTTTTTATCAATCTGCTTTTGAACTTTCTTTGAGACCCTTAATGGCGTGATTTAGGTAAACCAAGATTAGGGCCTAGTTGTGAAGAAATGAGACGCTCGAGGTTGTCTTTCAAATATGCATTAAGACAGTGCAGGGTTCATGAGGAGCAAATCAAAGCTGATAAACTTGCAAATGACCTCAAAAATAAAGATAGTGTGTCTTTTTGGAAAGCTGTATCTCGCACTTCAAAACTGAATATCCCCCTTCCAGAAAATATAAATGGTGCTTGTGGCTCTACTAATGTGGTAAACATGTGGAAGCAACATTATGAAATGCTTCTTAACTGTGTTACCACAGATATAAACAAATCGTATGTACTCTCCAAGATTAACAAAATTAATGAGAAGGGTATATCTGTATCTCCCATGGTAGTAGAAAATGCCATTAAGAAACTGAAACTTGGTAAGTCTAGTGGCCATGATGGTTTAAGTGCTGAGCACTTTAAGTTTGCTGACCGTAGTATCTGTTTTTACTTGTCCATATTGTTCACGTCTATTATAAGTAATGGTTATATACCTGATAACTTTATGAAAACTGTGCTGCTACCAATCATTAAAAGCAAAACTGGTGATATACATGATGTTAACAATTATCGTCCTATTGCCCTTCTTACTTCCTGTTCAAAGCTTTTTGAGTTGATTCTGCTTGATTTTATTGACATGTATCTTCAGACAACTGATAATCAGTTTGGTTTTAAAAGCAAACATGCCACTGACATGTGTATCTTTACAATTAAAAATATCATTGACTACTACAGAAGACAGAAAAGTGCTGTCTTTTCTTGTTTCTTGGATGCTTCTAAAGCATTTGACCGTGTGAATCACTGGACACTATTTTCTAAACTAATTAACTGTAAGGTACCATTGTTACTTGTGCGTGTAATTGTATACTGGTACAGAACTCAGCTGTTTTACATCAGGTGGGGTCCACATATGTCCGACAGTTTCAAAATCTCTAATGGAGTTAGACAAGGTGGGATCCTATCCCCTAAGCTGTTTGCTGTATACCTAGATAAACTATCTGTTGCACTAAATAAATCAGGCATTGGCTGCAATGTTGGTACTTGTGTGAATCATTTGTTCTATGCTGACGACCTTTGCCTCTTGGCACCTACAGCCATGGGCCTACAACAAATCATGAATGTATGTTATGATTATGGTGTTGAACATGACATTGTGTTCAATGCAAAGAAATCGTACTGTGTAGTTTTTAAACCAAAAAGATACAAACTAAAATGCCCTACAGTGTCTCTTGCTGGTTATATTTGAAGGCTACCCCTTAGGGTGCCACTACACTTCCCCGAATATCTAAATTTTGGAAAAAAAAACCTTAAGGGGGAGTGCACTCTGTCTAATATTACCAAAATTCATATACGATAGAACAACAAAATATTAAGTAATTGTAGTTAATCTTTAGTTTCTGCCTGATGTCCGAATTTATAATATGACCTTATACCATGACTCAATACAGGTTTGCTATTGATATTTAAATACACATGCACTGCCTTTTCACGCATACAATCAAAGAATGTTTTTCAGCACATTGAACTTAATAAGTATTATATGCAATGTTCAGTATTGCATTGTATGTTTTATACTCAGAGGAATACTGCCTTTCTAACAGGACTCAAAGCAGTAATTGACCCATTCCAAGTGTATCCACTACCATATATAATCCTATAAGAAGGACAACAAAAAATAACTGGGCACCTGAACACCAAATCACTACCATTTTGTGTTTGCATTTATTTTTTTAATAAAATTGCAATAACTACTTTTCATATGGCTGAAAACCACTGTCCTGGATTTCAGGTTTGAGAATGTATGTTTTGTCCCTGGACCCCAAAATATATGCTACCATAATTTACCCTTTTAATGCCAGAAGACTTTTTGTATCTTGAAAGTTGCAAATTTCTATTTTTGGTACATAGATCTGCTATTTAGGAAGTAAGATTAGAATTAAAAATTGAATCCCAAACGAAACTATTCCAAAACAGTTTGCTTTTTTGACAGGCACTAATGTTTTAGATGAAGGTAACTAACAACAAAATATGGCACAATTAAGTTAACTGATAACTGGGACTTTTTACGACTGATTTTTTGGACTATCTAAAGGGGATAAAAACAGACATTTCCAATTTGGCAATGTATCTGCACCTATCACCAGTATGTTCAACCGCTTAAGTTACTGTGTCAGATTAAGGTTCATATAGGGCTGTTCCATTTCTGTGATACATCGTAAACTTTGCTCCCGATTATGAAAATGCATGATTCAGGGTATAGAGTTTACAATAGGTTTACGATGGCTTGGGATGTGTTCATGATGATCTTTTTGCTAATAGCGCCCCATCTTGCCATTGCCTTAGAAAATCTCCTGATATGTTTATGATAGGTACTGATCCATCCGATTGGTATCTGATTAGTTTTTGATGCCAGGATCTCTGTATGATAGCTTTAAGATCATTAAGATGTATAAGATTCAGTTCCCGATTCCCAAATGTGCACAATTGGGAACAAGGTTTATGACAAATCGCAGAAATAGAACAGCCCTCTTAATTAAATAAACTGGATTAAGCTTATTGTTGATTGCATAAAAATAAAAATGTCAGATTATTTGAGTCTTTGTTTTTGATATTCTTACTGGTAACCAAATATAACAGTGTTTTTATGCTATGCACTAGATAGTCGGCATAAATATTAAGCTGTTCAAACTTGCTGAGAATTCAGTGCTCCTTTAAGTGTTCTGTCTGTAGATATATTTTGCACTTGTTGCATTCATTTTAATACAGCTTAGGGTAACAGAAATAATCCCAACAAAGTAGTTAGGAATTTATTTTGAACGTTGTCAGATAAATAAGTAAATGCCTTATACTTTTCCTCAAAGTAATATAAAAAATATTTGCACATTTGTTTGAAAAAAATTACCATAATATTGATTTGGTAAAATCAGCCTTCAATTTATTCACATTTAAAAAACAAACTCATTCACTAACTTCTCAGAATTATCTTTCTCCATATCTGTTCAAAGGGTGGCCACTAAATGACATACTGAACATAACTGGAATTCATCATAACACACTCATTATTATCAGTCTCACAGGATTTTACCAAACTTTATCAGTTTACGTTTTGAAGCATTAAATAACACGTGATATTCTTTACCAAACAAGTTTACCACGTTAAGCAAACATATTTATTAGGGACCAAGAATAATCAAATCATCTGTGTTGGCTAAGACTCCGCAGAATATGTTTCCCATGTATCAGTCATATGCTGCTGTTTCAAATTTGAGTTCACCAATATTAACAGCAAGCAATATAGGAGACAAGCTTTTATGAAATAAATCCCCCTTTTTACGATGAGCTTGAACAACTTGAATGTTTCACTTAACCGAACTGATAATCAGAAGAACTCGATTTATGGCCATTTTGGATAAGTATTATATTATCAAGCAGTTTCTTTCTGGTATGATGCTTTATGGCTTCTAAAATAACTTGAAACATAAGGCGATTTCCTTCTGTTTAATATAATGGGTATAGTGGTCCCTGTCTTATGTTACACCATGTATAAACATACAGTTAAATAACAATGCCATAATTCAATACAATGCCATGAGAAAGAACGATGAATAACACCATCACTTCTACCTTTCAATCAAAAACAGCATCACAGACATTTTCCCACATTAATGCAATGCTCATGAGAGAATATCCATTAATTCAATGAGATTCATCTAGGCTTTGAATGTCTGTCTATAACCTTCACATGTGATTGATATCATATGGGACTGATAAATATAAGAATTTACATTTTTCAAGGAGAAAATATTAAAAGCACATGACTATTTTTATTGCTTTTTTGTTGCTGTCCAGAAGTTTTTGGGCATTGATATTTAAGTGTCTTTATTATTTGTACTAATATTGTACAGCATGGTGATACTTATGTCTAGTTCTTCTTATAACAGCAAAAACTCCATTAATGGAAAACAGTTACTGAGTCAAAATGCAGGTGCTTCTCTTTTTTGATTTAGCGTGCTCATTCCAACCTGGTAATATAGAATTTGGTTCAGTAGACTTTACAGATGGAATATATTTAATGCATATTTCAAGATGGGCAGTAATAACGCAGTCATGAAAGTTACCAATGTCATTATGATACTAAGACTGAATTAAAGAATTCGTACTGACAGATTGTATTTTGGCATCAAGTGGTTTAGGCCTTGATGTTTATTAAGTGAAAGCCTTGTATCCTGAAACTAGAAAGGTTTTCTCACACTTCCATCGCCCACCCAGCTGGGTGTTAATAATAAGTTCTTTTGACCTTGGTGACAGTGGGGGGGGAAGTTGTTATGATAAGCCAAACACTTGAACCCTCACCAGAACATTAAAATCAAAGTCAATGGAAACCTAAAATACAAACAAATTGTGCTTTTAAAAGAGTTCAAATAGTCAAATATATGGATAAATTGTGACAATGTAGTAAATATATAACATGCTTTTTAAAGTTGGAATATAAAGCGTACTTCATCATGGTTTAGGCATAGTATGGCTGAGATATTCCCTGTGGAGGATGATTGTTATATTGATAGGATTTTACTGCTACATTAATGAAAAACCTAAAACTTATGTTTTGGTTATGAAATTTGTTTGTGGCAAAACACAATGTTGATGGTAGCACTAGGGGGTTACAACAAAATGTTACTAAAAGGAAGGGTACCACTTGTATTATGTATACATGTATTACTGAGACAGTTACCATATGCAGTTAAGTGTAGAAGATAAATAAAAACAGAGGGAAACACACTGAAAGTCTGGTGGAAGACATGCTGTCCAAATAACATAAGTGACCAAAAATCAATGTGTTTACAAAAGCATTTCAGCTTTTTGTAAACTATCAACAGTGTCAACTTTATATGGACGGATTTGGTAAAATGAATTAGTAAACCATTGTTTATAGCACCCTTACTCTTTCATGAACTAGTATCATATTCCTGGCCTTTATGACAGTGAGGACTTCAATGAGATATAGCAAATGGACCATAAAATATGGAGTCGGTAACATGTTTGGTGCTATAGGTATGTAAACTGAATGTTTGAGCATCATACTTAACACACCCTAATGCATTCACTCAAACTTCAGTGTTCTGTTTCTCGGTGTGTATTATGTTACTCACTCATTAATAACTGAAACTGTCATGTAAATACTCCTCTGGAAAAACATTTTGTGTTGTCAGCTAAACAGTAAAATACAAAAGAATAACATTATAGACACAGAAAAGCTTTTAAACTGCCAAGAGATGTGTAATTAATATGTAATATTAATATGTAATTTATCAATATCCCACCAGTCTGGCCATTTTATCAGCAACTTAACATTTATCAGCTAAGGTATGGACCCCACTATGGTCCTATGCTCCCATCGTCAAGCCCATTGCTAAAATGACAAGTCTTTCAGAATAATGTATTAGGTTGGAAAAGCATCCACTTACCAATAGGGTGTTCAGATCATTACTACAGTAGTCAGTAAACTACTTTTTTACTACTATTTTCACAGTACATAATAAGGTAAGCCCTCAAAAGAAACCAAAAATATAGAGTTATCCAGTGGCAACGGCAATGGATGACATAACATATAGAAATGGTATATAAAATAAAGTAATATAATTTCTCTTCTGTACATCTCAAAAAAAAATTTGAGACTTCCAGATTGTCAATTTTTGTGCAACCTTCACCCCCTAATAAGCCTTTTGGAAAACCCTACTTGCGACAAAAAAAATTCCATTTGGTTAATGTATCTGCACCTGTCACCGGTGTCCTTGCCGGCTAATATTGCTATTCGGTTCAACACTGAGGCAGCTGGATCTCTGTGAAAGCGGATGTTACAGCAACGCTTGGGAAACTCAAAAGTCGCAGTTTGATCAGGTATCTCTGACAACTTGAAGCATAAAAAGATGTTACAAACAATATATATATATATATATATATCACTTATGTACAGGATATATCTATTTGATCATTCTATTGGTTACCAGTTAATGCTGTTTATCTGTAAATCCCACAGGTTATTACGATAAATATTACTTTCCAAAACTTGACAATGCAATATCTGCAATAATCCATTGCAACCCATCCCCAGACATTAAGTTGAATATATACGAGCGAGACAGGCTGGAATATAATGGTTGGTGCTGAGCAAGCTATAATGAATGCAATCCTGTTGTAGTTGTGGTAAATACTGTATACATATAAATTATATAAAGCCCAGTTCACACGTTTTCATGCTGGGGACACTAACTACAACTGAGCTGACTTGTGTACTTTTGTTTCTGCTTCAATCTGTTTCATATTTTGATAGAACATCTTCAGTAGGATTCGGTGGGATTCATGTTTGGGTACGACACCCTCAGTGTGATTTGACAAAAGACTGTTTTTAAATGTTTGAAAACCTCCAGAAATATACGAGCTCAATGGGTGAACTGGGAGATATGACAATAAGGATATGTGTGACTGGATCATAAGTGTAGTTAAGTGTTTTTAAAAGCTTCCATTTAAAGCTGATATAGTGTTATTGGAGAATATAAAGACCACTATAATTCCAACTAAAACATAAGTAAGGATTAGAATTTATTCACTGTAAACTTAACAAAGTACATTTTATTCCTAACTCATTTCTTGCTGTCTCCTGCAATCTCTATTCCAGCCACCTCTCACAGAAATAGACCATTTGCAAGCAGAGTGTGACCACAATAAATCCCAGGCCCTGTCTGTAGTGAAATCATCTAGTCACTTCAAAACCACAAAAAAACTCTCATAAAAAGTTACCGCTTTTCATTAAACTAAGAATATTAAACACAATGGCTTTCTCTGGATGATTTTTGTCAAAGATGCTAAATTAGTTTCTGTTAATGTAAATGGGGAATTGTGTCAAACTGAGACGACACAATTGCCATAATTATAGCTTTTGTTACAGGATTTACTATTTTAGCTCATCGAGTCAAATGCTGACCTCAGTTCCCCCAAAGCCAGAAAACCACGATTGAAGGATACATTAACATTTATTTCTGGTTATTTACTACAATACTCCACAACATATGTACAACATTAAGGGGTGACCACCAGCTCAAGCTAATTAAAGCCTTGTTGATTACATTAAAAGTCACCCCAACTAGACATGTATAGTTACATTAGTTCACTTACATCTGCAACCAGTAAATTAACTGGTTGATCGAATTGCCTCTGTAACAAAGTTAGTACTATATTAATAATCAGTTAAATGAAGTTTATCCATGCATCAGTGTAATTCATCACTACTGATTTACTTATTTTACAATCAATTCTAAATCAACCATCAATATTTAATGTTAAGCATAATGATCATTATATGTGTACAGATCAATATTTACATTTGATTATATAATTTCTTGATATAAGTCTTTCATCTTAATCAAGTCTATATAAATCCTGAAGTTAATAACATAGAAGATCAATATTCACATGTGTTTATATAGGTTTTTGTTATTAGTATTTAATCATAATCACGTCTAGATAAATCATAAAGTTATAAAACACAGAAATATATGTAAATGATGGAAAAATTTGAGAAAGACACCCCACAACTAAAACCAAAAAGAGGTAATAAACCATAAAATGTACATAAAATGAGTTTAGCTTGACCTTACGAGTCATGTTTTAAAATAAGTATTACATGTAATTCCGACTCTTTGGTCCTACACCACGAGTCAAATGCTGGCCTCTCGGTTGAGGACTCCTGATTGTAATATTCTAGAAAAATTGGCCTGTGATCAAAAGCTGTGGGGAAAGTGGACTGGTGAAATAACTTGATCTTCAGCTTCATCTAAGACAGCACGAACCTTACCCTTGCTGAAGGCTCAAGTTTCTTTGCAATCAGGGAAACTTTTCAGTTCAGATAATGAAGTTTCAGTTTATATAATATACTTATACATGTACTGGCTTTTACATTAGCATACAGATAAGACAGAGTCTCTGTCTGATAAGCTTATACTTCATAATATGCATGGGTGTTTTATGAATACCGGATCTCTGTGTGCATGTTTGAAAAAAATATCATGCAAATTTGAGCCTTAAGCAAGGCTACATGAACCTTGTCTAGAAGTAAAAGCAATGACATCAAAATATTGTTGGGAGAGTAGCATTGTAAGGATATCATCCATTGCAGTGTGACAGACGATGCAACATGCTTCAGTCACAAAGTTGTGCATAACATTAGTTGAATGTTTGCATGTATTTTTGCAATCTGTTCAACGCATATTTTGCAAATATAACAGAACAGCCATATTGCAGAAATGTCCTCTGAAGTTATTTCAGAAGTACCTGAATCATAATATAGTTACAGAATGTGATTAGACTGCAACAAGAAACAGTAGCTGACTTAGGTTTGTGGCTCACATATAACACAGGGTAAATCAAATTGTCTGACCGAGTCACTGTCTGAAACTGTTACTGTAATTTGCAAACTAAGAGAAAAAAACTCTTTATCCTTGTCCTCCCACCCATTTGATATTATAATATATTCCCGTTTCTTTATATTTCCTTTGTTTTTGTTTTATTTATTTTGTTGTAGTTCCATGTTTGTCTTAAGGTTATGCGATATTAGAAAAACCAAATCAGTAACAATTTAATAACCAGGTTATTTTAAAATAAGCCAGTGAAACAATACTACAATCTAAGCTACCATCATATTAAAAACAGTTGAAAAATCTAAATTTGCAATATAATTTCAGTTGTTTTCTTACTGCATTATTGTTGATTTTGTGTGTACATTTTAATGGAAGTTAAATATCCTTAAATAAAAAAGTCCGTTTTCTGATTATCCTGGGCTTTGTTCCGTCAGTCATTGGATCAAATCTGCATGATGGTGAACCTGAACAGAACAGACTCCCATGTGTACTGTACATCTTGACTGTCTTGATCTTTTTCTCAAAACATTAAATCACAATAAAGGCTCATTTACTATTGGTTAGACACAAATGAAAATAGATCAACATTACAAGAACTAGAAGGAAAACCAGAGACCAACTCATCAAAGTATTTCCTACGCTTTATACTGCATATTTTAACAAATTGTAAAAAAAAATTTTTGCTTGGTGAGTTCTGGTAATAGAAAAAGGGTATTCAGTGTCTTTTAAAGCCTTTATATTTTACCAAAACTGTATTCAGCCTAATCAAGACTGATACTACTGCTATTTTACACATCATGTTTTTTTAAAACTCATTACCTCAACCTAGAGGCTATGTTTTTTAGCATTAGTCTGGCTTTTTGTCTGTGTCAACTCCAAAAGAAGGGAAAAGATCCTTCTGTTTTTTCTTATGTGGATACTCCTGAACAAACCAAAAAGTGATTACATTTTGGAACAGATTTGGATCATACTTTTCATACAAAAAATCAGAAGTTTCAAAGATCCAATTTGAGAAAAAAAAACTTGTTGCTGTGACACACAACTACTTGAGAAAAATCGAAAAGAAAGGGTTGATTATAAGGCATGAAATTTTATAACCTTTCTGATGATCTACAAGAACATAATACATAATCTGCAAATTTGAAGTTGATTGACACAAACCTTAACAAGTAATGTTATACTCAAAACCTATAGCAGACACTGAATGAAGTTTTTAACCCAGTTTGAATATTCTTGTTATATTGTAACAAGTTAAAGGACATGCATTAAAACATGCATGGTCAAAGGAAATAGTCATTAATCTAGTGCTTATCTGATTGAAATACTTTACCTTTTTGGACAACAATCTGTACTAATGCTAAACATCTCTGAGAATAGCATGTGCTATGTCTTTATCAATAAAAACACCATAAAAATTTAAAGGTAGATTTTCAAAATGAAAATTAACTGGGGGAGAGGAGGGTGGATTGAGGTATTAATGTGTATCAGTAATGCTTAGTATGCCAGTCACCTCTCACACAGCTGCACCACATTAAGGTGGGATGTGATGACAATGTGTCTCTGTCGCTGATGTCAGTAAGTGATGGCAACTGGATAGGCCAACAGAGTCCACAGAAACACTAATCAAAAGTTACAGTTTTGTGGGGAGGCATGACCATGCATGTAAATAACATAGTTCCATCCCAGTTACTCAGCTCACTAACTTACATTACTGACACTGTATTCATACCAGAAATTTATGATTTAAGATTTCTTTTTGTTCTTTTCCGAAGAATAGCTTTCATTAGTCTTTGACAGAAATACATAATTGATTACTTTACGTGAAGAACTGTTCACAAGCAGAATAACAACTAATTTAAAGTATGATTTTTTTCTTTACTGTTTTAAACTTTTACACGAGATCTCTTTAAATGGAAAGAATTTTTTAAATTGGTTTTTATGATACGTGTACAAAAACCAAAAGTGTAAATCAGTTATATAGAAATATTAAGTAATTAAGAGAACATGAGTCATTCTGTGGTATATGATACTTTTGTAAGACACCAATGGGGGTTTTGCCACTCTCGCTCCTCTGATTGCCAAGTTTCTTATGCAAAAAAGAGTGAACAAACTGATCACTCAAAAATATGCACAAAAAGAAAGATTCAATAAAATGGGGAATAAATCTCTAACAGATGACTAAAAAACTATTTTTTTTACTGTTTAGAAAGAATCTGTTTGACTAATTCTAATTGGAATTTTATAGCGCTTAATTTTCCAAAGAGGACTCTAAGGCAAAACAGAACCAAAAACAGTCAACCAATTTCAATACCCCGGAACAGAAAAGAGGCCAAGCACCAAAGAGAACACAAGGGGGTGAGTAAGACTAAGTTGGGTATGCCTTGGTGTATAGGTAGGTTTTGAGGTGCTTTCTGAAAGAGGATCGGGAGGGTACGCACGAATCTCATCAGGAAGACCATTTCAAGCAGTGGGGGCATCAAAAGCAAAACTATAACCAAACTGTTTGATGGATTTATGAATAGAGGGTTAGAACTTTGTAATGACAAGGGAATTACCACCACTCTGACTGCACTTGGTACTGTCAGAACTGCTGTAGGAAGAGATGATTTTAGGTGTACTGTTTTCAGTCAAGGTCAAGGTCCAAGATAAGTTGAGGTTACAGTTGACAGTTGAAGATAGTGATAACTACATGTACATTTATTGGGATAAGAGCCTTTATTTTACATGATAAACAAATCACAACATGTTATATATTTAAATATATTGACACACAGACAAACAATTATTACTATAATGTTAAAAACTATAAGACTTTAAAAGGCCCAAACCATTAATGATTTTAGGTGTACTGTTTTGGATGCACTGTTATTTACTAAGATCGAGCTTAGAGAGACTTATGAAAAGTGAGTTGCAGTAATCAAACTGACTACTAACAAGAGCTCTGGCCACAAGTACAGAAGATCATGAGTAAGAAACCGAGTGACATATCTCAAGACACGGAGTTGCACAAAACAACGTTTGCAGACATTCTTAACATGTTTGGACAAGGAAAAATCAGAATTGAACCATACACCCTAATTGTTGACTGAGTCAGCAGGGCACAGAGGACTACCGAAGATGGTAGTTTTGAAATATGCTTTCAACTTATCCCTCTGTCTTTTTCAACCAAATACAATAGACTCAGTCTTATCTGGATTCAGTTTACTAGCTGACATCCACTCTTTTACATCATCTAGACACCTGTTCAACTGTTCAAAGGCAGCAGATGAATTCTTCTGGGATAGATGGATATAAACTTTGGTATCATCTGCATAAAAATGAAACTTTATTCCTTTCTGTTTACCAGTAGCCAAGCTAAGTGGAGTAGTGTACAATGAAAACAATAGAGGACCCAAGACAGAACCGTGGGGTAAATCAAGTAGGAGTTGACAAAGATCAGAAAGAGAGTAGAACCAATTTTTATTGACTGATAGCGCTCAGATAGGTAGGAAGTAAACCCTTTCAGAACAGAACCCCCAGGTCCAAACCAGGTCTGAAGACAATTAGGAAGAGT
The DNA here is from genome assembly GCA_964017235.1 of Sabellastarte sp. h YS-2021. Taxonomy (NCBI): domain Eukaryota; kingdom Metazoa; phylum Annelida; class Polychaeta; order Sabellida; family Sabellidae; genus Sabellastarte; species Sabellastarte sp. h YS-2021. Next base: position 71,486,949 of record OZ024933.1, read on the forward strand.
GGAATGATCAATGGTGTTAAATGCTGCCGAGAGGTCAAGCAACATCAAGGAAGTAGGTTCTCCTCTCGATAAGGAATGAGGAACTTGATTTTTTATGGAGAGAAGAGCTGTCTCAGTCGATTGACCTGTTTTATAGGCAGATTGATAGGGATTGTATTAGTTATGGACATGGATATGTTCTAACAGTCGCTTCTAACATTTAGACTAAAGCAAACTGGTTCTTTCTTGGATATTCCAATTTAAAGTACTCAAGTTTAACAATCACTTGTTTCATTGGAATTACAAATATGTTCATTATAATCAAGATAGAAACAAAAAAATAGCTTGAAAAAAGAAACAGATGTCATTATGCACACATACAAAACCCCTGTTGGGACATTTATATGGAAATCTTCAGTATTATTAATTAATTATAACACGAATTAAAGATTCATGAAGAAATTTAAAATTAATAAATACTCATTTTAAAAAATTATCTGTTTGTCATTATTCTCGATGTTTTAGTACTATTTACAACCCAGTGACCTTGTTAAAGTGTGCATACACTGTTTTATAAAGTGAGCTTTCTGTGTATATTATATCATGTATATAGTATGTTTCAAGCAGTAGTGATAAAATCACACTAAGAGAAAGAATAACATTCCCCCATCGATATAAATATTCTATCATCCAAACTGGTCCACTGAGTGATTATATCAGTGATTTGAAATGAAAGGTGGTTTCTTGTGTTTCTAACGACAGGGGAATGTGAGGTTATTATTGTAAGGTTTCGTGTGTGAAACTTTAGAATACACTAACTGTATGTAATCACCAAACTAATCTCCCCATGGCTTGAAGTGGCAAGGAAGTATGGCACGTCTGTAATATGCTCTGAGAGGCAGGGAATGTATACCTTAAAATATTACATACCAGTGATAAACTATGGTACATGAGAGCTAATCATTATCACTGGTCTTTTGAGTAATAAACACAGCTGGCATATATTTAACTACACTGCCACACTTACAGGAACGAATCAATAAATTCATTTCCTGGGAATGTACTGCAACCTTGCGATTTTCTTAACACATATTGTTACATAAAAAGTTAAATTAAAAAGATAAACCATTCTTGCATTGTGATATATATACCCCACCTTAGATGTGGGAGAACACATTGATGTTAATATATATCTGCCAAGACAAGTTAATGGAAACTCAGATCACAACACAGTCTGTAATGGGTTGGGAGAAGAATTAGCTTTTTGTTGGTAATTCCCAGACAACAACACAGATAACAAAGCACATTTGAGGGCTAACCTGATGACAGTCGTGGAAATTCAAGGGCACTGGTTCAGTGAGCTCCAGTAGACCTGTATACATTCTGAATGCAAATCTGTGGACATTTCCTGCAATGGCTGTGATAGTTTTGTAATGACAAGGAAAGGAAAAAAATATGATGAAAGGCAATGTTGCTAAAACAAAATATCAGTACGATGATTTTATTGTTGATAGTAATTCGCAAGGGATTATTTTTTGGTTGAATAGACACCAGTTGAAATCTTGTTTCAGTAGAAATGTCTTCTTTTTTGAGTAAATTATTGGTAGGAATAGAAAAGACTGTCTTGAATGGTTGCATAAGGAAATCAATATCCATTTTAGTTATTTATTGGGGTTTTAACGTCACTTTCAACACTGCATAGATCATATCAAGATGGCTATTTTTTTGGGCAGAGGAAACCAGTACATACAGTTGGTCAAGGTTCTGTAACGTAAACTGCCAACCATCAGTGAGCAACTACCAAGATTCCCTCATAGGGTACGGAATTTGAACTGCAGACCTTAGAGGTGGGAGATAAGTGTGCTACCACTGCGCCAAATTGGCCCCTTTAAGTGGGGTTTAATACCATTTTTAAAAACAAATCTAGAGGGTAAAATCATGACATAAGTTAATAGTGTAGAAGTAAGCAATGCATAATTAATTGTTGATTTAGACTCTGCATTGAAAACCTCTGTACATTTAAGTTCTCGTGGTTTTTTTTTTTTTTTTTTTGTGGGGGGGGGGGGGGGGGGGGGGGTCCTGTGTTCTGTGTTCAGTTTGTAGTGTTATTGTACATGCTTGAAGGATCACTGTGCAACTTAACGAATAAATGAATAAATAAATAAAATAAAATAAATAAAGAAGTTGCAGGAAAAGCTAATAAAATTCACTTCAGGACATGATGAGGTTTGAACACAGGGTCAAAAGAGGTGGGAATTGATTGTGTTGTTTAGCAGGCCACCATGCCTCCTAGTTTAGGGTTTCAGTGGATTAAAAGTCGCGAAGATTTAAACACACAAAAAAATGCACCATACTTCTCAATTAGAAAGAATTGCATGAATTACTCAGGCTTCGTGTAAAATTATTTCAGAAAATTTATAATATTGCACAACCTTAGCTGTTAACAAATGTTACTATAAATAGTGTAAAACAAACTAAATTTCTCAAGGCAAAATGTAAAAAAAAAAACATAGTGTATGCATTTATATACTTACCCAAGTGACCTTTCATTATTGTTTCAGATCTGCCTGCTTTGGAGTTCTCACGGAGTTCTGAAGCTGAATGACATGGAGTTCAGGAGACAAATGAAAGTACAGGTGTGAGGATAATAGGTAATGACAGGACAAACATCAAAGTAACACATCCACAGAGACTCACACAATACACCTCCCTTATCTAAGGTAGCTCGAAATGCGACTGCAAATTATAAAGGATTATATTCAGTTTTTATTGCAAAAGATTTCTTTGTGAAAAGATGAATGCCTGTAGATTTGCAAAAATGTGAAAACTGAAAAGTTGCATGATATTTGCACCATAAAATAATGTATTTAAAAGTAAGAGAAAGATCTCACCGTGAACCTAAGAGGAAATACATCGGACACAAAAGGAATCATTGCTTCTGACAAGTACTTCCAGCGGAAACAACACAGAATAAGGAGAAAAGTCAGTTTGATTGGGTTGGACCCCTATTTTCATTTTTCACACATTTCCTCACAGTGTGCAGCACAATAAGGTAAATTTGAAAGGATAGTAGCATTCAGTGGATGTATGATAATGAAACTATTGTGGGCAATAATAGATCATTTCCTGTTTACAATTGATGTAAATTAATCAATTAGAAGAAATACAGCTGCAAAAATATTTTTGTTTTGAAATGAAATGAAAGTGAATTCAGTGAAAATGTGGACAACACTGAACACTTAGAAATATTGGGATACATTCTGTTAAAGTATTTACTGAATAGAAAATCAAAATTGCAATTTATCATCAAAAGGGAAACAATGGAGGATACTAGTGACATTAGTGTGACAATCTTCCCCAAAAATATCACAGAATCTGACAGCTACTGCAATGATTCTACACTTGCCGAACTACCAGAACAAGATGACTCGCATGAATACTTCCTTCAGATCCGATTTGTCTGCTACAGTATTGTCATGCCAATCATTCTTGGCTTCGGAATCATAGGGAATTTCTTAAACATCTTGGTTCTCTGTCAACAAAGACTACACAAAGGCATGGACAAAATAGAGAGGTGTGCTGCCATGGGATTTATCTTTCTGGCAGCCTCAGACCTGTGTTTCTGCTTAGTTGGGTTTCCTTCCGCTTTTCTGAAGAACAAAATAACAGCCATCGCTAGCAAACCCTATGAAGTGGCCGCATTCCTGTACTCACTCTATAGACCCGGACTGATGAATATCTTTCACTTTAGCAGTACCTGGAGTATTGTGTTTGTTGCATTCGAGCGCTATCTCGTGGTCACTCACCCAATGGTGGCTCGCTCCCGTGTCAGACTGCGCAGAACAGCCATATTCCAAATCCTGATCCCAGTCATCTCTGTCATGATCAGCATCCCCCAGTTTATGCACTGGAAGATTGAGAGGTCAGATATAGGGAATAATACTGTAGTTCTGAGTCCTACACCCAAGACTCACCTCTTCAGTTTCACTTACAAGATCATCTGGAACATCCTGATTGCACTGCTCCCCATGCTCATCCTGATGTACTGTAACCTTCACCTGCTGTTTGCGATCTACAAGACAAAGGCACACGGCTTCCTGAGTGTAGACAAATACTCCACCTCCAGGATTACCATCATCCTCATTCTCATCGTCACCTTCTACTTTGTTCTAGTTGGTCCTTCTGTGATCGTTAATTTTCTAACCGAAGACTTCCTGCAAGAACAGCTGTCTAAAGAAATAAGTTACAGGCTTTACAAGGCTACAGTTATAACAAATGTCCTACAGTCGGCTAATTTTGCTGTCAACTTCTTGTTATACTTTGGAATGCACCCAAAGTTCAGGCAAAATATGAGGTGTCAGCAATGTGAGCGGAGTGACAGATTCCAACCTCTTTACAAGAAAGAGGTAATACATCTCCGAGTCAGATAAAGGCTGAATTCTGTTGCAAATTACAGTTTAGGGTATCCAATAAATCTGACTGTATAACATGCCAAACAGTTCCTCAACCGAATTGGTTAGTTATAATGGAAAACATAGTTAGATCAGACATAATTAAGACTGATATATACCACAAGATTACTGTTAGAATTATTTGCATTTATTTTGTCGTCTTGCTTTTTTATGTGTGGTGCATACTATGGATAGCTTGAGCTCTCAAAAGGGTAATATTAATGCAATACATTTCTGATATTTATAAATGTAAATATAAATGCAATATCTGATTCTGTAATTCTGTTATTAAAACTGTAAATATATAATTGTTCAAGTATTGGTGATATTTGTGTAACATTTGGCATTGAAATTAAAATGAAACAGGGTACAGATTTGTTGATCCTAAACCTCTTACACATACCCCCACACCCACCCCCAGTAAGCCCAGTAGTACATGGTTTATGCAGAGAATTTTCCAAAGACATGTAGAAAATATGTTAATACATTTAAACCCATATATAACTTTTCACAGTTAACTTTGTAAGACTATTTGCATTTTAGTGTTGAGAGCTTTGCCTCGACAAAAATAACCAACGATTTGCAAGTACATTTGAAACAAATATATTTTAGTTTTTATCACCACAAAAACACAGGAAAGCTAATATTGGAATATCATATAATTGGCCTGTCCTCTATTGTCTCTCTTTGGTCACTATTTCAGCTTCAGGTTTAAATATTTAACACTAAAATGTATTTTGAAGTTCTATATTGCCAGTCAATGCATTCATTACATTGATTATACATCCAAATAAAGTACAGGCACAGAGACCAACCAGCTATCTGTATTTTCGTGCCTTTCAACTGAAAATTTACTTTCTTGAATTTTCTTTGTTTTTTTTCTGATAAATCACACAAGGTATGGTATGTCATTCTTTTAGACAACTATCAACAATAGTAACTAGGTGAAATATTTCCCAAAACATATTCTTATTCATGTTGTAATAGTGGACAGCTGAGGATGTACCAATAGATGGATGTAAAGATGGTTCTGCAGCAGTAAACATTTCCTTCAGCAGTTGTGCTATGTCGCCATTCACAAGCCAAATTATCATGTCCACATTTTTATTCATATCATCGTTAGCTTAGCAAGATCTCAAACAATATCTTGGTTATCATGTGTGCTGTGTTTACAGTGTTGCTGCAAATGTAGCACATATAGTGTGTTAATTAACCAGCCCAAAACCTGTACCAAGGATAGATTTCTGATATAACAAGACAGACACACAACGTCAAGAATTTCTTAAGAGAGTACAAAAAAAAGGCTCGTGTCAATTATTTCTGACTGGCTTTTTGTTCACAATTTATCCATTGCTACATACTTTTAATGACTTTTGAAATGGTTCTTATTGAGTCTCTCTCCCTCCCTTAAAAAGAAAATCCTGTGTATATATGCTTCAACTTTAACAGCATTTTTAAGCGCAAGTTCTAGCGAGTCTCGCGCTACTAGGATCACTTTATTTATTTAATTTGTTTTTGTCTCCAGACTTTCATGAGTTGTTGCACTGTGTGGTGAGTGTCGGTCTATTTACTGAAGTTAGTACTGGGATGGGTGACTGCTTCAGTGCACTACTCGTGTCTCTGACGGCTTTGTTTTTTCTGTAACCCAAATGCAATAAATATCATCTGATATCTCTGATCTGAGTGTCTCTAATTAGAGTATTTGGTTACACATCAGAATATTTTCTTTTACAGTTTACAGAAATATAACTTTGTCAGCTTTCACAAATGGAAAATTTAATAAGTAACTTAACTTTTATAAGTTAATACCTTACCACACCAAACGTTAAAAAACGTCCTGAGTTGGGCTCTGGTTGGGATCCTTGTCCACTAGGAAAGGTGTTAACTTACAAAAGTTTGATTTTGTTATTAAGTTTTTCATTTCATTGCGTTAATGCATTTAACGGCATCCTGGGCTAGGCTGGGGCAGGCAGCATAATTCTTCGGCAAACTTGGTCCAATTCCTTGGTGCCTGTCCCCACCAAAATAGTCCCCAAAAGAAGCGCTTGAATTTCTTAAAGGCCAGCAGGAACGCCTTCAATTCTAAAAACAATTCTGTGCAATTACTATCTGGCTTTGACCAGAGGCCTTTTGCAGTGGTTCCCCTGTGCAACCCAAACTTTGTTTGATGCAGGGGTTGCCCAGGAAACATATTGTCTTCATCTAGCCATAACAACAGATGAGGATGGAGAGATCTGGGTAGAGAAATCATCTACTCTAAAGACTCTGCAATGTTCTTCAGTTCCACCAGGGCACTTCTGATTAAACCTGAATACTTCAGGTGCCACTGAATAGGGCTCATATGACCTGTTTTTTTTTCTGTGGCTGTCAAAAGACTTAGTCGGGACATGAATTGCCTGACTGATCCAAGTTTGATGATCCAAAAGGACTTGCCACCTCTATTTGAGGAGTGGGTTTTATGAGACCTTGAGAAAGGTTGAAACAATAAACTACGAAGTTGAATACTTGTTGGGAAATCAGTTCCGATTTAAGTTCACTAACCAGAACCAATTGACCCTGTTGTAAGGCAAGTTTCCTGAGACGAGGCTCTGAGCAACTAGTCATCTAGTTACTGGTGGATTCTTATACCCATGGACCTGAGCCATGAGCTTTATCTCCATTACAACATTTGTGAACTCCAGAGGATCTGTTGCTAGGCCAAAGGGAAAAGCTATGAACTGGTAGGTCTGACTGTTTTTCTATTTGCGATTTCTGGGTCCTGACAATCTGGTCAACTTAAAGTCTACAAGAGTTTTGTGACCGGGGAAGGGTAGCCTACAAAAGTTTCCAGATTAAGTTTAAATAGCTTTTATTTATTTATTTATTTGGGGTTTTATGTCGCTTTCAACACTGTACAGGTCATATCACAATGGGTAGTTGGAAGGGCAGAGGAAACTAGTATATACAGTTCGTCAGGGTTCTGTACTGTAAGCTGCCGACCAACGGCAACACAATGAGTCATCTGGGGGCAGTGCAACAGAAACCTTCTCAGAACACTTGGGGTTCTTTTCTTTCCATGGATTGCTAGCACGTTCCCAGTCCTTGCCATAGGTAAGGTCAAACTCGGGAATGTGGGTCCATCCCATGAAGCTATGCAATGGCTTGATAGTTTCCTAATACAACATCTCCTCATTAACTTCTTGATACTCGACAGAGAACAACTCTCTTTCGTCATGGGAACTAGGATCAGATTCAGACAGATGACCTCTTGAAAACAAGGTTTCGTTGTCCACATTCCAGTCAGGGAAGCTGTGTTGATCGGTTGGAGATGGAGAATGACTGATAGCAGGTGATGAGCCAGGTCATGCAGTAGACTGGGACGTGCTGGCAGCACTAGCTGAACCGGCTTGGGGTGGAGTGTCCCCATGTGCCTTATCACTTTAAGATTTGCTAGTCGTGTTGGAGATGGCGAAGGTTTATTTTTAATTTCCTTATTGTAGTCTTTCTTCTTGTCCTTCTTATGTTGGTGTCTGTGTTTGTCTTCTTTATGACCCTTATCATCAGCCAGGAGCATCACTGGACCAGTGGCTGAGGCTGATGAGAGGTTAATGAAGGACTTGTCAGACACTGGAGTTGTTTGGCTGGAGATACTTGGATTTTTCGGTGTAGAAAAATATTTCCTCTCAACAAGAGAGCTTCAAATGTCATAAAGCGTTCATCTAACTTGTCATCTAGTTCTTTGAGTTGCTTAGCAGAGACGAAATCAGAAAGACCAGGCTGATGACTGGTAGGCACAGATGGATGTGCAGTAGAAGCAGAAGCCACACTTTCATCCACGCCTTCAGCAGGACCCATGACTGTCACATCCATATGGTCGATGAGTATACCAGCTTTCTAGTCTTTGTAATCTTATACCTCAGTGTAGGCAACACATCCTTCTGAGATTGGGTTGAATTTGTCTCTGCATCAAGCACACTTATCATGAGCATCAACCACAGACATAATGTGACCACTAAGAACGTCTTTGCTTTCCTGGTCATTCCATGACAGTAAAACCTACTTCTCACACAAAAAACTTATATAATATATAAAATATATAGTTTATACAACAGTAAAATTCCAAAACGTTTCTCTTAAAATCTTTGTATTTTATCATGCCCACACCAAAAATTAGAGAAAGTGTGTTGCTCTATCTAATGATAGCTGGGGGCAACACACCCACTTGGCGAGTGAGCAGGACACTACCGGTCCTGGTCAGAGCCCCAGCTCGAGACTTTTTTGGGGGTGAGATTGGCTGCAGGCCAGGGAAATGAATTTGTCCCCGAGGTGAAATATATTAAAACATTCAGCATGACCACTGTATTGTTTGTGGAGATTTCAACCTTGTACTAAACCCAAGTTCAGACAGTTATAATTATAAAAATGTTAATAATCCTCGAGCAAGAAAATCATTAATACAAACAATGAACTCGCTTTGTTTGAAAGATCCTTTCGAATTTTTGACAATGATTTGAGACGCTACACTTGGCATAGAAAAAGTCCCATTAGACATGCCAGACTGGATTTATTTTTAAAAAATCAGAATCTAATTGATTTCATTGACAAGTGTAATATTAAACCAGGCTCTAGGTTTGATCACTCTAATATTGAGCTGCTAGTAACTTTCTACAAATTTGAATGGGGATGAGGTTTATGCAAATCTAACTGTTCATTATTACAGGATAAAGAGTATTTAATATTGATTAATAATTTGATTGATCAGGAAAACCTGAAATATGCAGTGCCAGTCTATAACCCAGAAAATGTTATGCAAATATCTGATTTTAATATAAATTTTACTACATCTGACAGTGAGTTCCTAGAGTTACTACTGATACAAATCAGAGGTGAAACAATTAGATATGCTACCTTTTTAAAGAAATGAGCAATGAAAGAGGAAAATTCTTTGAAGGCTGAAATAGATAACATGGAAAAAGATTCTTCAGAATTAATGTTAAAGAAAAATAGGCTTGAAAGTATTCAAAACAACAAGTTATGTTAAGGGCACGTGCTCAATGGTTAAGTGAAGGAGAAAAACCTTCCAAATACTTTTGTTCTTTAGAAAAACATTACTACTCAGAAAAAACTATAAGAAAATTAGTTAAGAAAAATGGACAGTCAATCACAGATCAAAAAGAAATTAAGGAAAAAACAAGAAATGATTACGCAAATTTATTTAAGAATAGAGATTCAGATCTCAATGAAGATAACATTGAGCTACTTAACTCCCTCTCTGGACTATCTAAACTAAGTGAAAAGGAATCTAATAAGTTGGAAGGAACATTAACCATTGATGAAATCAGTCAGGCATTAAAAAAGATGAAAAACTTTAAATGTTCTGTCACTGATGGATTTGTTTTGGTTAAATTAAAATTCTTTTTACTAAGGTCTCTAAATGAATGATTTTTGGCAGAAAAATTTATTTTTCATTTCCTTGAGATAATGCTTAAAATCTTGTCTGCAAAAGGTGACAAGCCAAGGCATTTCTTGAAAAACTGGCGACCTGTTTCATTAGTGTCAGTAGTGTACAAAATCGTTCCATCTGCTCTTGCAATAAGACTTCATAAGTCTTACATAAACTTATTTCAAGCACTCTATCAGGTTTCAAGAGTAACCGATTCATTGGTGAAGGGACAAGACTGATTTATGACATTATGCATTATACACAGTACAATGAAATTCCAGGACTGCTAATGTTAATTGACTTCCAAAAAAACCTTTGATTCTGTGTCTTGGAAATTTCTTCATACTATCTTCTTTCTTTTTGCTTCAAACAAGATTTTTGTAAATGGATCAAGATACTAAATACAAATGCAAAAGCAGCGGCTTTACAATCTGGTATTTTGTCTGATTTCTTTGACATGGAACGGGGCTGTAGACAGGGCAATCCAATATCGGCTCACTTATTTTTACTTTGTCCTCAAGTGATGTTTTTACTAATTATGAATGAGCCAACTTTAAAGGGTATAAAAATTAAATGTTTTAGAGATTTTTGGATCTGTATCTGGCTTGAAGATAAACACAGACAAAATTAATTTAGTCTGGATAGGAAAGAAAAGATACTCCAAATGTGAATTGGATGTTGGGAGGAAATTAAATGGGGAGCAACTATTTTTACTCTTTGGGAATCACCTTCTCCATAGAACTTGATACTATGATAGAATTGAACTACAATCCTGTAATGAAACAATTGGAGAAATCGTTTTATGTGGCATCAGAGATATTTGACACCTGTAGGAAAGGTTGCTGATATCAAAACTCTTGCCTTATCAAAATTGAATCATCTTTTCTTGCTCTACCAAACCCCAAGAAAAAACTTAAAAACAGGTTTGTCAAATTTATATGGAATGGAAAACCTGACGAAATAAGAAGACAGTTTTCAACATATTTGTATTTAGAGGGTGGACTACATGATTGATATTACACATTTTATTTCTGCATTGAAAAGAACATGGTTGCGAAGGTTGTATGTCAATGCAGAGACACCATGGACCTCACTGGCAAACACTACCTTGGAATGATTAATAAAATGGTATTACTTGGGAGTAACTCTGCTGAAAGTCTTGTTAAGTAATCAAATAATAAATTTTGGACTGATATAGGGCATAGTTGGAGTAATCTTTCAAAGAATATTCAAATCAAGAATAGTACGGATACAATGGCCCAACCAATATGGCATCATCTGAAAATATCTAAAGCAACACTTTACTCTCCAACATGGTTCAGGAGTAGTATAATTTCAATTGCAGATATGTTTACCGCAAACAGGGAGCTTTTATCAGTTGCTAGACCAGAGAAGGGCCTGTGACTCGATAGACCATAGCTGTATATTCATGTCACTGAATTAGGACCCTGGCCTTATATCTGGAAGGTCACACCAGAGGTCAAGTAAAGTTACCAAAATGTTACCCATCCAATCTGCCGAAGTTCAGATTCACAATGTGCACAGAACCAATGACAACCACAAGGTCAAGTGGAGGTCAAGATCAGAAGGTCAAAGTAAACTAACAGGTCAATTCAGTTAGACCAAATTAATTGTTTAACACATCAGTGAAACAATGTTTGCGAAATTTTATTACACATGTTAGTTATGTACATATGATGTTAGATTAAACAAGATAAAATTATAAAATGTTAACTGGCCCAACAGGCATTAACTGTGACACGTATATGCATCTAGTGCAAGTAAAAGTTGTACATGATCATATTCATCAACCATTCCTGAAATTGCCAACTCGTGTCTATAAACATCTAGTGCTAAACTTTACATGGCACATCATCTGAGCATGTGCTTAACAAAACCAATTAACTTCTGTTAACTTTACAGTAACCACTTAACATTGTATTCATACTGGTGGAAAGAAGGTAGGATGGGGAAGGTGGTTGGATATTTTCAAGGTGTTGTTTCAATAATAACTCAAGTTCAAATGGTCATGCATTTGGGAATGAAATTAATCAAGCAGCAAGGACCTATAGGTGATTGGTTGACCTAGATGTCATAGATGAATACCTAAAGTTCACAGAAAGCATTAAACCGAATGCAACTTAAGGTATGTAAAATATTATTATAGTTACAACTGCCGAGGCAGGCCCCTACCAGGCCTTGCCTTCAACATAAAAAGATTTGGAACAGTATTATTGTATTATCTTGAGTACCATAAAGTAAAGTCTTGCCTGAAAGTTTACCTATCCAAACTAAAACTGGATTTAACAGACCAGCAGAAACCAGTTTACCCTAACCAGATAAAAATACTGTGCAATTCAAATAAGGGTAGTCAGGACTTTTATCAGCTTTTAAATTATCAATGCCTTGAAAAGAATGCACATTTTCTGTCCTGCAAAAACTCCCTTAATTTAACCTTTGCAAAAAATACATGGAGACACATATTCCAAATTTGTTTTAAAACTGTGAATGACAATGACCTGATATGGTTACAGCTTAGAGCACTGTATAAGATTCTGGGAACAAATAATTTCCTATGAAAAATTAATAAACATGGCAGTGGAAAGTGTAACTTTTGTGATCAACAACCTGAAACTATTCTACATCTGTTTGTGGAATACATAAATGTCAAACAGTTTTGGTTCATACTCAAAGCCAGGATTGAATTGGTACTACAGACCAATTTTAATGTCAATCCATCTTGTATAAATTCTGGGCTCTCCAGCAACAAACAGCTTGACTATTCCACTTATGCCAATTTATTTAACAGCAAAAATGTATATTTTTAAAACCTAGCATAAAAATGGAAAGTTATTATTAGATGGTTTTTGTAACTACTTGAAATCAGTATACCAAGAGCAGGGATATGTTGCCAAAATTGATTTCAGACAAGATAAGTTTAATAAAGGGGGAATTTGTATAATTTATTATTTGGCTGAATAAAATACTTTCACTATAATGTAGCAAAAACATACATGTAAAACCTTGTGTATTTTTTTCTCCGTTGCGCAATTTTGTTGTTATACATGTAATTGTAGAAAAATAAATAAAAAAATATATACATATATATTAAAACAATAATTTTACCTCTGCAACTGCCCACAACTGCAATAGAGCTTATAAAAGCAATGATAAAAACCCATTAAAAATTTCTAGATCCAGATGGTGATCTAAATCACCACCAAAATTTATTCATCTGTTCATTTTTCCATTATAGACATTTTCTGAAATTTTCAGCAAAATCTGTTCATAAATTTTGAAGTTATTTTACAAACAAAAAGATAAACAAAGAGATAAAGATACACCAGCGAAAACACATCCCACTTGGGGAGATAAACATAGATTAAAATTATGGATAGATTGGTATAAAAATATGTTCATTGAAAAACCCTAATGCAAAACACCTCTTTGAATTTCTGGTTTCCGAAGGCGTGTTTTAGCACATCAACAATCAAATAGGCACACTAATAGGAAGTAAAACTCAGGAAAACAACATATTGTAATTCTGCTCAATACAATCGCTATTTAAGGTGCCAAATGCCCATAATATATGATGATATTAGAGCTATAGCTACTCAAAATAAACTTTGGTCATTGGAGCCACTTGATGATATGCTTTTCTGAATAGTTACCAAATTGGTTTAATCTTCATTTTAGAATACTATTGACCTATAGATACATACTAATTGATAAAGTGAAAATTGATATTATTTTTGGCAAATAGTTGTTGTAACTAACATCAGACACTCTTCTAGATTTATCTGTGGATAAAAATGTTGCACCTGAAAATGGAATGGGATTTATGCATTTTTCTTTGTTAAAAGAAGCTCACTTTCTAATAGAACTTATACATTATGCATTGAGTAAACTCTAAATTCGATAAAAACCACAAGTTAGTTACTGCCGGGGCTTTGGCCCTCTGGGAAATGAGCTGACAACTAATTGCACATTCTGTAGAGCCAGAAATGAGATCAGTTTAGATAAGACTTCAAATTCCTCGAATCAAATAATCATCCCAGTTGAAAATCTGAGCTTCATTAAAACCAATACACTATTAACATTTATAAATTCTGTTGTGGTTTACGAAATGGAAAAAAAAAACTTCAATGTACGAAAACCCCCCGAAAAGTGACTGGAAATGAGATAATTTAAGAAGCAAATGGATAAGTGAAGACAGTGTCTCATGGGCGCCTTGAAGATTCTGTAATTTTTCTTTCTTCTGTGATAATTGAAGACCTCAGTCCCCCAGTTTTTTTCCCTTACATATCCCTTTCATGTAATGAATTTCCATTGTTGCTTTCCCACATTAAAATAATTTTTTAGTTAATGTTTTACACAAAAATTACTTTGACTTACGACCTGTTTTGCGGTTGAATTCAGCTAAGCACAAAACATCTGACAAATACAATATTCATGGATGGCTTAGGTAACCTATTCATGTATCCATTTAACTTTATGGATTTGAATCGTTGTTTAACATGTATAGGCTTTAAAATATTTCCAGTTATAGTTTTACACCTCACCAACCACCAATCCAGAATTTATTGCCCAAATGCTGTTTTGTTCATTTTAGAGCCACACAAAAATTCCGCCAGTGACTATAGGTGTACGTGCCTTATTTAACCATGTATTTCATTTTTATACATCACCTCCAGAAGCTCCCTGTAGTTTATATGTTTGCAGAGTTTGAATGACTGGATGACTTTCATGGCAAGCTCTAGAGCTTCTTAGTATTCTCGAAGTTGACCTGATCTATTGTGGAACGTTTTTAAACCAAAACCATTTTGCCAGTTAAAAAGGTTCCCTGTCTACGTCATCTTTTTAAACTGTATTAGCTCTTTGTGTTTGATCCAACTTTTTGTCAGCAAAACCAGGTTCCTTTCAATCTCAGTATTTTCTGGGTTTTTACCATTCTTTTAAATTGTAACTGTTGTTTTACCTTTATTGCACCAGTGACCACACTTTCTCCACACAAAACTGCTGCACAGTCTTTCTTTGTAGTTCCTAGTGGCCTTAGAATTGAACAAGTCTGGCTGCTGATACATTATCTCTCACTTCTGTGGTGGTCACGAGTTCAAATCTACTTCACAGGTTGTGAGGAATACTATTTGTCTGGCCTAAAATTACCCTACCTGTTGAAACATGTGATAAACCCTACTCTGACATCTTGGAATATACCAAGGAGAGAGATTTAAAGCATTGTGCCCTGAAGTACTCTGTACAGTGTCAGTGTCACAAAGGTTTGAGGTTGACATTCATGTGGAGTATGTTTTAGCTTTCAGTAAATTAGTGGGTATCATGAGTAATCAATACACTTAATAAGTAGTCGTCCTTAATAGCACTGTTATGTACTATTGGGTTTTTATCCTCTCAATACCCCTGAACATCACCTTATTTTAGTCTGTGTGGTGAACAGTTTTTTCAGTGGTTGCTGATTCAATCTTAAGTTTAAAAAAATGGCACAGTGTCTTAGGATAGAGTGTGAATGCGCAATGTTCAAGGAGCTTTGTAATAAAGCTGGACCGACTAAAAACGTGTTAGGTACAATTTTTTTTTTTTTTTTTTTTTGATAAAATGTTAAAGTTTTGTGAGATTACATTTTTAGATCTTCGCAAAGTAGTGGAGGATTTCTACACACACATAATATTCCACACACTGTAGAATCTGTCTAAATGTTTTGCAAAGCTGGCCAGACTGTAACCACACTCCCTCAGGTTGAACAAATGGCAAAAGAGGACTAGATTTTATTCTGCAAAAGCTAATTGAATAATAGATACAGGAACTGTAAATATGCTTTAAGTATATCCCTGATGCCTAGTGAATCCTGATACAAGTGGGAAACCAAAAGATTCCAGTATCACGTGCAGTTTATAAGATGGTTATATAACCAATAAGGTATGTGCTATTATATTATTGTTAATTACCTTCACCAAGAAGGTATTAAAGGTATTATTTTCATCACCCTTTATTTGTTTGTCTGTTTGTTAGCAGGGTTACGTGAATACTACCGGCTGGAACGCCATGAAAAAATCATCAGATGGTCTTGGTCTACCATAGATCCTATTAAATGTTTAGAGTGATCAGGATTATTACTTGAATATAAAAATAATCTTGACTTTCTCATTTACTTATTTTTACTGGTTTTGGCAGAAGTATACACTTTCCGAGTGCTCATGTTAATATTCATTAAACAACTTGCCTCATTTATGAAATTGTTAAAAATTCGAAAGTCACATAAATTCAGGTTTGCCACCAAAATATAAATTTTCCAACATCCTGGCTCCAGTTTCAAATCCTAACGTAGTCTAATGCTAGTGTAAATTCAAAGAAGTGTATAATGTTTACACAGATTACCCCATTTCATGGCCGTGGCAACATTCCAGCCTCCTCATCAGCAAATCTGTATTTAGAAAAAAATCATATTCTACTGGAAACTATATTGTTGTCCATATTTTCATTTAAAATATATATTCTGCTTATATACACATTTGAAATAACAGCAGGATAAAGGCTTATAGGCGAAATCTACTCAATGCCTGGAACCTATCTCCTAATATTCAGTGCAATGTACCAGTTTTGTTACTTATCTGATCTTGCAAAGGCATTTGATCTCACATAACTATAATATCTGAAGTATAAGACCACAGTTGCGACCCATCTGTCATTCCTTGTGATAAGCTTTGTAACCCAAATGCTTGATCAGCATATTGAGCAATGTTACTTAATTTACTTCAGCTATTTTGTTTGTGATTACATATGGCCCCAGACATAATGATACACAGTAACAGTTGAATAAAAGTCTTACGTACTTACCTTCAAACAAATAATAGTATGCATAAATACAGTTTTCACCTTCGCACCTGTTTATAGTACTTGAGTGGGGTCAAGTATATGTCACTCAAATTGTTTAGTAAAGGTCAAAACGTGTGTTGAAAGTTAAAATAATAGCCCTTGTCTATACAGTGATACCTGTAGCATCAATATAAACTATCTTGTTTATGGCTTGTAACATTTCAATAAATGGACATTAAAATTACACTGTGCAATATATCAATGTACGTATCCTTTATTAGGACATTAGTATATTTATATTTTTTAGACTTTTACTAAGGTAAGTAGTGATCAGGAGATGATCTGGTGCTCAGAACCTATTTAACTGTGATCACCTTTTGGTGTGATGGTCACTGCATCATCTGGTTCTCATTAGATGATCTGGATGTCACCAGATGTTCTAATAATATATATACCTACATTATCGATTTCTCACCACACCATTTCGTGAGCACCAAATTCATTTAGTGATGACCTCTTATTTTGTTGTGATCGACAGATGATCTGATTATTATATCACCTGGTGCTCACCACTTCATTTAGTGAGCACCGGATGATGCAGTGTTCATTATATAATTTGGTGATTACAACTAATTAAGCCACAGGCAAGAGATGATCTTGGAACCACGATGGAAAATAAATGGTGATGATCACATAATCTAGCGATCACTGCATAATAATTAAGTTGTGATTGGCTAAAGACCATACCCTTGGAATAAAGAGGATTCACGCTCCTTTTAAGATTTTTTAGGATATGGTTGTCATGCGTTAATTCTGTCTTTGCCCCAGTAAAATCTGTAAGCAAATTCAACTGCAAAATATTCAACTACAGAATATTATCAAATCTTGACGGCCCAGACGCCTTACCTTAAAAGGTAATTGTGGTAAAATCACTTGTACTCCGCCAATTTCTTCAACTGGTTTCTGCTATACCTTTGAGTGAAAAAAGTATGTGCCAATATCTTGACCAGCTACTCCTACATTTTACGCGGAATAACAGGAAACACTTGATTGCCAAAAATGTTGTCAGTTTTGTGTAAATTGGGAAGTTTAAAATGATCTCCTTTCAATCAGTAACCTGTGCAGCAAAGGTAATGTGGATAAAACAAAGGCTATCTAACAATATATGTGAAAATAGGAAAGGTTTGCCTTTGCACTTATTGGGTTTGCATAAAGGCAAATATATCACTAAACAGTGGCTCAAAAATATTAAGCACAATGTTAACACAACATTTTGTGTTAATTTACTTTCAACGGGGTATAATTTCACATTAAGTGATGCTTTAGTGTATGTGATTTAAGTGTTTTACCTATCCACTAACTGCAATTAATGACAGTGTATTAGTTGATAGACATTCACTATTAATATTTTTGGAAGATTAGAACATTTGTTTTTCTTTTGTTATTAGGTTTTGAAAATATGTCGCAAAGTTATATCAAACACTTCTGTTTCTCTTTTTTTGTGTGTATTTGTGTAAACTTATACATAGGTACATTTTTTTCTTTCGTGTATGTTATGTGTTTCTCAGTTTTTATTTCAACTGGATTGATCTGTTTCCTGCAAGAATTTCTTTGTGTGTATAAATTGAGTTAATCAGTGAATATGTGAAAAATATAAATAAATTGTCTCTGTGAAAACCCCAGTGCATTGTTTGACACTTTCACACTCCCAGAGTTGGTATCTTTTATCAGTTTAATGACTCAGAGAAGAAATAATGAATAATGCTGTTGAAAGCAAATAATTGTCAAATTCAATGTCATCGAAAATGTTTTTCTTGAATCATAAAAGCCAATCTGCATTACATTGTCATATAAAAGTAAAAAGTCCTGCGGACCAAAAACTGCAAGAAATTAAAATGTCTACTAAAGGCCTAGATTTTGGTACATGTAAGAAGAACATATTAATATGTTCACTGGTGATATTTCACTTAGATGAGAAACATTATTTGAAAGCTACAGGGGCCGATTTCACTAAAGGACTTAAACTAAGTCCCTTTTTTGGGACTTAAATCTAAGACTTTGGTCTTAGCTAGAAAAATGGATTTCACAAAGGTGACTTAGCTAAGTCCAGGCTTATCATATAACCACAGTGGTTTTCTGTGTCATGTGACCTTTTGTATCTATTCAAAATATAATATTGATGCCACATATTCTTCATTTAATGTATTTTATCCAAGGATAAGTGCTGTTTTGAAATTGAAAACCTTGTTAGCACATATAAACTTCCCAAACACTACTTTAGTGAGGTGTTCTGCATAATTATAATTTATTTACAGCCATTTCAAATTTTGAAGTGGAGAAAAGTTTATGGCGGCCATATTTAAGTCCTCTTTACAAAATTTAAGCCCACTACCTCCCAGACTTAAAAGTTAAGTCCACTGACTTAGCAATTTCATGAACTTAGCTGCTTTGTGAAATCCGCTAAGTCTAAGACCACAGACTTAGCAGTTTTTTGACAACATTTAAGACCAAAGTCTTAGATTTAAGCCTAAATCTGGACTTAAGTCCCTTTGTGAAATCGGCCCCAGGACTTAAAAGTGGCTAAAAGTCCATAAATTGGGTCTCTGTGGGCAATTTGAAGATCTTAAGGTGATCTTGAAATTAAAGCTAGAGGCCTCACAGACAAATATTAGATATAGAAGTTATATCCAGTACAATATGTGACTCATCAGAATTACCACTTTTAAACTACAGGACAAAATATGTGAAAATGCAGAAAAAATCCCTAAGTGGCGACTTTATGGGCCTCAAACACAATTTTATTCTAAACGTAAAAGTCTTGATTTTTGGCATATGTATGAAGAATATGTTAATGTGTCCTCTGGTTAACGTTTAGCTACATGAGCCTCATAGTTTGTGACCTACAGGGTTATAAGTGGCCACAGGTCCTTTTGAAACTTAAGAAGACCATAAATTCTTTATTATCGAGAATTACAAGTCACCCTAAAATAGGGATCTTCATTTGGCAATCTTTTTTCCAATAACAAGTTTATTTACCCTTTTTCACAATAAGAAAAACCTTCGACTTGACTCTTGGGGGGACTAGGGTAGCCAACCCACATTGATGTCTCACAAAATTTTCATACACAGTATGAATTTTATACCGTTGTCAATAATTTCATGTGAAAAATGTTATAACCTCAAAGGAAGTAGTGTGAAAACATAAAATGAAAAAAATTAAACTTGCATTGGTTGTTGTTTTTTTTTTTAAAAAAAAGAAAGAAAAAGATTAAAAGGAGAGAGAAAAAAACACATTTGTGGTGTTGCCTCAATTTACAGCATTAAAAATCCACAATAAGCTAATAAACAGAAATCATGTAAATATATGAAAGCTATTACTATCTCTCAAATAGTGGCATCAAGGGACTTTTCTGTGAATATATTTTCCTTTATCCTATATTGAATAGTTATAGTTTTCTCAATTTTATACACATGATGTACAAAATTTATGCTACCAGGGCCCGTATTCACTAACATTCTTATACTTAGAATAAGAATTTTCTTAGAATTTTTCTTAGAAAATTCTAAGAATAAGTATTTTTGGTATTCACTAAATTCTTATTCTTAGAATTTTTTCTTATTCTTAGAATTTTTTCTAAGAATGATGTTCAAATCTAAGAATGATCAAGACCTTACTTAAGTTAAGAAAAAGGTGACACAATTCATATTTTTAATCAATTCTTTGCAAATAGACATTTTTTCTATGACCAGACAAATCCAGTTTTTTTTTTTTTTTCTGATCAGCATGATTTTTTTATAAGAGCTTTATATTTACAGATAAAGACTGAAGTGAATGATTTATGCTATCTTGTTGACTGGTTTTAAATATGGCCGCCATGTATATTTTCCCCACTTCAAAATTTCAAATGGCTAGAATTAAGTTAAAAATACTTACACACCCCTCTATATTAGTTTTTTGTGTGTTTCTAAGAGGTTAGAAGGTTCTCAACTGCAAAACTTATCCCTTTCTGATCCAAGTGTCAACAGTAAGTGGACAAGTTTTAGTGTACATTTCCATACGCACTGATCCGCGATCCGTATCCGCGATGCAGATCCGCAATGCGTATGCAGATTGCATAAAATGTGTTTCCATACGCGCTTAAAAATAAGTGCATAAGCAATGCAGATTTGTGAATAAACATAGCAAGCAGCATAGATTTCAATTTGAATTGGTGGAAAAGTGTTGGTTTATAATTAAATGCATGACAAAATATATTTTTATGAATTATTAAGACTTATAAATATTTCTTAAAGGCAGATTTTTCAATTTATCCATTTATATTTTATTGTTGTTGTTATATTTACTTAAAATATTATGAAATCAATCACATTACCAATGTAGATGTATTCTGCACATTACAAGCTTCAAAACGATACCTTATTTTTAAAAATTGAGCAAAAAATGACGATTTTATGCTTGTTTGAAGAGAAAAGATAACAAAATCAGTGATCTTGACATTATTTTACGTTGCGTGAATGCGTTTTTTTGCAACACTGCTATATATACACAACGGTGGTGTACATAAGGAACCATATCTAGCTTATGTACACAGCGGTGGTGCACATAAGGAAACATATGTAGCTTATGTACACCACGATGTTGAAAAGTACAGAAAATATCCCAAATAGCTTGCATAGAGCGGTGGTGTACATAAAAAACTGTATCTAGCTTATGTACACAGCGGTGGTGTACAGGGGGGGACAGCGATTCGCGGGGGACAGAGATTCGCCAGTTTCTATTGTACCTCATTTAAAACTAATATCTGTGTTGATACTGAAGGAGCCTTATGGCTTAGAAAAGTGTGCACCATGTCTTGATACTTTTCTAAGATTTTAGAACTGACAGCATGCAGGATTATAAAGATGAATAAAAAAGTTTATTTGTCAGTGAGAAATATGCCTAACAAACTGTATCTGACTGATGCAAAGAGCTGTATGTTCTCTAAACTGTGTCTAGGGTCAATATAAATACTATTTATAACTTCATTAAGTGCTAGAATACAATGAGAAGAATTGATCTTTAGCTTTAACTATTGTTTGCAAAGTGTTTGTAACTTTTTGGGGAACAGTATAAAATAATCTGCGAAATGCTGTCCACTTCCCAACAGCTGTAACCTTATTACCATGGTACAAGTTCTATGGTTGTATTAGTACTTATCACAAAATATATTTTATGATGCTACTATCATTTTACAGTTTGAGGAACCTCTTTTCATTCTGATAACTTTTATAAAACTACACTGCATATTTGTTCTCAAGAAACTTCATTTTGCTGTTTTTATGGGCGAATCGCTGTCCCCCCTGTACATAAGAGACATTATCTGGCTAATATACACAACAGTGGTGCACATAAGAAACCATATCTAGCTTATGTACACAGCGGTGGTGTACATAAGACGACTTTTCGGCATTGCGTACACAGCCGTGGTGTAAATATCCTCTGCTCTGTAAAAAATATGATACATGAAATTGGGAAACCCTATTTCAGTGCTTATAGTTACTGCAGCACTGTAATTTTGTTTTCCTTTTGAAGTGTAAATCTGATTTGAAATGTCTTATTCTGACATTTTATGAGTTTAAGAAGTATTTATATAAGAGTGATGGAAATGGATAGGTTAATGCACTCATTTTATAGCTGGCAGGGGATGAGTTAACCAGTTAATATTGATAATTTTACCTGTGTGGGATATACTTATTTTATAGTTAATATGTACACTGCTTTGTGATTTATGTTCGATAAATTTGGTTATATGAAAAAAAATCAGTCTTGGTCTTAAGTTGATGACTTTTGTTCAAGCTGAAACCTACTTTATGAATTTATGAAAATTCCTAGCTGAAAAAAAATCTTGTATTTAAGACTGGGCTACACCTGAGAAAAGGCTAAGATTAAGACCTTTTGTGAATCCGGCACCTAATTCTGACTCCATTTCAACCAATAAAGGTGTAAATATATCACATGACTGATCATGTGACATCAAAAACTATATGCATGCACATGTTTTTGTTTACTATTCTTAACTAAGAAAATTCTTATTCTTAGAAATAATTCTTAACTAAGAATTGCTTTGTGAATACAATTTTTTTCTAAGAATAAGAAAATTCTTAGATAAGAAAATTTTCTAATTCTAAGAAAAATTCTTTTTCTAAGAATAAGAATGTTAGTGAATACGGGCCCAGGAATACTTAAACTCTGACCTGTGCATTTGACAACGTAAATGTATCTTTTGTAAATGATTAACAGGTGATTTTATAACTTTTTATTGTTTTAAAATCTCTCACCCAGCATGGCTGTTTTCTGACTTAGAATACCTTGAAAATTTATAAAATGGTTATACTGGCAGGCACCAAGGTGCATACGGGTTCATTCCCCGAGGGGACTTTAATTTTGGGCTTTGGGCTTTAGCATGCAGCCCATGCCTTTTGTAAACTGTTATCTCATTGGCCCCTTTCAATTGGGGGGAGGCTAAAAATCTGCATCCACTCTTCCATTTGCATTCAAGACTTGGAAAAGGTAACAGCTAGAAAATCAAATTTTATTTTTTTTATCTCCTTCGTGCACATGTTTTATATTTTAGTTTATTTTACAATTTTAGTCAGCTAGTTGCATAGATGGAGAGGAAGAAATATAATTTGCATTCTGCAAAGAGTGATAGTGTACAAATACCCATCCAACTGCAGCTTTCGGAAGATAATGAATTTTTGAAGAACTTGCCAGAAGTTAATTCTCCTGGCCATGCCCAGCAAGCTTCTGACTTAAATTCTTTTAATAGTGAACTGGACTGCAGTGATCTGTTTAATACTTCGGAAAGCTCAAGGATATTTATATGACAGACTCGTGGTGGATAGTCCCAGTACTTCTAGTAAAATAACAACCTCTGGTACACAGTCTCTCATAAATCAAACCATTTTTCAGCAATTAACTGCTATTGGTAAAAGATTAAATAAAATTGAGCAAAAGACGGTCATGAAAACATCAGGGCCCCATAAATCCAAAAGTAGAAGTGCTGTGACCAAAAACACCAAGGTCGTGCAACAATCCGACAGTACACACGCAGGTAATCACTCTGCAAGAACACATGCAAATGTCACAGATACACACACAGTACCTAGTACTGTTTCGTTACCCACACTTGACCATTTGAAAGCAAATGACAATATACAGAAGGCAGTAGTGGAGAGATTATCAGAACTTCAACAACTAAATTTGAGAGGTATGTCACAAAAATGGCCCCATGAATATGTCCTGGCTGGGAATACCAAAGAATGTGTCACGTAAGACCAGCTTACTATGGGTCAGTGGATGGCTGGCTTTTGCAGAGTTATGAGAGAGGAAACAAATCAAAATTCTAAAGATGCAATGTTAGATTATTTGATATCTTTATTGGATGATGCTAACGATTTTTCCTGGAATTCTGCAAAAGCCAGCCATGCAGTGTTGCTTTGTCAAATGCAACAGTGAGAGATTAAAGATTATACACAAACTGAGCAAATAGATAGGGTTAGACGCACACACATGCAAGGCACACCCCTACTGGTCAAGATACTACAAAGAGCATATCAAAGCGAAATAACAGCAAATCCATGGTGTGCCAGTATTATAGCTCGGGATCTTGCTCACAACAAAACACACATGAAACTAAAGGAGTTACATACAGGCGCTTGTGTTCTTTCTACTTCACAAAGAATGGTAAAAATCTTATATAATATGGGTTTCCTTTGGATTTTGATAGAAAATGTCCTCTTTCTTCATCAAAGACTAATCATTAATCCCATCTGCTATCTTTGCTTGTTTTGACCCCCAGGGGAATGTACTGGCAGGCACCAAGGTGCATGCAGGTTCATTTCCTTGGGGGCCTTAATTTTGGGCTTTGGGCTTTAGCATGCAGCCCATGCCTTTTGTAAACTGTTATCTCATTGGCCCCTTTCAATTCGAGGCTAAAAATCTGCATCCACTCTTCCATTTGCATACAAGATTTGGAAAGGGTAACAGCTAGAAAATCAAATTTTATTTCCTACCACATTATTTCCCACCCCAGTTCAATAGTGGCTTTAATCAGTTGTGTAGTTTCAGGTGCTTCTGGATGGTGTCCCCAGAGCCGAGGATCAGCTTTAGACTGCCTGGTTCTTCGTTTAGACTCTTTGGCAGGAGACACAATAATGCAGTTATTATTACCATACTCCACCGCTTGTCTGTTATATAATGTGCATATTTTCATTTCTTGAATGCTTATATCTATAACGTGATTGATTTTAATTTTTTTGCAATGAAAATTTATTTTATGCTAATGCAATAGAAACTAATCAACCATTTACATTATGTACATAATATTACAAGTCTATTGTGGTTGCTACACTGTGTATTTGTCCATAAAGGCTTGTTGTGTTTTATTTCCTGACTAAAGTTACCCATGATTTGAAAATCTCTTAACTTCAAACATCTTATTGGTTAGCTGAATTAGTGCCACGTTATGGCTCCTGGATACTCAACCTTACAAACTTACATTCGCCTTATCACTAATGCTGCTGCACGTCTTGGTGATTCGATTAAATGAACTCACCAAGGCATGCAGTGCCCTTTGGGGACGTATCGTCTGTTCTTCTGATTTTATTTTGAACTTTACCTTGCACATGGCCTATTTTAATCAATTCCAATCAACAATATTTGTTTTGTCTCCTCTGTCAGCTGAGCTGTATCATCTGTGAAGCTGACAGATTGGATATAACCCCTATGGGATACGTCATCTGCCTGCCCTGGCAGGTCGTTAGCCAATTTTATTTTTATAGCCTTAATCTTTCCATATTGGCAGTTATCACTTAGCTGTACAACTCGTTTTCCTTTTAATCTAGAATTCGAGTTCTACACCCCCTTTTGTGTCTGCTTACATATTTATAATTCTTGAAATTCTCTTTCCATTGGCTTTATCTTAAATAAATTCCAATCAACAAATTTATTGTCTGCTTTCTCTGACAGCTGATTTGTAAAGTATGTGAAGCTGTCAGATTTTGCAGACTCCCCTCTTGTGGGGTTTTTCGTTCGTCAGCAACTTGCGCCAGTCCATTTTGAATTATTTTACAATTAGGGTTATTTCTAGTCGCTCAGGGTGGGATTTTCACCTCCCTTACAATTTAATTTACTTAGATTTTTTACCTTTTCATTTTGACCTTTGTAGCCCTTACATGACCTTGGCTCATAAAGGTCATGGGCCTGACATTCAGGGTCACTGGTGACCCCTTCCCTCTGCTGCTTAGTGCCATGCATTTGCATTGGTATTGGGCTTTGTATAATGTTTTCTAATTATTAAGCTTTGGGGGGTTCTGTCACAATAGCTTGGATTTACCAGTGACCTTGGTTTGTGTAATTGTGTAACTCATCAAGGTCAGAGTAATTACAGTATTATATGTAAATTATCAGAGCATTACTATATTAATTACTGCATTACTGTTATCAATGTACTTTGCAAATTCAGCCCCAAATGATATATGATTATTACTAAACATTATCCTTTAAAACTTTTGTATTATTTGATTTGTAATCATTCATTTTGATTTTGTTTTACATTTCTAACGTGGCAAAATTTATGCAAGCATTGGATTAACATTAGTCGTGCATTCTTGGATCCAAGACAAGGTGTACATGAGGGTGTCAATTGATCAATGTGGAATCAGCAGTGAGACCTGTTTTGGTCACAGGGCAAGCACAGTAGCAATTACCGGTAGCTTTTAAATTGCAACAGGAAAAGACAAAAGGTTTTACTTAACAAATTTATTTCACAATTAAAATAACGATTGCAGTCAATAGAGATGCTCTGAATAGTTTGTACAGTAATCTAAAAAAAATAATGGAACCAATCTGATGTGACCACAGTTCTAACCACATATTTAACAATTCAATTTGTCCACAATGTCCTGCAATCTGTCCTTCAATCCGTTTGGCGTCCACTACTACACAAAGCTGTTCAGTGTCCAGTAATACAAAATGTAAGTATCCAGATATTCAGAGAGTCTGTACAACTAAACTGCACACTACAGGATGCAAACAATATCCATTATACAGCAAATCCCCTCTCTGATAGATCCACAAATTGTATCCTGATATGGAACAATATCCAAAGTATAACTAATCCGCCCTCTTGTAGATCCACACACTATATCCAGTTCACTCCAGTGAGTTCACCACAAAATAATACAAAGCAGTTTATACCCGCTTGACAAAGTATAGTAACCATATAGTACAGCAACTCAAAAACCTCTGCTGTGGTCAGATTTTCAACCCTTTATATATAGAGATATAGAAGGTACCAGAAAAATGTATACGACAAACTGAATACAGTGACTAGAAGGTTCTAGAAAGAATACAAAAATATTCCACTTTTGCACAAAAGAGGTCAGCACTTAACAGACCAATTCTGTTAGACTAGACCCCAGTCGAATATAGGGACTGGTATCGCCTACGATGACCTTAACGCATTAATGCTGCATTCTTTTGGATGTCATGAGGCAGTGTTAAATATCCATGAAACATTTCTTTGCATTTTTAACCGCATTTATACGGGATGTGAAGTAGAAAGTACCAGTGCTGAATAGTCAAGAGAATGCATCTCTAATATCTGTCATATATCGAGAAATCTCGATCTTGATTTTAATTATTTATATCAACTTTGTATGCATTAAAAATATTTTTGCCATATATTATGGGACTTATAACATCAAAAATTTCAAATTAAACTTTGGACATATTTTAAAATATTTTAGGAAGACATTAATCTTTAGAAGTAAATATGTGTTTTTTGGCGATAATAGAGGATCGACGACACTTAAACTGGTGTACATTTTTTGTTTATTATAAATGTCTTTTAATTATTATGTGATATCATTACACAGTAAAAAGGGGATATTGTGTCAAAAAGCGCACCAAATGAGTCGACTAGAAATAATTTTATTTAATTTCTTCTTGATCATTGCCAGGTGTAACTATGGAAGCCTAGTACCCAAAATGATGGGCGATACCTGACTCTTTCGTGCAGAGTAAAGAAGTTGGGAACCAGACTACAATTCTGTAGACTACAGAAAAAAAAACAATGATTCAACATCCTTATGTGACAAAAGAACTCTGCACTCAATGCACTGTCACAGACAACATTGTTCTTATTTATAGACACACTCGCTTAGTGCCATTTTATAAAACAGACCTATAAGAGCACAAAGACCAAAACGAGAAGTTTTACCTTTTATGCGTTGACCCTCCTATAGAGACAGCCCAATCCTTATGCCCAGTTTTAGTTCTGATAAAACTGTATTATTTATGGGAAGAGGAACCAAATGATGAAATCGTTTTGCTAGAAGAGGAAGTGTCCAGAGAAGGGTACAGAAGCGGGATATAGAAGGTCATTCCTATCTGTAGAAATGACCTCATACTGAAGTTCATTAAATTCATGTAAATATCTTTAATTTATTGTTGATACTTGATATTTATTTATTTATTTACACTGGCTTTGTTGAAGGTAAGTGGGTATGCTGTCCAAATTTAGCACCATGTATATTGGATGTAGTTGAAGTTTAACCCTGTCATGACCTCCCGGGGCATCAGGTGTAATCACTTTTTTGTTTTCTTTTTGTTGTCTCCTGACTTTGACGAATTGTGGTGCAGTGTGATGAGTATGTGTCTGCTCCAGTTATTGAACTCTTCACTGATTTTATTATTAAGGATATTTTATGTTCAGGGTTCTGTTATTGACTCCTATGTTGGGTAATTATCATTATTTCATTGTGCATACAGTCTTAAAAGCCAAATGAGTTAGAGGTTAGTAATAAAATTAGATGGCCCAATAAATCTGGTTGTTTTTTTTCTTATCTCATTTGCAAGATCTCCTTTCTCTCCTATGTTAACTGTATCAGTTATAACACAATTTTTTCTAATTTTACAAAAATTCACTTTGTTCAGAAGTGAAGGACAGCAACAAAAGAGGTTTCATTATTATGAATGTTGTTGGCACAGAACAGGTGCAATATACTATAATATATATGTTAAAACAATATACTAAATAACAATATATATTCCAACCTAATATTTACATGATATATTACCACATCTTTTTATTGGGATCAACATTTTCTTTCTCTGCAAGTTTTATCAATCAGAAACAACATACTCACATAGCACTGTAATCCATGATAATCTTGTTCAACAAAGTATTCAATATTGATGTGTAAGGAACTTTTAAGTCTCAGTGATGAACGAGCTATACTTTTATATCATTGCTATACTTTGATTCTTCAGATGCTTTATTTATTAAGCATATCGTATTCAAATTAAATGAATTCGTTGCCAAACATCCAAGTATTTGAAACACTCGAGGAAATGGTCCACATCTTTTGGTAAAACTAACACCCTGTTTGACTTGAATTACATCAAATCAATTTTAACCTTGATGTACGTCATTTTTGGCTTTTCATCTATAAACGGTTAAGTTTTCCTTTGTTTTGGCAGTCACTTTTGTAATAAATTATAATTATTTTCAATATCAATTGCGAATTTGTATGCACTTTTCATTGGAAGACACTATTACCAAAAAAACTACATACTGTGATTATTTACATTTAGTATATACATAAAATACACTAGATTCAAATACTTGTCAGTAAGGTCACCTGAACAAATTATGATGAAAGTTTGAGAAAAGTTTTATATCTCATTAGTGGTAGTCTTAAACTTAAACTCACATTCATACGGTTTTTGTAAACTTTAGGTACTAACATATGTCAATATTGCAGACTGTAAACTCAGTTTAAGGCCACCTTACCAGTAAGATCTGTGCAGCAGTAATGGCACCTTATCTCATGTAAAGTTTAGTGGTGACTTTATGGTGGCCTTATCAGATTTTAAATGTTACAAATGTATATAACATGTAGTTTAATAGTAAATAAAATATATGTTCCCAACTTGGGTATTTCAATGGCTTGGACTTGAGGTAATGTGGAATAATACATATTAGGTTCAACGGGCCAGAGTAATGGCCGTAAATTACTGGATGAGAGTTCTTGGCAAAACCACTACTTGGTGTTGGCCTAGAGGTAAGCTGACATTTGAAGGCCATGTTGATGCAAATTTTATTGTAAGAGGTGGTACATGATACTAACATATGAATGAAATGTAGGTGAGAGCCTTCATAAGTCAAGATGCTGAGGAATGACAGGTAAAACTGACCAAATAAAGCCAAAGTGTATAAAAATTTCTATGAAGTTAGCAAATTCGAGAAAAATAAAGAGATTTACCAATATTTCAAGAATGCCACACAGAGGTATTACACCTAACTAGGTTAATGCAAGACCTTACGTAACCAGCGAAATGCAGTCATCCTAAAGCTTTAAAAACCTTAAGGGTGCAAGAGACGACCCTGCTGGAGGGGAAGTTAAGATAATAGGTAAAAATATATAAGATAGTAAAATGTAGATGTAAATTGTAAATATGTACATTAAACTAAAATATGTGTATAAAATAAAAGATTTGGTCATGAGAATATGGACATGCAATTAAAAGTATATTCAAATGTTAATATTGCAATTGAACGTGCCTCTTAATGATTAAATGTCAGTTACACTATTGAATTCTTATTGTATTAACAATAGAAACTGGTCAATATGATCCATTCTTTCAGCCTGCAGGTCTTTAATGAGTCATGCACAAGTATTCACAACTTCGACTTGAATCCATGGTGATGTGTATGCAACAACTCCCGGGCAATATGACAGCATAGCAGGTTGGGGCAGAGAGCTACTCCATTAATCACATTTCCACTTGTATTTCACAAAAATATATAGTAAACTCCTGGGTAATAGTATGTATATAACAAGGCAGCAGCTTGAGGCAGATGTCTGTAATTATTACTGTTAAGTGGCATGACTCTTCTTGAACTTGCTTGAAAGCAACATCCAAAGATACCATAGCTAGACACTCACAACAGCTCTACGTGTGTACAGACAGCTGCCCATCACATACGTGGTCCACTTCACTATCATCTGAAAACACAAAAGCTGAGTTAGCAATTGAAGGAACTAGGGTGGGGTAGGGGAAAGACTTAAACATTCAAAAATATGTTTTTAGCATGGTGTACTACCTCTTTGCATTTAATATTGTAAATGAAAATGGCCACTTCTGGCGGGAATAGTTGAGGTGAGAGGTCAACTCTGTCCAATCACTATTTAGGTCAATAAACACAAGAACACCTAACCCCTGCCGCACTGACTAGGGTATCACTATGGCGCTACCCCGACACCGTGCCCCAAGGGGTTAAACACTATTAACTATTATCACTTTTAATTTAAATTTATTATATACATAAAATCTACTAAATTTCATTTAAATACTTGTCGGTAAAGGTCAACGTAACAAATTATGATGTCAGCTTGACTGAGTAAAACTGTATGATTGCCAAGAATAAGGTGACCTTAGCTTGCGTTCAAGATCAAAGTGGTTTGAAAGATGAGATTTACTCATAAATTACGCAAGAAATTTGTATGTAGGAAATAAAATTACAGAAAATTGGGAGAATACAAAGTTAATTCAGAGATTTACAATCCGCTCAACATTAATGCAGAAACTATTCATATAAAGATATACACACATGTCTGACTGTGACAACTTTCAAACCCGGTGTATGCCTTAGTTCCTGATGCTAACACATTGATATGGAACTCTTATTAATAACAGTGATATGCACAAAACCTGTCAGTTGTTTTATTGCAATGGCTGGACAGGTATTAGGCCCAACCTTTGATTCCAAAAACAACAGAAGTTTAAACATAGTTGAATTTCACTAAATCCCTACATTAATACATTCTAACCAAAGCCTATGAGCTAAGGTTCAAGGTCAAAGACGTAGTTTCCATGTCAAATTCAAAAGCCAGCATAAAATCTGGACAGACTTACAGCTAGTATTTAAGCATTGAGCAAGGGGCTCCACTGAAGTCTATGGGCAAGGCTAGATGTATTGATATGTTGAATTTACAAACTAAAATATGCACCCCTGATATTGCTCAATTTCAGCCAAAACTATGCTTCTCCCTTTTTTATCTGATCTATTTTATACAACAATCAATAAATAAGGGGCTTGCACATAACACTAATGAAATATGATTGCTGCACTTACAAACTGCAGTAGTTAATTAACTCAACTGTTACAATGAAATTAGTAATTGACAGATAGATAGTTATACTTTCAATCATGAACAAAATAATTAAGTGTTACTTCATTGGCCACAAACATGGCTGTTTTGCAAGAACACACATTAGTTTGTGAAAAAAAACTGGCATCAGAAAACAAACAACACGCATTTTCCATAACCAACAACCTAGATGTCATAAAATTGCCGCTTCAATCCTAAAATAAGAATATCTCTAATTTTACTTTTCCTGTGTTGACAACTGTATACCCGCATAAGTAAACAGCTTGGAAAACAGCCTGTTTAAAATGTAAAAAAAAAACCAGATGTATAGTTTCAATTCTTCCACAAATTTGGGTCGAAAAACGTATGTTTTCTGATTATGCACCTTCAAAGGTTCCCACAGAAAAAACACATCACATTGTCCTGTTTTGGATTTGTACGCCAAGATTCATTTATGCCTATGTAAAGTCCCATCCCTCAAATATTATTTAAATCAGACACTGCCATATTAATATGGACCCTAACTACTCGGGTTATGTGGGTGTTCCACCACACGACTAAGGCTCCCGATTAAGGGTTTTTGAGGGTCGGTTTGAAATATTTGCTTAGTCCCAGACCTTCTGTAAGGGTCGGTTGTGGTCGGTTGGGGCCGTGTGAGAAATCAAACATGTTTGATATTTCACACGACCCCAACCGATTATTTTTTCCCGCCATAAACAAAATGTCCAGTCCCAGGCGTCCTCAGGCCTCCTCAGATCAAATTTACACAGTCCTATGTGGTCCCAGGCCGCCTGCGACCCTTAGTCGCCGACCCTTAGTCCCAGACCCTCTATTCTTAGTCCCAGGCCTCCTGCGACCCTTAGTCCCATTGCAAAACAAAAATCGGCTATCTCGGTCTGGGGACGCCTGGGGACGCCTCAGGACACCTTGTGGGGTCGGGACTTAATCCTGGGTTAGTCGGCTCTTAGTCCCAGACCAGTTAGGGACTGTCTGGGGCCTCCTGGGGCGTCCTGAGGCCGATCTGTAGTTAATCCCAGACCTTCATACCGATTCTGTCTTCCACCCCATTGGTCAATTTTTTTTCCATTTTTTCCAAGACTACCCACGATTAAGGGTCGCCGACAGGATCGGGGCTTAATCCTTTGGTGGAACAAGGGCATTACTTTCCACTGGTGCACATTGCATTATGCCCCTGTTCCACCACAAGACTAAGGCTGCCGATTAAGGGTTTTTGGGGATCGGGTTCATAGTACTGGACAGTATGTTTGAGTCTGTTTGGATCTGTTGTGGTCGGTAAAAATATCAAACATTTTTTATATTTATTACGACTGTAACCGGTCCACTTTCACCCCTACCCACAAATTCTCCTGTCTCAGGCTTCCTGGGGCCTCCTCAGCAAATTTACACAATCCTATTTTCCCTGGACTTAGTCTCAGACCTCAACAAAAATCGTCCATTACTGTTTTAGGCTATTAGTCTCAGGAGGCCTGAGGAAGCCTCAGACCAGTCTTAGACCCAATCGGTATATCCCCTACAGGATCTGAGTTGAAATTGATCACAAATGTGGCTTAATTGCCTCATAGTTGGGGAACGATTGTGACTTGTCTGAAGACGTCTGAGGCTTCCTGAGGACGATCTGTGCTTGATCCCACACCTGCATCAGGATTCCATTTTTCAGATTTTTTTCAGACTCTCAAGGATTATGGGTTGCAGCACGAATTGGGGATTATCCCTTTAGTAGAACACGGGCATAAAAAATCAAGTAGAGATACCAACTGAAGTTTGTCCTGAGAAATGCATAGTAGAGATTCCGACTGGAATCTGTACCAGCATGATTTGAAATTGTCCTCAGTTTAAATCTGTGTTCCACACATATGCAGTTATCACTTAAGTGGCAATGAGCCAAGCACGTCTTCTTTAATAAAACTTGATACAAAACATAAATTCAAGTAAAAATCTTATATTTTTATATTATGAAACCTGGAAAATCTGTCAGGCCAGTATTTAAAAAAAATCAAAGCAGGTTTTAAGGTGATGAGGACAGAAAAAGCAAAACATGCAGTTTGATAGTCTGAGGATGAGTCGTCAGCACATGGCAATTGATAACATCAGCGGGGCTGACACTTTTACGATCAACACTTGTTCAAGAGGTGTTGTGGGAAATACGAATGACATGATACTGTGTGACCATATGTGACAAGTATTACATACATACCTAAATTACAAATAATATACCCCAAAAATATTTCATCTTCGCATGGTCTTAAACTTTTCCAGCCAGTTCTGTCTTTTCCCCCAGATAATGGCATTGCTTCAAATAACACAAGACAGTAAAGTGTAATTTTGTGTAATGCACTGAATCCCATTGACAAACATCAAGCTGTTTTTGACTTTTTCCATCCCACAGAAACTTTGCTATAATTCCAAGTTCAATTGCCATTGCCCTTGGCAGTAGATAAAAGCTTTTAACTGCAGCGGCTTTTTGTAAGGTTTTGGTAGATATACTGCCTTATGCAGACTATAAGAAGCAGCTTCAGTGTTTTACACTAAAAGCTTATTTACACTACCTTTATACTATTACAAGGACTGGATAGAGCAGTCAACAGTCAATCATCAACAGATGCGTTCAGATAGTTACGTATCATGGTATGTTTTCACTTGGTAGGGACCCCATTGAAATGTCATCTGTCTTTAAACCTTTCTTTTTTATGTTAATCTGACACAACAGAAATACTGCTATTTTTACATCAAAATGTCATCTGTGTTTAAACTTTTCTTATCTAGGGTAAACTGACGTTACAAAAGATACTGTTGGTTTTACACTGACTCATCATCTCACAATGTCAAAACCAGATCTTAAATGGGCCTTTGATATACATCAAAGTATATGTTTTAAAAAATGAGGAGAACATCCATGAAAAGCTATCATGATTGACAAGATTTTTTTTACAAGTGTAAGTTTTGCTTAGTTTGTACCACAATTTTTTTGAAACTTTCCATGATTGTACACTTGAGAATGCACCAATGACTGAAGATCATGATTTTGTAGTGGTTATGGTTAACAAAGCAATAAAACATCTGTAATGGTTTTGTCTGCATCATTACCACCAAGAGGTAGGGATTTAAAATTCATGACCGTTTATTTGTTTGTCCATTTTCTTTGTTTAGCAGGATTAAGCAAATACTACTGGTTGT